>CM073774.1:24436070-25897403 GCA_037158775.1 Hetaerina titia
TAAACATGTAATGTCAGTAACGCTACAAAGCTTTGCCGAATAATGTATGAAAACATATACTGGCATCTGAAGGGCATTGTTGTATGCCTGGAGTGAAATCACTCCATGCCACACACCCTAGCGTCGGAAGTGCAGAATAACTTGCATGTATCCATGTGCAAGCAATGATGAAATGACCTCATTATTTGATTTATTCTTAAAAACACAAAGTGATTTCCTGAACACATAATAATAACTGTTACAGAGAATAAATTTGATACATTGGAACATTTGATGAAGTTTTGGTCGCAAAGCTTGACCATCAAGTCAAAATGAGCGATGAACTTCTTCTCGACATGGTTTGGAAACATTCCATAATGGTCCCAAATAGATTCCCCGGAGTCTAAATTGAACATTTATCTTTAACGAATAGCTGTGTCGTCATTTACCTTTCCCTACCTCTCCCTTAGCCAATACGCTCAATGTTCCCATAAACCCATTCCTTTCCCTTAATGACTCCGACGGCAGATTAACCCGGAGGTCTTATTTCCTTGCCCCTTAATACTAACCCTCGGTCTTTATGTTACGAGCCCCCTTTCTCTTCTTAAGATCTAACCCTCAATTCCTACCACTTCCCTTATACGACCTCTTCCCGCGCGGGCGAGCGAGGGTCTTGCTCGCCTATGCTAAAGACATAAGCTCTATTTTTCACTCTCTTGACTACATCACTTCCGGTAGCAGAAAAAGGATGAAAACCCTTCCGTACAGAGATTCGGCACGATCGCCATAACTTGATCCAATAAAAAGAGCTTCGTAAGAAGAGCGAGAATGAAAGTGATGGAATGAGTGCAGAAAAGGCAATCGAATGAGGACAAAGAGTAAATAAATAAATATATATATGTTATATTTATAGTTTATATATACGAGGATATATTATATATATTAATTATATATTAAAAACTAATACATGTTAATTTATTAGGAAATAATATATCCACGTAGAAATGAGGACAGAAGTAAATAAATAAATAGAAATAATAGTTTTATATAGATATATAAAGCTTTTATATATTTATATAAATATACAAACTTTACATATATATATATATATATCAGAAAGTTACACTTTCCATTTACAGCATCCTGTAAACATATTTATAATGCTTTTATTATTGATTACAACATTAATTTTAGGCATCAGCAGCACTCGAAAAAACTCGAGTAACGACATCACGGCGAAAAAATCCTTTTTAATAGCGGAATAATTATTATTGTACCTACAGAGCTACCCCCAAACAAGTAAAGGGTAACAAATTTTTTTCGGCTTCCAGGAGTAATTTCGGGCGTAATCGAGTTTTTATCACCGATTCCCTTAAAAGCCCATTAAAAAAATGGTAATGCCTTTTTAGTGGCTAGTTCAATGTGGAAGAAAATATGGAATCCTAAAGGCCATCAAATACAACAGAAGTCATCGTACTATTTAATAAAGGCAATAAAGAGGAATGAAGATAGAATTCTTACAAATTTATTGATAAGACATTTCTCGAGATCAATTAAGGTTCATAGCAGATATAATTATTTTTTTCAATTTGAACGTCCCTTTAGTACTAACCAGACCGCAACAGAGTGAATGATGTGCTTGATATATTATATGCCTGCATATCTACCGACTGTGATTTGATAACCTGATTCTCAGATTTGTCAATACTACTTCCTAAATGGAATAAGTGAATCTCATTTGATTTCCCACGAACTTTACAAAATAAAAAATTTAATATATATCTATGGAATAAATATTTACTTTACATATACTAAAGAATGTAACGTGAAATTCAGCCGAGTCACAAAATAGGTTGAATTCCACTTCGGGGCAAACAGACGCGGGATTATTAGATACCAAGGGCGATTTACAGGGCTCTTGGCATAAATGTTTGAAAACTATTGGTCTTTCTAGGGGGGGAGGGGGGCAACTCAGGCAACTTAACCCCGTAATTACGTCTTCCAACTCATTTTTAATTGGGATTTTATATGTCGGATCCCCATTGTCGTTCTTTGCCCTCTCTGCTGATTCCCAAGAGTTGTATGCTAATATCCCCTTAATGATCGTTCGGTCTACCCCTTTGTGACGAAAATTAAGAGCCCGCTAGAATCCACCCCACCGCGCGATGACACCCTCGTTTTTCCCGACCACCCACCGTTTGATTGGCGGGTTTATCGATTGATTGGTTGTTCTCACAGAGCCCCAAGGACCCCTAAATAATACCCATAGACACGATTTGCAACACCGCATCTCTCACAGACTTGTTCCCTGATTACTTTACCGGGGGGGGTGGGGGTGGGGAGTGAACATGAAAGCCGCGATGTTGCCGCATCCATTGCGAATTGCCCACCACTCCCGACGTCACAACGAAGCTTCAATATGTCCCCCGTGCAAACCCTACTTCATCTCTCCTCTCTTCCCCTCGCGCTACAAGTCCCTTGTTCGCGATTGAAACGCATTGGTTGGGATTTCGCCAGCCGCAAAACGACGCAACCGCGGGATGCCACCGTGACATGCTCAGCATCGAAGTAAAAAGACACAATGGGTCCTGTGACGAGCCTGGCAACGCCGGCCGTGAGCGGAATAAAGGCGGGAACTGTTCCTCCGTCGTGCGGCCCTCACGATGAAACGACATTCGGAACCCGCCAATATCCAGTTAGAGGTCAATAAAAAATGAGCGCCCATTTTCGGTTCAAAGGGGACCGACTTTGCATATATTCCCTAACGGGTCATAATTATACATTGATTGGTTAGAACAGAATACAGACTTAAGTTGATTTCGATAAGTAAACTTACTCTAAACCCAGATTTTGAAAGGTGGGTTAAACGAATAAATATAGGCTTCTTGAAGAAATGATGATTTTGCAATCGTATTGATACTCATGCAGAAAAAAATATGATAATATTTACAAATTGAAAAAAATAAACAAAAAACGCTGAGATTCTCCAGGTCATTTGCATAGAATCTGAAGCTGATAATAAGCAGGCCACTCGGTGCCCAGCGGTGTGGAGAGCGTTTTTCGGAAGGGCTAGGAGTGATATATGATGTAAAACATTAGGATTTAATTGAAGGAAAAAATTCATCATGATTACAAGTGTCTTGGGTACAAGTCTTGGGACGGCACAAGAAGTAATTTATGGAAGTGCTTACACTTTTTAATTAAAATTGGCAATTTCCACAAAATAATATTTGTGGAAATATTTTTCAAGACAACTGGGGGAGATGCCGCAACAGTAACTTTTAACGGAGTCATCCGCTACGTGTAGCATTACAATGCCACAATTTCAGAGTGTAAAAATCATTCCCATTGACCGGGATTCGAACCCGGATCCCTCGATGCCCGCCCGAGTGCTTTAGCCAGTTAAGCTACCGAGGCGTCCTCTTAAACTCTGAATTTCGTGGGCTTTTAAAGGAACAAGATGTTGTGAAGAAATACCGTACATACACTGGGTATTTCCTTTAAAAGCCCACAAAATTCAGAGTTTAAGAGGACGCCTCGGCAGCTTAACTGGTTAAGGCACTCGGCCGGACATCGAGGAATCCGGGCTCGAATCCCGGTTCAATGCGAATGATTTTTACACTCTGAAATTGTGGCATTGTAATATTTGTGAAATTATTATTGTGTATGTGGTATAATTATTTTGCGGAAATTTGCCGATTTTAATTAATCATGATATTCCACCATATCATGCCTGAAACGTCTCTTTTTATGTCCGAAAAATGATTATATGAATATTTCGCATTTTCAAAAATACATATAAATAATATTTTTTTAAGTTATCAGCATGCAGAAAGACGGACCCATTACAGTCCAAGTTTACAAAAACCTTAAGAAAATCATGCCTTTAGGTTATTAGTTTCAAGAATGATGACGCGTACCACATCGAAAACCAAATTTTGCCTGGTATTTGCGTACTGAATCCAAAAAATACGCAATTCTAAAATATTTAAGTTAGCATGTGCAACATTACCTAGCTCTGTAAAACCGAGCTGAAATAAACCCGAACATAGGTAATTTTACCTTTTATTGTTTAATGTCGGCAAGCTACGTAGATACTGCTAACGTGCTAGCAGTTGGTGGATAGGTGCGGCAGATAATTAAACCCAGTCTAAGGCATATCTCTTGGGTGCACGGAAAGCATTCCAGGAATGTTGGTTTCTGCACTGACAGACAAAAAAAATATTTCTGGTATCGTTCAAAATACGAGATGGATTAATGAGGACAATTACTGAGAGTCAATACTCGGCATCTGTGGGTTAGTCGAGTGAAGCTGGGCATGGGCTCCCGTCCGGACGCAACGCAAAAACAAATGCGTCTTTTATCTCTCTCTCTCTCACTCACTCCATTCCAATTAAAACTTTTCGATGAATCTGGCCGTCTGATGAGACGTGGATGATCGAGCGCCCACGGCACACGCCTCATCTGCTTGAATTCCCGACTCGTGATTCCGGTCCGACGTTCGGATTTGGAGAGAAAAGAGGGAGAGTGAGAGATGGTTGGTGGTGGACAGAGAGAGAGTGAGAGAGAGAAAGAGGCGCCTTCAGCGCGGGCAAAGGGATGCCCAGAGGAAGGACTCGAAATGGAGAGGAAAAAACCGTCACGAGCAGCGGACAAAGTCCTCCTGTCAGCTCCCATTTTAATGACGGGCCACTCACTCGTTCGCTCGCCACTCGTCTTAAGCGCGCGGCGGGTCAGCAGTTCGGCCAACGCCGCACCACCATCCCACAGGGGGCGCAAAGAAAAAATAAAGATAAAATCCACAAATTTCCCTCAAAGGTCCGGAAGAATAACGGGACGCAGAAAGCAGGGGCGTGCTGCGGTGGATTGAGACCGGGGCATCCGATGAATTGACCGGAGAGGTGTTGCGGGGGGGGGGGGGTCTCGCTGCCTGGCTCCCGCCCGTCCAATACACACGAGACAGAGAAATCCTCGCAATTGGTTGTGAAACCACAAATTTAGAATTTAAAACGCTTGGAGTAGATGCCTACAGAGGAAAAATACCTTCCGTTAATAATTCCGGCCGGCGTAACTGAAGCATTGATAAAACTGAGGCAAGATTAATTATATCAACGGAAGGAATGCGATAAATTATATCAACGGAAGGAATACTTTGCTATCGCAAAGTAATTCAATTATCCTCTTACAAAAAGCCTGAGGCAGCAAAACAACAGGAAACGCTCGATATCATCATCAATTATACTACACTACTATACTATATCAGCTATATTTTTTAAGCAAGGATTAATGGAAAATCGAGTTTTTAAGTTATTTAATTAAATGGTGATATAATTACATTAATTTTTAATATAGAATACAACTCAGCACATATAAGTAAATTTGTTCATGCCGATTCAAAAATATTTGTACAACGAATACGACCAAAGTCGTTAAACCTATGACTCGAAGAATTGAAACTTTCAGAATAATACTTAAGCATTCATTATTGAGGACAACGCAGCTTGTTTTTTATTTTCGAATTTTTATTCAATTGCTTAAAACCTAGAAAATTAAGTTGAAAGACCAGCTGCTAGTTCAAGAGTACACACTGTGTTCGAGAATAATTCATTACACACCAATACAGTGGAAACTGTAGAGGATATATTGATTACCACTCTGAAACCATTAGCTAATGACAATGGAAACATGCTTTACCACCGCTGATTCTTCTTCCATAAAACTTATATCATTTTTGCACTGATAAAAATTGCAAGATCAATAAAAGTAAAAATGTATAACTAATGGTCATTTTTATTGAGCTGAAATATTTTGCTTAGGAATGATTACAATTGATTCCTTTTTTATACATAAGACGGCTGAAAATCTAGGGAATACAATTACAATTAAGAGGAAAGAATGTTTTCTCCGGCGTTACCGCATCAGAAAATATTTAAGATTAATATCAAACTGAATCGAAAAGACCTAGTACTTCGCTAAAAAAATCGGATCGTATTGTACACAAAGATGTTAATATACAAAAACTACCTGACAGTAGGAATTAACTAAATTACATTTATTTTTATTATTATGCTTTGTTCCCGAATATTTAATCAAGATATGTTATGTCAATGTAACAGATAAATATCTCCAGCGTTATTATCTACTTTAAGACTGACAGTCTTTTTTCTAAGCCTCAATTATAACACCTCAATTATCGGAAAAGCCGCCGCAGCGAAAAATGTCAATGTAATAATGTACCTAATATACGCCATTCGTAAGTGTGGAGATAATAATCTTTTCCTTTCCACCTTATTGCATGATACGCCGATAAAATAATATTAGTTTATGTCTGACGGGACTACCACGATAGACCCCACTGCGGTACCAGATGATCAACTCGTAGATACGAATCCTGATATAACGAGCGTGGAGCGCTAGATACTTATGCGGGTGCACGAATGTATCCCCTCAGCCTTGAGGAGCGGCACACCCTCAAGCGTTTATAGCTTCACGCCGCGTCTCGCTTCCCGTCGTAGTAGCAGACAGCGCCTCATCGGACTGAAGTCACGGAACGAAGCGGCAGCGTCGTTCATGCTGCTGGGAGGGACCACCCGCCGCCCGCTCACACCGTAACTACACACGAGAGACGACGACGCCATGCCGTTTTCCCCCTTCTGACACCCTTAACCGCCCTCCTCGCTCCGGCAGTCTGCATTGGCGGCACCCAGGCCTAGAGGACCCTTGAAATGTCCCGCCGGCGCCCCACCCCCAATCTGCGACCACCGGGTGAAAATCTTCGCCTTCCACCCCCCATCCCGCAGGCAGTTTCAGCTCCCCCTGAGCCTACCCTTACCCCCACACCCTCGTTCCTTGCATCCTTAGACCAATGCGCCCACCCTTCCTCACCTTTTCCCCATCGAACCAACCCCACAACCCTCCCCCGCCTTCCCCATTCCCACTTCTTCCATTGTTTCCTCGTGCATGTCGCGACATACGGCTGCGTTCCCACTCTCCCCGGCTTTCCCTCTCCCCTCCTCCGACACTCCGTCCGTTCCCCTACCGCTTCCAATGTCGACATTTCTAATTCCATCCTCTCCGTACCTCCATTCCCCCTTCAATTCGCTTTCATCTTCACTTTCCCTCTCCGTCCCATGACGTGAAGTGCCTCCGCAAACTCTTAATTTGGCAACAGAAAAACGTTGTTATCCGTCCCTCCCCATGCGTCGATATCCGCCACTCCTTACCTCCCTACGCAAGTTGTAGAAGGGTCAATGTGATGGATATGAAGTTGAGCATTCTGTTCAGCAAAGGCTGGAAGAAACCTTCACAGCGCCGGAGATGGCAGTACACGACATATTTAGCGCACAGCATCTCATCTTCAGAAGATATCTTTTAACGTGGGAATACATTATATCAAAACGAAAATGCTATTTATAGGATTGGCTTCCGCTCTGCTGAATAAATGAGCACGTGGAAAAGAACCCCCGTCAAGCTGGCGCCGATGGAAACGATTCCTAAGTTTAAACCATGAAAAATAAACTCGTAAAAGTGCGTATAAGTGGCGAATAAGAATGCTGGATCATGAGAAATCCCTCTGCGAGTCTGTTATAACCTTCAGTCAACCTGGATGAGAGAAGAGTCAGCAAGCTCAGAATAGCAGATTTAATGAGGCACTATAGATTTCACTCATCATTAATCCCTACTTAAATGGACGCCACTTCGGTTCTTCTGGCCAGGATTACCCTTTCACCTTTATCTTTTACATCTCCAGCAACAGAGAGAAGATTTGTATTCAACTTACTGCCGTTATTATCTCCGTAGGCTCCATTAAGCGTTGGCAATTTTAACTTTGTTACGCTTAAAGAACATGAATGTTTACATTTTTTTCACCTTAGCGTATGCTAGGTAGCTGTGACTTTAAAAAAATATTCCTGACCCGTAATGATCAGGGTTTTCGGTGAGATTGGAAATACAATCATGATAAGAATAACAGAGTCACATTCGCATCACACAAAAGCGTCAGTCGAGGAACCGACCGATGAATTTTCTTATGCAACCATTTCCGGTTCTCTCCAGATCTCCTCGCTCTTCCTTGGAGAAGCAGTGGCATTTATAGACCCCTTTAGCTTACGACGCGACCCCAGCAATGATAACTCAATAATATAAAACCCTTCGCATAATTATTTCCGAAATTGAGCCACTACTCTTGTTAACACTCATTAAAATGAAAATATTTATTTAAAAAAAATTGTTAAATTTAATTAATAATTAATTGAAATGCATTACACGATTTCTATAAAAGAAAATAGACATCAACTGTTATGTAAACAATTAACTTAACTTCAAATTTTAAGTTCCACTTATCCGCAAGACTGCAGCCCACTTACCAGAATCGCGTTTGTGAGAAGTGGAGCATAACACATTTGCATGAGGCAATATTATGAATGTAGAAACGTCATACTAGGTGAAAGAGTTTTCAGCACATACATTCATGTAAGTGTTAATCTAGGAGGGCATAGGGCTTTACTCTAAACATAAACTTCGCTCTTACACAGTACTTAATAATTCTATGCATTCGTTTGAAAACATCTAGGTATATTTTTCCTTCCCATCCCGCAATTAGCTCACATTTTACATCTCTTAAAGACATTCGAACTTCATCCATCCTTCATCCATGTTCTTGCCTCTTTATGATCCATCCACACAGGTTTCTATTGTCCCCTTCTTTATCGAACATTTTTGTAACTTCAGGAACACATTTTCTTCTTCTGAGTACTATTACTTGAAGTAAATAAATAAATATTATGACAAAGGCTAATAAATCTTATTTATTCATATTTATGACAAATATAGTAATACCTGCGTGGATAACGCCAAGAGCTTAAATAGCAACTTGAATTCGCTTGGCTAATAGGGAAAAGTTAAATTGGACTCCACAAAAAATCAAAAATCAAAATTAATCCTGAACACTGCTTAAGTAGCTGTTTTGCTAATATTGTAAACAGTAATTTCCAGGCTTCTGCTTCTCTCTTTGCTAATTCAATTTTCTCTTCGACGCTCGCCCTCGGAATCAGGACGCACAACTTGGAAAATTTCATTATTCATTTGCAAGCTTCTTTTTCAATACAGTTCACTTGTGTCAGACCTGTACTAAAACAGACAATTGTAAATAGCGCAAATGTCTGCTCAAAACAAGGTGCATGTAATTGCCACTCAATTCTCCCCAACACTCATCGCCCACCCCTGGCCGTTTTCATCCACTCACCAGTCTTTCCACATCCCCTACGCTCTCGCGCCTTCTGCCTGTGACACAACGACCACCCCACCCCGATTTTCCATCCGATCCAGCCTGCATGGGAGAAAGCGTCACGTGACCATCTTGAAACGCGCATTCACGCACACCCTCCTCCAACATCCCCCGCGTCGCATCAGCGACCCTCCCCCCATCGACCATTCCCTCCAGGGCCATTGTTTTCCCATCCGCGCGTCCCATCCTCGACGCGCATCGACTTTTCTCACGCCCTCACCTCTTCCCGCTTCTCAAAACGCTTCCCGCGGCTCAGCATTCGAAAGAACCATTTATTCTCTCTCGGGTTGTCGGGACATATCGGGGAATAATGTTCGTTTCCGAAATTATTTTGGAAATTTGCATCAACGAAAATGTCCGTGACGGATATTTGTCACGAGAAAACCGTGAGAAATCTATTGTCGGGTACAAAAATAGCGTACCTTGATGGCACTAGCAAAAGCACTACCAACTTTCTCTCCAATTTAAAAACTATTGGTAGTAGTCCACCGGTTTAGAGTAGATCTTCCATGGACCATTCGCTACTCGCTCCAGTGTTCCTATTCCACGACTAACAAGACGAAAACTATCAATACACCGCAAACTACATATTACAATTGCTCTTTCTTTAGCTCTGCACACTTTCCTTCAATTCCACTCAATATGCATATTCTTCTTCCTCTTCTACATCAATTTTCCAACATTTCCCCTTCAATTACCGCCTTCAAAAATTCCCTTGACTCTCAGTTTCTCCTGCATTCATTTGTTCTCCATTTTTCGAATATCTCCAAACAACCGTCTCTTTCCCTCTACATGCGTAGAACTTCATCCCTTGTTTTTTTCAGTTCCATTTACTTTTCCCGTTCTTCTTCACGCTCACATCTCGAAATCTTCCAATCTACGTGTATATTTCTGTCTCAAGGACCTAGTTTCCGAGGCCTCTCCATAATGTCTATATTTCGGCCTAAATTGCACGAACGGTTAAAGTTACAGCGTGAAATCATCCGCCCACAGCAATTGGCACTCGAAAAATAGACATTATCTATTTAGGAGGCACGGGATTAGAACTCACGACAAACCTTTTTATCGCCAGACTGGCGCGTAGCAAACCTAATTACCACGGCCGGCCTTCTTCTCCTGTGTGGACTAAAAATCCCGTGAAATTGGCATTCTCTCCAAAACAGCTGGCCAATTGATATTAAGTATTTACGTAGCGGCCACGTCTGACGATTTGCCTTGGGTGGATTTTGAAAGAGTTGAGAAGATGACTAATTTCACTGCAATCGTGATTTTTCTTTTAAATTCGAGGGGCTATTATATTTGTTCAGTTGAAAGCACTCGGTAAATCATTTCGATCAGACTCTTTGCCTTGGCATTTCAATACGACCAAATGATCAAAATCGTCGATTCAGTTCAACCATTCGATACTATGCTTCATCTCTCTCATCTGAAATTCTAATTTTAATGCAACAAAAATCTCTTTCAATTTCTCAAAGGATATTGTTAGGAGGAAGGAAAATACGAAGTGATAAGTATTTTGATCAACTTAAAGGAAGAGAAAGGAATTTAAGGTCACACAGTCATAATAGTAAAAGGTTCTTTGAAATGTTTCTTCCTTCTCAAACCGATAACTCTGCACGGTAAGAACCTGTGGGGAAATAAATATTTTTTAAGGCTTCCAGATGCTTCGATGGGGGAAAATGAGAAACTCGGGCCTATCGCGATGGAAATCTGGTAGGCGCCACATGTGCTCAAGACGCCGTCCGTCATTTTACCCGCTGATGAGAGTAACGAAGGTGGAAGATGAAAAGCCGCGAAGCGTCGCGACGGGGCAAACAGCGCGAGTCGGTCCAATTAAGAGAGAAAGAGAGAGAGAAGCAGGGCGTAAGTGGAGGGGAAAAGAAATGAAGTCATAATGGCCGAGGGAGGGGTAGGAAAGATGACGACGATGGGTGTTACGCGGGAGAGGAATTGGGCATGCCGTTATGAACACAGGAGGGGGGAGATAATTCTCTTCAACCCAAGTCCGGGATTCTCTTATTTGCTTTCAACGCCCTTTGAAAAATCAAAATACGTCGTAATTCAAAGAGAACGGTGGAACATCGCACTTTCTCCTCGGCGGGGGGGAATGAAATCATCAGACGAAGATATCATACGCTTGCTTTATCACGGTTTGGAGAGGAAGAACGAGAACTTGCCTTGTCTGTTGTAATTAACCAAAGATAATCCGATATTACTTTGAGAGAAAGGGAACTCGCACGGTTCGAGTCCATGGAACTAAACGATAAACGTGACGAGTGAAAGGCAACGAAAAGAGGAGAGGCTCATGGGTAGAGATGAACCGATGTGCCTCAGCCAATCTTTTCTTATTTGGTCATTGCACATCTTGCCACATGCAGAAAACAACTATACTCTGGTTTAAAATTGCATAACTTTTAATTTCACCCAAGTAAGAGTTTTTTCCCCTTTCCAAAGCAGTATACAACACAATGCATTATTCCTTAAGACATGAAAGCTTAAGTTTAGGTAGAGGTAACATGAATGCGATTGTGCATGCATGACTGGTGACATAACACCCCCCGCCACACGCCCTTGTAGATGTAGATGAAGTTTGCCACTTTGATAAAAACTTGTGCGATGGCAACCATCATTACAAAAAAAATAACTGCGTTACTAAAACATTCATGCATATTAAATTTTCAGAGCTAAACAATCGTCCGAAATGAAGTACAAAATATCAATTGGAAAGATAAACAATTTTGAAACAAAACCTCAGCGTATACCCAAGATGTTTCCATCTTTAGAAAAGTTAATAATCCTTGAACTCCAATTAAAAAATTACGGCTAGAATACAGTGACCTTTTGAGTGATAACTGGGTTTAATTAGTTTTTCATTTCCTTTTCGCAAATTATATGCGCTAACGGAAGTTATCGGATTATTTAGTCACCTTGTGGAAATAAGCTATCATTTCCTCAGTTTCTTCACAAAAGGTAATTACTGATACGATAAACAATGCTTTTTTTTACCAGTATCACCAAGCCTTTTCTACGAATGCGACTAAGATAGTGTCTCAAGCAGGAGTCATTTAGTAGCCTTTATCTCGCAAAACTCGGCTGTTTATCTGCTGTGGTCATATGGATACCTTGTCGACACTCCCATGGCTTGTGGCTCCCATTTCTTCCGCCACAATGTGCTACGTACAGCACACGCAGTATTATTGGGACACACGCTGTTATGGGCGACGCCACAAGAGGGAGCAGATGGGGGGTGGGAGGAAGTCAGACGGTTGAGAAGGGTGGTAGGCATTGAAAGAACCAAAGCGCCAATCACAGTTCTCGGATGACACCTGCGACAACCAGACAAACTAATCGAGCCCGTCCCCATGGATACAGATCGTACTCTTTTTATGCGAGCATTTGCACACCTCTTTGAACGTGTTGAACCGGCTGTTTTAAGTACCTACAGTCACAGGCAAACAAGTCAGAGGGATGTAAAACGGTCTCTTGATACTACACGCGGTAGTTTTTGGTCAAACAATCACACTAGTTACTGAGTTAAAGATAGCCAATTTCGAATAATAAGTTTTCAACTGATATCTTATTTAATTATAAATGCTTTTTACAATTAGGTCATACATGACACCTTGAGCATTCTATAACAACATCACCCCATGTAGCAACCAAGGTGTACTCTTCTAATGCCAAAGTTACTTCGATTTCCTGCTAGTACAGCCTCTTCACAAACTACTTTTTTACGCATATAGTCATAGGTCTTTCCTGGGAAAAAAGAATATCATTGGAAGTTCCCAACTATGAAGATTTCAAGCAAAAAAATGAATTTCAAAATGCCTCATTAGTTGTCCGTCCTTGATACAACTAAAAATATCTCGTTTCCGCAACCGTCAGACTCGGGAGTAATTTTGTGCGAATCTCATTCTACTTTAGTACTCTGGCAAGATATCGGTTCAGACTGCTCAATTGTAGCGGTTGGATCGACGGTAAAGTATTTCGCTTCCAATTCCGTAGGATTAAACTCGTTTCTAACACGACAAGACTTAGCCAATTTATTCCTCGCATATCGAACGAAAAGGGTGAGTCCTAAATCAGTCGAATGGGAGGAATTGCACTTCACCGGCAGCTCTACTTGAGAGATCACCCCTCGCTTCCTTCGGCTCTCTAAAAGAGGAGGGTGGGGTGGAAAGCACTGAGGACCCCGTGGCTCACGAAAAATACGTCTTCGCCTGCGTGTTCGTAGAACGGAGGGATTACATGAACCCGCTCTCAGGCGTCCTCCGTTCCATCTGGTGAAAGCTGATCCAACGAAAAATTACTATTACTATCTTGCCATGAAGCTTAGAACCCCTATGCATCTTAATCATACGGTTTAACATATCTTATTTTCAATTTTTTCCAATGACATAATTCTTCTGAGACTCGTCGGAAAAACGAACCCTTTTTAACGAGGGTTCCTCATTGATATCATTCTTTTGTAACAAAATATTACTAATTTTTAAGATCCTTTTCATGGCCTATCCCTTACACCATAAGTATTCTTTACACCTATTTGTTACCCGGCAAGGTGTATGGCAGAGGGGTGTTACATTAAAGGTCATCAAACTTTTAAAAATAACTGTAGGTAATTGGTGATTATTGGTTATACGTTTGCTTTTTTCTGGGAAATTTTTTTAATAATATGCAATGCTTCCTACTGTTGTGGACACGAATTGTGCAAGAGGAAAAAATGATTACCTCAATGGCTCAGTTCGGGAACAATTTCCCTTATAACAACTACTCGTTCTCATGTAGCCCACAATTAATGAGGGGTTAAAATGGTTCACTTTATTCCCACGCGTGTGTACGGGCTGTGAAGAGTACACTCGGTAAGTCTTGATGAAAAGTCTCCTAATTAAAACGATTCACGTAACACAATTGAAACTCATATCCAAACGCTGTGGGGGAAGGTCCTACACCACCTGCCACACACCTATGTGGAGGTAAGCAAGGTGCGATATAGATGCAGGAAATGGCCGAGCGCCTCCGCTCTCCCTACGATCCCGACTAAACCTGCATCAAAGGGAAGACACAAGTGTTTGACAATGCGACTCGGCGGTGGAGGGCGCTGGGAGGACTCCCAAAGAGGAGAGCGGAGAAAGGGTTAACGGAGACAGTTGTAGAGAAAGGGGCGAGGCTCTCCGCCCTATTCGTATTGCGCGTCTCCACTCAGTGTCTTGTCGTCTGCTCCCCCGTATCCCCAATTGCTATGCATCCCACACCCCGGCAAACGCCGCAAATCCTTCCCCGCCCCCGACACCCTCCTCCCGCAGACGGGGTACGTCCTTTAAGCAGTTTTATCACGGAGGGTGAGGGAGGGGGTCCATAACGTGGTGATTGCGGAGGGCCGGAGGGGGTGTGCGGCTAGCTGTCGGGGCGTACTGCGAGCAAGAGACGGGGAGGAGGAGAGATCTGGACCCCCGACTCCGTATCAGTTAACGCTACGTCTACAAGCACTCGTAACCAATGCGCGTGCTAAAGGCGAAGGAGAGAAGGGTATCGGACCTCCGCTGCTGCCATGGTGACCGCATTTGAACACGAGCGCAATGAATCTCACCAAAAACCACAAACACCCCCAAAATTCACCCAGTATGATTCGAATGGCAGTTTCGGGGAAACAAGCGAGATGTCACTGCAGCGCCTCCCTTTCGATTCACTTACTTCCCTCCTCAGAGGAGAACAGATGTCGAGAAACAAGTCCAAAAATAAAATTAACATTTCATCCCACGTTGGAAGTACTCTAGTTCTGACCAACACACACAGAGATGTTAACTTACGTATCTCCATCAGAGAAACCAACCATTCGAACGTTGAAACCCAAGTATTGAACATGCATCCTCAAAGAAGAGAGAGAACATAACATTCGTAGCGGCTAGGATGAGCTACAGATTGGACTAGTTGCATGGATATTAGGGGGCGTTCCCCTGATTCGACTCACATCGATTTTTTTTAAATTTTCTAAGGGAAAGTTTTAAAATGAATCCTATGAAAAACAAATCGAAACGCTCTGAAGCGCACTTTGGTACCACCGCATGAACTAAAGAATATGAGTTGAGCATGCACGTATTAAACGCGGTGCGTTGGAGCTTTTAAGATAGGCCATACCCTAATATTGGCCTCATCCTCCGTAATTTCTTCCTGGTTGTACCCAAGGGTCCATCCAGACCACCAACTCCCTGTCCAGTAAAATAATCCCTGAAAATTCTTTAAAATACACTTTCATTGGCATGAAACAGAGATATACAGAAAACAACGTTGAAGTTGATGCGATGAGATAGAAAATTGGTAACACTTCAAAGAAGACTCAGTGGAAAATCACCAAAATAAATTGTAGTCACAACTTTTTTTAACATACCTATTTCAAACAATTAACACAGAGAGAATTCCACATGACCCTAAAATGATCAATCAGTTTCATCGCCAATATATCACAGTATTAATTGACGAATAATTTTCAGACAAGCTACGCATCATAAACTACATCGTCATTTCCGCAAACATTCATTTTCATGAATATATTAACTCACGTTGCTTTGCAGATGAAATAGTTAATCATATAATATCATTTCTCAAGCCTGAATCTTCCCTCTGCTAAATTCAAAATTCTCACTGTTCCCTGACAATTTCTTTCTTTTCAATACACACAAGAAGCATTTTGAAAGTATTGAGTAAATATATTTCAAATGCGTACCCTTTCATCATTTCCTTCAATGGGCTTATACTAATTGTATCATCACTATGTTATTATTTATCAGACGAAATGACAAAATTATATAGTATTTCCCGGGGAACACAATCCAAGTCCTTTCCTACAACAAAAGCACTGAATAATATCTCAAGTTCCTGGGGATTTATCTTCGAGCCCAAGAATTTTCCCAATAATACATTTTCCATTAATGACGGAGCTCCTTCTGACAATTTCAGCTCCATCAAAGGCTTTGATACTACTGATCGAATTTTTCGGACAGCGTTAATACAGCCAAGATTGATGGTTAAGAAATGACAGGGACAAACGTCATCAGGATGAAAAATGGTCTCAAGCACTCATGTTACCATACTATTTTCAAAAGAAGCGATTCCTAAGAGTATTTATAAGTTGATGTCCCCGTGACTTTTACTAAGCGAGTCAAATAGAGAATGATTCCCAATTTCTTAAAAGGAAAAGTTTTCATAAGCGATACTTTAAGATGAATGTGACAGTTATTACGCTGACGATGATGTGATAAATGTAAATTGGTACAACTCGCACTCTTAATCAGCACTTATTATTGAACTTTAACGTTTGCAAAAACAATGTGCACACGTTCAAAGTAGAAAACAATATATAAAATTATTTTTCCTTCTATAAGCAACTGTTTACTTGTTGGATTTTTCTGCCATGAAGAACAGAAGACAATGAGTCCGGTTCCACATTCGCTCTTTATCCACACGATCACGGTTTAATTTCCTTGCCCGCGTAACACCAGGTGATGGCATGGCGCACCATATTTTTTAAGCACCTCTGTTTTGTAGAGCATTAAAAATCATTAAGGCTTCCATGAGTCTATTAACCCATATTGTTTAACCTCTTCCATAACATTAACCACATTTATTACTCCCACAACAACATGGAGGGGCAAAAACACTGCATTTTTGAACAATTTCTGAATGTTTTACCTCAATTTCAACTTCAATACATTTTCCGTTGGCACTGATAGCCAATTACATTACATTTTATTTTAAATTTCAGAAGGAGATTCTTCACTAGAGCTACAAATATATAACCAGCTAATAATAATGGTAATTTTTTACATTCTTCAACCACCGTCACACACTCGAAGTTATATCACTTTTGTAATACAAATCAGCAATACGTAAATAACGAATAAACAGATATCTCCCCGAATTCAGTTATGCAGTAAACTGGCATTGATTATACACATGTGATTAAATAATGTACATGGCACAAACCATTCCCTTCAGTCAAATCACCAGCCCCGGTTTGGCTACGTGGGCACTCAACCCCATCTTAGCTGCCTTCCTCAAAGCTTCTCTTCTGTGGAGCCCTTTGGATAAAATCCTCGGAATTCGTTCTAAGCCCGACCCCCAGCCATTTTGTGGCGTCGCTAATTGGGTTAACTCCTTGCCCTGCGCCGGTAAGAATAAGCTGGGATAAGTGAACACGGCCACAGTCCAGGCGGAGGGAAGGGGGACAACTTCCCTATTCTGTGCCTTGTAAGACTGCCTCGCGCGAGTTTTACCCCCATGCTCGACGGTTTTGTCAGCGCAAGGAGGCTACCGCTATGGCTTCCGGGCAATCGGGTCATCGTGGTTATGCAAACAAACACTCGCGACCTCACACTCCCGCTACGATTAATCCGTCTGCGTGCGATCGAGTGATTGGGTGCCCTCGCCATTCAACTCCAATTCGCGCGTGCATCAACGTACCGTATCGATCGCCTGATCCACGCGCGCCAATTTGCGTGGGCGCTTACTAAGAGGTTGCGTTATTGGCATTATCGAGGGCCCGCGTTTTTCTTTCACGTTAATTTTTTTCCGGTTTTCGAAACGATCGGTCGGGTTTAGGTGGGTGGATATGGATGTCGGGAACCGCATCGAATGGCCGGCGAAACCCTCTCACCCTATCCTCTCGTGAATCTCATTTAGAAAGGAATGACGCGTGGAGAGCGGTCCCAAGTCCTGTGGCTCGGCCAGCAGGCGAGTGAGCGCGGTCGCGGAACGCGACTCCTCTTCATCGTGCTCTAGACACGCGGATTTTCCACGGAAAGACACTTGATTTGATAAATATGAAGCGGAGAAGCTGGATGACTGTTCGCTCCACTCCGGGGAATGCTCGCTCACTCGTGGGTGAACGACTAGAATCCGGTCAATGAAATAAAACACTTCGAGAATTGATGGCAGTACGTGAAGTGGAAAATACTTCAGCCGGGAGCAAAACATCATTTGAGCAAATAACGTTTTTAAGAACACTGCGTGCCTCACAGTCCCGTAGTATGAGAGTACCAACATCTCTACAGATGAATCACAGCTCGAGAATCTTCAAGGGCACGATCTGCCATTGATTTTCGATATTTTATTGGCCAGATACTTCACTCTATAGGTTTTAGCCACGAGAAAAACATCATATGATTCAATAACATTTATTTTAAAAATAAGCATGCCCTTCCGTCCATTAATTAACCATTGTTGGAGGCACCGAGGAAAAACTTTGCTAGGAACATTACTTTTGCTAAAATACTATTTATAATATAAACATGGAAACGAAACGACTGGTTTTTACTATAAGTACACTTTTCCATGAAAATTATAGTGGAATCTTCCTAAAAGCATACTGTGATTCTGAGATTACTTCTTTTTGTATTGATGATGGAATTTCTCTAAAGCATTCGGCAAAACTGAAATCATATCAATAACAATCTTAAATACTGACCAGAGTTCATAGCCCGCTTCAAAAGTGCAAACCCTTCGAATAGCTTTAAAAAATTGACACATTTACTATTGCAGGAAGGCCTCTGGTCACACAAAGATAATTTACGGAACATAAAATAATAAATATATAAAATAAAAAGAAAGATCCCATAGATCCACATATTTAAATAGAAAATTGGTCAGTAACATATATTCTCTGAAAACGAACGTAATCTATTCACAATTTGTTAATGTAAGCTTTGAAAAATGTAAACAAAATTGGCCTGTATAACATGTCAGGACAGCTCAATGGCTTTTGCAGCTTTTGGGCTCCTTTAATGGATCAATGGGTTCCGCTGTGGTGGGAGAAATTAACCGTCACTGAACTTTGAATATATTTGGAATTAATGCATTGGATTTGAATACATGTATATCATGTTATAAAATAATCTTGTATTTGAGTGCCTTATTTCGTGTGATTAAATTTTTGGAATACATGATCAAACTGATTTTTGTATAGAGGTATTGAGATTGTGCATGCATGGTGGTATTACGTTGGCTATCAATATTTAATATTAATAGACTCTCACTAATTGAATAATGTCCACGAGATAATTTTCAAACGGCAGTATCATTTACAAAAAGACGTCGCGAGAGAGAGAGGATATAAGCTCTGAAAAAGGATGATAATCAACCGAAAATAAATTTATTAAATACAGACATCGGTACTGCGGAAACGTGACTGCGTATCCTTACGAAATTCATCGAACTCCACCACAACTACATGTAGATGGTACCCTACAAGCCACCGGCGAGGTGTGTGGCAGGGGATGGACATCGACATAAATACCCCGTGATCCACCGAACACGAGTGTAGCAGGGTGTACAAGAACCAGGAGGGAAGGATAAGTGATAACACAAGATATGGGAGAGGAAGGAGAAAGAGCAAAATATTCGGTAAAAATCTATCAAATAATGAGCAAATTTGTACTTAAGCACGCTGGAGGAAGACAATTGAAAACAAGGGTTAATTCACCTAATAATTAGTTTTTTTATAAAAAATGGGAATCAAAATGAACCACCACTATTTACTTGGCATACCTCCACCAAAACAAGACAGGTCATGTGGTTGCATGCACAGTAAGCTAGGATTTGCTTTCACGGATCGTACATCAAAGAATCGCATTCACAAAAAGAACTTCTGTCATCGTAGGCAATGAAAACTTAGAAATGAAAAATTTGTGGAGTAATCACCAGCACTATTAGCAGAGAAATCATTAAAAGAATTAAACAAAACTTTTGCCCTAAAACATATTTTTCTAGCAAGAGCATGAGAGAAACAAATTTGGCCTCCTCTTCCCCTATCCTTGCCCTTCACGATGGACCCTCGCCGACGACGAACCGACCGGGGTAACGTGGCAACAAGGGATGACATACGCCTTCGTGTGTCTACATCAAACAAAAACTAGGAGTGCAAAGAGATAGCAAACATTTGACATTGCACCAAGAGATTTCTAAATGCTTTGTCTAGTTAGAGAGCACACAGGTGGACGGTAAATTCCAAACAATAGGCCCCCACCAATTCCCCGCGTCGAAGAATACAGACGTTTCACACTTGACTGCGGATGACACTGTTGCAACAATTTTACACTCATACACTTACGTTCTACGCGCGCGCATCGCTCGTGAAAACACCCTGGTTTTAATTGCGAGCGGCCATGAAGTCTCTCTCTCTCTCTCTCTCTCTCTCTCTCTCTCTCTCTCTCTCTCTCTCTCTCTCTCTCTCATCCCATCCTAGACACATGTAAACCATGGAGCAGGGAGAAGAAAATGACGTTTTAAATGGGAGGGATTTGGGAAAGCCGTATGTAATCATCCAAGGGAAGGGTGCTCAAAAACTTTTTATTATGGGACCTCGTATATCTGAGGTTTTACTCGATGGGTCTGGTGATAAAGCTTCTACACAGACATCTGATTTGCATTGACTCTCGAGAACTTCGCAAGATAAATCTTTTCCTTCTTATTTTTCGGATAATGAATTTTTCCAAAGAAAAATAATAAATTTGAAGAAAGTAGGTGAGGCTTTACGAAAAAATTAATGGTGAAAGTTTATCAGTCTTAAGTTTTTTTACCTGACTACTGTGAATTGAGTTTAAGGGACTTTGTTTCGGATTGAGAAAGATTTACAAATAGTTAACACATTAAAATTGTAAAAACTAGTACACTGAACAAATGAAAGTCTATGATAAATATTATATAAGAGGCATATTTTGGTTTCATTAATTAACGATGTTTAGTAATTATTATCACCATCGTCAACTTTGAAACTACATCTACAACTACAGTCCAAAGGGTAGTTTAAGGTTTTCAGTATTCTAGGATAAATCAATTTATGGCAAAGAAGCAGGAAAGATGGATCCAGTGCATAATAAGTCGCCATGGGACGATGAAGATTGTGATAGAGGGGAGAATGTTAGGCAAATGACGGAGGGGTATGAAGAAGATAGGCATGTTAGACGGAATGAATGGAGGAAGGAAGTAAGCGGAATTGAAGAGGGACTTACAAATATGCCAGAAATAATAACAACCACAATACCTCGTCATGGTATCTCGAAAACATGGTACCTACTAACGTTTGTGGCGGGGATGTTTCCGGCCACCAGGCACATCAGGCATTCCTTAATGGTCTGTGATTTGTTATGCAATTCAAACGTTGGTAACAGTTATTACATCCATTTTTACATATACTACTCTACGCATGCATGATGACCTCCTTGTAGAGATTGTAATGGCAGTGGATGTGGTTTGGATGTATTGAATATTATACCTAAGGCGTGAATGTTTCACAGCTAGTGACTTATTACGTGGTAATAAGTCTAATCTATCTAATATAATCAAATGTAATCGCTATCTAATCAAAACCCACTTCCAGGTAGATGGCTGTAGATGGATGGGAGAGTTAGAAATATTGATTTCCACCAAAGAGAATTTTAAATATTTTTTTTAAGATAAAAAAAACGAAAAATTTTAGCAGTGTTAAACGAAAACCTTGGCTATGTATGATTAAGATTCCAAGTAATACTGAGGGGTGGAGAACATTTTTCGCGTACAAGATAAATAATTAATTTTCCAAGACAAGTGCAAACATTTCAGGAACGACTCGCAAACAAAAGAGAAACAATCGAAGAGAGTGAAAGGCACATTGAAGGGTTTGTATTTTCCCACGCATCGTTTTCAATACAATTCCGCCGGCGGAGCAGTAATCGTTCGGTTACCTTCCGCCCGATACGAACTCGGAGGAGGGAGGGGGTGGCATGCAGACGTCTAGACGTCCCACAAGAGCACTGACAAAAGAAGGCCTTTCCCTTTCTCGAGAGAATTGTTTATAGCGACAGAGGTTTCCCATGCTTACAGCGCCGCCGTAAAACTCGTTAAAAAAACATAACACGGTATCCATTTTGAGGGAATATAAACTTGGGGATAAAACGTTTTTTATATAATTTGATCCGGCTTCATCTCAGAGGCGTTTTGATGACGACAAGCATCATCGCGTACATAATAAGTGGGCAGAGAGAGAGTGAGAAAACCCGGCGCATGCCATAAAATTCTTTTAAGAACGTCGCAAACTGCGCGTTTAAGGCGTGCTCTCCCCGGGGGTTGAAATGAAGAGTGCTGTTGGACGGCACCCTCATGAAAGAGGAACGGAGAAATGTAATTATGTACGCGAATTCAGTATCACGAAAGATATATCGTCTCTAATTTAAGGGATGCTATTAGGAAAAAAATTAATAGGCTATTAGAGGAAGAAAAATAAATCAAAGAACACGAAGGTCTAAGGAAAATGAAAAGACCACATGGCGAGCACCACGAGAACTTTCAAGCGTTAGAAATTTAACAAAATGATGTAAACAAATAACTCCACAACTTAATAACTTTTCATACCCACTCCTTAAGTTAAATGAATGCAAATCCTAAGCTTGTTTCAGAAATATAGCATCGCGGTGCGACAAAACTTCACAGATGTCTTTTTAGTGAGAAGACACCTGCGTCGAAGCACGCAAAATAAATAAGGGGTGTGACTTGGTAGCCTTCTTCCAATTCCTTCTATTGGCTTGAGAAAGTGTCTTCATTGATCACCAGCCAATAACTCAGACACTATTAACCTACTCCATAAGTTATTTTATTATGGAACATTCACCTTTTATCTGAGCCACCAGCTATTTCCACTTGCTGCACGACCTAGCGACGGCTCTCACGATAAAATGAAATAACAGTAACAAAATGTCTTTTGAATGTCATTCCATTTGTGGAGGTATTGAGACTAAACTTTCCATTCATCCAAATAACAACTTGTCAATGTTACATACGGTACATAATATTAATTTAACACTGACCCAATCGATAATAAAAAATAAATCTAATAATAATATTCATCGGGCATATACCAGTAGTTAGCCCTAAAATAGTATCTTATCAGTAGAAATAGATTTGTAGTAAAGCGGTAATACTGAAAATTCCCAACAGAAGATAATTTCGAAACTGAACATTAAAGCGATGGTCAATGGTAGCCATACTCGGACTGGGTACGGAATTGGAAGTCCAGTGTCCTTGCATATATTATTATTCTTACATTCGCATAAAATGTGAACATAAAAAATACGTCGTTACGAGCTTCTTCCAACTCAAGCATGTTAAATTTTATTGAGATTTCTTTCAATTTTACGGCATATTTGCTCGGGAATATTTTTATTTGATGTTCAAGAGCCATGTTTTTACTCTCGTCCAATCACTATTCCTCCCTTTTATGGGTAGAATAATAGACAGAACGGTTAATCTCAAAAAGTGCCTGGCTTATATTTTATTCTGACATTTCCTTTACTTCCTCAACCCGGAACAATCCAGAGCCTGAGCACTTACTGCTACCATTAACGATGATTAGAAGAGACTATTCTCCTCTCTTTTTGTTATCTCTACAGACAAATGTGGACATTTTTATAGAACACTTTTCAGCTAATTAACGGATATTTTAAAATTACATAGCAATGCGGATTTGTCAAAATTCTTAATGTAATTTCGGTTTATATAAGTAAGTTACTGCTTTATTAAATGATGAGAGAATCAATAGACATGTAAAACAATCAAGTGTTAAGTATCGACGTAATTAATCACGGAAATTAGTTTCACAAAAGATGCTTTTAGCCTGAGTTCCTCTTCATTTGCCAGCAATCATATCGTCAACGATCAGCTCCGACGATGGCGTTAAAATGTACGAGGGTCATCCGGAAAGTAATACCCGTTCGTGCCGCATGAAGTGCTGACGACGCGAGTAGCCGCTGGACGAGGTCAGATAGCTTCAGTGGCTTGTCTGCCTTCTCTGAGCCAAGTTGCGTGACACTAGCATTGCCTGTGTTGTTTCTGTGATTGTTTACAATGTTTAAAAAAAATTGAGAACGCCGCCAGTTGTGAAGTGAGGGCAGTGATTAAATTCCTCAATGCAAGAAACGTTCGCCCATGTGATATTCATCGCCAATTAAAGGAGGTGTATGGAGACAATGTAATGGACGAGTCGTCTGTTCGGCGGTGGTGTCGCAACTTCAACATGGGGAGGGGGAACACACACGACGATGAGCGTTCGGGGAGACCGTCTGTCATTACAGACCAACTGGTGAGCTCAGTTGACGAATTCGTGAGGAACGATCGGCGCGTCACAATTGATGACATCTGTGAGCATTTTCCCAATGTTTCTCGAACAATTGTTCATGAAATTGTTAAACACCATCTGCATTATGCAAAAATTTGTGCAAGATGGGTCCCTCGCATGCTTACAGATGAGCACAAAACCAAGCGTATGGCTGCAGCACTGACGTTTTTGGGACGTTATTCTGATGAAGGAGACTCTTTCTTGACTCGCATAATTACTGGTGACGAAACATGGGTTTGTTATGCATCACCTGAGAGTAAACGACAGTCAATGGAGTGGCATCATGCTCATTCACCAAACAAACCAAAAAAATTCAAGACAGTTCTGTCCACCAGGAAACTCATGGCAACCATTTTCTGGGATCGACGAGGTGTATTGCTTATTGATTTTATGGCCCGTGGAGACACTATTAATGCCAATGCGTATTGTGAAACATTAAAGAAATTACGGCGGGCAATACAAAATCGGCGGCGAGGTCTATTGTCTACTGGTGTCATTCTCGTTCATGACAATGCCAGGCCTCATGCAGCTGGGATAACACAAAAACTTTTGCAGCAATTCAAATGGGAAACTTTCGACCATCCACCGTATAGCCCGGACTTGGCCCCTTCAGATTTTCATCTCTTTACAAAGCTTAAAGACTTTTTGGCAGGAAAAAGATTTGACAGCGATGAAGAACTTAAAGAAGGAGTGACCCTGTATCTCAATGAGCTGGCGGCGAAGGACTATGCAGCAGGAATACAGAAACTTGTCACACGTTATGACAAATGCCTTAATTTGCTTGGAGATTATGTTGAGAAGTAGTTTAAAGTATCCTCTTTCAAATAAAATTTTTTATGTTTGTTAATATTTACTTTTGTGTCTTTATTTCACGAACGGGTACTACTTTCCGGATGACCCTCGTACTTCTGCAATGGAAGAGGGTCCCTGATTGACCTATCCCAAACTACCTCCGCAGACTTCTTGTCGGAGAAAGAATAACTAATTACTCTTTCGAGTACGGGAATCAGGAGAGGTCCTACCAGCAGCTAATCAAAAGCGATCGGCATGAGTGGAAGGTTGTGTTATGCCCACACTAATTAATACTAATTCACACAATGCGTCACTCATAAGCATACGTAGTTTACGTCCCCTCTGAAAACCTGCTCAAACGCTTCGGGGCCGGACGTCACTTCTTTGACCCCTTCCTCCACGACCTATTGGAACTCCTTCGGTGGGCTTTCGAAAAATAACGCCGCCGCCGCCAATGAGTGCTAAACGCACCGTATGCGTGGTCTAATATTTGCAACAGGCGGGAGAGGGTTACCTGCGCGAGACACGGAGGGAGAGGATGCCCTTCTAAAAGCTGCCTCTGGCCTCTACGCCTTCCACCCGGCCCGGTAAGCGCCTTCCACTCACCCCTCGGCCTCCCGCTGACACTAACGAGCGCACAAACACTACGACCGCAGCCTTCACCCCCACTTCCCCACCTGCTAAGTCCAAGTGAGGGAAGGGGCAAAGTGCACCTCTACTTGGGTCCGGGGAAAACAATGGCGGGGATGAGAAGACAATGGGGGTGGGACTCACCACTCAGCCACCCGGTCGACCATTCCGGGTGAATGGCTTTCGGGAGATGACGGGAGAGAATTTGGGGAAAGAAACGGGAGGAATTCGTGCTCGCGATCGTTTTTCTCCTTCTTTTTTTCCGAACTTCGTCGCTTCCTTGTTTCGCTGCAGTCCCGGTTATGATTTCCTAGAATTTCTCCCAGTCAATCTCCCCCCCGCGGATGCATCGAGGGAATACGTGGAAAAGTGAAATGGTGAAAGAGATTTCCAACCGGTAAATTTCCGGTTACCGAAAATCTTTAGCCACAACAGAGGCGACTCGATCCTTCCCCCGCGGTGGACGGAGAACGTTGCCCTGACCGAGGAATTCCACGCGCGCGCCTCCGTGGTAACCATCCGAGTGACCTCGTCCCCGACCTCCCGCGGTAAGGCAACCTCGCAGGAAATTTGCGAAGCGCGGACCAACTCTGTCTAATTCACTCCCACGATCCCTACCATTTTAAAGCTCGATGAAATTAGACACGGAATGTCCGCAATCCAGGCACAGTCGCACATTCTTGCTCCCCATCGAAGTTTTGATCAGTTTCAGATGGTTTGAAACTAGCGGTGCATGCCTTTGAAGTTTTAAAATTAGCTTCGAAACTCAGGCACATTGGCCTGAGGGAAATCTGTCCTTGCGTGAGTACCCATTAATGAAAAAGGTATGCTTACTTCAACAATTAAGAGGTAAAACAGAGATTTCATAAATAACCAAATCAAAATCTTTTAAAGCAATCGACGAATGCAAGATTAATGTTCTTAATGATTTTACAATGCGATTAATGATGTCTTGTGTTTACAATCTTACCCAGCTTGTCGATCCGAAGGTGTATAACATAACGTGCGCGAAAAAGCAAGAACTCTTAAGAAAAAAATAGGCTGTGAAAAATTTTATTTTATTAGGTAATCTACCGGTTAAGGTAGGTTTTTGGATGGACACAACTATCAAATAAATATTTTGTAACTCCAAACAAAACCCAATCCAGCAACCTAAACTACATCAGGTCCCTCTTCATCTCTGTGTACTTCTTTCCTCCCTTCATCCCATCCAACATCCCTATCCTGTTCCTACCCTTTCCTCGCTTGCCCAAAATTCTCCCCTCTTTTACCTTCTTCAACATTCCACTACCGCTCAATACGCCTTTCATCCATTTTTCTTGCCTCCATAGGATTTCTCTCAACAAACCCCTCTCCTCACCCACCATCTCCAGTACTTCCTCATTTGTGAAAAATTATAAAACCAATTATATTTCAAATCTTTTCAAAAAATGACAAGAGACATTTAGTAGGTTCCGATAGATACCTAACCATTATCTAGGTTCATTCTATAAACCAGAAATCACAGAGTAAATGTAATTCGTAATAATTAGCTAAGGAATCGTGATAAACATCAGAAAAACGTAAAATTAGTGAACATCTCTGGGTTCCTTTAGCAAATCAAATTAATCGAAAAGCACAATTGTCCTACTCCATTTCGTTACGAACTTGTAGCATACGCCTACCATAAATCACATAATAAAATACATCTTATTTTATCCACTTCGAGAAAATAAGACAAATAGATATAAGCGTTGACTGACTCAAATACTCGGTCTCCCCTCGCACGATATACGACCAGAACAAAATCAGACGTATCCACTATCTCAATTCAAAAAGTGAAATTGAAAACATTTTACAGAACACGCTTATTAACGATGTTGTGTATTGGCACGTTGATGTGGAAGTCTACGTCCAGTTTCTGCGCAAATATATATGTTATTATTTAATTTTAAGTGAACAGATTAACATAATGGTATCCTAGCACCCCCGCCATATGCACATGTGGGGGTTTGCGGGGTATCATGTAGATGTAAATGAAATAAAGCCTGTAGCCCTAAGAATGTCCGCCACACATATTTATGGTGGTTCACATGGTATAAACTAAATGCTTATCAAGTGAAATTGTCACAATTGAAATGTCACCATATGGCATTCTAGGAATATGCCACGCTCAATCAATTTCTTTCCTTTTGGAAGGCAGATTAGCCTTTCGAAACCACGACTCCCTTGGCGTGAAAGGGACAATTTTCCTGAAGTATTTCGCCACAGAGACAATGGACGCCAGTGAGTACGCGTTCAATCGCCCGCCTCCGACCGTGGGTTCCCCGCTGTTCAGATGTAATGTTTCGACTCTCATGGAGGTCGTCGACTTGAGGTCAATTGAACTTTCACCCGACGTATATGGTAGGAAAATCAGTCGGTTCCACCAAGATTGCTCCCACTGACCCCCTTTCAATGAAATCAATCAACGAATGTTTACACGAGCAAATCCCATATCAGCATATTAAGTGTGAGTTAGACTTCGCAGGACTAATATCCTTACTATCAATACGTCCATCACTTAGGACTAAGAATAATACCAACAAAATAATTTTTTTGACTAGAAGGATTTTGAATAACATATGGTTGTTGTCCAGTGTATCAATTTGGAGAGAAACGCAACTTTTCAATTTAAATGCAAAAATACCTTTCACTACTCTCCATATATAATAGAGAAAGGGAACCATTTCTGAAAAACATTATTATAAAATAACAGCCTACCCTTCAGGAATAACTTCAAATCCAAATTTTTTCTGCATGTACCAAAAATAATGAGAAGAGAATGCACTCGAGCAGTGACAAAAGTGTCCTCGGCGGCGAATCAAAAGCGCTACTTTCACGCGTTCAAAACACTCGCGAAAATGATTGAAATTCTTACCGCGTGGAGCTTTTTTATTAACTCCCCAATCCTCAGATAACATATCATATGGCGTCACTATAATCGTGCTTTTCCAGCACGAAAGAAAAACTAGGAACACGACCAAACAGGTAAGTTAACCAACGCACATCCGCGTATGATGGAGAGCACTATTTTTCCTCGACGTATTTCTTTTAATAAAATTATATTGACTACAAAATCTTGATCTCTCCACGAGTTCATGTTCACGTTGTGTTCGTTCGCGAGATTCAAGTACGTGATCAATAATGCGAAAAAAAAATGCCCCCTCCCATTTCAAGGTTTCTCTCTCTCTCCCTCTTTAGCCGCACACAAAAGTACGAGGAGGAAAGTCGAGATACCACCGCGATCCCGGATGAGGACTAAATTGAGATTCCATTCGATCCACTCGGGTTTATCCCACCGCGCGTGGCCGCTCTGTGGAATCCGGCAGGAATCTACGTGCACTTGATAGGCACCCGAGCGCGGAAACATAAACAAGCTTTTTTTCCCACCCCGCCCTCCGCTCCTATTCCAGACCATTTTCCAGACCGTCCCTCCGCACCCCCGTTCCGGAATCCAACCCCCCTCGTCAGCCACCCACCAGCCCCTCTACCGCGACTCGCCGATGCGTCGCCGCCGTGGGAGGAAGGGTTCATGATGGGGCGAGTAGGAAGACCGACGTCACGCCGAGTCTTTCGGGAGGGGAGAGGGGACGGGAAAGAACACGCACGCCTCCGGGGGTGATCTCCCGACTCCCCCTTATCTCCGACATACCCCGCTCGCACACCTGCTTCCTAGTACGAACTGAATCGCATTGCTGTAACGGTAATATATAAGGCAGAGGAGGCCCCTATTGCCAAGGACGTCTCTTTCCCTCCGAGGGCGACATCCCCTCCCTAATATGGGTGCCCACCGACTTCGAAGGCGTGTCGATGCGATTGCGACGCTGAAAAGGAGCGTCGCGGGGAGATAGAACCGCGCGAAGAAATCGAAAAGGAGGCGAGGGGGAGACGTACCTCTCTCTTCAAGGGAAGAAGACATAGACGGGGGCCACGATGGGAAGGCTTGCGACCCCCAGCCCAAAGAATTCAAACCCCTCTTCCACCCGAGAGCGACCGACCCTCCCAGACGCGAGCGAAAAGAGAAGGGACCATCGGAGTCTCGCCTTGGGCGAACGGGCGCGAACCTTCGATGAAAGGCTCGCGATCGAAATCTCAGACGGAGGAGTCTCGACGTTTCCTAATTCGACAGCACCATCACCCCACTTCCCCCTCGACTCAACCCCGGGACTTCCACCTCCCTCCTCTCTTTCTCCGCATTCCTCACTGCGAGCACACGGCAGACGGTGGTTGGGCCGCACGGGGGACGAATTTCAAGGGGGAACGAAGAAGAAATTTCTGCGAGCGCGAGGGTCTCAGACGCATTCAATTAATTATGTACACGTCTGCAGCTGTGCGCAGAGACGCCCTACCAATCAAGGAGGAGAGCGTTGCGACCGACGAGCGATGATGACGCGTGCGAAAAACGAACAAGGACGGCGCAAGACATGGGAAAGTTCAGGCATGGGAAAGACATCACGGGTAATATTCCGTGCAGATGTAATGCATACGAAGACATGAGAGATGATGACACTGAAAATGAAAGAGCAAGGACGTTCGCCTACTGTTAGTGAACTGGTTTAACCAACAGATTGTCTATGCATGATGAGATTCTTCAATAAACACTTAAAAGAGAAGAAAATTAACGAACGGCCTGGGATTGTAACAGGATGACGCTAAATTAAATGTTGCTCAGTTCAATTCACCAATGCTTTACCAATAGCTACAAATTTCATTTTCGATTACGAAGGGAATTTAAGTGATGTTCAGTTATATGAACAGTATTTATAAAAATTGTGTGTTCTGAAAGATAAAACGCCGGTAATGTGGGATTTCACCTTAAGATGGCGTGTTCGCTATAAAAAATGTTTTTTTTTAATTTTAAACAGAGCTGTTAGGGAACTTGCCCTTGGCTTTGGCGTGATAAAAAAATCTGACGATAGTGAGATTAATGAGTCTCTGCGGATCTGAAATTCATATTTTTTTATTGCCTTAAATCATAAAAAAATGGTTATTTCTCCAGGTACGGTCACCTTTCTCAGATAGATCGAACGGTAGGAGCCAGACAAAATGTACCTTTTTTTCTAAATTACGGGTGGTGCTCTAACAAGCCCCGCCACACGTCCTTGCGGCGGCTTGCGGGGTATTGAGTAGATGTAGATATAGCTTGCGAAGCATCTGTTGCTCAGTGAGGCAAATGCAAAGGCTTCTGACCCCAGTGGTGTAGCCATTTAAGTGATGATGGCAGGTTAAAAATACTTTTGAGAGAAGCAGCTGGAAACTAAATAATTATTTATCCTAAGCAATCACAAACGCGGGTCTATATGAATTACGGATATTTTTTATATCTTACCAGTTTTTAATGAACACTAAACGGCCACAACTTTTCTCGTATTGTGAGTGCCTGGGGTGGATTGTGTGGCACTCCCCCGCCACACAATTTGCTGGTGACTTCCAGGGTATCATGGAGATTTTTATGCAAAATATGCTATAAAAATGTACTGATATCCGTTCTGATCCTAGAATCCACTACCCTTATTATACCAGTGGTTTCGGATCTCTCGTTTTCGTTTGAAATGCCCTCTTTATATTATTATAGGTATATACCAAATAATAAATTATAAAACTTCAAACGACTAAGTTGCAGCGTGATTTTTTCACCTAATAGCTACCCGGAGACAACTCGGGAGTAGAAAAATGAAGGTCGGAACTTGATGGAAGGACTCAACTAACGTGATAAAAATCACAAATAACAGTGTTTATCACTCAATAGTTCTCATTATACTCTTCAACGCTACTGAATTGTCATCTCTATCAAAACGCTCCCACAAAGGCGCCGCATTGGATGTGATGAGGGAAATGGACGCACAGACAGGACTCTCGGACAATCTTTGTACGAGAAAGAGAGAAAAAGGCAACAGAAGCAAAAAAAAATGCAGTAAAACGCGTACGGAGAATGCGCTTTCCTGGTCTGCGCCAACTTGGCCGAACCTCTGGACTTTCCTTGATGCATTATGCAGCACGTGAGATGAAGAGAGCGTACTGAAACGTATTTAAAACAATCCTCGTTTTTTCGTGATTCCCGAAACTGAAAAAAAAATAAATAAAAACTGATTCCTTATTTGTCGCTGGAAAGAAATATTGACGATCGAAAGGTATTTCCAAAGCGAATAGAAAGTTTGGTTTTAAAAGCTGAAAACGTCGTTCCTACACTTCCGCAGATACGGAGTTTCAATGATTTATTTTTCATTTCCCTTGGTTGTACGACGTCATTTCCTACCCCGGTGAAGCAGACGGGGTAAACAACGGATGGAAACGAAAGCCGATTTTCGGAGACAGATACAAGTCTGCATGTGGGTGTTTAAACTATCTCGGATTTCGTATTCCCTTCGTTTTATTTTAAAGGTTTCATTTTTAAAAGAAAGAAAGTACATGTTGTAAATTTAAAAAACACGTTTAAGTGCACGCCATAAACAAGAATATGCGTGTTAGCGTGTGAAAAATACGTGTTAATATTGCTTGAATACATTTTTTTCGGAAATGACGTTTATCAAACGACCGCAACAAAACCAAATTTTATTGAAATCCATATTCCGAACAAACGCATCACATCGGAAAAGAAAATACTTTGTTCTTCCACATATATTTTATTATAAACGACCTAGGTTTCGACTTACAAAGTCATCATTAGGTAAAGTACAGAGTACACACAGCTTCTCTGTCTACTATATAAAGCTGTGTGTCCTCTGTACTTCACCTGATGATGACTTTGCAAGTCGAAACCTAGGTCGTGTATAATAAAATACATGTGGAAGAACAAAGCATTTTCTTTTCCGATATGAATCGCTTCCACAAAGTGAGGCCTGAAACCATTCTATCCAAATGCATCACATTCGTCTGAAATAACATGAAAAAGTTTCTTTACAGTTACGCTACGCCCCTGCCACACACCTCCGTACAGACTCGCAGGTTATACCCAAGGCCATGGATTGTAGATAGCGCACGTAGTACCTATTACAACGTATCGCACATGGCCTTGGGTCTATGGTATGTAGGATGATTAGAGTACGACCTTAAAGACCAATTTGTTTTTGTATACATAAGTTGCAACAACTGTAAAGCACGTATCGTGTGAAGATTAATGATCAAATATTGTGCAACAATTTCAGAGTGTAAAAATCATTCGCCTTGACCGAGATTCCCGGCAAAGGCCAATGATTTTTACACTCTGCAATTGTTGCATTGGAATGCATATTAGCGGATGACTCCGTTAAAAAATGTCACTGTCGCGGCATCTCCCGCAGTTTCTTTGAATTGAATATTGTATATATATACAACTATACAACGTATTACAGGTTTTTTTCTGCAACCCGTTAACCTCCCAGGAAAACGTCAAGTAGACAAGGTAAGCCAGTTTATGACCACCTCAATTCTCAAAGACTATCCGGGTCATCATGGCCTGGTACAGAATCACCCAAATAAACATAGCTGACTTGTGGTGCGCAGGTTACCACCAAGATGCACAACGGTGCCTAAATATTATTTACTTGTCCGCTAAATCCCAATAATAGCACATATATCTACATAGCATCCTCGGAAACACAACTTTAATCCGTGACAGGAGGTAATTCCACTCCTGGCATCCTCCATTGACTCCTTGTAAAGTAACATCAATGGTGCGGCGCAGATGCAATACCAGAGTTTCCCAGATGGGAACGATGGAATTGAAACATGGAGGTAAATCAAATCCTGTGCTCTTTCCTTCACTAATGAAGAACGAATGCGTCATTAGTAAATGAGCTTCTCTCTCAACTGCATTTCTATCGATACACGTTCCGAAATGATAATGGAAGGGGCATTACGAATTTGCTTTATCTTTACCTATTTGTCATGCGTCAATTACAGTTACGATTCAATGTGACACATCATTCCATGCTTCCGGAAAGCAAACAATTCGATCATACGCGTGGCTTTAGTAGCAACAAACGATAACGGTAATTAGCAGTTCATGGGTATCAGTTGCTAGAGTTACCGATCCCTCAACAATGTACGTGTACGATCCTTTTCATCATTAACGACAGAGTCAACATAACAGGTTTTCATGCTTACATATCTGTCTATTGAGTGAAATGCTGAGAACTGCAAATAACACCGTTAATGATATAATCACACATCTGTATTCGGTGAATGAATGAGATATATTTTAAAGATCAAAGAGCACAATGACAAAGTTAACATGACTCCAGCTTTAGCAATCAATTACGCTGGAAGAAGAGAGGCACCAATGGTAGGTACCTCTACTTCACCTAGATCCTCCTACATAAACACTTCAGAAGTATTACGTTATCCTTTTATCACGATGGTGACACCGTATTTCAAATTCATATTTTCGCGTTTCACTATGAGAGAGCCGTTAGGGTTTTAATAGAATTCGGTAAAATGAAGGGTAATATTGGAGTTCTTGTTGAAATAGAAGAAAAAGCAGAAATTCACTTTCCGAAGGATTGAGACTTCAGGTAAAAATAAGGATTGGAGTTTTGAAAGGAATATCTGATAACAGTCTAGATTGGTTCTTGCACTTACGAATCAATTAGGCTAACTGCTGACGAAGCGGGCCCATCCACAGTAACACCGTATTTTTCCAATACATTCACTAGCAGTTGGTGATTTTGAAGACTAATATACTCTAAGGTATTGAATAGATTCAAGTATTCAGGCACCAATCCATATTAACCAACGAGATCATGGACCTGCTCAGCAGCCCAATGCCCATAGTTTCTAACACTCCCCCCCCCACCCCCCGGGGGCATGGATTCGGTTTACAAGCTCGGTTACAGCGATTGAATGGAGCAATATAAGATTCACTCTTAAAGTATGGGCTAAAAGAGAATTTCGTTCCTATCGCAATTACCAGAAATCACGTACTAAAACAACACATGAGTATTTTCAACCATGGGTACAACATTTAATTTTATCAGCGCGCATCATTTTACCCTGAATCCATCCACCGACTGGTAACATTACTGCAAGTCGCTTGATACTTAGAGGAATGACTCGTCCGTCTATAGTATATCAATTACGGTACCGGTTAATTCACTAGAAGAATTGCTGGACAAGAAAGTTTTTACCGAATGAAACTAAAATTTAAAGTTCGTAAGTTGTTCACCCTTACATCCTCCACACACATTCCAATATTCATAACACAAAATAGCATCATCAATCCTCAATGTAAATAATGCATCTGTATCAATTACTGGGTTTCAGTACCAAATGTGGAAAGACGAGAGTGTACACTAATCCAATGGTTAATGAGAGACCGGAAAAGAACAGTAATATCGCTGTTGACTACTACGCCATACATGTATGTAAGAGTCCTCTCCATAAATTTCTAACGATCTACATTTTGGCAGTTTCATTTTTCAACATCGATCAACATTTGTGAGCAGAAGATTCATTGTCAATTACTCTCAAATGAATTTTAAAAAGATACCTGACCACTTTTTTTACTTTACCTAACGCGCGTACCACTCAAGAGAAGGCTACCATCCCCGACTTTCATGGAGTAGTTGATAAGCTTTTGTTAAGAAATCCACATTTTCGATAACAACACTTATTTCACTCTACTCTTTGTAGGTTATCACAATTTACAACAATTTAACGGAACATGAGTACTAAATTATGACAAAGAAGAAATAAAAGTTCGCATGTCTAACAGAAAATTTCAGGCAAAAAGCGATAAATCCAAAATACCGTAATTAAAATTTTCTGAAAGTTGTATCACAAAACCTGACGAACAGAAAAAGACATAATTTCATTAACATTTTCTTTCTTTCATAAGAAGATAAATATTTACATTAAACGTTCGATGGTGTATTGTTAAAGTACAAGCACGAGACAAATTATTTGGGAAACGAAGTAGGCAATAACGTAAAATTGAAATACAGGTAAGTAAGTTTTCAAGAATATGCCTGCACGATAAAAAATGAGTATCGTAATATTAAAATGAATGGTGGGTGAGGAGAGGGGTTTGCTGAGAGAAATCCTATGGAGGCAGGAAAAATGGATGAAAGGCGTATTGAGCGGTAGTGGAATGTTGAAGAAGGTAATAGAGGGGAGGATGTCGGGCAAACGAGGAAAGGGAAGGAACAGGATAGAGGATGTTGGACGGGATGAAGGGAGGAAGGAAGTACACAGAGCTGAAGAGGGACCTGATGTAGAGTAGGTTTTCTTAGGAGTCACAAAATATTTATTTGATAGTTATGTCCATCCGAAAACCTACCTTAACCGGTAGATTACCTAATTATAAAAAATAATATTAAAATGGCAGATTGGACTACCTGAATAAGATATGTAATAAATCATTGTTGACAAATATTCAAGTGCTCATTCTTCCCTCACATTATAAACCAACAAAACAAAAACAAACCTAATCAACCGTGCATCGTTAATTAAGAACATATATATTGCTGAACATACCTATCATGCTAAACTGCAACATAAATATTAGAGTATGTTACAAATAAGCATTTACATGTGAAAACATACGTACTTGAAGAATATATGTAAATATATTCGTATTCATACGCGACTAGTGGGAAGTCATGCAAATGTAAACAAACTAAGTATTGACTCTGATTTGCGAAACGCAGAATTGAACGCACTAAAGCGTACCTACACGCACATATTACTTCTCTCCTTCCCAGTGCCTACAGTCACTTCCAAGACTCCTGAATGCCACGCTCAAGTGTTTCAAAACAATCGAAGCTGTGTTTGTCGGGCGGGCGAGAGAGGACCTTGAGGAGGTAGACGGGAGTAGTGGGAGGAGGTCGCGGAAACAGAACAAGGATGGATGGTGTCCCGGTAAAATTGACGACGGAGAAGACGACCGAACGAGGAGAGTCACTTCCTTCCGGTCACGTGACACCACGTAGTCTCCACAAAACGCGAAAGAGCAATCTGACTTCCCCCTCCTACCCAATTCCCCCGTGGCAGGAAAGGGCCGACTGTGACGTGGCCATTACACCTGCCGAGTAAAAAAAAGTCTAAGAGAGATGGAGCAAAAAATATTAACTCAAGAGACGTGCTGTTTCACCCTGTTTCCTCGTTACCTCATCCTACCCTCGTTTCCCCCATCCCACACCCAACAAACGCGCCCACTCCTCTTAACATGTGGAAGAGGCGAGAAGGTCTCCTTTTGTTCGAAACGAAGGGAGCGTGATATCACCCCGATGACGACGGGAGGGGCCGGTCCTGCGAGACGACGCGATCGAAATGCGTGTAAGGATGGGTGGGTGATGTTTGATTGGGGGAGAGTGAGGATGTGGGAATAATAAGACCGGGGGGGGGGGGAAGATGGATGGAAGGAATCATCCTTCGGAAGGAAGCGGTTTAGCTTTGTGCCGCCAATCACGGGACCCCACCCTCCCTTTTTGAGTCAGGGATGGGAAGTCCCGAAGCGACAATAGATGCCTCGACGATTCAGTTTTGTTTCAGTACAGTTTTTCCAGCGATTTCACATCGGCAATGCATCACACAAACTCATTCCTGGTTACAATTTAAGATTTTCAATAAGTTGCGCATTGCTGCATTGGTAGACTAGCTTATGTCATTCGTTTGGTGATAATTCGAGCTAACCCCTGACAAATAAGGAATTATTTCAGGAGGTGAGATCACAGCGAGACGTTTGGGATTATTGAATACCGAACCGATCGATGAAAAGAATGATATTTCTGCGGCACAATACATGACCACAACAGTAGGAAACAAACGGTACGACTTGAGCTAAATTTATCGAACTTTAATTACTCTTATGACTGTGGACCAGGCACCCCCTGCCACATACCGGATGGGAGGAGATGCTTAAGGTTCAATAACCATAGACAAATTACGCAAAAAACCCGGCGGCATCATGATCGTCAGAAATCATCTGATACCCGGCAAGAATTTTGAAACCATTCCAGGATGGAACAAAATACAAATAAAAGTTACCCTTTTCGTAAAGCATTTCTATTGAGGGCCATCGACATAAATACCCCGTGATCCATCAAAAAGATGTGTAGCAGGGGGTGCAAGCACCAGGTAGGAAGGGTAAATGATAAAAGAGGTTATGGGAAAGGAAGACAGAAGGTAAAAATATTCAATAAAAACTGCTAAATAACGTTCAAATTTGTAACATGTTGGAGGAAAACTTAATTGAAAAAAGGGTTAATTCACCTTAGTTATTTGGGATGCGAAAATAAGGGAATAACAATGAACCACAACCATTTTTAAATATGTGTATGATTGGATACGGGCACGTCTCACGATTGATCTGTAATCCAGGATGTGAGCTGTAGGACGCTTCCTAGAAATTGTCACCAAGACATCAATCACGCGATATGACTTCCGACATCGAGGAAAGTCCCACACTACACCTCATGGTCGCAAAACGATGACCGAATTGTAGAGCTGCTCAGTAGATAAACCGACTCCTTCCTCTTTTTCTCATACAATTCAAGGTTTCTTTTCCTCTAGCACGATTCGCAATAGTAATAAAAGAGAAAAACAATTACGAACAAAGTACCTCCTGACTTGCATACTTATTTCACTACCGTATTTTCTGAACTGCTATCCTTTCACTTCCTTCAGCATGCCCTTGCAGCAGATGGCTAGTGCATGGATCTAGACATCATTTCAATTGTCGTTTGTACATATTCTCTACTCTTACGTGTGCATAACCGATAAGGAAACAATTGTTAATACAAGGTTATACCAATAAATAAATCGCAAACGTCCCCAAGACAAACACAGGAGCTGTTACGAACACTTCATTTGGAACGCTTGGAACACCCACCGTACAGTCTTAGCTCCCAGTGATTTTCATCTGTTCGGGCCCTTAGGAAATTATTTGACCGGCCGACGTTTTAAAAATGATGATGCCGTAGTCCCAGAGGCTACTCGTTGGCTGCGACGGCAAACAAAATACTTCTTTTGCTGCCGGACTAATAAAGAGGTGGAATAAGGGTTTGAATGTACAGGGTAAATATGTAGAAAAGCAAAATAAATTTCAGGAAGTGAATTTTTCAACAGATTCAGGCGAGATGATTTTATCATGAAGTGAATTTAATTGTTAATGCCTCTATCCAGTTTTGCGAGATATTTATTGACTTTCCCTCGAACATAATTCCAGAAAGACTATTTAAGAACCTCTATGAAGACCATTTATCGACCGGTTCCATCGACTGCCACTCATTATTCACACCTGTACGCACTCCAAATCCTGCGACATAGGCGCGAAATAATTATCTAGCTGAAATACCTTAATTGTACAATAATGTCTACGTCACCATATACAAGATAGAGTATCATGTAGATTTATATGCTCTATATGACAAGGAGACATTTGTCCTTGCTACTAATCCTCTCTATCTCTTCATTAAAATTTATCTCATCTCTCTTTCTCTTGATCATCCCCTCTCTCTCTCAAAATGTCCCACTCTATCTCTTAATTTCTATATGAAATAGCTTTGTTACTTACATAACGCAAATAAAGCCCTTTCAAAACTCCAAATTAATTCATTCCCAAACCCTTGGCAAATCAGATTTTGGGGCATGGTAACAACGCGGCTGGGCAAGGCTCATGCACACTAGAAATATTTAAGCAGCCCAGCATCTTACTCCTCATTCTAAATACCGTCTAGGTCTACTTCCCGTTCTCATTTCTTACTTTTCTTCTCAAATTTGATTAGAAATTAGAAAACCTCGAGGGAACTTGAACCTTTTCTCATTAGACCTGTAGTCCACGCTCGTAACATAGGCTTATTTCGCGTAAAGAGAGAACATCATGCTCACCTCTTCTCAAAGTTTAATAAGCGAGAGAGAAAAAGTTTGCACGTGACCTATATAATGTTTCATGTAAACAACATTCTTTCCACACTTTAACTGAAAAAAGTAAGAAAACAAAACGAGACCACGACTCCAAATTGCGCAAAAATTAAACCAAAACTATGATAAGCTTCTCAGTGACGTGTGCGCATACGAAGAAAAATAATAATCCGACGCGTATTAAATATACGTATTTTCACACAATACATATGGATTTGATGAAGTTGGCGAAGCAAGATTCCGTCGAAGGAACTTGGCGAACATGCCACATAAATTGCACATGTTTAAAACTTTTGTTTCGTTAAAATAAGAATAAAACTTCGGTGAGTTCTTCACTACAACTGTCCACCTACCCTCAGCTCCTGCTTCCGAAGTTAGTTGAAACGCATGAAATAGTAGGGAAGTTCTTCCCAACTCGCATCGCGGCACCGCAATCAAGGAGTTCACAATGGGCGGGACCGGAGCGAGTAAAGGGGTGGGCCCAGGCCCGGATCAAACTCACCAACTCCAGCAACTCAAACGCATAACCGGAGCCATGCCATCCAGTCAACCAGCCGCCCGTCCATGCTGGAGGCAACTCCAGGTCCTGGACGACGCAGCATGTCCTGCCCCCCATCCCCGTGATTCACTCCCACACCCATGAGTCCGCAATCGCTAATATTCATCGCCTTCCACGCCTCCTCCGTGGCCCGGAGTTGATATCAGCTGTATTTCACGCTCCCGCAAGTTTAAATGGAAATACGGTCCGGGGACCCCATGCAAACCCTTAAAATGGTTCCCACAATGATTCTCTCTCCTCGTCCTATCTTCCTTCCCCTCCTACCTTTCGCGTCCCTCCCACCGAAATATTAAAAAAAAACTTTCTCCATAGACTCCCACGCCCATATTCCCCGTATGGACACGCCCGATAATCTTCATAAACTGCCCTGGAGATCGTAAAGATCTCCTTTCTCTCCTCCCTTTCTTCCCTTCCGTCTCCCTTTTCCCCCACACCTTGCTTATCCTCCTCATCCCCTCCGCTCATCCGACTTGCGCGAGCGAGAAAAACCGTGAGAAAGAGAGAGGGAGAGGAATGCATATGCCTGCGTACAGAGGAATTCCATTCCCACATTCCGCCTGGGCCACTTTTAGCTTTCTCGGATTTTTAGGCCTGGTGTAGCGGAAGGATTGGAGCGAAAGGCGAGACATGGGCGCGAGAATAATATGCGAGTTACGACGGACCCGAATTTTCAGAAATCTCCTCACCCCACCACGTTAATGCCCATTTCAGCGTAAATCACGCCACCTGTTATTTTTATTACATCCCGTGCCGCCCATGGAAGGCGAACGACGCCCACGAGGAGGAATCGGGACAGAGAAAAAACCTCCCACTATTTTTGCGGGCAGACGGATTGGAGCGGAAAATTCGAATGGAGAACCCACGCGGATGTAAGGAATGATCTCAGGGTTTCAATAAACTAATGTTAGCTTAAGCAAACGTCGCTCTTCTTCATTTACAAACACTACTCGCCTCGCATGAGTTGAGTTCAAGTTCAGGGTGAAATACTTCAGCTCACGTTTCCCTGCTTTTATGTTAAAAGTTACCTCCATCGCTTAGATAATATATTTTTTTTCTCTCAGCTCCTACCCTATATCTAATGATAATTGGATAAAAGTCATGGACCGCGCATGTCTGGTGTGTATTCAACCTATTTCACATCCATGCGATAGCTTCCACGATAACTAATTAACATGAATTGGACGAATATCAGTTGCCGCAGTGACGAACCACGGAGTGAATTGAACGGGACCGCTAAAAAATTACGACTAACGACTCGTAGTTAATGGCGGATTACTGAGGACATTTGCGGAATTGAGGATTGCCACATTGACGGTTGGTAGGCTTTTCAGGCAGTGGAGGATGGGTGGATGGGTGAATAGGGCTAATTTTTACGGATATTGATCATAGGTTTGGCATCCCATCCGGAGATTAGGTAAATCACATAAAATGCCCTCCAAGCCGGGATCGGAGTGTGAAGCCATGCAGTAAACACCGCAAGTACCCAATGCGATAGAGTGGATAGCGGATGGTGGGTTGCACGCACCTCAAATGAGTACGTCTCAACAATTAGCGCAATTAGGAAAGTATGAACAGGGTGTAACCATTTTAAAGATACAACAAAAAATAATTAAAAAGAGGAAAAACCGGCGACTAAGATGCAGGAAGAGTGATTTAGGATAATACATGGAGCACTTATCATAAAATATGGAAATTCATATTTTACCTTCCAGGTAAAATTTTACCTCCTGTTTAAGCGTTACCGATTACCAGGTGCGGCTACCGGATATTGGGTAGAGGGCTTTATATAATCCCAAGGGTTCGGCAAAGTTCACCGAGGGGAAGGAATTATACCTTCGTGTTGAGCTACTCCTCAGCTGTCTCGCGCTTCTTCTTAATTTTGATTAGTTATAATCCAATATTGTGGCATTTTAAAGACACAATTAAACATATTCACTCCAAATCCAAGCATACTCCGACTTAGGACGGAATTATTTGATATCATGTATGAATAAGTATCGTCCGTATACAAAAATATCAAATAACACTATTCCATAAGCCTAAACTCACCGAAAGAAAAATTCTCTCGATGGAATGAATTATTTTATGCAAATATATGGCCATTTTCGCCATGACAGAATCTTGAATTTGTGTTTTTGTCTCTACTAAACTTTTTTGTTCATATTAGAGAATAAAGAACCCAATGTATTTTTCCACTGTACTTGAACACTGTTCTTCCACTAGAACAGTGGAAAAATACATTGTGCTCTTCACTTAAAAAACATGAGCTTCCACAAAGTTGAGCCAGAAATCATTGAATAGATGTTAGAGAAAATATAAATAACGCAAGATTGAAATAAAAAAGAAAGCATCATGTCCTCAATATTGGCAATTCTTAAAACAAAATCGGATGTTTCCAACATATTGTATTCTCCAATGGTATGATATAATTTTTCAAAAGAACATTTTTATATCTTTAACATGGAAACATTTTGCAAAGAAAAATCAATTGATTTAAAAATAACAACAAAAGGAATTTGAATATGGGATTAGTAGACAACTTTCTTGCACTCTTTGGACTTGAATAAATTTCACTCCATATTTAATGTTCTAAGAGTGAAATATTAAAGAAGACATTGAAGTAAATTAGATAAAACGAAGACCTTTGGACACAATAATTATGCTGAATCGTTACTATTACAATCAAAAGCTAACAAATCATTCTGCAATAGACCCAAAAGTCTGCTAATGTATATGATTCGATAGAACAGCAGTCAGAGCAATCATGGCAAGCTCTTGAATGATGCTTACCGATGAAGTCGAAAATCTTACTATGTAGTTCTTTTTCGGAATTAAAACGCCACGTCAGGACAACCCATTCAAATATAGCATTGAGGTAACTTCACGGTCTAGCGAGTCCCGAGTCGCCCAGACGTAAATCACGCAAAATGCGCCCTTTACCCCTCCCCCCCTTTCTCGCCACCATTTACAGAGTGGCCCGTCATGACTGCACAGCTGGTTTTCCAGTTCGCTCGCGCTAATGGGTTAACCGCCCGGTGATTAGCGCAGCGGGCGTATTTATTCGTTAGAATTTACATGAACCTGATTTTTTTTAAATGCAGGACATCCATCAAACACGACGAAGGACTGATTGTTTCGCCGGGTCGAAACTGGATATTAATGCGCTCAGAGCTTCGAGCTTACAAGCGCAGGCGGAGATGCATCCCATAAATCCTTGGCCGCAAAAATCGTTTGAATAAATTTTCGAAAGAGGAAAAAATATATACGATAACCGAATACTTGAGCCGAGGATGGAGCGGCGAAATCGGAATGCAGTGCTTAAAAGAAAACAACGAAGGAGATGGATGCCACAGATTTATTAGACAGCGGGTGACGTCACGGCCGTTGGCCATATTAGGCTGTGCTTTGGAGTGAAGATGGGCCGCGAGGGACTTAATCCGTCATCCTCACTTGCGGCGTGCTTGTTCGGACGGCATGCAAATTCGCCGTCGACCCAAAGAACACGGAAGCGAGCACGGGCCCAAGCGAAGGAGATTTTTTTCCCCATTCGGGGCGTCTCCATATTTGAATGTAACTCCGGGGACGGGGGCGATGGGACGTCCTCGAGACTGCAGCATCCCATCGAGGCGAGCACGGCACCTTCGGCTTCCCACGAGAAAGCGCGCTCCTCGGGGGCGGAGATGGCGGCCGGCTCCCCTGATCCCGGTCGCCTTGAGAACGAAGTGACGACTATTTATCCTCGCGTTCAAGAGCGAGGTTGCATTCGAATAAACGGAATTTTTGGACTTAACTCCTACCCATGCTGATCAAACCTTGTGAGTTCGCAACTAATGATAGATACTCAGTCGAATTTATCACTGTTTACGTAAACCGTAACCTTCCAATGGCATTTACAAGGAACCTACTACATACTAAACTTCCTCGTCATAAGCATATCCATTTTTTTGCCCCTATTAAGTTAAAAAAAATAAACACAGTGATAAACCTGAGGGTCGTTTCCATAGGTGATGGTAGAGTTAATCTACATCTACATAATACCCCGCAAGCCGCCGCAAGGGCGTGTAGCGGGGGGTGTTAGGTCACCACCCAAAAAAAGGAAAAAAGAAAAACCGCATTCAAAACTAGCACATACATGCAAACCCAAATCCACAATAGTGCATACATTCATAGAAACAACTAGAGTTCGCCCAATACTAAGCCCAAAGGTGTGTGAAATTCAGTTAGGGGAACTGTTAGGGGAACAGGTTAGGGGAACCAGATCCTTTCCCTGTGCCACCTATGGCTTTACAAAAAGTTCTGTCACCTGAAAAATTGCACAGCTCGGGTTAGGCTGAAGTGCCTATACACACGCGCCCGGGAAGAGAATCCGGGCCCTTTAGTAGTAGTCCAACTCTCTATTGCTGGACTTACAAGTACCTATAGTAAATTAATAATTAATTAGTTCCGATAGCTTCGGCTTTGAAAATTTACGAATCTTTCGAAGCCATTGTTACCTAAATTTTTCACAAAAAGCAAAATCTTAGATTACAAAACTAAGATTACAAAAATGTGTCCGTTATTGATTAAAAGGCGAAACATTCAAATTTTCCCAGAATATTGGTTTAATCGACAGGTGACTTAAGGTAATACATATTCAGAGTGTGGCTACACTGAAAGTAAAATAGGTAGCATGACGATTTGATTTTGGAATGAAAGAGGAGAAAGGATATTTATTCATAAATGGTCAAAGACCATCCAATATTTGAAAAAAAATTCCCAACCGACGAAATGTTCAAGTTAGTTCATATGTACATATATTTCTTTTTAAATAAAATTATAAGTTTTTTTGTTGGCCTACAAAGTGGAGAGAGAATCTCTTTTAAATAAAAAGTTATTCATCTCGTCGGTGAATAACTCCCTATATTAAGAATACATCAAACTGATACATGCATCATGACGAATTGGAGGTGATTGATTTGCATATGAAATACACCGCTGAATTTCGTTGAAAATGATAATAAAATCCTCTTTTATGAGCAAGACTTGTTAACTTATGAATTAATCAACTGCCAGCTGCCTTTTTAATACCTCTGGAAGAAACGTTAAATTATTGAAATAAAATAAGTAATGTTTGCGACAACCACCACCTAATATTTTTGTAGTGTTATATATATAGGTTTCGGATAGACACAGCTTTCCTAAACCTCACGCATTAAAAAAACCAAACACCGTACATTACAATAAACTGCACACTTTTTACCTACTTTCATGCGGTCAACATGCACATTCATTTTTCCTTATTATCGTCTTAGAATCATTGCTGCTTAAATCTAAATCATGTTCTGGAACTGACCACCTTAAATTGATGAATAATGTTCAAACGGAAGGGAACATTGTTTGACCCTCTCGAGTGGCTGTCAGCGGCTAATTACCACCCAAGACAAAACCGCCTTCACTAACCAACCGAATGAATCGCTGGAGGGCCAGATCGTCTGGAATCTCGTATCCAGAGCGTAGACAGACATAAAGAGAGACAGGCGCACGGCCACGTCGTCGATGGCCACGCAAACCACACGGAATCGCCCACGAACGAAAGAACTGCGGAGGAGACGAGACACCGTGAAACGAGGGCCCAGGAAGTGGGAGGTAGAGGGGGAGGTGAGGTGCACTCTGCTCACCTCGCGGAGATGGCGGCCGTCCATCGAGCAGTGTCCCCGCAAACGTGGAAGGAATATGCGATCGCCTAGACGACGGAGACAAGAGGGACCGAGGAAGGAACCTTGCGGGACGCCCGAGGGCGAGCGGGGAGGAAGAAGGAAGGAAGAAGGGATCGGAAGAGCTTCTTCGCAGCGTGAGTGTAGGGTAAGTGGGTGGTTGGTTGGAGCAGGTGGGAACGACCTCCCCCAGCACCGCCCTTTTCCAAAACCTCCTTAAAGGGGACCGCTTGGGGAGGCTGGGGATGGAGAGAGATTGGGGGGGAGGTAACCCAAACACTCCCACGGCCCTCTTTATCATTCTCCCGGCGCCCTCCAGAGGTTTGCTCTTGCGGCTTCACCATATATCCGGCAGGAGAATAAAACGGGAGAGTGGTGGGGTGAGATCAGTCACAAATTCGATGACGGTGACGTCATGCCAGGCCATCATCGTCACATTGGATGGGAAATGTGGGCGAATCGATCGGGTTCGCTAATGCAATGAATTCCAACTCACGATTTTTTTCCTCGTCCCGCCTGATGAGAAGAGGCGACCGAGGGAGACCATTAAAACTCGGATAGAGAAACTGATAATATAATCACGATAACTGGAAGGTGCTATAACAACTGTGACTACAGGGCAAGATTAATCTCACAAGTCTGGCGTAAGGGATAACATTAGAGAGATATCGTCTATCGAGAGAAAAAATAGTTGATTCAATTTATAGACTTCAATATCTGATCGTATAAAAAAATTATTTAGATTATCGTATGTTTAATGATTGCATTTATAAGTTATGGAGGTTGGCGAAGAAGGAAAAGGATTTTGGGAAATGTAAGTAAATTATATAGATTTCTTTCTCAGAGTACAAATCTGGAAAACAATAGATATCTCCAAAAGAATAGGTAGGCTCCAAGGAAAGATCACCATCAATCGTCAAAATGAAAGGATAAAACATTCTAAGAACGATATTAAGCGAGCTCTTCTTAAACCCAAATTTACCCTCGCGGCCGCGAGCGCCCTAGTTCCGCAGTGTTGCGTCACTGATCCCTGATTGCGAGCGGCTTAATCGACAGATAGAATCGATGATAAGCTATACTGACGGCCAATGGGCTAATGCTCTATAATGACGGTCGTCCGAGGAGGGAAAAAAATGCTCGGGAACTCGACAGAGAGTGTGGTCTACGATGCAGCAATCACCTGCTGAAAGAACTAGTTAGGTCTCCTCCGCCATTAAGAAAAGTGATTCGAATTAAACGGGACAGAATATAGGACCGGCCAATAGGAAGGGAAATGCCATCCGCTTTATTTAGAGAGAGCGCTGCACTCGACCGAGCAGGTAGCTGCGGATATTGTGCCTATATTTCAGAACCAAATACGGCGGGACAAGTCTTCCCATTCCTCGGGTTAACCGTGAAATATGCGACGAAGCCCTCAAATTTCTGTCCAAACATTCACAGCGCTGATTGTTCGTCCGACCCTTACCCTTATACCCTTAATGTAAGTGACACATGAGCGCGACCAAATTTTGCCGGGAAATAGCAAGTGTTAACGTGGATAGGGTGGATGCATAAATGACGTGTCCAACGTATAACTTCAACACAAATGGAAGCTCCTCATACATAGAGCCCTTATGTCACAAACTATGGTGATCACTGGTTGCTCCTACCTGAATTTCTTCACGCCCTTCTAAGTGTATTTTAGATCGGAGTGAAATTTCAGCATTTTTACAATTTCTTTGATACTGTGAATTTTAATCAATATGCTAATTGCAAGACGAAAATAATTCCTATTCTCTTAATTATTTTATCGAAGACGGACCAAAAAAATTCTCTGGGATTTTATTTGGTGGATTAATAAAATAATCATTTCATTACTTGGGTGAAAATAAGTGCCGACTGCTTACTCGGCGATTGACATAAAAAATAAATTGAAAAATCACTCTGGGAGTAGCCACGCACTCTGAAAACGTATGAGAGTGAATGAACCTCTGTTGGTCAATCATATCGCGTTTAATACACCAGTATCACTATTAAGTGCACAAATAAGCAAATGTCTAATCTTTACATTTTCTATTAAACGTTGCTCCTCATAGATTACTATTATTATAGTTGTCCAGAGGGTTTCTCATGCCGGTAAAAATTATCCCGCTATTATTCTCTCAGAGATTGATCAACTGAAAAGAGTTTATGCAACGTAATCTATTCCGGGAATAAAAAACTGAGGTTGTTAAGAGAATAATGACTGCACGGAAAAACTGAACCTATTAAGCGACCCAGAAACCTTACGGCTTTTAATGCTTATCTCGGCCATTAATCCCAAAAGGCCTTCTTCGCAGCAGAACAGCACTTACCCAGAGAAAGAAGTTAATACTTTAAGTGACTGCAGCAAACATCTCAATTCCTCACATCCATGCGAAACACTCGCCGATGAAGCGAATGCCTCACTTCGCGGCATAGAAGTCGTTAAATCAACAAAACAACCATCTCTTGCAGGAAAAGCAGAGTTTATAAAGGCTTTCAAGTATTAGGTATTTAGATATTAGTTTTTTTTCGGAAACAATCTCCTCATGCCACATCAATCAACAACAGAAACTTAACATCTTAATGATCCGTTAATTTAGCTCTTATTTATTGGATTTAGACCGAATTAATCAATGATTTTTCAGTTGATTACATATAGTATTTCATTCATGAATTAACTTGTTAGCGAGCACCACTCCGGAAAATTAACAAAATCAAGAGACTTTTTAGTCCATTCCTCAAGATTTCTGATTAAATTGAAAGTACATGGTCATAGTTCCTATATTTTATGTGAAAGGACATAAAAAAACAGGCGGCCTTACGACCGTCATTGTGTTAATGGGGTAATTTTATATCAAGAACAAGAATAGATTCTTAAATGACGAATTTGTCAGCGAAATGCACTGCTTCCGGACATCACGTCTCCACTTTAATGGTGCCTATTAAATTTGATCATTTAGTATGGAAATAGTACACAACACTGAATGTAATTAAACACATTTAACGCTATCTACAATCCGTTTTACAAACACTTTCACATTCATCCGCAACTACAAAAGTACGGGATCGAATCCAAAGGCATCTGTCATACGCCCCCTGGATGGAACCCATGACAGAACGTCACGACACCCTCCTCTTTATTTTAATCGCAAATTGTGCGAGGAAAATTTGTAATTAAACCTAACAGAGGTAATTACTTGCCGTACAGTCTAAATGTGACCTAATTACATTTACCGGGCTCCGGTTTCATTAGGGCATGTTTCATTAAGGTGAACCGGAAAACTCACGAAGGAGATGAGTGTGTATCTCATGAAGGAAATGAGTGCGACCTCTCTGATGCCACTTGTTTCGAATTACTTAATAAAATAAAGTCTTGTTTTCATGCAATTTTTCCAACAGCATGCGTGACTTGCGGCACATGCATTATCTAAATCCAAGAGAGAACCACAAGGCCCTAAGCCCAGAAGAGTAAAGAAAGAAGGTATGATAATTATCGACATTATTTCATTGCCCCAATCCTTGCCTATCCATGATAATGAAAATGACCCTGACCGCACACAACGTCCCGTTACAATTAACATTAATTGTATGCAGCGAGCGGCGTCAGGGAAACGGGAAACCTCGATCCAAGGACGCAGGTGAAGATGCACTTCAGACGTTCTCGAGTTTCCCCTCGAACTGGTCGCTTCGCAGCAGCAACCGACGAGAGACAGGGAAGTAGGCCGGGGCAGTGCCCAGGGCCCCGGAACCTTAGAGAGACCCTCTGCAAAATCCAGCTTGGATTATGCCCCAGGAGGCAGCATGGAAAACCATTGGGAGCCTGAGGCAACGCTGAAAAGAGCCGACCATGCATATCTAACAGTTGTTGTCCGATGCTAATTCGTGCTTTCGAAATAATATAATTTAATGCGCCCACTAAGTATGCCCGCGAGCCAAAGTTTGGCTTCGCCTCCTCCTCTGTTGTTTCTCCATTCTATTTCTATGTTGTTTTAAGCTTACGCTTTATCTCTGCTCATGACTGAGGCGATGGTCTATATTTTGAGCGAATATTTTCCTGCATTATTCATACTCGTACTTACAGATGACATCACCGATGCTCAAATAACATTCGTTAGAGTGCATAAATGAGAATGACACTCGAATTAACCAATAAAATTCGGAAAAACAACCAAAACCAGAACTTAAGTACAAAACCGATGGGATGATGACTAAGTAAAATACTACAGTGAAATCACACAGCCAACCCTCCAACGTTTTGGAACCATCACATCAACCGTTTACTTGTTAAGCATTTCAGCAAAAATCACAAAAGTTCATTTCATTTCGCCTGATCTTTTAGATTTTCCCGGTTTGATATAAAACATTCCTCAATTTTTGCATGCTTTACATTCTGTTCTCCTGTGTCACTGTCAACTCCGACGACACTAGTGCCAAAAGTTTCCCTTAAGATCAAAGGTCCCAATGCGGTTCACCCATTAGTATAATGGAGGGATGTCGGTTAGACTTCTCGCTCCAGAGTCAATTGGTCGCTTGTCTCAGCAGCCACAGCCCCTCTATCGTTTCGTGCCGCGCGGCATGCTGCTCGAAACAAAAGCAACCCGCGCGGCACGCAACACCGAAAAGTCACACGCGGAATAAGTTTCCCCAATGAACTTGCGCTTCGCTTCGCCTCTCCGCTATTTAGCGATGACGTTTCTGTTGCAGCGCACTGCAGAGCGGACGGATCGATATGGGATGAGAGCGCGGGCACAAAAGGGTTGCTACACGGGTGGTGCATGGTGATGGGTGGAAGGGGTTGCATGAGGAGGGAAGTGGTGAGGAAGAGCTAGGGGGAGAGAGAGAGAGAGTGAAAACACAACGGGATAGACAGAGGAATGGTGGCCCGCAATGGCATTACCTCGCATGAAGGTGCCGTGGAAGCTATTAACGCGACGCATGAAGGAAGGCGCATAATTCGGCCGCGTTCAACGTGAGATTGGTTGAGGACGTGAGAAAGGCGACGCGGGTGCCTGGGGAGGGCGAGGGGAGGGTTTCTCCGAATGGGTCACCGCGCAAGTAAGGATGAGGAGAAAAATTAGAGAATTACACGTTTTACTAAGAAAAATATGTGGTGGCGGGTAAGTACACACACAAGGACAAAGTCAATAACCAGCAAGGCACCGACATGGGGTGACGAAGTGTGTTGAGAATCCCCGACGCGATAAAGGATAAAAGGGAGTTAATCGACTAGCCAACTCGTTTCGAATGAGAAGAAAGATATTTTAAACTTAGATGCTTCTACAAATGTTTTTTGAAAAATTGATTTCCATTTGTTTTAATTATTCGCGCAATGGCTTAATTAGCAACTCTCATTTAAGTAACTTTTAATTTTGATGTTCAATGGCTGGTGTGGAGTCATCCCCTGCCACACGCCCTAATGTTGACTTCCATGATACCAGTTACAGATGTAGACACAATACGAAAAGCCACGATGGCGTGTGCCAGGATGTGTTGGGACACCATTCTTTCACATGTAAATTAATTGAATAGTATGAGTTAGTAATTAGGATTTCAGTTTCCAATGAGGTTAATTGAACATTACTGTAGGAGCACATAGCTCTTCATAGCTTCTAATTGCGAACTTGGCGATGAAGTATTCAAAATCTTGATGATGAACTTTATATATATATATATATATATATTGTGTGTATATATATTACACAAAATGTGTAAATATATACACACAAGAATTTACTTCTCCAAAAAGCTAAAATCTAAGATATAGGTAGTTTTACGTAATATGCATTATTAAAGTGAGAGTAATATTAGTGCACAGTCTCACAATATTTTGTTTAATGACTTTTATCAACCAGCTGTTACTTAGGTGTGCACAGACATAAATAATTTAGGTATTGTTACACACCTTTCAAAAAATAAAAACTGCTGATTGATGATTAATGACCATTACCTAGCATAATAACGTCAAATTTTGAAGCATTCGATAACACCAATCACATTTTATTAAGATAAGATAATTTAAGAGGGAATTTACTAATATAAATAGATAACAATTCATCGTAAGCAGTTTTACCGAATTAGTTTTTGCAAGATGATGATACAAGGAATAGGGCAATGCCAAAGGCTAAACAAAATTGTTGAGAAAATAATGCAACCATTTCAGAGAGTAAAAATCATTCGCCTTGACCGGGATTCGAACCCGGATCCCTCGATATCCGGCCGAGTGCTTTAACCAATTAAGCTACCGAGACGTCCTCTTACACTCTGAAATTTTGGGGGCTTTAAAGGAACAAGATGTTATGACGAAATACCGTACATACAATGTCACAGGCATTCGTAGTCGTGCGCGACGCGCCACAGTCCACGATGTTAATAAAGCCAATTTCCAGTCCGGGTTCGAATCCCGGTCAAGGCGAATGATTTTTACTCTCTGAAATGGTTGCATTATAATGCACACATAGCGGGTGACCCCGTTAAAGTTTCTGTTACAGTTTCTTGAAATTTGTTGAGAAAATGTTAATTAATCTTGCTTCTGAGTGAGATTCTATGCTTAAATTTGAATTCTCATTTTTATTTTTCATGCAGCATCTATTGATTCCTTCGCTAATTAAGACAAGTCGCAGAGCGCTAAAAACTCTTGCCTTAAAACGATCTAAAAACCGCCGCAGAACTAAGATACTACTTTCCATTGCACTATGGAGGCACTCTCAAAATCCAAACTAGCGCAGGTCCCTTTGCTTGAACTCTCGCAGGATGAGGAATGTGGGAAGTAAAAGTTGGGAAAACCCTGAAACTCTTGTGAGAATATTGGTGTAAATAATGACAATGCCGACGAATAAACAAAAGAATCATTATATAAATTGAGCGCAGCGATGTACCAGAAATGCATCATCGAACCATCTTAATCCAATACCATTTCCGATTAGGTTAGTCTGGACAACATTATCTTATCAGATTAAAAGACCATTTTGTAACTTTATGAAACAGCCATGATGATACATCCATATTTTGTCACTCGTACGAGTGTGACACATATTTCAAGGAGAGTAGAGTTAGCAACTGAGCGAACTGTTAATACTCCAGATAAGGAGATTTTGTACTAGTTATCATTTAATCTGTAGTTGCAAAGTTAGTGGCTACCTGATAAAATTGGATCTAATTAACTCAGATAAAATCACACACTCTTTGCGGGGTAGCGCGTAGATGTAGAAAATAATGTATTCAAGTAGAATTTTCTCGTTTCTGTACACATGTATTATCAGTTTCACATTATGCATATTCGAAATAAAGATTACATCGTACGAGTCCGCCTTGAATAAGCGCAAGACAGCAAAATTTGAATATACGTATCCTGATATTAATTAATGTTGCATGTAAGTACCTTCTTTCGAGTGATTAATTGTCCGAGTGCATGATTGAACTAATATTTGTGTAGAGGTGACAAGATTGAGATTGTGCATGCATGGTTGGTGACCTAACACCCCCCGCCACACACCCTTGTGGGGTATTGTGTGGATTTAGATATAAGACAACGGTACCGGGGCACATGGGAAAAAAATCTTCAATCGAAACTCCGGGATCTCAAATTCCGAGAAAAGTGTTTTCATTGACTCTCCCCGGGTCACTAATTAGGCCTCACTCATTTGTCTACGGCTCTGTCCAAACTATTTTCGGTGAACTCAGCCCCAGTTCCCAGCCTTCTTTTAAATGCAGATGTCCAAGAATGTCCCCGTCAAGGAGTTAACACATGACCCTTGTCCGTGACTCTGTTATGAAAATAGAGTTCGATTTACTGGTAATAAAACTGAGCAGATAAGAGAAACAGACGCTTTAAATATTGCACTATCGCTAAATATCCTTCTTATGGACTGATCTCATTGCAGTCGGTAGTAAAATGTGAGGGATCAATGGAGTGCAACTGGCCTCCACACCCTTGGAGGCCATCGGACGTGACATCACCATCGTCATGTTTTGTGTCCAGGCGTCCGCGAGACGACGGCGGGTATAGTCCTTTCCTCATGCTCCTCCGACATTCTTCATTCAAGAAGGCCACACGTCTGTTTCCTTATGAGTTATTAGCATACACGCAACTTCTACACGATAAATATTCCTCAATCATCCTCAAGGGGGCATGGAAAGTAGTGCTAGAACACTAGCCATGAAAATATGGATGAAGATGAGTACACTTCTAGATGTACATACACATACATGTACGCAATATCAAATGTAGATGCTGCAAGCTTTCATATTTCTGAGAAAAATATGAAATCCATTAATTTCAAAACAATAAGTACATATGAAGAGCACAAGAAAGTCCATTTTTTTAATACTATGTAAAATAAATTGTTTTTACTAATCTGAAAAATTTTTTCTCATGCATAGGCACTAATCAGACATATCTTCATTTAGGTTATAGATGGTGAATTGCTCTTTAAAATCCGAATTAATACTTCAATACTATTACTACATGCCTCACAAAAGTGCCAAATTAAATTCCCTATCTCATGCATAAGGGGAAAAAAGCAGTTTTTCATCCCTATTCCGTACATCAAGACTAAGATAAAGTGCTCGTAATAAGACTGCTTAAAAACAGGAAGAGATCATAACTGTTCAAAAAAATCCTTCCATGGATGAGGATTAATACGTGTAGGTGGCAGCTGTGTTTATGAGCGCATCTCCATTCCCCAACAATCAAGGAAGTGAACTTTAAAGCAATGTGATGACCACTTAATTTTTTTTGCCATGGAACAACATTCCACGCTCCTCGACAGACCGTGACCAAAGCTTTTCACTCATCCCTTCTTTCGCGGGAGTTGAACGATGCCATCGACGGTTAATTATCCCTTAAATGTTGGTACTTTTATGCTTAAATATTCGCCTCCCCTGCGAAAGTTAGTGAGGAATCGAATGACGTTTTAATCAAGCATTAAGGATTTGTCAAGAGTTGTGGGATTACAACAAAATGCTCCGAAGAAAAGAGCTCTATTCGCGGCTCTTCATCAACAACTTCCTGGTCCAGCAAAGGCCGTTAGGACTGTACACAAGCCGTAATCAACCACTGTGACCCCGTTAGGCAACATTACAGGCTGCCAAGTGATTCACGAATAACAAAGGAAGACTAACGGACATTTTTACGAAAGCATCACAGTCCCACGTGTGGACTTAAATTTTACAAAAATTATAGCGAAAAATTGAAGTGACATTGGGAAGGATGCTTTTCTCGGATTGAAACAGTTGGATTTGAGCAAAAACATTGTTTCCGGCAAATTTACCGAAACTATTGGCATTGCATTAGAATCATTGTAATAAAAATTTCAATAATCGATCATTATTTCGATAATATGTTCCATTCTTCTTTTAAATTGAGACGCAGCGCCGAGAAAACGTTCAGTTTGCAGTAAACAAAGTGAGAAAATTAACACGATGATATTATTGCATCAATAAGGATGGCAAGAATTGCAATGCAGCGACGACCAAGTCTCTCTCTTTGTAAAGAATAATCAGATGAGCATGTTAGTTAACGGAGAAGGCATGGAAAACAGTGGTGGCATACCAAAGCAATGGATATCACTTAAAAAGTTCCAGTCTACCCTCGTTTCCAACTTGAAACTTGGAATGATTCCGTCTCGAAAAACTCCCACTGTTTGTTCCGGGTCCTACCCTCCCATCTAGCCTTCTTCCCCTTTTCTTTTCTTTCCCACCCCTTGAGAACTTGCAACCCCTGTTCTCACCCTCGGCAGTCTCACCAACCTCACACAACGCCGCCGGCCAGTCATAAGGCTGGGGTGCTACCCACTAGCGCGGCCGCTCCCGACCCCCACCCCGCCCCTTGGGAAGGTTGCTTACAGGGAATGCAGTTTCTGGGATGAATCCGAGGGCGGGGGAGCGGGAGCGACGTTCTCGGAATGCCGTCTCCACTCCCCCCCCCAGTGGGGAGAGAGTGTGGGAGGCAGCCGGGGGGGAAGGAGGGGCTGCGGGGGAGGCCGCCGACGGGGAAAAGGACAGGTAAACCAGGAGGATGGTGTGTTGGGGGGGGGGGATGCCCTACCCATTCTCCCTCGCCGTTATCTCTGGCAACCATCCCCCGCTTCCCACACCGTGTGAGAAAGCCGGGGAGTGCAGGTAAAGAGGCAAGACGAAAGGTTATGGCTGCCTCGTCGTTGGTAGCCTTTTGAACGCTCTCCTCCCGTGAGGGAAAGTGGTGATTTTTGGGTGAGCTATTGAGTGGGTGCCATTGCTTACGGGGTAGGGGGCGGGAGAGAGTAAGAGAGGCTGGCCTATGAGACCACTCCGCCCTCCTCCACCCGGGACAATGCGGAGATTTCAGGCCCGTGGTGAATGAGTCGCCCTTTCACGGGAAGAGAGAGGAGAGAATGGTTTATTTGCGTCGAGATGTGTTTGACTCCACTAGCTCAGTGTGTATTTGTGTTTGCGGACACTTGAGCCTTTTTCCTCCCCGTATATAAAGAAGTTGGCGGTAAACTCGGGAAATGAAAGGTAGTGTTTAAATCTTCGAGGGATATAAGCGGAATCATCTATCATAGGTCGTCATCGCGGTAGTCCTCCTTGTGAGCCGTCACGTTATTTTGTCGTTGTGTGGTGGAACCAATTGACTAGTGAAAGCTAACACTGAGATTCATCTAATAAGATTACCTCCACGTTACCACTTCCGTTACACATGATTCACTTATTTAAAAATTATATGAGAATATAAGGCGTTTTTTATTACTTAAATAGAAAACATCCACTATATATCGCCTGAATTCGACTTCAAAGCTCTGACCACATATTCATGACGAAGCAACAACACAGGAACGCATTTGCGATGGCCTTCTCCGGCGGCTTGGTCCATTAAAATTAATTTCAATATCTGTACCCCGAATATTTTTACTCCGAAAGTTTTATTGCTCCTACCTGGACGGTTATCAAAATTAACTTTAGGACACACGGATGACCTTACGAAAACAGAAAATACGAATCCCAAACAACAGCCCCGTAGAGAGAAATCTACAGAATCGAATATGGCACCATACGACTTATTTACATATTACGAAAACCAAATCGGCCAGAGAGAGAGAGAGTCGCACTATTCACATCTCGATCCGCGGAAGATAAAACTACGCGTGAAAAAATAATTTATTTGGCCGAAATGTTTGCCTCTGCTTCAGTCACAAAAGTAAACATGACACAGATTGGAATTGGAATCGTCAACAGTATAAAAATATACTTATAAATAGGAATGAGTTCTTTCATTCACCAATTCCCAAAAACTTGTTCCTTCAATACCAGTCGAATGTTAAATCACCACATGAAGCCTAAATTTTTCATGCTATTTGAAAGCCAAAAACCTTGGACAGACATTATATCGAATACACTTTGCGAACGCCATTTTTTCCACACAAACAATTCTCATGATTCTATTATTCAATAATAATGTTCTTAACTGTTAAGCCCCCTCCTTTCCCATTATCCGCCTTGATGTGGTCCTCGGCCAGGGATTCTTGGAAATTATCTCCCGATGAATTCCGGAAAATTGCAACGGGGGGAGAAACGCCCCGGGGGATAGAAACCTAATGGAGTCCACGGGGCGCACTCGTTTTGAGAAGCTCGGCCGTAGGATCACGCGCGCCTCGTGGGTTTTCCCCCGAGTTGAGGAAGCAACTGGGCGTGTGCTAAAGCCGGCTTTGTGTATTGCCCCCTCGACACCACGTTAGGTTGGAGGCACAGTGCTTTTCGGGCGCCTCAAAACCCTCAACCGAAATAGCTATGTTCTGAATTGGAAGTAGGCAGAAATGAGCTTTCTTTTTCAAACAGAATGCACTCGGATAAGTGATTTTGACTTATAAACAAGTATGTGCATTGGTTTATTGCGGCTTCTATGCACTTTGATCTAGCATTATTGTTCACAATTCACAGACAGTGATAATACTCAACAAAAACACATTTATCGGGGGTAAAAGGAATCCCTAATAAACGCTGAACCGTATATTTCAATTCAAATGAGATATGCAGGTATAACCGTGGTTATTATTTTTATCGCATTTATTTATTTATTTTTACGTAGGAGGTGTATGGAGACAATGTAATGGACGAGTCGTCTGTTCGGCGGTGGTGTCGCAACTTCAACATGGGGAGGGGGAACACACACGACGATGAGCGTTCGGGGAGACCGTCTGTCATTACAGACCAACTGGTGAGCTCAGTTGACGAATTCGTGAGGAGCGATCGGCGCGTCACAATTGATGACATCTGTGAGCATTTTCCCAATGTTTCTCGAACAATTGTTCATGAAATTGTTAAACACCATCTGCATTATGCAAAAATTTGTGCAAGATGGGTCCCTCGCATGCTTACAGATGAGCACAAAACCAAGCGTATGGCTGCAGCACTGACGTTTTTGGGACGTTATTCTGATGAAGGAGACTCTTTCTTGACTCGCATAATTACTGGTGACGAAACATGGGTTTGTTATGCATCACCTGAGAGTAAACGACAGTCAATGGAGTGGCATCATGCTCATTCACCAAACAAACCAAAAAAATTCAAGACAGTTCTGTCCACCAGGAAACTCATGGCAACCATTTTCTGGGATCGACGAGGTGTATTGCTTATTGATTTTATGGCCCGTGGAGACACTATTAATGCCAATGCGTATTGTGAAACATTAAAGAAATTACGGCGGGCAATACAAAATCGGCGGCGAGGTCTATTGTCTACTGGTGTCATTCTCGTTCATGACAATGCCAGGCCTCATGCAGCTGGGATAACACAAAAACTTTTGCAGCAATTCAAATGGGAAACTTTCGACCATCCACCGTATAGCCCGGACTTGGCCCCTTCAGATTTTCATCTCTTTACAAAGCTTAAAGACTTTTTGGCAGGAAAAAGATTTGACAGCGATGAAGAACTTAAAGAAGGAGTGACCCTGTATCTCACTGAGCTGGCGGCGAAGGACTATGCAGCAGGAATACAGAAACTTGTCACACGTTATGACAAATGCCTTAATTTGCTTGGAGATTATGTTGAAAAGTAGTTTAAAGTATCCTCTTTCAAATAAAATTTTTTATGTTTGTTAATATTTACTTTTGTGTCTTTATTTCACGAACGGGTACTACTTTCCGGATGACCCTCGTGTGTGTGTGTATATATATATATATATATATATATATATATATATATATATATATATATATATATATATATATATATATATATATATATATATATATATATATATATATATATATATATATATAATCCTTAAGAGCCTTCAGCCACAGCGGAGTAAAAATTTAGCATAGGACAGAGCACATTTTAGCATAGGAAAGGAAGTTTATGAATGATTTACCTCTATCTGTCACAAATGTCGTAGGGCCATTCGAGTAGACACTTTCTCAAAAATTATGATTAGAAAAGTATTCCCTTTTTATTCGTTTAGTGGCGCATGTTCACGTGACCTTTCACCGTTAAATAAGCATTCCAGCACAGGTGGTGCCATGCATTCTGAATCTGTGTGGAAAATAAATAACTTTCACTCGGAAATCCTATCATATTTCCTCAAGGTGGGTAGGAAATACTGTATAGTCATGTGAGCAATTCTATTTAAACGTTAAAAGAGATGGCAACATAACACCTATATGTTTAGAATACAAAAAATGTACATAGCGACCTATCAAAGTAATCACACGAGATTTAATAAGTCAGTAATGAAACTTAACAGCCTCCATGAAACTTCCCGGGGATGTGTCGAAACAATAATTATTCTCCTCAAACGAATGAGAAAACTACGTTTTAAAAATGTTTGAAGTTTCGACGAAGCACCTACACCTAATGCTGAGTGAATCATCAATCATTGGTCGGATTTCTTCGAATTATTTTCCAGATACATCGCTGACCTGGATAATTCGTTTTCATTAGAAACACACGTACCATCGCACAGTACCGGCGGGAGACAAGGTCAAACGTCAATGTTGCTGGAAAAATACACCCAGCCGAAGGATTTGCGGAAATTCTGCCAGGTGACGTCAGCCGCGATCGGGATCGCCCAACTGAGTGGTTTAAATGAGAAAAACGAGCTCTCTATTAGCGTCATCCGGCGTTGCGATTGCTTCAGCCATTGCATGAAGGGTTCACCAAGGGATTCCTGAGTGACGCGAATGAATTAAGATCGGCACGTTACCACGATGTTGTAGTACCTGCTATGGGAATCTATGGTTTTATGGGAGGACTTGGGGCAACAATGTAACAGTTGGTACGCTATATATGCTATTGAGGAATGGAGAACATTCAACAAAAACTTCGTTTCAGAAGAATGAATATGACCGACTTCAACAAACACATTACATGTGCTTGTTTGTTTATATTTCACTTAGGCACGTCCTCTTGAAGATAATGACAAGAGAACGCAAACAAATAAAACATTTGCTTTGTTTAAACCTATCAACGGGACGGCTCGTCTGAGCATTCAAACAAAAATGTATTCGCATTTATCCTAACAGATAGGAAATACGATTACAATGAACACTAAAAATACACCATTTATTGAGCTCGCTGAACTCGGGAAACGGATATTCAGATCATTTCTTAAAAAACACACACCAAACAAGCCGTTTCTTTCAAAGACGGCAGTTACGTATTAGCGAAAATTACGCTTTTCCAAATTGTCACATTTTTCCTCCAATGGCCAGCATTTAAAATGCATGTTGTAAAATAAAAATGTACCAATGCGCTTGGTTCCACTGCGAGCATAATACTCACAAGGATAAAGCTTTGACAATAACTAAAAAAAACTAAACTGCACGCAAAGCATAAACTTAAAAAACATTCTACATCCTGCCCTGATTATCGTACCACCTCCTCGTATTCGCACCCTCCGCATCGCTTCCAATTAGTCCGAATAAATGATTACGCACACCTTCAGGCAAGAAGAGACAAGACTGGATCCGTATCTTTTCCTTCAAGAGAGTTCATTCACGGCACTTCATCAACGTCTCCGCACTCACGAAAGCCTGAAGAGAGAGAGAGAGAGTGAGAGGGAAGGGAGAGAGAGGAGTCGGGACGTGGCAATAAGGTGAAACAAATGTACCCGAAATGAAGGGGGGTGCTCACGGGGGCCGACGGGGGATGGTGGAAATGGAATGGACAAGGGGTGCCCTCGTGGGTAAGAACTCTTCGGAGGGAGTTCAAAGGACGATGGGGGTAGTGAGCACGGTCTGGAATAAGGAACGCGAAAGGGATGAGGGAGTTAAAAGCGGGATGAGAAATCGAGTGAGGGGTGGCGGGAAGGTGGGGGGGGGAGAAAAGTCAGACCCCCCGCACAAGATGATCGCACGGAATGCATATATAATTAAAGACTGCAGTGACGTCATGTGCTGCCATCCCCCACCAATGCGGAACCGTCTTAACCCAACGTCCTCTCCCTCCCTGCATCCGCCCGCGCCCACCCTCTCCCCCCCCCCAATGGTGAACAAACCCCTCCGCTCCCATCCCCCCCAGATCTCCCCCTTTCCTCCTCCGGCCGCTCATGCCTTCCTCCCCCGGGGGTTCGCAACGGAGGGCGCGGGTGACGTGGGCCAAAGAAAGAGTTGCGTGCTCCTAGTTCATTAGCCTCAGGTCGGAGCGGCGAGCGAAGGGGGCTGTGGGATGATGTATTGCTCCCTCAAAGGGGAATCCACCGGCTTCCTTTTGAGCGCAAATACGTTCCGAACCGAAAGGAAAATTCAAAATAAAAAGAAAAAAAACCGGTCGGAGTGTGCGTATTATCTCCTTTCTCGTGTCTGCCTCCCGAATACTACAAGCGGTGGACGGAGGTGCGATGTTTTTGACCTCTAAAAGAGATTTGATTCTTGCACCAACTCAGAATAAATTAATTCGGTGTCGCTCCTCGTGCCTCTGATTTCGACGACAGATTTTTCCCCCGAACAAACACCTGAAGGGGCTGGCGATAAGTGATAAAAATGCTGGTATTAAACGACTTTTTTCCGTCTAGGTTTAATTCGAATAACTCACACAAAATGTGTAAGCCGGGTTAAATAACCTTGGACATTAATTTAAAATGTCCGTCACTGTCAAGGAAAGACTAAATTCTATCGTTCCGGCATTAGAGTGGTCTTCGTGATGCTGTAAAAAGGGCTCCTCCATTCAAAGTTGTGACGATGATTCATTGCAATTCTGAACCATCAAGAATATAGCAGACACGATACGTGTCTACTATATTCTCGATATATAGTAGTCGATATATGTCTCGATATTGTAGTAAGAGTATAAACACGGTACTCCGAAAGAGCCATTTGATCCGGAGCTATCTACACAGAATACTATATGAACCGATTCATGCAATCAATCAAAATTTTCATGAGAACTGCTAGCAAAAATCACTTTCGTGCAAATATACCTAGGTATGAATTATTGAAATTAAAAAGACAAAATAAAAATGAACATCATTCTACATTTTTAAAAATATTACACAACTTATAACGATCGTTTTTACTGCACTCCGAAATAATTTATAAGGACCTGAATTTTAAAATGTTTTTTTTACTGACATATTTATATTTATTTAATTTTATTTACGACATACAGTCACAGTCTTAAGTCATATACTTTATACGGCCCGTAATTAGACAGAATGTGTCCAAGATACTCCATTGTCACTGTGTTACAATTCTCTCCATTCACGCGAGACCACAGTCTGTGGTTTACAGAATTCAAATACATACCCTTTGAGTTTGGAAAAAATGTAACTTATGTCGGTTACAACAAATCAATTTAGCATAAATTATCCTCGGTCACTAAAGGATCAGCTTCTAAATTTGCATAATTCCGTCGAATAGCGCGTCGTCAAACACATTGTTAAAGCCGACCGCTGAATAGCTAGCAAACATACCCCTTATTTGACTCGCTACACTCCATGAACTTGAACCGTCAGAAGGCGAGGGTGCGACAGGAAAACCTGGAAGTCATTGTGCAGTCCCCAATTATTTCTCGAGGGCTTACGGCAGAAGGACTACAAATAATCACGCGAAATTTCCGCGAAGACCCATACGACTCAAAAACATTTTGGCGAAGATCCTCATTTTCTTTCAATAGGCAGTGTGTCGTATCGGACCACTAAAATATATTATCTTGTAATCGGTAGCGAGACTCCTTCGTTAATTCATCATAATACTGCATAAAGCAAAACCCCTTTGGTTCGACCTCTCCCTGAAAAATACGCCCCGGTCCCCTTAATGGTCGGGGAGGTGGGTGGTCGGAAAAAAGGGAAGTGGGCGCGGTGTGGGAGATGAAGGTAGATTTGGCAACGTCGCGCGAAACCTCACCTCCCGCGCGGGGTAGAGGAGTGGAAGGGGGCGGGTTGGGGGTTGGGATGGGAGGGTTGAGAGCAAGTGAAACAGAATTTTGCGGGGAGGGAGGAAGGAGAGGGGAAGCGGACGAAGAGGAGGAGGGTGGGATAAAAGAAAGCAAGACAGAGGGAGAAATTAAAACAAAAAAATGGAGATTAAAAAAATTAATAAAACGCCAGCATCTTCACATGTGCATGGCCTTCGCACTAATTAATGGCGTTCCCGTTCCAGAGTTCACAACAAGGGCAATGCTTAAAGGGGTTGAGTTATAAATGCGGAGTTTCTGGCGGGGAGGGGAGCTCGGTGCGGCGTGTAACCAATACTATACGGAGCATCATTTTAGGGGAAGGGGAGGAGGAAAAAAAATGAGGGGATGGGGACATTAGAGGGCCCGCAGAACAGACAGACGCACGGAAGGGGAAAGGGTAAAATCTCCCGCCGAAGTCAATTGCAAAAGATCTTTAGAATTCAGCTGAAACAGTCATGTTCGAGTTTAAAGAGAGGGGAATCACGTTACCGTTAATACGTGCATGGATTCAACCAGGTCTTCCCACTATTGGCGAAAAATTCATTCAAAAATCGCACTCACCCCCCCAAACAAATTCTTTTCTCCGAAATATTTTTCACGAATTTTTACGTTCAAATTCGAACGTAAACACACGTGTAGGCTCTGATACCTGAGGTGAACTTCTGTTCGCCATTCTTTATTTGCAGAGAAAACAAACTCAAATGTGTTGCATTACATTAAAGAGTACCCTGCAAGCCACCGCTAGGGTGTGTGGCAGATGGTGATTACACACCAGACTAATTTTGACTCAAAATATTTTTCCCCACTACATTCTGCATGAATTATATAAATTTGTTGTTACTCAATGGCACGTAGCAAAAGCATCCAAGATTTCAAACGTTCCCCTTTAGGAGTTATGGCATACGAACTCTGATTCACATAGTCAGGTATTATTAGCGATGAATATAATTCATAGATCTGAGGAATTAGTACAAAAGTTCATTGCCAGTATTTGATTTCACAGGAGCATGAATGAAATGAAGATTCACTGAAGAAACAGGCTCCATTAAGGAAAATTTGTTTCTGAATGGAACATCGTCCACAAAGTTTTACAAAAGGTGAATGAAATAAACATCCCTAAAAAAAGCAATTTGTTTTTGTTGCTAAAGACACACGCCAAGATGAATAGTTTTAAGGCATAATATTATTTGCACAAATAATATGCAAAAAGGTTGATATTCTTTAGCCTCGACTAACGATGAACGAATAGTAAAAAGTTATTATTTTAAAATTAAAATAAATCCTTGGTGTGATAATTGAGCAACGATAGTGAATGTTATGATGAATAAAATACCAGTTTCCAGAAATACAAGCAAATAATGGTTCCATTAAATTAGTTATTGCAAACCTGCACTTGATCCTGCAGTAATTCACTAATAATCTATCATTCCCTCGTTAGCAACCGGGATACTTTATACCCTATAATTCTCTATAATTTCATACAATGTCTTCAAAAAAAGTAGGGACGAATTCTATATCTCAGAATGAGTAAAAAGGTTGCCTTTCATGTGATTTTACACTGAGCTATCCACACTTCTGTACAACGAAATGAAGGATAAAATGCTATTAAAACCGAAATACACTGCGGAGATGATGGGGACATTTTTATACTTTCATTCCAGTCCTTCAGACCGACAATATTTATACCCGAAGGTCAACATAGTGTCATACATAGCAATTGCTAGTCATACACAGAAATTTTACGTGGTTTTAGGTGACTCTTACAATTCAAATAAATATATTTCCATGTTAAACCATTATCTAGGCCCGACATATATATACTTCAAAGAATTCTTCTCCTTCCAAAATTAGTTCTTTGAAATGACGAAATATTCTATCGTGAACACGCAAATGTCACTTTTATACGTTAGTGTGTGGCTAGTACCATAGAATAAGACTATTAATCTAGTTTATTACCGTTAAAAATCTATATCAATAATAGTAAAACAAGTATATTTACATGGAGGTCTCAGAAGTGTCTTACAAGTCAATGTTACGCATTGTAAGGGCTATGTGCACTTCGGAGCACACATTTATTTCGTATTCAGGCACTGGCCATGCCGGGTCGATGGAAACGCGATGTCGACGTGCTTGTCGCAGACCCTCGGAAGCCCCTTTGTGACGCTCGAATCAAGATAGTGTGGGACAACCCTCAAACCACTGAACGATTATTTCGGTGAAACACAATTCGCAGAATACGCTGCAGAACTCGTCACGTGCCTCCTGAATAGCCGAGAATGATATGTTGGTGTTAAGTGTACCTTAATATGCGCATGCAGATGAGTGAGTGAGCGCGGGCGTGTCTAGGCGAGTCTCAAGAAGCAATTATTCATACACATAGCTTCTGGCTTCGAGTTAGTATGCAACTACGGAGTGGCTGTGGATGTCAATTTTCTGTTACATGAATATTCCAGCTTCTATGACGAGCTTTTAGTTTGAATGGGATTAAATAATCCAAGAAGATGCATAGGTAAACAAATTTTCTGAGTAAATTTATGGCTGGCACGTCTTTTTTTTTGTCGTATCCCAGCAGTTTATCCAGAAATCCCTTACAGAATGTCTGCAGACTGCATCAAAGAGATAGTGCGCTGGTCATAGAATAATGAAAATAAGCAATATGTCAGTGGGAATACAATGCACATTACACACACATATATGTGTAATAGGGTTCATAATTTGAAAACTGAATACATAATTACAAACATAATATCCTTCTGCATACACATCGTATTATGACGCAAAATGCCCAAAACTGACAATTCCCCGACCTTCGCGTCAACCTTTATGGCACTAAAAGAATTGCGTTTCCCCAAGAACCATCGATTCCGTTTCCGACCTGAGGTGAAAATTTATGAGACTTCGACCCTAGTCAACCCTTAACCGTTTAACATAGTTATAACGACTTTATTTTCTAACGCCGCCACGCCACTTGCTTCGAGGGCGGGAATATATCGTGGGCGACAGAGGAGTGATAAGTTACGAAGAGTTAAGCGAGAGGAAGTAGAAGAAATACAGCAAGTGACGTTTAAGCACCATGTATTTATTTTCTGTGGCGTACCGAATGAGTAAGGGGGGGGGGGTTGAGGGGTGACCCGTGGTTTTGTATCGGTCGCCACGGTGCGTGCAAACTCTCCCTCAGCCCAACGGCAGCAGTTTGCCTAATCACCCCCATTACAGCCCAAACCAACGCTCTCATCCCCTTTGAAAATATTATTCTGTGCACGCCAATGTCCATGTCCCCTAGCTCACGCAGCGCTCAAAATAATTTGAAAGAGACGCATGAACACTTAATTTACTTCTAATGCTTAGTGACGTAGTCAAAACAACATGCACGCGATAACTGCACTGAGATTGTCTAAGAAGAAATATTTCTCACTAAATGATGTCAATACATTGAAGACATCCGATCATTAACCTATGGCAAAAGCTTTGTTTGAATATTTCGAGGTTCCGTTGCCTTTGGAATAAATTTACGCGTTAAGAAAGACAAATAATCCGCAAAAAAATTATTTCTACATTAGACCATTTGGTATTAAACCCCATTACGCGTGAAATTGACATATTCTGGCTGGAGAACAGTTCCTTTTCGAACGCCGCCATTCCCCTAGTTATCATGTGCGGAAAATGGAACAGCCAGGTTCCCAATGCCATAACTCGGGTGTGAACCCTGGAAACCTCACGATAGAATATAAAAGTTCCTTTGTCCAGTGAGCTACCGATAGTATTTTCAGTTCGAAAGGTTTTTCAGCTACCTGAACTCTCAAACGCCAGATGCCTTTATTCAGCCTGCAAAGTACAGTATTCCCACCAAAAGAGAAGATATCGCGACAGCGTAAATATATGGCCAGTCGACTGCGCAAAGACGATTTATGGAAGCTCCGCGGTTTCTATGGAAACAAATTGCTACCTCCGCACCCATCCGTTAACACTTCCGTCACCCATACCAAACGCCAACGAGAGAACCTAATTCCATTGAACGCATTGGATTCACAGACAGGTGTATACTATCGTCGAAATGGAAAAAATCAAAGAAAAAAAAACGAAGACAAATCCTTCCTAGCGAGCAAATCGACCGACACCTGAGAGCGATGGGAGACAAACGGTACCGTTTAGAAAACCTGGATGGAATCCAACCAAACAGTGAAAGGCAGGGGATCCCGCCAGACCAGGAATTATAAATCAGTTCGCCGCCAGTGGATCCGTCGTTCACGCTTTTATAGCATCATGCAGATAACGTCGAGAGAAATGCCTCTCGACGACTCGCTTCTCTCGTTCAACCGGCAAGACGAGACCTCTCGCGCAGTAGAGTCCCGTGCGTCTCCCGGTCCTCTAATCCGAAGGTTTCCGTCCCTACATCGGTCATTACACGGGCGAGAGGAGCGGGAAGCCGACGGGGGCGTGCGATGGATGACAGTCTCGTGACGAGGCATGGAACAAATGCTAGCGTCCAACAACGCCACCACCATTCTTTTGGGCCACCAAACCTTCCGGGATCCACGACTCTTCGCTCACCTGAAAGCCTCCCTATCTCTTTCCATCCCTACTCCCGCCAGTCAACATTTCAGCCCCGCACACCGCCTATATCCGATCCAATCTCGACACCTTCCTCGTCCCCGGATGAAATACGAACGTGAGGAGATCTAAAAAAAATAAACACTTTTCCATGGAGGGAAGGAAAGACTCCGGTAACCGTTACTATCCTCCGAGGAAGCATGGAAGGGGAAAGGAGATCGGGTGTTAGGATCCCAGCCGCCATATTGGCCGCAATTTATCTCGATCTGCAAATATTGCTTTTCCTTCCTTCGCTCTCTCGCAACTCTCCGCGCCCCACTCTCCCCTTCAAAATAGTTGCTATACGCACTCTTCAAGAAAGCAATCTCCCACGCACCCTTGGGACCACGTGGGCCCTTGGCCAGAAATCAGGTCCGAAGGAAGGTGGGCGGGCTGCATAACTTCACGGAGCCGATGTCCACGTGTCCCTTTGTCAGAAGCGTCCAGTGGCGGCATTGGTGCAGTTTGAATAGAGTTGAACAATAGGGCTAAAATTATGCAATATAACGCACGCGCGAATTTCCAACCAAGACCACGGTATTCTGTAATAGTTTTCAGGTTCTGTATGGAACCTACCTTAGACCGGTAGGCTAGAACTAATAATAATAATGCAGTTTACTTGCACGTTTGTATACATTGTACACCTTAGAGTGCTACGGAGTCTGATACAATGCGGTCTTATTATTAGGGCACTGGCTTCATTTAAGTTATTGTAAAACTTTATATTATCTAACCTTATTTTATACTCCTTGTTACTAACAGCTCGTCTCTTATGCGTAGAATTGTATATCTCACTTAGATACCCTAGTAGATACTACCTAGAGGCAAGTATCTAAGTAGATACCTACTTAGATACCTGCAACACACCCTAGCGATGGCTTGGTGGGTTGTATGTGAAATTCGGGCAGCAGATGAAAAAAGATGTTTCTAAAGCAACATTTTCGATCTCAAAATTGATATTATTGTGAACTGTGGGAGGAAATAAGTATTATTTTAATCTGTCAAATTACTCCAGGAATATCCGTAAAGACAGGGCGTGGCATTTATCATGTCCTCAATGTCACATGTAAACTCGTGTGCCCTATTCCGTTCTTAAAGTCTTATTATCTTCGTGTACTGGACTCTTATCCTACTTTCCCAATTAATCGAACTCTTTGTTTTCCTTGCTATATTAATTAGCCCCCTTCTTCGATGGATCCCAAATGTGGTCGCAGGAAAACGAAAAAAAGCCTCTTGTACTTTCTCATTATACTTTACCGCAACTTTACAAATTAAGGCAAATTTCATTAAGGCGAGCCCATGTACCTCGATTGATGGAATTGGTTTCTGATCGATTAAGGATTGGAGAGAAGAATGTCTCCTCCGTTCTTGGTTCGCCAACATTTCCTTAGATCAACCATTTTTTATTTCACATATATTTTACTTTATTATTTAATTCCGTTTTATTTCACTGGAACAATATGGTTAAAAACTTTTGAATCCATATTTAGGACAGCAATGGGGGAAGGATTGCACTCTTTGTCCCAGTTCCCCTGCCCTAGTATCTCTACCGTAGCACCTAAGTTCTTACTATTTTTATTTCCGGCACTCCTTGACCATAGGTTATATACACTAGTGCGCTACGGCTCATCAGCGACAAGGGCTTTAGGAATGTTACGTCCATACTTATTTGATTTTTCAAGATGGATGGAAATCCTCGTAATGTCTGAATAAATTTTAACGGTCAATTGAAATAAGAATAAAACGGCGAGGCCTGATCTCCAAAATATTACTTCGCACAAAAACATTCGATTAATCTGGGCGATACGGCATTTCATCCCGAAAACGTTTAGACGATGGAAAAAGCAATGAAACAATAAGAATTACCAACATTTTAATTTATGAAGGAATTTCTGACACAGGGCACATTTTCCATCGTTTATCAAAATTTTTGAAGGCAATTGCCAAACTAATTGTGTATAGGTAGCTTGTAGATAGGTAGTAGATGCAGCTGGGTGGATTGGGATTGTGCATGTGTGACTGGTAGCACCCACCGCCACACGCCCTTTGCGGCAGCTTGCGGGGTATTTTGTGGCTGTAGACGCGGAATTTAAATTAGCCACTAATGTTAAGGCCGAACGTCACTCCACTCTTAAATACGATACAGATATGGCGAGCACGAATATATTGAAATTTGCATTTTATACTTAATTCTCTTTCCATGGGAAGATATAAAATTTGTAATACAAATGAGATAAACATTTTAAATCCAAAATAAATCACTCTCTGATCCCAGTCAACCTCTTCTACTCATTTTAACATTATTATTGAATCCACCGAGCATATTATTCATAAGGAGCCAGCTAATCTGAACTGTGTCGGCTTATTGAGTGCTTCATCGTGCCCGGTTGAAGCAAGGGAGAACTAGTGAAAGGGAAAAAAGGTGGTGCGGTCAACTGCTATGGGAGGACAGATTAATCTTTGCAGTTGGACATCCCAAAACCAGAATGAATGCTTACAACAAACCGGTTACTAGACTGATTGAGGAACACTGACGGGCCACTCAAATGGCAAAGAATAGTGCTGCAATTTGTTCTCACTAAGTCTATTTAGAATTGGAGAAAGTGTGAGATTTTTCTCAAAGGGACCTCACAATGAGAGAGTCACCATTTTAAACTCTTTTTATGTTTGCACAACGATCTATTACTGAAAAAAACAGGGTGAAGTTATTTAAATGCTTATCACAAACACTTGAGCCTACTTCGCCCCCTTCCTAAGAGAAGAGAATATTTTATTTGAAAAAGATCAGACCTCCAATTAATAGTGGATCGAAGATATTTTCCGTACTTTTTCCATGCGCTGGACTAAAGCAAGCTATAATTGCACAACGTGACATTGAATGATAAAACTTTTCCATTATTATAAAATAACTGCATAAGTGCTCACGTGATCACATTGTCGAGATAAATTGGTTTCATTCCTGTTATTCTCAACACGTAACAAATATCTGCACTTGGATACAATTTTCAATATGTTCAGGGCGAATCAGCCGTGAAAGCCTTCCGTAAAGTTGAGGAAAGGGAAAGTTTGTTGAATTACCGAAAAGATAATCTCTCTAAACATACTCTCATCATAACAAGTTTTTTTAAAATCTCCTATGGCTGTAATAAATGAGCAACACTCGTCCTAAATGAAAGCTAAAATTTTCTGCAATGGTTTGTGACAGAATAAATTCCATTACAGTGACCAACCATAACCTTTCAACCAGAATACCCTTCTGTAGTGGTTAGGACGAGTGGTGCTAATTTATTACGGCCATAGGAGATTTTCTTTAAACTTCTTATTTTACGAAGTCGTAGAGCCCAAATTTTCTAGGTTTTAGATTTTACACTCTCATCAGTCTGTTGAAGACAAGAGCAGAAGAGAAAATGGGTGTGAGGATGTAATCAAAAGTCCTAAAATGAGAAATGAAGCAGACCATGATAAAGGAGTACGTAAGACCTTACGAATTACATGCGGAGACTAGCTGAAAGGGAAATGAACTGGGCTATTTCTTATTGTTGATATATCATAATGTAAGCCATTTTAATTATGACTATAATATTTTTTAACCCACGTCATCATTTTTGGACATTTTTTTATGAATAAGAACTCATTAATATACAGGAAACACTCGACAACAAAGACGAAGAGTTTTCCTTTTGAAGGCAGTACTTGGCACTATCCTTCACGATTTTGAAATCTTTTTGATAGCCCATCTGGCGAGATTCAGACCAAGGCGCGGAACTGCGTTCCCACGGAGAAAAGAAATGCACCAGGCGAAAGAGACGAGAGAGGAAAAGGAGCGGAGACGTCGACCGCAAGCCTCCCGGCCGTTACAAACAGAGGCGCCCGCATTCGTCGACACGGACACACGCATTCGTACATACATAGAAGTATGTTCATGCGCCCATATGCGTGTAAATATCGGATGCGTGTTCTGCGCACGGCTCTCAGGGATTACGGACGCAGACAGAGAGAAATAAAAACGCCATCTCTCTTCACGTGCTCACAATGCACCCCTCCCCCGGTGGTTCATCAATCAATAGGTGGCGTGTGCGTGGGGTCCCAGACGCCGTGGCCGAGGGCGCAGTGATATTCGTGACGCAATTCGGATCGAGACGCTCGGGTCCAAACAAAGCATCCCTGGCTCTCCTTCCGCGTCAAATAAGTCGCGGAATGTCATCTGCAAGTTATGCGTTAAACGAAATAGCAGTGAATCCCAAAAATCCTCAAGAGAACGGCGACTAATGAATATGCGCACGTTTCGCGTTTCCTCTTAAGCTGGCGTCGGATCTCGCGGTAACTATTTAAAAAAATATTACCAAAAAGACATGACGTTATATTATTCACTGACAACAAGCTAGACAACTTTCAAATTCAGAAAAGTCCTTCGTTTAATTTTAATTTTTCATGACGTTAAAAACATAATACGCTCTTGTGCCATTCTCTGGATGTTAATGAACGCTGGATAGCATACAGGAAGCAACATCCCCTTAGGGAAGGTTTGCAGAGAACAAAACGGAGGCAAAAGTGTCTCCCAAGAGGAAAGACGTGGGAATGTCATTTTATTAATTGATCAAATGTAAAAACGTATTTAAAAATTAAATCTCTCCGTTTTTCACATTGGAGAGTAAAATTAAAGATAGATTTAGTAATCAAAACCAAAGTACTAAAACGTCATTATTATACGGTAATCTACTGGTTCTGGTAGATTTTGGATGGACACAACTACCAAATAGATATCATGTTCCTCCTAACAAAATACAGCCAAACATTCTACGCCACAACAACCCCTCTTTATCTCCGTACACTTCCTTCTTCCCTTTATCTCGTCCAACATCCCTATCCTATTCCTACCCTTTCCTCGTTTTCATAACATTCTCCCCTCTATTATAGTCTTCAACATCCCATTGCCAATCAATATGCTTTGCATCCATTTTTCCTTCCTCCATAGGATATTTCCCAAGAAACTCCTCTCCTCACTCACCATCCCTAGAACTTCCTCATATGTTTTCCTTTCGGTCCATTTCACCTTCTCCATTCTTCTGCGCATCCACATTTCAAAAGCCTCCAATCTACTTCTATCATCCTGTTCCAATGACCTTGTTTCCGCGCCGTACATAACTACGTTCCATATCAAAGTTTTAACGAGCCTTGTCTTCGACATCGACATAAATACCCGCGATCCACCAAAGGGGTGTGTGGCAAGGGTTGCAAGTAAGCACCAGGTGGGAAGGGTGAGTGATAAGGGAGGATATGGAAAAGGAAAGGGAAAAAGGAAAAATCATTCTTAAAAAATATCAAATAACGTCCAAAAACACATCTTAACATCACGTTCTAACATCCTTATTCAATGTCCCTGTCATCAATTTCCTCCTCTTTGAGAAAACTTCTTTGGCCAACGCAATTATTCTCCATTTGTCCATACTACTTCCGAGATACGAGAGCTATAGAGTAATTGGACATCGTTGCAAATTATTACTAATCTAACGAAATAAATGATTGTCGGATCAATATGCATTTGTACTAATGGGCACTTAGTTCATTCTCATGAGATACCATAAAATACGAAAAACCTAATACAAACTGAAGAGGGATATTTAAAAAAGTCCTGAAACTCTTCCGAATACCAGTTGATGCTCAATTCTGAAACATTCAGAAATCAAGGGCAACCTAGCACGGACGTTGAACACAATACAAACATCTCCTGATCAAAACCAATTACACTTTCTGAAGGCTTGAGGGAAAAACACAAAATCTCGCACTCGAGTTCAGTCAACGCTCGAGTAAACATAATTCTCGGCCCCTCTGTATGAATCCGCAGGAAATAGAAGGAATGCGGAGGGTAAAGGAAAGCCCTATTGAAAGAGAAAATATATTTCTTTTTATCGTGACTACTCTGATATGAAATTCGCAATAATCACCAAAAAAAAGGAAAATTTTATTTGCTATAAATTGAAAACGTACTTACACTTCATTAACTATTAAATACAGCATTCGCGTATCTCATTTAAACCAGCACCCTACTTCATAGTAATACGCACTTCTGATAGTTTTGAATTCATTGTAACTACCATATTAAAAATCCAATGCAACTCAATGCGCAATTTTAATGATTAACAAGAGTTGTGAATACTCGTTAACCCATGTAAAATGAGAAAAGTCTTTAAAATTGCAAAACCTCTGGAAACATTTATCCACAAACGACCTCATCCCGCAGCGCGCCCTTAATGCGCAGTTTTGAAATTTTGGGGCAAAGGAAGTGGCAAACAGGATTAAATTATGAAATAGAGGGTTCAGTGCTAACTATGGCCGATCATGTTAAATATTTGGGGTTGGCTCAAACACCACGCCTTTCATGAGGAGCACATATCAGGACAATATGCGCATCCGCTTTAAAGAAATTGTGTTTCATTAAACGGGTGGTGGGGAAACGTAATGAGAAAGTAAATGAAACGCGTTATTTACTCTAATTAGGCCTCATTTGGAATATGCTGCACGTATTTGGGATCCTCTGGAAAAAATTTGGCAAAAAGAATTCATGAAATCCAGAGAAAATCCGCCAAATTCGCGAAACATTGTTATAACAAGAAGAAGAAATGTGGCAGGCCTTTTAGGGGATTTGGGCTGGGAGCCACTTGAGATACAAAGAGAACAAACGAGACTTAGACTTTTGGAAAAATTCAAAACCAACGAGTTTAACGACGACACTAAAGGAATTATAATGGCCCACCCTATTTAGATAGATTAGATAACAACGATAAGATAAGAGAGATAGAGTGCAGTACAGATAGTTAAAAAATACTCTTTCTTTCCCCAAACAATCAGGAATCATAATAGTAAGAAACCAAAGGCACTATAGAAACTTTAAAGAAATCTAATTTACAAGTCAGGACAAGATTTAACGTTGAGTAGACATTAGGTATATTCGTTGGTGAATGTGTATGTAAGTTGATAGTAGGTATATTTGCATGCGCGTATGTTATAAACGTTTTTGCATGAATATATACAGCCTTGTGTGTGTAGATTGGCATGAGTATGTCGGTTTTGTATGCGGTTTTATTCTCTTTTACGGGTGGTGACATAACACATCCAACCACACGCTCTTGCGGTGGCTTGCGGGGTACTATGCAGATACAGATCCCTGAATATTTAAGAGAATGGCGTGTTTCATCACCCTTCGACTGGACACCTACTCACGTAAGTAAAAACACGACCAACGAGTCGACGGACAAGAAATGACAGATGACCAAGGATTTCGTTAAAAATGATTCGCTCTTCAAGACGAAACAATAAGTGTATCAGATATCAGACATTTTTATCGAAGTAGCAACGAGGGGATTACGTAATGCGTCACTCGGTCAGAGGGAAAAATATCGTGACGGGGGCACACTCAATGAATGTGGTCTCGACTTGGCAGAGCACGGATTTCACTTCGCAATCGCACAACCCTTTCTCGTGAAAAGTAGAGCACAAACAAGTCAATTCGCGGCACGGGCCCGCTTGCATGTCGGCCAAGCGCGGAAGCCGACGTGACGTGTGAACTCGCACACACGCTTCGACGGAGGGGAGTGAAGAAGCAACTTTTAATGTTTCCCGAGGTCTATGAAAACTCGTACAGAGAGGGGCAATATTAGGGTAAAGCCGCGAGAAGCAAAAAAGACCGATCCCATTGCGAGGTGACAAACAATTACTTCGGCGGGCGGTAGCGAGTTCGCGCGGAGCCCGATGGCTTACTACTACAACGAAAGTCTTCCGAATCCGAGTTAATACTGAATAAAGCGAGCAGTGGCTTAAGTATAATTGAAATTGTCTCTCTTCACGAGTACAAATTTCTGAAGGAAGACATTCGGAAGCATACTAGACTTCAACGCAGCAGAGGGAATAAATTATGTTTTGAAACTAACCACTCAAGGTTTCAATGATATTCAGAGAAAAACATTAAGCAACGCAATTACTGTTGTACATTACAATTATTAAACAATCTAAAAGGAAGGGAGGGGATTTAATTCAAGATTACTTCACATCACCACCTGCACCCCTAGGGTATTCCAGGAAACTCTTCAAGGCCTTTCAAAAATATTTGCTACGTAACAAGTATGATGCAATCTTCTCCGCTTAACCGTTTGTAACGCATTAGATTGTCAATTTAACTTGATCGGTGAGGGCAATTAACAATTATTATTACATGGGGAAGCAGTAAACAGACGACCGTTGACAGCACAAGACCGATTGTCCCGAGGAGAGAGAAGGAAATCCACTCGATCGTCCGGCTTTCAACGGCAAAACGTCCATCTTGTCACCTGCGCCGCTCAGAAAGCGCGGTCTCGGAAGGCAGTAAATTGATAAAGCGGGAAGGTATGGTACCGGGAGCGACTCCGTGGGTGATCCCGGGGGCAACGAAAAATATATAAACCGTGAGAGGGCCTTAATTCTTTAATTTGACTCTAGTAAGACACACTTCAAAGGGTAATTCCATGGACGCGGGAAAAATAGTGTGGACCCCTTTGCGGCGAAGGTAAGACGGTGGGGGAATGTAAGGAATAAGAGGTGGGATGGACGGGAGAGGGCGCTGAGACGGGAAGGGAGAAGGCGGGAGAGAGAAGATGGGCGGGCAAGAGGTGGTGAAGGAAGGCGGCAGCCATAACAGCTGAAGGTCGTTAAGACGCCACCTACACGGGAGTAGTCGGGGTCGGGGCGTGGGGAGGCGGGAGAGATGTTCTTAAGAGCAGGAATACGACAGAAATAACCTCATGCTTCGTCGCGCCAATAAAATAAAAACGAAAGGGTTCGGAAAGATGGACAGAGGAATGCGCAAAGAGGAGGTCGGCGGGAAAACAAAAGAGTAAGCGGCGGAGGGGCGCGAAAAATAGACGTTAGAAAGCCGACCCCCGCTACCCTGCCCCCTTACAAGGCCGCAAAGATTGAGCGGAAGTGAACAGAACCCGGGCCATTATTGCAGTTGGTAGGGGGGGATCCGACAGGGGTTGGATTTGGTATAATGCACTGATGATGGTCGAACCCTATTGCAAGCGAAAGGGTACGACCTGTTCACTAATACAGCTGTGATAATATTTTGGTGGAGATACTCAAAATAGTTGATCCTCCTATGGTTTAACTTAGCTGTTTCTAAGTAATAATTCTCGGTTTAGTATTTAGCTAAGTTGACGCCTAGCATACTGAAGAAATGATAAGACAATCATCGACTAAATTTAACACAGCCGAGAGAAGAAATGCGACATGAAAAAACAAACTGACCTTGACGGGATTTGAACGCGGATCTTAAAAGTGCCTCGAAATATCAACTACATCTCTCAGTGGTGGTGTTTTTTTTATATTTCGTGGCTTCCCTTGGAGAAGATCAGAAATATTTCGACGACCTGCCTTTTTATCGCAATAGGCACCAATTTAGACACGAGAAAATGCAGGTTACTTCTGAGAAGGCAATCCAAGAAAATGATAAATACATTTTCATGTTCATTCGAGTATCTTAATCTTCAATATCAGATTGTCTTCGCAAATGGCACGATATTAGCATTAGCCAAAGATCCATGACTACATGGGCTACACCTAATTAACATAAATCTATTCAGGAGTGCTGTCTGGTTTCACATTAATTATTGTTTATTGAAAGTTTAGCATTCGTCACATTTACGATGCATAACAATGGTTGGACACGTTAAGGATGCCAAACTAATACCAAATCACGTACAATTAATAATGTTAAACATAAAATTCAATTGATAACAAAATATACTCACAGATGGCCTAATTTCGGCAGTTCACTTCAACCCGCATTATTGGCGCGAAACGAAAAGGTCATGACAACATCATTCAAGGACACGCAAGTCTAAAGCTATGTATCAATGCAAGGCCCAAGTGGGTGGGCACCTGCGTTGGTATGGACGAAAAATGGCGGACAGTATTCAAATGTTCCTTCGCAGACAAAACGTCATAGCACTCTGAATTACACAACTGTCACCCTCTATGGAGGCTTAAAAAAAAAACAAATCACATTTTGATTGACATGCTGATTAACACAACGCCATGCTTCTCAAATTTTAGAGTGCAGACCGTGGGGAAACAAAGAAATATGCTAGAAAACGAATAGTTATTTACGGTTAACCCATTTTGGCAAGCCACTCTATAATATCTCAGGAATATGTTGTCGTTCTACCATACCCAGACATGCCAACTTTCAAAAATGAAAAATCGGGAGGACATGCCAACTTTCAAAAATAAAAAATCGGGAGATTTTTAGAAGGGTATCACGAAGTAATCACTTTTAATTACCACAATATTTGCATGGCACCTTAATCCCTTTATGACACTTTGCCAATTTTTAATGAATGTCACACTTTATTAACATGTTAAGCTAAGTACACAATTTGAACAGTTCATCAAGAACGTAAGAAGGAAAAATCGGGACTCTCCCGCTTAAATCGGGAGAGTTGGCATGTCTGCATACCAATAAGTTTGAAAAAACTAGACACCGGCGTACCTGAAATCACGTATTAAAATGATACTGAAGATATTTTAACCAAATTAAAAAAAATCCGCAATGGACTTTGCCCGCATGCATCGCATCAGCTTGACAGATTTTGACAGCCCAAAATTTCAGAGTGTAAGAGGACGTCTCGGTAGCTTAAGTGGTTAAAGCACTCGGCCGGATATCGAGGGATCCGGGTTCGAATCCCGGTCAAGGCGAATGATTTTTACTCTCTGAAATTGTTGCATTATAATGCACACATAGCGGGTGACTCCGTTAAAGTTACTGTTACAGTTTCTTGAAATTTGACAGAGCAGATCACTCGCTCAACTGAGTGAATGATTTATCCGCCACACAATACGTATTTACAGAATTAATTATTTCATTAGTTGAATTGTTAGCCAACAAAATTTTTACCGACGGGAAGTAAAGTTTAATTCAGTAAGTTCTTCAATCCTGAATCGTCCTCACACATTACCATATCTGTATCACGAAATAGCTAGTGCAATCCTCTACCATGTAAATAATACGCATATACAGCAATTACCGGTATTCATTACCAAAGGTAGAAATACGCTAGCATATCCAATGAATAGTAACAGATCGGAAAACAAAAATATTATCGCTGACGAACATCGAAGTCTTCTCCATAAATTTCCGAAAATCTGCATTTTAGCAGTTTCATTCTACAATACCGAACAGAATCTGTTAGCTAATATCAGGATTCACGATAAATCACAGTCAAATAAATTTTAAAAGATATCGTGCATACCATTGTGTTAGCCTGTGCCAGTCAAAAAAGGGTTAGTGTTCCCAACTTTCATAGAAGTGGTTAACTTGGTTTTTGCATCACATCTGCGACGACGAAATGTATTATAGTTGCTTAAGTATAATTTATCATAAACAATGTAAAACAATGTAACGGAAAAATATCAGAAGCAGCGAAAAATACAGTAACGATAACGATTAAGCACTGATCACTTGTCACTGTAAAATGTCGAACGTCTTCCGTCAACTGTCCTCTAAATAAATAACCGCAATCAAGGAAGATATAAATTTTCGTGGTTTCGAAAGAAATATCTGCAGAAAAAGCAATAAGTAACAGATGTTTGATTTTGGAGTGCAAAGATTTCGTTGACAGCAAACGGTACTAAACATAATCCATAGGAAATGAAATCATCGGAGCCACTTTCAATAATTATTGTAACCGCTGTTGGAATTGGCGAACATGTTAGTCAGCGTCTTTTATAGATTTTGCAGTTCAAGTACGGTTTTTTCCTCCAGGGATTTCCTTTGTTTCCTCATAGCACTTCACTCTAGGAAAATTTTACTTTAAATTAACATATAGAGGCGCACGCGAATGAGGGGGGAGAAAGCAATGTAGCTGACACCACCCCACCTCCCCGAAGACGTGCAGGCTTTCTTCAAATTAATGCCTAACTTACTATTGTATTGTATGAGCTATAGATACGAAAACACAATATCTAAAAAATTCTCCGATTTATTACTATCTTATCATTGGTAAGTCCCAAGAATGAAATGAAGATTGCGGTTCTGAAAATATGAGCATTTTGCGAAGTAACAGGATGGGCTTGGATCATCCCATGCTGGTGATGATTTTCCAATTTTTGTCACAAGTAGTCTGGTGTGTAATCACCCCTGCCACACACCATAACAGTGGATTTCAGGGTACCATGTATCCATGTAATCTTGGGTTACAATTCGCTTAAAAAAATGGTTATGGCTGAACAACAAAGAATCATGCTCATATATATTTACCATATTGCAAAAAATATTTGTACATCTATTTAAAAAAGTTCAAGCACGATGACCATTTTAAGACTACTTTGCTGTTAATAAAATCTTAAGGATTGGGTAAACGGCCCGATATCTTTCCCCTGTTGACTCCTAGAAGTTGTTCGATCAACTCACTACGGTAGGAGAGATCATGTCAATAAAATTAGAGAGATTAGGTGTAGAACAGGTAGATTTAAGATGTAATTTTTTCCACGAAAGATAGGGAATCGGAATAAAATTGTCCCAATGCGGTAGGATCATATTCGGGTCGAAATTAGTCTGGTGTGTATTCGCCCCCCAGCCATACACCCTAGCCTGGCTTGCAAGAGTACTAAAATAAATAAATAAACCCATGGTAAGAGAGATATGATGGGAAAATTGGTGTTACTTGGAATGAACATAACGAAAAATGGCAGAATTCAATGGCTGCATTAAGAAACTTCAGATAGGAAACTTAGCTAGAACTTGTCCATATCCTCTTACCACGCAACACATTGTCAATAACTTCCTGACTCATCACATTCATTAGTAAAAAAGAAAAACCCACGACGTTTGAGTACAATAGAGACACAAGCTCGTCCCCTTTTCCGCATATCGTCGACACAGAAACCCACGCAATGTAACAGGAAGGGATTAATGAACCATATCTTCCGTCAAAGCGAGGCGGCTGGGTTAAATAACCTTCGACCAGACGAGACTTGGGAATATTCTCAGAACAATACCACGGTTGATTTCCCGTGAACAGGAATAAAAAGATTTTGTCGACCTGACTTCCAGCAACACGCGTGGCATGATCGGAGACCTCCTTGCATGCCGAGGGGCGTCGAACGAGTAAGGCCACGTCTGCAAAACGATGCAAGGCGGAGCATATCTGTCGCAATTAAAATAACAAATCCGACGGGAGAGGGAGGCTTAAATGAAGCCGAATACGGGCGGAATACGACGCTTTCGCGGGCGTGTGAGTCTCGCGGTCCTTCATTTAAGCTGCATTCGATGGGATCACTGAGGTTGCACCAGCCGAACGGGGACGGGGTCCCGGGGAATCGGCCCGAACCGAACATATGCTCCGCGACGGCTCTCGCGTCTGAAACGCGCGCCGGATCGAAAAACATTCGCACTGGGCGGGAGGGGGAGAGCGAGCGGCGAAGGGCGGTCACTTCCCCTCTCGCCCGCCCGCCCTAACTATCCAACCATCCCCACCGCCACCAGAGAGAGATAGAGAGAGATGAGCAGAAAAAAAGCTGGACTAAAAGGTGGGACGAGGATGAGGCGCACGGTGGAGGGAGGGAGAGAGGCGCGGGGCATTATACCTCCCCGAGGCGTGACTTGATGGGCAGCCTCAGCGCTCACGGGTCTTGACCTCCCCTCTCCCACTCGCTCCTACCCCACCACTCTCCCGGCTCGCAACTCATCCCCCTTACCGAATCCCAACTCTCCTCCCGCCCTCTTAGACTCACCCCACCCACCCGCCCCGGCAGCATCCCAGAGAGTCGTCAGATCCGGCGAAAAATGAATGCAACGTTACCGCGGCTGGGCGGCCGGGAGCCACGAAGAGGAAACGAAGACGAAGAGAAAGGTTTTTATGGCGTACCGTTAGTCGTGTGGCGCCGCGGCTGGAAATTCACGGTGATCCCGGAGCTCCTCCGAGTTGGGTCGTACGATGTTCGAATTTGAGCACACCCCTACGATGTAAATTGAGTATCGGGAAAGTGTCGATGAACTTGCACTGCAACATAGATGGACGACTATGCATTTACGGTAGATTAAACTTGACCGTCAAATCCTCATTGGCATCACTATTACTACGCGGAAATCTACCGTTTAATGTAGCTTTTGAATGGGCACAGCGCAACTACTGCTGTATTTATTCTCAGCTTTGCCTAACAAGACAGCCAGACTCTTCAAACTACAATAAACCTTTATTCAGTTTTGCAGACTTTCTATTTTCCTCCATTCCGTCAAACATGACTGTTCTTTTTTCATCTTCTTGGGTGCCAATTTTAGAATAAAACAACTGACTGTTCATTATTATCGACAGTGGGAGACAGACAATGACGAAATAAGAAAATGATTCGCATCAAACATTTTATTCTCGAGATGAAACCGAGCTGAAATTTGCTGGAGTCGAAAACATTTAGCGGTTACTTCGACCTACACAATCGTTCAGTCCTCATCCCGTACAACCGCTATCGATAACCAACGTCCACAAGTGTTGCTTATAATACCAGAAATATATCAACCGCCCAATATTCAAATTTTAGAATTTATTTTTAAAATGGAATGATGCTCATCACTTCTTTATATCGAAACACGAGACTAGTTGGCATGTGGGCATCGCATTACGACATCGATTTCACTCACACGCGTCCCCGACGAGAACGATGGTAAAAAAATACATGTATAGGCTTTCATGTGGGCGGAGGAAAGTTCCGTTTCATGACGTTGCCTTACGAGACGGCGTGAAGCTACAGATGAAATCCATCACAAGATACATTAAAGAAATAATTCACAAATAGAAATTATTGTTTTATCAACATAGGCTTCATACCATACGAGCCAACTCGGCGGCCCCCGACAGGCGTTGTGAACGCAATCACTTTCTATAGAACTGCAGGTTAATGTGGTGTGATCGCAATTAAAATTTTAATTTATAATGTTGTTTTCGGACATCCTTAATCTTAATCCGATTGTAATCACAAACTATGCGAGGGCAAAAATAAAACACATATATATAACCTGAAGAAGGCCTCGGAGTAGGCCGAAAGCTTAAATCATCTACAGTGTGAGTGTCCTTTTACGTGTTATCTGTTTTATTCTGTGTTCTATTGTGCCGTCCAAAAGTTGTATTGCTCTCGTGAGTACTTCCGCATCATCGATATATATATATATATATAATATATATATAATAATATATATATATATATCGATGATGCGGTCGATATATTTCATCGATATATATATATATATATATATATATATATCGATGAAATTAAATAAATGAATATAATATCGATTATATATATATTATATATATATATATATATATATATATATATATAATATTATATATATATAAAACCATAAACACAGTAATCAACCAGAAGGTCGGTTTAGTAGGTGATGGTAGAGCTCACCCATGTACCAAGCCCGACGGCGTGTGAATATTCACACATCAGGGTAGGGGGGCCAGTTCCTTTCCCTGTGCCGGGGTTTCCCAGGAAGATCTGGTACCCGAAAAATCAACTAGCTTGGGTGGAGCTGCAGGTGCCCAAAGTGCCTTGCCCGGGAATCGAACCCGGGACCCTCTGGTCAGCAGTCCAACGCTCTACCCGCTAGACCACCGCGACCCGCATATATATATATATATATATATATATATATATATATATATATATATATATAGCGTCCGGTGAATATTTCTCATTTCAGTATTTAATGCGAATGGTATGTTATAACGATCTGACATGTTGGATTAATAATCCATCGGTGTTAAAATAAGCTCAAAATATTCAGTATCTGTGGTAAAAGTCCGTCTCCCTTGATCTCTTCGCGTTTGAAAGGACTCCCCATCTTCGTGTTTCAAGGAACCCTGTCACTCTGGGAATATATTCATGCCAATATTTAAGGAACGTATCTTATATTACTTTAACTTTGTCTACTTCTTTCGGTAAAACAATAAGTATGTATTTTAGCATTAAAACCTTCATGAAGGAGCTTCGAAAATGTTTTCCTCGCAGACAAAAGTATGCGTGCGAAAAACCGCATAAATAAAAATGTACTAAATCATCTCACAAACAAGTACTTGTACCTACCCAGCAACAGTAAAAAAAATGCACTGATCAGCAAAACGCAGTGAAAAACATATTTTTCAAACCTACGATTCCCTAAGCGATCTCAAACTCTACTCTAACCTATTTACCACACCTCTGCCATGCTCTCATTGGGGATCGCTGTCGTAAACACGATGGCTACTCTCGAGTCTTTATCCGGGAACTGCAACAACAACAATTCACCTATTTTCCACAATTGCGTGCTCTCCATTCCAAGTGACGGCCGCATAGAAAAGCTCCCGATGATACGGGGGGGGGAGCAATTGGGGAGGTGGAGGAGCTCGCGTGAAATTCGGATAAAATTGCCGGCGGGCGAAAGCGCCACCGGCGGGAATGGCAACCGCTCCGACCGGGGGGAGGGTCCTCCGTCGGAGGGAGGGGGGGGCGCGGTAATTGGCGCGGCGCGGGTGTACGCGCCCAAAAAATAACGAAGAGAACCTTCAAAGAGGAAAGCCACCATTCATCCCATGGAATACCCGAATGTTTTATAGTGGATGCATAATGACTCTACACTATTCGAGACATTAAATTAATTTGCCTGACCCACACATCCAATCGGAATTTGAATACCAATGTTGACGAGGAGAGAGTTGGCGCACGAATTCGGTACTAGATATTCAAGCTAAGCACTTGAATGTTTTCAATGAACATTTCAAAGTCTGAAAGAAATATTACTTTCCTATTTGAACAATAATTTTTATGAAATACGACCCGGGTCTCAAAACATAGCATTAGGTTCACCGCGATGAGCCAATCCCGCCTAGTGAGGAACTTAGCCCGCCTTCTCGCAATATTCTGTTTCCATCCTGAATTATTATTATGTCCCCTTTTAGGCTAATATATTACAAAATAGGCAAATCGAGCGAGGCAGTCATAGGTTTTTCTGTGAAGAGCCTTAATAGAAGGTAGGGGATATCAATTCGCGCAATGAAACACCAATACAAAGAAATAAATAGATGGGGTATGGCGAATATATACACTCTTCCAATGTATCGTAAAAAAGTTGCGGAATAGTTAGTCATTGATTGAGCAAGCACTTGGCAATCAAGTAAATCTTATAAGGTGATGCATTTTCGCGGAGGAACAAAAGTCGAAAATTTATAGCTCAACCACTTATCTCGCACCACACTGGGTCAAAGATAATAATAATCTCCACCAAGTCATATTGTGAATACCTTTGCGACTTTTCTTAACTTTATTCGCCATGCAATTAGAATTTATAAATCCCTTTCGAAGTCAAGGAAAGAAATAACTTCTCAATGGCGAAACATTTGGATGCTAACCGTCTCAATCAACGGTCATACAGCGTGCGGCCCACACTTGGAGCCCATATCCCGTTGAATTCCTACCCACTGCCCCTCTCTCCCAACCCCCACCCTTCCCCTGGATATACACTCACATTCCCTCCACCCCAGGGGTGGAGCCCACTCGGGGTCCATGCGCGTGACCCGTGGGACGATTGCAATTTCGCCACAGCCTAATAAGCGACGCGGGGGCCTTTAAAACATCGCTCCTCGCCCGGAGGCGGACGGGCGATCCCACGAAGCACGGCCAATCCCTCTCCCCCACCCCATGAGGTCAACGTGCAACTCCCTGAAAGGAAGAAAACAAAAGGAAAACTATGTTCAAGAGACGGAGGTAGCGACTTCGCAGTTGATTGCAATGCCTTCATTAAGGCGCTAGTTGGCAACCCACCTACCTCCCCTCACCCGCAATCCCTCCCGACATATTTTTTCTTTCCCTGCCGAAATGATGGTCAGAACGGGTAGGTTTTACCTCCAAACGACCCCCCACCCCAAAGCTCTCACTGAATCATACGCCCACCTCGGATCCTGAAACGCCTTCGATGGTTACTCTTGCAAATGCTCTGTTTAGATAATGAGGCTGCACCGAGGAGGACCACGGGGTTACGCCCGGAAAGAAAATGCCAAACAGTCATCCAAAGGTCGCCACCGAACTCGTCCGGGAGCACTTAATTAACGGTTGAGAATCAGATCGGACGGGTTCCCATGAGTGCCCGAGACTTTCGGTTCGCCCGACATATCGTCGTCTGAAATTGCCCCAGGACTCCTCATGCACGCACTCGACTCGATGCAACTTGGGTCAATCAATCTCAACCGCCATCACAAATTTCGTACCGCGCCCAATTTCCGCCTACTGGGCCGGAGGAGGTCTTCATGGCCTCAAGACACGAGACTCCCTCGCCAGAACGCGGCCAGGAGCGAGGGGGGGATTGGGGGGGGGAGACTACGACATCAAACCAGGTTTTTAAACCAATTTCCGGTCTGTTACCCCGACCAATGAGCCACGAAACCGCTATTTTCCCCTCAATTTCCTTTGCCGGCGAACCTCCCGACGAAATGATAATTGGGTGTTTATACCTTCACAAATAACCTGAGGAGCGACCCGCGCGTAATTTGTGTTCGCTTCACCCCCGGCGAACGAACAAAATTGCACGAAATATAACCAAGTTTAAGTTTAAGCCAAGGGAAAAAAATCGAGCCAAATTCGAAACATTTCGGAGACTAAATAACGAGCGAGAGAACCTATGGGGAGAAGTTGGAGAGTTACGAATTCGCCTGCCGCGTCGGGTATGGGATCCAACTTTTCTCCGCTCAATGAATCGGCCAGCCGCCCCAAATCGATCGGAGTCGTGCATCGAAGTCGAGGGAAGGCCGGGCCCCCAGGTGTGATGAATTGATTGTTACAGGTGAGGAGGGGATTTCCTTCGGAGCAGGGGATTCCCATTGAGAAAGCAGAGGGAGTCAGTCACGTGATGGGGGAGGGAGCCTTCCGCGTTCACGGCCTCTACGCCAGGGATGGCAACCGATGGTCGATGGTATCGAAAGATCGATGTATATGCAGACACTGCTCGATTGGTCCACCGTCGATGCTATCATGATTGTTAGCAGTTAACTATTGAGAGCATCTTGTTCTAATACGAGTAAAGTTGTTAAATTTCACGAAAGAATTAACCCTATGAAGTAATTACAAAATTGCTTGGACTACAATATGTAAATATGCGAATATTCCTTAATCTAGAAAGAAATTATTACGCGCAATTACAATCTGTACACTAAAAATATATATGTTAAATTGGTTCAAGATTAAAAACTAAAACCAATTAAGAATTTGCCTGGAAATACATATGATGAATGAAATTTATTTGTTTTTTGAAAATATGAAAAGATGACCTGGAGCAATTGTCATCCTGTAAAATGCGGGATGAATTGATCAGATACTAAATCGTTTGGTAACCGTTTAGCAGACGAAAAAATATAAAAAAACCTACTCTTACTTAAAAAAGGAGAAATTCAAATTTTTCTTTCAGCATCCATCATATTTATTGTAACATTCCTTATTTCATCTACTCATAGACTAGCTGTAAAACATCTTTCATGTGTAAGGATGAGGTAACGCCGATGACACCGTCCTCAAAATTCTGTAAAGAGCACTCCACCACATACTTCAGGCACTACCTCGTGACCTTAAGTAACGGAATTAGGGTGACTCCCGGATAAAAGAACGTTTCACGCCCTCACAGGACTTCTCTCAGCTCACTTACTATAAGCTCGTCAGAAGGCGTCATGGGTGCCTAGAGAGAAGACCACTGGACGAAAAATCATATCTCAATAAAAACATCGGGCCCAAAACTCTGCTCGTCAAGGACGCCCGATCGGGGTGAAGGGGATAAAAAGGGTAAGTTCTTGCGAGAGTTTGAGAATCACGTACGTCCCTGGGGTATACTCGCTACAAGCTGACTCGAGGAGATTCTCTTTCAGTTCTTGCCTCTGAAGCATATCCTCAACACCCGCTGCGAACCTCTCCTCACGCAATGAAATTTGCATTCTTCTATGATCCCACTTCAGAACCCTACCCCACTCCAAATAAAATAGCCATGTAATGGCGTTAAACCTTAAACCAGAAGAACAAACTGAATAAAAATCAAATAGAGACGTCATTTTCACCGATGCCATGGTTTGAACGTTTTCGCTCCAGGTATTTGCGTTGAAAATAATTTAAAATGCCTTTAAAATGAAAAAAAATATATATATATATATATATATATATATATATATATATATATATATATATATATATACATATATATATATATCATTGAAAACAATTTGCCGAATATTTTTGGGCGATGGTTTATTACGGCGAGCATCACAAAGCATCAAACTCAAGTGGAAGTCCAATTCCGTTCTAAATTCGTCAGAGGTTCATTCCTATTGCAGCTTTCGGAAGCGGGAAATCGAAAATTACATTCTTGAATCTAACAAAGAGAAAATGACATCATTTAAAAAATTATTCCTGAAATATCAAAAATGTAATACGGCAGCGATTCACTGGCACGAGTGATAATTTGTATAAATACGTAGAGGGGAGGACGCCGTATTCAAATTCCATCTCCGTAGGCTCCACGCTGAGATTCCACGTACTGCAGAGGACGTCGGTTATAAATTATTTCGTTAAAATTTGCTGACTTGCCGGTGACGGCTGAGGGAAGGCTGGATGACATCCAAGCGTCCGTTTTACGAAGAAATTTCCAAGAATCAGTCCCTTTTGTTGGAACGACTGCCTGACTTCTGTTGAAATTTCTCAAGTTCCAGGAACAGGAACCTACGAGGGCCCGGAAAGGTGTTTCCTTAAATATATATGCCGATGTATTCGATTGTTTCTGGCTCAACTTTGTGGAACTTTATGTTCATTAAATGAAGAACACAATGTATTTTTCCACTGTTCTTTATTTTGGTACAACTAGTTTCAATTACATGTGTTCTTCATTAAATGTACATAGGGCGATCCCTACAAGATAACTGGATATGTAAATTCTTTGACTCCATCAAATCAAAGGATCCTACATGCTCTCTTCAACGTGCATATAAAACGTAGGAGTTCGATCATATTCTACATGGAATTCACACCAGAACCAAGAGTAATAGTACTAAAGTAATAGCTTCTCAAACATTTCCCACAAAAATGGAAAGACCTGCTTTTTTTAAGTGAAAAACTACCGGTTTAACGTTGATAAAGCAGAATGCAAATCTAGCTCTTAAAATATAATGAAAAAGCTGCGTAACGGACATATAAACTACAGAAACAACGTAACATTTTCCCTATACGTACGAAGAAAAAATCAGTTCCCAAAGGGCAATTTCAAAGTTACACACACCGTTTGTCGTGGATTAGGAAGGCCATTCTTTAAAACTATTTCACAACAGTTATCCTCAGGGATATTTATCCTTCTCAACAAAGTATTCGCACTTTCCTTTTCCTACCATACCACTTTGAAATGATAAGAAGAGAGATGTCTGCCAGCTAAATGAACTTAACGTTTCTTCTCCGAAACTCACTCATGAAGGCGCATTGTCCTCAGTCACAGAAACCAACTTCCTAAAGACAACGTGGACTGTAACAAGAAAAATGGCAACTCGAAGCAAGTTAGAACACCCGTTACAATTTACTCATGAGTGAGACCACGAGAGGCACGACATTATCAATTTAGCAACTAATGGTAGAAAGGATAGCACAAACCCTTTGTACGAATATTCCGCCGTCGGATGTGGATAATAAATAGAGACGACTCACCACTGACAGGTTCCTCCGGGATGTGGTCGGAGATGTTCTTCATGAGGAAGATGGGCCTGACCCCAGTGCAGGTCAGCGCGGAGGCGGGCGGCGGCGCGAGGTCAGCGGCGGAGGCGGCCCTTCCCGAAGGCGGGGACGCGTTGCCCGGCGTCACGGCGAATCCGGCTATCATCAACAGCAGCATCATTCTCTTTGTTTTCGTCTCCATGGCTACCGAAAAAGAGCGATTCCTTGACTCTCGTGTGGATCCCCACACGCAGGACAGACGGAGCGAAACTAAAAACCACACCGACACAAGATAGACGAAGGAGAAAAGGTGAAAAGGATAGCAAAGTGCTCTCACCTACAGAACTATGAATGATTCACCCAATGACACAAGGTGGATGGGGAGGGAGATTATATTTATATATATATTTATCCAGGTGGCTGGTGACTTTCGAAAACAATTTAATTTCACTGCACTAGCATCCTCGCGTCAAATAATTTGCACTCGGCCAACCATGAATATATGTTTCACGACGACACTGTTGGAATAGAGGTCGCTGATCAAGAATGCTAGCCGCTCATCCCAACGGTTATGCAGATCGAAGAACTCCTCGTTCCCAAGGCTTCAGACGCCCAGGGAGGCAACCGACCTCTCAAAGACGCTGCACTTCACAATTACCTGCTGTTAGGCCGGGCAGAGGACGACGAGAAGGTTAAACCGAATGATTTTTCCCCCTCGGGATGAAAGCACACCGACGAGTTTTGCGGTTTTCCGAGACTGAAGGACTGGAAATAAGTTAATAAAAGAGCCGGGAGGCGTGTGTACGGAGAGCCAGCCCGTGTGCTAGGTTCGGCGAAGGCGGTCTCAAGACTCCGGCAGACCTGTTGTGGCGACGGCACGGATTTATTGCCGCGCGGGACTCCAGCAGAATTCCCTCCTCCAGGTGAGGAATTCCAAGGTGATGGGAGGGGCGGGGGAATGGGGGGGTGAGGGGTTGGCGAGTGAGGTGGACGGTGAGACACGCCGGCCTCCCCGTCTGCGACGCGTCGGGAAGCGGTGCTGGAAGCCCTCCTCCCCTTTCGTGAGAGAAGAAAAAATAATTGCCGATCGGGAGCGGGCAACGCGCGGTGAACTTGGCGGTGACGAAAAAAAGAGCGGCGAGAATTGAAAACTAGGTGATTTCGACACTCGAAATTCCTCTTCGTCTATTCTTCAATCTCGTATCGAAGCGGCAAGTCGATTTTTTCGCGCGGTTGGGGGAGGGGACCTATTTTTCTATGATTTTCCAAAGTGGGCGAAACGATTACTGGTGTTTCCTTCCCGGTCTTCGTAAATTCACTGTTCGATGCCAGTATGCTCTTTTGGTGCCGCCGAGATGGTCGGGAGGGGGTTGACACGCGACACGTTTACTCGCCACAAGTCCCCTCTGTCTTCTCTCAAGTCACCGGTCTTTTCGAAAGAGGGGCGATTGGGGGGGTAGAGGGGAGTACAGCGAACACGTCCACGCTCGTCAGACGAGCTGACAGGATGATAAACAAGCACACAACCACAGGAGCGCACACACTCGACTCGGCCGGCGCGGCTTGCCCTAACCGAGGCTGCGTCGTAGGCGATTAAACGCACTGACCCTCCGCCGGCGGCGTAGCAAGCGACACTGACCCCAACGCAGCCCGCAAACCTCTCTCGCTCCTCTCCCGGACCACATGATCCCCCTCCTTTCGCCGACTACTCCTCCCCTCCAACCGCCCCTCTTGTGCTTAACTCACCCTTCCCCTCCTTTATTTAGCCGTGACGTAGCGAAGGAAATGCCCTCCCTTCCCTCTCAGTCACATGCGAGTCGCGACGAGCCTGCCCTCTAGCGGCGCCGAAGCCAACAACATAGGAAAGCAGAGACAGCGACGAGGCATTCAGGAAACTTTAGAAGGGGTTCAAAGCGGGTAGCGCGTTTTGCGAACAGGTAACCAACTAAATAACACTCCGCAAGCCGCCGCAACGGTGTTTAGCGGGCTGTGTTGCATGACCGGTCATGAATGCGAAAGTATTAATTCATTCATGCTCATTAGTAAGCACACAAAAACATTTGTGCACATCTAAACTCATCATGCCTACCTAAATCTAAAATCGGTGTTTTTTACCAAATTACTAAATTTTGGTGTTTGTGCTAAAGACGTTAGCCTATCTTGATGCTTTGATATTATGTAGGTTGATAAGACGACACAAAATTTCGTTTAAAACCCACATCCAAGTGCGCCCGGAGTGAACGATCGAAATATAAATTATGAATGTAAAAATAATACAGTATGTTTGTAAAAATGATTGAAACTAGAAATGAGAATTTTCTTAAATGCAGAAAGAAAACGGCGAAGAAAACTCACAGCTAATTCAACAAAATACATTTTGTGTAGGACATCGCTATTATAATAAAACCGTTAACAATTTCGCTGGATTCGAAAATAAAACCGCCACGTTCCCGTCGAAGCATTTAATTTGCCATATGCCGGAGGCGCTTGAAATACTCCAAGACCCGATTATTAATTAACAGTTTTCCATTAAAGAGTGAACGCAGAGAATTTTTATTCATTTTACAAAAATTTGTGTCCAACCACACCTAATCTACTAAATTTATTTGAATAGCCAATTAGTTTACAGAGGCTGGAGAGATTATTTTAATCACAGAAAAAATAAATTTAGAAACCGGTTTCCGACTCTTGTGGTGGTTCAGAAAACAAGATTCACGTGATTTCATTATGAATTATATAACTCATTTGAATCGTGGATCAGAGACATTTGTTTGAGTTACTCCCTATATGACTACGTTCATTAATTTTTTCTCAACTTGGGCTCGACAACTTTCAAATTTTAATGTCACCGGGGATCAATGCAATAACCCAATTTTCTCATCGACTGCAAATTTGTACCATCATGTTTTACAGTGAACTCATACGTAGGTAGCCGTTTGAGAAAAATTAATTGATTCTGGATAGAATAGGTTAAATGAAATCAATTGACTTTCGACGAATCGAGATATACAGTCAGCCTCACCTGTGATATACCATGTATAGATACCACCACCATTGAGTATGTTCCAGCGGCAGAACAACACAAATTGTTTATTTTTTTTAAATAATCGAGTTTATTCATTTTTATAATAATCGTGACTTGGTGAAAACATTCAGAAGATCGCTTATTCACATATTTTCCAAGATGAAATGTCGCATAAAAGTACTTTCGGATTTTATCGCATATATAAGCACAAATCTTTTGCACGATGTACCAGACAAGAATGAAGTTTTCAGACACCATTCTCGCGATATGACGAAGTTATAGTTGTTAAGGACCGCTTAAAACCTACCTTTAGTAGCTAAAACACGTTAAACGAAAAACTTTATTGGCTCAGGCCCCTGACCGTAGGAAAGCAATATCACAAAAATATTATAAAGTGTATTTAAAAATACTGTTCTATTGCTATTATTCTTGCTTTTGGCACCCTGGACCTTTAGAGCAATACTAGAGTATGATTCACTCATTGGAATGAACAATTTTCCCGCAAAATTATAAATATATTAATTAAAATTCTTCTATCACATCAGTAGACAGCCATAAATTGTGCGGATGCATTAAAAATGTAGTCACGAGTTATGCGAAATAATAAGACCACCATGATTTTGATAAGCATTAATTTGTATCGCATTTAAAAGACTGACTTCAAGGCTTATTTTCAGTAATCTAATTATTTTTCGTCGTGACGAGATTATTAATGAACCCCACGTTGAAAGATAAATAACCCACCAAAAGTGCATATATCCGCCGTGTGTGTATGCATATTCAATTTCCCCAGGCGTCGGGGTAAATTAATTGGCTTGTTCCGCGTTAGGACGATCGCACCACCCGATCTGATGCAGGGAAGGTCACCTTAAGTTCTGTCTCCATGCATTTGCCAAAGCGCTGATGTATTAAACGTATATTGACGCCGCATTAAGTCCAACGGTATTTATTTGAGACCTTTCCAACTGGTTTATGCATTTACTTTGAAATTTTTGCACCACTGCTTCCATCTCTATTTTCACGTCAGTTACAGTTTACGTAATAGCGGCAACAAAAGAGGACATCAAGAGGCAATAGACCATGAAGGGTGGATGCAAAATTAATTCGAATAAAATACGACGAGGATTGCAAAAGAACAGAAAGAAACGCTTGTAACTCCCGCTAATATTTTCTTTTCACTACCCGGGTATCGACACTACGAGCTAACTTCAGGGGACTAAAAAAGTCGAAAACATTTGATAGTCAAATAATAGCGTAAATTCCAAGTTTAAGAGGAAAATGACACACCATTTTATTTAAGATATATTTGGAATATGTGGTAAGTAGTTGTGATCCATGGAAGAAAGCGTAATTTTGGGAATTGGAAATGGTTAAAATGAACCACATTTTGAAAACATGCTACGGTAAAAGAGTAATTAAGCGTGGTGGGTATATTTTAGGAATTGGGTTAGAAGCCCCTTGATTCACGAAGGGATCTGGCAAGGTAGACTTCAGAAGGGTCCAGGAAACCTGAGTTTTTTTACGACATCGAAGTAATTACTATGGCGCTAAACTATATGGGTAATATGAGAAAAACAAGTTTGCACTTTTCACAGATTTACCTGTAATTGTAACGTACAACGCGTTTCAGTTCATCGAACCGTCTTCAGGGACAAGACAAGATTCAACTTGTGATATATCACATTCATTACTGTTTGAGGAAGGGACAGATGACACACCCTTTTATTTACTGGTTTATTCACACAGGTAAATAGATCCAAGATAGATCTGAATGAGGAGTACGGTAAGCTGGGACAAAGAGGGGAAATATGGAAAACCCAAAGAAACAGAGAAACTAATGAATTGAGAGGGAAAAAGGAGGGGGGGAGATAAGCACTTATGGTCATTATTTGAGAGGAAGGCGGCAGGTAGCTGGTATCCTGGCGGTAGGAAGGAGGGAAAAATGGAGAAGGGTTAAGCGAGAAGGGGACATGGAAGGTATAGAGGCAGGTTGCTCAATCTACGCTCATCCTCTTCTTTCAAAGATCAGATTTAAGATCCATACTGCGCTACAGAAAAGCAGGGTGCAGCTTAATATTAAATTCTTCACTTATCTTTTATCTTAAATAGCAACATTTTACGGCAGCGTTATGGCAGTCATGCTCCCATCCTAACGCACTCACATGGAGCGAGAACTCAAATTCGAAAAGTCAGTGTTCCGCTCCCTTCTTAATAACTCGGTTTCCCGGTCAGTAAATGTGTGCTACTTCGCTGCTTCTCGAAAAATATTCATGAATATCACGACCACCACTACAACCAGTACAGAAGCTGGTGGCTTAACGACGCGACGTGTGAGCGTTTCAATGGACCATAAAAATCACTCCCCGCGCCACGATTTGCATGAGGATTAAATATTCTGATTAATGTTGTTCGGGGTTGCATCCAAGAAAATTATCGTGACTCCTTTTATTTCGCATCGCCGCCGTCCGGAATTCGTCCGAGAGAATCCTCGAAACTAAACTTGGCTCCAATGCTGCGATTCTCTTGATTTTTTCGACGACCGAGATACCATTATTGGGTTTCTAGTTCACTCTTGCAGAATGGTCTTCTTTCCTCAATTTCAAAAGCCTTCGTTGTTCAACTGTTATTCTTGGAAGTGGGCATGCTGTTCTGATGCTGATCAATAAGCAAGTAAATGGACTTATTCTAATTAGTATATGAATAATATGTCTCCTAAGTAATAAAAATGTACACTTATTGTAAGAGAGTAAATTAATTTTTTTCTTAATGATTATTCCCCTTCCCTCCTTTACATCCACTTTTCTCTTTGTTGGTTTTCGTGATTATCCTCTTCCCTTGCTTGCATTTTACAAATGTCCTTCTTACGTAGTAGTAGTTTTTGTTGGGGAGGCGACAGGCAGCTAAGGTCATTTGCGCTATTTTTTACTATTAGGATATTAGCCTACTCTTGTCGAAAGGCGCCAAGGGATCCGCAGTTTAACGTCCCATCCGACGGACGACGGTCTCAAAGTGTTCTCTACAAAGCACCTCAACTAGGGATCGGGATACCACTGAAAAATTTTTGTTTTCTCCAGGATTTAAACCCGGGCCTTCACGGTGGGAAGCCTGTACGTTAGCCTCCGCACCATCCCGATCCCCCCTACTTACGAAAATACGTATTTACACACATATAGGTAAACATGCATACAAACGTATTTATAAGTGAAGAACAATAAATGGACTGAATTAGACCAACATTAAAGTTTATAAAAGAAATATTACGTAACCTTTCAAAAAAGATTATATGAATTCATGGCGACCACTTTGTGTCTGTCGATTCTCAAATAAACTCAAAGTGTTCTGCAAAAATACGTCATTGTACATTCTTAATCACCGCATATTAAATCATTGAAAAATGTGGATATTCATAAACTCACATTCCATGGAAATTATTATTTAATTATTTAATTTTCTATTTATTTTGTTTTTTTGCTATTTTATTTTAATTTATATTTAATTCAATTATTAAGCCCAAGGCAAATTATTCTAGATATTTATGCTCTTGATATAAGAAGCCTTAAACAAAGGAAGAGAATTGATGACCCACTAAGTAAAAGCATGAATCTAAGATTCACAAAAGTTTTAATATGGAGCGTGAGGTTTTGTGGATATTAAACCTGTGTTTCGTTCATGTAACTTCTCAGTGTGCTGTTGGTATCTTTGGGGTAATTTTCCTCCTAAGATCGTATAGCAGACATCTAATTGACGACCGAGCTCAAATGATTCGTAGGAGTGCCAGGATTCTCGACAAGTTTGATTTCGAATTGCTAAAATGAAAATGGGTACAATATATTCTATGTCTATCGTTTAAATCGACAATGGCGCCTTAATTAAATCCATTTAAGTTAACGGCACCGTAAGTAACGATAACGTGTGCGCATCATGATGAAATATGATCCACCACTTGTCTTTGAGGCACGAGGGCGAACAAAAGGAAGTCTTTTGAAGGGACGGTGTGCCGAAGAATGGAAGAAGTGAATTGAACGGGGAGAAAGACTAACGCTGACTTTTAAAACATTGTGGGCGAAGAGAGGATGTCGCTTGAGGAAATCCGGAAAAGAGAAAGCGGCTGGGATGGGAAATAGTGAAGTGCAGAGGGATGTTGTTGGGGTCGTGAAAGAAGACAGAATTTTGCGTAAGCGGGGTAGAGGAAGGACGAGAGCAGCGTTTTTAGGCAGTACGAGACAGAAAAGTCGTATGAAGGCAGGCAGAAATAAAGGTACCTCAAGATGTAGAAGAAAATAGCTGTTGGATACCGTGAAAATCTTACTTTAATGGCTTGACACCTTGAATAAAAATATAAATATTTCCATATCAGGATTTCATACACTGATTATTATCTTAAATAAAAGCTGAATAAAATACGAGTACACGCTTTTAGTGCTTTGTAGTTGGAAGAAAATTTAAGTCTAAGTATTATAACTCTTCTATAGATATCCGTAAAAAATCTGACGTTCGCTAAACGTCATTACGTATATTTTTCGACAGCATTTTCCATAAATATTAATTGTTAATTTTCCGCGCCAGCAAAAAAAAAGAATTCGACTTGATTTTGATAGTCAACTGTTCCATAATATAAAACGTTTTTCTCAATGTGTATTGGGAACTTCCGTTCAAATTTAATTTTATTTACAGTTTGCAGCGCCATGTACCATTCTAAAGTTCTACGAAAGTATTTCTGTTAATTGGCTAAGTTTTTGTGTTTCTCTATCAATAAAAAAGCTATATTTTCCATCAGTGAAAATAAAATATTGCTACTAAAATTAGAATAGGTAATGCAAATAGTGTGTTGATTTTCTTTAAAATAATAAAGGAATTCTATTCCTCATTTTCGAAATTTTTTCAAAGAAATTTCGCAAACGTAGCAAAAACTCATTGAAATAGCTGAAGTTCCTTTCAATATTTCAAAGTCAAATCTTGTTTTTCGGAGAATTTTTCATTGAAGAGGCACAAAATAAAACAGTTGCCTTTACTTCATAACCCATCACCTATTAGGGTGATAAATGTTTCAGTGCTATCCCTGTTAGCCTAAAAAATAATATTTTTTTTACTTTTTCTTATAATGTCACAGCCATATCCATGATTGATAATTCTGATTTTTCATCAGCGAAATAATTCATCTTCAAATTTAACGTAAACTTTAGGCGTAGATGAAAAATATGACTGCTGTCGAAGAAGACCACCGAGAGGTATGATTGCTATCGAATTAAAGGATTTATAACAAAATATATTACCCCCGATATTTTTCGCGTTAGTTGAGTTTTCAGCGGAAATTTATCGTTCAATTGTAGAAAACTAGAAACCAAAGTAAATATGTAATTTCCAAGCTAATAAATAAATATCACTTACACCACAACAATCTACGGAGAAGTTAATTTAATAATTGACGGGACTTCGCACCTCTTACCAAGGCGTTTGACATTCAACTACCTACTACGGCCTTTTCCTCTCCTAATCGTGTGTTAATATCCAGCAATAAGAAAGTCACATCGCTTGGGTGAAGTTGGAGGTACCCAGAAGCATCACATAATAACCTTCTCTCTTCCCCGACAATTCCTAGAACTAATTAGCTTGTTTTTATATCTGCCCATTTTGTTTTTGCCATTATTCGCTACACCTTCATCTCAAAATACATCCAATCTACGCTTATCTTCTTGGCGTCAAGACCAAGTCTCCGATCCATACAAAACTACGCTCCATAGTAGTTCCCAATAGCATTTTCTTGGCAACTTTACTTAAAATACAACCGCAATAACTATACTTTTTTGTAGTTTTTCAGAAACATCTAATTCATCAAATGTAATGGTAAACAACTTCTGTCTAACTATTTCCGATGAAAGATATCCTAGATAATTTTCCAGGAGGGGATCATGTGCAGCAAACTCATCCAGCGGCGGTGGGGCAAATGGAAGCCGGGGATCCCTTCGCACGCCACCCGCTGTAATAGATTGCCACACTCCCTCCCACAACGCGAAGGGCGCAGCATGTAATGGGCTTTAGTCTCGCCCCTGATCACCCGCCTTTCGTCGGAGCGCTCTTCGGAAGACGCTGTGAAATTTTTCGAGCCTGCTCCCATCATCCAGGACGTTCACGCGGGGCGTTTGTTTAACGAGGCACGTTGTAGGCATGATCGAACTTTTTGTTCCAACTAAACGACGGGAGCAAGCACCAAGAAAATCGCCAGCGTTGCAAGGTTAAGGCTAACGACCGAGGTGAATCGACTCGCCGAGTTGTGTGTGCTACAAGGCCCTGAAGCATAAACAGCATTGATCAGGGTTCCATTTCTCAAAGCTACAAGTCGATTTACTTACAAATCCATGTAAGCTGCTGGGATGGAAGTACGTGATAACGAACAATCTGTTTCAACACTTATCACATCAACGTTTCCCCGGCTATGTGACTCATGCTGCATTTACGAGTTTCATGAAACCATTTATGGGCTCTTTCTACCTTTCTCGTTATGTACGCATTCCATTGTCCTCACTCAGAATTTCATCGAAAGATTGTAGGTAAAAAAAAAGCTCCTTGTAAATCCAGTTTTCCCACCTTCCCTTTTTCAACCTCTCGAAATTGTTTGAACCCGGTGACATCCAATTTTCCTAAACCGTACTCCCATAACTTCGCCTCCCATTACCCCCCACCGTGTTCCAACCACCCTTCACTATCAAGTGTTCTCTTCCATTAACACCTACAATTATTTACTTAACGTAGACTTGAAAAAAAAATAAATTTGAAGTTTCACCTTATATCCGTACTATGAAAAATCACTCACGTGCACTATGTTTACTAACTCTCACTAAATCTTCTTCCTACTTTTGCTACTAATAATATTGATGACTATCCCGTCTTCTCACCATATTATTTCTCTATCACTACCGCTCCAATAATTTCCGCTATCTTTTAATTTCACCTTGAAATATTTATTTTCTCATTCTCTCTTTTACTTGATTTTCTTCTAACTTCCTTGGCGTCGACATCTTTTTTAACATTCAAATCCCAAATTAAATCATCGGCCTTCTCCTATGCTTTCTTTTCTTCTTACTTTATCTCGGCTGAGCAAATATTTTGTACGCAGACGACTGCAGAGCGCTTTGCCTCCCAAGTCGCCGGGCGCGATATCCGGAGGCCTAGATCGAGTTGTTCATTTGAATTCGCTAATAAATTTGCCATCATGATTTCGTGTGAGATAAAATTGAGACGATATCCACTTCTCTTCTTCAATATTTGCTTCAACTTGGAACCATCGCTTAAATTGATTTCCCTGTGGGGTCAGACACCTTTGCAGCCAACGCCTGAACAACACTTCATTCGAAAAGGCGACTCCTGACTCTTATCTGATAGCTTAATAGGCATGTCATTAATGATTTAATATTGCATAAGTGCCGTTTCAATAGTTTATTGAAACAGTTCTTATCTCTGCTGTAACAACGCCAAGAATAATCCCCGTACTCTGGGATTACTATTTCAGTCACGTCTGTATTCCGAGTCCTACTTATAATTGCTTGATCTTATGTCACATTGTCACTTCGCTACCACTTCGAGCCGTAGCGCTCTTTTTTTAAAACCAATAAGACTTCACGCTATGCTCACTGGAAATTGGTAGTAGCTCACCACTTGAAGGCAGAGATAGAGCCCGCCCATTTCCTGAATTGTTTCGAGGACAACTTCTCTTTCGATTCTCGAGTTTTCATTCAGACTGCAATAACATTCTATATGCGAGCCCCTACTGATGTGAGTTGTTAAAAAAATCGGCATGCCTGATATGGCTAACTCCTAATACGTGAGGATAAGTGTTATTCATAATAGTTTACTGGATTAAAATAGGCTTTTGATGAACCCTGACACTATACTCTCAAAATATTCTTAAATCCGTTCTCACATTTTACAAAATAACCTCGTATTATTTTCTTCCCTCTACCTAGTTTTCCCCTCTATCACCGCTTTTAGCATCCCTTGGCCTATCAGTACAGTCTGCAACCACTTTTCCTGCCTTCGAATTTCTCTCAAAAGCTGAATTCTTCCCCTACCGTTTCTAGAACATTATCATTTGATTTCCTTTTCATCCATAGTACTCGTATTTTTGCTCTAATCCTATACACTTACATCTCAAAAGCCTCCAATCTCTTCTTATCCTCTTGCCTCAACTACCACGTTACCGATCTATTCAAAACCACGCTCTATATTGATGTTTTCACTCTTTTTTTCATCACATTATTACTTAAAGCATCTGTCATTAAATCCCGCTTCCGTTTAAACGCTTTTTTACCCTACGCGATTCTTCTTTCAATGTCTCCACCACTTTGGCCACCTTCCTCCACAAAACTTCCAAAACAGGTGAACTGTTACACTTGTTCTGATTAATGCCCCTCACTACTATTGTTTGCCTTAGCCTTCATATTTCCTGAGTATCTTATTATCTTCACACAGATTGAATGAAACAGTAATTCCAGAATGAATCAATTAATTGTGGGATTGGTGCTTCATTTTATCTATACGGTGGAAAAAATTCGATTAAGTGACGGCCAAAACAGTTTCTTTACCTTATTATCTTAATTTTTTTCTGGTTAATTTTCATTTGATACCTATGGCAACGATTTGATAATGCGCTAAGTAATGATATGTAGGAATATATATGATAAGTAGAAATTTGGAAAACAAGTAAAATTATCTTCACCAGTTGCTGAACCTTTAAAGGGGCATTTAATTGAACTTAAGGAAGGGAGAGGAAGAAAATGATTTGGTGAAACATGCTTGGGTTGCTTCTTGCCCTTTTGATATAACTGTTTTCGTTGACAATACCTTAGCCCATACAGTTTTTATTAATAAAATCATCTATTACATTGTTCATTTTCCTAGAAATGCCTAAGTGAACGGCGGGAAAAGGTAATGTTCGCTTGTTCGAAACACATTAACAGATTCCCCACCATTTCCACCCGGAATGCCGGGGACTTAACGAACCGGCGTCTGGGGACGCAAACACCGCTCGTTAGGCCGGGTCGGGAATGCTGGGCTGAGTTAAAACGATACTACAAGTAAACAATTATTCAAACGGCGAGCGGAATGGTAAATAGTAATTAACGGCCTCTCACGTGAAAAATATAACGGAGAGTGGTATTATGAGGGGGCGAGTTACAGTTTTTCTGGAAATATAGGTAGTATTTACCGCATGGAAAGGTGACGATGGACTAATAAACTGCATATTTAGAGAAGGTTCAAGTACTATGCTTAAAGTAAGTTTAACTCTTCGGCTGTATTTGAACAAAATCCGTGCAAAAACTGAACGTTTCTGAGGAAGGAACTTAAGGTGAAAGTTTCTGGGAAAAGATATTCACTGTCTTTAAGAACCAGTGCGTTATACTATCCGTAGTCTGGTGATAAACATTTTCAAATTCCTTGCTATTTACCATCTAAAGGATTCCATTGCTCCATATTTTCTTGCAATATGGTTTTTACCAAACCTTCTGTTGTACATAACAATGATGTTTGGGATGCAAATATTCGGTGCTTATGGTGATAGCATTTCTGTATTGACTCATCATAACTATAGTAACATAACGGAACTGTACCAAATAACATATCCTTTAGCAATCAAAATCTAAAAAAGATATTGTTTTAAGCACAGTTACTCTTACTTAACCGATATGTCATTTGTGCGACCAAATATAAAGATTCTGTACAATCACGGACGCCTTAGTGCGTGAAGGTTGAGGCTTTTATTTTAAATTATTACATCGCGAAGAGATATGTAACTATCTGAACATACTAGTATGAGACAAAATTGAATCATAACTGTGTACGCAATACACCCACTTTGTAAAACTTTTCTATGGAAAAATACTTTTTAATCTATATCTGCAAAATTAATGTCCACGAATTATTGTCGCCAACAAACCCTGGAAAAAAATTATCAATTTCTGCCACTTGCAAATGAAGACATTATAACTGCATCTCCGAATACGTGTTGAAATACATGCTTAAGTGTTCGCTTAATCAACATTTAGTATGTTTTCTCGCATAATTATATCACTATTGGGCATATTAGGTCACGTTATTTTAAACTGGGATGTTTTTGAAAAAAATCGCCTATAAATCACCTAGAACGCAATAATTACGTCAGTGAGCAAAAGAAATTTTCCAAGGAATGTCTGTGAAAAAGTAGACCACTATTTTGCTCGGGGTTAGTGGCGTAGCCAGAAATGTTTCGGAAAAGGAGCCAATTTTCGGTCGACGGCTGCCTTCTCAACAGGGGAATTTGAACGAGTTGAACCACTCGTATGCATAGACTCATCAATTCGTAAATATATTTTTATTCAATATCGTAACTTGCCTCAATTTATCTTAATTCATTTGCATCAAATAGATTTCCTAGCTCAATGCTACGTTTTTAATTCTTTTAAACATTTTTTATTTAGTTTTAATCAATAGGTACTCATAATTGCTTCATAAAAGTTTGGCTAAAATGTTATGACTGAAGAAGTGAAGGTATGAATCGCGCATTATCCTAGGAATTATCAATGTTTCCTACACTGGTGATTGAAGTAGAATTATTATTAGGTAATATACCGGTTAAGGTAGGTTTTTGGATGGACACAACCATCAAATAAACATTTTGTGACTCTCCACCTAGCAACCTAATCTATATCAGGTCCCTCTTCATCTCTGTGTACTTCTTTCCTCCCTTCATCCCGTCCAACATCCCTATCCTGTTCCTGCCCTTACCTCGCTTTTCTGTAACACCCCACTACCGCTCAATACGCCTTTCATCCATTTTTCCTGCCTCCATAGGATTTCTCTCAACAAACCCCTCTCCTCACCCACCATTTCCAGTACTTCCTCATTTGTTTTCCTTTCGGTCCATTTCACCGTCTCCATTCTTCTCCACACCCACATTTCAAAAGCCTCCAATCTACGTGTATCCTCCTGCTTCAGCGACCACGTTTCCGCGCCGTACATAGCTACGCTCCATATCAAAGTTTTTACGAGTCTTTTCTCAACATCCCTACTCAACGTCCCTATCATCAATTCCATTCTCCTTGAGAAAGCCTCCTTGCCTAGCGCAATTATTAATTATCCTTACGTCCCTACGACTTTGACCGTCCAAAACACTTCCGAGATATGTAAACTGTTCTACCTGCTCTATTTTTTCCCCTCTATTTTAATATTTAGCTTAGCCTTTTTCTTTCTGGAAAATCTCATAACCTTTGTTTTATTATGAAGTAGAATAGTATAGCATATTAAGATTGTACCTGCAATCAAGGGACGTAGGATCTGTTGTAAAAATAAGTTAATATTTTGACGCAGGCATTAAAATCGGCCAGTGGAACCATCTTTTAATGAAAACGCATTAAGTTTTGAACATAGGTGTTGTAAAGTGGCATTTTATTGGTAGTTTCGTCTGGGAAATATATAATAAAGTGTTTATTGTTTGACAAAATGGGAACTCGAAGAGAAAGAAAGTCGAGCTTTAAGAAAAGAAAAGTCGTCACACGTAGAAATTTTCTCCTCTCCTCATCCGATTTCTTACAACGGCCATTATGCTGATCTGAAATAATCTTTCAGAGCAATAACTAATTTCTCTCAGGAAATACACCTTACAGACGTAAATACTCATATGCATTGCGGTATAATGATATCTTACAGAACATTCATTTTAACCTAGTCTTCTTACTAATGCTTAATAACTTCCGTAAGGGAGAGAAATTGTGACCAATATTTCAAATTTTCTAGGATTTTCCGTAAGTAACTTCAAGAAGGTAATGGTCGAAAATTATGTATTCTTCCGCGGCAAAAACTGGCAAATAAAAGAAAGTTTTCATCCACCTGAAACTGGTTTAAATTGATGACCGTTTCAGCAGATATCTTTCTGGATCAGTGAAATGGGTAAGCAAAGGTCATAATTATCAGAAATTAAAACAAAATTTGTTGTTATGATTTACACCAATGTTTTGCCTCGACTTAGACTTAGGTAGGTGAGTTAGGATAGCCATTTTTGACGACTATCTTAACTCACCCCTTTGATACGGGTATTACTCCTAAAAGTTGTGGAAATGATTTTTATAATAGTGGTCGGGGTATTTTACCATGCTGTGCTTATTGTGACAGTTAATTATGAGAAGGAACAAGAGTATTAAAATCTATCCATAGTGGAGCCTTTTTCTCTAACGTCATCCGGTGTGCCTAATCTGATGATGCCTATAATGCGGGACCCTAATAACCCCCTCAGTGTCCCACAATTTCAGTATAGAATTTAATGGTATCCTCTCCCGGGTTTGACACTTCCACGTCGTTCTCTTGTCAAGTTTGGGTCCAGAGAATCCGCCACTGCTCTTCACTGCCCCCGTCCCGTCTCCCCATTTGTCGATCCAGGCATCATTCAACTTGATTCATCTTCCCTCTCTTCTTTCTTCCCAATTTTGACCTATTGATGTATCTTTTCCATCCCCCTTCTCTCTTTCACCTACGCCCCAACATCCCAAACTTTTCCCAGATGCCCGGATGAACACAGTCTACGCCTCTCCATTGTAGTCAACTTCTTGATAATGATGCTGTACCTTCGGAACCTGTTAAGGATGAAACTGGCTCATTGTACAGAATATAACGAAGTTCAATCTTATTACTGATCATCAGAGCTAAATTCGTAACTGTAATCCGCCCGTAATTTAGTATTAACATACATGATAGTAGACCTATCTACGAGTATTTTCTAACTCTGAAGATTGAATAATTTTCAGTATTATACAGTAGGCAGGAAAAATGGATGCTGGGCATATTGGTTGGCAATAGGAGGTATTCGACTGTGATAGTGTGGAGAATTTTGGGTGGGCCACATATAGGTTGGAAATGAATGGCTATGTTGGAACGAGTGAAGGAAGACAGGAAGTATGTGGCGTTAATGAATGTTTTATTGTAATACATGCTTAAAGTACGATTTATATCGATCTCGCATTATTTTACTGTCGTGTGACTTAAGGGTTAGAAATGTAGTAGTGATTGGGTAATGGATCTATCAAAAAGCTACCTTGAGAAGTGGACTATTGTTAATAAATTAGTCTCTCTGCAGCCCCTTTCCAAATCTCCCGCGGGAAGGATAGTCAAATTTGGCGTAAATCTTAAAGTTTTACAACCAACGCTCACCATTAGACTCCAAGAATCGATGGAATTTCAAGTATTTATTTATTATTTCCATAAATATGTCCTTTTTGATTAAACTGTATGTTACATGAATACTGCCCTTCTATAATGGCCCATTTTGATGTAGAATTTGAAGAGAGAATGTATGCTCTGCAATTCTTTGATCACATCAAGAAATATTCAAGATGAAGTCTTGATGGTTGAAGTACCTTTCTTATGATTGAAGTAACAACATTATTTACTACGGTATTATACCTGTATTTCCCATCACTACTGCCCTACCTTAACCGGTAGATTACCTAATAAATACCTGTATTGACGAAAGTATTACTAGAATCGCTTGAGAAAGGGGAGGAGGAGACTTATAGTCTCTATGATCACATTCAAAATTTTACTTATTTTTGCTCCACGTTTATTCTGAGCTCAGCGCGAGTCTCTTTTAGAAAGACCTGCTACTCAGCCGGTCGTGTGCTAAATCTGGTTATTTTTATATTCAGGGCCAATTTCTATGCGGTAAGAAAATGTTGATGGTGGAAAAACTTATGTTTGCGGAAACCTGAATATTAAATCAATAAAAACACGGTAATTTGTAATTAATCGACAGTATATAACCGCTTGTTCTTTATTTTACGAAACTGAAACTAATGAAAAAGGGAGATGACTTTTACATTGTTTTTTTTTTACATTAAGGGGAGGAGTATAAGTAAAATCAGCATATGGGAAAAGCTGTGGAGAACGCGGGAACCGTGACTACTTCGGGGTGGGTATGAAAATACTTGTAACCTGGTTTTTCTGAGCCACCCTTGTTTTAACTAATGACACATCTAATTTATTTTCTCCTCTTTTTCTTAGAAGCTTATGTGGACATTTCACCTGCTCTGACGGAGGACATGGATTTAATATATTGTCAGATTACGAGAGTAGAAAATATTTGTACCTTGTCCTAATACCTTCATCCAACAACTCAGTAGTAACTTCAGTTTTATAGGTAATGGTGACCTGTAAAACCATAATTTTGTGCTCACGGCATGTCAAATAGATACACCTGTTGTTGAGCTTAATCGAAATCCTTGTACTCTCCGATATGTAGCTCATTTTTGGTGCACTGTATGTCCCAGTGGGGTCACATAAAATGCTTGCCAAACTCCCGGTGGATGGTGCCAACGCGCAAAACCGGGATGGATGGAATGGAATCGTTGTTTAATATAGGGTCCTTGAGACCCTTTCATTTTCTTGGCGACTAAAACGGACACGCCCTAGTTCTAGCGGTGCAGTGCTGATTTTATTGCTCCAGTTCAAGGATGTCGACAATCTCCTTGGGGGGTTGGAATTAGGCACCTTACCAAAATATGTTTGAATTGCGAACATTTAATGACCGCATTGCAAGTATTTCCATTTCCCAATCTATAATCAACCAATAGAACATAAGAGTTTATATATAAAAGGTTCAGACTTTGCAGATTCATGGAAGACATCTGTATAGTTGCAGGTACCGCGAATCACAATCGATGAGTGAATTTTATTGCACGTAAGAGTATTTTTGCAAACATACTGAATTATAAAACCAGACTTACCCAAAAGCAATATAGGTAGTTATATTATTTACTTATCGTATGCCGTGTTGTGCCTTTGCCTACTTTTGAAATGTTCCCAAGGAATCTAATATTTCGTTAAGCCATTAAGATCCTAGGAATGTCTTTTTTAAGTATCCTGAGAAAGAGATTCATTTTAAAATTATTGAGAATTCAGTTGTTGACAAGTGTAAAACCCTAGCCTGAGGAATGGAGATATTAATGTTGTCAGGTTCATAGTGAGAGTCAAAGGACGTCGTGCTTTCCTTTCCAAACTCATTTACTGCACGCAGGACATTTGACAAATCAAACAAAAAATGAATCCCTCATCATCCATCTAAAGCGTCAGTTTGGGCTGAAATTTGAATCCAGGAATCCGTAGGTTGAAGAACACCACTAATAGGCACATGGCGCACATTATTATTAATGATAGTCTACCGATTATGGTAGATTTTTGATGAACAGACAAATTAATCACCTTACTAAGAATCGCCTAACACGACATAACTTGACACACATTCTACAATAAACCCTTTGTCCACTACAATTTGAGATCTGGGCGTTTCCTTAAATAGTAAAATATCCAGGTATCGCCACATTCATTAAATGCATTGCAGGTCCAATAAAATTTTGCATTAACTAAAAGCACACAAAAATCTCCTTTCTGTGCATACTCGTAGAGCCTTGTATCAGCCCTAATGTTTCTTTTATTTTATTACTGTTCCTAAAAAACTGCGCAATTCAGGCTGAATAGGCACAGACGGAAAATTGATTGAGGATATGGGCAATGCTAGACAAGAATGTAAGACAGGGGCGTCCATAATCACTAAATATTTTCAATATATTTGCTAAGGAAATGATAAGGGTAGCATGAAAAGAGCTTAAGGTTGAAATGAAGTAGGCGAAAAACTCATCTAACCACATTTGATAATAATTACGTGTTGGTTAGTCTATTAGCCAAAGGGCTGGAATCATTACGTAGCGGATTAATGAGTCAGTGTTTTAAACACGAGATGAAAATTAATCGTAAGAAAACGAAGGTATAGAAAGAAAGAAAACACGGTAATTCCACATTTACACTTTATTTAGACGACCATGGTTTCACCACTGCGTGGCATCTTCAGGTGACACACACACCTAAAGATGCCACGCAGTGGTGAAACCGTGGTCGTATAAATAAAGTGTAAATGTGGAGTTGCTGTGTTTTCTTTCTTCTATACGATGGAAAAATTCCACAAAGTAACGGCTAAAACAGCCTCTTATAAAACGAAGGTAATAAGATTCTCAAGAAAGAGAAATACTAAATAAATATTTAATTTGGGGGAACAAAATAGAACGGGTAGGAAGTGTTTTGAATGAACGTTGGGCAGAGTAATAAGAGCATTAAAATATGTTTGCATAAGGTTACGAATTGTTGATGACAGCCCTCTTAAGTAAATATATAAAGAAAATACGTGAAAAATTTAATACGGAGCGTATATTTGAGTGGCTCAGAAACTTGGTTGTTGAGGCGAGAGGATAAACCGAGATGAGTTTGAGTCCAGGATAGTTTTCAAGATATGAGTGTGCATCAGAATAGAGAACGTCAAATGGACAGAAATGAAAATAAAATAATGATTTCTAGGTATAATGGGTGAGGAGAAATGGCTGTTGAGAGAAATTGGTAAACGGTAGGACAAGGGAATGTAGGAGATCCGGAGAGGCAATGAGATGCTGAAGACGGGTACTACGTAGAAGGGAGATATGTGGTAAAGCGAGGTAGAGTTCTAAAGAGAGGTAGGAAGTATGCTGTTCTGAAGAATGATTTATTGAAATATGCAGTATTATCGTAGGTTTGAGGATGTAGTGGGTCATGTTAGTTAACATTTAGGAGTACAGTGTAGTTCCTGGGTCCATTGACAACCTAACCTAATCCTATAACTCGGTAAGCCATTAACTATTTCTAATAAGAAAATCCACTGATTTAATGCGGAGTGTTGCTATTTTTTATGAGGTATTAGGCTCAGTTGCTATTTTTTATGAGGTATTAGGCTCAGTTATGATGAATCTCTCTTCCTTGAAGAATTACTCAGAGAGATGGCAGCATTAATTAGATTTGGTGAAAACAGAGAAGTAGCTAAAATAAAGAAAGGAGCGCAGGGTTGCTAATTATCGCCATTGATATTTAATCTGTATTGTAAGAGGGAAATGAACAAAATCAAGGAAAAGATAAGAGCTTGCATAGGGTTTTAAGGAGAAATGATAAGTACGCTGTGATTTGCTGACGATAAAGCTACTTATATTTGCGTGTACTTACACGTTTATATTCACAGAGGGAGGAACAGAAGAGAGTTGTGGTTCACTTTTATTCCCTACTTTTTTGTATAACAATGAACTATTTTATTGGGTGAAATTTCCGCTTCTTTTGAACTAACTAAGTTGACTGCCAGAGTGTATTGAAATATGCACGCTTTTTGGGAGTTTTTCATTAAATGTTTTTCCCTTTTCCCCTCCTCTCCCTTATACTACCTTATCCCTTATCCATTCCACCCACTTCTTACACCTCCTGCCATACACCTTTCTGGTGGATCGCGGGGTATTTATGTAAATATAGATGAATACCTCAAAGGGGAACTAGTCATTATGGATAAGGGGATGAAATGACAGAACCTCAATATAGACACATTCAAACCAAAGGTCTGAAGTAAAAGTGAGGAAGAGTAGGTCCAGTTAAGAGCAGGGAAGGAAACACGAACAATTGAAAGAGTTTTGCTACCATATGCAGGACGCAGGGTCACTACTGACGGAGAAACAAGGCGGATAAAGTAAAGTGAAGAGGAATGGAAAAGAAGACTCTTATCAGAAAACTCAACTGCTAACGCAAATAATGCCAACATAGGCATAAAGAAGCGATTCGTTGAAGGTAATATGTGGAGACAAATTTTCTACGGATGTGAAAAGTAGACGATAAAAACGGTAGAGAAAATAAGATTGAAGACGAAGAAAAACTGGTTCTACAGAAGAGTTCTGAAAATTTAAGCAGAGTAATAAATGAAGAAGCACTTCGAAGATTGGGTGAAGAGAGAAGCCTGCCTGTTGGGGATACTTAAAAGGAGGAAAGGCAATTTTATTGAGAATTTACTGAGGCATAATATTTTACTGTAGATCAGTACTGGAGGGAAGATGGAGGCCTAGAATTACAGAGAAAAGCCTTGGATAAAATTGGAGAGGCAGGTAATGGAAAATTACGCTGCAAGGGATTAAGAGGGAATGGAGAGGTTTGCAGAGAACAGGCCCAAATTAAATCTGAACTATCCCAAACAAAAGTATGCCACTGCCCTATGCCCCCTTTTGGGGGATGAGCGTTCGAGGGATAGCCGGATTCGATACAAATTGCCATCGCGGGTTCGAATCTAATTGGTCTCAAGGGGGTTCATTTGTCTCATTGTAATTTTTTTAATACAGAGTTTATTTACAATATCTCCATGACTATAATGTCTCCTGAAAACGAGTACTACTACCTCAATACATTTTTACACACTTAGTTCTTCTCTTGTGAGAGTTTAGACTAGGAAGCATTAAACTAAAGTATTCTGGTCGTAATATACTGTTGACTCACCTGTGCTGTCCTTGAAAACTGAAGAAGATAGGTTTTCTCTTGAATCAATGGCATAAAATCCTTATCTACTTAGTTTTATCTCTATACGAGTGACTAAGACTTGATAAGAATACGACTTTGATGCGGAGAAGACATTTGGGAAAATTTAGCTTGCTACCTTGCGAAATCGTAAATATATCCAAATATGTTTGGAAACCCAGGTAGTACTAGTTTTTTACAGCATTTCGATTCACATTTCTCTTTGATTAGAATTACCTATTTTTTAATGTGGGAGAGAAAGGTGGAAAATGGAATCAAACAAAAGAAAGGGCTTTCGGTGATGTAAGGTCCATAAGTAATAGCGGTTAAGCTATACTTTGTGGAAAATTTCAATTTGTAATACTGTAATCTTGTACTGCTATATATTGTCTACAACGTACTTCATGCTTATGTCATCATCGGGGACATAAAAGCCGCAATATCGATACCCTGGATGATCTGAAAATCGTGCATCAGAAAAAGGAGTAAACTTTTGAATGACGTGCGTTTTGCCAACCATTCCGACCTCTTGGCGTTACTCTTCCATACCTTCGATTACAACTATCCCTGGATGACTTTCAGATACATTTTCCGTTTTCCTCCAAAATACGGCAAAATAAGTCATCGGCTCCACTAATTCAACGGTATTTTCCCCTTCTCATCCTTAACTTGGCTTTTCTACAAATTGAGAGTCTCATTACTTTCGTTTTATTGTGATTAAACTTCAAACGATCTGTCACGGATCGGCCCTTTAATACACTCAATACCTGTAGTATATTCTCTCGGCAATTCCTATTTTCTCTCCTCTACAACCTACCACTTTCATAGTACATCATTCGTTTACCTTTTCGTCATCTTTATTTTTTTCGTTCTTTTCCATACTCAAATCTCTAGCACCTCCAGTCAACGCCAATCTTCTTGCTTCAATGATCAAGTTAACGATGCAATATAGAAGCATTAGCTTTCTCCTTTGTCCTTGTATGCCTCAGGCAGTGAGGGACTTAAAAGTGACAAAGTATTTGTCTTGACAAGGTTTTTAGATGAAGGATCGGGTTGAGATATTCAAACATACTCTAAAATTAAGCTGGCAATAGAAATTGATAAGTGAACTCACAAACTATTGTTTACATTTCGAGTTATAATCTTTGGAGCATTCTTATATTTTCTATAATGAAGTTTTAGTTAAATAGTGGTAAAATCACCTCCTAATTCAACCTGATGTAGTCGATTTGTTTTTCTCCATTGAATGAGAAATTAGATTGATCGTTTCCAAATGCGATTACTCTCCGTTGATAATCCCAAGCATCAGGGATACCTCATCACAACGAGGGGTTTCGGGATCTTTCTCGTACAAGGACTCCCACTACAAGGGCGAAGAAAATCAATGCCTCCATCAAGAACTTCTTTTGAATTCTTGCCGCGCATTGAGATATTAAATTTGCTCTGTTGAAGAAGGAGAGTTACATGAAATACATGTAGATTCACCTACTGTTCGATAACATATCTATAAAAATTGATAGAACTACTTGATTCATAAGAAGTAAAAAGATGTATAATGACGACGGAAACGATTATTCATGCAGTTATGAGACACCTACATTTTAAACAAAACAAATAAAATGAATAAAACAGTAAATAAATAAAATATATAAAATAAAACATTTTTAATTATTTGTTAGTCTACCATTTAGCGAAGGTTTTGGACGGATACAGAAAGGATATTCCTACATTTTATAGCCACGACTAACCAGACAACGGGATACCCAAAACTACGGCAAACTCTTCAATCCAGCATAATTTCCACCTCCTTTCATTTCATCCAACGTGCCTTTTCTTTTTCTTCCCTACCTTGCTTGCCGAATATTCTCCCCTCTATCACAATCTTCAACATTCCATTGCCAATGAAAATCGATGTACTCTCCATCCACCTTACCTGCCTCTTTTGAATGTCTCTCAATAGTCCTCTCTCCTCACCCACTATTCCCCTATATGTAATACCTATGACTCCGTTTGCTTTCCTTTCCATAATATAACCCTTTCCATTCTTTCGCCAAACCGAATAAAATATATGAAATAAATATGTGAATCCAAAAATATAATAAGTATGTACCACAATGCAGAGATGATGGCACAGTACAAACTGTCACTTCCTTCCATAGCCTGTTACTGTCCACATCATAATTTTTATACCAATACAAATGAAAAATTCTAATATCGATGAGGATTTCTGATATTATAGTGATGCTTGAAATCATGAAACACCTGGTTGATGTAAATTTCAGTATTTTCTTGGGACTAGCAGCTTTATGAGCGTCATATCTTAATATATCTTCCATTACTCCTTCCAGGATTTTTATTCCGTTCAATTGGGCATAAATATTCAATTTTCCTTTGCAAAAAACATGGCTTACCCTATTCTCTCTTTTCTTCACACTTTTGGCAGTGATCATAACCAAGTACCATACACATTATTTTAATGCAAGCGAGATGCTAGTGTAAGGAAACTTTAGGCTTTCAGAGTATTTTATACGGATAGTTTTGCCAAACAAACTGAAAGGAGGTTTTTCGGCAAGGCCTTCATTCATTAAATAATATACTACACAGGCTACGTTCCTTTTGGAGGTGTATTTACATCACGATAAGTCAAATTCATATTTCTCCGAAAATGGTTCATTTTAGTTGTTAGGACTCAAGTTTTCCTTCAAATACATGTAGTAATATTCTTAGGGGTTATTTCTCGTTTAAAAATCCGAATAAAAAGTCAAGTTGTCTATTTTTGGATGAATTTACTGATAGTTAGATAAATAACAAAGTAACAGAAAAAGTCTCAATTATTCTACATAGATGTTTGATAAAATGAAAGAGCATTATTTTTGGTGAAAGGAAGCTCAGCTCCGCTTCAAATTTTAGTATACTTCATGATCTAGATTTCGGCTTTTATGTCACATCAGGAAAATGAAATAGAGTCCAAGTCATCTCACAGAGGTTTCTTTTGTGATTAGGACCCCAAAGTTACATACTATCGGTTTGATAATCAGATTAACAATATATGTAAAAACAAAGAGAATTCAAGTAAATGATTAAACGAAGAAAAAAATTCGTTGGAAGAGCAACAAGAAAGCCTCCTCAAAAATCGCTTGTTCTCATTTCCAAGCCCTTCGAGACCAAACCATACAACAGCCATCAGCAACTGCAAGTCTCTCCCCACAGAGCCTTTTGGAATCCCTACGATAGAAATGCACACGTCGATTTTTTAGTCATCAAACGACTGGAATAAACCATCTCGAGCAGAGAACAGTGGCGGGGAATGAGGATTATGAGGAGCAAGTGGCATGAGCAGTTAGTGGCACCGCTTTCGAAGGCGAATGGATGTCGAGAGGAAGCCTTGTAAGCTTACTCCATCAGTGTGTATATAAGGCGTCGCCGTTGGACAACCGAACCTTAAGGTCTGATCGCCAACGGCGCTGAAGGATCTCAGAAGACTGGAGCCATTTTCCACGTCGTCCACCGTGATTGTGATTTTGTGTTTGTGCGTGTCGCTTGCGTGAAACTCCTCATCACTGTTGACCCAACTTCTGGAGAGGGAATCAAACGGAGTGATTGCAAATACGCCTACATTTTACTAGAGTTCATTCTTCAGTTCATCTCATTGGACCGTAAACTGAGATGATCCAGATTCTCCTCCTCGTTTGTTTGGCTGCGCTCAAAGTTTTCAAGAAGACAACCCCAAATGGTTCGATATTGACATGGAGTGTTAATAGATGCCATTTTTCTCAGAGTTCATTCACAGTGTTTATCTGTCGTTGAAAACCTTTTTATTGCTAACAGCTGAAATGAACTAACCTGCAAAATATTTGCACTACAAAGCCACTGTTAATTGGTAATTGAGACCTTTAGGGTGCAGGCATCAAATTGCTGTCAACACTGCACTATGATGTCCGTAACTTGATGGTTGCAAGTGCCAATTATGGTGACATCAATACACTGTCTTTTTTAACGGTCTCAAACCCTGTACTCGTATATAATTTGATCATGCTTTGCAGGGTACTGTTGCTTTCCTTGTTCAAATCTGTTAATCAAATGGCTGGGTAAATATTTGGTTTATCCAGAGATAAAGTGGTAATGTATTTTGAAAGACTTAAGTTAGGAGTTTCTACACTCAAAGCAGGGGAAAACTTGCTCTAAAAATTATATTTCCTTCAATAGCACAAGAGACCTATGCGTGTAACGAAGTCAAATATTTCTCGTGGTTGCTTAAGTCCAAATGGAATTTTTCTCTTAATACCTAAGAGGGTAGAAGACACCATAAATTGTCTCTCTGATGTTGCTTTAACAACTAAATCTATCAATTCAAATATACAAGGAACGTAGCCACGGTCGTGAGTCAATGTAAATAAAAAATACCGGGACCGTAAACTTCAAGTTTGAATCTGTCAAATTTGAATCTTCAAGATGAAGATTCATTAGTCTGGCGTTGAATAATTCGCCTCTATTCCATGCCTGGTTTGTTGAACCTCAAGCGATTATATTAAAATTTTAAAAATTCACTTTAAATAAAAATAACTCAGAGGTAAATTTCTATTAATTTACATTGATCTTCTATTTCTTAGTTATTACTCATGATTACATCTATGGGTCATTCAATCAATCGCATCTGTGACTAATGGCTGGAAAAATTCATTAGCGGTGCTCATTTCATTCCACCATCAGGATATTAGCAGCTGTGCCATTTATTTACCGTCTATCATCTAAATTAGTCTTGAATATTTCCTTTTTTTCCCTATAACTTCGACTAAAATTTAGTTTTTTTTAATTTTACTTTTGTCTGCAGGAAAGGTCACCGTTTACTTGGGTAAACGAGAATTCGTTGACCATCTGGACCATACTGACCCCATTGATGGAGTCATCGTGGTTGAATCCGATTACCTTAAAGGACGCAAAGTTTTTGGCCAGGTGAGAAAAATGACTTAAAATAGGTCTAAATTATAACTCTCTACTGGATATTTATTTTCTAATCCTATAATAAATGCAAAAATAAAACCATAAATTTATACCCTTCGCATTACTATGGAATTTACCTAAAAACACTTCAAATTCTTCTTCACTTCTTATTCTACAACAGTTAATAATACAATTCCTGGGAATTTATATTATTTGAAACTGTAACTTAAATGCTATTTTAAGCCCATTATATTTACTACTTTTAATTGTCAAAAAGTATTCATTTTTGAGAATCGGATTCCTGATTAGTTTGAACATCGTAAGCTTGGATGTATGTCGCAAGCTTGTTCGACTTCCATTTAACAATTTATAAATAGCATGCTCCTTGTTAATAGGTGACAGCGACTTACCGATTTGGACGGGAGGAGGATGAGGTCATGGGGGTGAAATTTAGCAAAGAGATGGTGATAGCCAATGGTCAGCTGGTGCCTACAAAGGATTCTGAAGAAGAACTGACACCGATTCAAGTGAGCAATTACGGAACCCATATTCTTTAAAATCTTTAAAAAATTATAGATTTTACGAAAGAATAATAATATATGTATATTGTCTCCTTCCATGTTTATATATACCATGTAGAAATCATATATGTGTCATTGATGGTTTCCAGCGAAACTTTATGGAATCGATTCATAATGGAAATGAAAAATAGTAACTTTGTGATCCCACAGAAAATTTATTACAATACGACCCGGGTTTCGACGTTCAAAGTCATCTTCAGGTCAAGGAAGTCCTGAAGGTCCTACGATGACGTTAAATGTCTAAACCCGGGTGATCCACCCTGATGTGTGAATTTCACACGCCGTCGGGCTTGGTACTGCACTCTACCATAACCTACCAAACCGGCCTTCGGGTTGATTACTATGTTAATGGTTTATATATATATATATATATATATATACACACATATTCATTAATATATACATATACACACATTTTGATATACTTGTATATTATTATAAGTTAATCTACGGGTTAAGGTAGCTTTTGGGTGGACGCAACGATCAAATTAATATTTTGTGACTCCTAACAGAACACCATCCAGCAACCTACTCTACATCAAATCCCTCTTCATCTCTGTGTACTTCCTTCTTCCCTTCATCCAGTCCGATATCCCTATCCTGTTCCTGCCCTTTCCTCGCTTGCCTAACACTCTCCTCTCTGTCACAGTTTTCAGCATCCAACTGCCGATCAATACGCCCTTCATCCATTTTTCCTGCCTCCATAGGATTTCTCCCAACAAACCCCTCTCCTCCCCCACCATTTCTAGTACTTCCTCATTTGTTTTCCTTTCGGTCCATTTCACCTTCTCCATTCTTCTCCACACCCAAATTTCAAAAGCCTCCAATCTACGTCTATCCTCCTGCTTCAGTGACCACGTTTCCGCACCATACATAGCTACGCTCTATATCAAAGTTTTTACGAGTCTTTTCTTAACATCCTTACTCAACGTCCCTATCATCAAATCCCTTCTCCTTGAGAAAGCCTCCTTGACTAGCGCAATTCCTCTCCTTACGTCCCTACTACTTTGACCGAGTTGGTCCAAAACACTTCCGAGGTACGCAAACTGTTCTACCTGCTCTAGTTCCCCCCCCTATTTTAATGTTTGGCTTAGCCTTTTTCTTTCTGAAAAATCGCAAAACCTTTGCTATATTATCATTGATTCTCATTCCATATCTATTGCACTGAATTTTCAACTCACTTAATAATGCTTGCAAACCCTTGACTGACTGACGAAGTAAAGCTTGATCATCAGCAAACCTAACCGATTTTACAAACTCCCCCGACCTTTATTCCTACCTCCAGGTCTTCCCATGCCTCTTCAATAATTTTCTCCACATATGCGTTGAACAGAAATGGTAATAATGGGCAATACTGCCTTAAACCTTTTTCTAACACTGACCATCCGGACTCTCCGTTCCACACTCGCACCTGAGTCGTCTGAGACATGCACAGGTTGCGGATTAGCCTCTTGTCCCTCCATTCCATTCCTAATTTCTGAAATGTACTCATTAGTTTTTCCCAATTCACTGTATCAAAAGCTTTTTCGAAATCTACGAAACAGTTACGTCAATTATACGTCTTCATAGTGTTCTATATTCCTCTCAATTAGTGATCTCATTACTGCAATGACATCGCACATACCTCTCCCCTTCCTAAACCCAAATTGAGTATCCCCTAACTAATAATTTGCCCTAATCCCTTTCCTTTTGTGGATGATCCACAGAACAATTTTAGCTGCGTGGAATATCAAACTTATTGTTCTGTAGTCCACCCATGACGTAGCATTTACCATTTTTCGGAATAGGGACTAACATTCAGCTCACAAAGTCTTCCGGCCAGATTCCTTCCTCATAGACACTACGAATCATTCCATATACGCTCTTCCTCTCACATTTTTCTAAACATTTTAATAGTTCCGCAGGAATGTTGTTTACTCCCACGATCTTTTGTGACTTCATCTCCCTTAATACACTTTCTATGTCATTGTAGGGTATACCTGGGCTTACGCTACCTTCATCTACGTCACATTTTCTTTCTAAGTCTATGCTTATTGCTCTAAGTACTACAGCTCCGCTATATATTCCTTCCTTCTCTCTTGGGTCTTTTCTGTGTCAACTGTTATCTTACCCAACTTATCTTTAAATGTTTGCACAGAGCTTCCCTTCTTTCTTCCCGATAGTGATTTAACCCTGCTGCATTGCGCACCAATTTCACCCTTCCTCTGCAAACTTTCCACATGCTCGCCCTGTGCCTTCTACCATGCTTCTTTGGCTTTATTTGTTACCCGTCTCAACTTTTTATTTAATTCATTGTACTTCCTTCTGCCTAATTCTGCGTTTACATTCTTCCATTTTATTCTCTCATCTATCTTTCTAATCATCTCCTCAGTGATCCATGGAATCCTTGCTCTTTTCCCATTTACAGTTCCTATAGTTTATTTTGCGGGTTTCAATATTCCTCTTTCAATGTATTCCCATTTTGCCTCGCTATTACTCACCTCTCTACTCTCATTCATGATTTTCTCTAAAGCCTGCTGATACTCCTTCTTTGTCAATCCATTTCATGCTTCAACATTCCATTTCGTTACCCGCCATCCCTGCCTTATCTTTTTGAAACGGATGCGACAATTCATAACAAACAAACTGCGGTCAGAGTTCGCATCCGCTCCCGAGCGGTATGAATTGATCACACCGTTCCTAAGCCAGTGCCTAACCAAAATATAATCGATACCTTTCTGAGTCACCTGGCATTTTCCATGTATACCTACGTCTTTTGTGGTGTCTAAACCAAGTTTTGGCGATGACTAATCCCCGTCTCCTGCAGAGCTCAATTGATTTCTCCCCGCGAACATATCTCGTACCTAAACCGTAGTACCCAACCTCACCACCATCTCTTCCTCCGACTACCGTTGCATTCCAATCCCCCATCACTATCAAATGTTTTCCTCCAGGGACACCCGTGATTATATCCTCTAACTCCTCGTATATCCTATCGACTTCTTCCTCTTTATGGTTGCTCTGTGGCATGAATACCTGAACAATGACCAAGTTCGTCCGTTCTGCTTTAATCTCTTCTGGTAAGATTCTATCCGTTGCTTGTTCTATGTTTATTACGCTTCTTCCTACCACATTACTCAATATTATGACAAACCCTCGTTGGCTCTCGTCCCTGCCGGGGTATATTATTCTATAATTATCACTCCAGTAATTCCCACCATCCTTCTATTTCATCTCGCATAAACTAAAATATCTATATCCCTGTTCCCATTTCTCGTTTAATATTCTCTACTTTTCCTGTCCTCGACATTGTCCTAACATTCCAAGTTCCTATTCTAATTATTTCGGCATTTTTCCTCTGAGTCTTTTGTCCTTCTGGTCTCCGTTTTCCTTTGCAAGGGTTTCGTGAAATGACGATCCCAGAAGCCTTGCCTCTCCGGGACACGACACGACACACAGCCGATTGGGCCGAGCCCCGTAGTTGCCAGGACTCATATCCTCAAGAGTGTCTATCATTATATTCTCGGGAATGATAATTGAGGTGGTTTACCCTTGCCTTGCGTTAATATTGTTTTTAAAGTGAAACCATCACTCAATGGCCGTCCCACTGGGGTCAGACGCCTTTCCAGCCGCCTCACTGAGGAACAGACGCTACGTGGACTACCTTTTGTCTGCCTCCTAACCGTCGACGTATGACTACGACATGGGTGACCCTACCAGGGGCAATTATTATTACTCCCGCCAGGATAGCTCTAGGGGTCATCGAAACGCACAAGCCCTTCCACCGCTTCAAGGTTGTAGTCCATGGGAGGGTTCTTGTATATATTACATATATATCTATTATGTATATATATTAGCGTGTATGTACGACACAATTTACCAGTTTTTATCATCATAAGACTTTCAACCTGAAGACTGCCTCTTCTGCAACTCTACATTTTTACACGCTTATTCTTTCCTAGCTCTCTCAAAACTGTTACTTCGTTACAACTCTCCCATCTTACATCCCTTTGCACTTGGGCTAGATACCTAGATTTTCTACGGTCTTCCCTGGGGGCCTTTAACTCTGATTTCCCTTCTACTATATACCTAACAAATTCATTACGTCTTAAGTTGTGCTCAAAGTATACGTATGTTTCTTCTTGCACCTACCATGCTCCATATTTAATCCTCTATTTCATGCTTCCTCTTTTTTTAACTTCACATGACCATTAAATTTTCAGCATAGACCTCTAGTGTCAAAGTTTGGACGCCACTATTCTTCTACAGTCTGCTTTCCTATGAACATTGTCTCCAATCAATACTGATAGAGAAACTTCCTTATTTGCAAACTTATCTTCTTTGAGAACACCTCTTATTTATTTGGTATTATGACAGGATCCAGTTTCTTGAAATTCATAATAAATAAAAATGTGTATTGCGTTTTTCCATTGTGCCTTTTATCATTGACGTACACCGCATATCAAAGCTCAAGAGGGTCACTATGGGGTACAATACCTATCGTATGGAGAATCTGAACGTTTTGTTTTAGTGTTAAAAAGAATAGCGAGAAAATACAATACATATTTTCATACACATTTCGTCTTAATCGCGAACGTCTTCATAGTTGGCGTCAAAATCCACTCGCGTTCTTTCCATCCTAATTTTCTCTACTTTCGGCTTAAATTCCACTTTTTATGATTCCTCTCATCTGGCACATATTTCTTCGCAGCAAAAATGTATACTTGGTTTTGTGGCAGGCACGTCTGGTGAAGAAATTCGGGGCCAACGCCACGCCGTTCACCTTCAAGTTCCCTCCGAATGCGCCCTCCTCCGTGATGATCCAGACCGTGAATAATGATGACAGCAAACCTCTGGGAGTGGAATACAGCGTCAAGACCTACGTCGGAGAGCACATTGACGACAAGAGTCACAAGAGATCCACCGTGGTCCTCGCCATCAAAAAGGTGTTAAAAACGAACAAATCGACCTGCATCATTGGTGCAAAAATCGTAAAATATATATCGATCTAATATCCTAAATCAAGATAATATTTTAATTCATCTGACATGTATTTCGGTTAGACTGTTTGGCTGTTTTGTGTTCAGATTTATGTTTTTCCTTAAAATGGAAAATTTTAAAGAAAATCGTGTTGAAACTTTTAAGTTACGTAAAATATGAAGGGATTAAAATTACAATTTCATTGAAAATTTTTCATTTCCCTCTTTTTAAATTCGGAATCAAACTCCACAATCAAACTCCCTACGGGCTTGTAAAAAATGTTTATTTAATACAGATACTCATACATTTTAACTTTCTCCTTCAAATAACTAATCTTAACTTTGCATCGACTCTAAAAAATATTTGCACTCTGCCTTTACGGTGAACGATTTATTGAACACGGAAGTTCTGGCTAGAATGATAACAAAACATACATTTTTAAAGTGAATTAGTTCAATCGTCATCGTAATACTGTATTTTTATTATTGTTAACTTGTTCATGCATATTTAAATCTCCGTTTAAACAATGTAGATCCAATATGCTCCGCCAACAAGGGGTAACCGGCTCCCCAGCTCCCTCGCCTCCAAAGGATTCACCTTTTCCCAGGGAAAGATCAACCTCGAGGTCACACTGGACAGAGAAATCTACTACCACGGCGAAAAAGTGTCGGCAACAGTAATCGTCAGCAATTCTTCCAGAAAATCGGTGAAGAACATGAAGGTTAGCTCAGGTCTAACGAGTAAAATCATCAGGGAGAGAGTTCGCTAGTCCAATCCACCCAAATGTTTTCCTTGCAGGTGATGATCGTCCAGCACTGTGAGGTGACCATGGTGAACTCGCAGTTCTCCCGAATCGTGGGCGATATGGAGACAAAAGAAGGCTGCCCCATTACCCCGGGTGCCTCCCTCACCAAGACGTTCTACCTAATACCACAAGCGTCTTCAAACAAGGACCGCCATGGCATTGCCCTCGACGGACACCTAAAGGTTTCGGAGACTACTTAAACGAAAATGTGATGTTTTACATTAAGCCAAGCAAAGAAAAAATTAATATTTTTGTCACATTACATTTTCAAGCATGTGTATCATAATAAGACGAAAATGAAAGGGTAATATTTATGAAAATGCATCGACTCGTGGTGCCAGTAAATTCTTTCATTATAGTTATTATGCCGTATAGATGCTTGATCGGGAAGTTCCTCAAAACTGGTTTTAAGAAACCTCCAAATCTAAATACTAGTTAATAGAACCAAAAGGGCGCGTCAACTTCTTCTAGTACAATATTTCTCGTAGTCAAATCTTAAATTATACCGGGATAATTGTGCAGAGATATTCGATGGGTTGTAGACAAATTGTATGCACTGTTTAGATCTAACTTATCAACTCAACTCATGTCCATATATATTTGTCAATTATTTATCTAAAAATTGACTTGATTATATATTGTCACCACTCACAATAAAAGTAATCTCTTACTAAAACTTAATCATACTGAAAGAATGAAATTATTTCTCTAAAGTAAAATTTTTTCATACAGCCAAATAATACGATTTGAATAAATTGCGTAGTTAGTCTAGTTAGCCTGATATATCAATTATTTCGCTGGCTCGAACCTCGCCAAGATTGTGGACACATATCGCTGAAATCCTGTTTTCTTTGATAAAAGCCGCATGGCTTCCGAGTTCCCACCGCGTAGGTTGTTCTCTCTTGTCAAGAGATGGCATTCTACGCGGTGGAAACCTGGAAGCCTTTATCGCACATGCGCCGCAAAAGCCTGCCTTAAAAGCCAGCCACGGTTGTTATTGTTTTTTTTAATCTTTAAGGTACTCATTAAGAACAATAATTGAAAGGTTTGAAAATCAGAGCCATCTAATTATTTTATTTTGAGAAGTATATGGTATAATCGTGACGTAGGAAGTTACGTAATCGGTGACGCTGTTAACTATCATTTATACGCTCTGCATCCATCTTTTTTTCCACTGAAGAAGGAACTTTACTTGCAAATGGAGACGAATTAATTGTAATTATAACATTTTCTGCGTCGCAATTGCTGTCATTGAAGAGAAATGCAATGAATATGATGAACCACTTCAAGTCAACTATCTCCATAATTAGTGAATAATAGAAACTTAACTCAAACTCTATTTTTTAGCGCTTCTATTGAACTAAATAGAGCTCATTCAATCAAATCGTAAGTAAGAGTTCTACAGTCACCTACCTAAGTATCTTTCGGGTTGATTACTGTGGTTGGTTAATCACACCTAACTATTGATGATAGTATTGGCCTTCTCACGACTAATACACCCATTCGGTTCACTTATTTCCTTCATAAATTCCTTCAACACGCTAAAAGCATTCTTACTGCCCTCAACACTTCACGATTTTACAGGATGACGACGTGAACCTCGCGTCATCCACCCTTGTTCCAGAGGGACAGGCTCCGCACGAAGCGATGGGGATCATCATCTCCTACTCCATGAGAGTGAAGCTTCACTGCGGGACGCTCGGCGGGGAACTGCAGACTGACGTTCCCTTCAAGCTCATGCACCCTGCCCCAGGTCTGACCGCTTCAATTCATTCCCTGCCTCTTTCTGTGGCACATATCCTACATATTGATAACGAATACAGTTACTCAGCGTTGTCTTAGGCAAGGAGTAACTTTAACGATCAAATGGGAGTATGCTGTGAACTTTTGAAGGCGACACTAAATGATCGTACAAAGAATTCGATCTTTCCTTGGTCATATCGTTATTTTGTAGACTATTGCACGAATAGCGGTGAAATACAAATTTGAATACCTATTTGACCACACTTAGCACCAAATGTTTGTCAACGGCAATTGATGGACTTGATGCATCGCTTTGAAAAGGAATGAAATTGTTTTTTGAATTCGCTGGGTCTAAAAGAGTCGAATCGGCAAGCAGATGCAGCGTACGGGAGCATGTACCAATGCGACATTGAAAAACGTATTGAATTTTTGTAAATTACTTGCTTAGTTTCTTTCTGATATAAAATCCATCGAAGATTCAGAATATTCTTTAATAGTATATTAGTCTATTTTGCTATCTCTTTCTCTTGTACATTAATTGTAGTGAATAAATGCCTCCGTAAGTTTCCTTTGGGACCTCATGTGGTAGTTTGTACGGATTTCTGAACTAAGTAGTCCGTTGAATTGATAATATATATCTCTTTTCCCTTCCTTCTCTCCATTTTACATCGACTATCTACTTACCCGTGTACATGGGTGTGATTGTAGAATTTTAAAAAATCTCAGGGGCCAACCTTGTTTCCTACACTGACAAAGGTCTTCTTGATATCAACCTTTTCAGGTACTATTCAGACCACGGGGGCTAATCAGAACACCAAGCCAACTGTTCAGAGCGCCATGACGGATGACGACGATAACATCGTCTTCGAGGAATTTGCCCGTCTTCGTCTCACCGAGCAGTAAACAAGCAGCAGAAACTGCTACGCTTGTCGGACGACGCAATGCGGGTGAAGGACGGAGGAAAGAAGGAAAATGTGATCCGCTCATTCACAACATGGCTCGAAGAACTTAAATATAACGAAATAATCCCAATTTTTATTCAGCCTGTATTCCTGAAAGTTGTAATGATGATTGCGCCTGTCTACCTAAAGGAATGAAATTGAAACCAGTGTTCTTCGAAAATTAAAAAATTGATGTGGTCACCTAATTTCAAAAGAAAAACAAGAAATTTGGCCAATGTTGCTGGTGAATTATTATTATGCCGCCTCCGCCTTTATACATATTTTTACACGATGCAAAACAGTATTCCTTCCTTTAAAGAGGTCTTTCGCGAAGTTTTGTCATGAAACTATCTCTAACGGTTTCCTGTAGAAAATCGATTCCCTAGATTTGTTCAAAACGAGATGCATTGAACCGGAGTAATATTTACGAATATATATCTCAATCTACAATATATTTGTGTGTGTGCATATACACACATACATATGTAAACATTTGTATCGTTCCATAGTTTCCCACTAAACTGAATGATATATATTTGATATCAATGATAATTACCTGTCCATGATTGGCCATCCAAATATTTCAGTAGTTTTGACTATTAATTTGAATTAGTATACATATAGATAATTAACATTAAGTATAGATAAGTCACTACTGGACATATTCCTATGTTTCTCTAAACATTTATAATATTCAGAAAAAGCCACTCTAAATGAAAGCATCTACTGAACATTATAGAAATATTTACCGGAAAATTTTCTTCCCATCTAACATAGGCTTTGTGAAGCGGTGTCCTTGAATTGGGCACTTCTCTCCTTTGTGAAACGGAGAGGAAATGGCAATTAATGCCTGATGTTAATAATAAATATATTTACTCAAATATTGCCTCTATGATTGTATTCAACATTGTAATTAATTCATGGAAAGTAAATACACCAGTTTAACCCAATTTTAGAATTGTAACCTGTTTCATATTAGTATAGCGCAAACATTTGATAATAATAAATATTTCAAAACTTTATTTTTTTATAGAATTATACGCATTTTTAGCTTGTACAAATACAATATGTATAATATTTTGTTCATAATAATTATTTTAGTGCACTTAGGAATATGAAATATAAAGATGCTTAATAAGCGTGTTGACCGCCGTATATTTTGTTTTTTTTTCATAGTGCAAAATGGAAAACACAGGATAAGAAATGAAAGGACTATAGCAGAACGTAGATGGATATGTAACGGGTATGGATAAGTGTGAAAGAAATGACAAAATGATATGATGACGATGAGAAATGGTTTGCTCTTGTTGAGAGAACGGATGAGAGACGAATGACAAATTATAATTATCAGAAATAATTATCAGACAAATATATGGAAGATTATACCTCGGAAAGAATTCAGTGAAAAAAAGAATAAGTTCTCTGCTTGAGTGCCTAAAATCAGTCTCTTGATCGGCATGTTTCATCATTATTAAAAAACCATAAACACAGTATTCAACCCTAAGGTCGGTTTGGTATGTGATGGTAGAGCTCACCCATATACCAAGCCCGACGGCGTGTGAATATTCACATATCAGGGTAGGGGGGGGCAGTTCCTTTCCCTGTGCCGGTTATGGTTTCCCAGGTAGATCTGGTACTCGAAAAATCACAGAGCTTGGGTGGAGCTGCAGATGCTCAGAGTGCCTTGCTCGGGAATCGAATCCGGGACCCTCCGGTTGGTAGTCCAACGCTCTACTCCCTGGACTACCGCGACCCACTCATCATTATTATCTACTAAAATCTAGCTTGCACGTTCTTGGATAAATTTCTTACTGTATCCTAAGGTGCAATTATTTGTTATATTTAAGCGTATGTACTTGCATGCTTGTGGAGTGAAGGGAGGTAGATGTGTATCTGCATGCGTGTAAAATGATAGGATGTTTCCATGAATGGCACCACTGTGGATTTGGGTTTGCATGTATGTGTTGGTTTTGAATGCGGTTTTTCTTTTTTCCCTTTTTTTGGGTGGTGACGTAACACCTTCCGCCACACGCCCTTGCGGCGGCTTGCGGGGTATTATGTAGATGTATTATGATTCTATATAATTTTTGAACATCCCGACAATATTTTTCAATTTGTCGCTGGGTGCCTTCTATTCAATTTACTGTGGTTAAATTTAGCTAATAGTTACGTTTTGACCTTAAATATCCTACAAATTCGCTAGCAATGTGACAACATTCTCAATCACCTGCGTTAAACAATAATAAACGTGTTCGTATAGTGAGTCAAATTACAAAATTAATTCGTAATAACAGATGGGAAAATGCTTCTATCGGCTTTATATAACAAACAGAAAATGGCATTAAAATATTGGTGCAATCAGTTATGACTTCAAAGTGGGAACAACTGTATTGACAATGTCAAAGGCTGAGACCTCTATGATTATAATACCCTCCAATGGCCCATACGTTTTGAATGTGTTCAGTTCGTGAAAAATGACTGTATTAAATGCACCTTGAGTCTTTCAGACACTAACGCGACGACCGTCATTTTACATGAAGTCCCCCGCTCCGGACTGACCGAAAATCGACTGCCGGCGTCGGGCACCCGGCATCAATAATGCAAGGGTTTCCGAAGGCTCTCCGCGCTCTTGCGCAGTCGACCCCCCCGCCCTCACACACACACACACACACACAAATCCGAGGGCATCCTCGAGAATTAGAAGTTTTCGATGCGTCATTGGAGGGACTCGCGATCGAAGGAGTTCTACACGGCCACCATTGGCGGACCATTTGACGTGGGAGGGATCCCCTCGATCAGAGTCCAACCAATGGTTAGGGACCCTGCCGCGAGGGTTAGAGAGCGAACCCTTATGCCGCGGAAGGAGAGGTGACGAACGGAAGTGGTCACGCGTCGGCGTGTGTCGTTTAATGGGCGGCTGGCGGGGTGTCGCCCTTTGGACACCTGCTCCATTGTCGTGGTCCGGTTGGCAAGGGTCTCGCGGCCGGGTCATACAATATGCATCCAAGGAAGGACGACGCGCTATTTGCTTTGGCCTTCAGATTTTGACGCAATTCGACATCCCCAAGAACAATTATAAGAAAGTTCAAATCCCAGTTCTGAATGGCGCTTTGCTTTCAATATACAGGCTAGCGGTATGGGGAATGTAATCCCAACATACGTATGGAGTTCAACTTTTTTTAGCATAATATTACGTTGGAATGCAAATAAATATGAGGACGATCCCGTTCTAAAGTTATGCTTGTTAGTTATGTTAATCACGTCTAGAAATGTACATGCAATACCAATAGTTGGTAACGTAAATCTATTAAATGGTATTAGAGTAATATAAATGATGTGTGCTATATTAGTACCATAAAATTGAAAGTAAAATTCTCTCTAATGACATGATCCAACCCTTAGATTTATCAGAACACACTTCAAACATTAATATTTAACTCAAAAATAAAGAATTAAGTACCTGAAAAGCTGGTCATTGAATCCAATTGAGAACAAAAATTATAAAACATCATTATTCGAAATATTGATACTAATTAATATACCTACCCTTTAAAATTTAAGATGAACATTAAATGCGATCATTTCACTGCAACATTTCTCTGTTTGCAACATTACTATTCTTCTAATGTGAAACATAATAAACTTTAGGCACGGTTTAGATTTAAACAAATTAAAGATAATTTGCAAGCTTCATTTACTTACTTTTAAATTTACACTGAAATACTTTCAAATATTTACTGCAAAATATATGGTAAAGTATGTTCACAATGGCAATGAAATTTCGATCGATCCTTCCCCTAATGATTAACACATTTTCAATAATTCTACATTTTCTCGCTTGGGCAAATGTGACAACTTAAAAGCACAAAAAGACACCATAGAAAATCCATTGAGGGGTTAGAAATGATTTACCTTCCGCCGGGAAATCCACTTATCCAATCCGTCATAAATGATTCAGCACCAGGTCGAGGCCACGTGGAGTCCCCCACAGAACGGTCGAACCCTTTATTCGACGGTGATTATGTTGTTTTGGAAACCAGAGTGCGCGCTTCTTAGGTCTGGCACTCGAGTTGTCGCCACGCCTCCCAGGCTTTAATTCGACTCCACCCACCTTGACCGGCGAGATCACGTCGTCGGTCACGGGAGAGGTCAGAAGGTCTCCGGCGTCGCCAGAGCCGGGTCAACCGAGGGAGGGATCGCACCAGCAGTTACGAAAAGGGAGCTGATTCCTTTCTCGAGGTTCTCGTTCAAGTGGCATACCCCGAAGGCTGAGCGAATCACACCAGTTGGGTACGATCGTCACCATCGCCCGCGGAGACTTTAACAGGTGTTCGGTTCAGTCGCCGCGTGAAGTTTTTCCGAGTTGTTTCGAGCTTAGTTCCCAAACTTGTTTTTGTGGCAATGATCGAACTTCCTTTCCGATGTGCTAATATCAGTAGATGAAGAGATCCTCTTCTTCGGGAACGGGTGATAAACAATGGCGAGAATTTGAAAAAAATTGAAATACGAGAGGGTGCATCAGTAATTCGTGTAGTTTTCATAATTCCTGTTTAATATTAGGAATAAACTAACTATCCAGACTTAAGCAGGTGTTAGGCTTTACGTTAAACCGTCATATTCATATCCTTCACCTCATGTGTCTCGTAATAACATTGTAGTAGAGCTTTGGGCTCATGCACAATTAAAATTTGGTTTTCAATAAGTGAGGGTTATCAAATCGGGCGAGAAAATTCAAATTTAAAGAAAATTTGAAAATATTCATTATTAGTTCCTGGCCTACGAAAAACTACAGTTAATTTCTTAAAGTTGCAAGTCAAAGATTCTTGGGCCTATATCTCTTTTTATCATTGTAAAGGTTAGCCCAAATAATACGATTAATACGGCTTTAAATTACTTCTACTGTTCCTAATTTTCGAGTTCCGTAAAAGGAAACAGCATAACAATATTTTATATTCCTATAGGAGATTTACGGCGCCCGATTCACAGAGAGGCTGATCCATTCGCGACAGACACAAGATTCAACTGGAGAATGGGTAAGTAGCTACGCTCAAACATATTTATGTGATCTCATCCTCGTTTAAGGTTTCCGTATTCGCGGTAGGCTGTTGCGAGATCTCCCGAGTGGTGGAATTTGGGCCGATTGGATTTCAAGGGGATCAAATTAGTCGTTGGTGAGCCTTCTAGGACATTCCGTTCGGTTGGGGACAAGATTATGGGTGGGGTGCGTCGGGGAGGCGGGGGGGGGGGGTTAGAGTCGAGATCCCCGGGCGCATTCGTAAACTGCTGATCCAACCGCACCTTGGAAGGTTGCCCCTCGGCGTAACCCCTTTGCCGAAGTGTCTCGGCCTGTTGATCTACCTTTTGGGATCACGCTTCAATGTGTTTGGCGGGGTATGTGTTGGTACGGTCCAATTCCATGGATTCTGTTAACTCCAGTGAATTTCAAATATAAATTTCACAATTTTAAGTCTCCATATATATATATATATATATATATATACTTAGGGCTTGGTTGAAATGTTTGCCATCAATACTTACAATAATACGGGTATATCTGTCGGAATTCTCGTCACTAGTCCTCTCTCACGCCAGCTTTAGTCTGTTCTCCAAGACTTGAGAGTGGCCTCAAAGATTTAAATGATGCTTTTCTTAAGTCAGAATGAACTCGAGAAGAAATTAAATGGCACGTGTAGTTTTCGCTAGTGCTTGGACGTCAGATTTGTGTTAGAGAGAATGTATGGAAAATGTTCAAGAAATTTGACAATACGTAAAGAATTGATTCTGATGTTATTCTCAACATTATGATGAATGCATTTTAAGGAATTTACTCTGAGGGTTTGGGAGTAACTTATGTTTTCCAAATGTACATGAGGTTGTCTCTCCTTAAATGGATAACTTTCCACGACTTTTAACGTCTTTTCTCTTGAAATAATGCCTGTCCTTCTCGTCACTCTACCTATCATGCCTAACGTTCTACCTTCTTTTTATTTTTTCAACACTTTATCGCCAGGCAAAATCCTCCGCATCCAACTTTCAATCTCCTTTTGATTTCTCCCAACAACTCTCTCTCATTTCCCACCATGTCTAATTCTTCATTTGTTTTCCTTTTGGTCCATTCTATATTATGCATCCTTCTTCACGCTCACATCACAAACGTTCCCATCTAAATCTACATATCATCTTGCTTAAATGACCAAGGATCCACGCTTACGAAACGTGGCGCGTACGTCCATGTCAAAGTTTTCCGTAATATTTTCTTAACACCCTTATCGGCATTCGTCTCATCGACCCTTCTGGTGAAAATTTCTTTGCCTTATGGAATTCTTCTTCTTATATTTCTACCTTTTTCGACAATCTTGGTCCAAAAGACACAGAATTGCAAACTAATTAGAGAGGAGTATAATCTCTTCCCTCTTTTTAATGAAATAAGTACAGTCCATTTCACTGCCTGATTGAATATCTGGCCTAACCGCTGTAATTTCTCTGTTTACATCAAAATGAGGCAACTATCCCGCATGGGTTTGTATAAAAGGTATCGGGAAAGGTTTAGGAAATATAGATGTATTTCAGATATTGCTACAATGCCTCAAAATTCTTCATAGTATATCCCTTGAGCGCCGACGCACTTTTGCTATCGGTTTTTCCACGACTCGAAAGCTCCCTGGTAGACGGATTCCCGAAGGTCCTTAAGGGTACGAGTGCAAGTTTCCTTGACGCACTTAGGATCCCACGGTGGTGTCCTTTGAGGAATAATTTCACTTTTGAGAGTAGGAATGATGCCAAGGCTGGCGCCAAGTCGGGACTGTAAGGGTGTTGGAGAATCTCCGCGATGACGTTGCAGAAGCTCTTCGCGTTCCGACACTCGATTCTGCTTTTGGTCGTCCGTCAAGAGCTTCGGGACAAGTTTAAGATCTTATTCGCATCACCAAATTTTCAGTTATAAAGGTGAGCACTGTACTCTCATTAATGTCAATACGATCTGCAATCATGCGCACACTTAACTGACCATCTGAACTCACCACTTCACTCACACGTAAGAAAAAAATCGTTACCGATGGTTTTTATACAAATATTGTATTTTATCGAAGTCTGTATCCAAAAGGAACTACAAAACTTCATGCTATAAGTAGTTACTTACAAATTCATGGTTTCTCTTTCATAGAGCTCGGAGAGAAAACGGATATAATAAATTACCTGCTTCCCTTAAAGGAAGTTCCGTAAGTAAACCAGCAGTGGGGCTTTTTATGAAGAAAACGTTTAAATTCAGTTTTCAGATTTTTTGCACGGAGCACTTTTTTCTAACAAGTTGATATTACAATACATCTCAATCTGTTAATCAATCCCGTAAGAAGTCAATCTTAACGGTCCTGCAACCGATCATCCCCGACCAATCAACCTCTGTGAGAATTTCTTCTTCAGTTAATCGCGTGCTGGTAATGCGAGGTGGACTAAACCTAATGTTTGATCACCTAGTCAAGCGTAAACCATGAACTTGGTATCGACCGAAAGCGCTTAACTGGTACTAGCCTTCAGGCGATTCGTGCATACACAACTCGAATCTGACTCTGTCATGCTCTGAGGAAGCGCCGCCTAGTGCCAAGACCGCTTTGGGCTGAAGTCTTAGCTTCCCTAATATGTCGTTTTGAAATTATGCACTTTAATGAAAATAACCCTCTGCATATAAAAAAACTGAATTGCATTTTAGATTATATAAAAAGAGAAGATCTCATATCATTTTCAGTGATTGTATACCGAACAGATTTTGAAGGGCGTCTCATAAACAGATGAACATTACCCTTCACTACCATTCATTTTATCAGAGATATGCATGGAGAGTGTCATTATAAATTAATCAGTAGAGTAAAAGATAAGTCATACACACGATTTCAAATTTTCAAAGGGAAAAAACGGTATTACCACCAATTAGTCAATTTCATTTAAAATATTTGGCAATCCAGGAGTCAAGTACCTACCAACCATCTACAAATTTATAATAACTAATTTTTATTTTTTGGTTTTTGTTCTCCGTAGAGATCATAGATGCTTTTAACAAAAACTTTATTTTTTCATTCTTCCTTCGAAAACTGAGAAACCAAAAAATTGCATTTTAGTTAAATGACGGCTGCGATAATCTTCAATCACGTTCAAGAGATAGTTTTACGTTGGATCTCTGCTCAGTCGTGCAATCGTGAAAGTTAATGTTTCTGGTTTAGTTTTGTTTGCATAGTCTTCACTCTCGCAACTTTGAGGAATTCATTTCGGGAGAGAAGTGGGCGTCGTGTTGACTCGATGACGCCCTCCTCCCGGAAACCCGTCTCCTTTGCAGGTCGCACGCTGCCGGCTCCGGTCCGATGTCGAGTGTGCGGGGACAAGTCGTTCGGCAAGCACTACGGCGTGTTCAGCTGCGACGGCTGCTCCTGCTTCTTCAAGCGAAGTGTGCGGAGGAATCTCACTTACGCGTGCATAGGTAAGTGCCGGTGGAGTGGGGGATAAGAGAGGGTGTGAAGAGAGGAGGGGTGGAAAGCGTGACAGTACGGAGGAACGCGAGAGGGGGCGCGGAGAATGTTCCGTTAAGAAAAATAAACCGCATGACGAAGCAGTGTGTACGTAGGTACTAATTGTGTCGACGGATTTAGTCGAATCAGCATGTTCGATAACCTACAGATTATTTTCCTCGCGTTATTTAGCTATCTTTGGCGGTAGTTCAACCCGATAATAGTACTCCTATCCTAGTCATGCCCTGAACAAATTGTTGGTCAAAATCAGAAAATGTAATTACAAACTCATAAAGTCGTCCAATTATGAAATTATTTGTGCTTGCTTTATTCTGCTGAACAATATATATTTCATCATCGTCAGTATTTCAATCCTAGGATTGGTTTATTGCAGCCCTTTATTCGCCTCTATTTAATGTCAATTCCCTCAATCCCTGATACCTTTTCTGTTTTACATATTTCTTAATTGGTCCTACATACAGGTCCTGTGCATGTCTCTTGGTCTTCCTCGTGTGATCTTTCCTTCTATTTTTCCTTCTATTATATTCCTAATCAATTCATTGTGCCTCAATGTGTGTCCAATCTATTTCCTCTTGTCCGTAGAGTTCTCCATATGGTTCTATCCTCTTCTGCTCTTCCATATACTTCCTCGTTCCTAACTTTGTCTGTCCATTTAACCATCAGCATTCTCCTCCAGCACCATGTTTCAAAGGCTTCTATTCTTCGCCGGTACACTTTTCCAATGTTCCAAGTCTCGGAACGATCGAGCGCCATGCTCCACATTGTCATGACATGGCCTCTTGACGAATTGTTTCCTTGTTTCCAGCCTTAGGTTCTTTGAACATATTAATTGCCTCTTCTTAATGAATACGTTCTTAGCTTGGGCTATTCTTTGCTTGATGTCGGTCGAACTTCTTCCATCCGATGTTATGCTCCTGCCCAGGTAGATGAAGGATTCCAATTGTTCTAGTTTCACCCCTCGAATTGTGATATCTGCATTCAGCTTCTTTCTTCTGCACACAAGGATTTTAGTTTTCTTCTTGTTGATGTTCATATAATATTCCCCCAGCACTTGATCCATAGCACTTAGAGTTGCTTGCATATATATTTATTACTTTTATAAAACTTATTCGACACCTAAAAGGCGTTAGGAAAGCAACAAGAAATTTAATGTCGTATACTTTCTGTTAATCTAATTCAAATTAACAAATTAATCATGGAACAATAGTTATAGCATTTTCATATGAGCTAGGAAAGAAAATATTAATATCAGTCATAGCTATTAAAGCTTTAGTTTTGAACAAAAAGCTTTGGGAGGTCTATAACTTGTCAACGGTTCATGAAAAGATAAACCGTCAACTGATGTTTCCCTAATCTAATTTCCCTAAAAGCTAATGCGTCAATATTTGTAATATATTTTTATAAACTTTCAAGAAAGTGAATAAAAATTGAAAATGAAGTCATTGTCGAAAGATAAATAATTTTTTCCTTTCCCATGCGTAGTACAGGGAATAATATTGACATTTACTGAGATATCCGCAGCGCTTAACCGCAATTGCAACGCCGAGAGCCATTACCATTTTAGGGGATAATTCTGTTAAAAGTACTCAGTGTATAAAATGATAAATAAGAATGAATATTCTTTTATAGAAACAATTTACCATTTAGAAAGTATGGGCAAAAGGTTGGCTCTTAAATGGAATTCATAATTAAAGATAGAATATAGAATTATAATTATAAGATAGAATTCATCATGTGGCAGAGGAAAATTAATTTGTGTGCAATAAATTGAGATGAAATACGTTTTTATTGGTACATCACTGGAGGAGTTGATTTGAGAGCACTTGAGGTCGGCGGCAAATTATGTCGTCAAGGTTTGACATCGTTAGTTAAAGAACATGAAGAATATTGTTGACGCCTTTTCATTTCACCCGGCACCCACCATACACAAATGGCTCTACCCATATTCAGAAGTAAGAATTATATCATATGGGTTCTCAGAAAAACTACCCATGCCCGCCACTCATGCTATTTCCCTTCTTGCAGCCGGAACGGGCAAGTGTGTGGTGGACAAGGCTCGCCGGAATTGGTGCCCTCACTGCAGGCTTAGCAAGTGCCTCGCCGTTCACATGAACAGGGAAGGTGAGTACGGTGAAGTTTCCTCCATGCATCCCTCACTCAAGGACTTTTATCTCTCACAACCTCTATCAACAACTTTTAACAAGCATCGATTAGGAATAAGGTCTGCCACGCCTATCGCAAAGGCTAAGCCTCTTATCGCGAGCGAGAGCCAGAGATTAGATAGGTAATACTTATTGGATCCTTGGATTGGTAGCTCCGAACGTACGAGTCCATATGTTCGTGCTGAAAAATCTTTGTGAGTATCCATAAGGGCATGGCCTCACGTTCGGATAGTAATCGCATTCGCATCCTCACCTTAATTTCCTGAATTTCCTCCGAGCTAGAAATTTAAGACGGTTTTGCTTAGAATATGATTTGGTCGAGGAATTTGTTCATACATATATACCTTGGAATTACTGCTAAACACTTAGAAGTTAAAACTTTAAATGGAGCGGTATAGGATGCGATATGGAGCGATAATGGACCTATACGAATATAGCCAATTTTTAAAATGCTAAAGATGTGAAATAAATTTCTTTCTCATATATAGAAATATAGTATTTAGAAGTAGACATTTCCTGAAATATGTCACTTAAAAGGTAAAAGGAAACATTTCAGGACCAGGAAATATTTTTCACTTGTGATCTGATGAATTCCGTCTTCCCCACCTCTCTTGAGTTCGTCCTTCATATGTGTTCCTATCCCTTTTCCATATTCGCATGTCCTCTCCGCTCTTCCCCGACAACGGCATTCTGATGACGACGGCCGTGCCGTCGAAACGTAAATATCTACTGTAAGTGTCCTTCTTTTATGTTTCTGTGTGTGTAATATTTATTATCTTAGTGTTTGTATATATATATATATCCTCCGCAAAACTAATTGATTTTATAAATTCCACCGACTTTCACACCTACCTCCAGCTCTTTCCACGTCTTTTTTACGAACCTTTCCACATACAGGGTCGCACCCAAAAGTGGTAGGACTGATTTTTTTACAAGAATTTGATTGACGATATACTTACATCGACTTAATAATCTTCAAAGTATTGCTCCTTGAGCTGCTACACACTTAGTATAACGTTGCTCTAAATTCAGATTCATTTTGTTTTTCGACGCGGACAAAAAACTTGCTTCACTAAAAACGGTGTCCTCACTCAACGACAGCCCGCAGGCGACTGAGGTTGGTGTCGGTCTGTTGCTAAGAGCTCCCTCCACCTTACCCTGCCAGGCAGACCCCCCTCCACCGCTCCGTTCGCGCCAGAGAAAATCAGTCCTACCACTTTTGGGTGCGACCCTGTATATGTCGAAAATCACCGATGATAATGGACATTTACTATATATCATAATCCTTTTCCTGACACTTCCCATCCGAAAGCTCCATCCGTCAATCGCACCTGCGCAGTCTGTGACGCGTACAAACTGCGAATAAGTCCCCTATTGCACCAGTCTACTCCTATTTTCTCCAATATAGAAATTCATTCCACCCAAATAACTCTATTAATTGCTCTCTTAATATCTACGAAACAGAAAAATACATCCTTATTGTATTCTATGTTCCTCTCCATTAGTTACCTAATTACCGCTCTGACATCACACGTATCTCTCACCTTGCTAAACCCCGACTGATCATTCCCCAAGTATTCATTACTCCGCTCTCCATTGTTGATGATTCTGAGAACTACCTTAACTGCGTGCAAAATCAAGCTCATTATTCATTATTCCTCACATATGACTGAATTTCCGTTTCAACCAATTGCTGACTAACTGCGAAGCTAAACCAAATAAACTAGATAAATACCAAGGAACTACGCAACTAATGTTGGAAAAACGTCTAAATGCATTTGTAGATAATTAGAAGCAATATATATATTTAATTTACCTCGAGATTTTCAATTTTTTTCATGCAACTTTAGTACTGTAAATTCATGTGTACAAGTAATGTTTCTTTTCTTTAGAGTAAGTAATAAGGTATTGTTGAAGCAACCAAATTAGTAGGATTATGTTTACCACGTTTACCATAAGAGTTTAAATATTTATTTCGGCAGGAAAAAATTTATTTTTTTAGCCATGGCATAAACCACAGATTAAGTTATTTACTTACATAAGTGATTGCATATTTTACATTCAAGATGAGACCCTGTAATGTGATTTTTTATGAATATAAATAAAGATTTGACTAAGTAATTCTTAAATTTGCTTAAAAGACAAATTTAAATACCTGTCCCACTTTTGGCCATTGACAGCAATGGTGTGAATCCAGTCTTGTGTGTAAGCTTCGGTTTTGAGTAACATTTCCAACGAACCGAAGGAAAAAACCACCGACATCGTTCATATTACTTTCTTTCCATTCACGTTTGGAATGTTTCCAAGTTTAAGAGAGAAAACACTGAAAAAATTCATCCAAAGCACGTTCTATTCGGCTGTCGAATCGTGATTTCGGCCCACTTAATAGAGTTTTCTTATCCGTTTGCTGATTTCGTCTTGAAGAACTACACCACTGCTTCCGTTTCTACGCAGCTGATCACAAAAATACACACACAGACACACGCACACATATAATCACTAATGTGAGAGTCATCTGTCACCCCCAACGTCTTAGGTGAGGAAGTAAGACACCCGTCGATTCATCGAATCGCGGGAGACCTGTGGCGGAACTCTTTTTTTTATATATGCCAGGTTCAAAATACAATCCGTACCATAGAGTATCACTTCAATGTATCCGATCACCTAATGGGGAGAGACAAAGAAAATCCCATTAAAAAACTCAAAGTATATGACGCATACAAAAATATGTTTAACATAAACTCTGAACCCTCTCATAAAATGTACCAAACTGTTAAAGCAAGTCAATGGGGTGGTTGCAGTTCAAAGATACTTAAGACACTGACTACAAGATATTCTCCCACACCATTCGCCGCGAAACAGGAGAATATGCCTAATGTTGAAGCATATAAACATTCAGAAGATCCAATTACACGCGTTTTCCAAATCATCGTTTCCTCAACCAAAGTACATAATACTTGATCGGCATTATACCTTATTATGAATTATTTACTGTCAATTTCTTAACTACATATACTATCCGAATCTGTATTTTTGTTGAATATCAATCTGATAATGTTTTACTTAATTTTAACCTTTGGAACTCAAATATTGGTAAAGTAATGATTTACCATAACTTTTTCTTTTCTGTCAGAGAAACTTTATCAAAACTTTATTACATCAGATTAAACTCTTTTGTGTTCACACTATTTTGGAATGAAAGTATTACCCCTAGCATGTACAAAATGTATTCATCTTTGAACCAATTGAAATCTTAATTTGTTTCTAGTTCCATTTTACTTACCGCGCAGGTTATAAAGTCGCCAACATTCGTTGCAGCGTACGTCGCAATCACCGCTGATGAAAGATAGAATGCAGTCAACACTGCGTTTGTCCCAAATTCCTGAAAATAAGTTTTACTTAATTAAACTATCCTATTTGGTATCAATCAAGTGCATACTTCTCCCGAAGCCCAATGAGATCTCTTTTTTTGCCTAATTGTATGCATTTGAAACGCATTTTTTGCACAATTTATAAATAACTACAACGTGGAAAGGCTAAGTTTTGAGACATGATAATACCTGACACATTTTCCAAAATTTAAAGTGCATATTCTTCCTTTAACTAAATATGATCGACTTATTGATATCCTTAATTGGAGGAAACTAATTGCACTCAGACTGCGTAGTTTCTACAAGGGCCATCCAGAAAGTAAACTCCGTTTTCGTGTAGCGTGAGAAGTAGTTGGAGAAGATGAATGGTCATTATATTGACGCACTCAATAGACCAGTACATCTAGAGCTGCAGTGGTTGAAATTTCGTACCACTGGTCGTTTGTTTTAAGTAGCCAGTCAAAATTAAAAATACAGTTGAAAATTACGCCAAATGTGAAGTCCATCCAGTGATAAGGTGTTTACTGGCAAATAACTTCAAAGCCGTTGATATTCATCGAAAAATTGGCACTGTGTATGGACCAATTGTGATGAGTGACAGTGCTTTACATCAGTGGTGTCGTTCGTTTAAGGGTGAGCGGATAAATGTCCACGATAATGATAGAGGTGGTCGCCCGTCTGTGATGAACAATGAACTGCTCAAGAAAATTGAAAAAAGTTCGTGAAAATCGGCATTTGACGGTGTCTGGACTCTTAGAAAGTTTTCTATAGATTTACGGAAGTCTGATTTCTGAAATATTGACTGAAACGTTAGGCTACCACAAGTTTTGTGCCCGATGAGTGCCGAAAGATTGTACTGAGACCCATAAAACGTAATTAATGAATAAAAACCTACTTCATGCGAATACAAACCTGCTTCGTGAGTTCAGAAGGAATGTTTTCTAGCACACACGCCATACAGAGCCAGCTTGGCGCATAGTGATCGGTCATGGTATGAAAATATCTGGTCTTCATCTGGTCATGCATATGAAAAAGTAGTTTAGCTCCCAAACACTTAGACTCCGACGAGGAACTTCGCGACGATCTCAGGTGGCAGAATTTTGTGCTGATAGAATTACTAAACTAGTCCAGAGATACGACAAAATGTTCAAATCTGTTCGGCGAATATGAATGAAAATAATAGAGATATTTATTTTTTTTAATAGTAAATGTTCTGTATCTATTCCAGTGTTTTTCAGAGCCTGACTAATTCTGGACAAGCCCTCGAATGAAACTCATTGAATAATTGTAGGGAATAAGAGCTTGGCACTACATACCTCTATTGTTTCCCTTCTGAATTGAATCGAGTTAGATTTGCTGATGCAAAACCTTCTCCTTTCTTACTTCCTATCTATCAACTCTTCATCGGACCGGGTAAAAGCAATAACAGATAACCTTTTCGATAAGCAGTTAGCAGTAATTTGGGAAGCTTTCTAATGATAATAAAAGGTAGTAACAACCGAAGTTATCTCTGGTCAAATAATTTTTCAAAACATCATTACTTTTGAAATATTAAACATTTATCATGATTATAATGGTACCACTCTTTTACATTAACTGATTTATTCGGCCAGACTGTTCAGTTGCAATGCTTAAGTAAATGCCTAAAGTTTCACTAGTCCCTCACCTCTCAGTGATGAAAGAGAGTGAATGCATAATTCATTGTCTGCAAACAGAGCATTTTTGTCTACCGCAAAATAATTAGGCCAAAGGATTTCACTTTAATCAATGAAGACTTTTCTCTGTATTAATAGATAGAGGAGGCGACCGACAGCTCCGGTCATTTGCGACAGTAGAGATAGGGTGGGTAATTTAGGAGGAGGCGAATGTTCAGGGAATGAAAAAGGTTGGAAAGAAACCCGGCGTTAGCAGTAGCCCACAAATAGGCACCTGGGGGCTCACAGTTTAATGCCCCTTCCGATGGACGGCCTGATACACTTTGAATTGCTGTCCCTTTAGAACCCAAAGTCGGGATTGGAATAGCATCGGAAAATACTGTCATCTCCGGGATTCGAACCTGGAAACTCTGGGTGGGAAGTCAGTGAATCAGCCACCGAACCATCCGGTTCACCGAAAACCATCTCAAATTCATGAAATGAAAATAATCAAATGAAACTGATTGTTTTCATTTCACTATATTCAACTTACAACTTTTAGCCACGGTATCCATTCGAAGACCTCGACGATGTGAAATAAGTAAACACAGACGAATAGTGCTGTGATGCATACACCCGATACCGAAACGCTACAAAGGAACTCCCCGACAATATTTATGTCGAGATGAGACACCAATATGACGCAGTAGCCGATGAGAGCCACAATCTGTAAATAAAAAAAAGCGACAAAGACGGTACAGTGTACTTGTTGTATTACAAGGTGCAGCTGCTTTTTAGTAGTTAAAATACGTGAGCAATATAAGATTGCTACCACTTTTCAATTAGAAACACAACACTTAATAAACTTTCTTTGACGCAGAATAATACAGAATCCTTAAATAATGATAAAATTAGGAATTAAAAATAATCCATATTAACAGAAGGAGCAACGTACCTTTTTACGGAATCGTGAAAATATGGATGCTTCCTTCTGTTATTATGGATGTAAATTATTGAAAATAGCTTTTAAAATTTACGGTACTTTGTGCCGATGTGCCGAACTCTACATGAAAATATATGTGAGAAATAATTCCTTATTTTAATAATTCCTGAATCATAACAGAGACGAAGACTATTACAATTTTCCACTTAATACAGATTCATTTCCGACTATTTTCAATTGAAGCTCTCACTGTACAGAGTCCAATATATATACATCAAACATAGGAGGTGGGGAAACCAGGGTGTCTCCAAGTGCTGGGAGGGGTTGGGGGGAAGGCGAGTGGGAAAAAACGAACGCCTTGAGGATGGGAGAAAAAAAGGTAAAAGTGGTGGGGAAGGAAATTTATTGATACCACTGAAAAATATCTGCCACCTCGAACGCGGATTCGAACCCGTGCACTCTGGATGGGAAGCCAGTACGTTAGCCACCGAACCATTCCGATCCCTCTGCCTTCGATTAACAAATGAAAAGAGACTGCTTGAGGTTTTTAAAGATATTCGTTCTATTACGAGCGAGTTGCAGGGATAAAATGCTAGCTGTGCATAATTGCTCTTTTCCAGCAGACGTAATAATGATGTGATTATTATGAATCATGAAGTGACAATATTTGAAGACAAAGTAAAATAACGGTACCAGAAAAGTGCTGAGAGACGAATAGTCATTACTTGAGATAAAACATTCCCGTTAATTAAATACAGAGTTTGATACAAATAAGATTATATAGGAAGAATATCGACTGTATAAAAACCATACCAATCGAAAAAAAAACTGTCGACCTCAAGATCAGCTGAATAAAGTCTACCTTTATCCAGAAAATAAAATTGTCCAATGGGAAAACATTTCAGCATATGATTCAAAACAAAAAAGTAAATAAATTTGATACACCGCAGGACTACTCGAAGGCTTAACATCTTGAATAATCAAGACTGAAGAATCCATCCCTACTACCATACTTGAATCCACAAGATTAACTGGTGATATGACTCAAAGTTCTTATCTCAAGCAATATCTAGGAATTCCATTTAGATATCGAGGATTTCCTCCAATGAAAGATAATTTGAAAAGAACCCCCATACTTAACTTTCCTTATGCTTTGAATTCCGAGCGAACGAAAAAAGAATGATCGAGTAAATTCGGCAGCTGAAAGAATAAATCCAGTGCGACGTCCATCTCAAATGAGAGCAAAAAGAATTTACCTAGTAAGTTAGCCGCCTGTTAAGAGTGAAGGCATGGATTTGTGCTACCGTCATCACCGGTTTCATCCAATGAGAAAGCTCGCGGAGAACTCATATGCCGAACTCCAAGGGTATCGAACGCTGAGGGTGTGCGGGGGAAAACGAAAGAGAGATCGCCAGGAAATTTGACACGAGAAAATCTTTATATATGTATTAAAGCCTCGAGAGAGTGTCTGCTACGAGGAACGTCTGGGAAATGCTACTTGGGCGGAACAAAGCAATGTATACGGAAAAGCACTCACGATTTCTCCTAGCCTCAGGATCCCTTTCGGATTTAACAGGTGGGATCCATCGAATCTTATCCGGACCATGTCATCCCTCTCCTCCGTCGTCGGCTGGTACGGGTAATGCATCTTCGAGGAGTCCTTAATTTCTGCCGGAAAACAATATAACCGACCGCTGCTGGTCAAGCCGTTCCGCGCTGAGAGTCGAAATTCATTTCAATGCACAGGTTTGCTCCGCGATAAGCGGACACGTCGCACGTTCCACGCCCGTCGTGTGCCTTACTGCGACCGTCGCTCAAGGTACAATACGCGCCCGGCCTCGTTCTATCTATCTCACCCTCCGATAAGCATGCCATTCCGGACGACACTCCCGGAGAGCTTCGTCACGAAAGTGAACGAGTAAGCTAATCTACTTCAACTACGAATGCTGACCGACAATCGACTACCGAACCATAGGACCCGCTTCTCATTCCCACGCGAATATAAAAGGGAATAGTTTTCAAGAAGAAGTGGAATTTATCCGAAATTTCTAACTTGCCTTTTATTCATTCACTGAGAAAGACTGTGGCACCTCTTGTGGCACGCTTCGCCCAGCCGTCTCTCAGGTTGCAATAACTTGACACGGAGTTGACGAGAGGTTTTTTTCTCGGTAAACCCAGAAGAAGGTGTTGTTTACCTCTACCCGCATGCTTTTCTACTCTTTAAACAGCGTCCTCTGTAGTAGCCACGTTGGACATACAATACAATAAAACAAGTCAACCGCATGAATAAAGATAAGAGCAAGGACTACCAACAGGAAGAAGTGTGTCGCAAAAAACTCAAACCTGTTCTTGGAGAAAAATTATGCATGGAATTGGGGAAAGTAGAAAAGACATCAGCATCAAACTAGCATTAGATAAAAAAGCAGAAGAAAGAGAGAGAGTTGAGAGTAGGGATAGGGGTAAATTAAGGATAAGTAAAATCATTGATTTATCTGGTAATGCATGGTTCGGAAACTTGGTCGCTGAGACAGAAGGAAAGCGCATATTAGAAGATTTGGAAGTGGAGGTGTGGAGAAGAATGGAGAAAATATAATGGACACATTGAAAAACGAACATGTGCTAGGCTTGGTAGGGAAAGGGTGGTTATTAGGAAAGTTCAATAAAGATTGGAAAAGAGGGTGTAGGCGATACTGAGTGGTAATGAGATGTTTAATATTGACAGAAGAGTGGGAAATCGGAAGAAAAGGAGGAAAACGTTAACTATTCAGGACTCTGTGAAGAAGAGTGAGCGCGCGAAGCCAAGAAAAGAGTTTACTGTAATGCAAACGTGAAGGTACTATTCACTCGATGTACATTGATTTGCAGCGGCCATGAATAACATCTAAAATGAGAGACCGCATAGAGGAAAGAAGAAAACGGAAGAATATAATAAACGGAAATGGGGAAAATCTTTATAGGTAGCTGCGGAATTAAATCATACGAGAGTTCAAGAAGTCCAACAAAGAGTGGGTAGAAACTGTTGCGTGGAAATCAATGGAAACCTAACGAAGGAAAACAGTGAAACGGCTTATAAATTGGTGAAATAAAAACTAAATGCCACTACGCCCGAGATGCTAGAGAAAAAATACTAATAAAGGATCCAGATATCGGGAAGAGACAAGACGGAATATGTTTAAGAACTCTACCAAGAGCCAAAACCACTTTAAGTTGGCTTAGTTCAGAAAGAAATCTTGTTAGAAGAATACAAACGGAACCCGGAAATACTCAGATGCCAATTAGACAGAGCTGTGAAAGACCTGAAGAACAATAATGAGAAGGAATAATCAAATATTTAAAATAATAAAAAAAATAGTTCCAATAGTGGAAAAATATGAGAGGACCTTAAGATGGGTGCGATGATTGCAATACCGAAAAAAACAAATTAAGATGAATGGGAAGAACATAGAATATTGAGCTTGATGTCGTACGCACCGAAAATGCTTACTCAAATATTGAACCAGAGAGAATAAGCAATGAAAGAAGCACCAGAATTGGGCACTTAAGGAGTCAAGGCCAATGGCGAAAAATTAAAATAATCCCGTTCGCAGTTGACATCCCTGAAGAGAGTAGCTGAAATCAGATATCACCATTTGAGGAGTGAAGCTAGAGAAAGTGGATTCCTTCATCTACTTGGGATGCAGTATAACTTGAGATGGGAGAAGCTCAACCGACATCCTGTGAGGAACAGCGCAAGCTAAGAAGGCGTTCATGAAAAAGAGGCAACTACTATGCTGAAGGAATCTAAGGTTGCAAGAAAGGAAGCAGTTTGACAACACTTTCGTATACAGAATGAAAATGAAGGAACACGTGACATAAAATATTGTATAAGTTAACCAGGGGAAGAATAGAAGCCGTTTAAACATGGTGTTGTGGGTAAATACTGAAGGCTAACTACACATACAAGGTGAGGAACGAGGGAGTAAAAGGTTCCCCGAGGTAAAGAAAATTCAATGCACACGCGCTGCTTCTCTGACAGATTCATTCTCATCGACGTAAGAATATGTACAGCAAGCGTATACAAGCTCAGACAACAATCGCTGTTGTGCGGAGACAAGTAGAGAAAGGACCACGAGCAAAGCAAGGTTTTACTTCTCACAGTTGCCGCTGAAGGCGACCTCTCACTGATTGTGATCCGTCAAGCAGTTCGAACATAGTCAACGTCGATTTCGACAAACATTCGAACATAGGACAAGACAAGTCTCATCTTATTTGGTGCAGACCTCGTTTATAGAAGGAAAGAAGAGAGACTCGTATATGGATAACTCTGAGGCAAAGAAGAGCTATATTGATTGGACACACTTTGAGGCACAATAATCTAGGTAGAAACTTAAAAGAAGGAAAATGTTAAGGCAAGATCCCGCACGGAAGACAAGAGACAAGGACGTACATATTAAGAAGGACCAAAAATATAAATCTGTCAAGGGGTGAGGGAATTAACACAGAAAAGGGAAGAATTGAGAGCTTTAGTATACCAATCTTAAAATTGAAATACTGATGATGATGTGTGCGAGTCAAAAGCCAACCTGTGATTGGTCGATCGGAGAGTCATTACTTCATCGCGAGCGGTGACTCTCCGTCTTTACCCTCGATATCTTCTGAGCACTTTGTGCTTTCTAACATTTCCAACTATTTATGCTTTGATTTAACGGTGAATTAGTTACCTACCACTATGTGATTCAATCCATTAGTGTAAAATACAATTATTCATTGTTCCGCGGAGAATATTTGATGAGTAAGCAAATTCTCATTGTTTACAATTCAATTGAAATATTTAGCATTTCCGATTCTGTGTTTTGTCGTTGACGATAGATAGAACATTGAATTCATAATTCGATACATGAAGGCAATGCAAATATCTGGATTATCTCAAATTCTGAGGTCATATGATTAAATCGTATTTCCGATAATTATTTATCTAATTTTGAGCCTTTATGAGGCTGTGTTTCAAGGCGTGACTATTTTCTTAATCATCTCATTCGAGGTCCTTACGTTCCGTAGCCGGTTGCTAAAGTCTCATAAAAAAATGCTTGCTGACGTGCCCTACTTCCGCTGATTCGTCAGAATGCCTCGAGATGCATTTTTCAGGATAAAATATCTGCATACACCTTCAGAAAAAAATCCTACGTTTTTCATACTTGTCATTTCTCTGAGTATGCTCAAATAACTTCCGCGTTTCATCCTAAGATAAAAACACTAAGCTGCTTATTCTGACATCTTAATCGAGAAACAACAATATCAAGGAAGCATTTCGATTGGAACCTATGCTAAGTAAAGCGGCATTCAATAATTAATGGAAAACTATTGATTGCTTCAATCTACGTTTTTAAGGCTACCGACTTATAATATTTTTGAAAACTAATTAAAAAAGGAGGATCTGTGCAAGGTTCAACGGTCTCGTACACACCAATCTGTTAGGGTGTGTGAGATTGCTGTCTATGATTGTACTCTAAACCTGCTTTCGGCATCTCATTGTCCCTCAGCATCTCCAGCATCCATTTGTCCTATCTCCTTCGAAGTTAGTCTCTCTTCAACTACTTCGTCCGAAACTTCATCATTTGTTTTCCTTCTTTTTCATTGCATTTTTTTCGATTCTTCTCCAAAAAAACAATTAAAAACCCTCCAATTCACGCTTATCTTCTTACCTCGATGATCAAGTTTCATAGCCATACAAAAATAAGTTTCATTATGAATTTTTCGCTGATTTTTTCTTTGCATCTTCACTTAGGATTTCAGTGTCAACTCTCGCCTCTTCGGCCTTGGCTTCATGCCTAACACATTTCATCTTTCTCTCCCCCTGATACCACTTTTCCCAACCTCCTCCAAAACACACTATAAATACCATTTGAATATATACTAGCTCATATTCTAAACAGTCATTCACACACACAGATAAATGCCCATACAAATCGAGCAATTATTGAATAAATTATTATATTTTTGTCATTATTGGATATCTTACGGTGGTTGGGTACGATTTTATTATGATTGCGAATCGTGCGAGGGAACAATAAATACTTGAGTTTGAGTATTTTAATCCATCGGTGCCAGTGTATATCTCTCTTATTTTATCTAGGAGGTCGAATCTACCAATTTAACGTATTATTATTAACAATCAAACGGTTATGGTAGGTTTTGCATCAGCACAGCATATCCAATGGTATATCTCATAATACTGGGTAAAATTGAAGGAGATCGGGACCACATGAAAAGGAATACCGAAGCCTGCGAACGAAAATTAAGATAACCGACGAGTTTATATGAAAGAAGGAAATGGAAGAATGGTGGAGGGAATGTAGGGATGAATGGTGTCAGGAGGGGGAGTAAAATATGGGGTCGTCATTATCACCTGTGCTGTTCAACATGTTCAACGACCAAGCTTCCGCGCCATACAAAGCAGCGCTACGTATCCAAGTTTTGACGAGTTTTTTCTCAACACCCTTCCTTAACGCCCACGCCAATTGCCTCCTCCTCCTGAAAGCTTCTTTGCCTAACGCAGTTCTTCTTCCGTCCATACTTCTTAGACCATCCCAGTTCACAGTCCTTCCAAGAAGGTTATCCGCTTCATCTCCTCTTAGTTTTTGCCCTTCTCTTTTAATATTTATCTTTGCCTTCCTCTTTTCGAAAACTTAATACTTTGTTTTTTACATTAACTCTCATCCCATGCTCATCACATTAATTTAAAATGCACCTAGGGATGCCAGTAACCCTCTAGTCGCCTGGGTAATTAAAGCCTGATCATGTTAAATTTTCGATACTCGATAATGGCAGAGGGAAATAGTATTCGAATGGAATTTAACGTTCCTCATATGCGTATAATTAGGTATTTCGATGGTTTTATTGCATTTTACGGATTTTTTCACTCATGAAATTGCAAATAAAAAGCAAGATAAGGTAATGTTCTTTAACTTGGGCATAGGAAAGAAATTACTTTATCTTTTTACCCACCGATTAGGTGCTTTAGGTGTTATTAACTTCAGTTTTTCCCTTTTTTATAGGATATGATAACTCCTTTACGATGTATTTCGCCGTGAGTTTCCTGGACTTGCCGCGTGATGACCGGTCGAAGAACAAGAACGTCATCTTATTCATAGGTTCTTATTCAAGCCAGGAGTTGCAAACTTTTTGGCCCCAGTTGAGAATTGTTCAACTCTAATTTTTCCCCTGAATTTTTACATTTCCCAATCCTCTCTCTCCTTTCGCTGCCTCACACGCCATTGGCGATTGAAATGCTGAATAAACGTAGATCAGAGATTTTTTTGGTCTCTCTTTAATTGGAAGGGAATCATTTCTACCAGCCCATGACACCTCTATTATACATGTAAACTATTCCATCTGCTCTAGTATTGGCTCGCCTATTTAACGTTTCACTTATTTGAAGATATCCTAAAGTGTCAGTAAGGTAGATAAACTGTATATTTGATTGGTGATGGAATGTTAAAGACTGGAATGAGGAAAAAGAAGGGTTTATTTTACTGTCACATAACAGGTACTGTTTATTAAGGCGAGGAAAAAAATAAAGGGGTGTGTGTCCATCAAAAGCCTACCTTATGTGGTAGGCTGCCAAATAATTATGATGGCCATCCTCTTTCTCATAGAACCCCAAGCCTTTGTTTTGATTTCATTAATTCTCTTCCCATCCTATTCAAACTAAAATTTTATGCTCCTTATCGTAATTCCCAATACTATTATTTCTTACCCTTTATGAAAAATGATGTAGATAAACATGCTATTCATTAGAAGTTATTAAAAATTATTTGATTAAAACGAACGTCTATCAAGAACCTAACAATATTACTTCATCTGAATTCACGAAGGGGAAGGGTATCACATTGAAATAAAAACCATGGGGGCAAAATGATACATGGTAGAGAAGGAATCCGTACCTGAATATGGTAATACATCAGTAAACAATGTAAGCTAATGACTAAATCAGACTTGAATATCGAATGAGATGAGAGAGATAGTATTAATCCCCATGGCGAGAGACGAGAGTTCTTTCATGCTCTCGCTCTTGTGGACGCTAAACCATCTTTACGCTCAAGCACACGACTTTGATACGAATACGACGGCCTCAACACTTGGATTAGGACGCGAGATGATGACTAAATGCACGTGCGACAATAAATCCCGAAGCGTGACAACTATTACCAGCGTCCGAGCACATACAGTCCGATGCCAAAGACATCAATCAAGCACTCGAAAGCCACCCCCGCTCCTCCAACCACCCAATTGCCACCTCCTCCCCGTTCACACTCCACCCTCCTCCCCTCGGAAAGGATGACTGATAACCTCTGCCCAGTCCCACACTACCCTCCCTCCTCCCCCCGCACGCCTTCAACGACTGCTCAAATTAGTGGGCCGTGGACGATTCATCACGGCGCACGCGGACGACTTCAATGAGCGATACATTCGTGGCCGACGGTGCAGACGGCGAAGTGACGCCGGCTGCGAGTCTATTTTTTCTCCTTTTGCATGACGATTTCATCTGGTCGTCATTGCTTAGTGATTCGCTTCCCCTACCTCTCCCTACCTCTTTGCTGCCCCCGTCCCCGTGGATTGTCTTACAGGCGATGTCGTCTTCGTGCAACAAAATTTCTCCAATTTGTCAAGGAGTGAATCGACATTGGAAAAATTGTGGAAATCCTTCATACTTGCGATAAGAGTGGCGGTTAGGATTTTTAATTTGCTCCCACCCTTGAGATCAGGTCCCACCGCAACCTTTGTACGTATCCCTTATGCGACAGCAAGTAATCCATACGAGGCGGCACTTGAGATCGCGACATTTGGATAGGCGCTACTCGCACTGCCAATCAAGTCAGCTTTGGATGCACGCTGAAGATGGCTTGAAAAAAAAAGGCGCAAAGTTCGACGTCAGCGTTCATGAAACTAAAACCAATTCAAACAATTGAAAAAGAAGCAATGGACGCTAATTACAAATATGAAAATGCGCTTCAGAAAAAAAATTCAAGCCCTTGATTAATAATTTTCTCATGCTCTATGTTTGGATCAGCAAAGATTTCGCTGAAAAAAATTATTTGCAATAGCTATTTCCATAAAGATAGCATTTTTAAGGAAAATAATTTTAATTTCGCCGAAAACCTACACCTGCACTGTAGACTCTATGCGGTGGTGATTTTTATATGTGTCAACTATTTAAAGTAGACTAACGTAATAGAAATATTTTCAATTGCGATTAAAAATCATTATAGCGAGCTCATATAAATGCTACCTATGGACTGTGGGATGAATCATACACATAATGAATTACCATTAATTGAAAAATGTAATATTTCAAATAAGATTTAATAGAAAACTTAAAACTACTGAGGTGCACTCTATGAAGTCGCCTATTCCTTTTACATAGTTTCTCATTTTTCAATTCACGCCCACTTAGCTTAATTGGTTCTTCGACGGTATCCTTAGGAGTCCAGCTTAGAGAAAAAAGAGAGCTCAAAAAACTACCTTCCAAGAAAATGAGCCACAAAAGTTACGCAATAAATTGTTTCACGTAGCGCTGACAGAGTGCAAACTTAAATTGAATACTATATAAAAATGTTTTTTGTTCGTCCTCTAGTGTGGTTAAGGCAGGGAGAGTGCCAATTTCCCTCGAGAATAGCAGAACACAAAATTTTGACCCCTTTCTTCGACTCCCTGCCTCTTGATAAGTCACCGCGTCTATTCGCAGGCTCCGGGGAAATCTATAAATGTACCTGACGGAGCACACCAAACAACAGGTCAGAGACCAATGGGAAATCCACATTCGGATTCAAAATTTAAGGGTTTTTTTAAGACTGCCGAAAGGAAATATCTAAAAAGATTTTATGATATTTCCCGACAAATAATGATAAAGTAAAAAAGTTGGGTATTCAACAGAGCGTTATTAGTGAAAAACAATATCATCAGCCAGAATGAATAAAAAATACACCGAAAACAAATTTGTTGTACTCAAAAGTAACAAAACTAATTACCCCAAGAGGCATATAATAATATTGTAAGACATTTTCACGTGAAAATCTTATTTTACTTACTAAATGATTGTAAACGATATTATTATATAAAATGCATAAAATTGCTGACACTGAAACTTAAAAAAATCCAATTTATTTGATTTAATTATGATTTTATACAGTCAAATCTAGCGGTTTTTATTGGTTCAATCCTTCAGAAAAGTATAGAAAGTTCAAAATGGCTAGTGTATATGAGAACGAATTTATTCAGCCGATACATTTTTATTTTTTAAGCCCTCTTCCCTTTCCATAATGGCGTTAATGCCAGGATGCACCAGGGAATGAAATAGGGTTTCGAAAATTCAGAACGTGACGTTATCGCAACTCCGAGCATTGAATGCGGCTTAAACCAACGTAATGCAGTTCCATCGCATTTGAAAATTACATGTGCTCTCTGGACTAAGTGAATAGCCATACGTTAACAGCTTATACTTCTCATACCAGTCTCCTTGGAGACCGAGAATCCTCACCCAACGAGCACGCTGTCATTCAGACTAACCAGGATGAAAAGAAGTGATAAGGTATTGGAAAGATATTACTTTCATAAAGCACGTGAAGTAGTTCATAAAATTGGCAGAATTTTAGTGAAAATCGAGCATAGCTGTGGGAAATTAGGAGGTTTAAATTGAGTGGTAGAATCAGAAGGAGAAGAAAATAGATGGTAGATGCGCTGAGTAGAAATGTAAAGAAAAGATTAGCAACAGATTTAATATGAAGCATAGTGCTCTAGGGATGTGGGACTTGGCCTTTGAGATATCAAGACGAGAATAAATTTAGATTGGTCGCTGGATTTTGAGATGCGAGTGTAGCGAAGAATGGGAAAAATAGTTGAACAGAGAGGAAGACAAACGTTGAAGTTTAAAACATGGTGGGTGAAGAGAAGAAGTTTCTTGGGTAAATCCAAAAAAGGGAGTGAAAGTACAGATAGGAAATATTGAAAGGTAACGGGATGTTTAAGATCAAGAGACAAGGCATATTTGAAAAGTAAGGGCCGTTTTCTTTACCTTACAATTGGTCGACAAGAACAAGTTGTACCATGCAGTGCAAAATCTGTTGATTGTTTCCGAAGCCGCTGAAATTATTGTTTTGATTCGGTAGCCGTTTGCTTGCTGGTGAATGCAGATAACAATGCCCGCGAAAATCGTTGCTCCCGTCAGTTTCTTAGTACGTGCTATGATTCGATTTTTGTGTGCAAAAGGACCATCAACTGCTCAAATTCGACGGGAGTTTTGCTTAGCTGTGGACCTACAGAAGTGATTGAAGGAAAGGTTAAACATTGGTGTTGGGACTTCAAAAATGGCCGCTCAAATGTGCATTATAAAGAGCGAAGTGATTAATCCAGTGTCCAGGAAGATGAAATCGCTCAAGTGGACTAAGAACTACAATCTGCTAGACGAATGACGATTAGTGCTCTGGCTGATAAATTTCCTCTTTTAGGACTCACCAATATTTACACGATCGTTATGAATATAGGATCGAATATCACAAATCGTGTGCAAGATGAGTATCGAAGAGCTAAGCATACTGAGTGGACCAGCTTTTTTGGAACACTATTCCCAGTTCCGCCCTTAAATCTAGCGACTATTTCCTCTTCTTGCACTTGAAACATTAGTAGGCTGGACCGCGGTTTTTAGATAACGAGGAACTCAAGACTCCCGTTGCCAACTGGTTGAATATCCCGAGGACGAACTTCCAGCATACTGAGGTATTATAGAAGCTGCCGCAGGGCTACGAAAAGGGCTAAGGAGTGAACGGCAATAGTGTAGAAAACTGAAGTCGGTTTGTGGGAAACAAAAACCGTCAATAATAACTTTTTCTAAGAAATATATTTGTTATAACCAAACGGCTCTTCCTTTTCGGATATGCCTGGTAGAATGTAGAACGATGGGTAAGCGGGTTAGAGGAAGGAAAAGATTAAGTTTTTTTAGACAGCATGAAGGCAGGCAGAAGTTACAAAATGAAGAAGAAAATAATGCATGTCCAGAAAGATGAAATCCTCGTGATACGTATGTAGAAGGTAGTCTATAGAAGTCTATTGTAGTAGTCTACTATAGTCTTTAGAGACCGCCCGAAAAACTACCTTTAATCCTTGGAATACCTTGAATGAAAATCATTCAAATGGAAACTCATTTTCGACAAACCTATGACGGTAACCTCTCTCACCGAGACTTCCACCCGTCAACCCACGCCGTCCCAAGCCGAGATGGGCCTCGCGGCGAAAGAGAAGCCGCCGACATCGACAGGTGCGAAACGTCCTCCGTGAGAGTGGTCGGGTCACGTGCCCCATGTCATTCAGAGCACGCGGCCCCCTCTACCCCGATTTATTGGACACGCGCCACCCTCCCGCGCGCACGGCGGAACTAACGAGGCGTGATGTAACGGGATGACGCGTCGAGACTGAGGGGAGAAGAGAAAATCACGCCTGAACACCAAAGCCGTGAGGCAAGCCCTAGTTCGTGGGGGAATGATCACTGGATTGGCTGGGTGCGGGGCGGGGTCTGTTGCGAAGGCATGAAGAGAAGGTGCGTGGAGCTGAACATTTGAAGCACCGGTCGCAAAAGGTTAGCGCAGCTGCTCACGCACCGCCACGCGTTCACTTACCCCCAAAAGCAGGGGTCGCCAATATTTTTTTGAATGCTGACTTTAATAGTTTGACTGAATCAAAAGAAGACTGTGTGGACTGCAGGCAATACCTGGCGCTGTATTCAAGTTTTACCTCCTCGAAATCCATTACGAGATATCATGTAGCGTCAAACCCGATTTAGATGGTTTTTAGGAAGCTTCTATCATCTCCAAGAACATTAGAACCTCGACACGCCCTCAGGAGCCTTGATTTCGCCCTCAACTCGGAGATTGGCTTCGGTAATTATTTGCGATATGTATCCAGTCTTAGCTCCACAAATCTCTCCATTCACTTTTCCCTAAAAGATTGCCTTCATTAGGGGATTGGTTCTTAGAAGTTACCCGAATAATTTCGGTATGACCCAGTCAGTCAGAAAGAAGTTGTGCTAGCTCTTTGACTGCGCGCATTACTCAAAAAACGAAACGTCTCTTTGTAAAATTTCGAGGATGCCGGGGAATGTAAGCGGAGAAGATATTGAGAAGAAATTATATATAGTATTTAAGGCTATGAAGGAAGAGTTTCAGGTCTCCTGCAAGCAAATGAGCTAGAGGAAGAGGGTTGTCATTATATAAGAGATAAAGGGAGGTTGAAAGCAATGGATTTGAAGAAAGATTTAGTACAACGCACATGATTTCTATGCAAATTACTCCTCAGAACAACCAAATTCCTTTAATGGCCAGGGTATTTTTAAAAAAGAGTTTATAGAGTTCATTCAAAACTTACCTTTTAGAAATAGACTATTACTCGCTATCGTTTATCATACTCGTTAATTTTGTAGACATGGATGAATTATATAATTTTCTTTCGAAGATTCCCGTGCTGTGTGAAAACCTTTGGAAGTCACGACTGGTCCACGGGCCTTAGTCATCAGACACCAGGAGTAAATACCATTACATCGAGTGCTTAATTACCTGATCATTAAATATGGAACTAAATTTTTTCCCGGAAAAGTCAATCATGACATGTTGCACTTCGATTTTTCGAATAACCTTTGGATTAAAAATATGGCGCCGAGAATTGCACCGACCTTAATCTAGTCAACCCCGTTTGGCCAGTCCAAGCCGCAGTCTACCCAGCGATGACGCAAGTGAGCTTTTAAGAGAGGATAAGAATTCCAATTAAAGTTCCACGTAAAAAGACGCGACAAAATAGCCAGGGCCAAGGGTGGCGAACCTTTTTTACTTGATGCTGACACCGGAGGGCAATGACGCGCAAGGCATTACTCTTGAGTCAATGAATCCCGTAATCTATTACGTCATCTTGTTTAAGAAACGTTAATCCGCTGATTGCCAACTCAGAGTAAAATTGTGCTGGCGAAAACATACCGTCGTGAGATTCAGTGATTGGATTGCGCAGGCATTAGCGAATAACAACACTTCGTACCATTTATCCTGTGTATTCTCTGAAGTATCGGCAGTAAGTAAACAGGAGTCAAAGTCCCCGCAAGACCATGGGGTGGGTAACTCCGCATCATCTGTTGGACAAACCGCCTTTTGCGCATGTTCGTGGTATCTTCTCTGGCTTCTTATCTGCTCATATAAGGAGCAGTAGGCATCCCTCAGTGGCAATTTCACTTGGCGGAAAACTCGTTTCGCCTGTGAACTCTTTATCATTTGAATTGACTGACGTTTTACATTTTTGTCATTGAAAATATTTGAATATTACATTAATTTCTCAAAGTTACTCATATAAATGAATCTTCGGTCTATATGTCAGCAACGATACCTAATGTTTGCCGGAGACTCGTAGGAAGGCTTTAAGAAATATAGCACATATAATAATGACTGTACGCTCAAGGTAGGATTTACAGGGTTCGTCCGGAAAATAAGTGTACTGAGCTCAGGAAAAAAAATATTATTACACTTTTACATATCTTAAGGTAATATTCCTCAAATAGGACCCTTGTGAGTCGATAAACTTGTTCCAGCGGCGTTCCCATTCCGGGAACGACCCCGCGAAGGCATCATCGGGAACCTCTCGAAGACACGTCGTCACGGCCTGTTTGACGGCGTCCAAAGTCCCGTATCGCGTTCCTTTCAAACTCCTCTTTATCTTCGGGAACAGAAAGAAGTCCGGTGGTGCCAAGTCCGGGCTGTAGGGCAGGTGCGGCAGCGTTGGCACGCCGTGCTTGGCCAAGAAGTCCGACGCGACAAGCGCGGTGTGAGACGGCGCATTGTCGTGAAGCAGCCGCCAGATGTTTTTGATCGCTGGCCGGACGCGGGCGACTCGTTTTCGAAGCCTGTCGAGCACTTGGACGTAAAATGCAGCATTTACAGTTTGTTGTTCAGGTACAAATTCGTAGTGGACGACTCCCCTTTTGTCAAAAAAGACAATGAGCATCATAAACTTATTTTCCGGACGAACCCTGTATGATGGACACACAGAAGAGCAGAGATAAAACTGAAAGATATCGAGAGCCAGTGGTTTTTGAGGAGGATCAAAAATTACCTCAGTATGGACATTTCACGGTAATATTAGAGTCCTATCACCCTGAGCTGAATTTGGGGAATAACGAAAAATTGGGTTGAATTGAACATTACTAAGTTTTAATCGGAAAGAGTGATACGTCCAGTGGGAGTAAAATTGGAGGAGAAGAATGTATAAAAGTATGTTATGAAGTGAAGGAAGTGGAGAACAGCTTTTAACGGAATGAAATGCTAGGAGATGAACAATTCGCTAGAGGTGAATTAGCTGCCTGAGTCACCCTCACATTCCCCTCCGATTTCCAATTTTGTCTCACTTGTTGGGGTACGTCGTACGTTGGCTAATTGAAAATGTGCATGCCACACTTTTTTTCAGGCCATAACACCCTAAGAATCCTGCTTACCCATTTTCCCGTTAGAATTCCACTTTATAAAAAACAGAGAACATACTTTTTTAATTTTAAGGAGATTGCTCTTTTATCATATTTGAATTCAGTCACTTTACCAACGGAATTTAAAATCGCGATGGCATATCCAATACACAACCGCTCACAAGCCATTTTCCGCTTGCAGCCGTTCAAGAGGAGCGAGGCCCGCGGAAGACCGGCAGCCGCAGGTCCCCGTGGGACAGGGGGGTGGATGTCAACCGGGCTTCGCTTCCGCAGCTATCCTCCACGGCGAAGCATCGCACGATTCCCACGGCGCCGTCGGACAACGGGGCGGGCAATGCGCCTTCCGAGGCCCGGAGACCCCCTTGGCCTCCGAGGGCCCTGGACCACGACGAGGAGGCCTCGCCATTTACGGTGGTCGGCGTCCGACCCCTCGTCCCCACGGCGCCTCCCGACCCGCCGCCCGGCCACCCTCTCCTCGACCACCCGCCGTGCTCCCTGCCGTTCGGCCTCTACCTGGCGACGCCCACCGTCCTGCAGCACCATCACCATTCACTCCTCCCTCATCTGGTGGAGAGCTTGGGTAGGCGCAAAACTGGGATTGCTATTGCGATGTTACTGACCAGTCGACCGCTTGTGGGAAGAGAGTGCTCTTTCCTATGGACTCATGGACATTGATAAACGCCATAAAACTACCTTTATGCATGTCATTTTCCCATGATATCCTTTCCTACAAATGAGATTCAATGGGTCAGATGTGCATTTTACATAATTCATTGATAGTATTCCTTCGCGAACTGCACGTTACCCATACCGAATAAAGAGTCCAGCGTTCACGCCTATGTTCAAGTAGGCCACTACCATGCTCGGTAAAGAGGGCGAGTTGTATGATACGTTCGTATAATAGCTGATGACGGGCCTACAAAAGATATAGGCAACATAGAAAGAGCACGAGCTAATTTATACTGCTCCTTATTCTATTAATTCTTCGCAGTGAATCTCAGGGAGGGTGAACAAATGCATTTCCTTCAAAATAGAAGAAAATACATTTGTTAATTAGCTAATTGGCTAATTAGGCTCTCTTCGCTCGAAATTGTTTACGATGCTTCCCAATTCGTATCGTGAAGTCGTACAATGTATGTCTGACGTTTATACTCCGAGCCATCCTCGATTTGGGTGCCCTAATTATTACACCGCAGTCATCGGGTGGCCTCAGCAATATTATTTTATTTAAAATTTATCATCATCACACCTTACGTATATTGTTTAAGTAAATGGAAAAAATTGCCAATATGAATTATTTCAACTAAAAAAACAGCATGAAGTATTAACCGTAAATATGGAGAGTCCTATACTAGCATTCAGCACTCACGAGTGCTCACAATACTGTAGGCAACTGTTATCTTACGTGAGAACGATTAATTCCATTGAAGGGCGGCACGTGACCCCAACTCACCCTGTGTGACCCACTCCTTTCCTCTCTCACCCTTGGTATTGCAGCTCAGCCGCCGTTGGCCGACCGCTCCCCCCAGCACCTCTTCTCGGTGTCCTCCCGTCTGCTCTGGAGGTGCGCTCTTGAAGCCTCCACCTCCCGCGCCCTCGCCGGCATGCACCGGGAGTTCTCCGTCCGTCGCCTCCGGCGGACCGTGTGGCCCCAGCTGTTCCTCCTGCGGGCGGCCGTGGCCACCGGGGGGCCGTGCGGTGGATACGGTCTCATCCACCTGGCTCTCCAGAGGGCCTACCTCCTGGGGAGCGAAGACCCGACACTTCTCGAGGCGGCCCTAACCATGAAGAAGACGGTCGACTGCCTCCAAGCGCTGAGCCTCGACGCTCTGGAGGTGGGCTTTTTGGAGACGTTGCTGCTCTGCAGGAGGGGTGCGTGCCTACCTTTCAAACACTGGGCTGTTTTGTTGAAAGCTCGTTTCCAATGAAACAGGGATTCATTTCCACGCCACTTGACCATTTGGCATCGTGTGGAAATGCAAAATAAAATTGTTACTGAATCCTTCACATTAAAGCTAGTGAGCTACTAGGAATTTTGCTGTTTTTGCGGCAATACTTACTCTTTTTCTTCTAAGTGACGCCAATAGGTAGACTACTAATTGGAGGTAGATTTTCGATGTTCCCAGAGAACGATTGAACACATCTGTATAATATTAAGCAATTCTTAAATGTGTTAGCCGCCGCTATGCCGCCACCGCTACGTGTATCATACCGCCGCCCAGGTTATATGTTTAGCAGTTCACGAATTTCAGTAAAACAAAAAAATGAATTTTTTGCCTTTGTTAAATTAAAAGCTATTTATTTATCTGTACACTTTCATCATCTTTAACGTGCCTAGACTCACATAAAAAATATAGTCTGGTGCCATAATCACGCAACCGTCATTAACAAAGCATTCGGTGTCTACACCAGCACCGCCGCTCCATCCGGCGCTTTACCGAATTCAAAATCGAAGATGGAGAAAGGCATAGAAAACCAATTTCAGGCCTGGAAGAAGTCCTGTAGGTGTGTGTGGAAGAAATCGACGTCAGCGCTCACCTATTGCACCACCTCCAGGATTAAAATTCGTCTCCTTCCCCCTCCGATTCTTTTCCATCCTTATCCTATTTTCTCTTTCCCCCAATATTCACCTCATTGCTACACTGCTCATCTCCCCCTAATACTGGAGAAAAATGGATACGCGGTTAACGGAAGGTTTGGAAAACTTCAGAAGAAAATTATTCCAGTCGGGCTTGACATATGAGTAACGCATCTGCCTGCTAACCCAAAGGACGAGAATCGTTTTCCACCCAGGACATGAGTACCATAATAACTCTAACGCTGTGGCCATTGGGACATCTGACCACAGATCGGAAAGGGCTTACTTTGATGATGAAGGCAGCCGGGCGATAGTGTTATATCCGGAAAAGGAAAACTCTACTTAAAGGCGGAAATGGTTTAGGCTCAGGGACGCGATATCTTAATAATTGCAAGGAACCGTCCAAAAACTACACTTAATGGATGGACGTGGACAACCTGTATTGATTTTTACTATCATTTTCAAAATTTTGTAGGCAGTCACTCTCACTCCGAGATTCTGGAACCAGTTGAAAAATCCGTCATGTTATCTTTCATTGTCACTTCAGCCTCTCAGGGCGACGTTAAACGAAGTGTATGCCAGTCAAAGAAGTGTCAAATAAAAAAGGTTTCCCCTTTTTTTAAATTCCCGGCGCGCCCGGAACTGCCAACAGAATTTTGGAATAAATAATGCTTGATTCGGACTTATGAACATTTCTTCTATGCAGATTGGTGGACCAACGGCGAGGAAGTCTTCGCGGGGAAGTGGGGCGTCGGTGGATGCACGGCTTCCGGCGGGAGGGAAGGGGACGAGTGCCGCGTGCAGTCGGTGGAGGAGGGCACGCTGATGGCCCTCGCGCTGCACTCCGACAGGAGGCAGAGGGGGAGGCACTCTCTCATTCTTCTGACGGCCTTGCCGGCCATACTGAACGGTGCCATACAGAGCTGCAGCCATCAGCACGCCTCGCTACTCGACCAGGACCCACTGAGCAAGCTGCTGTTCGGTGCGCCTTGCAAATCGCTGCTGGATAGGATTCTTCAAGCCATACTCTGAGAGCTATCCACCCTATAGGGTTCTCTGCGCCAAACAACTTAAAAGAAATGACTCCTGACGCACCCATATTAATGTGTGATGCTACTGTAAATTTTAATTTTAAAAGTTCTGAGTAATCTGTACATCTTCGTGAAAATTTGTTTTAATAAAATCATCAAATCCGATTCCATAAAAAAATAAATCTGAGAATTCTTAACTAAAAGAGCCACGTAAAATATTGCAATTGTTATAAAAAATGTCAAATCTTCCGATTGGATGGATACACAGGTTAACAACCGCACTATTCCTATGACTAAGTGGCACAACGTGACACACTACGTAACATTAAACCCTTCTTCAGTTCCAGATGCTTTCTACTTCATTCCATCCAACACGCCTATTATTTTCTTTCTCCACCCAGACTAAAGTCTTCCCTCTAGTATAGTCTACATTCCATCTCCACTCAATATACTTCGTGTCTAATTTTCCTGCGTCCTTTAGATTTCCCCCCACAATTACCTCTCCTCCCTCACCAGGCATAGTCCGTATCCGTTTGCTTTCTTTTCCTTTAATTTTATTTTCTGCATTATTCACCGCACCAACTTCTCAAAAACCTCCAATACACATACACGTATGTCTTTACGTATGTCTGTAGGGATTGATTAGAGCTCGTGCCCTTTTGTAATATGGACCTTGACCCAAAGTCACCAGATTAGTGCACTACGAACCTGAAGAACGCAGGCGACTATAAATCAAACCTTAAGGACAAATGAGATATACTATGCCCTAAATGCTATTCATATTCCGTGATAGGTAAAACGTAAACTACTTCTTAATAAAACTACTTCTAAAAATGAAACTACTTCTCGAATAAAGGCATAGGATTGATATATTCACTTATCTTCAAAATGTTATTCCTACACTGTGAAATTTGCTGGACCTCTCTCTTGCTTTCTCTAACACTATCTGATTTTAAAATCCTACACAAATGTGAAATCGAGATTCTTCTCGACCTCAATCTCAGCCGAAGAAAATCACAGTCTCTTTTTGAAAATCCTTCACGTCTCCGTTAACTTAAAACGCCACAGGCCACTTGTAGAATATGCATGAGTGCGTGTTCGGTCAAAATATAACTTTTGTGACCAGATGCTTTTTTGATATGACCTTCAAAAACAAAAATATCAAATCAAAAGCCATCTAAATTCTCTGAAAGTGGATATCCTGTAATCAAATCACTGTCACTGCACTACAATATTTGGGTAACAAAAAGGTATCACAAAATGCAACGCATTGACACTTATCAAAACACTCCATCTTAGCTTAAACATATTGAGTAAAATAGCCAAACTACGTGATTCACTTGAAATTATCTTCATAAAAGCACGTACTCGCGAAGATATTGCTAGCACAGCGAGTGAAACTACCTCCCAGCGAAGCTCTTCGCCCACTAGCTTGCTCTTGAGCTATTGGTGGAGTTTGCAATGCAAACCTAGTTCCCTCTCGAGTAAACCCCAACGTTCCTTGGGCGTTAAAAGTACTACTTCGGAGAGTCAAAGAGAGCTCGAGTCAAAGAGAGTCAAAGAGAGCTCGTCCCCGTGAGTCGAATAAGCTCAAGCACTTGGTGGCTTCGAGGTGGTGAAATGATCGTGATGCTGACTCATGCCTACCACGAGAAAATTGCATTTGTTTGATTTTCCTCTGGAAGGAGCCTCAACATGGAAATTTGAAGGAGAGGGAAGGTTTTCATTAGATCTGCTCTGAAAAAAGATGACATAGGATATGGGATTTATTTTCATCATTTCAGTGTTACATTAGTGGATTAATGACACGCGCAGTTTCATATATGCAGACTTTCAAAATATTGAAAAATCTTAGAGTAAAAATCATAGAAGAGTCATGGATGAATTGAATTATTTGCATGTTTCTCATGGAAAAGTTCTGCGAGTAGTGGTGTAAGAGTAGTAGCGGATAGTCCCAGATATTTTTTCTGGTTGGATATTATTTTTTCATAAAAATCATACATAACTATCACGCTAACAAGAAACTTCGTTAAATGCGTGCAGTGTAGTTTTGATATACAGTATAATATTCTGATTTCCATTGAAGACTAGCAAAACAATTTATTTAAATATGATCGTTGAAATTTACACGCAACAGTGCTTTTAGTTTTCTATCTTTAGGTTTTTTTTCGCTGGTGATTAAAGCAGTGTGGGTTGCGGTAGTCAAGGGGTAGAGCGTTGGACTACTGATCGGAGGGCCTGGGTTTGATTCTCGAGCAAGCCTCTCTGGACAGCTGCAGCTCTACCCAGGCTACATGATTTTGCGGGTACCAGATCTTCTTGGGAAACCATAACCGGTACAGGGAAAGGAATTGCCCCCCCCCTACCCTGATGTGTGAATTACACACGTCGTATAGGGCTTAGTACTAGGTGAACTCTACCATCACCATGTCTCACTCTACCATGTATTATGTGAAAAGCAGTAGTATTATGAGTAGTATTATGAGCAGTAGTATTATACCTAAAATATCGGCTTCACATATGCATTTAAATAGGTCACCAAAAACCACTTCATTTTATTGCCTGAACGGCAAGTTTTTATACAGGACCCATTATACATACATGAGCCCTCTCGATTTTGACACTGGAGACTCTTTAAGACCTGGTAAACTTATTAAAGTGGATCATTAGCTTGTTACTCATAAAATGGTAACCTAATCTGTAACTTTACCAGAGGGGACTGAGGAGACATTTTATAAAACCCTGGAAAACACTCAAGCAGGCCAAATTTCCTCATGTTAAGGAAGACATCTTTTTTAACAATAAGCATAAATAAAGTAATGAATTTACACATAATGGATGCGTATATGAATATGTATCCTAAAATTTGGCAACCAAGAGCCATTGGTGTTCAGCGGATTGAAAAGCTATCATAATCCGAACCTCCCTTCATGGAACTGTAAAATCTGTTAACAACATTCATATTTTACTTTCTATTCACTTTTATTTATCTAGCTTTTTGGCCCAGTTCATTCATGAACATTCGCCGTTATCATGCAATCCTAGTGAAAACCCCATGTCATACCCACCATACAAATCAACACACAACACAATGATGAATTTTGCCGAGTCTCACTTCAGGAGTGGTTCTTAACCCAGTTGAAACCCTAATGGCATGGTAAGACCTCACTTATATGTGAGGGAGAGCTTTTCATTTCTCTAGGTCACCAGTGGTTTTCCAAAAGTTGTGGGATCGAAAAAAACATACCATTTAGATTTTAGCTTGAGTTACCCTCGGGGCATAATCCAGCCATGTAGCAATGACCCTTCTGAGAGATACCTAAACACTCTACTCACTAGGCTAAGCTACCGCATGGGTCACTATTGATTAAAAGTTAGATTTATAATCTCAGGAATGAAGAAATAAGGAGGGCCCATGGTTCTTTTTCTGCTATCTGGACATTTCTGGTATCCCTATGCCCCTGAAAGCCAGATAAATCACTCTTTGCTTATTAAGTTTCCTGAGGAGAGACCATCAGTGTTCATTTTCCACCCATTCTTTTGTCTGAACTCAAATGTATCATCTTTTAATGATGGAGAGGAGACAAACTATGCAAATTTCACTTGAATAGAGATTTATTCACGACCTGGGTTTCAAACACTTAATGTCATCTTCAGCATTAAGTGTTTGAAACCTGGGTCGTGAATAAATCTCTATTCAAGTGAAATTTGCATAGCTTGTCTCCTTTCCATCATGTATAAATTTCACAAGGTTAACCCTAATACCGTTCGGTTTGTTAAAAGTATCATCTTTTCTTTATCAAGCTATTTCATCATCCACCAGGTTATTACACACCTGGCAAGAAGTGAGACAACAGGTTTCCACTAAAATGAAGGATGAAATGGGAATCTGCAAGCCTGTTTCTCATCAGTATGGCAAAGTTTTCTCACATAATTCCTGACACGTTAACCTGTAATCCACTGGAATTCAGCATCTGTTCTTTTGGTTCTTGTATATTTTCAATAAAAGGTTTAGTGGGATTCTAAGTTTTCATTCAAAAACAAAAATAGATAAATTGATTGTTCAATTTTATTCCTGTAAACCATGCATCACCTTTGGCTTTACAAAGCACTAAAAATATACATTCTTCAATATATTCATATATTTATAGTATGTACACAACTATTCATAAGTTCTACATGGTAAAACAAAAACCAACCGTTTACCATGTGTGGAAAAGCAAGTAGCATTTTCAGCAGGATATCTCATGATGGTCCTGTGAAAAGCTTATGCTAGCTAATTCACTTGATTAGATCAGAACGCATAGAATGGAGGACAACTCTCATTCCTTGAATATTATTTACAATAATGGGCCATCTTTTAAGTGGCACACACATAAACAGTTGAAAAAATTATTATCATTATTGCTAATATGGCGTAGTATGGAATGGGCAGGCGGGTATCAAATGAAAATTATGATCATAAGAAGACTAGCTCTTTTGTAAAACTAAACATACAACTTCAGAGTTATATTTATACATGGCTTTCTGAAAGGAATTACCTATATTAGAGATAAGTTTCACATGTAGTTAAGAGGAATAATGTTTCTTCTCATACCACCATTTACATGGATATAAGGCAACAAAATTATAATATTTTTGGAAAGAGCATAAATTATTTCAAGTCTAAATTAATGAATACTTTGCATACAGTTTGTTTTGGAGCAGGTACACTCATGATTACTGATTAGCATTATTACTGATGACTGATTAGCAAGTCTAAATGAGTTGGTGATTTTGAAGCAATTTCTTGCCCAGGTTTGGTTAATTAAGTTTAAATTTATAATTGTTATCATTAATTTAATATATAAACACCATTTTTAATTTTGAGCTATGAAGCAACATGCCATTTTCCATTTTATTAGAAACTTTGAAATGCATGTATTTGTCTAATTGAGCATGACATTGATGAAAATGTTTTTAGGTACCTAGCAAATAATAATTTAAAAATTCAATACTTAGTTACTGAATACCTGCAAATAGCTGTATACATACCACAAAATTATTTTTATTTACTGTAGATTAAAAAACGATTGTCTACTTTGTATTATGGCTCAACGGTTTTGGGTTCAGTAGTGTGAATTGCTTGTATTTTTAAATTTATTATTTTATAATCAATAAAATCATCATTCAAAAGAACATTTTCACAATTTTTTCATTGTCATCACTTTTTATGAATTCCTATTAAAATTTCAGTTATTATCGAGTTTTAAAACAACTTTGCCATGTTAATAATTAGAAATGGTATTGCTTCTTGGGTATCACTAGTGTCATTTTATGATAGTTGTTACAATCACGAAGAAGATTTAAATTAAAAAGTTCATCCTGAATTAGGCATGGTTGATATCATGGGCTTTCTACAAATATTCTATACTTCATTACATGAAGCCATAATTTACAATAGAAAACTGTGCGTTTTTAAGATGATAACTATTCCTTTCTTAGATTGTCATTTATTACACAAATCTGCTCCATTAAATTCTGTGCTTCTTAGCAATTATTAACACAAATGATAGATCAAACAGCCAGTTCGGTTATTCAAGTAGAAAAAATAAATGCTACACATTCCAACTTCAAATATTACACAAACACTCCATTCACAATTATACTTAGGCCGCTCTTCATGAGAAACACAAATTAAACACAAAAAGTATGAACAATAATTGTTTCACAATACCCAAATAGGTCAAAAGAAGTGCTATGTACCAAATTATGCTCTGCATAATATTTGGTGTATAACAAATGGCATTGAATTTACTCAGTCAATAAGCTTCATCAGTCAATGCCTTAATGTCTTTAATTTGTGCCTGGAGAAAACTTCAGAAATTTTCAAGCACTAGTGCTCACTTTATGAGGAAGAATGAAGGCTGAAATGATAAACTTGTCCAAATATACAATGATTTGGTGCACTGAGCACTTGGAATTTCAAACTAAAATCATATGAACACACAAAGCTGGAATGTCTTTGCCCAGTCATTGTGGCAGAAAGTGGAAGGTAGAGAGATATGAAGACTATAAAGAGAAGAGAAAAAGTTGATTAGTAAGAATGCCAACAAATAATGAACCATAATTGTATGCAGTACAATGGGACTTTCTATTAATATAATTGATTCAAATCATGAAATTTTAATTTAATTGTTCTCATGAATGTTTCAATGTTCATTCTATGTTAGGAATAATTAGGTAATGAATATCTGATAGTAGCACTTTTCCACTGGATAAAATTTATTTTATGACCCAGTTTTGATGTATTACATCATCATCAGGTGTTGATGATTAAATACATCGAAATCCAATCATAAAATAAATTTTATCCAGTGGAAAAGTGCTACTATTAGTTATTCATTGTGTTCAATTTCCACCACATTCCGGCTGAAACTGCTCAATTTGTGAATAATTAATATATAATAAATAAATGCAAAGAAAGCTCTTGAGCACTTGAGCACAGCATTTCAGTTATATACCAAGGGGAACAATAAACTGATCTGCTTTATTGAATGAAACACAATAATAGAACAAGAATAGAGAATTGACGTTTTTATTAATCAAACCAATTTGCTTTTCCACAAACTTTTTATTCTCACGACTTTTTATTCTCAAGGTTTTGTTATAGCATAACATCACTGATAATGTTATGCTATAACAAAACCTGGGTGGTGAGAATAAAAAGTTTATGTGGAAAAAAAAGTTTGATTTATTTATTTTTTAGGAGGATTTATAAAAACGTCAATATGAAGATTTTCCATCAAGTTACGCTAGAAACTGTTTTAAGAAAAGAGAAGACAAAAAATTTTGGGCTAGCAATCAAAGGGATGAAAAAGTCGTGAGGATTATACAATCAATTAGAGAACAGAATTATGAGTAATCCTGGAAGGAAACATTTGAAATGGATAAGGGTTTGAAATGTGATGGTAGATGAAAGAAGACATGGCAATGAAGTAGGAGACTATGGTTTAGAAACAAGGAATGACTGTGGGGAAAAAGCATTAGAGTGCTGCAGGAAATAGGTTTTAATCATAATGAACACTTAGTTCAAACATCATGATGGGCAAGGGTATGCACAAAAAATGCTCTAAGATTATGAAAGATATCAGTTGGAATATACTAAGGTAAGGCACAGATTTAGGAACAGTATGGTTGATTTGCAAAGTTTGCCAGGAGTGAATGCAGATTCAGATTATAAGTTAGTACTAATGAATTGTGACATCCAATTCAATAGAATGAGATAGGGAAGGTGGCCATTGAAATAGAATGTAGAAATATAGCCAGGATAATGATATATGAGTATAAGGAGGCTGTAGAGACAATTGTAAGTGGTGAAAGTGAGATGAGTACAATAGAAGAAAAATGGGACTTTATCAAATAAGGGATATCAAAAGCTGCAAACACAACTATAGTTATCAAAGGCGCTATAACTACTATAACAACTTGGTATATTATTAACCCCTGCAGAGCACCTAAGGTCCATTTATTTTGCATTCTTTTACAGTCATCTTAATTATGGCCTAGAAATCTGAAGATAAGCACCTGGTATAAAATCTGACTTTATTCTGCAAGAAAAACTATCTGGATAAATTACTTCATCTTCTTCAATAGACCACTTCAGATCATTATTTATAAGTTGGAATATTCTTACTTTGTATAGCATTTATACCCATAAAATATTGATTTATGTAAAAGATAATTTACATTTGTTTCCCAAAATATATTAAGTGCATGCACACCAGAAAAAAATCACATCTCCATGTGTTACCGCAGAATAGCAAAATCACAACAATAATTGAATAACTTTGATATAAAATTATTGAACTAACTGCTGCAGACTGCTAGTAAAACTAGCTCTGCCAAAATGTAAAAAAAACCTACAGTCATGGCTAGTCTCTAAGACTCTGTACCCAATGAATGAATTTTATATTCATAGAAAAATGGATATGACTTTTTGATATGCTAGATGTCTGATGTGTGACATATGTCCAATGTGTTCCGTTTGACAAAGTCTATACCTTCTTAATGACCAATGAAGTAACAGTAATAATATTACTAAGCACATTAGAATATCTCTGGTATAAGAATAGGAGGAGAATCTATACAAATAAAATGAAGGCAATGAGGTTTTTGAGAAAGAGGAAGGCTAAATTAAATACTACGATAGGAGTTCACAAACTAGAGCAAGTGAAGCAGTTAACCTATTTCAGAAGTATTTTGGACCAAAATTATCCTAATATGTACTCATAGTAGTGACATAAAAGAAGAGCTACATGCATTATATGATTTTCTATGGCATAGAAACATGGTTGTTAAAACAAGATGATAAGCATAGATTCAAGGCTTTTGAAAAGTGGTTGTGAAGAAGAATGGAAAAGGTGAAATGGACAGAAAGGAAAACAAATGAGGAAGTGCTAGGTTAGGTGGAGGGTAAAGGGGATTAATGGAAGAAATCCAATGGAGGCAGGAAAAATTGATGCATAGCAATTGGATGTTGAAAACTTTGATTAAGTGGAGAATGTTAGACTAGTGAGGAAGGGGAAGGAATAGGAGAGACATGTTGGATAGAATGATGATAGGAAGGATGAATGCAGATTTGAAGAGGGGCTTGTTGTGGCGCCATATGTGAGACTGTGTTTCACTGGGAGAGGCTAAGAAATGTATTTGTTGCTTAAGAATTGTACTGTTGCATAGTCTCTATTCATCCAAAACCTACGTTAAATGGTATTATACCAATCATAACCATATAGAAAAAGATGCTGTGCTACTGATTACCAAACTTCCACTAGCACAGCAGCTAAAATTGGCCGAATGAAGAGATACATTTGGTGGGTATGAAGATACAAAGGATATCCTAAACAGTCACCTGCATTAGAGGTATGATCTGGGGCTTTCCTGGCATATCAGCTTGATGAAATTATCTTGAGTCTTCCACCAGGTCAGAGACCAAGACCCTTCCACCTGGTGGAAGACCTGAGAAAAATTTGTCAACTTGTGTTAGATTTTATACATTTTTAGAACAAGTATTGAAATCATTTTTCTCTGAGTTTAATGTGATTAGTATTACCTTTCCTGCGTATCCATTAAAAGTGTATGGAGACACTGCATGAAAGAGCAGGATCATAAACATAAAAAAATTGCTAAAATTGATATGCTGTTTTGTTTTGAGTGTAGAATTTTTACAAAAATGCACATAAATGAAAGGGAGTAATATTTAGGAGGTTCAGCTCTCATGAAATGCCCTTTTACTGGGTGTGGCCACATAACTTCCTTTTTTAAAGGGGGTTTGCTTTACAAAAGAGGAAGTTATGTTGCCACATCCTGAGCTATAAATTTTTTATTAAAATAGCATATATTTCATGAGTCACAAAATCATTTATTCTAATAAAATAAGGTATTTAGGCAAAAGTAACTGAAAGATGACCAATGTGTTCATTAATGATGGCTTTCTGTTATTCTGTTTAATATGAAGAAAAGAAATCTCACCTTTTAATCAGCCCCACAGGACAGTGTCAGCAATTGTCTAGGTATACTCAGATCATTGTCTCTATTATTTCTGGGGATAAACCCTGTTCATTGTGGGGCATAGACCAATCTCAGCCCTTCACTTCCCCAGACTCATGAAGGACAATGCTTCCTTGGTGTGACGTTGTCGAGGCATTGGAGTTCGATGTCGCAGCTGGAGCACTGCCGGTCGACTGTGTCCTCTCCATGCAAGCTGCAGGCCTCCCATGACCTTTTGCACTTTGCATCACTAAGAGGGACTCTACTGAAGTTGACCCGGTAAATGTTGCGGATGCTGGAGCTGATGGATGGACGTCTCGCAACCTGATTTTATTGCATTGGATATGAAGGTTGGTGACTATTAAAAGCTGCAAACTGTTAAATAATGGATTCATAACTGATTGTATATGATGAATAATGAAAGCTTAAAATATCCATGTTACCATATTTGTCATCTCAAAGGCCATATGTGTGTTTAAATAGTTTACTTATTAACTCTACACCAAAGACAAAATTTGATATTAAAAGTTCGTAAAAAATTGAACCGAATGTATGTATTGTTTTGAGAGAGATATGCTCTGATGTATTATAACCACAGAGATGAACATGGACAATAAAATAATTGCTATAATTTTGACTCCTTGGTGAGCACAATATCAGCCATGTAAAAATATATTAATAGGTACATCAATGTAAATAATCAAGGATAAATATTGGTAATTAGTAAGCAAAATTCTATGTGTAGAGATTGTATTATATTAACATTAAATAGTAATCATTTTAAATCGGCGAATATATTGAATAAAAATTTGAATTATGACTGCAAGTGAGTGAAAAAGAAATTGGATCATATAACTGTGGTCTTAAAATAGATTAGTGATTCATTTGTTGATAATCCATTATGATAATACTTAGGTAGGTACCCACATACAGAACTCATTTATGCTGAAAGAAAAATCTGTAAAACTGATTCTTGGTTATTGAAAATAATCAAGGTGATGCCATGGTATATAAAAGCATTAAGATACACACAGGTCAAGCACTCTTTTGTCTACCACCTGGTTAAAAACTGCAAAGTCAAAAATGTTGACCTAAAATATGACAATGAAGCAAAATATAGTTGTTTCATCATACATGACAACAGTGACTCAGTGTGGGAAGGAAATAATTTTACTGCTCTATTGTTACTAGTTTTTGTTTTACAGTGTTTTTATTGAAGCTACTTTATAATAACAATAAAAAATATTTTTCAAATGCAAAGTATGTAGGTACGTATGTATGAATTATGTTTCACAGGTATTTTTTAGTGAAGGATGCTTGATCTGTGCAATAGATTCATTCAGGAGGGATGGTTATCAAACAAATTTGGCTACGAGGAGGAAAAATGAGTTACTATTACAAGACGAAAACATGCAATAAACACTTTTTGAAGAGCACAATATATGTGCAGATAAAACTTGTACAAAGACACAAATATTCAATGTAAAGGTATACCTATTTACAAGATCCATACCTACTTAATACAATAGGTGTAACACAAATACCATTCAAGTATAATCAAAGGTATCTATAAAGCATATAAAAAAATCAGTTAGAAGAGTAATAATTTTGTGTTTGCATGCAATTAGGTACTGATTTATAAGCCAATAAAACTTATAAAAAATTACAAAGAATGGTGATATCCTTAAATATTCAGGAGCAAAGCTAATGTAACAAGTACATACAGAAAAGTAGCACTGCATCAGATGTATGATCAATTCAATATATTTATTCTGAAAATTTAATGAATACATTCTTTAGTAGAGGGCTTTATGTTTGGTGAGTATCCATACTAATTATTCTACATAAGGTTCTGGTAAGGTATCTGTTCAAGTATTCTCAAAAATAATATCATAATATTTTATTGAGACATTACGGTAATCTAGCAATAGATATAAAATACCAATAGAATGGTGGCATTGCACTATAAATGACTGTGATTAGATGTTTATTTGAATATATTTGTTTTTAATAGATAGCATTGAATATTTTATAATTGCAAAAAAACTATATGCTTGCATTGAAGATTTAAATCAATCGAAAAATATAGTTCATTCTATATATGAAGCATTTTTTCTATTCTAGATTTGAAAGTAGTTAGGTACCTAGCTATCAATTATTGGTAAGAACTACAAATTTGGCAATGAAATGTATATCTAATTTTAAAAATAAGTAAAAATATGCTTTATTGATGCTATTTAAGGTTTTATGATCACTAAAAACAGACAACTGAAATGGCATCATGGTGCCTGCCAAACAATGAATTAAAACATGTCAATAGATACCTACTGCTACATTTGTGCATATTTGTATCTATGGATTATTACTGTAATAAAATTAGTTGCAAAAACAAATTTAACAAAAATGAAACTTATGTTGATACCGAGTAACTTGACCTGCAATATGGAAGTATATGCTTTAATGCATCTAAAAATAATAGCAATATATCCAAAATATTTTTGAAGCACAATCCTAGCAAATTTTATACAGTAAAATTGTTTATCCTATTTTTGATTTTTAAAGTCAAAGCTTACTTTGAACAAATCATAAAACTTGAAGATTTAGGAAAATCTACTCTTGCACATAATTTTAGTCCTGAGGTTTTTAAACCTTGAGGCATACATATTGATTACTATACTCTTTAGATAAATGAATGGTATAGATTGATCTGGCTTCAAGACTGACTTAAACAAAAGCAGTTCATTAATGATACTTATTGTATGACACAAAATATAAGATCGACAAAACCTAAAAAAAAGTTATAGATTGGTAATGAGTTTTGGTTCAGTTTACAATTCAAGTTTTGATGGTTAATGTTTAATTCGGTGTTAAATGATTCTTATATATTTTCATGTGATAGCTAATCTTGTGACTTGAGATATTTATGGTTAATGGTAAATGTAATTAATTTTACAATGCATATACTGTTGTGCACTAATAAATGTTCATTTAACATTTTATAACATAATTATTTATTAAATTAGTTACATTTTGGTTGAGTTAATAGGTTAATGGTTTTGTTGAGTTAAGAGGTTGTTAATGAGTTGTTGGGTAAAGATTTTTGGTACCATATATTTGGTGCAGATACAGAGAATGGTGAAGAACTAATACAAATACAGAATGATTAAGCAAAATCTCTACAGGATGTGTTTGGAATTGGAACATTTCTGTTGGACTGACAGGAATTTATATAAAAAATTGATATTCTAAAAAAATTGGTATTCTAAAGAAATCTTGTACATCCCATTATTTCTTTTCATTTATTCCCCACAATGTAGAGATTTTGCCATGTAATATATAGGTATGTTAGGTTTGATAGTATATTAAAATGTTTTACCTGAGGAAAGAAGAGATAAAATCCTCTGCACTCAACATTTATTCATCAGTAATACTTAGGTCATATTTTGTAAATCTGTAAGTAAATCTCAGTTCATACTAAGAGAAAAGCCAATGTACTAATAGTTCAAATGTCAATCAGCTTTCCACTGAAGGGAATTCATTATTTTTCATTCAATGTCATTTGAAAAATTTTGTCTAAAAGAATCTTTCATTGAATGAGAACTGTATGTCTTTTAGGTATGTTACTAAGCATGTTTCAGAAGTACATGTGTTTTTCTTTGTTGATATCTTACTAGTTCCCATTAAATTAGAATTGATATTCTATACAATAGCTTTATCTAGACAAAGGAAGAAATTCTAAACAAATGGAATTTTGAAGCTGGAAAGGTAGTCAAGGTTTAAAGTATAGGAAATTGTAGCCTTTAGGCTAACTTAGTCTGAACTGAAAAAAGGTATGCACTCCATTGGTAATCAATTAATTGAATATTTTGTTTTTTTTTGGTAACCAATTTGTTCAAAATGAAAGATTTTATCTGATAGCAACTTAACTCATTGAAATTTTAATACATATCTTATTAAAACTATAGCTGTAATTTAATGGTTAAAATAAAATTTTGACTGGATATTTTGGTCTTTTTGCATTTCACAGAGAAAATATTATTAATTATAGAAGACTATTTAAGACAGGAGACTAATTACTGCTATATTTCTAAGCCTCACTTAGCATGGCACCCTACAGTAAATTCTTATGAATACTTTCTACATCCCTTCATTCTGTCTAACTTGCCTAACCTTTCCCTCCCCCTACTACACTCCCCCTCCATCACAGTCTTCAATATTTCAATACCTAGCAAAATCCTATGCATTCACTTCTCTTGCCTCACTTGTATTTCTCTGAAATTTGGTGACTCTTCTCTCCTACCATATCAGTATTTCTTCATTTATTTTCATATATTTCCATGCAGGTAACTATTCTACCTGCCAAATTTTTTCCCATCCAATTTTAATGTTAAACTTAGCCTTCAACTTTCATGATAACCTTGTTACATATGCCTTATTTACATTAATTACCATCCCATACTATAACATCAATTTTCTAGTGTACTCAGTTGTGATTGTCACCCTTTAGTTGACTGGCTTACTCACTTAATCATCCACAAATTTGACTGATTTCATGAAAGCCTTACCGAATTTCCATTCCCATGCCAAACTCTTTCAATGCTTTCTTTGCCATTTTCTCCATGTATACCTCTATTGAAAAGCATAGGTGATAAGTGCTCCTATCTTACCCCCTGACCAACACTGTCCATCCTGACTCCATCTGCCATATGCATCTGAGTCATCTGAGAAATATCCAGGTTGCAGAAATTCACCTAGACCTCCAATCTACCTCTATAAGAAGGAACTATCTTGTCTTAATATTGTCTAAATCAAGATGTTTTATAATTTTTGTTATCCTGCACAAAATAAAGTTTTTGCGCAATTTACTCTGTCAAATGTCTCCTCAGAATCCAAAATCTAAGATCAATTAGAGATACCTACATATTCTGATTTCATAATTAGGCATATTTCATTTTATATACACATCATCATATGGTGGCTTCACAATTGGTCACAGTAATTAACTCCCTAAATTACTTGTTTGTAAACACTTCACTGGAAATATGATAACTGTAAAGGATTAAATATTTTATTTTTGTTCTAGTAAGTAGTTTTGTTCTATTAAGTTCTAGTAAGAGTTTACTGTGATGCTAAACTAAATACTTTTGCAATGTGTCATTAAATATGAAAGTTACTCCACATCAAGAGAGATTAATGAATACAGTATATGCATAGCTTTGCAGTTTGAACATTTAGGTTATGGGAAATTCAGTACGTACCTAAGTAGGTACAGATAAGTAAGTAACTACTGATATATTTTGTCAGAACAAAACAAATAATTTCTGTGGACGATAAATGAGAGATATTAAATAGCTTTTTCACCATTGTTGTTGCAGTTTTACATGACTTTTACTTATCAGTGTGCAGTGCAGCAGTGGCTTTGATTGTTTTGGTGCACTGAAATTTAACAAAACCCCTGGTATTTCTACAAGATTCTTGAAAAAACCCTTTGAAATTTGAGTGTAAAGTTAAAGAATTACAAAGAATCAGACAGTATGTCAAGAGTTCACCAGAGAATACATTGGAACATTCAAAAAATATTAAGACCAGAATTTACAGAAAACATAATTCACATGGTGACTTTTGTTTTACTACAACAGGATGCAAAATATGAACTCCTGAGCTCTTAGGAAAATACTCAAAACATTTTTATTAAGTAATATACCGGTTAAGGTAGATTTTGGATGGACACAACTAACAAATAAATATTTTGTGACTCCTAACTAAAAATAATCCAGAAACCTTGCCTACATCAAGTCCCTCTCATCTCGGTGTACTTCCTTCCTCCCTTCATCCTGCCCAACATCCCTATCCTGTTCCTGTCCATTCCTCATTTGCCTAACATCCTCCCCTCTATATCAGTCTTCATCATCCTACTGCCGATCAATATGCCCTACATCCATTTTTCCAGCTTCCTTAGGATTTCTCCCAACAAACCCCTCTGCTCACCCACCCCTAGTACTTCCTCATTTGTTTTCCTTTCAGTCCATTTCATCCTTTCCAGTCTTCTCCACACCCAGTGACCACATTTCTGTGCCGTACATAACTACAGGGTTCGTCCGGAAAATAAGTGTACTGAGCTCAGGGAAAAAAATTTGTTACACTTTTACATATCTTAAGCTAATATTCGTCAAAATTGGACCCTTGTGAGTCGATACACTTGTTCCAGTGGCGTTCCCATTCCTGGAACGCTCCCGCGAAGGCATCATCGGGAACCTCTCGAAGACACGTCGTCACGGCCTCTTTGACGGCGTCCAAAGTCCCGTATCGCGTTCCTTTCAAACTCCTCTTTATCTTCGGGAACAGAAAGAAGTCCGGTTGTGCCAAGTCCGGGCTGTAGGGTGGGTGCGGCAGCATTGCCACGCCGTGCTTGGCCAAGAAGTCCGCCACGACAAGCGCGGTGTGAGACGGCGCATTGTCGTGAAGCAGCCGCCAGATGTTTTTGATCGCTGGCCGGACGCGGGCGACTCGTTTTCGAAGCCTGTCGAGCACTTGGACGTAAAATGCAGCATTTACAGTTTGTTGTTCAGGTACAAATTCGTAGTGGACGACTCCCCTTTTGTCAAAAAAGACTTATTTGTCAAGACACTTATTTTCCGGACGAACCATGTATGCTCCATTTCAAAGTTTTGACCAGTCTTTTCTTAACATCCATACTCAACGTCCCTGTAATCAATTCCCTCCTCCTTGCAAAAGCCTCTTTGTCTGGTAAATTCTTCTCCTCACGTCCCTAGTACTTTGACTTTGTTGGTCCAAAACACTTCTGAGATACATACTATAAACTGTTCTACCTGCTCTATTTTTTGCTCTCCTATTTTAATGCTAACCTAATGTTCCGCACTCGCACCTGAGCAGTCTGAGACATGTACAGGTTGCAGATCAGTCTCCTGTCCCTGCAATCCATTCCTACTCTCTGCAATACGCGCATTAATTTTTCCCAATTCACTCTATTAAACACTTTTTCGAAATCTACGAAACAGGCAAATACGACCTCATTGTATTCTTTATTCCTCTCGATTAGTGATCTCATTACTGCAATGTCATCGCACATGCCTTTTCCCTACCTAAACCCAAACTCATCATCCCTTATGTAATCAGATGCCTTACTCTCCATCCTTTTGTTGATGATCCTGGGAATAACTTAAGCTACATGGAAAATCAAAATTATTGTTCTGTAGTCCTCATATGATGTAGTCTTTACCTTTTTTGAATAGGAGCTAACACTGATCTCACAGAGTCTTTCAGCCAGATTCCTTCTTCATAGATGCTATGAATCAGTCCATATAGACTCTTCCTACTACATTTTCTGAACCTTTTAGTATTTCCGCTGGAATGTTATCTACCGCCACCACCTTATTTGATTTCACCTTCCATAATGTCCTTTCTAAGATGGATGAGAGAAGAAGATGGAAAAATGTAACCACAGAGTTAGGCAAAATGAAGTACAAAGAGTTAAAAAATAAATTGAGAAGGGCCACAAATGAAGCAAAAGAAGAATGGTGGAAAACGCAATGCGAGGATATGGAAAGTTTACAGAAGAAGGGTGAAATTGGTGCTCTATACAGCAAGGTTAAGTTATTATCGGGAAGTAAGTAGGCAAGATCTGTGCTAACAGTTAAAGATAAATGGGGTAAGATAATAGTTGAACCAGGAAAAATCCAAGAGAGATGGAAGGAATATATAGAAACACTGTATGGTAAAGAACTTAGGCCGACAAGGTTAGACAGAAAAGGAACATGACGTAGAAGAACATAGCTTAGGTCCAGGCATACTCGACGATGAAATAGAAAGGGCATTAAAGGAGATGAAAGCAAATAAGGCTGTGGGGGTGGACAATATTCCTGTATAAATGTTGAAATGGTTAGGAAAATGTGGGAAGAAGGCCATATAGGGACTGATTCGTAGTATCTATGAAGAAGGAATCTGGCCGGAAGATTTCGTGAGATCGGTGTTAGTTCCTATTCCAAAAAAGGCAAAGTCTATATCATGTGAAGATTACGGAACAATAAGTTTGATATCCCACGCAGCTAAAGTTATTCTCAGGATCATCAACAAAAGGATAGAGAGTAAGGCAAATGATTACTTAGGGGATGATCAGTTTGGGTTCAGGAAAGGAAGAGGTACGCGTGATGCCATTGCAGTAATGAGATCACTAGTCGAGAGGAATATAGAATACAATGAGGACGTTTTTGCCTGTTTTGTAGATTTCGAAAAAGCGTTTGATAGAGTGAATTGGGAAAAGTTAATGCGTGTATTGCAGAAAATAGGAATGGATTGGAGGGACAGGAGACTGATCCGCAACCTGTACATGTCTCAGACTGCTTCGGTGCGAGTGGGGAACGGAGAGTCCGGATGGGCAGTGTTAGGAAGAGGTGCAAGGCAGGGTTGCCCATTTTCCCTGGTGTTGTTCAACGTATATGTGGAGGAAATGATTAAAGAGGCATGGGAACAACTGGAGGTAGGAATGAAAGTCGGAGGGGAATTCGTAAAATCGGTTAGGTTTGCTGATGACCAAGCATTAGTTGCTCAGTCAGCCAAGGGGTTGCAAGCATTGTTGAGTGAATTGCAGGTTCAGTGCGATAAATATGGGATGAGAATCAATATTAATAAAACAAAGGTTATGCGATTTTCCAGAAAGAAAAAGCCTAAGCTAAATATTAAAAGAGGCGGGGAAAAAATAGAGCAGGTAGAGCAGTTTACATATCTCGGAAGTGTTTTGGACCAATACGGTCAAAGTGGTAGGGACGTAAGGAGAAGAATTGCGCTAGGCAAGGAAGCTTTCTCAAGGAGGAGGGAGATGATGACGGGGACGTTGAGTAGGGATGTTAAGACAAGACTCATAAAAACTCTGATATGGAGCGGAGCTATGCACGGCGCAGAAACGTGGTCGCTGAAGCAGGAGGATAGACGTAGATTGGAGGCTTTTGAAATGTGGGTGTGGAGAAGAATGGAAAAGGTGAAATGGACCGAAAGGAAAACAAATGAGGAAGTACTAGAAATGGTGGGGGAGGAGAGGGGTTTGTTGAGAGAAATCCTATGGAGGCAGGAAAAATGGATGAAAGGCGTATTGAGCGGTAGTGGAATGTTGAAGAGGGTAATAGAGGGGAGGATATTGGGCAAGCGAGGAAAGGGCAGGAATAGGATAGGGATGTTGGACGGGATGAAGGGAAGAAGGAGGTACACGGAGATGAAGGGGGACCTGATGTAGATTAGGTTGCTGGATTGGGTTTCGTTTGGAGTTACAAAATGTTTATTTGATAGTTGTGTCCATCCAAAAACCTACCTTAACCGGTAGATTACCTAATAAAATGCCCTTTCTGTATCATTTTCGAGTATGCCTGGACCTAAGCTATCTTCCTCTACGTCATGTTCTCTTTCTATGTCTAACCTAGTTGGCCTAATTCTTTACTATACTGAAATCACTTTACTCAATTTACAGTCTATAAAAAAAACCATAAACACAGTAATCAACCCGAACGTTGGTTTAGTAGGTGATGGTAGAGCTCACCCGTGTACCAAGCCCAACAGCGTGTGAATATTCACACATCAGGGTAGGGGGGCCAGTTCCTTTCCCTGTGCCGGTTATGGTTTCCCAGGAAGATCTGGTACCAGAAAAATCAACTAGCTTGGGTGGAGCTGCAGGTGCCCAAAGTACCTTGCCCGGGAATCGAACCCGGGACCCTCTGGTCAGTAGTCCAACGCTCTACCCGCTAGACCACCGCGACCCGCAGTTGGTCTATATATACCTTTAATCTCTCTTTGATTTTTTGTGTTTCAACTATTATCTTACTCGACTTATCTCTAACTGTTAGCATAGATCTTCCCTTCTTACTTCCTCCATTTAACCTTGCTGTATAGTGCACCAATTTCACCTTTCCTCTGCAAACTTTTCATATGCTCGCACTGCGTCTTCTACCATGCTTCTTTAACTTATTTTGTTACCCGTCTCAATTTTTTAAATTTATTATACTTCCTTCTATCTAACTCTTTGTTTACATTCTTCTATTTTATTCTCTCATTTATCTTTCTAATCATCTCATCAGTGATCCATGGTTTTCTAATCCTTTTCCCATTAACGGTTCTTATATTTTCTTTTGAGGCTATGGATATCGCTTTCTTGATACATTCCCATTTTACTTCATTAGTACTCGACTAATTTCATCCCATCCATCCATGATTTTTTCTATAGCTTGTTAATAATCTTGTCAATCCATTCAATGCTGCTACATTACATTTCCTAAACCGCCACCCCAGCCTTATCTTTTTGAATAGGATGCAACATTTCATAACCACTAAATTGTGGTCAGATTCTGCATCTGCTCTCGGGAAGCTATGCGAATTGATCACACTGTTCATAAACCTATGCCTAGTCATAATATAGTCTAACTGATACCTTTCTGAGTTACCTAGCATTTTCCATGTATCCCTACGCCTTTTGTGGTGTCTAAACCATATGTTGGTGATGACTAACCCATGTCTCCTGCAGAACTCAATTGCTTTCTCCCCGTGGTCATTCCTCGTACCTAAACCATAGCCACCATCTCATCCCCACCTCATCTCATCACTATTTCTTCCTTCGCCTACCATCGCATTCCTATCCCCCATTACTATCAAATGTTTTCCTGCAGGAACACGCACGATAATGTTCTCTAACTGATCATATATCCTATCGACTTCTTCCTCCTCATGATTGCTTAGTGGAATGGAAACCTGAACCATGACCAAGTTCATCAGCTCTGCTTTTATCTCTACTAGTAACATTCTATCCATTGCTTGTTCAATGTTTTCTATGTTTCTTCCTACCTTATCACTCAATATTATGGCAACCTCTTGTTGGCTTTCATCCCCACTGCTGTACATTTTTCTATAACTACCACTCCAGTAATCCCCGCCATCCTTCTATCTCTTCTCGCATAAACCTAAAATATCTACGAGGGTCATCCGGAAAGTAGTACCCGTTCGTGAAATAAAGACACAAAAGTAAATATTAACAAACATAAAAAATTTTATTTGAAAGAGGATACTTTAAACTACTTCTCAACATAATCTCCAAGCAAATTAAGGCATTTGTCATAACGTGTGACAAGTTTCTGTATTCCTGCTGCATAGTCCTTCGCCGCCAGCTCATTGAGATACAGGGTCACTCCTTCTTTACGTTCTTCATAGCTGTCAAATCTTTTTCCTGCCAAAAAGTCTTTAAGCTTTGTAAAGAGATGAAAATCTGAAGGGGCCAAGTCCGGGCTATACGGTGGATGGTCGAAAGTTTCCCATTTGAATTGCTGCAAAAGTTTTTGTGTTATCCCAGCTGCATGAGGCATTGTCATGAACTGTAAGCATGCGAGGGACCCATCTTGCACAAATTTTTGCATAATGCAGATGGTGTTTAACAATTTTATGAACAATTGTTCGAGAAACATTGGGAAAATGCTCACAGATGTCATCAATTGTGACGCGCCGATCGTTCCTCACGAATTCGTCAACTGAGCTCACCAGTTGGTCTGTAATGACAGACGGTCTCCTGGAACGCTTATCGTCGTGTGTGTTCCCCCTCCCCATGTTGAAGTTGCGACACCACCGCCGAACAGACGACTCGTCCATTACATTGTCTCCATACACCTCCTTTAATTGGCGATGAATATCACATGGGCGAACGTTTCTTGCATTGAGGAATTTAATCACTGCCCTCACTTCACAACTGGCGGCGTTCTCAATTTTTTTAAACATTGTAAACAATCACAGAAACAACACAGGCAATGCTAGCGTCACGCAACTTGGCTCAGAGAAGGCAGACAAGCCACTGAAGCTATCTGACCTCGTCCAGCGGCTACTCGCGTCGTCAGCACTTCATGCGGCACGAACGGGTACTACTTTCCGGATGACCCTCGTATGTTCCCCTTCCCATTTCTCTGTTAATATTCTCTAATTTTCCTGTCCTCAACATTGTCCTGACATTTGAAGTTCCTATACTTACTAAATTGGGCTTCATCCTCTGTGTCTTCTGTCCTGCTGCTGTCACATTTTCGTTTCCCCTTGCCTTGCCTCAATAGTTTTTTTAACATGACACCATCACTCAATGGCAGCCGCCTCACTGAGGAACAGATGCTGCGTGGACTACCTTTCGTCTGGCTCCTAACCATGGACCTATCTGGCATGGGTGACCCTACCAGGAGCAATTATTATTACTCCCACCGGCACAGCTCCAGGGGTCATCGATCGGAATGCACAAGCCCTTCCACCATGCCAAGGTTGTACCCCATGGTAGGGGCTCAAAACACACATATCTTTTTTCTGGGAGACTCTAGACTCATTTTATCCTGGAAAATTCAAAACCTTGAGTGCAGGGGAAAGAATCAAATAAGGAAGACAAGAAAAAGGACAGGCACCCACCTGTATGGGACATGCACGTGCTGTGTGAATAGAGGCAGCCTGTGAGATGGAGGTGGAGTGGGGGGAGGAAGAGTGGGAGGGGAGGAGGAGCCTATCGAATGCACCTCTTCGATTCGCTCCAACTCGCTAGCGATCGCCGCAGCTCCTGCAGAGTTCTGCTTGAAGAGCCTGCCCCTTGTCTCGCCCCCTGTGCCACTGCCTCCTGAACCACCACCCCCTGGGTCGTCGCCTCTGTCCAGACTGAACTGCCTCTTGAGCAGGCGGCAGCCAGGAGCCTGGTTCCCTGGCCTGAGCAGCAGCATTGCAGATGCCGCCCCCGCCACTGATGAAGTGCTGCCCCCATGTCCACTGGACCCCTCGCCTGGAGGAAGGCAGCGGTAGTGGTTGTATGGAAGGCTCAGGTCTCCATCCCCAAGGATGCGGGAGGTGATGGAGCGAGGGGGTTTGCCAAAAGTTGCTCCAGTGAGGGCGGCAGAATCCAGCGGAGAGGTGGATGTGGGAGGTGGGCTTGACTGCTTGCCATTTGCTATTACCAGTTTATCTAGATCTTCTTCAATGTCTGTCTCAGAACAGACAATTATTTCCTCTTCCAACTGTGTGACAGGTTTTCCTGTCCTTAGAGCCAAGGAAGGAAAAATATTGGTGAAACATTTATCACAATAAATTATGAAAAATCCCTTTATCAAGTAAGAGTCTATGATGGCTTCATTGTATGGATTATTTCTCTGAAACTTTGAAAAATTTCATTCTATCATTTACCATTCCTATTAAGAGTAAGCCAATAAGACAATGCTCCCTTTATCATTGGTGAGTCGATATATACTTCACATTTAGAGCAGCACCTTGGATAGCTAACTAAAATATTTTATCTTTGAATTAATATGGATTTTTTGGCTGAAAGACTCCCAATAGAATGCATAAATGACCATAAAATTGATATTCTAAACAAAGTCATTCATATTCTACCACTTAGGGATGCTGTTTACTTACATGCATTTTAATTAATGCAGTAAGCATTGATATGCACTGGCAAACTTACCCAGACACTGGAGATGATGGTGGAGTTGGAAGGGGTTTGTCAAAACCTTCCTTGCCCTGAAGCCAAAATGTTGGCATTAATCCTTTACCCTTGACCTCTGTCTCTCCTCGATATTCTATCCTGTAGCCACCAACTTCATCTAATTTTAATTTTGTAGCCTCTGATAAGTGGATCCTCCAAGGAGCACCTGTTTTAATTAAAAATATTTTATTAGTTAGGTACAGTTCTTTAAAAATAAACTACAGTGTGTTTGTTTGCCTGAATTCAAATGTATTCATTTTGTGAAAGCAGTGAATTGGAATGTTGATACTCTAAAAACTGTGATGAAACAATGGCTGGAAAAAACTTTACATCACTATGACTTATAAATAAATGATGGCATCATTTAATGTGCTTAATTCATTCAAAAGTATCCCCTCAGCACCTAATGTACAGTTAGGCAAAATCCTCAGTGGAAGCTAAATCATTAATACCTGTGAGCAAAAAGTTGTGGCATTTATTAGAAACGTGTGTAAGCAAAACCTTTTCCAGTTCAAGCATAAATTATTTTTAAAATCTAGTCTCACAGCCAGTTCTACTTTAATATGTATTGGGTGATACTTTCATGGGAAAATTAATGGTAACACATTTTTATCCTCTTTAGTAGCATGACGACCAAAGAAGTAGAACATATGTATGTGTCCTAATGGCAGGGCTTGATTTCCAATGGGATTGGGATTGATTCCCAATAACTTTGGGCACCCACCCAAGCTATGTGATTTCTTGATTACCAGACATTCTTGGGAAACTACAGGTATCCTGAGAGAAGCAGGTGGCCCCTCAACCAGGCATGTGTATTTGAAAGATTCCCACAAACATTTTCCTAATTTGAAATAAAGTTTCAGGCAAATGTGTTGCTCTTTGAGATACTTAATTGTTTTAATTAATTGAAAACGGTGACATTACCCAAATTAGTTTACCCAAGTCCATTTAGCTCACTGAATAACTGTTTTGTTTGATGGGACAATTGTTAGAGCAAATTTAAATATCCCCAATATAAAGTATGAACATAATTCATTCCTGGTTCATTAGTACATAATCCATATCCTATAAAAAAGTTTGGTTTATATTTCAGCAGACATCATAAGCAGTAGCTAATTTTTTAGCACAACTAATTGTCTCATAATTTTTGTGTATAAGATCGTAAAGTAAAGATTTTTCCCATTTGAAACAACCTATGTAACTGGTAGTTATTTATCAGCATGATTGAATTACATGATCAAATCATCAAATATTGTATTAAATGGTCCCATGATTAAATAAAATGATCACCTTAACATCATTTATATAATACAGGACGTTACATTCTTGTACCATCAAAGTATCTTCCCAGAACTTGTGTGGAAAATTTATCTGGTTGGTCTATGAAATTTAAAAACATATTAAATACGAGCAAAAACATGAATAATTACTGTCAGTGTACAATTTAATGTGCATCAGCCACTTTAATTCAAGATTTGAAATCTTTTTTTATTGGTTCAAAATGAATTAGCAGTTTATTTATCTATTCTCTGCAAACATTTTTACTTTAAGAAAGGCAAATGCATGAAAATACTTGGAAAAATTCTAAAAAATATCCAATGGAATACAGATATTTTTATATATCACATGGGTTATGGTCAAAAGTATTAAAAAACAATATTATTCATGTGAAAAACAAACCTGAGAATACAAGTGAAAACTTAGCCTAACCTGTGGATTCCATTCTAGATGCTGTGTTGACAGTATCTCCGAAAAGACAGTACCTGGGCATTGTTAATCCAACTACTCCAGCACAACATGGACCTATGCAAAATATTAAATATAATTATTAACATAACTCTCAAGGAGATGGGTTCTGCATATCATATATGGAGAGGGAAGGGAAGGAAAGAAGAATTTAAATGGTTTTAGAAGAGCAGATAAATCAGGGATTGGAAAATTAATGGTGAAAAATAAAAAAAACTGCTACAATCAACCTAAAGAATAGGGGGCTGCACTCCTGCCTCAAAAAGAAAAACTTTGTGTGCTATAAATAAAACAATAACCCGATTAAATTCAAAGTACTGCAGTATTTGATATTTCTGTTCATTTTTGATATCTTAGGCAATCAAAAATGAATATAAATATCAAATATTGTGATACATTGAATGAAATAGAGCAATTGTTTTATTTATAGCACACAAAGTTTCTGTTTTTGAGACAGGAGTGCAGGCCACTATTCTTTGGGTTGGCAGTGCCCATATATGATACACATTTGATACCTTATGCAGCATTTTTATAATGCAAAGTTCCTGTTTGAAAATGCAAGAATATAGCTGTTCAATACTTACTATCTATTATTATTATGTAATCTACCAGGTAAGGTAGGTTTTGGATGGACACAACTACCAAATAAATATTTTGTTTCTCCTAACAAAACAACCCCACACACTACTGTTCAACAGGTCCCTCTTATTATTAATTTAAGGTTATTTTCACCATTAGGGATAGACAGGAAAGGATGAAGGGTGGAGAGAAACCCGGCGTCGGCATTAGCCTACTCTTAACGAGAGGCACCAAGGGGTCCGCAGTTTAACATCCCATCCGACAGATGTCATACTCACTCAAAGTGCCCTCCACAAAGCACCTCAAGCATAGATCGAGATACCACTGAAAAATATTCTACACCGCTGGGATTTGAACCCATGCCCTCTGGGTATGAAGCTGGTATGATAGTCACCACACCATCTTGATCCCCCTATATACAGGTATGTTGCACAATCTTCCCTGTATGTTCATTTTATTTTAGCATTTATGATATGAAGATTAAAAAATTATCATGATTATTTACTCAAAATTTTAATTCAGATGTGTAAAATCTTTGAAATGTATCTTTATAGTTTCATTAAAATTCCAAATTGCCATATTTAATGATTTTTTACCATCTTAATTTAAAATGCAAACATTCATATTTTAGTGCTTTTCATTAATTTATATTTCAGCATATTTTTAGGTAAAACATTTTGCTATTCTGTATTGATATGACTAACATATTACATCAAAAATATAGTTATTATAGGTAGACATCCAATAAGTATAAGCGTAGTTGTTCAGACATAACTTTGGAAGTGAGGTCAATATTCAAAGAATAACAGACATAGAACAATTCCACAGTTTTTAATTGAACTAATGTAACCAATTTCAATAGCATTAATATTTTTAAAGTGTTGTTTTGTTTTCCATCCCATGCAATGTAAATAACCTTTTTTCATCTGATGTGTTCCAAAAAAATATATGTGCATTTTTTTGTTTTATGACAAAATCATGCTGAACCAGCCTAGAGTGAATGAGCAATAAATAAATAAATGAACACTTTTATGCTGTGTGAGGATTTGCAAGGGTTCAATTGAATACTTTCCCTTTATGTTTACATTTCTACAAGATATGTTAGGTTCTTACATTTATGAGTTCTGATATATTAAATAATATATCCACATCTTGGCACTTGCGTGATATCCATTTCAATAATTAGATACCCTGATATTTATTTGATTATGTAATCAAAGTGAGTCTTCTAAGACCTCATGTATTATTCCAAATCCAAAAGGAATCTATATACCCAAACAAGTAATCAGGGTAATGAGGTGATCAACTAATTAGTCAAAGAGGGATGAGTTATCAAATGAAAGCTAAGTTATTGATCCATGTGTTTATTAAAGAACCAACATAATCACCCAGGTACTCATCTAGATGTTCAGATACATCCAGAAACACATGTCTCTTGAATGGTTATTAGAATGAGATAATAAGACATCACTTGGCCAGTATTTATACCATGCATTAATATTATCCTCCAGTTATGTGTTTGTTATTTGTTTGAATACTGAAACTCATCACAAATCCATACCATTCAGTTTCTGTGTTAGGACTAGACTGGTCACCATAGGATAGAGGGTAAGCAGTCTTGCCCTAAATTTAAATTGTTCTAACAGAGTACAGCTAACAGGAAACTTACAACATGAGAGACTATGCCATTTATAATACATAGATACTTCATACTCTACAAGTATGACACATTTATGGAGATGTCAAAACAGTATTTGAAATCAACCACAGACACTCACTAAGCTTGACATGCAATCAATGGCCACAGCAGGACACTGAGGGGCTTCTGAATATATTTACATGGAGTTTATTGACATTTTTATGCGCCTAATTCTATTAAAATTCTCTAAATATCAGTCTGGGTCATAATTTAACATCCATTTACAACCGATTATTACATGGAGCAATAAAGAGCCATCTTTAATATCTCTGATTCACATTTCCTTGGTCAAAGTAAACAGATTAGTACACATGGCTTTTTAGAATGAATTTTAGCCAAAAATATAGTCAAAATATAAAGCATTAATGCTTCAAATATACGCCAGCACTTTGTTCCAATAATGAAAACACATTACATTTTTTATCTCGCTGAAAATGGTTAAGGAAACAGTCCTTCAATTATTTATTGTTGACAGGCCATTACATATAAAGGTAAAAAGTTCAAACAGTATTTTACCTGTATGTAAACCTATCCTTAACCTTAAAGGTGTGAGAGGCAGATGACGGATACGAAATCTGCCACTCTGATGTAGTAAGTGGAGTGCCATTGTTGCAATCTGATCAGCATGATCAGGAATTCTTACTGGAAGACCACCCACAACCATGTATGCATCTCCTATTGTCTCCACCTGCCAAAAAATTATAGATTCATTAGTAAAAATATAGATATACTTGAAATTAAAATTGAATTGCTTATAGAAATATTTTCCATGTTCCTAATGTATTTTGAAATTAAGAAAATATTTTGGAAAAATTATGGAGTGGAAGTCTTTTTTTTGTCTTTCAAAACTGAGTTTTAATTTAAAACATGAAAAATAAAATATTTTTATTCTTATTAGCTGTCTACTAGTCTTCAGGCAGAGGGTTAGGTTTTAATGAACTTTGGCACTGCAAACTACTGTACTCAATGACTCTCTTACTAACATGACACCAAATCCTTAAAACCTGCAATACAAGTTAAAATAACTTCATTTTTAGCTATGCATACTATTTATCTCAATGAAGTCCACCCAAGGGTGATTATTCACATAAATAATTAATTAATTAAGATAGTTAACTTAATTGAGATAAAGAGTGTGCATGCCTGTTATTTTCCTCCTACCTTACTTCTCCAGAATTATTGCTCGAAAACAAATTTCAGCATCTTATTCCCTCTCAGTATCTCCTGCATCCACTTTCCTGCCTTCTTTCAATTTGACCCAAAAGCCATATCTCCCCCCCCCCCCACCATGTCTAGAGCTGAATCATTTATTTTCCTCCCTACTCATTTTATGTTCCCCATTCTGCACACCCACATCTAGTGAGCATCCAAGCTATTCTTACCCTCTTGCCTCAATGACCAAATGATCAAGTTACTGAGGCAGTAAAGACAATGGTCTGTATTAAAGTTTTCACAATCTTTTCTTTAAGTATGTACTCAAAGTCTCTGTCATCCAATCCCACTTCTTTGTAAATGCTCCCATAATTCTTCTTTTTACTTCCCTACTACTCTGCCTGCCCTCAAAGATACATTCTAAATAGACTAACAAAATGAAGTCCAATCAACGTATATCTATCTCTTCTAGTTTAAGACCTCAACTTTAATGTTTATTTTAGCCAAACTATTTCTTGAGAACCACATTACCCTCATTTTTTGTGATAAATTCAAATTTCTTACTTATCACGCTGATTCTGTAATGCAGTAGTAAGGATTGTAATCCTTTGGCTGACTTGCTAATTTAATCCTTGAAATTCCACAAATTTACTGATTTGAAGAGTTCCCAATCTACTTTCACTGCTCCCTCCATTCCTTTTCATGCCTGTCTTACCATATCCTCCACATATATAGCCAATTCACAAGAACAGATGATGATGGGCATCCTTGTCTTATGCTCCTGTTCATACTGACTCTCTATTTGTTATCCACAACTGTGAAGTCTGAAATGTGTACAAGTTCCAGATAAATTGCCTATCCCTCCAGTCTACTCCTATCCAGAATGGATTAAAATTGATGAGAAGGAGAGGGCTCTCCTAATGTCATCACTCATAGAGCTGTATGGCAGATACTTTGAATGGTAGGAGACTGAAAAAAGCTGGCAGTCGATACAGCTGAAAGTTTGCGATTCAGTGAGGTGGTTGCAAGAGGCATCTGACCCTGGTGGAGCAGCCACTTAATAATGGTATCTCATTAGAAACACTATTGAGGAAGGCAATGGGAAATCATCACAATTACTAAGTCAGGGAAAAAATAATGGAATCAAATATATAAACCGCAAATATTCTATTTGAAGCTACAGGCTACAAAATAAGGTGAGCTTTAGAAACTTTCCTATTCACCCAAATACTATGATGTCCAAACATTAGATTAATTATCTCTTTGAAACTGTTGAAATTTGTCACAAAAATCATCAAGGGCATTAATTTAAAATAATCAAAAATCTACCGATTAAATGACTTAGATTTTGGATATTCTCTAACAAATAATTAATAATTATTTGAGATGAATTACCTCCAAGCTAAAACAACTCTATTCCCAAGATTATTTTCTTCTTCAGTTCTTCATTTTACTTTATTCTGAATATAATTCTCTCTATCAGTCTGAATACCATCAAATAAGTCTATTCTCTTTCTTCTTCTTCTATGCTTGCCTTGAATTATCCTTGCATCTACCCTCCAAAATGGATTATTTATTTAGCTTAATGGGACAAGTGCTCAAGTGCTTCCTCAACAATTTTTTTATTCACCTTTACAGCTGCCTCAGCTATGTGTCTACATGACCTCTCTACTTATTTCTTGTCTGGCTTGAACTTATGGATTTCTGTAGGGATGGGTGATCTTACAGTTATTACAAATTTCTGTACTTCATTATTGTAAATTATCCTGGATTATTGATGTAAATACGTATATTTCGTCCATATGCCTTTTTCTATTGTTTATTTGTATTTCTTTCTTTACTGTCAAGTTCATGATTTTTCATGTATTTCAGCAAAAATTTGCTCTACTATTATTTTGGCTCCCTTCTTCATGACGCTATGGCAATTTGGTGGCACCTTGATCTCAGAAATGCCAAATACATACATCTCTGACAGAATAACATAATAATGTTTTATTGCGGATTGCAAAACTGAAAATATCAGTTAATCAACTTGTTATTTGCATTCCTAAATCCATAAAAATCAAATATACATAAATGGGCATTTATGCTACAAATATAATTAAGTGTTTAGACAGAAGAAGGCCCGAATCCATTATTTTGGTGGGCGAGACTTGTGTGAAATGACACAACAGACTAATAGTTTGTCATGCACCTTTGAAAAATATAATAGCGTTTAATTATTCACTGCTGAGATATTTCCTGATATCTTTCACCTTTTTAAACTATTTTTTATCCATATTAAAACCAACATATTGAACACTTATCATGAGAAAAATCAAAAGAGTTCAATAAAAGCTAGTTCTTACTTTATATACATTGAAGGCATTGATGGTGGCATCAAAACATGTGTAAAGGTCATTCAATAAATCCACCACTTGGAATGGAGTGGAATGTGCAGATATAGTAGTGAATCCTACGATGTCTGAAAAATAAATGGTTACTTCTTGAAATTCTTCTGGATCCACTGGTCTCCCAAGCTTCAGCTTCTCAGCCACAGAGCTGAAAAAAAGATTTTTTTATTAATCCCAAGAAATAAGTGTGTATGTGCAGGAAGGTTTTACATTCTCATTGATAATTCAGGAATGCCCAAATTTTTAACAACTTTAAATTATGTTTATGTAATAAACCCTTGCTTCTTGAGATTTCACCTTGAAACCAAAAGTTGACACCAAAAGAGGCAAAAATTGACATTGTCATTCATTAGACTAAATTTATTACATAATGACTATTCAAAGGTTTGCTCTGGCAACCCTGAGTCCATTAGAAAAGTGTGACATAAAACACATTTACATTGGTTCAAAAACACTTACAAAAAGAGGCACCTCATACATATGCCTATTGTTAGGGGATAACTTAATGATAACTTAGGGGATAAACTGAATGAAAGTCATATTTAAATTTAAGCCTAATACTCATTAAACATGAGCATTAAAGAACATGATCCAGATACAATTCAAGAATATTTTTATAAAATTGCCAAATTAAGAGCTGATGAATTGTACTAATATGTGACAGGTTAGTAATAATTAGTTCTGGGGTAATATGATTAATTTTTAGCTAAGCGGCATTGCAGGATCATTTAAAGGAGGTTGATGACATGATATTTCAATCAATGTTACTTATAATGTGTTTTTTTAATTACACATTTATATTTTGTGCAATATTTCTTACCATGCTATAAAAATGCATTTCACATTGTCTGGTTAGTTTGCATTAGCATTTCAGTGATACATATATTTAATTTGATTTTTCTCATTCCATCGTTAATTTTCTATGTTCACTTTTATACATGCAACACTTACTCAGTTTGATTTGAAAGTAACAGCTTTTAATTTACATATAATCTGATGGTTTTTAGACTGTTTAATTTTTTACTACTACAGTGCTCATCCATCTCTGCCTACAGAGACTATCAGAAGGATGGTTAGGTACCTATATTCTATATGCATTAAATCGAAGAACTATTTTTTCTATCCGTCCTAGAATAAAATCTCATGAAAATTCCATTTTCATAGGAAACAGCTCAGAATTACCTAAAGCTGCTTACTTCAACTTTTTTCACTTATGCAATGATTTAGTAGTTGTTTATATCCATAAAAACCTAGCTGATAAAAAATGTTCACTAAATGACCTGTTCACATAGATGCCAGATCTCTATATTAGGCCCCTAATTTAGTTCAAATGAGAGAATATATCTTCTCAAATTTCAAGGTTATCAATGGCTATGGGGCATTATAGTCCAGTAGCTCTGAACCTGGACTACTGACTGCAAAGCTACCATTTGATTCCATTTGATACCTATGGACACCCTCACTTTCAGCCAAGCTGAGTGATTTTGGGACCTGAACTTCCCTGGAAACCATGAGTGATACAAGGCAGGAACTGGCTCCTTTTATTACACTTTATTTCACATGACATTGAGCTTAGTATTAGGTGAGCTCCACAAACTAATCTTTGAGTTGATTACTTTGGTTGGCATCAATTGTCATCAGAAATATATTCTAAAGAATTAATCTAACCACCCTAAAGAACATAAGGTAGTTTATACTGCTTCATCAAAATCTTGACATCTATATTGAGCTGAAATAAACTCTGGCAAAAATTACGTATTCATTCCTAAATGCATCCATTTAAGATTGTATAAAGCATTTTTTGTTCTTCCTTTATTTAGAGAGACTAAAAAGTACATTCTTACCTTGGTAGCATACGATTTAATAGTTGCTCAGTCTTCTTTTTCTCTATGTCCAATTGTTCAGTCCTCTCCCGAATCAGTTCTTCCAAATTATTTGAATATTTTTCCAGCATTTGAAACATAGTATCTACAAAGTTTACTTTCCTGCAAAAATTAGAATTATATTAAATATTTTTTCAATGTAAACTAAAAAGGAAAGAAGGACAGGGAGTAATAAAGACATTTATTATTATTAGGTAATCTACCGTTTAAGGTAGGTTTTTGGATGGACACAAATATCAAATAAACATTTTGTGACTCCCCACCTATCAAACTAATCTATATCAACTATATCAAATAAAGACATTAAATGCTTGGGAATAAGGCCAGGCTTCAATGAAATTCAAATCAGTCTGAATACATAGTTTCAATATTCGATAGAAGCCTCTTACTAACTAATCAAATCTTGAATCCCAGTTGTGCATATTGCATGTTTGCAGCATCTGAAATACTTGTTGATAACATGTTTGCTGCATCTTTGTTGCAAAAATGAAATTGCATTATCCAAAGCTAAGATTAATGAGCCTGATTGTTAGTGAAATTGACACAGAAATTAACACTGGAGAGTAATGGCCTGAAAAAAGCCTGGTCATTTTTCCTGATGGTTTTCATTCCCTCTTTCCTTCAGTAGTTAATATAGTCTTACAAAATCCATCTCTGAAGACATCCACATAATTTGGGATGCTAGATGCAATGAGATTTTGAAAGTACCCAGACTGAAGTATTGCTAGCTACAAATAATACATTCAATCATGTCAATTCTACCATCTCCACAGCCATCAGTCATCCTTGTTTTGTTACATGCTTTTGCAATTGTTGGGAATGTTCTACCTATGAAGGCTGTTTAATAATGAGGGAACATAAATTTTTATTTGCATGATTAATTGTGTATATTTTTTATTTTATACTATAGATCAGCACTGGATTAATGTGTAATGGATATTATGGGAAGAATCAACCCCAGCCATTCTCTTTAAGAGTACAGCTGTGGTTGATTCTTCCAACTTGCAATGACTGTTGCTGATGCAATACTCAAGTCAATTCATGGATGCTTGTGTCACATTTACACGAAACAGAAAGAAAACTATATAACTTAACAGCCATACTCTTTAAGAGTGCGGCTGGGGCTGACTTTTCACATACCATTTGTTTTATTCATTGCAATAGATATTTTCTGTAAGTTAAATTGATTTCTCTCCTATATTGTAGCAGTGGTAGCCATTGCAAGTTGAATCAAGTTCAATTTACCAATGAAAATGATAAAGGTTACACATAACCCTGCATTGAAATTTTACTTTCAATTGAATCATCACCTGATGTCTATGTTACAACTACATCTACATAAATACCCTGTGAGCCACAAAAAAAAGGTGTGTGGCAGGGGGTATAGCACCATGGGGGAAGGGTAAGGGATGAAGGGGTTGGGGTCATCAAATAGGTGAGGAAAGGTGGGGGGAACCTGTAAGAAAAAAAATATGTATATATATACATATATGTATAAATATATAAACATTAATATATATATATATATATAAATGTCGGGTTCGATTCCCGGACAAGGCACTTTGGGCACCTGCAGCTCCACCCAAGCTAGTTGATTCTTCGGGTACCATATCTTCCTAGGAAACCATAACTGGCACAGGGAAAGGAACTGGCCCCCCTACCCTGATGTGTGAATATTCACACGCCGTCAGGCTTGGTACATGGGTGAGCTCTACCATCACCTACTAAACCAACCTTCACGTTGATTACTGTGAACAGGTTGCGGATCAGTCTCCTGTCCCTCCAATCCATTCCTATTTTCTGCAATACACGCATTAATTTTTCCCAATTCACTCTATCAAACGCTTTTTCGAAATCTACAAAACAGGCAAAAACGTCCTCATTGTATTCTATATTCCTCTCGACTAGTGATCTCATTACTGCAATGGCATCACGCGTACCTCTTCCTTTCCTAAAGCCAAACTGATCATCCCCTAAGTAATCATTTGCCTTACTCTATATCCTTTTGTTGATGATCCTGAGAATAACTTTAGCAGCGTGGGATATCAAACTTATTGTTCTGTAATCCTCACATGACGTAGCCTTTGCCTTTTTTGGAATAGGAACTAACACCGATCTCACAAAATCTTCCGGCCAGATTCCTTCCTCATAGATACTACGAATCAGTCCATATATGGCCTTCTTCCCACCTTTCCCTAACCATTTCAACATTTCTACAGGAATATTGTCCACCCCCACAGCCTTATTTGCTTTCATCTCCTTTAATGCCCTTTCTATTTCATCGTCGAGTATGCCTGGACCTAAGCTATCTTCTTCTACGTCATGTTCCTTTTCTATGTCTAACCTTGTCGGCCTAAGTTCTTTACCATACAGTGTTTCTATATATTCCTTCCATCTCTCTTGGATTTTTCCTGGTTCAACTATTATCTTACCCCATTTATCTTTAACTGTTAGCACAGATCTTGCCTTCATACTTCCCGATAATAACTTAACATTGCTGTATAGAGCACCAATTTCACCCTTCTTCCTTAAACTTTCCATATCCTCGCATTGCGTTATATATATATATAGAAACACTGTATGGTAAAGAACTTAGGCCGACAAGGTTAGACATAGAAAAGGAACATGACGTAGAAGAAGATAGCTTAGGTCCAGGCATACTCGACGATGAAATAGAAAGGGCATTAAAGGAGATGAAAGCAAATAAGGCTGTGGGGGTGGACAATATTCCTGTAGAAATGTTGAAATGGTTAGGGAAAGGTGGGAAGAAGGCCATATATGGACTGATTCGTAGTATCTATGAGGAAGGAATCTGGCCGGAAGATTTTGTGAGATCGGTGTTAGTTCCTATTCCAAAAAAGGCAAAGGCTACGTCATGTGAGGATTACAGAACAATAAGTTTGATATCCCACGCTGCTAAAGTTATTCTTAGGGTCATCAACAAAAGGATATAGAGTAAGGCAAATGATTACTTAGGGGATGATCAGTTTGGCTTTAGGAAAGGAAGAGGTACGCGTGATGCCATTGCAGTATTGAGATCGCTAGTCGAGAGGAATATAGAATACAATCAGGACGTTTTTGCCTGTTTTGTAGATTTCGAAAAAGCGTTTGATAGAGTGAATTGGGAAAAATTAATGCGTGTATTGCAGAAAATAGGAATGGATTGGAGGGACAGGAGACTGATCCGCAACCTGTACATGTCTCAGACTGGTCAGGTGCGAGTGGGGAACGGAGAGTCCGGATGGGCAGTGTTAGGAAGAGGTGTAAGGCAGGGTTGCCCATTGTCACCGGTACTGTTCAACGTATATGTAGAGGAAATGATTAAAGAGGCATGGGAAGAACTGGAGGTAGGAATGAAAGTCGGAGGGGAATTCGTAAAATCGGTTAGGTTTGCTGATGACCAAGCATTAGTTGCTCAGTCAGCCAAGGGGTTGCAAGCATTGTTGAGTGAATTGGAGGTTCAGTGCGATAAATATGGGATGAGAATCAATATTAATAAAACAAAGGTTATCCGATTTTCCAGAAAGAAAAAAGCTAAGCTAAATATTAAAATAGGTGGGGAAAAAATAGAGCAGGTAGAACGGTTTACATATCTCGGAAGTGTTTTGGACCAATACGGTCAAAGTGGTAGGGACGTAAGGAGAAGAATTGCGCTAGGCAAGGAGGCTTTCCCAAGGAGGAGGGAGTTGATGACGGGGACGTTGAGTAGGGATGTTAAGACAAGACTCGTAAAAACTCTGATATGGAGGGTAGCTATGTACGGTGCGGAAACGTGGTCGCTGAAGCAGGAGGATACACGTAGATTGGAGGCTTTTGAAATGTGGGTGTGGAGAAGAATGGAGAAGGTGAAATGGACCGAAAGGAAAACAAATGAGGAAGTACTAGAAATGGTGGGGGAGGAGAGGGGTTTGTTGAGAGAAATCCTATGGAGGCAGGAAAAATGGATGAAAGGCGTATTGAGCGGTAGTGGAATGCTGAAGAGGGTAATAGAGGGGAGAATGTTGGGCAAGCGAGGTAAGGGTAGAAACAGGATAGGGATGTTGGACGGGATGAAGGGAGGAAAGAAGTACACCGAGATGAAGAGGGACCTGATGTAGATTAGGTTGCTGGATTGCGTTTCGTTTGGAGTTACAAAATGTTTATTTGATAGTTGTGTTCATCCAAAAACCTACCTTAACCGGTAGATTACCTAATAAAATAATAAAATAAATAATATATACATACATATAAATATACACATATCCTCGCGCAGTCCCTATCCTGTACGTTAATACTTATTATTCCTGGGGAATTTCGACTACAAGCATTCTGGTCCCTTATTGTTCTTGGAAAAAATGACATTTTAAACCTGTCAGTCTTGCAGTCTATCTCTCTAGTCTTATATTCGTGATCCCTTCGACTGTAATACATTGGGGTTTGTATTATATCCTTGATGCCATCGGAAAAGGGCCCATCTTTAAATGTTTTTAGTAAGTTTAATCTATATTGTAAATGCAGCTGTGTAAGAGAATCCCAACCTAAATTGTCTAGCAAAGTGGATACGCTGCTGCGTTGGTCATAACAATGTTTGACAAATCTAGCCCCCCTCCGCTGAACTCGTCTAATTCCGAAATCAAATTTATATTATGAGGATCCCATATACTGGCAGCATACTCTAGGTGGGGCCTGACCAAGGCAAGGATACATTGTTCTTTCACTTTTTCGTCGAATTTACCTAGCACTCTTTTCACAAATCCCAATTTTTTATTTGCACAACCGCATATTTCTCGTTTGTGTTTTCTTCAGGACAGATTGTGAGTAATTGTTACATCCAAGTATTTAAAGGAATCTACCCTCGCGATTTTAGTTTGTTTCACTTTGTAACTATAAGGGAGGGAATTACTCTTTTCCCAAAAGTGTATTACTATGCATTTTTTAACAGGAGTCTTACAGAGTTAAAGGAGTCTTAAGGAGGATCTGCTCTTCCATATAGTTCAGGCAGAAAATGACTAAAAATGTTTAAAGAGGAGAGACAATTACCAATGAATAGGGACCCAGAGCTCCCATCACATTTTTTATGAAGTGAGCATTCACTTCTGCTGCAATCATGAGATAATATAATTTTACAATGCCATGTACATCTCCTGGTAAGTATGAGACTTTGATTTCTGATCCCATCAATTGTTTCTGTCCTAGTGAATTTGAGCTATAAAATATTATACAAGGATATGCAACTACTTATTTTTGAAAATAATTCAAAGCAAAGGATAAAGAAAAAAAAGACTGATTTTATTCAGTAACATATGCATATGTATGCAGTTAATTACAATTACCTAGTGATATATAGCATATAATGATAAAAAAGATAAAATGACTTCAGATTTATTTTTGTACTTACCTCCCATGATTAAGTTTCTTAAAGAGGTCATGAACAGCATTAAAATCAGGTCTCATATCAGCTGCCTCTGCCCAGCATTGCCGCATGATATTTATTGCTTCAGGAGGTGCTGCTCCCTTGCTTACTGAGGGACGTATTAATGGAGGTGGGCGTTTAACTTTCTCTATTATGTCTGAAATGGTTAAGAATAACAATTTATTAAGCTTAAGGAAGATAAAAGTATGCAGAGACTTTTAGTTCATTTCTAACACTATACCCTGTCTTACTTCTTTTCCTAATACCATCCATTCAGACTGAAATCAAACTTATTGTTCTGTGGTCCTCACATAAGGCTTCCATTCGATGTTTTGAAATACGAGCTAACAGTGATCTGATGAATTATTCCAGCTAAATCTCCCCCTCACAAATGTTTCAAATTTGCCCATAAAAACTCTTCCTCTCCCATTTTACTAAACCTTTAAGCAGTTCCACAGGAGTGTTGTTTTCTTCCACAACCTTATTTGTTTTCAATTCCCTTATTGCCCTTCCTATCTTGTTATCAAGTACACCTGATTATATGATTATCAGTAACCACACACATGGATTCTAATAATTACACCACATCCTGAAGATCCATTTGTAGTATTGATTAATATTTTCTTCTTGTGATTTTGGCCTACATTAATATCCACTCAATTATGCCAATATTTAAATCATAAGTTATATCTATGTACGTATAGCTAAAATTATTGTTACATTAGAAAGGTATAAGTTGGAGAAAATGAAATATGAAAGAGATAGACATTTCATCTGCTTTTTGATATTCCTTTCTAGTTTGAAAATAATTTTAGCCTCTATATTTCTTGGGAGAACGAGTACTTTCATTTAATTAAATTTATCTCCATATCATTTTTGCTTTTATTCGCATTCTTCCATTCTACCTCCGTTCATACTTTGCTTAGACTTCCCCTATTTTATTGTTTTCTTTCTTCACTATAATTTCCTCTGTGTATGTATGTGTGTGTGTTTTGTTGCATAATTAATTTATATATGCATATGTATGTATGTATATACATTTAGATGTGCATAATGTATGTCTGTCTGTCAATATGCATAAAAGTGTATGCACGTGTTTAGGAATTGTGTACGCAAATGATTATAAATATCCTACCAGTAACTTTAATTCTCTATTAATATTGAATGTAGGCATTGTTTTGTAATGTTTTATTAAATTATTCAAAAACCTGATACAACTGAAAATAAAACTCATTTAAATGACTGATAATATAGAGACCAAGTGGATGATTTCAGTTTATACAGGAAATATATCTAGTCAAGAAATTGAATAAGGAGTCATAAGAAGACCCTTCAGAAAGCTTATTTACAATAATAAATGACCATTCAATTTTTATTAATGCTATATTGTTGCTCATACCTTCTGGTGTGAGGGATAACATACAAAATGGCTCTCCTCTCACAACCACCTCCTGCATTACTATTCCAAAGCTGTAAACATCTCCTGGTTGGCTGCCTCGCCTTCGAAGAGCTTCATCCCTAAGAAGTTCTGGTGCTGTCCACAGGAGCTCTAAGGAGATCATTTAATTCATTTACATAGTCTAGTTTATACTTGGAAAAACATATATTATTTGAATGATATAAATGCCTCATACATTTTAAGGAGTAATTAAATAACATACCCTTCCTCTTGCTAGTAATAATGAAAACATTGAGAGAGGGAAAAATATATGGGTAAATACAATTGGTACATTTTGTAAGGGTATTCAAATCATAAAGTGGAAAGCAAAATAATACATTTTAGTTGGTCAAAATATACTATATACCTATACTTATTAGGCATGTTCATGCTTGTTCCTTCATAGAGGTAAGACAGTTAAGTTAAAAACTTGAATTTCTATCAGATATTTATGAAATCAGATTTTACTTGGTTAAAAATTTTAATGGGTAATTAAGAAAAGACTTAAACATTTTCATTGGTCATCATATGGTTTACTATATGTCTCTTCCTGGAGGATTATATGAGAAATTTGTAATGTGCCTAGATACTAAAACTACTTCTTGGAAAATTTTACGGAAAATCCATGAGAAATGCATATAACAACTGAAGTACATGATATTGATTTAGAATGAAGCATGCATAAAAAATTGCATGTTTCATTCACTCATACTAATAAATCCAAAGGTTGGTCATGCCAGGAGAGGGTATAGGTCATCCTGAACTAAACCATTAGGGATATGAACTTCATACATTTCGGGGGAGGGAGGGGAGGGGCAGTTACTTTTTCTGTGCCACAGTTCAATTTCCAACACTGCTTTATTAACCAGAAAACTGCACTATTTAGATTTTTAGATAGTCTTTACTAAAGTGATCATCCCAGATTTGAATTCAGGATTCATTTATTCAATTGCTCCAATCACTAGGATAGAATTTAACTGCATAAAAAAACAAAACGCAGAAGTTGGGGAATGAATGATTCTGATCCTCCATATTAAAGAAATATTGTGAACAGAATTTACTGATGTAAGTAGAAAATAACTTTCTTGATTTGAGAGATTTATGCACATGATACATGTGAATTTATATGTATGTAGTTTTAAATTTTGACTAGGATGCCTAATTCTCCTACCCTTCATTTTAACTAGAGCCTTTGCATGTGCCTGACTTTTGATGGGCATATCTCTCTATCACTCATGCTAACTTCTTGCGTTCATGTGGCACAGAGCCTATATTTCTTATCCAATTTTATCATAAATGCTATATTTCCATTGATTGGTCAAAGATTGACCCTTGAGAGATGCTTGCATTTACCCATAAAATTACTGTGTAAAAAACTCAAAGGCAACTTCAAAGAGGAGGCAATCCCAAGATGAGTTTTTCCTGATTTTACAGTGATAGGTGTATGAAAATTTTATATTTTGTATCTATAAAAACCTTTCAATGTAACAATTTTCATCTACAAAAGGTATGAAAATCAGGCATGTAGGGGAATGTAGTTATTTATATTTGCAGGTAAGATTGCCTTTTACTCAATGGAATCTTGTCATATCCATAGAACAGTTGAAGCTTGTGGAATCAGTCTTAGTAATCTTTAGGAGATTGGAGAATGAGAGTATAAATATGTTATATATTCAGCAATGCATGTATGCAAGCATGAAACTTCAACTGGTGTTGGTTAAAAAAATATTCGATATCCCATGTATCTGGCAAAAAAATTCGATGGAATAGTCTATTAGCTGTTTGGTAATAGAAATTGCAAATGAATAGATCAAAGAAACTGCAGAAACATATGGTGACTCACTTTTAAGTTTACGTTTATGCAATACTGGTAAAAATTAAAAAAAAAATATGATAAAATATACGTCATAGGTTCTGCAAAAACCCCAAGAACACTTTTGTTTCAAGTAATTTTAGTTTGTAAGCTTAACTGACTGAAGTCATGGCCTCTAGCTTCAAAGATACATGCTATCAAGATTTCAAGGGCCCTCAGTAACCTGAGGCCCTTTTGAATACTTAGCAGTATTAAAGGGAGTTAGAGTATATAATTAATATTCATTTTGAATATTATTCAAGACAATGGCCCTCAAACCCTTTGGGTAGAAAAAATGCAATTGGTCATGGATCTCTCATGAATTAATTTACATTTGCAAAGAAGTCCATGGACATCCATGGACTAATTTTGAAGTTTGTTTGGTGAAAAATCTGTGATGAAAGTGTCCTGTTTCTCACATTTATGAATCTACATTAGCTTCATCATTTTCTTATTGCAATCCCAATAAACATTTTCATAAGGTAAAGTAAATGCTGGTGGTTTTAAAGCTAACATCTACTGCAGTAGTAATTAATCATTTATGTGTGGGTGCATACACAGTGGCATAAGAATGTGATCACATGATTCTTCTCAATAATTAAATGATTAATTATGACTTTGGAAAATGAATGAATCAGTCCAATACTAGGTAAAAAAAATAATTTCACGGTTGAACTTTGACTTTGTCAGCCATTCAAATATGAGATATTATGTGCTCTAATCGTCTTGGTCAAAAACACGAAGTTGAAGCGAACGTTTGTTACTTGATACTGCACAGCTGTTCCCTATCCCATCTTCCCGCCAATGATCCATGTTTACATGGAATAGCATTTGGCCTAGTAAAAGTCCCACGTAGGGACATGCTTACCCCTCGCCGTTTTCGATGGTGGAGTCAGGTTCTGCGCGGCATAGAATGAAGGGAGGCCGTAGTCGGTGACTTTGAGAACCCATCGGGCATCGATGACGCAGTTCCGTGATGTCAGGTTGCCGTGCACTTTGATGGGACAGGAGTGGAGGTACCTCATGCCCTGAGTTGAAGAAAGAAAAGTAACACTAGTAAGCGGAGGGAGGACGCAAAGAAACGAACGGGGCAACAGGTGAAGTCGGCTCGTTTCATGCTACTAGGGTTAGAGGTCGCGTAACGAATAATTGATGTGACGGGAGAAGGATAAGTGACAAGGTGACTCGGCCTTTAAGGCACCAGGCTAACAAGAGTTGATTGCCGCACTCAGAATGCATTAGCCTGAATTGGAATATTTTAAACTAGGTACGATGGAACTTGGCACTGAAACCATGAACATTGGTGATATAAAACGAGGCGTTTATCTACAGAACCCGTTAAGGGGTCTAGACCATCGATTGTAGGTTCCTCCGCCTAAAAAGGGCGTATCTAAAAAAATGGGTATTCGCATGGTTCAAATACAGTCCTTATCTACTATTGCCTTTGAGACAACGAAATACGTATAACGCCGAATCGACCCCATTTTGTGTCGAAATTTAGGCATCACATTTGACGCAAGGGGTAATAAGTAGAAACTCTCACGTTACCGGAGCGAGGTGTATGCGTCAGAGCCCCGCCCCTCCGGGGGCCCTTGATTGTTCAAGCGTGTTCGTTCGCTCATTCCGTTCTGGAACGATTTTAAGGGATAACATTCCATCCGGATCGGAATGGAGGGTTTGAACTGAGCCCACTGTTTTGAGTGGAATTTTTCGACGATTCCGATCAACCTCGGGCGGAACGAAGAAAAAGAAAGTTATAGAACCGCCCATGCGTTAACGACAGATTATTTTCAGGTTGGCATTGGTCATCATCGACTCCCTTTCGGAAATGTTTTGGTGCTCATGCGCGTCATGTGGTCATTATTGTGTAGCCTCCGATACCTCATCCAAACTTGGTCAATTCATTATGCATAAGATTAAAGGAAATGTGAATTCTAACATAATGAATTAGAGAGGCAGTGCCCATTAGCACATTTTACAGTGTTATTTTATTAGAAATTAATGGAATAGAAATGTTTGGTGACATATGAATTCAAATGCCGAAACTAGCTTATCAACGAAGAAAATGAAGGGAATTTAAAGTAACTGTCAGACTATTTTTCAATGGTTCATCTCCGGTTGGATTCCCTAGATTGATGCACTATGCATTTAAGTATTTCCATTCGGATGAGGTTAATGGGGGCTTAGTGGCATATGTATACTCAAGTAACGGGTTTATTCGAGCGAATTTCCAACTTGAAAGAAAAAAATCAACTACCAACGTTTTTCCCTCGTGCCCTGATCATGGTTATTAATATAATTTCTATTTGCACTTCACTGTAATTAATAACTTCGAAATTCGTTAACGTGCTAAAAATGACGATGGAAACGCTGTAAATGGGAACATTGACAATGATAAAGATATATAACGGGTAAGTGATCGTACAATAACCAGATTTAACATTTGCACGGCAAAAAAAGGACACAAAAATATAATGGATAACACTTTAAAGGACATTCACATTTTAGAAATTTTGAGCTTTCGGCCTTCTTTGAGGCCTCTTTCAGGCCAGACTGGAAGGTCTCCGACGGGAAATATGGAATGTGGGAGGGAGGTGCAAGGTATGTGGGGAAGGGAATTGAAGATGGTGGTAAAGGTTGCGAATTTTAAAAGATCGGAAAGCTAGTACGTATACAGGGTTCGTCCGGAAAATAAGTGTAATAAGCTCATTGTCTTTTTTGACAAAAGGGGAGTCGTCCACTACGAATTTGTGCCTGAACGACAAACTGTAAATGCTGCATTTTACGTCCAAGTGCTCGACAGGCTTCGAAAACGAGTCGCCCGCGTCCGGCCAGCGATCAAAAACATGTGGCGGCTGCATCACGGCAATGCGCCGTCTCACACCGCGCTTGTCGTGTCGGACTTCTAGCCCAAGCACGGCGTGGCAACGCTGCCGCACCCGCCCTACAGCCCGGACTTGGCACCACCGGACTTCTTTCTATTCCCGAAGATAAAGAGGAGTTTGAAAGGAACGCGATACGGGACTTAGGACGCCGTCAAAGAGGCCGTGACGACGTGTCTTCGAGAGGTTCCCGATGATGCCTTCACGGGAGCGTTCCAGGAATGAGAACTCCGCTGGAACAAGTGTATCGACTCACAAGCGTCCTATTTTGAAGAATATTAGCTTAAGATATGTAAAAGTGTAATAAATTTTTTTTCCTGAGCTCAGTACACTTATTTTCCGGACGAACCCTGTATATGCGGATTCATGTGTTCTCACCTCTATGCTGGTGGCTGAATTGGGTAAGGATTCTAGGATGGTTAGAGAGAAACACTGGTCGAAGTTGTGGGAATTTGCGGGTGAAGGGATGAGAAGAGAAGAGAGTGAGGCAGAGTTACAAGAAAAGCGGTGATTGTTCATACGAATGGATAAGGGGGTAATGCATTCGCCTATGTTAATGAAGTGCGTGTTTCATTACTGGATAAAATAAACAATTGAAGGGAAATGATTTATTATTTAATTCCGGGAAGGAAGGGTAAAGTACTCACCCTGACGAGGTCCGTGAGCAGAGAGAGGCGGAAGGACCAGTCGAGTTTGATGTCATCCTGCACGAGGACATCCTCCAGGGAACCCCTCGTGCACCACTCGAGCACCAGCGCCAGCGGCCTGCGCGGCGGCTCCGTCAGCACTCCCAGCAGAGGGTTCACGTTCTCATGGCGCAGGCCGTGTAGCTGCGAGAACGCAACAGGAGAGACATTTAAAGTTTTCAGTTAATACTGTTTGAAAAATTTTACTCATTACTCCTCTGACAATGTGTCACAAGAAAATTAAGGGAAATTTGCAAAACGGTGCTAATATATCTCGTTTGAGGTAAACCACTATATTCACAGGGATTTTGAAATTTGAGAAATCGGAAGGGCTTAAGGGAAAGTTCTTCGCTGAATTGAGTTGGAATGTCACAAGCTACTCTCAATTTCACGATATGCGATGCACCAAAGTTATTGTTTAATCATTACGTTCATGATGAAGGAAGTGAGAGTTGCTTTGCACACTATAAATGCTTCTCCGTTGGTATACGGTGATATAATCGGTGCCAAATGATTTTGTAGTGTTCCCAAAATCCTTTCATTGCTCTTGTAGCGCTTTTAACTAGTAGTAGTTTAGCCCTGTGAATACAGTATGCGGCTAGCGACTGGTGGTCTTCTGATTTAAATCTTAGTGATGCCTCAGGACAGCCCCACTTTCACACTGTGTTACATTCTGGGTATTTGTTCTTCATCTTAGGAAAACACGATCATCAAAGGGAACGTGACTGGCCTTCTTACCCTAATGTGTGAAATTCACCCATCCCACCCCACTCATCCAACTGATCGGGTTGACCAGTTTGGTTATTATTTAAAGATGTGAGCAGAAGCTTCCATAGAGAAGAGCAGCAGCTTCCATTCATAGAAATTTTATTTTGGTTAGATGTGCCGGGTTTTCTATCCTGGTGGACCTGAAGGTGTAACGTTCATTTGCTCAGGAACTATAGTAAGTCCTATTTGTGTCGATACCATTTTTGGGAATAAAATTTTTTCGAAATTCTTAGACATTTTATTAAAAGTGAAATTGAGAATTTTGTAGGTAGTCTATCGCAATGGTATTATTTAATACATTAAACTGAAGAAATTTGCGATGAAAAATATTTAACTAGATTAAGTCGCTATTTTTAATCTGATCAAATCAAATGTTCCTCGTCCGGTCTAATGATTTTTGTTGAAAAACTCGCCACTACTTTATTCGGTATTTTTTCATTGAAATTAAAGTGCTAAAATCTCGACGGAGACATTAATAGTTTGATTGTAACAAGTAATTTCTTTTCCTCAATATGGAGTTTAGGAGAGTGGAGCCTGAAGCTAAAAATTTGTGGTAGACTTGGTCTTTTTTGTTATACGAGTCCAATTTGTGTTACAAGACGCTACCGAAATCATCGCAACTTAATAACTCTTGTCATATTGCACAGCTGGCAGTTTTTACTACTGTTAAGGCTACAAAGGGTTAACATGCGTCTCACACTGTTTAAAAAATAACTAGATGAAAATTTTAGCTTCAATTACATTTTATTTATTATTGTTTGATGGTAAATACAAAATCGTTTTGATTGTAAAACGTGTTCCAATTCAGAAAAATTATGGGGATGTGATAAGATTGAAAATTGTAGGTTTATGGTAAGGAAAGTGTTTACAAACTGTGGATTTGGCTTACGTGTAGTAGATTAAATGACTGTAAATATTTATCTATATTTATTTTTTATAGAATGGTATTTAAATATAAAAGTTAAAACTCAAAATCAGTACACATGGAGTCTTAGATCAATTTGCACAACATTTGTAATCCAAGGTACAATAAATATTGTAACTTGGATTGTACAATGTACAATAAATATTGTGTAATTTTTAGTTTTTATGAACTTAATATGATCCACCTGCGATCAGCTCTTTCACTACGCCAATCTAATCTTCTATGTGTATACTATTCACAAGATGATTATATGTTGAAGCACTATTGATAGGTTTAAGATGAAAACTTTTAAGAGAAGCTTAGATATAATTATAATTTTAAAATGTATTCATAATTAATACATACATAATTAAGAAAGTGAAAGCTAACTTTCTACAGGGAAATGATTTTTTGCCGCCGAAGACAAAAAAATACGACTCCTACCGCTGACACTCAAATTAATACATTTCGTTATAACTAAGAAATGGATGTTAACTTGCGTTTTACAACGAAAATTTCTAAAATACAGAGCCGAAAAACTTGGTTTGAGAAGATGGACAAAGAACAAGAAAAAATTTACTCTCTTGTGCGCGTCCGTTTTTGGATCACGGAAAAATGCCAACTTGTAGCCTTTAACGATTCCGCAAGCCTTTCACGAGCAGCTGCTCCGACCGAAACATCGCCACACCGCCGTCCCGAGTTTGAAAGAAGCCGTGGACCTAAAGGGATTTGAATTTCCGAGAGCGTCGGTTGTTTTATTGCTTCACTTAGCTTCCTTGCGCTGAATGTGAAGACCTTTGGTTTCCCCCACCACAATCAACAATGCATTCAGCGACTGAACGGGAAGTGGACCTTGAATTCCGCCACGCGTTGCGCACAAATTGGCTTGGGCTAGCTGCCGTAAATACTGCATTTGAAAAGAGAGAGTCGGCCCGAAGAAGTCGTCACCTTTAGGTTTTTGCTGTGATCAAACTGCAAACATCTTCACGAGAACTCTTATGCCGCAATGACATAAATAGTTTTACTTGAAGTAATGAAACATAAAGGAGCTTTTCAAACCGTTGTTTAGGTCAAAGTGATAGCCGAAAACAAAAAAATAACGCGTAGGAAAACATATCATAGAGTTCTAGGAATGTAAGAGAAAAAAAAGAAGACCTTTTGCGAGATATTAGAAGGCAGGACAAGTGGATGCAGGAGATACTGAGAGGAAATGGGATGCTGGCGGCAGTAATAAAAACAGAAAACGTGGTACATGGAGAAAAAGAATGTGTATGCGATATCTACGAAAATCTAAGAGTGATTTATTATAAAATTAAACACTAAATACCCTAAAACCTTAAGGGTATTTAGTGCTGCGTTATACAGAGCTTAGAAAATCATCCTAAGTCGATTAAAAACCGCCATCTAACCCGTCAGACTAAAGCTTATCATAAAGTGATAATTGATCATGAAATTGGCATCATGTTACTTCTCATTGAATTAATTTAATAACAATCTCATCTGCACCAGCTGACTTTGTATAATGAGGAAAGAGTCTTAAATTATACGTATTTGTTGTTAATAGAAATGCTCTGTTGATACATTTGTTAGTCGTGATATTTTCAAGTATCCACGATAAATATCCACATTTATTGCAAATACTTTAAATATTGATAGTTCTATTGTTAAGTTTATTAGCAATAGCAACGGATAGTGGGACACTTCTCTTTGGATAAGACACACGACATTTACACTCTAATAAAGGAATTACATTTCCACGTACCTGATCGAGAAAACTTAAAGAAACGTGAGAAAACCAGTGAGAATCTTTGATCGCATACTATTTTGAAACATTTTTGAGCGATGATTTACTGGTTTTGACGTGCAAGCAGCACGAGCCGGAGATGAAGTAATTTCCGATATAAAATATATCTCATCTTTTTGCAGTAGACGTTAATCCATTTGGCTGCAGATACGCTGTTTCCAAGCACGTTGCTTCAATTTTCCTTTCGTGTCTCTGACATTATATTTCAGAAAGCATCCGTAGATATTTCTTTGAAAGGTAAATACTATATAATGCGAAGGATATATTATATTTATAGTATATACATTTTCTTCTTCATCACCCTTCCAATTATGTTTTGATTCACACGTTTTACTTCAGCAAACCCTTACAATTTCTTATTTCAGAGCTGGATTTCTCTAAACTGAAGCATATGTTTCCTCAACAACATGTACTTGCATAACATGGACGAGTTTAAATCCATTTTTGATAGCTATCTAAATCTTTTTGGTTTATTATAAACCTTAGTTTTTTTGCTTTAGTTGAAGTCAATTCAAAACTCCGAAGGGAATAGGAAACAAAATATCTCTCAAAAGTAACTTATAATTATTGTTTCCAATTTTTAGAATAGGATTCATTCTAGTATTGGATCTAAAAATATTCTTGATGTAATTGATGGTTTCAGGCGTAACTTAATGGAATTGATTCATATTATTATTAATGGGTCATCTACCGATTAAGGTAGGTTATTGGACAGACACAACTATCAAATAAATATTTTGTAACTCCAAACAAAACCCAATCAAGTAATCTAGTCTACATCAGGTCTCTCTTCATCTCTGTGTACTTCTTTCCTCCCTTCATCCCATCCAACATCCATATCCTGTTCCTGCCCTTTCCTCGCTTGCCCAACTTTCTCCCCTCTATTACCTTCTTCAACATTCCACTACCGCTCAATACGCCTTTCATCCATTTTTCCTGCCTCTGTAGGATTTCTCTCAACAAACTCCTCTCCTCACCCACCATCTCCAGTACTTCCTCATTTGTTTTCCTTTCGGCCTATTTCACTTTCTCCATTCTTCTCCACACCCACATTTCAAAAGCCTCCAATCTACGTCTATCCTCCTGCTTACGCGACCACGTTCCCACGCCGTACATAGCTACGCTCCATATTAGAGTTTTTACGAGTCTTTTATTAACCTCCCTACTCAACGTCTTCATCATCAACTCCCTCCTCCTTGAGAAAGCCTCCTTGCCTAGCGCAATTCTTCTCCTTACGTCCCTACTACTTTGACCGTATTGGTCCAAAACACTTCCAAGATACATAAACTGTTTTACCTGTTCTATTTTTACTCCACCTATTGTAATGTTCAGCTTAGCCTTTTTCTTTTTTGAAAATCGCCTAACCTTTGATTTATTAATATTGTTTCTCATCCCGTATCTATCGCACTGAATTAATTCAAATTCACTCAGCAATGCTTGCAACCCCTTGGCTGACTGAGCAACTAATGCTTCGATTCATATTAGAAATGAAAAAAATAATAACATTGTGATTCCAAATTGTGGAATTTTCTGTGGAATCACAAAATTATTATTTGTTCATTTCTTCAAATATTCAATAAACTGCTAATTACAAGCTATTACTTCGAAGACGTTTGCAACCCTGGGCTCTTAATATTTTTACAAAAAAAAGACATGGAAACCACCGGAACATCTTCATCTATATGACGAAAAACGAAAATAATTTTTGATTTCCTCTCCAAATTAAAAGAAAAGCATTTTGTCCAATAACTTTTAAACAGAAAAAGTCATTTTTTCAACCATTCAAACAGCCCTTATAATTATTTCTCGACATTCTGTTTTGAAGTTGAGGGAAATATGAAATAGACGAGACGGGAGAGTAGAATTGAAAACAAGAAAATGTTGAACCCAAAACTATTATCAAGATGTCAGTTTCACTTCCTCCATAAATATAATTCCTCTTTTCATTGCGGAGCTTTAAATTAATGTATGAATAAACATTTCTGCATTTCTCACAACCCTCTGTGGACAGTTTCCACGAATAGAGGATTATTCCCTCCCATAAGTCGACATCCCGAATTGGGAGAGAGCACCCAACATTCAATTCCTCCATGTCTAGAAGAAATTGGTTTGAGCCAAAAGATGGCAACAAGGAGGCGGCATAAAGTAAGAGGGAAGGGACGGGGGCAGGTGGCGGAATAAGGGAAGATTGTGGGAGTTGATGGGGAGAAAAATTGGAAAGAGAGAGAGAGATACAGAGAGGGAGGGAGAAAACGAGGAAGTGATGGGAAAGATAAAAATGAGGATTACAAAATGAAACCAGGACGATTCGGAGGGATATTTCCTCCGCGATGACTTTCAAAGAGAGAGAAAAAGGTGTTGAGCAAAACATACCTTTCGATCAGACAAAAGAATAACTCAACCTTATTTCGTTGTGAACGAAGATTTTTTTCAACATACTTTCAAGTTGATCTCACGCTTTGGTTTTTTTGCTTGAAATATTCCTTCCTCTGCCGGAGAAATGGATTTAGAGCAGGGAGGGAATTTGCAAGGTTATGCGCGAACCGTCAGTTGTTTATTACTCATCTATTCTCTCAGGGTTTTGGGTTTTTGGCTTAGGAATATGGGTCATGGTTTGAGAAAAGTCCGGCACTTACCGTCAGAAGCACGTCCATGGCCTTGTTTTTAAGCTCGAAAGAGCTTTGAACCGGGAGTTCCTTCAGTTGCACCATGTCCCCCTGAAAAAATACAGATACCGTGAATATTTAGTGAAGTAAGGCCATAGTTCAATTTTCATACAATATTTCTCCCACAATAAGAATATTTTGCTTCATCGTAAACGAGTATTGCAACTGGCAACAGAAAAATGTATCTTTAACACCTAATGTTATTGTAAAAGATGCCGAAGAATTTTGTACCAGCCCGCGACAAAGGATATGTAAAGCGATAAGTATCATGAGAAGAGAAAGCATTAGACTCGGTGAACCTGAGGCTTGTGTAGACATATTGCACGGAATGTGTGAGTACGACACGAAAAGTCCCTCTCCTCATCCATGATGTAAGAGGAAAATGATGTTTCACGAAAAGAATAACAAGGAAATCTTGTAATGATAAAAAAAAGATAAATCGCGCGCGAGTAAATTAAAATGTGCGTAATGCACTACTCAGGTGGAATTTTTTATATTTCTACCTTCAAGGGGTGGTGAGGGAAGGTCTCGGCTCTGTTACGTTAAGTAGCAATTGACATTCAACTTCATATAAAAAACAAAAACTTCCTTCGAGTTATTTATCTCTGCAAAATTAAAATATTTTCTCAATTAAAATTGTCAATTCTTCACCACTACCCTATACTACATCATTTTTGATTTATTTTTGTTACAAGACTGTCGTTATTAATGAATCAATGAATAAAAGTAATCAATGAATCGATTTGCAAAATATCACTAGAATTAGATACACTTTAAAAAGATCTTTAGTCCTCTTATAATTTTACGGCAGAATATTACTTTTATTTCCCCACCGACTACAATAGCAGTGAATAAAATTCCAATGAAGTAAGGCTATAATTATTCCCTTAAGTATCGATAGATCTGACAACCAAGCTAATTAAAATGTTAGCAATGCATTGATTATATTTTCTCACTGCTATAGCTTCCTGTTTAACACAATACTTGAAATGAAGATTGACACGGCATTATTGCAAATTGGAAGATCGTTATGCAATCAAAATGTATGCGTAAGTTAAAGGTTTCAAATGGAACTAAATTGTATGAAGCTTCAAACTATTATAGCAACGAGAGATGTAAATAAATCAAATTGGCATACAAACGATATTAGATTTGTAAGCGAGATGGCATAATCATTAACTTTGGTAAACAGGTAATTCCTCAAAAATCATTATTGCAGAGAATGTTTACCTCAACCACCCAATGCCACTTATTTATAATATTGCAGTATACTCAGCTTCATAATATATAAACGGATTAAAGGTATGAAAGGGTAAGTGGAATTCAAGGAAATTCTATAACAAAACCTTAAAATAGTATTATAATATATATATATATATATATATATATATATATATATATATATATATATATATATATATATATTTTTATATCGTACTAATTGAATTGAAAGCGATGGAGAAATGGGAATATTTTGAGGAGCGAGGTGACAAGGGAATAGAGTATAAATGAAATGCGGAATGTGGATCTGAGCGGAGAAGAGCGTTATTTGAGGGACAGGGAGAGAAATGGGAAAGCTGGAGCTGGAACGGCGCAAGTTATTAGACAATGTCTCAACGGATTCCATACAAAAATATGAGAATGGAATGTGGTGACAGATATGAAAAAAAAATCGAAAAAAATTACGCAGACCAAAAGCTTCATCAAATGGCATTGGCGAATTATGGTGTCAATAAAATAAGCAGGAACAGGAGGGAAGATTTTAATTTCCCAACATTACTCCAAAATTAATGTATATTAAGAAATTTAAAGATCAAAACGGGAATTTGATGACATGAAAGGAATCCGACTTTATAATTTTGTATACGAGGGAAAAGTATAGTCATAGAAATAGCACAAACAAAACAGTTCAGGTACGATAGTACAGGTTTACAGTAATATGTAAATATGAATTTTTATAGGATAGAAGTGACTTTTAATATGCACAGATTGAGCAATAGTTTTCAACGGATTCTTGGTAGTTGCTGAATAGCCGTCTTTCTTTTAAATATAGTATATCATTCCATTAGATATTTTCAAAAACTCATCAACTTGCATAGCCTCCGGGGGGTAAATATACGTTTGAATCTGCATATCATGTATCATCATCATCATCTCGTAGTTCTGAAATGTAACTTAAAATTTAAGGTGATGGAAAGATGAAAAAGGATACTAAAGTGAAATGTAGCGGCTGTTATGTGCCTAAAAAGGAAGTAAGATGGGATAATTAAAAACGAAAGCTGAAAAGGAAACAATATTAAAGGTGAAAACAAAAAACCAAAATGCCTTGGATTACGAGGGAGATGATTAGGAAAACATAAAGGATAAGATATTAGAAGAAGGTACGCGCTGAACTGGGGAGAAAAATTAACGGATAAGCAAACAATAAACTCAAGAAACCAATGGGGCGAGAAAATATAATAAAAAGATCAGTGATATACGAAAAACACAACACGTAATACAAAAATATGTAAAAAAATGTCAGGGTATAAAATAGGGAAAAGAGACATTCAATATTAAAAACATTCCAGAAAGTAATTAGTGGAAATAGTGAATACTCAGAAGAACTTTGTGGAAAAGATATTTCCCATTACGTTTCATCATAGAGGGAGAGAAGTAGTTTTAGTTCGGGAATACTATTAAAAAAGGTGAAGGAAACGAAGCGGAAAAAGCATGAAGAAGTAAGAGCAGTAAGTGAGAATTTCCTGGTAAATATTCTCGGCTGTTAAGGGAGAATTAAAGTCGTTTTGGGATCATTCTTATCCTTTTGGAGACATGAGTTCGGCAAAATATTAATCAGGACAATTTTAACCCTCACTCCGTAAAAGAGCAATGCAGCGGCATGACGAGGACTATTAGACTGTATTTTTCATTCCTTACTCAGCAACGAGAGTATTGAAATAAAAAAGGATGATGAAACGATGAAAACCCATATGAAGGCCATTTTAAGTTTAGCAAAGAGAATATGTGACACATTCAAGATGTCTTCTACGTGGATGTCGAGAACGGGCTCGGCTGAGTAGAATGAGTGGAGAAGAAAATGAAAGTATGGTATAACATCGAGTACTGTTAGGATATGGGACTTATTTCAAACCTTGATATGAATCAGACTAGCAATTAAAAGTATCGGATGGGGAGACATTGACTAGGAAAGAAATACCATAATAAAATTATATTTTGAACTATTATAAAGTGCTCACAAAACTATAGGTAAATTATAATGCAATAGAAACGAACTTCACGGTACTCGTTACGATTATCAACCCGTTAATTTCTCATTTGAAGTAAGGAATTAAGTGAAAAAATGTCAGAAGACCAATGCATTAGCATTTGGTTTTCACTTAATTCCTTTCCCTCACCCCGAACAGAGTAAAGTAACAGCATGTTCAGGGATATTAGATAATTTAAGGCATACTTGAAAAATGCACGGAGATTTAAGATTAGACATAAATTTAAAGACTCCACGATCAAATTCCAGTTTCCGTGGGGTAAATTAAGACGAGCCATTTATTTTATGATATGAAATGTAACTTAAAATTGAGAGGGATTAAAAGATGAACGAGGGCGTGAAAATGGAATGTAGAAGGTATTACGGGAATTAAAAGGAAGCAATTCCAATTCAAACTGAATAAAATTCTAAGGAATGGTATTGAGGGATTGGTTGGCATTTCGACTCAAGGCGTCGTTTCACTCACGTTATATCTCGCCCTGGAGTCGACCACGAGTCCCCGGAGGCTGCTGGTGCTCCCTCGGATGGCCGAAGAGCCCTTGGCTGCGGAAGAGAGGGGCCCGGGGCGCAGGGAACCGAGGGAACCGGCGAGGAGGCCAAATTCGGGCCGCTCAGACGGGACCAGCCCTTCTGGCGCGCCGCCCAATTCTTGGAGGTGCTGCAGCCAGCAGCAGAGCACCGTTTCGATGCCGGCATCCACCTGCGGGATCAAGATGTTCGGCCGTGAAAGTGACCCGACGACGGAAGGGTAAAAAAGGAAAAATAGGGATTGCGTGACTGTGTCCCCTTTCTGCTGCAGAGGAGAGTGAAATGTTTTGTCTTGGAAATCCATAGTCAATTCAAAGTCAATTTTGTTTAAAAAATATACATCAGATGTATTTTAACTTGAGTAATACTACAGAAACCGTTCAGCTATAATGTTTAATGCTACTGATTTGGTTCTCTTGTACATTTATTTCAAACATACAAATGTGTTAAATAAAAATTAGCTATTGTCGATCTGAATGATTAAGAGTATGTAAGTAACATTTTTCAGTTGTCTGTGTTGATCAGTAATGAAACGACATACTTTTTGATTATTATGATTATCTTTAGGTTACAGCATCATACAGTAAAAAATTGCTCTATTTTTGTGGAAAGGGTCCCAAGGATTAAGTGGCGACATTACTTGCATTCACACAGTTAACAATACGTAATAGTTTTTAAAATTATCCTAAACATAAGTGCAAAAATTATTTCTGTAACACGCAACGTTTAAGAATACAAAAGCCAGTGAAAACACAGGAACAACAATGTGTGACCACAAACAGATGGATTTAGAATGCAATGACGGATACCGAAGGCACATGAAGCTTTTAGAAATGAACTCGTCCACAACGTTAAACATCGAACAACATAACACCATGTATCAATGCAGTTTCAATACAACAGATAGTGTTTGTAAAGCAAGTTACACAGTTTACACTGAGATTCCGACTGAAACATACCACTGAAAAATCCAATGGACCGTAATTTCCGCGATAATGGTATTAAATGTGTCGTTAGAGGTTTATGATAATGTAATTATGCCATGGAATTCCAAATTTCTAGGGTAATGAATGTATGCAGATTAAAGTTGGCACTAATAGTGGCATTAAACTCCTGCGATTTTCATTGAGAGCTGATATTTTAAACCATTATCTGAAAACTGTGGTCCATATTCACATGCCATTACAGACTTGGAACACTAAAATGTAAGAAATACGAGGAGAAAGAGTGTAATAAAAGACAGTAAGCTTTGACAAAGTTAAAAGAGGACATTTAAAAGGACAGAGCAGCGAAATGTGTACAGGGACATTTTTGTACAATAAACACAGCAATCAAGAGGTAGATCCATACATGGGAATAATAGTAAAACAGTCTAGAATCTCGAAAACCACTCAGTACAACAACACTCAAAATGTTTTATATCTTACTCGCTCGGACAGTATAGGAGAAGGTAGCTGCGCCAAAAAAAGAAAAACATATATTCAACATTATATTAAAATCAACGTCATATTAGACTGCGCAAAAATCAGTTAAAATACCTCGTATCGATTAAACATAATTGAAATATATTATAATATTATTTACAATAATAATATTTATCATAAATATTATTATAATATTAATTGATTAATTATTAATTGATTATTCAAATTATATGTATCATTGCAAACAACAAAACAATTATATGAAATAATTCGCAATATAGTTTAGCCATTTTTCGTCCACCAATGAGATAATTTTTATTTTACTTAGGTTTCTCTCAGCTCAACGGATGTATTGGCTTCATAAATTCCTGATGAAAATGATCCTAAAATTAAATACATACAAGTATAATAATTAAATGTCGCAGAATTTATTGATAATATACGGCTCTTAAGGGTATTTAAAAGGATCATTAAAAAGTCATTGAATGTCATCATAATAAGTAGCTAATTTTCAAAAGAAATTTTCTATTTTTTATTATTATACAAAAAATAGACAAATCTTTTGTTTATTATAAAAAATAATATAAATAACAAATTATTCCACATTTATACTACCAACTTGAATCATTAGAAATTTGAATCTAAGCAGAGTAAGATTTTTTAAATGTCACAGAGATTGTACTGTTTTCCATTTGAAAATACTGTAAGTATAGTATATACTTAAAGTTGTGAAATTCTTACCACTCGTAAGGTGCCACGGTGAATACGTGAAAATAATAAAAAAGCGTGACTTTTAATTTAATGGTTAGGATTCATGAAAAGGGGATTTCACAGTTCTGTGGCTAGCTGAATAACAATAACTAAGCCAAAAGATAGGTAGTAAATCTAGTCTAGGGGTATTAAATTGATTCTACTTTATAAATTGCCGATTTTCTATTCGAAAGTGAAATGTAATTGGCTAAAGGTGCAAATCTATTATACAAGCAAATATGCATTTAATTTCAATTCTTTACAGTTATAGTCCTTCCGCAAAATATGTTTCAAACGTAAAATTTTAGCATATTACCAGATGACATCAATATAAAATGGCTTCACTTAAAAATTTTAAGTAAAAATGCTCGATCTTTTTATATTTGCAAACATATTAAAATTGTTTGGCTAATTTAAATGGACATATAGGATAGCCCTTAATTGTCATAAAGGTTTTGAGCTGTATATATCATAGCTTTGCTTAGAGTATATTTTTTTCAGGCATGTGAATGTTTTTTTTTTAATTACAAGGTCATCATAAAAAAACTTTAGTCAATCCTTTTTATGTAAATTTTGAAAAAGTATATAACATTTTTAACAAAAAAGGAGGTATTAGGAATACTCACTCTCCTGTTGTCGTGCACTGGAGGAAAAACGAAGTCCGAAGGCGTCAGCAGAATTTTATACGGACCTTTGGACATACTCTTCTTAAGTAGTTGCTTCCTGAAAGTGTTTATGTATTCAATCAAAGCAATTCATGGAATAATTTAGCAATGTAATCATAAATAAAACTATTATTACTCTTTACAGAATGAATCATCTGTAATCAAATAGGGTAAAAAAGTGAATTAGATAAGATGGAATAAAACTATTTTAGAGAATTTGAGATATGATAAATGCCTTTAAATGAAGTTCGAATCAGGTTTTCAATGAAAATAATTGGTAGATTTAGGGAGGAAGAGCATTTATAAACATCTAAAATAATTCATAAAATCAATAAGGAACATAACATTTGCTAATTTCTCGTTTACCAAAAAAACGGGAAAAGTAAAAATTTACATTTTAATAATGAAAGAGATGCATAAAATATACAGGACAATTTTTAACACATCATTCTTTGGGAGACACATGCATGCATTGAATCTTGAATAAAATATTTGATTGTGAATTGAAATTGGTTTCAGGTAACTCAATTTCTTATACGCATCGTAATTGACATTTTAACTTTGGTACCTTTTAAAAAGGGATTTTTATTTTTTAAGAATCCCACGATAATCTATAAAAACCACTTATTTAAAATTTTGGAATAGCTATTGAAAGTTAATTAAAATTTTAAAGATAATACTTGGTAAAAGAGTGGAGTTTTCCCATGTTTATAATCCCCTATAATCTGGTAAGCTCGTTGAGATTGTATTATCAGCAATAGTCTATTAGTCGTTAATGCACCCGGAACCCAAGAACTTCTGCAATTCTGAGTCCCTTAACACATCACTGAGATATCCCAAAAACCATAAACTTCCACTAACCACTCTTAAACTCCTCATACTACCTCTTTTCATTATCCCCAATATTTTTAATATTCCCCTAACTCAATTAGGGTAACAAAATTATCCTCTGTATCACAGCCTTCAAAAGAACTATATATATAATAAAGGTGGTAAATGTCAGATATACTGCAGAGATATGCTCTTTTACGTAACAATGAGTTGATTCAGTTAGGTGCAAAAGGGATGCAAAATATCCTGCGGATACCTTGCCTGGTTGATGAGTTTTTAGCTCTGAATTTTATACTGAAATGGTATTTGACCATATTTAGAAATAACCGCCCCAGAAACATACATGAAAAATATATTAAAATTTGTTGTTAAACCACCTTCAAAAATTACTGTGAGAAATGCGTTGCCGGCGTTTGAAAAAGCCCTTATTTTGCAATGTTAATTTACCTTTGTCTTCAAATCCTCAATGTTTATGAATGAGTCTTTTTTCATTGGGTTATTATGCAGTACTATAATTGAAAATAATCTTTGTCGAGAGTGCATTATAATAGGTAATGAAATGAAAAAAATAAATCATATTTTTCGAACATCCACTACAAATTCATAAAAAATGATTGCTATTTCATTCGAAGAGCTCTTAGAAAACCCAAGACTATTTGACTTAAATTAACTTAGTAGATCTCGCTCATGGTAGCTTCTTGTGGGAAGAGATATTTGATAGGCATCACGGCTTTCATTTTCTAAGTTTTACTTCAAATGTATTTCAAAGTTTTTCGAGGATTATTTGAAATTCAGGATAAAAATATTGGAGAAATTGTTAATTGTAGCGCAACCATTCTTTTCGAGGTTAATATTTTAATCACATCCAATTCGTGGAAAATTCTTCGTTATAACAAAAATCACCGTGAAAGAATAACGAAATTGGGTATTCGGTGAGGGGGGGCGGTGGAATTTGGTATAAGAAATGAAGCGGTAAAGTTGGTTAGGTTTCTTCTTTAACCTGAGCGACATTGAATCTCGTAGCGGAGCATTTGGGTTCTGAGAACCGCCCAGAGATAGCCTTGAGTCATAGTATGAATTCCATCTGTTGCTATTCCCAAACAACGCTCGACCCGAGACCCTTATATTCGGATTAAGGAAGGGTGGAGACCGAAAGGGTTGTATTATTATTTTTTTAAGGAGCCCGGGGGATAGAGGGTGTGACTAGAAGGGTCCTTTGGGTGGAGTTGGTTTAGGAGGGGACGGCGGAAGGGAAGGGTGTAGGGTTGCAGGAGAGGGAATGGAACTGTCGACGGACGCTGGATTCGGCAAAAAAGCCGGGATTTGCGTTGACACGTTTCAGAGGCATCGTGGAAATAAAAAGGGGGAAACGGGGTCAGATCCATAAGCCGAACTAACAAGTGGGACTAGCGCCGAAACATAAATTCAGTACTGGATCAAATTTTGGCCACGTCAAAAGCGCCCTCTTTTTTTGCGTCTTTTCGAGCGAATTATACTATTGCTGGAACAGGCGCCTTCGCGGAGGGTGGAAAACAGGGAAAGAGGAGGGTAAAAGGAAGTGAGGAGAAAGTAATCGTCCCAGTCTCGGCTTTCTGCAAGTTGTTTTGAATTTGTGGGTGTTTCAAATTCATAACCCAGGAAGTTAGAAAGATACGGAAAGAACATCGACGAAACGCTCGGTAAGCAAACTCTTGTCTTGGATTGGCAATATATTAATATATTCCATCAAATGAACGAGACTAAGTCAATAAGTAATTTACAAAACTGGACAGAGGCATTAATGACAAAATTAAATTCCTTAATTTTATTTAAATTTTCTACACATTCAGACAACTATTCAATCTCTTTACAAGTGCTTGATAACCGACAGCAAATATGTCTTTTGTTTGCTGTCACAGCCAACGAGTAACCTCTTGGACTACGGCATCGTCATTTTCAAAACGTCGCCCACCCAAAGAATATTTTAGGGACCCAAAAAGATGAAAATCACTGGGAGGTAAGTCAAACGGTACGGTGGATGTTCCAAGCGTTCCAAATTGAATGTTTGTAACAGCTCCTGCTTTGTATTATTGAAGTTTGAGACCTACGTATTTATTGACTTATCCTCGTATGTGACTAGAATTCTTTGACATGTGTAAATTATGATATTCATATGTGCATGCAGTTTCTAAATTTTTATCTCAAGTTTTAATTTTCTCACAACCATAATTTTAAGTCAATAATTATGATTTATACCGCTAGCTTCCTTTTGCTTATGCTAGGCAGATAGGCAGAGAGAGTGTAGCAGAGAAGTATGCAAGGGTTAAATTAGGTTACTCAGAAAAGTAGAAAGTACTCAAGATCCCTCTGCAAAATAAACGAGTTATTTTTTGGTAAAATAGATAAAATCATTGACTAAATTTTAAAGTCGTTAAATTTTAAAATGGACTAAGAAGTTATTATAATGATAAAAATATGAGAAAAACATTAATACTATGAGCATTAATATGTCTACACTTTCATCGAAAATTTTAAGCGTGGAACGATATTATTCAGTGTAGAACGACATTATTCATGGGAAACTGGGTCACTTAAAAACTTTCAATATTTGTATCACCTTGGTGTATGAAATTAACGTGAGAGTTGGGTAACCATGTAAGAAAACAAATGGAAGTAAGTTTACAGAATGTCATACAAGGTGCAATTTTGCATTAAGGACGATGTTGTAAAAGTAAATGAATTCAGTAATTGAACTCGTTGGCATAACGGAGTAACTCCAAATATCATCAAACTATCGTCCACCAAGTTAGTAAAATGTGCAATTGGACCACTTAGGAGTCAAGAATGGAAAACGAAAAATATACCTCGCGATGGCTGCTACTAAGATGGCTATAATGACGAATGCAGCTGAGCCCAGAACGATGGACACAATGTGAGCTGCCCTCAGATGTGGCCCTGAAATATAAAATAAAATCGATGAGGTAAATAGCAAAGCATGCGCTGTTAGTTTAATGACTATGTTACGTCTATTCTGAACTTAATATGAAACAATTGAAATACATACGCCATTGATCTGTTGAGTAGTTAATTTTTGCCTTTGTACTTGTTGAGTGGTTAATCTTTGCCCTTATACTTGTAATGAACTAGTAACTCTGAGCGAATCAATGAAAAATAAATGAGGATTTCATTAGAAACATAGTCTCCAATTACTTTGTAAATACTATAATGACACATTAATAAATGGTGCAATAAGAGGTGTTCCATAAAAAGTGAATTTAATTTATTTTTTAAGAACATACATTCCTCCTCACCATACTCGTACCCCAAAATTTGATGCTGTTTCACATATAGTCCCGATTGGATACAATGCATCCCTTGGATCAACCCTTACATTAATTTTTACAGACAATTTGGAAATATTTTTTGATAGGGCCTTCAAAATCGTCTCCCCAACCACTACTTCTTATTATGAAACACGTTTTTCACGAAGGTGTTTCTTCACATTATTGATGTTTCTTCACCTTGGGGAGTAAGAAAAATTCACAAGAGACTACAGCTGGACTGTGATGAGGATGAGGGGTACGCTTTACCTTATTTTCGGGAGGTATACAGCAATAAAATTGGCAAATTGTGGCGGTGAATTATTCTTGGTTCAGCATCTAGCGTATTAGCTTGAAGCGTGGCCTTTTGCGATTGATATGATCTATGAGGCATTTAAGTACAGGCAAACAGTATGGCTACAACTTCTTCATATACAGTTGTGTGCTGTGTGCTGGTGGAACATGCTGATACCGTGCATACCGAAGAATGATATAAACATAATTTTCCCACCATTTTGGCTTCTTTTTTGGTTTTATTGGTACGTGAGTTTTTCACACAGAGCTTTGCTACAGTGGTAACCTTTGAAAGAAACCGCTCATATTCCAGTATCATTGACTTCAACTGAAAAGAACCTGCTAGAATACGTCCTGTTGTTTGAGTATGAGCAGCCTGGGAATTGGCCTGGCATTGCGCACACCTGATGTGTATTTTTTCTGTTGCTAACGTGTGGATGTTACCCAATTAAAATTTTTAAATTAAATGAATTTTTTCTGATATTCTTCCTGACAATATTGCTCTTGAAAATTTTACCTCATAATGGCAGCAGCAGCGCTAATATTTACCTCCGTATGAGCAGTGACAGGAGGTCCGGGTCCACATTCCTATGATTTTGATTGTGTCCTCTCTTACTTATTTAAACCATCTCCTAGCTCTACCTGTAGTGTTGCATTAGCCTTCGTTAATAATTTGTCCAAGTAAAAGCCACATTTTAAAGCAGCATATTGCTTGTCGCGTGTAAATTACATCGGTATCGTGGGCGAACTGAATGCATTATATCTGTAATTGCAACGGCTGTAGCCGACGTAATAATGTACGAGTCAAACTAATGAAACTTGAACCGTATATGCATTACATTATACTAAATACCATAACATTAAACAAAAATATAATATAAAATTAACGTTTTCACTATAATTATGTCAATAAAAATATTATGTTTACCATTCATATCATTAGCGAGAATAATAATTTCAAATAGAAAAGAGTGCAGAAAGGACATTACAGCATTAAGAGGTTATAGGTTGATGCACTCTATACCACAGTAAGACTTTTCATTCATGTTAGAGGTACATATACCTGTATGGTGACCAACATTGGATTAGAGTTCACATTAAAGGTTAATGATGCTTAAGGTGGCATCAATGGACCTGTGCAGAAGTTCAAGTTACAGTTAAATTACAATTAAACAATATGACTTATTTGCCTGCTTATGGCTATCAACATTATGGCTCATTCTCTCTGGATGAGTTTGGAGTTTGTTACAATACAAAGCTAATGCGTTAAACTCGAAGCGTGATAATATGAAATTTTGGTACATAATATAAAATCGATAAATACATCTTCTTTTCTCTAGCATGTTTGATTAAGTTTAAACTATCTACTTTCATAAATTTAAATCGCATAACATTGAAACAATTAAATTAAACACCATAATATTTGTGGTACAAATTAGTTACAATTTCTATTTAATTTTTAGGATCCTCAACCACGGAGGTCTTTTGCAAAAATTATTTTATCATTTATTTTATTTATATTTCTTATTTAGAGCATGTAATAGTTCATAAAACTCATTATTTTTTAGTAATATGATACGACTTCGTGAATATAAATAAATAACGAAACGTTTGACTTCTTTCTACTTCCATCGAGATTAATCGTTAAAAATACCATGAAAAGAACACACAATACAGTGCTTACGAGTGTTGCTATTTATATCTTGAGCCTTGGCAATACTAAGTGCTTTAGGTGCTATCTTACGATTTCATATGAAAGTTTGACCCTTTTACTGCTAACTACCTTCAGAACATTTTGCCATTTGACCATAATTTGTGTTGTTTACAGTGGCTTGTCACTGCAAACACACACAAGTAAAAAACACTCGTCCTCGAAATTTCGTCTCAGCGAAAAAATGGAGTTAACTAGTAAACACTTACATGCGATGATTTTTTACGAATTTCGACGTGGATTATCAAGACAGGAGTGCATCGATCAATCGATTAACTCCTACTTTGGCGATGACGCCCCATTTTTCGCCACTGTGAAATGCTGGTGTGTATGTATATATATATATATATATATATGTATAGAGGGAAGAGCATGTATTAAGCAATTTTGGAATGTGATTGAAGTGAAAGAAGCAAGTAAAGGCAGGGGAGTAGGGAGGAAATTAATAAAAAGGAGTCAATCCCATGAAATAACCCATTGTCAGCGATTTTGACATTGCGTCTTCCAAAATCGCCAGGGGTACGTACCTATTACTGTAAATCACAGGGAAAATGAAAAATAACAATACTGTGAGCACTGTAAATTTAAAAAATTCAAAGGCCAATTCATGGAAATGACTCCAGTAATTTTCGGATGCCCCCCTCTACTACTTAACATCTAGAATAGGAAGAGAGAAATGCGGGGCTCACCCTTCCAGATGCCATCCTCCTCCTCGTCCTCGCACTCCTCTCCGTCCGGTCCCCCCCGGCACCTCCGCCCCCCGGCGCCCTCCTCGCCTTCTAACCCCAGCCCCCGCCCTCCTGGCAGCACCCCGCCCCCCTCCAGGAGGCGGCGGTAGTCCTCCTCGTCGTAGTCTTCGTCGTACTGCTCCTCTCCCGCCCCCTCCGGCCCGCCGTCCTCTAGCTCCCCCTCCTCCTGATCCTCCTCCCAGCCGCCGCCCCCCTCCTCCTCGCCCTCCCCCGCCGCTCCTCCGCCCCCAGCCGCCCCCTCCTCACCACCGTCGGCCGCCCTCCCTCCGCCCTCCACCACTCCCCCCTCCATCTGCTGGTGGTGCTCCACGGAAGTGGTGGGCGCCGAGGTGTGCGGCTGGACCGGAGCGTGACCTACGGGCGGTGAGAGCGATTGGGGTTTGCAGGTCGAAGAGAGGTGGAGCGAGTCGTAGCCTCTCACCGGTCACTTGAGAGTTAAGGCGCAACGGCCTCGGGTCGTTTCACGCCAAGTTTCCATGCATCCGTATTCCGTTTAGTTTTTGTCGCAACGTGAGCCATCGACATACGAGTAAGGCCATCGGAGGTCAACGCTAGGCAGAGTTATTTATCATCTGTTTCCTAACCGTAAAAAAGGGCCCGGAGGTTAAACATTTGAGAGCAACGAGAAAGTCATCGATGCCGTAAAAGGGTATTTTGAGGAGCTCGACGAATCGCATTATAAAACTGGTATCAGCACCGTTACGAAAAATATATTAAGCTTGATGGAGATTATGTTGAAGAATAAAGCAAAAACACGAAAAAAGTTGTTTTTCTTTATCAGGCAGGAAAATTTTCACTCCAACCCAGCACCTACCTCTTTTTCAAGCCAACAGAAGGAAACAGGACGACGATGACTCGCTCTTTAAATTTTAATCATCATCTAAATAACAACGAGGGTTGGCTTGTAGTACTTCTCCAAACTAACATGTTCTCTGCCAAACTTTTTATTCCCTCACAGCTCCTTTCACTCTCATTTTCCATTAACTCCTCGTCATCCATCCCTGTTTCCCCTCTTTGATTTCTTCAACCATGGTCTTCTGTAAGCTATTGCGCTTCAATTTTAGGCCAATTAATTTCTCTATTCTTCTTACAAGTGGCCTTCATATCTCTTTACCCACTTTCCAAAGCACTTCATTGGTTACTCTTTCTACTCATTTTGTTTTCATCATCATTGTGCAGTACAAAATTTTCATCACATCCAATATTTTCTCTGATAATCCTATTGTCCACGTAAAACAGGAAAATCAATAGATATCATGAATCGCCCAGTGTATTTTGAAGAGACATGCGCAACTGCTTCAACTCAGCCCATGGTATAAGTTGAGAGATAGGTAGCTGATGCAATGCTAATCCCCACTTTGCTTAAGATGCAGCAAATCCAGCATGCCCCACACAGGATTCCAAAAAGAAGACGTTAACTTCTTTGAAATGTGTGATTTTACAATCGGAACAAATACACCCCTAAATCTTAAAAAAACTTGGCCTTCAAACTTGAATATATAACCATTATGTTAAAAGTAACTGTTGCGGCATCTTCCACAGTTTCTTGAAATTTGTCAAAGGTAAAAAGAGCCTACATTTTTAAAGTTGGCTTTAACCTCGTGGACTGTGGCGCGTCGCGCACGACTACGAATGTCTGTGAATTTGAATGCACGGGATTTCGTCACAACATCTTGTTCCTTTTAAATCCTCAAAATTTCACATTAAAAGTGGTTACCTCGATAGCTTAACTGGCTAAAACACTCGACAGAACATCGAGGGATCCGTGTTCGATCCCAGTCAAGGCGAATGATTTTTACACCTGTAATTGTTGCATTGATAACCATTGATTCCAAATTTCAGCAACGAAATCGAAGTGACTAAAATAGTAGGAACTGAAGCATTGAGTTCAATCACATCTTATATATCAGGGACCTTCCTTCATCAATCTTCGAGGCCTTAGAAAACCCTAGCATACTTTAGAAAACCCTTAGCATATAAATAGCAGGAAATAAGCCATCAAATTAAATCAATTACGAATTAAAATCTTAAAAGTAGGAAGGTGAACCAAAGCGAAATAAAACAAAAAAATTCTTCCCAGGATTCTTTGACAGGAACGGATGTAACAGGGTCTACAGGTCTACCTGTATACGAAAACGTAATAATTATGTTTTAACTGGAGCAAAGTTACACTCTAAGGAAGAATTTTGGATCTTAATTACCATTAAAACGAAATAAATGTTCAAGTTCTGATTTAGAAATAATGTTCCGGTGCTGATCTTTTAAAATTTAGGACCTCAACGGGAAGAGCCTTTCACTCAAGCGAAATTCGATGGAAACTCTACCCTGAAAAATACATCCAATAGCCCTTTAAATATCTCGATTTTTTCTAGTTGAACCCACCAAACCTTATTTTTCACAATTCAGAATGCTGCCGTGGAGGACAAAGAATCGAAAAAATGAAGCGTACAGGGAATAAGAAAAAAATAATAATAAAATTACTAAATGCCTCTCTTACCTTTTTCCACTTTGAACTCGGTTTTCCATATCCTTTATAGATCGTAAAATTGAATAAAAGGTGGGAAGCTAATAACGTCCAACAGGATACGTGATTCTGCTGCTCAAGTTTAATCAAATTACATACGGGAGGAATTCAATTAAGTGGAAATGACGAATCCAAATGCAATATACTTCTTTATCTACCTGCTCATGCAGAGATAATCACACCAAAACGCTCCTTCTTATCGTGCGCTTGGCTAAGAATAAACTAAATGTAGTGCGTGACCTTAAAGTAGACAATGTGAAATTTCCAAATAACCAACCAATTTGACTTTCCAAATGAAAACGCTTTTGAGTTTGAGATCTGGCAAAGCAACACAGCGGACATGACTAATGACATCTTAAGGAACGTCGCGGTAAGAGATTATATGGTTATGACGTAACTACTGCGTTTGAATTTCCATTTGACGTGTCTGTCACAAGAGTCAGCTTTGAAAAATCTCTTCCAGTTACTTTCTCTTTAATTTCATTTCACTTCATCGAAAGAGATATATTTCTAGAATGAAAAAAACTTTTGTTTCTCAAACCAAAGAAAAAACAACAAATAAAATAGCTCCTGTCCCGGCTGAAGTGAAGCGATATTTAATTTTGAGTCTACATTCTTGAGTTGTAGAAATTTTTCATTGACTGTATAAATTATGCAGTGAAATATTACAGACTTGGAGGAAGCCGATCGCAAAAAACCACATCCAATAAGCGGAAAATATGACAAAGGATTATATTAATTGAATTTAAATTTTTTATCTTTCTATCAAAAGGTTGAAAGTGTTTTCACACACTACGCAGCACTATCAATTACTACGAAAATTCATGATCGGCATAAAGCATAATGTAGAAAGACTGGTGAGATGGCAGTAGATAGAGCTACGGGATACCTGCTTGAGAAATAGGCGTGTAGCACTGTAGCACTTCAATAAAATTGCAAGTGATACAGTGTTGCAATTTTACGCCTTACTATTAAAATAGATTCTGAAACAATTAAATATGTTCAATTTGTCAAATTCAAATGATTATCATTTAAGTCGAATGGAAATGCATAGATAATATATCACGACATTTCATCGTGATGAAAAATTCTAGGTTAACCAAGGAGATTGAGCCAATTTGGCAATTTGGTGGATTTATTTTCACTCTTCAGGAGGTTGTGAGATTCCTGGAAAAGACATTACGAAAACCAATACATATTTGGAAAATCCAAAAAACGAGCAGGGCTGAAGAAGACATACTCTCGAGACTGGTTAATTATTTATACAAAAAGACTGAAAATAACATTTTCTCAGTACAATTTTTCATCTGATAAATAACTCACAGCCGTTCACCGAATTCAACTTTACAGTCAAGTTGAATGGGTCGGGTGGGAAGGATTAAGTGTCTCGAGCGGTGGGGAGTCACAGGACGGTAAGTTTGAATTGGGATCCAACTTACCGTGCAGCTGGCCTCCCGGGCGCTCTTGCCTCAATATCTCCTTCCATCGGATGTCGGACTTCTTGTACCAGGCCCGGTACACGACGAAGCACACCAAGCGGGCACCCGTCCGACCGTCGATGAGCACCCGGTGGCCTACCCGGCTCGTGTACACTATCGGGGGCTCCGGACTCGGGGTCGGTGGAGGCAGCGAGGCGGAGTCGGTGGTGGTGTTTTCACGGGGGAAGAGACCCCTGGTCGGGCTGAGGGCGGCGAGGGCGGACGTCGGAGTTGGTGGAGGGGACGAAGAGGAATAGGGGGGTGGAGACGAGGGAAGGGGGCCTCCGTGGGCTGTGTGGGGCAGGGAAGTCGTCGTGATCCGACGCCGGAAAGGAGGGACGGGAGTCGTTGAAAGAAGGCCCGCGGTGAACGTCGTGTTCGGCGTGGCGCTCCTGGGATCATCCGTCGTGGTTGGTGAGGGACTTTTTGACGCTGGGGCTGGTGGAGAGGAGGACTGCGGCAAGTGTGGTGGGGACGTCGTCATTTGGTTTGGGACCGCGTACTCCCTGGCCCGGAGGACGGCAGCTGCGGCGGCCACGGCGTCGTAAACGACCGAGAAGATATCCACGTTCATGGGGCGCATCTCCTGAAAGGATGGATGGCGTTCTTGAGTAATTATATGAAATTATCTTCATATTTTTTTGCTTCAGCCTTTCATTTCAATAGAAATGAATGAATGAAAATCTAATGCTGTACAGGGTCTGTCCCAAAAATAAGTAGAATGAGTTTTTGCCACCAATTCAGATGGCTGGAGTGGGGTGATAATGGAAGATCTTGGGAAAGCAACGTAACCCACGTCAGTTAACTGTCGTCATTTACAGTGTGCGGATTGCTGGAATACTGGACACTTGCTCGATGGTCACGTCACGATTGATGCAAGTTCCCATGGAGTAATGATATGCGATACGATTGTGGCTTAGGCTTGGAAAATGGTTAAAAAGAGACGTTTCAGGCGTGATATGGTGGAATATCATGATTAATTAAAATTGGCAATTTTCCACAAAAATAAAAATTGTAAAATGGTGTTCAGAGACCACGATCGTGATTTAAGACACTTATGGAGATGGATAAATGTCCCAAGTGATGATTTTCTGCTTGAACGGTATGTTCTGGGAGGGTAACGAGGAGGTTGACGATGAGGAATACCCTGGACATCCATCAGCAACACAGTGTGATGAAAATGTGCAAGTGAGACACATGGTCAAATCTAATTGACCCCCATATGTCAGGATGTTAACAGAAGAGTGCAATATTCAGAAAACCACGGGGCATAACATTCTTACAGAAGATTTAGACATGAGAATTGTGTGCCAAGATGGCCCCAAAAGTCCTGTCGGAAGACTGCTTGGGTGACAATCTTGCCTTGGGCCTCTTGGACCACGGTGAAAGTGATCCGAATTTTTTAGAACAGGTGGTTACTATTGACGTACATATCTTTCTTTGAGTTCGATTCAAGTATAACCCCTTTGAGTACCATTTTGGACCACTGGATTATGTGAACGAGGCCATGACGAGGTGTCTGAACGAGGGTTTTGTTGATGCCTTACAGGAAGTATACCACAACTGGTGGAGGCACTGGCATTGGTGTGTCGATACATAAGGGTGCTCTTCTGAAGAAGTTTAGCAATTTGTACTTTGATCTGCAATAAAATTTTGTCACCAGATTTTTCTACTTATTTTTGGGAAAGACCTTGTACACCTTTTTGGTAGGCCTGCATAGGTCAGTATTAAGTCGCTGCTCTTTACTGAGGAATTGTCACCTAAAACATTTAACTTAGGAGATCCATCACGTTACAGTAGTCGTAGTGATGATGACAGTCATGCTCAATTGGACTCGAAGGCACTGACTTTCTACTTATTGGGTGAATATGGAACCTCTCGATGGAGGCATCGAGAAAAATGAAGTATGAGAATCTCTTTTTGTAATTTCACCGCAAACTCCGACCTATTACTTGAGGTGCGAAATTTGGCAGCAAAATTGCATTTTACTTTCATACTTATTCATAAATAAAGTTCCACATTAGTTTTCCTGATTTTCTACGGAGATAATGGATGGTAGTATGTTAGAAGTTAATAACTCCGTTTTTATAGTTTGCAATGAAAGGTGTTTCTTCTCCTCTACCTAGAAAAAAGCAGCGAATTCAGGAAAAAACTGTGAACATGCTCTCCAAATCACACCTGGAAACTGGATACCTCGTTTTCGTTTGACCGCTTGTACTTTTGGTATGACCCAAATAAAATAATATGAAATTCATTAGCAATTGAATTATCAAGTCCAAGATCTCATGTGAAATTTCACTGAAAGTTTTGACTGAATAAGTTATTTAAAATGTTCTAGTAATCCTTAGTACATACGTAAAATAAGCCAAAACGAGAGAATATCACGATCCATCACCTTAAGCCTCATCTCACATTTGGGACGAAAGTTGTTTAATTTCTTTCCATTACGGAATGATAGTTGATAATGAAATATTACTACACATGTTTACCATTTTATGTTAAAAATAACAATACTAAAATAGTTATGGAAAGGGAAGATGCAAAGAAATATATTAGACGTAGTTCATGTAAGTCATTAACCAGAGGATTCTGTTAATGTAAGAAAGAACGATAAAAAATGGGTAATGATCTCGAAAAGTTTCGACACGTGGCCAACCTTTCATCTTTGCATGTTTCCGCTTCGTGTATTCGTATCCTGAGAAATTCATTTGCGTGTAAATGAGGCCCATGGAAATACGAAACCCAGGAAATTGATCTCTAGTGGCTATCAGTGATCGTGTTGATAGCTAAAATATATTACTTTACCAAACAATTTACTGATTGTTCTGGCAAAGTGATATTAATTCGAACATTATCAAGAAAAATATGAGAAGTCGTGTATTACAATGGCTATCAAAATTGGATATTAATGAAAAAAACCTAATTAATAACGTCCTGCATTTTCAACGTTAATTTCACTAGTTTATCTATACAGACAAATACTCTACAATTATTATTTTGGAAATTTTATTTTGTTTAGTAGACGTCTACTTAAGTAATAACGCGTAAAGGTATCTACCACAGATTCGATTTTGTTTATATCACTATGCCTGTGCAAAACTTTGGACATTGCCATTTTGTTTTGGCATTTTATTTGATATATTTATCTGAAAATTTTCCATGAACTATAAAGACACGAGTTGCTCTTTCTGGTTTATTTTTTAAACGATGAATAAATCGACTTTCAAGATTTTCATGCTGTCAAAGGGTCGCTTCATATGGATGCAACCTGGGAATGAACTCTCTTATTTTGAATATGGAAGAGGAAATATTTTAATAAAACGACAGCACTATTAAAAAAATGTGTAGCTGAGAAAAAAATGGACCATGATGCCGCTTAAGAGCTCCAATGGATTCGGAACAGTACAGAATGAGACTTCGAGGCAAAAGCAATTTCCGGCGTAGGAGCCATTCCATACATTAAAGGGATTTTCCGACCCTTATCTATTTCTCCCTCCCTCCGATGTCACAATTTATCACATATTTATTAACACCCCAATATTGCCTCACGTCTGATCCTTTACCACCCAGAGCCTTTCAAATATGAATCATTTTTTACTTTTGACTGTTCGGCTGCCATTTTGACTGTCGATCCGTCCACGAATTGAAGGAACAAATTAACTAATTTACTACTACCTAATGAAAAAAAAGTAAATTTACGAAAGGTGTGTTATTTTCAATATCCTTTATTGTTTTCCCAGAATTTTTCAGCCGTATATATTAGAAAGGGTTTCAGTTGATTATCCAACCACTATCTCTGCAACGCGACATCATTGCTCCTTTCTCTGAAACTTAAGCATAAAAACTCCAATATCACTTGATTCAAGATTTGTTGTGTGTTTTCATTTTAGCTTTTTGTCCTTTATCCTCACCATAGACTTGAATTTACTTTTTTTAGGGCAAACGTTACCGTTATATTATGTTTTTGTTGTACTTCATCAGTCACTTTCATCGTGAAAAATTGGGATATTTCCGTGTGATGACGAACTTCAACGTACCACCCGCCAAGGACAACGGGAATAACATTAACCGGGCATCGAAAGTCAAAATTTTTGTTATCGAGACGCAAGGCATCTAAGGCAAAATCAAGATCACTAATTTACTCTTGTGAAGACGATAATACAGCGGATAGATGCAGTGTAAACACCACCGAACATCTGAGGCTATGGTTTAAGGCTAGCTTACCGCCAAAAAAGCAGCTTAGTAAGAGGGAAAGAAATTTCGAACCGGGTCCGTGGTCAGCTAGTACGAGCTTCAGGACTTAAAAGGGAGTTTTCAGTAGGAATGAGTGGCCTGCAGGAGATAAATTTCAAACAATTTACTTATATTAATGGAACACGAATATGTATGGATACAGAAAGGAAGAGGTAGAGAAAAGAAGAGATAAAGAAAAGGAGTAATTAGTGAAACATAATTTTTAACAAAAGAGTTTGTTGAACTACCCCAGAAAATACGAGGGTAGGTTGAAAACTAATACAAACATGCTTATAGACCACAAACAAAATGACCTTCAGAAGCACTCTTGGTGGAATGTGGAAGTAACATTCCCCCTCAACACGCATAAGCGGGTTTGAGGTTGTTACATTCATCCAGTTTATTTTGAGGAGCGGAAGTATGGAGACGTGTCCTAGTGCCATATCAATGCGAGTTAAACAGCGTGCTGTTATCAAATTTTTAACTGCTGCAAAAGTGACTCCTACTGAGATTCATCGTCGTTTAAAAGCTGTCTATGGTATTGATGCTGTTGATAGGTCCACTGTAAATCAATGGGTAGTAAAGGTTTGTGGTTGCGAGTCTTGAAAAGCCATAGCTGTTGATGAAACACGCAGAGGACGTCCGGTCACTGCCACAGACGATAAACATCGCAAACTCGTCGCAAATTTGATTCAAAATGACCAGCGAATCACACAAAAACGTGTCGCAAACCAATTGGAATTTCTAAGGAACGTGTCGGCTTCATTATTGAACAATAATGTCTGTCGTCCACACACCAAGCAAGCGCGCAACTGAAGAGGCTCTGCGAAACCAGAAACTTGAATCGATTCCACACCCTCCTTTTTCCCCCGATCTTGCGCCTTGCAATTTTTATTTTTTTCCTCAACTCAAGAGACACCTCAAGCGTAATCATTACACCTCGGGCGATGAGGTGAAGGCAGCTGTCAAGCCCTGGATTTGAGAAAAGTCGGAATGGTTTTTCAGTGACGGAATGAAAAAACTGGCTATATGTTGGGAGAAACGTGTTAGTCTAGACAATGACTATGTTGAAAAAGAAATATATGATTTTAAAACGTAAGAATAGAACTTTAACGTACTTTTTGCCCAATCGTGCTATTTGTTTGTTCACACTCTACAAGCATGTGTGCATTACTTTTCAGCCTAACCTCGTACCTGTACATAATATGTAGAAGCGAAACATAATATAAAGGAGGTGGACCGATTAAAGAAAGCATGATATCTCTTATGGAGTACCACCGATGTAAAATCAGTGGTATCACTATGCATACTCTCTAAAGAGTGGCTGATTGAATGGTTTAGATCGAGAATAAAGGTACTTTTTTCAACTGCGTAATTGGGTTTCTCAAAGACAAGTTCTTGTAATTAAGTAATGTAATGGTGTAAGCATTACCATTAAATGGATTACCAATATTCTAATGGTTATTTAATTTTATTTTTACCCTACAAGGGGGCTAAAACGTATTAGATTATAGTAACCATCGCTTTTGTAGGATATGCGAATCGACTTACGACTTTAAGAAATGGGGCCTTGTTTACCAAAAGACACCTAGAGGTTATCTTTAGGTATCCAGTGTTTGAAAAAAAGGGGTTGCGAATAGATGTCAAATATGCAGATTTGGGTGAAAAATTAATATTAATGATTGTTTCAAGGAGGAAAACTTATAAATAAAAACGAAACCAAGCACAAGGCAACACTGAGTACCCCTGGAGTCAAATCATCGAAAAAAGAAGAGGAATTAAAAGAATGTATAATTAAACAGGACGACCTTTATTCAAAGAGCCACGCTTAAATGATGTTTAAATTTTGTACGAGAAAATGAAAAGCAATATTATACGTCATACAAGCTGACTAAGCCGATCTTCATCATGACATTTAAATTATTCCCATTAGGTAGATTAACATGTATACGTGCACAGTGCTGCAAGTTCCAAAATAAATGTCACTCATAAAATATATGAAAATCTGAAAATCCACCCCACAATTACTCTAGAGGTCACAGTGCACTGAACTGCCGAAAAACTCAACGTCATTTTATTTGCTGAGATTAAATGAAATCAAGATGGACGATATTGAGCATGAAGCCAGTGAAGCCAGTAAGGACCATAATTCAAATTTATAGGAACAGTAATCCAAACCGTGCACATTTTGCTGGATTTGTTTAGTAAAAAATGACACCTTGAGATTTAACCTTTATACACGCAACCTCTATGGTGGAGATGAATTATGGCAACAATTAATAATTTTAATCTCATAATTTCCTCCATTTATGGGAATAAACAAAAATTGAGCGCCTAGCGGAAATTCAGAATGAGTTCTTGAATCATTCAACAGTAACATCATCTAATTTCTAGATTAAGAAATGAATCCAAGGGTAAAACTTGGTTAAAAACGAATATTCGAGTAAATGCGCTTGAAAGATAAGTGGAACATGTTGCTTGTATTTTAAAACGATTTTATTTGCGAAAAGCGATTAGGGAACTTTTTAACTTTCCGAAATTGGGAACCCAAGTCGATTTGACGGTAATTTTCACTCGAATGCCAAGGTGGGCAAACATTGCAAATGATATAAATATACATTTTAATATGGAAGTAATTATTCTTAATTGTCATTTTTTGTTTATTTAAGTTCTCTTTAAAGTTTAAGCAAATTTCCGGTCCTAGGGTAAAGGCCAGTAAAATTAGTTTAATCAAATATCTCATTTAATGAAATGCCTTAATCAAAAATGTCATTTTTAAATAAAAAGATGCAAAATTTCAGATTTGAAAATAAAAGAAAAATGTAGACAGATAAAAGGCAAGGAAATAATGAAGGAATCCTCCAATACGATTAGTTTTTTTTGTTCCAATAATTCAAATACCTGGCTCCTCTTAGTGCGGAGGTAGGAGTCAATATTACTTGCCTTTTAAACCATCTATCACTTATGTCATATCCTGTCGAACACTTTCGGATTTCTTCTCCCAAATTGGAGGTAATAACATAAATTAGGTTGTCCATTTTCCGGTTCAGCCCGGAAATTCACAGGATTTGATATTAATTTTAAAGTTCTCCCCATTATCGAAAGGAACCCTACATATTAAACAGCAAAACGTGTTGCAAGACGTGTCTGCGTTAATTATTAGAACAATAATTTCCCCAATTGTTCGTGAAAATAAAATACTAAAGGAACGCGACCCAAAACTTTCTGAACATCCTAAGAGCAGTGTATTTTTGTCCGGACACTTTCAATTCCGCTCACTTTGTGAACTACTTTATTCTCCGTCAGTTCAGATATTGAATTCTTTTGATAAATTAGCCTCACTATACATTTTTCCCGGAAATTTAAGGATATTAGTAAAATGAAATCGTTTATAGTAAAAAAACATTTTCTTTCTGATTGACTTTATAAAAGTTTACTTAAAAAGCGTTGACTAGAATATCAATTTTATTGTAAATTGATGATGAAAGGAATGAAATTCAAATTGGCGTACTCAGTTTAACGTATTCGCATGCCACAGCACACCAATATATCATTTTATCTTTTTCAAGGCATTCTACCCATTAAAGGTAGATTTTGGGTGGTAGTTGATGACCATAATGTATTTCGTATTGCGTGAACTACCTCGCTCGGCCTAAGATAATTGTCTTCAGTCATTCATACACTCTAATGGCCTTCACGCAGTTTAAAAGGTCTATTATCTTCCTTCTTCTACTCATTTTAAGCTACATTCTCCCTTCTATGCCAAACTTCAATGCCCTACTTCCTTTCAATATTTTCTCCATTCATTTTAACTCATATTTTCATATTTTCCCCTGCAATATCTTCCTCCGCCAATTTACACTTAAAATTTCTCCGCTAGTTATATTCTCCGCCCAATTAAATTTCTCCATCCTTATCCATACCCACATTCCAAAAGGCTTCCATATACTCTTTTTATTAATATAAATGTACAATGAACGTAGCTACGGTCGTGAATCAATGTAAACAAAAAAGGCCGAGACCGTAAACTTGATTCAGGGCCTTTTTCGTTTACATCTCTTTTTATTGCCTTGAAAAACATTTTCATAAATTATAGAGCACTACGCTCTGTATGAAAGTGTTTGATAATGTTTTCTCTACATCTTTATGTTGTGTAACTGACATCAGGGATATAAAATTAAAATGAAAAGGCAAAAAAAATGCTATCAAAAACATAAATAGGGCGTAATTTTATGTGATTCAGAAACTTGACCGTTGAGGAAGTCTTAGAGATATCCCTGTGGAGAAGAATGGAAGGAATACAATTGACGGAAATAAAAATAAACGATGAGAAGCTAGAAATAGTAGGGGAAGAGAGAATGTTGTAAGAAGAAGTTTGAAAAAGGTAGAACAAGTGGATGCAGGTGATACCGAGGGGCAATAGGGCGCTAGGGAGACGGCTATATAGAGTAGAATGCTGGGAAAGCGTGGCAGAGAGAGGAGGTTGAATATGCATTTTGTAAGTGAGTATGGAAGCATATAGGGCTAAAGAATAATTTAATATATAGAAAGAGATCTAAGGATATTTTGCGTTTAGCTAGTTGAGAATTAGGAGTACAGTACTGAGTAGTCCCAGGGTCCATCGGAAACCTATTCAAACCCGGTAGACTAGTAATAGTTTAATAAAAACCAGTTATCAGTTCCTTTTTTTACAAAAACTTTTTTATCAAGACTACTATTCTCTTAATATTCTTAATGCTGACCCCACGTTCCCCTAAAACAGTGTCCAAATACGTGAACTACTCCACGTGCTCCAGCTTACTTTGATGTTTTTATGGCGTTTTTCGTCAATGTTATTCTCAAAATTTTCTACTCTCGAAATGGTTATCGTCTGGAGACTTCTCTTTGGACGTCGACAGCGCCAGGAGTTAAGCAAAACGGATATAAAAACAGTCACTCAAGGTGTGGGACCGTTAGTGGTGGACGTACAGCGATTCCCAGACTCACGGCCGTCGACTCATCCTCCCGCGCCGGCCAGCTGCCGTTGGATGGAGACGTGAACTCGTCGCCGACCGGCTCGGTGGCCTCTGTCGCCGCCGTCGTGGTGGAACTGGTGGTGGGGGTAGGCGCCTCGGCTGCCAGGGGGTCCTCGTAGGACATCACCTTGACCTCGCCCCTCCAGCCGATGGCGGAATCAAAGACGTCGCGGGGGTGCTCGCAGGAGGCCGGTGGGGTGCAGGCGGACGGGAGGCGGAGGAGGAAGAGGGCTGGAGGGCTGTGGTTGGGGCGAGGGGACAAAGCCAGGGCCCTCTCCAGTAGAGCCAGGGTGCTCTCCAGCTCCGGAGTTGAGGTGCAGAGGACCACGGCTGTGAAGGAGAGAGAGAGGAAAGAGTCGAACAATTAATCACTCGACGCGTTCAGTAGGATTCGGAATTCCATAGGAAGTGCGATCGGTGCCACTCCCTAAAATAATCTTCAACAATTACAAAAAACTTTTACTCAGCCGCTCTTAGGCTTATTTTTATTGTGAGACTTGAGTAGAAAAACTGGCTTCCTACTCAAAGTCCAGGGGTCGAATCTTGGATGTGGCAAGAATTTTCAGCCGTATCCTACTTAGGGTACTTTGTGGAGAGCACTTTAAGGGAGTACGCCGTCCGTCGGAAGGGAAGTTAAACCGTGGAACCCTAGGCGCCTTTCGTTTAAGGCTAAGCTAATGTTAACGTCGGGTTTTTCTTCACCCTTTCTTTAAATCCTGAGCATCCTACCCCTGCCAAATTACCCACCAATCTTTAATGGCACAAATAACTTTTGCTGCCGATCATCTCCCCTGATAAATAATACTGCTAGGGCATAAAAAACGGCCGGATATGCTACATAATTTTGATATTTTCAACGTCAAATTGATTTAATGCAGAATCTTTTTATTCACCAGCATTCAGAATAAAAGCGCTGGTTTCATTTTATAGTTTCTTTGTATAATACGACATTCATGGCTTTTGCACCACGATAATGCACCAGCTCACACTTCATTACTTGTTCGTGAATTTTTGGCCAAAACAATACTGTAACGATGCCCCAGCCTCCATATAGTATTCGCCAGATATGGCTCCATGTGACTTTTTTCTATTTCAAAAAATTAAGAGAACCTTGAAGGGCCGTCGTTTTACAGTCGTAGATGACATTAAAAGCGCATCGCTGAAAAAACTAAAGGCTATCTTAAAGATCGAGTTTGAGAAGTGTTTCGGGGATTGGAAGAAGCGTTGGCACTAGTGCATGATCTCCAATGGGAACTATTTTCAAGGTGACAACATGAATGTATAAGGTTAAATAAATATTATTGTCCGAAAAATTAAAATTCTCATTATTTTTTTAACACACCTCGTATATTGAAGGGGAAATTGTTGTATAGTGCATTAATAAGCTGATGAATTCAGAATCGCATAATTTTAAGGATTAATTAATGTAATAATTACTCGATAAGGCTTTAGCCTATGCATAGTATCCATCCAAATATCTCACTCAGAAAGTGAGAGTCCCTACCACTGAATTTCTGTTTCACCTTTCTCATTTCATCCTCATCCGTAATTCAATTTCTTTTAACAATAAATTCTATATACAGATCAATGACTGTTAGACAAGGTTGCAACCTCTAACCAACACTAATCAGAGTATATCTAGAAGAGGCAATAAAAGAAACCCAAGAATTAGGCCTCAAAGGTGTCAAGGCAATGACGAAGAAATTTACATTTTCCGATTCGTAGATGGCATTGCAGTTATTGCAGAAGCACGGGGAAGGGAAACTAAAATGTTTTTGTGTGGAAGAAAAATGCTCTAGACAGCTATCACAAGGCGGGGACAACCTATAACAAGTGGAGTCCTTCAACTACATGGAAATCATTAAAATCTGGGATGGAACCAACATCAAATAAAGAATATCTATACCTAAGAAGGTGTTTATAAGGAAGGGGCAGCTAATATGTTCAAAGAACTAAAGGTTTCAAACAAGCGCTCATTCCGTAAAAATGTTCGTATGGAGTATGGAAATGTACGAATAAGAAACATGAAATATTGGTAAAATAGGCCACCGAAGAAAGGGTTACCTTTGAAACATGGTACTGGAGAAGAGTGCTGAATATTAAGTGGACAGAAAACATGAGGAAAGAGAATATATGGAAGATAAAAAGAGGAGGAAACCCTGTGGAATAATCCAGGGCAAAGAAGAACTAGATTGGGTGCAACTTCAACGCAATTTATTAGTTGGAAACGGAGTGGAAGGCAAATTGAAGGAAATATCCCGTGAGAAAGACCAAGAGACTTGTACGTACACAGGACAAATTAAGAAGGACGATAAAAAAGAAGTCCTCCAGGGGGTGAGGGACTGAACCTTAAATAGAGAAGAATGGAGGTCTGCAGTATATTTAATACTGAAATATATATGATGATGATAGTGAAGTCATTATTTATCAATTATGTGACCTAAAACCTTAAACGTTCTTAATGTGGCACTATTACCAAATTAATCTATTTTTAAGCGGAGAACATAACTGTGACAACCGGAACAAAGTGAGTATTATTACATAATACACCAAGTTTTTACGGTTTTTATAAAATATATTATGGGATACTTGCTTTCTCAAACACTAGATTCAGGCTTTTAAATATGGATGTCAATTCAGCAACTTGCACGGTCTACGTATAACGAATGTGGGTTTTTCATAAGGATCCCGCTAATATCTTGTTTGCGTTCAAGGTGAGGATAGAAAATGTTGAATTTAGCGAGAATCATATTTTCCACTTGGAAAATTTACGGCCGTTAAAAAAATGTAGTGAGAGAGACGGCCCTGCGCATGGCGAGAAAAAAATGACCGTCGCGTCAATACAATGGGAACGGTGCTGTAGTGGAGCCACGGAAAATCGACGAAGATTACGAGGACCTGTTAGCTTTATGGCTTTTTTCCCATCCAATTTCAGTGAAATTAATTTTCACAGGCTTATAGATTTATTTTGGCAGAGGAGCGGAGAGAGGAATCGACCGGCTCGATGAGAGAGAAGCTCTCAGGTCAAAGGAGACGATCGGAAATGACCGTGGGAGGAAACCTCGTGGGGAGAGAGAGAGAGGAAGAGGAGAAAATATAGGAAATAGATAAGTTTGGGGCAATCTTCCAAAGATTGAGGCCATGCATCACTTTCTGACGTTTAAACGTATTGGGAGCAATGATGATAAATACGTACGAACACGGGAATCCTTGGGGAGAGTTTAATCGTTATTTCAAATTCGCAAGTTTATAGAGGAACAAATAGTTATTTAGGTACTAAATTGACATTGCCTTTTGTGACCGGTTCAGTTGGTCATATCGAACAACACATAGGTTTTTAAGGGAATTAGGACTTTAAGAAATACTTGACCGTCATGTTGCTGAATTCATGAGAAAAAAATACTTTACATAGAGAAAAGCTTATTTGGCAAAGTGAAAGACTAAAAAAAATGAGTTTCATGCAATGATCGTTGCACGACGGTAACTGACGCAAAGATCTTAAACACGTCTATTATATTATTAATGATACACAATGGAGTTGAGGAACAAATAACTAATGAAGTTAATGAGGGGAACAATTTTAAAATAGGTTTGATTTTTTTGATGAAATTTTTACGTATATTAAATAGTAAATACACGAAAAAATTTCAAGTGACATATAAAGATATGAAAATTTGATATAGAATATAAGGCGTGAAAATAGAAAATTTCGGCACTGATATATACAAATCTTCAGCACATTACAGTGAAGTCTTGCAGATACGTATAATACACTGAAATCCTCCAGTTACTTCCAGAAAATTTGTTTATTAAAGATAAAGGCACTATCGGAATTAGTTTTGGGTTGAGGTCATTTTTCCAAAGGATTTCAGAGTTATCCACTGGTCCTAAGATAAAATTCAATAAGAAAAACTAGAAAAATGTTCCCTGGGGTGCACGATAAATAAATAAAAGTATAAAGGCATACGGGAGAGAGGAAATAGTGGATTCGGTACGGTATCTGGGCTCTCAGTTCTCATTGGATCATTGAATGAAAGTGAGAGGGTGGCAATGGCGGAAGGTGTAAAACTTATATCTCGGAGGGTGGAAGAATAGGAAGGAAATCAAGAAAGATAAGAGGGGTCATCCACAGTCGAAAGATGGGGAGAGCAAGAGTGAAATGAGAGATGGCTTTATTAATGGAAAATTGAGATATCGAGACAAAGACAATGACAGGTCTGTCGGCATCAAAAATAATTATAGCTGGTAGATGAAACGCGCAAAGGAAGGGTAGCAAGACATTGGCTAAAAGAGTCGACAGGAAAAGAGTAGAAGTAAATTTGTTGGCAGCGATAGTTTTTCGTACGCATTTTGCTTGTTGGCCGCTAATAAACGCCGCACAATTTTTTTTCCTCGGAGGGCGAACGTCCTACGCTTCGCTGTCACATCCATCCTATGTATTTCCATTCCGTAATAAATGTCACGCCAACCCATTGGCGTGTTAAATTCATATGACCTTTTATTCGCAATCAGGCGAAGTATTTAATATCGGTAGGGAACACACGACATTCATAAATGACAACTTGGAGTGTTCAATCCAAAGAACTTCAATGAACACATCACAAAAAATCTTGGAAAGCCATTTGTCAAGCACAGAAAGACGAGTGCATGCTTAAAAACTTTATTTACATTTTTTTCGTTTTAATTTGTGTGCTTTCACATCGCAAATAATTCGTTCGCAAGCACGTCAAAAAGGCCTATAAACTGCAATAATGATAATGACGAGGTTTTATCAAACTAAACCCACAGATTCCACTTCGTGGTAAGGGATCTGTGAAACTTAACTTGGCAAGAAAATATAATGTAATAAAAATCAATTTACACGCAGTTCAAAAAAACACGGCTGCTATTTTTGATCGCTTAATTTTTCTATAGGAAAATACTTCAATGAAAATTTGAAATACCTTTACTTAAACATTTTACTGCAAATAAATAAAAAGTGAATGAAAATTAATTCCAGAAGTCTCAAAGCGGTGCAGTCTGCCTACAGTAACAACTGTGTGTAATTGTCAAGTCTTTTTCAAGAGAATAAGTAAGCAGTTTACTTGAGATAATAGGTCTTTCGGCGCATCCATTCACAAAGAGCGTGGCACACTGGCAATGATTTATAGATGACGTGTTTTTTGTGTGAGGTCAAGAAAGAAAGATCTCTTGAGAATGTTTGATTATCTTGCTGAGAATATAATTTTACATGCGATAGATAGATTTGGGTGCTCTGAATTATTTGAATTCGTGCATTAGGATCATTAAAAGGAAGTTTCAATTCCCCATATTCAGAAAGCAATGTCATACCGACCAAGTGATACCCTTTAATCCAAGACACCATATTTCACGAAGACTGGTCTCCTTCCACTGAATGATACACAGATTATTCAGAGTTCCATTTTCAATCGCAAACATACACAAGGAAATCCAGACCATAAAACAAATAGCAGAAAACAACGGATACTCTACACATTTAGTGGACTCACTCTCCAGGAGGAAACAAGCAAACATAGCTAGGAAAAGCATTTATACAACTGTACCTGGATTTTAAACGTTTCCTTCGGAAGTAGGTTCAAATTTTGCTCATAATTGTTATTTGAATCTATTACCTCTGATATAAACGGCAAGGTTCAGGATACAGGATCGATGGGAGACTGAGAAATTTGGAGTCAAGGAATAAACGGTGAGACTGTAAGGAAAAGTGAAGGGGAGATGTTGAGAGACGGCGAGAGGTTTGAAAATGAAGAAAGAAAGTTTTTGGGTGAGGGGAAAATAGATTTGCAGACATAAAAAGATAAGAACGATGTCACTGGGGTTTAACCAGTACGACCTCCAGTACGAGGGTAGCCCCCCTCCCTCGCACAGGCCAATAAGCAAGATTTATTTCTTCCCTGACTACAGTATTAATGGGAATAGCCCAAGGGGGCATTTCATACCCTCGGGTCCGTTCGGTAGGACTGGACTAGCAGCCCTCTGCATTTGATGTTCTTACACGACTCACGCCACGTCATCATCGCTTGACCTATTTCTGCCTGGATTATTCAACGGTGAATAGAGCTGGAACTGGAGTTTCAGCAGACGACTATTATCACTCCGATTTTACCTCCTAAGCACAATTAGAAAGGTTGGCTGGTTAAAAGTAAGCAATTTGTAAAAAGTAAGTTTCGGGCATTTTATTTTTTTCTGGGTATTCATGTTGTGCAAGCAAGGTTAGATATTTTTTAAAAGTTTGTGTTTTTGTATGTGCTATTAAAAATTACGTTCAGCAATAGCGGATAAGGAATGTGAAATAAAGTGCTGAACAGTAGGTCAATCGTAAAATCTCCTTGATTGCATAGGTCATTAAATGATTGTGAGATGACGAATTATCCTTTCGTTTGAATACATGCTTGATACATTTGAATAGCTCGGCTGTAATTTGAGGCCCAAGAGAATGAGACAGATGTTCATAGGAAGGTATAAAATATTTTCTGATAAATTGGTGGAAAAAGAGCATCCAGCTGATGAATTAATATTTAGTAATTTTTCGCTAAATAGTTCCTCTAATAAAACATTTTTCCTACTAGCAATGGTTTGACATAATTCATGGACAATAAATATTATACTGGCATGATACGGTAAATTTTTGCAAGCCTTTGGTAGCTCAATATGTAAAAACAAGGGGTTCATAAGAAAATACTCAGCTTGCTCAACTCAGCAAAAATACCATGCCGAGCATGCTTTGCTAATGAGTTAGTATTAACAGAACGGCTTACAGTTACATACATCTTTACGAGAAAAAAAATCAATTGTTTGCAATTAAGGGTTAGACCGAGAAATTTATGAGTGAATATGATCGAAGAGAATTGAAAACTATTTACCAAAGAAAATTGATGAGCATGCTACCCCGTGGATGCTTCTCCAATATAATACTATATACCAGTAACTATTGGGGAGCAATTCATCTCCATAATAATTTAAGACTCACCTGGTTGACCTTTTGTTTAAGAATATAATGGAATATGTTATATTTGATGTTATATATTAACCATAAAACAAACTAAAAAAAATTTCAGGAGCTTTTTTTCCAAAGTTGGGCAAAAATTACATAAAGACTTCAATACTAGCAACTTAAGAACCTATTCTTAAGATATTCTGGACCAAGTTCAATAGGACAGTAGAAGCGTCACACAGTAGACCCGATGTATCTATTTGATCAAATCACCCCTGGCACGAGAGGCTTACATACCTTTGTACGGCGGTGATATCAAAGACTTCAGTCCCGAAATCGTCCTGCTTGGGTCTGGCGAGTGGAAGTCGGGAGGGTGGTGACTGATGACGTGCTGCCTCGAGTAAATCCCCCGCTGCCGCAGCGCGTGCCCCAGCACACGGCTGAACTTCGGCCACCAGCCCGCCTCTGCAAGAATAACAAGGTTCAAATCGTATTGTAGGATAATCCTTTCGGGTGATAGTCAGTCAAATAGCATGGAAATTACTCATTTCGATACCAAAGGTTTATTCACTGAGGGGCGGTATTATTCACCCCCTATTTAATTATTTTTTTAATCGTGACACAGGCATTTGATTTTATGATTTCATACGAGTATAATGAATGGAAAGGAAAACAAAAGAAGAACTGGGCAGCGGATGAGGAAGGTTTGTCGGAAGAAATATAAAAAAGGCATCGAGGAGTGGGGAGGAAAAGAATAAGTATAGTTGACGGAATTAAGGCAGGGAGAAAGGATGCGAAATTTTTATTGAATATAATGTAAGTTTTCAGGTTTTTTGTAGTTAGAAATATAGCGATGGTTAGTTAATATATTCATCCAGATACTACCTTAAATGCTACACTACCCAAAAAATAGTAACCCTGTCCATAGAATTACTATATATCTTTTGGGTTTAGATGACGTTTGAATTTTCTAATTACTTGACAAAATAAAGGGTTCCAAAACAATATATTAAGTTTGACATGTCTTATCATTTCCAAAAATTAGTAAGCGATCTCATACAGACCGAGAATTGAGAACATGTACAAGTATAAATGGCCGAAGGTTGATGGCTCAATGGCACATGGGTTGCAAAAGTTTTTAATCCCACTGAGTGGCCATAATTCCTAACAGCCATTGAATGCTAGAATAATGAACATTTCCATTTCTCCCCAATTTTCAGTATGCCGATGACTGCCTAAGGGCTTAAGGATATAAGGAATAATAAGATATATACTTCCATACCCCCATGACATTTGAGAGCCGATGATAATCAGGAAATTCGCGATGATAATCAAAATCGCGAGGGTAGATTCCTTTAAATACTTGGGTGTAACAATTACTCACGATCTGTCCTGGGGAAAACACATACGAGAAATATGCGGTCGTGCTAATAAAAAATTGGGATTTGTGAAAAGAGTGCTAGGTAAATGCGACGAAAAGGTGAAAGAACGATGTTTCCTTGCCTTGGTCAGGCCCCACCTAGAGTATGCTGCCAGTATATGGGATCCTCACAACATAAATTTGGTTTCGGAATTAGATCGAGTTCAGCGGAGGGGGGCTAGATTTGTCAAACATTGTTATGACCAACTCAGCAGCGTATCCACTTTGTTAGACAGTTTAGGTTGGGATTCTCTTACACAGCGGCGTTTCCAATATAGATTGAACTTATTAAAAACATTTAAAGATGGGCCCTTTTCCGATGACATCAAGGATATAATACGAACCCCAACGTATTACGGTCGAAGGGATCACGAATATAAGACTAGAGAAATAGACTGCAAGACTGACAGGTTTAAAATGTCATTTTTTCCAAGAACGATAAGGGAACAGAATGCTCGTAGTCGAAATTCCCCAGGACTTAGTTCATTACAATAAGTATTAACGTACAGGTTAGGGACTTCGCGAGGATGTGTATACATGTGTGTATGTATGTATGTATATGTATGTGTGTATATATACATATATATATGTATATATATATTTTTTTTCCTACAGGTTCCCCCCACCTTTCCTCACCTAACTCCCAACCCCCTCAACCCTTACCCTTCCCTCATGGTGCTACACCCCCTGCCACACACCTTTTTGGTGGCTCGCAGGGTACTTATGTAGATGTAGATGTAGATGAAATTCAGCAGAATGTTTACGGGAGTAACAGCTAGGTGTGGAGCATATCCATAGGAAATAATGGCAGTGTATGTTAAATTCCTTCCCTGATTCTGATGTGGAAGTCGATAAATATAAATTTTGACTAAATTCGGTAGATGTATATACTTGAGGAATTTTGTGACAAAAATAGGAACGGTAAGGAAATGAATGGGTGGACCACGAAAAAATGTATAATGGGTACGGTACTGATAGACAAGTTTGAAAGAAGTGTGCTACGCTGATCTGGAAATATTGAGATAGTTGGTTAGAGATGAATCATCAACCAGATCAAGTAGAGGAAACCCTACGAGAGGAGTAGGTAGGCCGAAAAAGACTGGGTGAATGTGCTTAAAGAGACTTGAGACAAGAAGCATTATATTCTTAAGAGCAGAATATGAAGTTTAAAATAAGAATTAATGTGACAAAGTTGAAAATATTATACAAAGACCTCTCTATTCCTCACTTCTTAGCTTTCACTCTAACCCCTACTATTAGTTCTTCTTGACTCCAATAGACTCAAGTAAAAGGGAGTACGTTTACCAGAGGAAACTAAGTTCCAGACTATTGATTCCGTTTCTCTATAAGGAGAATAATGTTCGCATGTGCATACGTATACACGCATATGAAGACCAAAGTCAAATATTAACTGGGGTATGTGAAAGATGTTCAAATATTCTCTTATTTATATTTACTTAAAATCAAATTGTAAACTGAGAGAAATGTGGCATCGGTGAAAAATATTAGAGTTTTGTAACTACGTGTAAATAAATTGCTAGGAACGATATTATTGAAACCCTTGCACATCATTGTCTCTTTATAATTTAGTAAGCACGGATACCTAATAGTCCATTTCGTTAAAATTTTGAAGTAGGTATTTGATCGAGCTTTACTTCGGCTAATCCCATTAACCAAATGTGATTGAAATTGTGAGAATGTATCAGAATACATCCATTAAATAAAGTTGATACCAATTTACACTAAATGTTACGTTAGGATCAAGAAAGATATAAAATTTGGACGAGCATTACTATACTTCAATTCTGCTTTAACCTGCAAGTACATTAAGAATTCTTAATCCCTATAGTCATACATGTTTATAAAGTGAAGGTTCAACTTTTTTTTTGTAGAAAATATTTTGCAGCTCCCGGGGGCTGACAAAGATACATTGTTTTAACTACTCACCTCGTTAATACTTCGTAATAATCAATTAAAATAAAATATATACTTGCCACAGGAAAGAAAGAATACCGTAAATTTAAGAATCGGTTGAAAGTGAATACAATACACGTACCTTATTGATAAATAATAAGTGAGTTGCATTACAATAAAAATAATTCGGGGCAAAAATGCATACCCCTATAATCAATATATGCTTTAGTTTATGAGTAATATACTTTATGGAAACTCTCGCCCAATCTTTTGGAAAAATTTATACATACATGGCTAAGGAAAATATTATAGAAAAAACCATAAACACAGTAATCAACCCGAAGGTCGGTTTGGTAGGTGACGGTAGAGTTCACCCAGTACTAAGTCAGTAGTGAATATTCACACATCAGGGTACGGGGGCCAGTTCCTTTCCTGTGTCGGTTATGGTTTCCCAGGAAGATCTGGCACAATCAACTAGCTTGGGTGGAGCTGCAGGTACCCAGAGTGCCTTGCCCGGGAATCAAACCCGGAACCCTCCGGTCAGTAGTCTAACGCTCTACCCCCTGGACTACCGCGACTCACTTGCAAAATATTATATTGGTATAAATAACTGGTCATCTTTTTCGACTCAAACTTGTGTTTGTGCCTCAGAAACAGACAGAAAATGGTAATTTTTACAGGCTAGTCCTCGAAAGGTTGCGAAATCCACTGCAACGCGTCAGGAAGGAGAGCTTCATCAAGTGGATGCTGCCTCACGACGACCAGCCGTCCCGTCCAATGCCTTCCTCGTGACCAAGTTCCTGGCCATGCAATGCTAGTGGCAACCCTGACCAAGCTACGCTACATCACAGATGTGCCAACGCTGGACTTTTTTTAGTTCCAATAATAAAAAAGAGCTTGAAAGTCAACCGTTTTGGAACGCTGGATAACGTTAAAGGGGCCGTAACAAGTGGCCTGAACGATTTCACCGTCGACGCCTTCCAGGAAGCGTATAGCGGCAGGCAATGGCGCTGGCATCGGCGTTTCGGTTCACATGGGTGCTAATTTGAGGAATTTTAATAATTTGTACTTTGATCTGCATTATAGATACATAATATGCATTATAATACATTATTTGCCCTGGAATTAGTCTATTTATTTTTGGGACAGGCCTTGTAGATGTGTGTATATTGCCCTTGTGATTTCAAGTTAGACTGACTGAAAGCTTTTGCTAAGTGCCATGCTTTGTAAACAGGAATGTGTGTACTAGTGCGGAGTCCTTCTCTCTAGATCTCCAAATATTTACCCCTGGAATCGTAAATGCAAATAAAAGTAAAAAATAAACTACTATAATTCGAATCATATAATGGAGAATATCTCTCTGGAAACCGCTCATCGAAGGCAATCGGCCACTAGTAGTATCAGGAGTAATAATTTTTGATCTTTAAAGGGAGAGGCGAGTAATAATGTTGTAATTAATTTATGAGAAACCTAAAATGGGACGAGAAAATATATGTGGAACTCATGTTTATCGACACTATGAGTATATGAGCATTCTTGTCTTTTTTGTCCTATTAATCATTGACAAATATAGAGTAAATACTGCTTTAAAACTGCTTTGAAATTTTCTGTCATAAAAGTCATTATTGAATTATTTTGGTTTGGCAAATACGGGAGGATGAGAGAGATGGGAGATTTCTATTCAGTGAAAATATCGGACAACATTTATTGTATCATATCTTCCCTGTTTGTATATTGTATATGGATGGGGCATCTGTCCTCTATACTCTAAAAAACGACAGATACTTCTCTGGTGTATCCAGATATTGCGTTTATCTATTAATATTTTCTATTGCAATTTTCTATAGAAAATTCGCTGTGGACTTTCATGTTTTTTCTCATACTTATCTCTTTTATTTTCACCATGGCCAATTTATATCGGGAATACAAAAAAACAATACCGACCTATTTTTTCGTCTAATACCTATGGTATTCAGCCATTCTCATCCTCCCACAATGTTTCTGGCAGTGAAAAAAGATAAACTAAAAATACAACGGGACATTTGATTACTGCTCGTGGTTGGTGCTAGGTTTTCAAGGTTATTTTTTTGTTATCAGACAATCCCGACTGCCCACTTGCCAACATGGAACCCAATGAATATTCATGTGTCATTAGGAGTTCTAAGGCACAAACTATCATAATCCACAAGGCGTATGACGGAGATAATTTCGACCTTTGAGCCTGTTGACAAGCGCGCAAGTGTAATGGTAAACCGATTAGTTTTAATGGATTCAGTTTCACTCTTGGTTTTATTGACCATTGACTCCAGTAAAAATGATAATATATATTAAAACAAACCAAGAACCACTCAAATATGCTGTGAGCCTCCAAAATCGAGTTTAGAATTACGGTTGGAGTGAAAAGGTAGGGCTGATATCAATTATCCTCGTTCAATGATGGAGAGCTCGTTGGATTACATGTAAATGGGTGAAATCCAGTTATCAAGACTTTATTTTTACTGAACACATTAGATTATAGAAACCCTGGTAATAAATTGCCAACGAAAAATTAGGATATCTATACCAGGAGGTAGTGTCGGGAAGTCGGATAGAGGAAAAAGCTTAGAATGGAGAGAGAAAACTTTTAAAAAATTATATATTTAGGAAAAACTGCTTATGTTCCAAGGAAGAAACATTTGAGGTAAGATGAAAGGATATGCTTTAAGTGGACCTCGCATCGTTTAGTGTATTGCTTATGGAGAATTAGAGATAAGTAGTGATTCATGTTCAATGATAAACTGGCCAAAAGGGAAACAATTAAATGAGATTCAATACGTTTACTAATAGCAACGCATTGAAAAGGTTACATGCTCCATATTAAGCTTTGTAGAAAAAAAACTTGAGATACATTCAAACTTTCTATTAAGAGAATTTTGCAATGTAAGTGAAATGGTGGTAAAAATAGGTGAACGAGTGGAATATTTTTGGACTTCAATTGTTGATGTTGACCAGTTGCACCTACCTGATGTCACAATGGAAATCCTCTTCCACCTCATCCTTTTGCTCGCTCTGGATAGAGCCTCGGCCATTGCGGTCAGCGATGGGAGGAGGCTGACAACGTCGCGGGACGGGTTACCCTACGGGGATGAGAGAGACAGCGGGTAAGTAACTGACCTTTTTGATTTGCAATTTGAATTCATACCGAAGGTATTGAAGTTTCTTATGGTGATATCGATAATGTGTAAATTAAAACTAAATGGGTAAATTAAATCGGGTTGGTTAAACAATACCTTATTGAAATTATTAAATAGTACCAGTTCAGTTTTTTGTAAATTCTTTTAATAATATATGAACAGGGTCATAAATACAGATTCCACAAATATTTTGTGATAAATATCGGATGCTCATGGTTGTAAATAGATGACGGAACGAATTTTCTGTTGACTAAATCTCAATTTTAGCATTGAGTGAGCCTAAATGGATATTATACGTACATTAAAACTGTACAGTACATGTGAGGAATTGGATACAGAATAGTTATGGTACCTGATAAATCGACTTTACAGCTCCAACATTTACCACCATTTAACTGAAAGCAAATTTGTCAAAGAATGACATTCTTGGGCTGGGGCCATTTCTACAAAAACATTTCGCTATTTTCGGAGCACACTAAAAAAATATTTGATTAAGGAATTAAAAGTGCTTAGAAAAGAGTAGAAAAAAATCACGGTAGATTCGAGAAGAATTTTACGAAACGAAAATAAGGGTCTCAAGGTTATTAGGGATACTGGACTGGAATTCCGTACATCCACGTGCATTACATTAAAATTAAATTTAAGGGTGAGAAATTTAAGCAACATCCTGTGAAAATATTAACCATCAAAGATCATTGCTAAACTGATGCTATACCCTATAAAAATTACCCTATATAAACTAAGGCCTTATACTTTTTTCATAAGTAATTCATAACAGTTTTTATTTCAAATAATTTAATTTTTTCTTTTCAATTGATTACTAGAATATATACTGGTATCATTATCTATCATTGTTAATTTTAGGAAATTGACTCATTTCTAGGTAACGGGATAATTAGGATTTCGCGTGAATATAAATTGCTTCTCGCTATCATCTTTTTGTTGTAATTTCTTCGATTTACTAAGCACATTCAGAGGAACAGTTTTAAAAAAAGAAGGGACCAGAAATATTGATGAATTTATTTTTATTAAATAATATAAATTTCAATTTTCAAACATTAGTCAGGATAATCTCTTATAAAGATTTATTTCATGAAGTTTCCAAGATTAGTTTTAGTTATATTTTCTTTTAGCTCTCTGAGGAAATCTCACTCTGACTACTTGTCAGTTTTAAGGATAATCCGGAAATCAAGTAGCGCTAAATCTAGTATTCTTTTTAGAGCCATAGAATTTCTTTATGAGTAATTAATGATTACTTGGAGAACCTGGGAGTTAACGAGCGCCTTGAAACACAGGAAGATTAACTTTCCGACTGGATTCCTTGAGATATTTGAAATGTGGTCTTTACCATACGAGAAGAATTACATCTATCATTTCTAATATTCTCATCAAAACTTCCCGGTTTAGATTCGAAATAACTCCCCTTCCGAGGTTCCTTGTTCCTCCGCAATAGCAGGTAACCGATATGGTTCAAATAATTACTTACTACTTATGCTGCTATGCTTTCCAGTAAAACTGAAATAATGAATAAATTAATGGAAGTAGGTGAGCAAAAAAATCTTCTAATAGTTGAATCGATCACGGTGATCAATTAAGTTTCACATTGCCCTCTAGTATCAAAGCTCTCAATGCAAGCCAACGGAATCATCGTAAACCAGTATTTTCAAATTGCACTCTGACCGTATTTGGCTCCAAAGAAGTCAGAGCGCACTCCCGTGACAAAAATATCGGGAGAAAACTTATTTTGTGTACATACGCTTTGAGGGTAAACTATTGACTCCAAAACTTTATGTGACATAAGAACTTCACTCAAAAACTTATTTATTCCCAAGATGTGTCAAGTTCCCGTAAAAGTTGCGTCATCGAGAATTTTATTTGCAATATCGATTATTTAGTCCGTTTTACTAGGGCCTTGAAAATGTAGGCGGGGGAGCACTCCGAAAGCCCAAGACGAGGAGCACTATTTACAGTTTTCTTGCGGAGCAGAGGAACTTTACCCACTGAATCACCGAAGCGATGCATGCATAACCTTCTTGCGAAGAAGGAATAGCGAAATACTCAAACAGCGCTCAATATCTGCGGAATCCTGAAGTATTTCGGGTGAAATTCTAATGTAGGCATTCCATCCATCTTTCTCACGAAAACCCAGTCAGTTATGCAATGAATACTATGCAAATGCTTTTTTATTGGTTCTAAAAATCTGTCTGATCCAATAGCAAAATGAAAAGAGGAATTTTCACATGGATACAAGATCAGTGATTTTTTTGATATTTACACGATCCATACAACTTCCTCAGTCCTGACGGCTACTTTATCAGTTTTAATTAATTTATTTACTCTGAGATTGAGATTAAATGAGACATGAATTAAACGGGCGAACTTACGTGAGGGGGGCAGCTCCAGGTTATGAGTGGGGTGTGGCGGAGGGCAGCCAACCGAGGAGTGATGGTACACAGTCCGGGATCCAGGGATGCCACCACAGCCGAAATCGTTGGGTCCGTCAGGGAGTCCAGGATGGCCGCCAGTTCACCCGACTCCTGATCGCAGAGTGCTGGAATGGTGGTTGAGATCGAATGTCAGCTCAATCAAATCACCGAAATGATCAATCAAATAAAATCTCACGTCATTTGCATTTCATTGAACGGAAAATTTAAATTAAACTCTAAAATAATAAAACTCTAAAAAGTAATCTGTTTATGAAATCCGCATCAAGTTTTCGTTATAAATATCAGAAAAAAATGGTGATGCGATTAGCTGTAATTAAGTCCACTTTTTCTAAAGCATACAAAAGATGTAGAAGCTGCAATAAGAATAGTAATTTTGGGTAGAGTGATTGTATTTCCCTGCTAGAATTTACTCCAAATTGTGAAAAAAATGACTTAGTGCTCGATATCATATACATTTAATGCCACTGCAAACCTACTCTGGCAAAACGGCTTTTAAATTAGTTCACATTAATTTTGGCCAATAATGTTAAGATTTTATCATTAATTTATCCACCATACCATTTATACTTACTATATGACATGATTTCATATAGAAACCATTTTGATGCATAATTATTTTTTGTGACTTGGTTACAGTTATTCGCTTATGCTTTATGATTAAAAATATATTTGATTAATTATACATTCAAATAAATTAAAATTTATCTTCCTTTTTTCAGTACTTTAGTGTTCTATAATTAAAGGTACTAGACATTAACTACATAAAGTTAATTATCGTCAGACTTTGGCTCAAGTCATTACAAGGGACAATAGATTTATCGAGTAGCTATAAAAACATATCCAAAGCGATAATGCGAAATTTTAAGCTATGCTCTAGCATATTGCTCGTACATAATGTATAGAAACTTCATATTTTACGAGCGTGTACAATACAAACGGGGAATAATTAATGGTCGTACCTTGCGTTACTTTTGTTGGATTATTCTTATTGTATATTCTGTATGCATATATTTCCAGCAGCTGTAGATATGGAGTCAATGAATTCCTGTGATTGCTTAGAGCAATTTTTTTGTCGCATAAAGTTTTTAATTGCCATTCTTATAATTACTAAAATGAAATTCACAAATGAATATTTTCTGATGAGATTAAAATTTTATTAAAGGTTTAAATCAGAATTCTGATAATTTACTATTAACTACCTTCTCGCCAGAGAAAATGCAAAACTATTTGGAGATTGGAATTGGAATTCATTTCACATCGAGTAAGACCTTTAAATTTTGTATCACTTCAGTTATTATTATTTCAGGTAATATACCGGTTAATATAGGTTTTGAATAAACCAAACTACCAAACATTTCTCTTGTCTCTCCTAACAAAAACATTACCCAACATTCTACTCTACAATTAACCCTTCGTCGACTCCATATACCTCCTCCCTCCCTTCATTTCGTCCAACATTCCTATCTCAATTTTTACCCCTTTCTGATTTGCCTAAAATTCTTTATTTTCCAACAGAATTCATCATCCCATCGCCAATCAATATGCTCTGGATCCATTTTTCCTGCCTCTAATATAGTTTCTCCCAACAAAATTTACACTTATTCATTTGTTTTCCTTTCTCTTTACTTCACTTTCTCAAACGCAATTTTTCTTCTTATGCTGCTACTACAGTACTTTGACCATTTCGGTCAAAAACACTTCCAAGATCTAGTCCAGAACTAGTCCACCTCATCTAGTTTTTGCCCTCGTATTTTAACGTTTAACTTAGCTTTCTTTATAACCAAGGTTATAATGTAAGAGGGTAATTCCAGTAATTTTTAATAATTGTAATTGGATGTTTCCTGATATAAAGGATGACTATTTATTACATAATGGAGCTTGTTATTAATATTACCACTATTGCTAGCCTAAACATTAATGGAATATTATTAAATACACCTGGAAAATTTTACGTTTTATTGTGGACATGGAAATCACTTTTGACCAAAATAAAGACTGTTTCACTACTATGAACCCACAAAATTTTAATTTCAATTCGTGTTATCCAAAACGTCAATACTCTTTTTTTTCTTCTCCACTTTCACGGTATTTTCCCTTTAACCACAGAGTTCAACATCCTCCCCATTCCCTAACTCTTTCGCCTTTGAAATCATCAGAACAACTTCCTTACTAAATTATGTCCATCACTCCGTTTGCCTTCCTTTCTCTCCAGCTCCATGCATAAACATCAAAAGCCTGCAATCTACGTTCATCTCTTTTTCTCAAAGGCTAGCTAACATATTTAATATTAGACTTAATTGGTTACAACAGAAATCATTTAAGTCTTTGTTGTTGACATACTACTTCTTGTCCATATTAAAAGAGTTTGTAATTTTCGACAGACTTACTTAAGTCTGTCGAAAATCACCAATTCTTTTAATATGGACATCAAACAATTCCATGAAGCAAAGCCTGAAAGTTTAAAGTATACTACTTCTTATTTTTATTGCGTTTCTTGCTGCCTGTTTGAAAATGAAGTCCTGAGAATTAAAATTTACGAATCAATGTGGAATAATCTATCTAGCATATAAAACATGAAATGTAATATCTCTTCAACATGAAGTTAATCCGTAACGGAGACCCAGTTTAAAGTTTCAATATGCTTGGTCTGTAAGGAACTTTATGGGGAAATTTTGCTTTTCGGTAATGTTTCTGCATCTGCTCCTCCGGAAAACTTTTTAAAACGATTTAGTTTTTGGTATTAAGTGCAGATATTTGCATACTTTTAAAATCAAATTTTTGTGCGTAGATATAAGATATAAAATCCAAAATTTCATACCTAGGGAATAATTACCACTCTACTTATGGAGGTTTATGTGATGAAGTTTCAAAGTATTCTAAATTCCAACGGAGATGCGACTAATACTTCCACTTTAATACCTGCGACTAATACCTGCCGAAGGAATAGTAGAAAAAATGGACAAAGAATATCATAAATGTTTCATTGATCAATATGATTAGAAATTGGTGGTAATATATCATATATTCTTAATTTTTATATGCAGAAATTAACGTAACTGTGCCGTGAATATTATAAATTCCTTAAACTATTATTGCAAGAAATTATCCCATTTACAAATAACTCACCATCCCAAATTATTATATTTGGATTTTAATCGAACTATTTGCGCATGCATGGCGTGTAATGAAAGATAAATGGATGGATTATAGTTTGAATATGATTTGTTATCAATTCTAGGCATACTTTGGTTGTCTATTTCCCCTAGTATCAAATCAACAAGTACTATTTCGTTCATCCTCTAATTATTTGGAGAGAATTATTAATGTCATTACCTATAAAAGATTTTATTTCTTAGTCACATAATTACAAATAAAAGTGGTTTATTTGCATAGATTTTTGTTGAAATATGAAAGTCAGTCCAGCAAAGGCATTGGATAGCCTGAACAGAAAACATCGTCAGCGCTAGATAACACAAAATATTTGAAGATTGAACATTTACTTGAAATTCAACTTCAGAAACGTTAAACGCTCAGCCTTAAAGTTGAGGTTTTCCTATTGAGCATATTTTTCCCTGTATGACGTTACTTGGCCCCCCAAATTCTCATAGAACGAACTCTATTACTAGTGGAATGGTTAAATGACTCAAGTTCATGTCATTGTAAAATACATCTATTCCGACTACATACGTTTGAAAATGGTACCAGCGACTCTAAAGTTGAGGGTCTATGTAATTTTTACTTTGATGCATACCACCATCACTGTATAAAAATGCCCACCATCTCTATTTACAGCAAAATATGCTTTAAAGCCAAGGCAAAGTGCAATGTTATCATGGTTTTCCTGGATTTAGTGCCAGGAAATGGCACAAATTGAGTCTGCCTGTGGGATTTGGCATTTTCACGTCGGTAGGTAGATACTCTAGGCGCTACAATATCTTATTACCTACCATAATGGCGAAATAATCCATAAATTAATGTATAATTGAATTTATGTTGTCCGTATTTTTATGACGATTTCCATAGTTAAATTTCATGCTTCGGTACTCGGCTCAGGCCTTTCTCTGTCGTTTTCCATTAAATTCGCCTCCAAATAGAAGCATTAAGCTCTGGAAAAAGGAATCAAGTATTGAATTCCTCAAGTAAAAATCTTCACTCAGGGGCGATATCTGCGCAGTACTCTAGACTTAACCAGTTGGGATTGGAAATGGGAGTGAAGTTCGCTGCTGGTGTGTATGTGCGCGAGTTACCTGCTCCCTGTATTTAATAGCGCTGCTTTTCTGCTCTCAAACGAAGAAATATGCTCCGTGAAAAGTCATGCAAATTAATGTCTTTCATAAAACCACGAGATGTATATGTTACCTTTTTTCAATATTACCTTGTTGACGTTCCAAGGTAATTTTTACGACCAGAACAGAAATATCTAAAATATTCACCAATTATATGGACGCATGTTCTATAAAATTATTAAAAAAAACTAATGATGACGTGGTATGAATTATATTTTTTCTGTGAGGAATTTAATAATTTGAAATATTTTGGAGTGAATGTGAGTTGCGGAATGCTAAACGGTGTGCAAAAATATTGACCAGTTTATAAATAAAAAAATAAATACACGGATGGAGAGCTTTTTTCATCATTATTAAATTATGGCATACTGGTAAAAAAAGTTTCTTAAAATTTAACTTGGAGTAATTAGTGTCTGAACTTCTTTATTCATCGCAAAATTGAAATTCGCTTCCGGAGAATGTAACTCATTAATTATGAAACATAATTAAGGAGGCAAAGGCATTATTTAGAAGAACGAGAATCCAGTTTAGTTCTTAGAAATAATAGAAGGATTAAAAGAGTTGTAATAATGACGAATTCAAATTTCAAATTAACTTGAGAGGACAGGAGATTTAAAAACACACAATTGGGGTGGAACAAATGAACAAGGAAACTTTTGGACTCTTCAGGAAATATAAAAGTTGAGAACAAATAACTTAAATAAAAGGAGAGCCCTTCAAAATTGAAATTTACCTCACTGATTCAGAATACCCATACCAAGGTTTGGTCATTCTCAAACAGTGAGGCTTGGTATTTGCAAATTTAGGTTATACACTTTCCAAAGCAATTTCAAAACAATGCATGGGTTTATTTCACGAATTGTTAGTGAAAAATCAGATAATAACGATTATTTAAAAAGAATATACAATTAGCGGATGCTGCATAATACATATATAAACATACATATTTGTGAGATCGGTGTTAGTTCCTATTCCAAAAAAGGCAAAGGCTACATTATGTGAGGATTACAGAACAATAAGTTTGATATCACACGCAGCTAAAGTCATTCTCAGGATCATCAACAAAAGGATAGAGAGTTAGATAAATGATTACTTAGGGGATAATCAGTTTGGGTTTAGGAAAGGAAGTGGTACGCGTGATGCCATTGCAGTAATGAGATCACTAATCGAGAGGACTATAGAAAACAATCAGGAGGTATTTGCCTGTTTTATAGATTTCGAAAAAGCGTTTGATAGAGTGAATTGGGAAAAATTATGTCGTGTATTGCAGAAAATAGGAATGGATTGGAGGGACAGGAGACTGATCCGCAACCTGTACATGTCTCAGACTACTCAGGTGCGAGTGGGGAACGGAGAGTCCGGATGGGCAGTGTTAGGAAGAGGGGTAAGGCAGGGTTGCCGATTGTCACCGGTGCAGCTCAACGTATATGTGGAGGAAATGATTAAAGAGGCATGGGAAGAACTGAAGGTAGGAATGAAAGTCGGAGGGGAATTCGTAAAATCGGTTAGGTTTGCTGATGACCAAGCATTAGTTGTTCAGTCAGCCAAGGGGTTGCAAGCATTGCTGAGTGAATTGGAGGTTCAGTGCGATAGATATGGGATGATAATCAATATTAATAAAACAAAGGTTATGCGATTTTCCAGAAAGAAAAAGGCTAAGCTAAACATCAAAATAGGCGGGGAAAAAATAGAGCAAGTTGAACAGTTTATAGATCTCGGAAGTGTTCCACTTCATCCATTCCTATTTTCTGCAATACACACATTTATTTTTCCCAATTCACTCTTTTTTTTTAGGTAATCTACCGGTTAAGGTAGGTTTTTGGATGGACACAACTATCAAATAAACATTTCGTGACTCCCCACCTAGCAAACTAATCTATATCAGGTCCCTCTTCATCTCGGTGTACTTCTTTCCTCCCTTCATCCCGTCCAACATCCCTATCCTGTTCCTACCCTTACTTCGCTTGCCCAAAATTCTCCCCTCTATTACCCTCTTCAACATTCCACTACCGCTCAATACGCCTTTCATCCATTTTGCCTGCCTCTATAGGATTTCTCACAACAAACCCCTCTCCTCCCCCACCATTTCTAGTACTTCCTCATTTGTTTTTCTTTCGGTCCATTTCACCTTCTCCATTATTCTCCACACCCACATTTCATAAGCCTTCAATCTACGTCTATCCTCCTGCTTCAGCGACCACGTTTCCGCGCCGTACATAGCTACGCTCCATATCAGAGTTTTTACGAGTCTTGTCTTAACATCACTACTCAACGTCCCCGTCATCAACTCCCTCCTCCTTGAGAAAGCCTCCTTGCCTAGCGCATTTCTTCTCCTTACGTCCCTACTACTTTGACCGTATTGGTCCAAAACACTTCCGAGATATGTAAACTGTTCTACCTGCTCTATTTTTTCCCCGCCTATTTTAATATTTAGCTTAGCCTTTTCTTTCTGGAAAATATCATAACCTTTGTTTTATTAATATTGATTCCCATCCCATATTTATCGCACTGAACCTCCAATTCACTCAACAATGCTTGCAACCCCTTGGCTGACTGAGCAACTATTGCTTGGTCATCAGCAAACCTAACCGATTTTACGAATTCCCCTCCGACTTTCATTCCTACCTCCAGTTCTTTCCATGCCTCTTTAATCATTTCCTCTACATATACGTTAAACAGTACCGGTGACAATGGGCAACCCTGCCTTACACCTCTTCCTAACACTGCCCATCCGGACTCTCCGTTCCCCACTCGCACCTGAGCAGTCTGAGACATGTACAGGTTGCGGATCAGTCTCCTGTCCCTCCAATCCATTCCTATTTTCTGCAATACACGCATTAATTTTTCCCAATTCACTCTATCAAACGCTTTTTCGAAATATACAAAACAGGTAAAAACGTCCTGATTGTATTTTATATTCCTCTCGATTAGTGATCTCATTACTGCAATGGCATCACGCGTACCTCTTCCTTTCCTAAATGCAAACTGATCATCCCCTAAGTAATCATTTGCCTTACTCTCTATCCTTTTGTTGATGATCCTGAGAATAACTTTAGTTGCGTGGGATATCAAACTTATTGTTCTGTAATCCTCACAGGACGAAGGCTTTGCCTTTTTTGGAATAAGAACTAACACCGATCTCTCAAAATCTTCCGGCCAGATTCCTTCCTCATAGATACTACGAATCAGTCGATATATGGCCTTCTTCCCACCTTTCCCTAACCATTTCAACATTTCTACAGGAATATTGTCCACCCCCACAGCCTTATTTGCTTTCATCACCTTTAATGCGCTTTCTATTTCATCGTCGAGTATGCCTGGACCTAAGCTATCTTCTTCTACGTCATGTTCCTTTTCAATGTCTAACCTTGTCGGCCTAAATTCTCTGCCATACAGTGTTTCTATATATTCCTTCCACCTCTCTTTGATTTTTCTGGTTTAATTATTATCTTACCCCACTTATCTTTCACTGTTAGCACAGATCTTGCCTTCTTACTTCCCGATAATAACTTAACCTTGCTGTATAGAGCACCAATTTCACCCTTCCTCTGTAAACTTTCTATATCCTCGCATTGCGTTTTCCACCATTCTTCTTTTTCTTTATTTGTGACTCTTCTCAATTTATTGTTCAAATCTTTGTACTTCATTTTGCCTAACTCTGTGTTTACATTTTTCCATCTTCTTCTCTCATCCATCATTGCAATCATCTCATTTGTTACCATGGTTTCCTTATCCTTTTCCCGATAACCGTTCCTATAGTGTCTTCTGCGGCTTTCGATATCACTTTCTTGATACATTCCCATTTTTTTTCGATAGTACTCAGCTCTTTACCCTCATCCATGGCTTTCTCTACAGCCTGCTGATACTCCTTCTTCGTTAATTCATTTAATGCATCTATATTCCATTTTCCTAACCAGCCGCCGCTGCCTTATCTTTTTGAAACGGACGTTACATTTTATAACAAATAAATTGGGGTTTGAGTCCGCATCCGCTTCTGGGAAATTGTTCGAATTTAGTACACTATTCCTAAACCTGTGCCTAACCATAATATAATCTGACTGATACCTTTCTGAGTCACCTGGCATTTTCCATGTATACCTACGCCTTTTGCGGTGTCTAAACCATGTGTTGGAGATGACTAACCCCTGTCTCCTGCAGAATTCAATTCCTTTCTGCCCTCGTTCATTCCTCGTGCCTAACCCATAGTCCCCCACCTCACCCCCATCTCTTCCTTCGTCTATCGTCGCATTCCAATCCTTCATCCCTATCAAATGTTTCCCTGCAGGAACACTCGCGATGATATCCTCTAACTCATCGTGTATCCTATCGACTTCTTCCTCCTTGTGATTGTTCGGTGGCCTGTATGCCTGAACAATGACCAAGTTCGTCGGCTCTGCTTTAATCTCTACGAATAAGATTCTATCAGTTGCTTGCTCTGTGTTGACTACGGTTTTTCCTACCCCTTTATTTAATATTACGGCAACCCCTTGTTGGCTCTTGTCCTCGCCGCTGTATATTATTTTATAATTATCACTCCAGTAATCGCCGCTAATCTTCCATCTCACCTCGCAAAGACGTAAAACATCTTTATTACCTCTTTTCATCTCTCGCTTAATATTTTCTAATTTGCCTTTTCTCAACAGTGTCCTGACGTTCCAGGTTCCTATTCTAACTACTTTCGTCTTATTCTGCACCTTCTGTCCTGTTGCTTTTATTTCTCCCCAGCAAGGGTTTCGTGGGATGACGACCGCGGAAGCCTGTCCTCCTCAGTTACCGGGCGTGACACACGGCCCCTTGGGCCGAGTCCCGCAGTTGCCAGGACTCAATTTCTTTATGTTGTCCATCATTATCTTCTTGGGAATAATAATTGAGGTGGTTTCCCGTTGCTTTCCTCAATAGTGTTTTTAACGTGACACCATCACTTAATGGCCGCCCCACTGGGGTCAGGCGCCTTGGCAGCCGCCTCACTGAGGAACAGACGCTGCGTGGACTACCTTTCGTCTGGCTCTTTACCTTCGACCTATCTGGCATGGGTGACCCTACCAGTAGCATTTATTATTATTACTCCCGCCAGCACAGATCTAGGGGTCAACGGAACGCACAAGCCCTTTCACCACGACAAGGTATAAGTCCATGAGAGGGGTAGCTGTATATATAGTATACAGGGTTCGTCCGGAAAATAAGTGTACTGAGCTCAGGGAAAAAAATTTATTACACTTTTACATATCTTAAGCTAATATTCCTCAAAATAGGACCCTTGTGAGTCGATACACTTGTTCCAGCGGCGTTCCCATTCCTGGAACGCTCCCGCGAAGGCATCATCGGGAAACTCTCGAAGACATGTCGTCAAGGCCTCTTCGACGGCGCCCAAAGTCCCGTATCGCGTTCCTTTCAAACGCCTCTTTATCTTTGGGAACAGAAAGAAGTCCGGTGGTGTGTGGATCATTTTTGCAGTGATCCGCAAGTTGTGTCGCGATTTCCAAACGATTGAATCTTTGATCAACACTGAGCACTTTCGGCACCAACTTTGCACAATTTTTTCGCATCTGTAATTGGTACCTAATAATCTCGTGCACTATTGTTTTTGGCACATTACACTGCTCTGCTATCATCCGAACACTAAGACGACGATCAGAGTTCAGTACATCGCGAACTTTTCGCACATTTTCGTCGGTGAGTGTCGTTGATGGGCGTCCAGGCCGTGGATCGTCGTCCACCTCTTCTCTGCCCTCCACGAATATCTTGTGCCACCGAAAGATCTTGTTTCTGGACATGGATGACTCCCCGTAAGCCTGGTTAATCATAACGACAGTTTCGGTAGACGATTTCCCAAGCTTTCCCGCAAATTTGATGGAATAACGCTGCTCCAAAAACTTCGGCATCGCGTTCCGTGACGTGGGTCGAGCGTGGAGGTTCGCGTTAACAGAGCTCCTCACTACACCACAGCTCAGAGGCGCCTGCCTTTTTCAGCGTGGCTTGCCAACATACCCCCCTTCAATCGCAGTCTGTCAAAGCGGTGCTGGACGTGCCTGGAGCGACGGGAAAAAATCAGTACAATTATTTTCCGGACGAACCATGTATGCATATAAATATATGATTTCTTCGAAGTAGCACGGATGTGTTGAATAAAAAACTTAGACAGCAACACACAGCATGAGAACACATAAAAGGAACACTCACACATAATATCTTGATAATTTCAACGGACTCGAGAGTCCTAACTTATCTTCCGAAGAAGAAGGAGTTAGAATCCGTCGAAATTATCAAGATATTACGTGTGAGTGTTCCTTTTATGTGTTCTCGTGCTGTGTGTTGCTGTCTAAGTTATATATATATATATATATATATATATATATATACATGTAAAAATATGTATGCGTGGGTCGCAATAGCCCAGGGGGTAGAGCGTTGGACTATTGACCGGAGGGCCCGGGTTTGATTCCCGGGCAAGGCACTCTGGGCACCTGCAGCTCCACCCAAGCTATGTGATTTTTCGGGAACCAAATCTTTCTGGGAAACCATAGCCGGCATAGGGAAAGGAACTGGCCTCCCTACCCTGATGTGCAGATAATCACACGCCGTCGGGCTTAGTACTGGGTGAACTCTGCCATTACCTACGAAACCGACCTTCGGGTTGATTACTGTGTTTAAGGTTTATATATATATATATATATACACAAACATAGATTAATATGTATAATGAATAATGAATATAAGGAGAGTTGATCTTATATATATGTATGTATGTATTTCCGAAATATATACACACAAGGTTTTATATTAAGTCTATTGGTAAACATTTCTTTCCAACCCGTGCATGAAATGCTGAATTAAGACCGCCGGTTAAGTGTGTGCATGATCGGTGGGTGGGACGTGGTGCGAATGATGTCGCAGATCGTATTGAGATTGAAAAGATGACAGGGGAAACCATTATCAGTGCAAATTTAGCGATGCGAAACACCTGCGGTAAACTCGCCCCGAAGTTCTTGACGGACGATCAAAGGCAGAGTCGAGTGTCTACTTACGAAGGTCTTTTGCGACGACATTGAGAAGGCTCCCCAGCCCCCTTAGATTTCCAACCTGATCCCAGAAGACTATTTCCTATTCCCAAAAGTGAAATCCTACCTCAAAGAGATCCACTATGGGACCCTAAGTGTCGTCAAAGAAGCTTGCATGCGTACCCTTAAGGATCTTCCGGAATCATGGAATCCGCCTACCAGGGAGCCTTCGAGTAGTGAGAAAGCCGTTGGAAAAAGTGTGTCGACGCTCATAGGATGCACTTTGAAGAATTTTGAGGCATTGCAGCGGTATCTGAAATAATTTTTTTTTCCGAAACCTCTCTAGATACTTTTTTACAAGCCATGTCTTTATTTTTCTTTCTTATTAAATTCTAGACCTTTTCTGAGCAGGATGCTTTCTAGTCATGAGTGCTACCTTAATTACTTCAGAATACTTTAGCACTATAGTCAAATAGCCTCTAATTGCTATAGATTACTATCTTGTTCGTAAAATAATAAAAATAATGTAAAAAATGAAGTAATAACATATTGTGTATAAAATGCAACCCTTATGTTTAAAGCCTCGACTAACAAGACACCCCATACTATAAATAAACCTTCCTTAATTCCGCATGCTTTCTGCCTGTCTTAATTTCGTTTATCATACCTACTGTTTTCCTCCATCTACCTTGCTTGATCAACCTTCTCCCCTCAACTATAGTCTTCAGCATTCCATCCTCATTCAAAATTCTCTGCGTCCACCTTTCCTGCCTCCTTTGTGTGACACTCAAAAATTCTCTCTTCTCACACACCATGACTATTAGCAGTACGTTTTTATTCCTTTTAATCCGTTTTATCTGCAATTATTCTCCAAACTCACATCTTAAAAGCTTTCAATCAATACTTATCATCTTATGTAGTTATAAGGAACATTTTGAAGGCCGTAGGTATTGCTCTTCCCTGAAAAAATCCAAGAATAAGTTTTAGTTATGTGGAGTTAAATCTATCTCTACACTTTGTAGTTGGAAAATGAGCCATAAACTAAGTTTTTTTATGTTTTCCTGTTTTATTTCTCAGTACGCTGGTGTAGGATGACGATTTTTCACGTTGGGATCCATCAAGCCTTGCCTTATAATAATAAAAAGTAGATATGCTCTTTTTTGCACATGTGTACAGCTTATGTTTCTGTCTTTTGATTTATATATCCTGTTTAATAAGACTTATCTAATGCTCTTCTTCTTCATTTTGGTTAAGAAATGCCACAGCAATCCATAAATATCTTAGATTATTGAAAAATTATATGTTTTGCGTATTTCCAATTCAGCTTATTCAAGAAAATTTGGCCGGCAAGTTTTGGGTATTATTTAAACTCATTCAGGTAAAGATTATCCATCTCCCCATTCTGAGAGAAATACGCTGTCTGAAAAGGAATGTCGAGGATTTATACATTAAATTTTGTAAAAGAGGTATTTAAAAACTCTTTTTGTAGTCTTCTCATGACATTCCTATACAGAATTTAGAAGCTATCAGTTTTAGCAATAGAAGAATAAATAAGTTGGGTTTATGACACGCTCTATTTGATTCCAAACATTGGCAACGTAGTTGGTTTGAAAAAAATAGTTTCATCTCTATCACACCCTTGTCCTCTGACAGTTTCAAGAACACTCTTGATTGCAGAAGTAAAGAAATTACATTTCATTTAAACTTTTGTAAATTTCTTATATTCATTTCATGGCCACAACACAGCAATTTTAACAGAAATAGTACAATAACATTTTAGCAAAGAATTCAAACAATTGTATAGTATATAAGTTTTAAACAGCAATTGATACTCAGAAAAAGCTACAGATATTATATATATATATATATATATATATATATATATATATATATATATATATAAGGATATAAGGTCCGTGGTTCAAATCCCGGATAAGGAAATATTTTTACTTTCGTGATCTGCCCAAAAACCGCCTTCCCCACATGTCCTGTGTTCGCCTTTTATGTGTTATCCTATCCCCTTTCCTTATACCTATTTCTGTTTGAATGAATATATATATATATATATAAGGAAAGGGGATAGGAAAACACATAAAAGGCGAACACAGGACATGTGGGGAAGGCGGTTTTTGAGCAGATCACGAAAGTAAAAATGTTTCCTTAACCGGGATTTGAACACCGGATCTTCCACTTGCCGGGCGGATATATATATATATATATATATATATATATATATATATATATATATAACTTTTGGACAGCACAATAGAACACAGAATAAAACAGATAACACGTAAAAGAACAGTCACATTGCAGATTATTTGAACATTCGGCCTACTCCGAGGCCTTCTTCAGGTCAGACTCTGAGTCTGAGTCTGACCTGAAGAAGGCCTCGGAGTAGGCCGAAAGCTTAAATCATCTACAGTGTGTGTCCTTTTACGTGTTATCTGTTTTATTCTGTGTTCTATTGTGCCGTCCAAAAGTTATATTGCTCTCGTGAGTACTTCCGCATCATCGATATATATATATATATATATATATATATATATATATATATATATATATATATATGTATATATATATATGTATATATATATGTATATATATATGTGTGTGTGTATATATATATATGTTTATATACGTTATATCTTTCCTTCTCTTCCTTGAAAAAGGTCGCTTGTACTTTAATGGCTTATATTTAAAGGTGGATTGTACTTAAATTCGTAAAATAAGTGAGTTTCTTTTCTCTTTTGCGTTTTTCTTTTTTTCGTTTTTCGCTAGTGCTAACTTCATATACTTTATTATTTTGTCCATGAGACTTACACAAGAGTTTTATATGTATGTTTAGCTTATGAGAAAATGCCATATTCAAAGTTTAATTTTTGGGGCTTTAACGAGAAATGAAAAAAGGACAGTATTAAGATGACGACAGAGAGAGTAGCGAGGGCTCACGAGAGCGGGGTCGTGAGCCTCTTTCAATGAGGCGGGCATCGACTACTTGGACTGGGCGTTACATTCGCCTTGTTACGGCGGATCCGGGGAATTGCACCGTCAATTAAGTTGGCTCACGAGGGCAAACGCTTTCGCGAAACTTCTCTCGAGAAAATGGGATGCGATTCCTAAGATTAATGACCCCGGAGATGAAGAGCGAAGCGCGAAGGTTTGTGAGCGAGGTTTGATTAAAAAGTAAGACGGAGAACCCTGCGGGTAAACGCCGGAAAAGATCCCCATGAATGTTCCGTCCATGAAACTGAGAGCTACCTGTTTGTTTTTAAAAGATCCTTTAATAGTGGCAACTGATTATTATGATTAGCCGAGGGGCAGTTTCCTGGCGTACCACGACCTCGTTTATAGGAGTTCGAAAATAGGTTGGTTATGAGTGAAATTGTTATAGGGCTTAAAAAGATTTCTAGTGAAAATTCCAGAATTATATTTATAATCGAAGTTGAAAATACATATATGTACATGTAAATCCTTCCAAATAATCATCATGTTTAACCCAAGGGTTGCCTTTCATCCCTATCGATTCTTTCCGTCAAGCAGTCTATAGTTAATTTCAATTAGTCAAAAGATAATTTAAAACTCGGTTACCGAAAAACTCTATTTTATGATATCTAGCGTGAATGGATGCAGTATTTACTATGCAAATGCCAAATATTTAACTATATTTTGCGGTGATATGCGTCTTAGTGATCAAAGTTGAGGACATAGACCGATTATACTGCTGGTGAAACACGGCCGCAGTAAACCTATGGTCAGAGTGTCATCAAGTCTTTAAATTACAAGAAAGATGTCCGTTAAAAAAGAATAATGTAGAGAAAATTTATGTATAGGTGCTTATCAGTGCTAAAAGTCGATTAGACTAAACTCTCTCTGTAAAATTAATTAAATAATATGCATTTAAAATTAATTTTTATGAATTAACAAAGTCTTCAACATTAATTGCTCTTTTGTGAAAATAATTCTGAAGTTCTAATTTAGTTGAAACCCACGTGCTCCGTAGCATGACAAAAACAATATATTATCAATTATTCCAAAGAAGGGATGCAAATTGCGAAAACTAATTGAAAATCGATAATGGGTTGCTTGGACATCTAATTAAAGAGTGACTTAAATGGAAACTGGTTATAAATGCTCTGCCCTTTTGCTTTCAAGTTCTGATTGCTTTCTGGAAATCGTAATTGAATTTAAAATGTCCCGTCCTCACTAATTGTTTCATTTATAAAACTTATAATTAGAGAATCGAATGACCACATTCAATTAAAACTCTATCTGGCGTCATGTTTCCCCTTTGATACCATTAAGACAAATAAGAACGAATGACAATGAAAAAGTAGAGTTGTCAACTCGTTTTTAAAAAATAAAAAAATATCCCTCAGCATCAAATGACTTATTTTTACGTAAATTTCAAGAGAGGATAATCCGTTGAACCCCTTTGAAGAATAATTTTATGACGAGAAAAGTGTATCGAATCCCCTCGCCTTTCAACAAATTTTATTGCAGAATACGCTGTGGTGATGCAGGTGAACTTTTTGTCTTATCCGTAACTGTTTAACATTTCATCACCAGATAAGAGCGAAGCTTTGTTATTTCCTTTGATTCGAGTTGGTTTCAAACTTAAGTCATTTGAGCATACCGAAAGCGTTTTATTTTTAAAATACAGAACACATGACGATATTTTTAAGAAAACTAGCGGAATATTAATCTTGTAGATAGAATAATTATATAGAGTACAATTTAAAATATTGAGTATAAAACGTACATGGGGAAATTATCTGCTTTTAAAAATTCCGTAGGCTTCCTATGTTGAACGAAAAAGGTGACGAATAATGACACACACCACCCATTCACTAAAAAGTCACCGAAACTTGTAACCGAGTCATTGAATCCTTAATTCTTCTAATTAAAATGGACAAAGCAAAAAGTAGTTTGATGTAATTAAAAATTGTACTGCTTTTTCAGTGCAACATTTGTACGGGAGCAATTGACGACAGGTTTAACCATACAAATTTACATAACTATCGTAAGCCCAATGAGGTTTATGATATTTCTTAACAAAAAATAGGAAAATAGTCTTATCATTTAATTGAACATGTATAGATAAGTAAATACTGAACTACATTTATCAATTATAAAACACAGTAAAGTTTTACCATTCACTAATTAAGAGACTTTACGCTAGTTGAATTTTGACAGTCATTTGGCTTTTCTCAAAAATATGATATTTAATTTCGAAGTAAATGCTAATATTTATAATTATTTCTGAAATCAGATCAAATTTCAAAGTGAACTTCATGACAAGCATATAATATGATGAAACAATAAAATATATTAAATAAAGTTTCCTCTATTTATAATATACGTGCATCATGATTGAATCTCATTGATTTCTGGAGCTAATCTAAGCAAATGAGATCATTAAGTCGATAAACCCCTGTTTCCAGATCCTGATTTGGTGTGACCAATCATCAGTTTAGAACCAACTCACTTGAAAGATACAAAGGTTGAGTTAATGTGATATACGCATAGTTTTCAAATTTATCGGTCCGAATCATCGTCAAATTCATTTGATCATAAGCATAATATTCTGAACTAATTTTACTTTAGTTACATTTACATTTTTTGCTAAAATTACACATCAGATTTTTAAAATTGAAAACCTTACAAATTTTACAGATTACCTAGATTCTTTATTTTTAAGTTTTTCTTTCTATCCTTTATGAAAATATTACCAGACCAAATTTCCTCACTAAAAGATGAAAGACTCGCCTTCCTTGCTCAACGAAAAAGAATCTATGGGATAAATTATTTAAAAAGAAAATAAGTCCAGACGGAAGTATTCACCGTAGCACTATTGACTAAATTAAAGTTTGGGTATGATCGAATTCAACGACAGACTTGAAAAAGACAATCGGAAGGAAAAGTAATTTTTACCGTTCACATGTCGTGAACGGGAGAGGAAAGATAAATGAATATGCTATGATGATTTTTACATAGAGTCTAATGATGATATTTCTTTCTATGCCTAATATTTAATATAATGAACGCTGACTGAAAATCAATACCAATATTTCCTTTCAATAAAATCTTTATATGACACCAGAAACATTTTAAAATGTCATCTCTTTGTGAGGAAATAAAAGCAAAGAGAGGCGATAAACAAATGATTTGTTCCAAAATGTCAGCAGAAATACGTTGTAGGCTGATGAGGATAGTTATATATGGATGTAATTTAAATAAATTTTGGCAAAAAAATGTTTCAAAAATATATCATATATATAGTATCACATCTCGTATAATTGAAGCAGGCGACATATTTCAATGTTTTTTTGTTTGTTAAAATGCACTACGAAAGGAATGTTACGGTGTTTTCAATGATATAGTTAGAGAATTGGAGTTTTAGGCTTTTTGCAGAGCTTATAATTAGATCTTCACACGAATAGAGTTCATAATATTTTAGCCACTAATTAAGATTTCAGACCCAGCGTATTTTAGAGATGGACCGGATCGCTTTTTAAAAATAGGTTACACGCATATGAAGGTGTAAGATTTCAGCAGAAACTGGTGAGACTCAAGCCGTACCAATAAGAAGAATTGCCAGAATTAGGCAAGTAAAATGTTTTTTTATTTATTTACAGCCTTATTTAAACTAAATACCAACACCATAAGAGAATAGTTTCATTGCACGCTATAGCCTAACAAAAATATCTAGTCCCAAGGGAGCCATCTTTCGATGGATATATCAAACTCACAAATTTGCTGGACGAATTACTTCTTTCTGACCGATCAAATGCCGGAGACACCAAAGAAATTCGATAACTTTTAACACAAGATATCCCGCGAGGCCGATACATCAGTTTCCTTTGATAGGTTTCGTAATCTCAAGCGACCGATACATCAGCACCAAACTGGAACTCGATTAAATTAGAATGTGTAATATTTTGAGTGAGTCAAAGGTGACACATCGTTTCAAGCAGTAAGTTTTAACGGAGCCATCCGCTAACACGCATTTCAATGCAACAATTTCCAATTCAACAATTTATAGAAATTCTTGCATCGTGACACATCGTGTTGGCCAACCCATCTCCTTAGTATGTATCGCTAAATAGCTAGCGAATAATTCAAAAAAGCATAAAATACCGTTAGTCCAACTTTATGAGTTATCTTCAATAAGAATCGTTCAAGAAGAACTCTTTGATTATACAAGCTTTTCTTATGGCTTCGATACTTGGTCACTGAGGAAAGAATATAAGAAATAAATAGAAAACTTGTGGAGAATAAAAGGGATCATTATTTAGAACGAAAGTATCCGGAAAACACACAAATAAGTGCTTGGATTGGTAGTGGAAGATAGACTGTTTGGATAAATCCAGAGAAAGCAGAAAGAAATGGATGCAGAAGATGATGAAATGTAATGGAATGCTTGAAGACTTTAATAAATGGAAGAAGTCATGGTAAATGGTGGCTACGTAGAGGTAGTTTAATGTTACAAATTTTAGATAACATTAAGAGAAAGTATATAGAGAAAGCTAATTATTTGTTTTACCAATACTATACTAGATGTATCAATCCAAGGGCCATGAATCGATCAAATACCTGCACTGACCAATACTTTGACATTTAATATTTGACTTTGATATTCAAAAATATTATAAATATCTTAAACGATTGGTCTCTGCAATTTTACAAAATTATTGAGCTAAAATTGACATACGTTGGCTGAGATCAATGCGTACTTTAAACAATTAATTAATTGATACCCTGACAATATGCGCAATCAGAGTGTATATCAGTGATTCATGAAACGAAAAAGATTGCACTAAGTTTAATTGATTTCTTTATTTAGTTTATGGAATCAAGAAAAAGGATTTTAGGCTCGTCAATCAAACGACGTGAGAAACTTACAAATTTCTAATTATTATACTAATTTCGATTTTTCGAGAACCCACCTATGGTTTGCGATTGTCGAATTCTCTTTCCCAAGATTTCTTAAATAGGAGTCGCTCAATTTAGGAGGTATTAAGTTAATATGTTACTCAGTAATGCACCGCTTTTTTAAGCATTGCCATCATCACAAGGAGACGGAAAATCTGTCTGCTTGAGAGATTTATAACAAATAATATTAGATGGAGCTTTGAAAAAACTCCGAAATGAATCATTAATTTTTCCACCATCATTAAAAAACAAATATTTGTTATTTATCGTGTGGAATGACGCTTCATGTTTGATAATGGTACGATCTTCTTAATGTGATTTTTTTATATTCTATTCGTAAAGGTAGATTTTGGATTGAAACAGCTTAAAAAGACTCTCCAACCAAAAACACGACTAATCATTTAACATTATTCAACAATTTATAGAGATTTTAGTGCAGATTATATGCAGCAAAGTGACATAAATACGTGTATAGTGCGCATCGTAAAATATGACGACATCCAACAATTGCTGACCTATAATTTAAGGAAAGTATCCTGAAGAGAAAACAATTCCCAAGCTAATCTGTATTCTTACCTATAACATGTATTCATACACCTCATTGGGGGGTTTAATTGTAGTAATAACCACTAAGGATATTTCGGGGGAATAGTGCTATTTGATTACCATCCCGCCGCACATTAGCGGCAGAGGAACGGTAGTGTCCAATTGCCCCGACTGACTGCATATGATGTTAATCCACGGAGAGTCCCATTAACATCTAGACACACGCGCGCGCCTGTGTGTGCGTTCGTGAATGTGTGTGTGAGTTTGGAGGTATGTGGATGTGTGGTAGTGTTCAGTGATGTCCTGCCCTTGCCATGCAAGGCGTGTCGTACAAGCCTCCCCCCTCTAACCCGCAATAATTCTTCCTTTATTGCCGAAGAGCCCGGCGCAGACGTGCTTCAAGATGCCGGCAATCCCTCACGCGCCAATCGAAATGCCTCCTCACCTCAGCGAGCAGGACAAGTCACGTGCACCGACTGGCTCCGCTCCAGAACTCCCCACTCCCACTCCATTCCCAAAACCTCCCTCTACGCTCCTACGGCCCCACACCCCCTCCCCCGCAACACCCTGTGACCCCACCTCCCCCCCAGCCCCTCCCCTTCCATCCTCCCGTAATCCTACGGCTTCTCCAGCCGAATCTCTTCCCCTCCTCTCGGGCTGGTCCCGCTCTCCGATTCGCAGCATCCTAGTCGGTGGCTAGGTGCGTCTTAGAGAGGGATTTAGGAAGACACAAGGCTCTCTTCGGAGCTAACTATACCGAATATAGCCATATGTACGCCCTTTTTAGATTTTTTTGGTTTCTCATTGTTCTTATTTAAAGGAGAACGAAGTATTTCACGAGCTTCGAGGGATTTAATCGCAATAGACATTATTTTCTGAATTCTATACGTAAAGGAGATATACGGCCAGGGATTATTTGGAAGGTACTTAGGATGGAGTAGTTTGTGGTCTTTAATGAGATAAGAGCGGGATTCCTCGTTCGTATTTGAGCTGAGTCGAGCAATTTAGGATATAAATGCCTGATTTGTTCCTGAGAGTTAGAAATATGCGTTTAGGGCCCCTTTTCGTGGTCATCTAGAGCGTGGAAAGTGGAGGGCAGTACGCCCTTCCTCCCTTTACTCCAGTATAAAGAAATAAATACACCCTTCCTACCTCTAGTTGAGGAATAGGAGAGACACATGATAAAAAATTATCGCTCAATCTGTTGTCCTCGTTGTCTATACCTCGTTGTCTATACACAAATCTACCTCGAATTGTTAATTTTTTCTCTTGGAAAAAATTATTCACTATGATTGCGGATATTCCGATTACTGTTAACTTATAAATTAATTTTAGAAAAATACTGACTAGAGCATGGAAATTTTCGGATTAAAAGAGGAAAACAGGTGTGCCTCGTTTACCTCCTCGTATATCAATAATTTCCCTTTGGGATACCTAATGTTTCATTAATTATTTGTTAATAGCGTAAATTTGTGTTTTTGGCAGCAAGGTACAAGGAAATATGAAATAGAAATACTATTATATAAGTCATTGCGATTCATGGAAGTGCATGCTTATTTACATTCAGCAAAGGAATGTATGCTTATCTACATGCAGCTAAAGTTAAAAAGCATATATTATAAACATCAAACGACTTGTTGGAAACATTAATCATTCGTCATGATCATTTATAGTTGTTGATAAAAATTTGATGAACGATAAAATTGAACAACTAATAGTTTTTGACGAAAAAATGTGATATAATTTCACATCGTTAATCTTTCTCCGTAAATTACTTCAAAGATATTTTATGGCATTAAAGTATACATCAGAATCATAATCATCATAATTATCATCATATTAATTCTAAAATTGGTTTCCTGCTGACCTCGATTATTAATGTTCTCAAACCCTGATAGATATTGTTTTGCATACTCTATAATATGTACTTGTCTCTTGGTCTTACGTGTGAGATCTTTCCTCTCATTTTCTCTTCTATTTTGTTTCTAACTAATCCATTGTGTTTCAATGTTCATTCAAACAGTTTTTATTTTCCATAGAGTTCTCCATATTATATCTGCACGGCATGCTCTTCTACTCATCCATATGCTTTCTCGTTCCTTGCTTTTTGTCCATATAATCTTTAGCATTATCCTCCAGCTCCGTTTTTCTAAGGCTTCCGTTCTTTATTTGTACTCATTTTACAATAACCCATGGCTCTGATCCGTATATTTTCATGCTTGATACGAAAATTCTAACAAACTTCGCACTTGTTTCAGACGTTGGGTAATTTGAGCATATTAGCAGCATCTTCCACATTGCCTCCTCTTTAGCTGGAGTTATTCTTCATTTAATGTCGGTCAAGCTTCTTCCAATAATAATGATATTAATCGTCGTAACTTTGATAACGTAAACGTCGTCGTAACGTAAAATTTGATATAGAAAATGTCATTAAAGTGAAACCTGAACCTATAAGGTTTATCCATTTATTTTGTCAACTCCTGGTGGGACAACACCTAAATATATTTCCCTTTATCCAGGGTGATGTAATTTCCTATTTTCAACGATTATCATATTACTGTACCTTTGTTACAGCTGTTAAATGTGACTGCTAAAATCGGTAGTTATAGCGAATCTATACTGCGATGGAGAGATAATTTTATGCGTTTGCAATAATCCATTTTCTCTCTATTATTTTCCTATTCTTTTATTCATATTTTTAGCCACAAATGAGGTCTTAGTATTACCTACACAATCTTCATCATAGAAGTTCTATGAAGTTTGAGAGATGATAATCTGTTTTCCGCTTCTTTTCATCTATATTGTATTTACCAAAGTTGTACTTAAACCTTATTAGATGAGAAGGAAAGATTGAAAAATCTGTAGAGATATAATTTGATAAGATATCAATCTATGCCTCATGACCCAAACATTTTTAATAAATTCTCCCCTTTTCATTTGACGGGGAATCTTTTCTCATTAGCCTGATACATATGAATTGATTTTAACATGATTTCTTAGATGGAGTGATGAAATTAGGTGTCCAACTCCTTAGGTCATGCATACATTTAATGAAATTGACCCCATGTTTGTAGATAGAGTGGATTTCACATCATTATTAAAAAATTCAAGCCCGAGTCAGATATTATACATTAAAAACAGTATTAAGACTTTTTTAAACTTAACGATACCTTGTCATCACGCTTAGGCACTAACTTCTGAGCATCATAACTCAAATGCCTAGCATATTCTGTCTGTTACGGTAGAATGGCCATAGACTGCGATATATCGATATATATGCGAAATATCGATCGCCCTGTTGCCATAGCGAGTTTCATGATTAAGACTAAACCGGTCAACCAATGTCCATCGGCCATATTAAATGGAATTCGTCTTGTATTTTGTATTACTGGCATTTAAATTCACTGGTCTCTTCACTAATCAAATTTCAAACACTTGTCATCGAATTCTAGACAGTATTCCTCTTAGATCAGGAGTAAACAAAAAAACAACAAAATACAGTGCTTACTCGTATTTTTGTTCATTTTTAATTGTATATGGATTACAAGTACACAAATGACTTTTTAAAACAATTCTCTAAGTGAGAAGATGTGTTTGTTGTCATGAGAGTTCGCGAAAACGTCTAATGGTGGAAAAGCCTCCGTTTGTGATGAAAGCCACGTCTACTTTTAAATGAGGAGTGAAATAAAAGTTAAGCGGATTTAAAAAAAACAGCAGGCGGGTTCAGAGTGCTAAAAATTTATTAATGTCGCTCCCAGACTCTCTTACTATGTCTTTCGTCCCGTCTCTCTTTCCTCTCTGCAGTCATTTCCCACCCTTTCCACCCATCTCTCATCCTCAGCGTCACTGCAACATAAATCGTTCACCATGAGCATTGGTCTCCCTCACAAGTGGTAAGAGATTGAAATGGATGAAGACTTCATAGAATTTAAATTTAAAAGCAGACCATCGGAGTGTCTTTGCTTGGAAATGGGTCTTGTCTGTTAGGAAGACACATTACTAAAACGTCACTCCAGGCGTCTATTTTCATTTCAGAAAATTGGAACGACACGTTTGCCTTACATTTTATAGGACCTGCACTGTTGCTGCACCAAAAGATAAAGGCTATTCAAAATGCTATATGTACTCGTATATATGCTATATAAGAAGGTGAGCATATGAAAATCATAATGATTTATTCCACTATTCTTCTCAATAAACTTAATATGAAATTGTTGTTCGCATACATGCTGGCTGAAAGCTTAATTACACTTAATGTATGATATCCTTTTCTCTCTGTACGGCTTATTTATGTGAAAAATAAACTGCTAGTTATAAAGTGGCATATAGAAAAGATCAGCGGAATAAATAACATTTTAGACTAGTTATTTGAATTTGAAAACACTATCAACTATGATGATATAGCAGCTATGAAATAATAAAATATCGCTAATAATTTTTATCTAACACCCATCAAAAGTTTTTCAAGAATGCATTTTACGAATGGTAAACCCTAATATGATGCGCAATAACTTATGTTTTAAACTTAATATTGACATGATAATGCCACCACTCTCATAAAATCATCATTTGAATTTTTTTTAGTCTACTATGGACGCCGAGAGCATTTATTTTTATGCGATGTAATTTCTTCTACTCACATTATTACTGTGTTTTTACGTTGAACTTTAACTCAGCCTAGTATTACTGTACGACCTATACTAGAGCCACTGGGTAAAACTTCAACTAATCAACTGATGCTTTACTGTAAATCTATTGGTTAAGGGCCGAGAGGCGTTCTAAGTGTAACTCCTAGCCTCTAAGTTGCAGCTCTGAAGCAGGAGACACAGTGAGGCCAAACGGTATGTTTTGGCCATTCTCAGAGATGATTAATGACTGCTAAGTGAGATTGGAAACCAATTAGCACCATTAGTAGAGATTGAAATCAAAATTAAATGTGGTATTTTCTTTGAACTCCTGAAATGTTTTACCATATGTTTTACCATGCATCATATAGTATGTTGATAAAAAGCTGTCGCATTTTCAACCTAATTCATATGCATATCGAAATATCGTTAAAAGTCCATTCTTGTTTTCTTCCTGTGCTCTAACTGAATGGCCAATCTGAAAAGTATTTTTTCATTAGCATTTAAAAAACGTCTCAAAAAATGTATTTAGACTCGGTTTTTATAATGATTTAGTATTTTATTCATATTCAACGAGGATAAGATTCAACCACAACTCGAGGTGGAGGAAATAATTGAAAATAAATATTGTACAAAATAAAAGGAGATATAATTTAGGTTATTTTATTGTAGAAAAAAATATGTATTCAATCTTAATAAAAAAGCCTTCGGTGACACAACAGCATTATCATTAAAATGGCGTCGAAGATCTAATAGTGAATAGTGGTCTACCGATCTGATGTATTGTCGAATCCAGGGCCGAATAAAAGTTTCATTGATAACATAATGGTAATAACTATTACGGCACAAGACCTTTAAACTTGGCGCAATAAAAATATGCCTTGTTTCTGAAGTTTTAACGCTAGGTGGTGAAGTTAAAATCCTCCATCTTCTTGAAAAAAATCTTCACGTCAACCTCAAAAATTTCAAAATTGAACCGCAGAAATTGCACGAAATACGACCTACACCACACACGAAGAGCACTAACTTGTCCTGCGCAACCATCAAGAATGGGTGGCGCGCGGAGAATTGAGGGGGAAAAAGATATGCGTGGACCGTTCTTTTTAATATTGCTCCTGCTAACTCGGGTGAGGCCGCTCCGCGCGCCATTGATTTACTTCTCGCTCGCCTCTTTCCTTTGCCTCTAAGCTTAGACGGAATGACGGAAAGGGAGGAAAATAGAGAGAGAGAGGAACAGAGAAAAACTAAGTGTCGGACATATATCATGGGAAAGGCCTTGGGTGGTGGAGAAGGGTGTGGGAGGATATGAGAGCGGAATTAAGGGCTGGAGGAGCAGAGGTCGGTCCATGGTTGGACCGGGGTTACGTTTGAACAGAAGCGCGTCGAAGGGAGGAATGAGTGGAAGAGAGGTGGATGAAGCCGAGAAAGGGAAAAAGGGAGGGTGAAGAGGATCGGAATGACGAGATGGGAATTCTGGCTGGTCGGCACGAGGGTTGGTGTTTAGAGACTTTTTCGGGTAGGGATAGGGACTAGGCGGTTTTAACAGACTAATTATGCACACTTTTCAAATTTTCCCGTCTTTGTAGTCTTGAGAATTAGATTAAAGAGAGTATAATCACCGTTTTTTATACGTTTTTATGGTACCTTTTGACAACCTGAAAAAAATCATAAAAAGGATTTTTAGGCGTGGAGGTAAGGAAAACCCCAAGGAAAGTAAAAATTTTCAAAAATGCCACACGTAATAAGCATTCTTTTATACCATGAGCTGTAAAAGAAAACTGCTGTAAAACGTTAAAGTTGGGTATTTTAATATTTTATTTCTTTGGTAAAGGCTCTATTCTACATGACAAGGTGTAATCTAGAATGAAACAGGATGTTTACGATTTCACTTTACGTCTAGTGAAACTGGAAAATAGCTGAAAAACTCAACTAAGTGTACTAGTAATAATGCCATTATCATACGCATTATTATATCATGATTTCATATGGATAAAATTAAAATGTTTAAAAATTATTAATTCATTTCATGTGCTTGGACAATACTCATATGAGAGTAATATTCCTAAATATCAAGATAGCTAAGTCTGATGTTCGTAAAGACTATTTACTTCATTAAATGAATAACATAAAGTATTTTCCCAATGTTATTTATTTTTGTATTACTAGTTTACGCTTAGGCATCACCCTGAGGCATGTAGGTCAATGCTTCAACGTTGAAAATAGTACAAAAATAAAGCGCAAAGGAAAAATACATTGTGTTCTTCATTTAATGAACACAAACTTCCACAAAGTTGTGCTAGAAACAATTGAACATCTATTTAATTCATAAATTCTATTTCGCTAACGGCTACGTAATCTAATAAATACTAATATTTCTAGCCTAATATTTGAAATTGTTGGTAAAATAATAGTCATTATACTCTTAAGAACGTTTTTTAAGACTGACAATGTCAGAAATCGTATTATTATTATTCAATAAATCTAAGTAGTAAGCCTTTTCATTGCAAAATTAGGTCATTTGAGTTTACATGAGATATCCGTCTTTACTGACATTATCAAAGAAGCAGTTAACCGGTCAAAAAACATAAATTATGTTCTCTCATAGAGTTTAAATTTAGACCAAAATATATTTCTCTAACTATTATAGGTAAATGTATTAAATACTTTTAGAAAAATGATTTTTATGTACCTCCTGTACCAAATTTGAACATAAAGGGGATAATTTTCAGTTTTAATTGAAATAAATAAACGTTTCGATGCTGATTTCTCATCAATTTTTAAAGTGTTTGGCAGGAATAAAATTACTGTTACCATTTTACTTGTGAATTTTTATCTATCTCTTGACTTTTAAAATAGCCCTTGAACAGTAGAATTAGACGATTTTTACTGGCTATGGCCTTCCCAGATCAGTCATCCGGTTGGTTCTAACCATGTACAAGGAATTGGATGTGATCTCATAAAAGAAATTCCTAACATATTTACACACGGTTTCAAATTAAGAAGTGGTCACGCAGAAAGAACCCGTATGAAATCCAGAATCCTGGATTTCAATAAACCATCGGAAGGTTGGAACTGCTCGATAGAAGACTTAGCAATATATCAGATATTCAGATATTCAGTGGCTGGCCTTGAGTGGAGTTAAGATTCCCTTGAGAAACTTTAGCGGCTATCAATAAATTTCTTGTAGGGCCTGATTGAAATATGAAAATATATCAAACATATTTTTATCAATTCATCAAGAATTGTCAGTCATGATAGAATATTTAATGCGATAATTACAACTTCAATCGGTGTTAGATCTATTCCTTAACTCCCAATCCCAAAGCTATTCCTTAACTCTCCATATTGTTAATTAATACAATAGTATAAAGAAATTAAGCTTGAATGTATTTAGCACTTTTGTTAATAATTATTAAAACAGTAAATTGAAACTAATTGTTGAGCAAATTTGAAAAGCAATGACTCAAAGTAATGATGACTTTTAACATATCTGCCTCCCCCTGCTTTTGTATGAACTTACCCATTACTTTAAAGATATTGCAAAAGGGGTTTATGTGAATGTGAAAAAATTAAAGTGAACGTTGAAAGTTACCAATGTTAGTAAATGATTCTTCTTCGAGCAAGGGCTAATCGGCAACATGCATGCTAACGCCTTGTATACATTGCATTTGTGTCCAGAAGATTACGTATCATCGGGAAAAACTACTCTCGAAAATTTACCAAAGGCCCCATTCTAACGTGGGTGAGGGTATGGTTGAGTAGATTCTTCATTGTGTGGAAGGAAATGGCAAAAAGTAGAGAGAGATGGATAGACAGACAGAGGGAAAGAGAGTTTGAACGTTGGTCGAAGTTGAGATCCGTAGGGACAAAAGAGTGGAGATTGGTGGGGAGAAGTGTTGAAGGAAAAAGAAGTCGGTTAAAATTATACCGCCCACGGACGGCTCAACGTGATCCAACTCACAATATCACCTTCCAAGTTCCTACTCCTCTTATTCCAACAATCCCATCCTTCTTATGTGTGTGTGTGTGCATATATATATATATATATATATATATATATATATATATATATATATATATATATATATTATATCTCCGTTGCCCCTAAAGCCCATGATATTACTCGATATGTAATACGAAGGACATAAAATGACAACTCGCCGCCCGTTTTTCAAAGCGTCATATCGCCGTTCAGGAGCGGTTCACGATTCTTTCCTGCTCTATGAGCGGGGACACGAAGTAAAGGTCCAAGAATTTTCATTAAAAAAATGCAATAATACTAAATACCAGTTTAGTATTTTATCCTCAGTTCATCCTTCATTTGGGCATATAAAAATATATTATGGGTTATTACGCGCTGGAAGTGGTATTGTAATCTGCCATATCCAGTTGCATATTTTGTTGTGGTTCGACTGTAATTTAATAGTTTTTATGAGACAACACCACATTTTGTTTAAGTAATAACCCATAAATTCATCTTTATACTAGTCATTCCTTCATGGTGAGTGAAAATTTCCCTGTATAGTATATGAATAAAAAAATATTCATACATTTTTGAGAATAGGTACAGATTGAAGAGGATTATTTAAAGTGTGTTAGCATATTAAAATTCTACCCTTAGTATCACAATCAATGACGATATTATACTAAGGCAATACAAATGGTCTCAAACAAAAACTCAAATAATGAAAGGCTGAATTTTGTAAACGTTTTGAAATTCACATGCATTACAATTAGAGAAGTTATATATTTTTATATTATATAAATTATATATAATATATATAATATATAATATATAAATTTATATAATATAATAATATATTATATAAATTATACCAATTTTCAAAACTTCTTCCGACCAAATTTCAGCACGGAGTGACGAAGCCGACTTAGTTAGAAACTGTAGTCTTCCACCAATCACTTTGGGGAGGAGGTTCTTGCTTAATTGCAAGGAAACTTCAAAAAGATCCATCACGGAAAAGTTCGCTATTTCACAAATTAGAGTATTTTGGCGACAGATAAGCCGCCGGCCATAGGAGTTCTACGACAACAACGCTCTGCAAGCACTATCGTCTCTAGTGAAGGGGGCTGCAAAGCATACGGTACTCCACGAGTTCCTCGTCCAACGGAAACTTCTTCTTACAAAAGTGTACGCCCTGCGACTACATTTACCCTCAACTATATGTAATACAATAGAATAGTTGAACCTAAACTTTTCTTGACTCTAGAGATGCCAATAGTAAAAACAGCTCGTAATAGGAATTCTCAGAGTAATTTCAATTCAGTGCACATGAAAGTCCACGAAAAAATACCAACCTGTGAGAATATAGCTAGAGTAACTCCAAAACCTTTCAATTCGACATTACCCAAGAGTCCATTTTCAAACATTGGAAAGACGACTGTCGTTCAAACCCTGTTGGAAGAGTGTCATGGGGCAGCATAAAATGTTTCTTGAAATTGGCCTTAGATAGAAAACAAAATTGAATAGAAAATGTTTTATCAAGAGAAAAGGAAAAAAAAGAATTTCGTTTGTCTTTTTATTTCATTTTTACATATTTCAATAAGACAGAATATCAGGTTATTTTATCCTTAAGTAATAGCACAAGGATTGACGCGTGTTGAATTCATATTATTGTAAAGTACGCATCCAATATTTTTATTACTATTTACAGAACCAATGATATAATATTCTACGCATTTATGTCAGATATGTGGCCTAAGTAACTATGTAGAGTGATTCTAACTGACTGCATTGAATTTCTCTACTGACACTGTATTTTATGGATTTGAAGTTATAGGTATCTCAATATAAGCCAAAATAAAATCGTTCCTGTTACTTAACGAATACCTTCTGTCTTGATGTACACATTATTTGACTACGCACATTTATAATTATTACCATTTTAGGAAAACATGTTACTTAAAATTTTACAATTTTGAAATTTAATATTGAAGTTTAGTTAAAAAAACTCTTACATTTTTCAGAGAAACATTATTAATTTCGAAATATTTCTCTCTTTCCCCGAGACTTCAATCGATTATAAGATGGAAAATTTCTATCCTACGTTACCTCCATATTTTTTTACTTTGTAAGTTCCTCTTTAGAGGCCACATAGACATTCTTGCCAATGGCTAACTGCTGAGGGATTCCGATCAAAAATCAGATAATATAATTTAATGGTGAACAGATGAAGTCGAATTGGAAGAACATTCGATCGGAGAATGATGGAAGGAGAGGGATGAATGTTAGTTCGAATTGCTCTGAAGGACAAATAAATACTCATAAAGCTACCTATTGGATTTCAGGGCAGCTCCGGCGTGCTATAACGACAAACACACCACGACAAAGAGGGAGGGTTCCCATAAACTTGGGAGGAGTAACTTTCAAAAATTTTTACCGAAAAATAACGTGTAGCTCAGGCAGAAACTTTCCGATGAATACGAATGGGCGCTCCGAGGGTAAAATAAAACAAAAATAAAACTGGATCAACTAGTGCAATAAAGTAGCAACGCCGAAATAAAATAAGGTTATCCACGGACGAATACATCCACCTAAAACCAACACCCTTCCTCCACCTCCACCAATTTCCCTTGGCCAGGGGCTTTCTCTTCGGCATTGGGGTCCTATTCCTTCTCCTTTCATTCCTCTTTTTCCCTTGGACAATTCCCCATGAAACTATTCCTAAAGGGACCCACCTGTGAGTGCAAATAAAGCCTCGGGTTGACATTATTTCTCAGTTTTTGCCGGGTTTAAAAAATCGGGTGAGCTACGGACAAGGAGGGAATGATTTGCTGCGCTCGCAGGCATGTGGGAAAACGGAAAACGATAGAAGGAAGCGTATATCATTGTTAAACAGACAGGAATCGTCGGGAGACATCCATGAATGCGATTGATTGACGTGACACGCTAGTAGATGGTAAACTTTTCCTTTTCTCCATTTCAGGGTATTTTTATTTGATAATAAACCTTGCACATATGATCTATCCTAGTCGAATACGATTTTCCGCCTATTATTTACCTCATTTGCAAAAATTCCATCAGTTTTACGTGTACTCGTTACGATGTATTACGCAAAGCTAGTCTACAAGAAAAGATTTTCTCTTTATCTAATTTTCCAAGGACATATTTCCAGTACAGGAGTTATTTCAATGAAGTGTTATGAAATTGAATTTCATGGTCATAACATTGAAAAATTAGCGCAATGGAAATTTTGCCTTCAGAACAGTTAATTAATTTGAATTCTCGAATAACGACTACAATATTTCTACGTTTTAATTTTAAATAAAAAAGTTACATAATGAAATATTTAAAATACATGTACATGTAGCACAAATGCTAAAAAATGTAATAAAGAGGAAACACATGCGCTAAAATTTAGAATCATTTAGGAAAAAATAATACATTGCACGTGGAACATACTATTTTTTCCTCGATGCTCCCACTTGCCTTGACCGAGATTTTACCCTTTGTGATACGCCTCTCCACAAATATGGCGCCACCGAAGTGACTAAATGCGAACAAAAAAATTAAGAGCTATTGTGTGGGGTTATTTTTTCGATTTCTGTAAACTACGAGATGAAAAAAATGGTATCCGTGTGCTCCCTACACGATGAGTGTCATTGTTTGAACCAGGAAAGCTGGAATACGTTCCCTAAAAGGACACGCAAATGGATTGCGGAGTGGTAGCCAGCCGCTGTGAGACAACAAGGCTACGACGCGGGGGACGACGTCTTGAAGTTTGGGAAGACGATTGAAAAGATTGAAAAAACAAAGTTGGATTTTTCAGAGATGTCCCAAGTTTTGCCCAGTTAGTTCTTATGTGAAGGCAAGAATCCTCGCACATCAGTCATTTTATTGAAAGAGAGATAATGGTTCATTATATAAAAAACCTCTAAGTTCAATTGAAATTAATCTATTTTCTAACTCTCCTTCCTTTTAGCCGTTCCCTTTACGAAAAATGTTCAAATTTTTTTGCTTAGGAGAAAATAGAGAGAGAGCTCGCTTTTAAAATCCAGATGCGAGAAGCTAAGAATGTTTTATAATTTCGTATTGAATTGAGTTTTCCCCTATTTTTTATAAATACTATGAAATAATAGAAACTCTTCTGCGATTTCGGGTTCATATTAGAATTAAAATGCCATTTAGTAGTTGTCGGCTTCCAAAGTTTACCTATTATAGTCATGAATGTATTTAAATTACATAACAGTTGCAAAAAACGTTAATAGTTTGACGGAATATCTTATGCTCTGAGGCACGTAGACCAATAAATAGAAGTGACTAAAAGCGAGTGAATCAATATGACGCTAAGCTAAATTATCCTGGTGTATAGCAGGTTTAGACTGGTTGGTGCACCCGATGATAATTCAAAATTCACCGGTAAGAATTCCCCCCATTACATAATGATTACATTAACTTACTTTAGACGATATAATTATGACTGTACTACATGATAGCGGTGCGATACAAACAATTCCAATGTTGGAGTAGTTACAGGAAAATGATGTCATAGTGCATAAAATTATTCAATATGTGAGGAGCAAATAACGTATGAGCACCGAAATTTAACAAATGTAGAAAACAAATTGTTTTAAATAGATTTTCAGAATTTAATTAAAAATCAAATAATGAATCCTACAAAGTATTTATTTCTTGGAATGTTCAATTGATTTATCAAAAATCCCTTGACCTTCGATGCTTAATTAAAATCCTGGGAATCTTGTTGAAAGACATCCTATGCGTTATGCAATTGCAAGACTTAACAAATTAGCGGGTTGCGTATAAAGTAGGATGTTTTGGTCCACTGGATGAAAAATAAGGCAGACATGCCAACTTTCAAAAATGAAAAATCGGGAGGACATGCCAACTTTCAAAAATGAAAAATCGGGAGATTTTTAGAAGTGTATCACGAAGTAATCACTTTTAATTACCACAATATTTGCATGGCACCTTAATCCCTTTATGACACTTTACCAATTTTTAATGAATGTCACACTTTATTAACATGTTAAGCTAAGTACACAATTTGAACAGTTCATCAAGAACGTAAGAAGGAAAAATCGGGAGTCTCCCGCTTAAATCGGGAGAGTTGGCATGTCTGATAAGGGGATCAGCATTGAGTGGTGGCTAACGTACTAGCTTCCCACCCTGAGGGCCTGGGTTTGAATCCCGGCGGTGACAGATATGTATCATTATCATCCCGATCCCTCTTGAGGTGGACACTTTGAGTTAGTCCGCCGTCCGTCGGAAGGGACGTAAAGTTGCAGACCCCTGAGCGCCTTTCGTTAAGAGCGGGCTAATGCCGTCTTAGTGTTTCTCTCCACCCTTCATCCTTTCCTGTCCATCGCTAACGGCGCAAATAACCTAAGCTGTCGGTCGCCTCCCGTACTACTACTATGAAGAATAAAGTGATCGAGATGACGCGGTAGCTAGCTTACCAACCAGAGGCCCGGGTTCGAACCCTAAAAATGGCATTCATTTTATAGTGGTATTCCGAACACCACTTGAGGTGTATTATGTCGAGCGATTTAAGTGAGCTCGCCTTCTGTCGGATGAGACGTTAAACTGTTGACCATTTGTCGCCATTTGTTGAAAGTAGGCTAATGGCAACACCGGGTTTCTCTCCTCCTCCTTTCACTCCACTCACTCCAATCCACCCCTAACGGCACAAATCACCCGAGCTGTCGGACGCCTCCCTTAACAACTACTACTTCTACCATGAAGAATCTGTAATATGGATTCCACATTCACTACTCCGCGAGTTTCAACATGTCAATAAGTTTTAGGAATGATAAAAAGGATCTCTTCCGGAACGAAATTTTTGACAATTTATTACTGAAATTACTAGAAGAATTGAACCGTTGAACTATCCGCCGAACTGAGATGTCAATGGTGTCAAAAGTGTATAATATTGTTATAATACTAATATATCTTCAAAAGCAAATGTTATAATTTATATTTTAAGTAAATGGAATGTTTAAGTTTCTTATTTACATTAAAACTGATGGGCATGATTATGACTAAATAGAAATAGAATAAAGTAAATACAAAAAAGAAAACCTTTTTTTAAGAACCAAAATTGAATTTGTATATAGTTACAAATCACAGTCTCAATGGTGTAAAATTAACAATTTTACCTTTTATAAGTAGTAAATCCACAAAAAATATGTAGAATACTTAAATTTTGCGGTACCATCAAGAAAATGCAAATAGGACTTATTAGATTGTTAAAGTTCTATCTTGACAACGCCTGCTTATTTTAATTGCTAAATGTCTTTAAAACTATTTATAATGGGAGGTCATATCTTATTATCTGAATAAATTATATTTTGACATTTTTAATGGTAATCACCAAAATCAACAAACTTTTAATAACAATCGTGCTCTTAGCGGCATTTGTATAAAAAGGAATGGGCACAGGATCGAAGTGCTGGAACAATGGGAACGTTTTCTAGTCTAAAAACAAACCCTGGAGCGCGATATCCCTTTCTCTAACCAATCCACCCTACCCAGCTTCACTCCTCTCTTTTCAGATAATCTCTTCGCTGAACACTCACTCTGGTCCATACCCAGGTCTTCTCACCAACTACTGAGTTCCTCCCGCTCAAATCCGGTTTATGAAAATTTCCTCACACGGCAAGTACATTTATACCTGAATGGTCTATACGATTATGCTATTATGTTAGGTAGTCATTAAGTTTCTAAATACTCGATTCAATTAAAAAGTAATGTTGAATATAATGAGTAAATTGCAGCGAAATTTTGCTATCACATACGTGGGATTCTCAAGTAAATTTCCCAATTTTGGGCTTCATGGTTTTTTTTTAGCAATTGCCCATGGAGTTAGGCGAAGGAAGTTGCTTTAGGCTAAAATAGTTCACATTCTTGGATATGTGAACATTTTGAATCTCCTTCCCTTCGGTTTGCCTTAAGCAAATACTTCACACCCTTCTTCTTACGCGGTGATCATTGCCAATAAAATTTTTCTCAAGAAGTGTGCGCACGCTCTCATCCATGTCCCTCTGTTCTTACATGAATCTTTCACCTCTATTATATTAAAAAATCATTTCATGGACTTTTGCACTCGGTGTTTAAATTTCTTTCTCTCGAGCGTCTTGTTGACCACGTTTGCCCACGAATGTTTGCATCTACGTATACTTCTCTTAGGGGCAATCTACTTCCCTTTTATATATATTTTTGATTAAGTGAATTAATTTCCTTCTGAAAACTTAATAAGCAAAATCCTTTGGTGCTTGGTCATTACGAGGACTTTTAATCAGCATTTTTCTTTTAATAACTGATTTCTCGACCCAAACACACCATTATGTACCAAACTCACCCGTGGCTTCCCATACAAGTTACATTTAGTCGAATCACCACGTATTTACTGCATTAGATTATGTATAGTAGTCAGGAAAATTCCTGCTTGCATTGCAATACGCTTATTAACTCACGTATACCGATAGAAAATATTTGGGGCGATTATTTTTAAGCCAATCGTCATCAAAAGTTTGTACCAATGGTTTGAACCAAAACAATTTATCAGGAAAATATACCGGGGAGGCATATTTACCAGCAGTATACATGAATTACGTATGAGATAGGAAAATATAAATATTCAAAAAGAAAGATTGGATTAGATAAGTTAACAACATTGTCATATTAAAATGAAAATTATACTAAACAGAAAGAAAATAAAACTACACCTAATATAGTTTTTGAGTACCGTGGGTAATATATAGGTTCTATTGCAAAATAAACTCATATCTTGAATTTTACGCATTCCATAATTATGCACGAAATCATTAAATGTCACTCCATCCCTCTGGTAATTATTGCCCAAGTATACTTCAACCGAAAGGGCAAAATGCCATTTTATATGGTGAACGAAGCAGGTCTTATTTTAGACAACGGTCTCCAGAATAAACAAACAATTTCAAATCGTTATTTACAAAAAGAACAATCAGCGGTGACCAGCAATGGACGCACAGTCGTCACACCACTACTCTCATCTACCGAGGGACATAATTGTGGGGTTTTCACAAAACAAGCAAGCATCTGCAGGCGTGCATCCATTAATGACAAGGATCCGTCCTCCTTATCCCTCCCCGGCTCACACGAAGCGGGTGCCGGATGCATCATTTAGTATCTTACCGTCCATCCCATGCCGCGGCTCCCGTTGAGGCTAGGATGACGAACCGGGCGGTTTTTTTGGAGGCTTCCGTGACCTTTGCGCGACCTTAGACACCCAACCCTTCCCTCCTCCTCCCCTCTCCCCCCCGACCCGTCCTATGACGGCAGTACTCTCGCCGACACGGCACGCGACGAAAGAGGAGAGGTTAAAAAAAACAAATACATCTTCGGTGGAGAAGTGAAGGGTACGCGGGGTAAAAGGGGATGTAGCAAGTGGCCACGTGACCATGTTTATTTTAGCGGCAGTGTTCCCTTCCCCTCAGTCCCGTATCTGTGGAAGATGAATCCCCCCCGGGAATGTGTAAACTCCGAGGGGGTTTGTGGAGGGGACGTTGGGCGTGAGGGTCGCTATTTATTTTTAAATTTTTTTATTTTTTCGTCGGTCCGGTGAGGGTGGCGAGGGACAGAGGCCAGGAGGGCTGGTGGAAAGGGAAAGGGAGTTCGGACAAGGTCCGGGGAGTGGGAAGAGGTCCTCCCTTTGGCAGGCGGGCCGGCGACCGATGCCACCCCGGACACGACCTGTTTGCCCTCGGGGGACAAATGTTTGCGCTCGTCCCCAATGAAACGTACGTAGGAGTGGTCGGGAGAGAGATGGAGGTTGGTGGGGGGAGACCGAGGGGGAGAAAGACCCTTAGCAAAACGCCCATCGAGTGAATTATTTAGGGGAAGGATGATGAGGCGAATCCGCGGTTTCCAACATCCCACTTCATGCCCACCCACCCACGCTGTGTGGAAGGAATCACCATTCCCACCTCCCTGCTAAGGGAGTGCGAAGGAGTCTTTCCCGCTCCGGGATGGGCCGGCGTTCTCCTCGGGGAAGGGGGTATTCAAACTTCATGCTTCGGGAGCGGGGAACGATGATGGCAGCGCAGCGCTGAGGAGGAATTAGCCGACGCGGAAGAATACAGCTTTTGTTCCGTGGCGTGGGAGGAGTTTTTCATTTTGAGAATCTAGAAAGCCGGGAGCAATCCCGGAGACGGAAAAATGTAGTAAAAATATGTCAGTTGGAGAGAATGAGGATTTTTACTCCCACGGAGTCCCCTGCGAGTAATCAATAATGGACTTCGTAACTCTTCCCCGTTTCGCTACGGCGCATAAGTCCATAAATATAGTCCTATTTTAGCTTTAGACGGCTCATAAATGATTATTTAAAGCAAATACTTAAATGATAAATGCTAAAGATCTACTCAAATAGTATTTCCCTTAAATTTGTCCAGAAAATTTTAGTAGAATCGCTCTTTAGATAAAAGTAGGTCAAATTTTCATATCTGTACCGCACTCAATATAAGTTGTACGTATAATCTCTGCTTTGTGTCATTAGAATAGCAGTGCATGTCAATTGTTTCTTTTGCTATAAATTACTGGGTTAAGTTCCAATCTAACTTCGTATATGGTTGAATTGCAAATGATTAGGTACTTCGGATCAGGATAAGAAGATTACTTTGGACGGTGATCTGCAAGGTGAAATGAACCACTCATTCTTGCGCGGATTCCTCACAAAACTACGGCCCCGCAAAAATATTTCTCGTAATTTCTTGTATGCCTGTCGAAGGTGAATAGAATGATTATATACTATTAAATAAAAAGAGTAATTGTTGGAATACCACACACTGAAGACAAAAATAAAAAACCCAATTGCTGAAGTGTTTATAATAATATTATTAAAACTAATATATAATAATATACTATTACTGCTAAGGGAATCGAATTCGTGTACAAATATATTGCGTTACAAGGAAATATATGATAAACTCAGTCGAGAAATAGATGAAACGGTGAAAAGCGTGGTAATAGACGCAGTGCGAAGATACGGATAATTTATTAATTAGGAAATGGCAACTTTGATGTGCGGTACAAAAAATTGAAAGCTCTCTGAGAAAGTCAGTTGGCAAAAAACCGCACAAAAAATTAAGGATAAGTAAAAAAATCATTGATTGAACCTGAGAAGATTCAGAAGAAATGGAAGGAATAGTAAAACAAATGAGGAAGTTATAGGCATGGTGCCAAAAAAGAGGGGGGGGTGAGCAGAAATCGAATGAAGGAAGGAAAAGTAAATGCAGAGCGATGAGCTGTTCAAGATGTTGATAGTGATGAGATTGATAGGAAAGAGAAGAAGAGGCGTAAATTGTATGAGCATGTTTGACGAAATAGGGGAGGATAGTGTGAGTCTGTATTGAAGATGGTTTTATTGTATGTCTTAATTGTCACTCTTTAGAGAGGGAAAATAAAAAAAAATATCTAGAAGTGAAAGGGAAATACTATATATGTGAGTTTAGTCTGAGTCCATTTGAAACCTCAATAAACAATACAACACCAATAATAGCGTAGTGTGTGTGTTTATATCCGTACATATTTCAAAATTAATTTATGAACCAGCTTCATGGTGTCCTTTATTTGAAAACCTTTTGCTCACTCCAATCGTTACATACATACATTATATAATACATTTTGTAATTAATATATACTTAAAAAACCATGGGTAACAAGTGAGATGATTGCAAAGATGGATGAGAGAAGAAGATGGAAGAATGTAAACACAGAGAGAGGCAAAATTAAGTACAAAGAGTTAAACAATAAATTGGGAAGGGCCACAAATAGAGCAAAAGAAGAATGGTGGAAAAGTTTACAGAAGAGAGGTGAAACTGGTGCTCTATACAGCAAGGTTAAGTTATTATCGGGATGTTAGAAGGCAAGATCTGTGCTAACAGTTTAGATAAGTGGGGTAAGATAATAGCTGAACCAGGAAAAATCCAAGAGTGATGGAAGGAATATATAGAAACACTGTATGGTAAAGAACTTAGGTCGACAAGGTTAGATATAGAAAAGGAAGATGACGAAGAAGAAGATAGCTTAGGTCCAGGCATACTCGACGATGAAATAGAAAGGGCATTAAAAGAGATGAAAGCAAATAAGGCCGTGGGGGTGGACAAAATTCCTGTACAACTGTTGAAATGTTTAGGAAAATGTGAGAAGAAGGCCCTATATGGACTGATTCGTAGTATCTATGAGGAAGGAATATGGCCGGAAGATTTTGTAAAATCAGTGTTAGTTCCTATCCCAAAAAAGGCAAAGGCTTCATCATGTGAGGGTTACGGAACAATAAGTTTAATATCCCACGCAGCTTAAGTTATTCTCAGGATCATCAACAAAAGGATAGAGAGTAAGCCAAATGATTACTTAGGGGATGATCAGTTTGTATTTAGGAAAGGAAGAGGGACGCGTGATGCCATTGCAGTAATGAGATCACTAATCGAGAAGAATATAGAATATAATCAGGACGTTTTTACCTGTTTAGTAGATTTCGAAAAAGCGTTTCATAGAGTGAATTGGGATAAATTAATGCGTGTATTGCAGAGAATAGGAATCGATTGGAGGGACAGGAGACTGATCCGCAACCTGTACATATCTCAGACAGCTCAGGTGCGAGTGGGGAACGGAGAGTCCGGATGGGCAGTGTTAGGAAGAGGTGTAAGGCAGGGTTGCCCATTGTCACCGGTACTGTTCAACGTATATGTAGAGGAAATGATTAAAGAGGCATGGGAAGAACTGGATGTAGGAATGAAAGTCGGAGGGGAATTTGTAAAATCGGTTAGGTTTGTTGATGACCAAGCATTAGTTGCTCAGTCAGCCAAGGGGTTGCAAGCATTGCTGAGTGAATTGGAGGTTCAGTGCGATAATAATGGGATTAGAATCAATATTAATAAAACAAAGGTTATGAGATTTTCCAGAAAGAAAAGGCTAAGCTAAATATTAAAATAGGCGGGGAAAAATAGAGCAGGTAGAACAGTTTACATATATCGGAAGTGTTTTGGACCAATGCGGTCAAAGTAGTAGGGACGTAAGGAGAAGAATTGCGCTAGGGAAGGAGGCTTCCTCAAGGGGGAAGGAGTTGGTGACGAGGATGTTGAGTAGGGATGTTAAGACAAGGCTCGTAAAAACTCTAATATGTAGCGTAGCTATGCACGGCGTGGGATCGTGGTCGCGTAAGCAGGAGGATAGACGTAGATTGGAGGCTTTTGAAATGTGGGTGTGGAAAGGATGGAGAAGGTGTAATGGACCGAAAGGAAAACAAATGAGGAAGTACTAGAAATGGTGGGGGAGGAGAGGGGTTTGTTGAGAGAAATCCTATGGAGGCAGGAAAAATGGATGAAGGGCGTATTGTACGGTAGTGGAATGTTGAAGAAGGTAATAGAGGGGAGAATGTTGGGTAAGTGAGGAAAGGGTAGGAACGGGATACGGATGTTGGACGGGATGAAGGGAGGAAAGAAGGACACAGAGATGAAGAGGGACCTGATATAGATTAGGTTGTTACGAGGTGGAGTTACAAAATGTTTATTTGATAGTTGTGTCCATCCAAAAACCTACCTTAACCGGTAGATTACCTAATAAATAAAAAAATATACTTAAAAGTAATGCCCTTTTTTTCTATTTGCATCCGACCAAAATTCACCTAGCAGAGAGATATGGGTTAGAATTAATAATTCCTTTCTTTTGTCTGTGTAATAGTATTATATCACATTTTTGTACGGGGTGTGTTGATTGAACTCCTTTTTTTCGGTGAAAGATTTATTCACAATTAAATTGACTATTTAAATTGATTCTCAAAGAACTGTACATATTGATTGCTATTTAAATACGAATTAATTCCAAATAGCAACAAGCAGGAAGTGCCTCGAGTTTTTCAGGGATATTGTAGGAAAAGATTATTATAATTTATCGCATTCACTATTTTATTAAGATTTTACCACATTAAAACGTATAAAAATCATGACATATTTATCCATATATAACACATTTTTGGGAAAGGGATGGGTAATGACTACCATGCAAGCGAAAAAATTAGGAAGTAACGATGTAATGCAAAAAACTTTACTTCAAATCTTAAATAATTATAATTATATCCTGTACATATGGGATATTATTAAGTAATCTAACGGTTAAGGTAGGTTTTGGATGGATACAAGTACCAAATTAATATTTTGTTACTCCTAACAAAACACAATCCAGCAACCCACTGCACTTCAAGTCCTTCTCTGTAATATGATATATATATATATATATATATATATATATATAATATTTATATATATGTGAGATAGTAATTAATATTATATCCTTCCCAACTCTAACACAAGAGATTTTGATTTTGTTCTTTCGGGAAACCTAGTATTCACAACTCTAAACAGCGCTCCACACCCAAGATGGTAATCATAAACAAAAACTTTATTTCCCTAAACGAAGAACCATTATAATACCCTTATGGGTTTGTTCACCAGGGCTATGGACTTAATTTATCGTTTCTCTTTCTTCCTTTCCTTTTATCGATCAGGACGTTGCCTGTACACCTTTCAAAGGTAATCTCTTTTCCTTCTTCTCAGAAGGGCTTCCTTTCATTTTTGATTTATAACGCAGGTCTCCTTTGAGAAGATTTCTTCCTACATCCTACCTAACAAACTCATCCAACTTTATTTATCTCAGAAAGTAATATGAATTATGCAAACATTTTTGACTCACTTCTTTTCAAGAGAACGAAAAACTTGATTATGTTATATTAGTGCCATTTTAAGAATGGAGTCCATTCTTACGGGAAGAAAGTGGCTTGATGGAAATAATGGCAACAAAAAACAGAAAAAACGGTTGTAAAAGATCATGGAAAAAAAGAGACATCGAAGAATAATCATCGTAAAATATAAAACGTTTTCGTTGTAATATAATCGACTGAAAAATATAAGGGTGGCCTGAAAAGTTTCCGACCTAACAAAGATACAAGACATTTTTCCGGAAATTTTTTGAGATCGGAAACTATTCAGACCACCCACGTAAGTGGTTCATCGAATGACTTTGAAATTAACTTTTTTGCATTTAATCGTTACCTTTATATTTTTTATCTGAAGGGTATTTCTCCTTTGATCAATCCCTTCAATCGAGGATAAAGCGGGGTGAATATGTCCTAAAAGATTTTCCATTAATAGGAATATTTTAGATGCAAAAAATTTATAAAATTTTCAAACAGTACCAGTTTTTATTTATAATTATTTTGTGTTTTATTCATTATTTAACATTCCTATGAATAGAAAATCTGTTAGATGCACGCTAAAATGAATGTTAATTTTAATGAGGATTTGCATTTAATGTAATTTATGTTTTAACTTAATACATTTAAATAGGTGGTACTACATTGCAACAAATTCAGAGCGTAAAAATCGGTAACAGTTACTCTTGCGGCATCTCCCTCAGTTTCATTAATTTGGGTGGTACTATTTGAAAATTTTATAGTAATTTTTTTCACTTTGATAAAAATATGGAAATCAACATAAATTTTTATAATGTCATTAAATTATAATCTCTTAACTTTCCTTTTCGGCCCTATAGTACGAAGGGGAAAGTGAGGAGTGAAAAAGATAATTTCCAAGGATTAGATGAAAATGGGTCATTACCTAAATCACGCCACTTACTTATACTTGAATGTATATTCTAACGTTTGATAAATTTCATCTTGTAAACAATTCAATTTCTTATAAAATTTGATTCCCAATGGGCATGAAATAGTTACTGGTTTTACAATAACCTCCACAAATGAGGAAATACCTTGGTGAAATCTATAACTGAAAATATAAGTTTATCAACGTGGATAGGTTGATATACTCATGTAGCATATTGGTAACTAAAATCTTCTGAAGGTTGTTCATATTCTGCAGTGTATAGATTTTTCCAAAACCTTCTTTAGATCTCCTAGTGACTTAAATCCCGCCAATATTACTATACGTAGCAAAATATTTCTTTCCGACTGGGATCGCTTACGAAAAACAATATTGGCATTGAATAAAAGCCAGACGGCATAAACGTTTTTTATTTGACTCTATAGGCGCTGCTTAAGGAACTTGACTCAAGGGAGTTCATACAATCACAAAAATGAACAGTAAGTTTATTACGATAAAGCTTTACATTTGGTTTCCCACATATATAATTTTTTAACATTTAATATTGAGTAATTAAATTAAAAAGAGAAAGAAAATAGCCGTGGCTTTCCTTAATTAACTAATTACATTAAAATACTTCAGGCGAATCATTGTTTTGTATTTCTTCCATCATCCTAATATAGGAAAAATAAAATTTATATAAGATTTGAAAATAATATAATATGAATAAAAAAAGTAAAACAACAACTGTGTAATCACTACTGGTAATTTTAAGTAATGGTTTGACTCCAAAAAGATATATTAAATTAATAAATGAGAATATTGACTCTGCCATTTTGTTTTTGTATAAACACATAAAAATATACACGTATTCGGTTGAATGATTACTTTTTTAAAGTACATTAACCATATTGTTCATGATTTGTCAAGGAAAAGGTTTCAGGCTTATTTTGTGGAAATTATCCATTACGGCGGGGGGGGGGATAAAATTGTGAAATTCGCTTAATGCATTATATTGATAGATCCTAGTTTTTGACTCTTAAGGTCACTTTTAGGATGCCTTGAAATTGAAGATGACATTGAGCCAAAACCTAGAAACAATAAATACAAATCATTAAGTCAATTTTTCAAAGATTTTTCAATTCCTTTGCTCTCAGTTTTTTTATCGGATTATTTCCTCATTCCAACAGATTTCATGATTTTCATGGCTAATATTTTTTCTATACATTTGAAGTCTTCTTTTGTCCATTTAGGTGCCTTTGCTTTCTATCATCAACTGTGATATACTTTCTATCATTAACTGCTATGATAATTTATATAGGTATCAATTGCGTATAATTTTTTAGGTTTCAGAATTTCCTGCAATGCAAGAAAAGATATTGGTCTCTTTTCCCTGAGTATGTAAACTAGAGAAAAAATATGGGGTTAAAACCTACGATGCTGATTTGAAAGAAAGTGCACCCATCCGTTAAAACAATATCAAAGTTCACGCTTATGTGGGTGTTAGGGTCAATTTAATTTTTTAAATTTTATTCCTAATTATTCCAATAACGAAAATCTTTCGTAAAATTTTTTGAGTAGCTCAGAAATATATAGTCATACAACACACGGGGTAAAAAGCCAAATAATCACGCAAAGATAGTGAGTCAGGAAGTCTATTCAGTTTTCATGCTTATGATATAAGATACAAATGTTAGTAATTCATACAATGAATTGAATTCATTCATTATTGCTTTCAGAGACTCTTCATGAATTATTGCTGTTTCTCTAATGATGGAAGTGACATAGGTTCGGCGACCATTTAAAAAATCAAGCCAAGAAAATTTTCTCTCTACCTCAGACGACGTCAAAGGGAATATAAAACAAATGTAATTCCTCGAAAGTAAACCAACTCGCCACTTGCTTCATTTAAAAAAAATATCCCTTCAAATGGAGAGGTGAAACAGTTGAACAGTCAATGAAACCACTGAGTGTGTCCAAATGCACCTATCAAGAAAATAGCCGTTTCATGAAAATGACCAGTAATCAATGTAGCAGATAATGTTCAAATTCATTACAAGAAATGCTAATTATATTTTTGATTTTAAAAGCCAAATGAAAAGTCTATGGAATACGCTCAGATAGCTTCCTTAAATTTAGAAGTAATATAAAGTTATGCTTCTAACTCCTAAACTGGTTCTAAAAATAAATAAACTTCTGATTCCTTTGACGCACTACTTAATTTGTGGTGCCCATGAATTTGGATAGTTTATTGTATTGAGCAAGTGAATTCTTGATTTTTAAATTTTTTATCATTACAAGCATTAACTATTGTTATTATTTATAATGACTCTCTCCAAAACATGTACTTAATTTCCATTTCTAGAAGCGGTCAATTGGAGAGGCTCTGAAATATCTTTTAAGGCGGTAAGTCGTAGTCATTATCTGAATTAGAGCCTTGAAACCTGTCCCCTAATCACAAAAGACTACAATGAAGGATTACACTTCAATCTAATGGGACTAAGATGACCTCTTTTTGTGTCCGTCCTTTATTTAGAGGCCACTTGTCTGTTTTATAGAAGAGACAGTCTCCCTAATCTGCTGGTAAGAGAAAGTATTATCATCGTGGTTTACATTTAAAATAGATTCTCGGCCGTTTCCCGGACGAGTGAGAGATCTAACAGAGATCGAATCTGACTAATAAAAACAAAGGCATCCGAAACTCGTTAGTGGATTTATGTCCTCTCTTTCTTCCCCTGTGATGAACACTATAGGGGCGAAGATCAATATTTTCACCATTTTACAATTTAAGAAGTGTACCTTATGACAAAAGGAAGTGATCAGTCATTGATTTCGTTGCTCTGCATCATATGGTACATATATATATATATATATATATATATATATATATATATATATATATATATATATATATATATATATATATATATATATATATCTCTTTAAATGAGCGAAGCGATCAAGTTATGCTTAAATAAGCGAAGACACAAGAATGTTTATGGTACATTACGAATATCGCTGGTAATCTATTCATCTATGCAGCAAGAAAACTATGAAATTAAAAAATGAATATTCAAGAAAAGAAAAGGAGATAATAGTGTTTTCAAGAAATTGGAAATCAACGCTCTTAAGAAAGAAAGAAATAAGAGACTTAGCGTTCTAAACAGGTAGACCACTTTTAGGAAGTCTTTTGAGAGAAAAATGAACAAAACAATACGCGAATTATAGGAAGACTTTCGTTGGGTGAAGATGCTTTTACCAATAAGAGAGATGATTGAGTGCAGGTACTGTTATCTTAGATGTAAATAGAGAAAAGATTATTAATAATTTTGACACAAAGTGAAAAAATTTTATGCCTCAGAAATTTGGCCGTTGGAGTTGTTCAGTGAAAAAACAGGGATTCCAGGTTTTAAGTCGTACGCGCAAGGGTAAATGGAAAATTTGAAATGAACGGAAAGTAAAACGAACGCAGAACACGGTATGGTGGGTTGGTATAGAAGTTTGTTGGGATAAATTCAAAGGAAAAAGTAAAAGTCAATAAAAAGACATTGAGACCCAATAAGTTTTGAAGTATGCGATAGAGAGAAAAAATGTCGTCAAGGAAGTTAGAGGGAGGGAAGGATTGAGCATACAAAGGGAAATGAAGGAAAGTAGTGAGTATATAGAGTTAAAAAAATAATCTTTTAATACCTCGACTATTGTATTAGGTCGGATATGTAAGGGTAGCAATTCTCATGCTATATTTCTTCAAAAGATTACTTTACCGGCAGACAAATGCAAGATTAAAATCCTTTCAGCCGTATGATATAGTTCCATCAGGAACTCCCGTGGAATAAAATTGATTCAAGTGATGTATCAGTGAATGGCTCGTCGAGCCGACCATTTTAGTGTCAAAAATGAAGGGGGTTTGGGTGAAGATGAAACCAACGGCGGCGGTCACTTACTCGGCGAACGAGTTGAGTCGGTTCTATTGATAGACACTCAGGATGCCGAGGGAGGAAGAAGGCAGCAGCACGAGCGAGAGACCGGGAAAAGAGGCGGCGCTAAAGGGGCGAGAAGAAGCCGCTGGGGAGGAAGGAGAGCATGGGAAAATAAGAAGATAGGAAAAAGAACCAAAAAAAAGGAAGACCAGAGTCTATCGTGGGGAATTAAAGCGGGAACAATCCGGATCAGTAGATGGGAAAGGAGGGATAATACCAATAAAGGATGAAAAGTCCAGGATGCAGTCTTGCGGGGGAGGTTTGGCGAGGGTGAAAGAGAGGGTAGGGGCAGAGTGGTCTGTGGAGGTGGGGAGTGACGGAGAGATCGTAAGGGGGAAGTGGTTTTCAGCGAGAGTCCAGGCAGGACGTGAGGTTGAGGCGTGTGGAGGAGGGTTGCGGGAATGGGGAAGGGGCAAGGAGTGAAGTCAAACTAAGCTCACTGCTTCCTTTCAGTGCAACGTTTACAGATCTTTGGTCAAAGGAAAAGTACAGGGTAGGATGTGAGTCTTTGGGGGAAGATAGGTAATGACCGGCAGGGAGGGAAAGGGAGACGGGAGGAAAAGAGATATGGGAAGGCGATGAGAAAAGAAGGATGGGAAGAGAAGAAGTGGGGCAGAAAGAAAAAGATGGAGATAGGGTAAGGGGACAGCGGGAAAGGGAAGTTTAGAGGGCACACGGTTAAGCTCGCAAGAGATAAGGTGGAGCATGGTGAAGGGAGATTTAAAGGGTCGTATTCCCATGAGGTGCTGTGACCAGCCGCTCCGGCGACCCTCGCCGTAGCAAAAAGAAAGAGCCAAATGACACGGGAATAGCAGATCCCGGGCAACAGAATCAGGCCCAATTGAACCAAAACCATCGAGGGAAGGGATGAGGGAAGGGGGAACGATTAGGCTAATAAAAGATTGAATCCATGATTACAGATCATTTTGATCTCCGTTTACATTCCACTAAGAAACCGAAATGGTGTTTTGCGTTATCATTTTATCTAGTTCATTCAAAACAAAACGACCTTTCGAACGAAAATGAAAGAATATGACTCATTTTAATGACTAAGAAATAGTTGTTTTAAGTTAGCCACGAGGAATAAATACTGATTCGGTGGTCGGTGGACGGTTGGTGAAATGGTACTTAAATATATGAGTCAAATCGAACGCCTGAAATAAACAGATTTTGGATAGACCTAAAATATTACATAAAGTTTTTCCTGAATAAGAAAGTCAAATAAAATGTACTAATACTTTTGACAAATAAACATACCACACATTACGTCCTAAGATCAGTCAACATACCGCCCATAGTGCCAATATTCAGCCTACAATTCAAAATGAGTAAGTAATAAAATATTAAAAATAAAAATTAAACACTTAGAGGCTATTTCAACAGTATTTCATACCAGCTTTTTGTAACTTTAAGGATGGGCTTATTGGCGAATAAAAATATCGACGAATCCGCAATTTGATTTAAAATTATCCGAGTTGATTACTGGCTCTGGTTTGTTGATTAATTATTTTTCTATTGTGCTCCCTCTCCGTTTAATTAAACTTAAGCTGGGCTTCTGCTTGAATGGCTAAACATCCCCACCGAGGCACCCGTCAGCATTTCCTGTTGATCGGTCTCGCTCCGTTGCACAATACGGGTGATATATACAGGGTTCGTCCGGAAAATAAGTGTCTTGACAAATAAGTCTTTTTTGACAAAAGGGGATTCGTCCACTACGAATTTGTACCTGAACGACAAACTGTAAATGATGCATTTTACGTCCAAGTGCTCGACAGGCTTCGAAAACGAGTCGCCCGCGTCCGGCCAGCGATCAAAAACATCTGCCGGCTGCATCACGACAATGCGCCGCCTCACACCGCGCTTGTCGTGTCGGACTTCTTGGCCAAGCACGGCGTGGCAACGCTGCCGCACCCGCCCTACAGCCCGGACTTGGCACCACCGGACTTCTTTCTGTTCCCGAAGATAAAAAGGAGTTTGAAAGGAACGCGATACGGGACTTTGGACGCCGTCAAAGAGGCCGTGACGACGTGTCTTCGAGAGGTTCCCGATGATGCCTTCTCGGGAGCGTTCCAGGAATGGGGACGCCGCTGGAACAAGTGTATCGACTCACAAGGGTCCTATTTTGAGGAATATTAGCTTAAGATATGTAAAAGTGTAATACATTTTTTTCCTGAGCTCAGTACACTTATTTTCCGGACAAACCCTGTAGGAAATAGAAGGGGAGCTATCAGAGACAATGATCTGATTTCGGGTTTGAAGCTTATAAAAGATTCTAAAACACTGACGGAAAGGACAATATGGTGAATGCGTCTTCCAGAATATATATTGTTGAAAGGTATCCCACGCTCTTCAGAATAAACATTCCTCTGATTATTTTTGACAAGAGCTTAATTAATATAAGTAGACTCAATGTTTTATATCACTTCCATACAACCACAATCATCAAATATTCGCATGTTTGGCGATTTGACCACTACCATTTCGTCCCAAATCTTAATTGGAGCTTGATCCTGGCCTTTCTGGAGCCTAATTCCACCTCGACGTAGAGTAAACACTCTCTGAAGATCAGTTTCCAAACGCAGTTTGTGATGTAGCTCAGATGATTTTAGAGGAGTCTGGAATAACGTTACATTGATTTCCTCAGCACTAAATCTGAGGGTCAGAGACAATGTTTTCTTTTCTCATTGTGTCTCATAATTAATCAATAAAGACCTATGGAGACCCATGACCGCTCCTGTTTCCGTGACATACTTGTAGAGTAGGCACCATAACCTGAAGTGAGGCGGGTACAAAGGCGTCTGACTCCAGTGGGGCGGCTATTGAGTGATGGTGTCACGTTAAAAGCACTATTGAGGAAAGTCAGGGGAAACCACCTCAATTATCATTCTCAAGAATATGATTATGGACAGTGTAGAAAATATTAGTCCTGGCAACTATGGGACTCGGCCCAATCGGCCGTGTGTCGTGCCCGGCAGCGGGAGAGGCAAGGCTTTCGCAATCGTCATCTCACGATAACCTTGCAAAGGAAAACCCACAAAAGTTGGACAGAAGACGCAGAGTTCAAATAGCGAATTAGTTAGAAACGGAACATGGAATGTTAAGACAATATTGAGGGCAGGATAATTAGAGAATATAAAGCAAGAGATGGGTAGAAAAAATATAGATACATTAGGACTATGCAAAGTGAGATGAAAGGATAGCGAGGATTACTGGAGTGATCTTTTTAGAGTAATATTATGTGGAGGGGTCGAGAGCCTACTAGGGGTTACCATAATATTCAATAAAAAGGTAGGAGGAAGCGTAGTCAATATAGAGAAAGCAACGGATACATTGGTAGGCATTGATTTTTAGGAACAGTGTTATCAATTCACACAGCTTCCTGGGAGTGGATTCGGACTCTGACCACAATTCAGGTGTTATGAAGTGTACCGTCCGTTTCAAAGAGTAAGGCATGAGCGGTGGATTAGGAAATGTAAAAGCATTAAATGGGTTTACAAGAAAGATCAAGAAGATCAGGGGACTGTTGAGAAAGTCATGAATGAGGGAAATTGCTGAGTACTATCAAGGGAAAATGGAAATACATCAAAAAAGGGTTATCAAAAGTCACGAAAGAAAATATACGAAACGTCGATGGGAATAGAACAAGGAAACCACGGATCACGGGTGAGATGATTAGAAAGATAGATGAAAGATGGAAATGGAGGAATGTAAACACCGAGATAGGCAAAATGAAGTCCAAAGAGTTAAATAATGAATTGAGACAAGTAACAAATAAAACAAAAGTAGCATGGTGAAAGACGCAGTGCGAGGATATGGCAAGAGGAAGGTTTGAATTGGTGCACTATACGAGAAGGTAAAATAGCTATCGGGTAGTAAGAAGGGAAGATCTGTGTTAACAGTTAGAGATAAACGGGGTAAGGTAATAGTTGACACAGAAAAGATTAAAGGGAGATGGAAGGAATACATAGAAGAAGTGTAATTCTAATTTGACAATAGTCCAAAATTAGTAAAGGATTTAAATAAATGTGGGAGGAAGAATATATGTGGACAGATTCGTAGCATATATGAGAAAGTAATCCGTTCGGAATAATTTGTGAGATCACAGTTAGTTCCGATTTCGAAACAGGTAAATGCTATATTATGTGGTGAGGACTACAAAACAATAAGCTTCATTTCCCATGCTGTTAACGTGGTTCTCAGGATCATCAACAAAAGGTTTAAGAACAGGGCAAATGATTACTTAATAGTTGATTAGTTTGGATTTAGGAAGAAGGGAGGCACGCGTGATGCCATTGCAGTAACGTAATCAATAATTGAGAGGAATATAAATTACAATCAGGACATAATTGTCTGTTTCGTAGATTCGAAGTGGTGTTTGACAGAGTGAATAGAGAAAAAATAATGGTCATATGGCAGAAAATAGAAATAAATTGGAGTGACAGGAGGCTAATTCGCAACCTGTACATGTCTCAGACTGCTCAGGTGTGAGTGGGGAACGGAGAGTCCGGACGGGCAGTGTTAGAAAGAGGTGTAAGGTCCATTTTTACCGGTGCTGTTCAACGTATTTGTGGAGGAAATGATTAAAGAGGAATGGGAAGACTGGAGGTAGGAATGAGAGTCGGAGGGAAATTCATAAAATCAGTTTGGTATGCTGATGACCAAACTTTAGTTTGTCAGTCAGTCAAAATGTTGCAAGTAATGCTGAGTGAATTGGAAACTCAGTGCGATATATATGGGTTTAGAATCAATATTAATAAAACAAAGGTAAGCGCTTTTCTCGAAAGAGAAAAGCGATTTAACATTAAAATAGGAGCGCAGAAAGTATAGCGGGAGGAATAGTTTAACTATCTCGGAAGTGGTTTGGACAAAAAAGGTCAACAGGAAGAATTGTGGTAGGAAAAAACTTAAAAGGAGGAAGGAATTGATGGCAGTGGCGTTTAGTAAGGATGTTAATAAAAGTCTCGTTAAAACTTCGATATGGAGCGTAGTTATGTGCAGCGCTGAAACATTGCCAACAAGAAGGAGGATAGACGAAGATTGGAGTCTTTTGAAATGTAGGTGTAGAGGTGTATGGTGAAGGCAAAATGAACCGAAAGAAAAATAAACGAGGAGGCGCTAAGTATGGTGTACGAGAAGAGGGTTTTGTTGGGAGAATTCATGAGGAAGAAAAAATGGATGAAGGGCGTATTGATCGGCAATATGATGTTGAAGACTATAATGGAGGGGAGAATGTTAGGCAAAAGATGAAAGAGCAGGAATAGGATGAGATTTTTGGACAGGATGAAGAGAGGAATGAAGTATACAAAGATGTAACGGACTTGTGGCAGAGTAGGTTTTTGGTTAGGAGATATTTATATTGTAGTTGTGTCCATCCAAAATCTATATTAAACTGTAATATACCTGGTATAGTATATATATATATATATATATATACATGTATATTATACAGGGTGCAGTAACTTACTTTTTTAATGCCATTTACGCTTTATAGAAGGAAGTTATGTTTCCACACCCTGCCTATTAATATACATATATACAACCACACACAACACACACACACACATATACATATATATATATATATATATATATATACATTCAAACACGAAATACCGCCATATGGCGAATAAATATTCATTCAAATTGAAATAGAGATAAGGAAAATGGTAAAGGAACACATATAAAGGACAAACACAAAAGAGGTGGGGATGGCGGACGTGAGCAGATCACGAATGTAAAAATATTTTCCTCGACCGGGACTTGAACACCGGATCTCTCCACTTGCCGGGCGGATGCTCTAAACCACCTGAGCTATCGAGGAAGAGTACTTTTACATTGAAATCTGCGATCTTATAAAGCGCCAAAGTGCTCCGAATCATTGCCCAGAAGATGGCGTTAGGGAGCTGTTACACCCACCAAAGGAGAAATTGACAAACACAAGAGGAGAATGGACAGTAGGTTAGCAAGCATACAACATCATAAAGGATAGGAACGGTGCGTTTCATGGCACGCATAGCCAGAAGAAGAGACGAGCCACATTGGCCAAATACACATTCAAACACGAAATACCGCCATATGGCGAATAAATATTCATTCAAATTGAAATAGAGATAAGGAAAATGGTAAAGGAACACATATAAAGGACAAACACAAAAGAGGTGGGGATGGCGGACGTGAGCAGATCACGAATGTAAAAATATTTTCCTCGACCGGGACTTGAACACCGGATCTCTCCACTTGCCGGGCGGATGCTCTAAACCACCTGAGCTATCGAGGAAGAGTACTTTTACATTGAAAAATTTCAATGTAAAAGTACTCTTCCTCGATAGCTCAGGTGGTTTAGAGCATCCGCCCGGCAAGTGGAGAGATCCGGTGTTCAAGTCCCGGTCGAGGAAAATATTTTTACATTCGTGATCTGCTCACGTCCGCCATCCCCACCTCTTTTGTGTTTGTCCTTTATATGTGTTCCTTTACCATTTTCCTTATCTCTATTTCAATTTGAATGAATATTTATTCGCCATATGGCGGTATTTCGTGTTTGAATGTGTATTTGGCCAATGTGGCTCGTCTCTTCTTCTGGCTATGCGTGCCATGAAACGCACCGTTCCTATCCTTTATGATGTTGTATGCTTGCTAACCTACTGTCCATTCTCCTCTTGTGTTTGTCAATTTCTCCTTTGGTGGGTGTAACAGCTCCCTAACGCCATCTTCTGGGCAATGATTCGGAGCACTTTGGCGCTTTATAAGATCGCAGATTTCAATGTAAAAGTACTCTTCCTCGATAGCTCAGGTGGTTTAGAGCATCCGCCCGGCAAGTGGAGAGATCCGGTGTTCAAGTCCCGGTCGAGGAAAATATTTTTACATTCGTGATCTGCTCACGTCCGCCATCCCCACCTCTTTTGTGTTTGTCCTTTATATGTGTTCCTTTACCATTTTCCTTATCTCTATTTCAATTTGAATGAATATATATATATATATATATTTATATATATGTTTGTGTTTTATATATACATATATATATATATATATATGTGTGTGTGTTTTATATATACATATATATATTATTATTAGGTAATCTACCGGTTAAGGTAGGTTTTTGGATAGACACAACTATCAAATAAACATTTTGTGACTCCCCACCTAGCAAACTAATCTATATCAGGTCCCTCTTCATCTCGGTGTACTTCTTTCCTCCCTTCATCCCGTCCAACATCCCTATCCTGTTTCTACCCTTACCTCGCTTGCCCAACATTCTCCCCTCTATAACCCTCTTCAACATTCTACTACCGCTCAATACGCCTTTCATCCAGTTTTCCTGTCTCCATTGGATTTCTCTCAACAAACCCCTCTCCTCCCCCACCATTTCTAGTACTTCCTCATTTGTTTTCCTTTCGGTCCATTTCACCTTCTCCATTCTTCTCCACACCCGCATTTCAAAAGCCTCCAATCTACGTGTATCCTCCTGCTTCAGCGACCACGTTTCCGCGCCGTACATAGCTACGCTCCATATAAGAGTTTTTACGAGTCTTGTCTTAACATCCCTACTCAACGTCCCCGTCATCAACTCCCTCCTCCTTGAGAAAGCCTCCTTGCCTAGCGCAATTCTTCTCCTTACGTCCCTACCACTTTGACCGTATTGGTCCAAAACACTTCCGAGATATGTAAACTGCCCTACCTGCTCTATTTTTCCCCGCTAATTTTAATATTTAGCTTAGCCTTTTTATTTCTGGAAAATCGCATAACCTTTGTTTTATTAATATTGATTCTCATCCCATATTTATCGCACTGAACCTCCAATTCACTCAACAATGCTTGCAACCCCTTGGCTGACTGAGCAACTAATGCTTGGTCATCAGCAAACCTAACCGATTTTACGAGTTCCCCTCCGACTTTCATTCCTACCTCCAGTTCTTCCCATGCCTCTTTAATCATTTCCTCTACATATACGTTGAACAGTACCGGTGACAATGGGCAACCCTAAATTACACCTCTTCTTAACACTGTCCATCCGGACTCTCTGTTCCCCACTCGCACCTGAGCAGTCTGAGACATGTACAGGTAGCGGATCAGTCTCCTGTCCCTCCAATCCATTCTTATTTTCTGCAATACACGCATTAATTTTTCCCAATTCACTCTATCAAACGCTTTTTCAAAATCTACAAAACAGGCAAAAACGTCCTGATTGTATTCTATATTCCTCTCGACTAGTGATCTCATTACTGCAATGGCATCACGCGTACCTCTTCCTTTCCTGAACCCAAACTGATCATCCCCTAAGTAATCATTTGCCTTACTCTCTATCCTTTTGTTGATTCTCCTTTTGATTCTCCTGAGAATAACTTTAGCTGCGGGGGATATCAAACTTATTGTTCTATAATCCTCACATGACGAAGCCTTTGCCTTTTTTGGAATAGGAACTAACACCGATCTCACAAAATCTTCCGGCCAGATTCCTTCCTCATAGATACTACGAATCAGTCCATTTTAGTCCAGATTAGTTTGCTAGGTGGGGAGTCACAAAATGTTTATTTGATAGTTGTGTCCATCCAAAAACCTACCTTAACCGGTAGATTACCTAATAATATAGCACACATATGCATACCTATATTACAAAAAAATACATAACGAACTTAGTTAATTTGGATTCAGCTTACTATTGATAATATTTAATTTAACTTTCTTGCATTAGGGTAATAAACTCTTTTTAATTTAAAATTTCGTGAACCATACCTTCAAAACGATAATCACCCCAACACTTCCAACACATAAATAAAATTTAAAGTCTCTATGACAATTAATATAAATAGGAAGTAATCCTTCGCGAGTGTTCAAAATCCTTTAAGTTGATGCTCCCACAGAAGCGTTTACTTCAATAGCGAGATTTGAAATTGAGTGATATTTTTATGGCCATTACATCCCACCCATGTTGACTGAATTTCTCCTTTTCGTCATAAAACGGTAGAGTTTGATTTTTTACTTCCTTTCTTGTCAAATGTTTAACTGAAGAAGAAGAAAAAAGATATGAATATAGCAAAGATGAAAAGAAGAAACGGCATTATGAAAAAATGAATTCGGAGCTAAACGGAGGAGTCATGAAATTAAAGGAAGCAAGCGCCCTGTTTGGATGATGAAGGGTTGAAAGGATATACAGGTAATGATGGAGACAAGAATTCAGCTGGTTCGGATTGGGTGGAGGCAAATATGTTGGTGGATGGGAGAATTTTGTAGTGGAAGGACTAAGGAAAAGTGATATGGTGTGAGAAACGAACAATTAGGCCGGTACTGAGTTATTTCGCATGGAGAGAAAAATAAAGACGGTATTACATCTGTCTCCCAGGGGAGAGCCTATCCCATTCAATACCCTTGAGCAGACGTCGAGGGCGTCGAGTATACTTGTTGCCACCACGGAGTGGTTACCCACTCTCGCCAAGTTCAGAGATGTTTAAAATCCGTCGGCCGCCCTCGTGCGTGGATTTTTGACGAGCTCTCGATAAATACCTTGCATAGTTCCACCACAAGATTCTTCTTCAAAATATCCTCTTCTCTCCCGACAAAAATAATGCGCTTTTTGTTTCGGAAAAAAAGAGGAGCGACCCTTGGCCTTTCCCCGAAAGATCTACTGGGACTAAAATTTTTTTAAACGTTTATCCGAAACAACCCCTGAATAATCTTTTGTTAGAACGCAAGAAGGATCTACTTGGTAATTTTACACCATTAGTTTAGATAATTTTCAATGATTTTAAGTTTTCCATTTTTATGATAGATAGATAAACGTTTTTATTCAGGCGAAATTGAGATCATAAGGTCCTTTCTCTTAAAAGAGAGAGAGAGAGAGAGAGAGAGACGGCCGGTACGATGGCCTATTCAATGGAGTTGATGAATACTTAGCACAAAATTTCTTGATCAAATACGTGTTTCCCCGACAAAACTTTCCAGTGAAATCAAATGTTGTGAATGTGTGGGAATCAGAACTTCACTGGTATCCAATCATTCCACTGAGAATAAGTTCACTGAATACTCTGAATGGAATAATATCGTAAGCCGTAGACCCAATATAAGGAGGGCTCTTCCCTTAGATATATACTAAACCGAGCCCCGGGTTGGAAATAGGATTTGGTATCTCTTCATGGCGCGGGAGTTAGACCTTTTCTAAGCAGCTAATTGGATTTGTTTAAGGGCCGTGCTGCCGAATAAACTGGATGGCTATTGAGCCGAGTTACGCAGAATCATACATATTTGGAAGAAAGGTCAACCAGTCACAAGAAATAAGGGTACATATTAAAATTACATATGTAATTAAATAAATAATATATATATATATATATATATATATATATATACTACCCGTTACCGATCAATACGCCCCTCATTAATTTTTCCTTCATCCATATGATTTCTCCCAACAAACCCCTCTTCTCGCTCACCATATCGTTTATTTCCTTTCGGTCCATTTTATCTTCTCCATTGTCTTCCACACCTACATTTCAAAAGCCTCCAATCATTGTCTATCCTCCTGTTTCAGTGACTGTGATTCAGCGCCGTACATACTATTCCGAAAAATGTGTAGGCTACATTATGTGAGAACTGCCGGACAATAAGTTTGATTACTCACGCAGGTAAAGTGATTCTCAGGATTATCACCAAAAGGATTTAGAACAGGGAAAATGATTACTAAAGAGATGATCAGTTTGTATTTAGGAAGGGGAGAGGCACGCAAGATACCATTGGAGTAATGGGATTACTAATCGAGACGAAAATAGTATATGAATATATAAATAAATAAATAAATATATATATATTCATTTAAACAGAAATAGGTATAAGGAAAGGGGATAGGAAAACACATAAAAGGCGAACACAGGGTCCACAAGGTCCGTGGTTCAAATCCCGGATAAGGAAATATTTTTACTTTCGTGATCTGCTCAAAAACCGCCTTCCCCATATGTCCTGTGTTCGCCTTTTATGTGTTTTCCTATCCCCTTTCCTTATACCTATTTCTGTTTAAATGAATATTTGTGCGCCGTATGGCGGGATTGTCAAGTTTGAATATATATATATATATATATATATATATATATATATATATATATGTATGTATGTATGTATACACACACACCAACACGCACTCACAAATACATATAAATACATATTTTTAATATCTTTTATTATTATTATTGATATCGTAACGTTTAGGGCAGTTTTTTAATATACAGAGACTGAATAAACCTATATTTTTGGCTGACATCTAACACTGCAATATGCCCTTCTCTAGTTCCGCATACTGGCAAATTCTACCTCCATTTTTTCCGTTCATCAAGTTTATCCTTATCCCAATTTGCCTAACGTACTTCCCTCTATCACAGTCTTTCAACTCAAATGCTCTGCATACAGGTTTCTCCCTCTATCTGAATTTGGAGAAACTGGATTTGTCCCAACAATCCTCTTTCCTTCCCTGCCGTAACCCAGTATGCATTTATTTAATGAACATATGTTTACTTTCAAAAGATTTTCTTTAATTAGACATACGCAACGATTGATGCTACTTTGATCATGACCTTAATACGCGGCTACCTTTACCTCATTATTCACGAGAGTAAGTTTCCGCAAGGAGTTTAGCGACCGAACGGAACGTTGGTTGAAGATAGACGGAGAGGTCGGACGAGGGGACGCGCTTCGGGTGAGTTGATCGAAGTAAAGGGAGGAGGACGGGATGTAGGGACGGTGAGGCATGGAAGAGTGTCGGGGGGGGATGAAGGGTGAGGAGTAGGTTTGAGGGCTTGCTCCTTTACCTTTAGGCGGTAAACAAGAGACCCCTAGAACCTTTACCGCTCATGCCCAGACGATCGACCCGCCCGCAAGGTTGTAGCGGCGGATCGAGGAAATGAAGTTCGAGTGTCTCTGGAGGGGGGTGTGTTGGGGAAAGTCAATGACGCAGTGGCGCGGCGCTCTTGCAACGGGTCGCAGAGCAAAGAGTAATAAAGTAAGCAACGCACAATCAGTCAAAGAGTAATAGCGTTCACTATTTTTAGAGAAATGTGAACATTTCCCTAAAAGTTCCCTTTAGTCTAACATTCGTATATGCTCAAATATATACAAGTGAGGTGGCTGTTATTTTGAAATGTATAACATATAAAATTTCGCCAAATATATAGGAATTGTAAATTTCAACGTTTTCATCATCATTCATTCCGTGAAATAATTATTTTTAGGTCTACATTTCATTTTCAATGAGGGATTAAATATTATTTGAATGGTTTTCTGCGGGTTTTTTGAATTGTCATTTAATTAATGTGCTCTAGATTGGGAACTTTGACCTCTTTTCTGCATAAAAAAAAGAATGTGTACCACTTTGAATTGGTAAAAGTAGCAATAAAACTGGAAGAGGAAATATCAAATGATCTTTTCTCCGTGAGAGCAGGTTCTGCAATATATTTTAAATCAATAGAAATGAATTCGAAGATTTTTTAGAAAGGCTATTGTAGACATTACCTCGTACATAGAACACAAACTTAGTTGATTCCTTACTCTTTAGTGCCTACGGTTTCCCAGAAATACTTTATCTACTTAGTTACCATTACAAATAAAATACTATTACTAGTCTTTGTTTTGGGATCATTATATTTTCCGGTTACAATGAAGCCTTCACATTTATTCTCATATAGTTACGAGAAACAATCAACAATATATATTAAAGGATCCTTAATGCGATGTGCAATAAACATTAGGCTATTAAAAGGTTCAAGATAAAAGATATTCAAATAAAATCGCCAGATGACGAACTTAATCGTTTTTAGATGCGTTTGCTGAACGTGTGACCAAAATATGAAATTGTATTTTCAGAAGAATAGCAGAGGAAAGTGCCTTATAAAGAACCAAAAAAACCAGATTAGTTGGACACAATACGGTGCACAACAAAATTGAAAAGAAAATAATAGAAGGGAAAATAGATGGAGCCGTCCAATGAGGAATATCAATGGACAAATGAATTTTCCAAAAAAAGCGGTATAACATCAAAGAGACAAAACTGAAGAGCTTCCAGACCATACGAGGATTGCAAGCAGTATCACTTGTAGTAGTATTACTTGTAGTGTGAGATCGGGTAGAATGGAGAGCTGCAGCCGACCAATCTACTGATTGAAGGACAAATAACGACGGTGAATATGATAGTGCAAAGAAATTGCGTTACTTATTTTTAGTGCCTACAAGGTATCCAGTGGATAACCGTAACAAAGCTTGAGGTTTAGGCGATAGTTGATTCAGTTACATTCAGAATTTTGTGACACCTCTTAACATCATTCTTATTACTCGTTAAAACAAAGGTGGAAGTCAGTATCAGGGTCAGTCTTTCTCGTCCAATTATAATTCCCTAATTCCTTACCACATCAAAGCTCTCCTTTATCAAATCATTGTCAATATTTGCAAATTGTATTTTCCTTAACCACCTCATTATAATCTCAACCTCAGTTTCTCGTTACATGTTAACCTCAAGTTCACTCTCAATCATGCGTGGCCACTCAGCTTCTCCTGATTTCCCTCACTGCTTTCATTTCTATTTATTCAGGTATGTTTATCAATCAATTAACATAAATTGACCATCAGTTTGATTTTCAACAGGCATTTTCATCTCGACGACTGTTGAAATATGTCTTCCTTTGTTTGCTTCTTCAGGGACACTAAGTCGACCCACTTCACACGAAGAGTTTCCTATTGTGACTCTCTTATTTTTTTTTTAAATTTGAACGTGACAAGGACAGATATTTCTACCATATATATTTTAAAATAAAAAAATATTTTCGTAAATATATCGGCATTATTATCCGAAGCAAACGGAGCTTTTTAAGAATACATGAATGTGAGTAAAAACGTTTAACCTAGCAATAGCAGTGTAGGTGTGCCACTATGACGTTAAATTAATGAAAATTCAAACCCAGCGCATTCCTCTGTTGTGGTGTGTATGTCTACTTGGCTCAGAGGGAGGCTGTGTAGCCATCCACAGATGCTTCCACCTGCCGAAAAACTGGGGCGACAAACATGGAAATGCATAGGTATGTATCGGAAATCAATCAGATGACTGTGGAGTACAAATTTATTTCTTTTTTAATTTCTGCGGGATTGAACCCACCCTGTGGTCCGCAACCATGCGGAAACCACTAATTAATCACTTCGATTTGAGGGCTGGGGATATTGAAAGAGGATAAGAACTGGAGAGGGCAACACGCGGATTTTCATGCAAAATGAAAGTGGTTATATTGCTTTTGAAATGACTTTAACATCAATCCTTGTCAAAGGAAATAAAATTGCAAATTGATTTATACATCAGGAGGAGAAATAATATAAAGGTATAGAAACACGTTCGACACGAGCCTGGGTTTTAACATCCCTGGGCGGTACTTTGGAGGTTGTTATTTGGTCATATTTGAATTTTTTTTATGGAAGCGCGATGATTATCTGTCAAAATTAAAATATGTTGGCGCCCATTATGTACATTTAAAATAAAGTAAGTGAAATGCTACTCTGATTAGTCAGGATTGATATCAAATAGCACATTTTAGTTAAAAGTCAAGTTTTAAAAGAATGTAAAAAAATATTCTCAATTAATATAATTAACAAATCGAGTGGAATAAATAAAATGGGATTTTCCCGTCAAGTTATACTCAATTCTTAACCTTTCTGTGTAGTTGAGAGTGGTTCTGTAAATAGAGAATCCAAAGTTTTATGATAAAATAGACAATATAAATTGGCACTAAAATATTTTTGCCCATAACTCGTATTTTTATTGGTGTAAAAATATGTTTTTAGGTAATCTTATTTCTATTACTAAATGTAGTACTATGCAGATAATATCTTAAGAATGAATAAAAATAGCCCATTCTGAAAATAATTCAACATAAAATATGAATAAAGGTCAACTATTTGTTCATAAACATTTCTGAAAAAGATAGGTGATAAACTAAGTTTATTAGATTCAATGTCTTTTTTTCACCAAGCTCTTTTGCGAGATGTGGAAATTAATAGCAAACCTTAGTTAATTATATTATGTATATAAGAAGTTTACTTACTACACTGTAGTATTACAAACGTTATGTTCTCTGCAAAATGTTGCCATCTCTTAGCTCGGTAGCTGTCTTAGTCGATCGTTTTTGACAGCAACGTAGATATTTGCTCTCACAGATAAAAATAAGTGTGGGAAAGAACCATAATCACTGCGCTTCTTGAATTACAGTTGATGTAGTACTATTTTTAATACGGAGCTTTTTAATAAATATAATTTACAGTACATCATTTTCACAAATAATTGGAGCAGAGAATAAAAATTAGGGAACACGAATGTTCATTTCTGTTAAGTTTTCTAATCATAAAAGTATTGTTCTCATACTTTACTCAGGATCCTAAAGTAAAATGAGCTGCATAAAGTAATGCGATAAGGCAACACCTGTATTTCTATTATATTATTTTATTGAGCCCATTTGTTCTGCCTCCCTACATGTCGTCCAATACTCATATTTTTCATTATTCTTACATGGCAGTGAAATATATTCTCATTTGTCATAGCCTCCAATACCCTAATATCTCCCAAATCCTTATACTTCTTTCCATTCCTTTAAGGCCACTCTTAAAACCTCCCGACCTCAATTAATGTTTCTCAGTTTGTGTCTCTTGTTCTACTGCGTACTTAATACAGGCTCTGCAGCTGCCAATTTCAGCCCGTAATTTTAACTTATAAGCCTATTTTCGGAGTAATACAGAGTTATGCTCTTTATAAAAATCATCAACAACTCCCTCTTGACACCTTTACTCGCAGTCTCGGTCATTTGAACCCTCCTCTTGATCGATGCATCTTTTGCTAGCTCATTTATTCTCTTATTACCTTCGCACTATCTCCATTTTAGCCCAAATTACTATCCAATATATGAACTGATCCATCTGCTTTAATTGTGCTCTAGCTCTCTCATGTCTAATAAACCTCAATTTCATCCCGTAAATATTTGTCTAGTTTTCCACAGTGAACATAAAGTTATTTCAAATATGGATGGAATATCTCACAAGTGGTTGCTAGAGTTTCCTTCAGTTGATATCGAAGTCTGTAGCTATACGCTGGATATTGCTATACACGAGTATGTTCTGACGAATCCTTTCGAGATATTTGAACGTATACATATTGATTGAAAATGGATGAAAGATGTATTGAGCGGTAGTGGAATGTTGAAGAAGGTAATAGAGGGGAGAATGTTGGGCAAGCGAGGAAGGGGGAGATGGAACAGGATAGGGATGTTGGACGGGATGAAGGGTGGAAGGAAGTACACAGAGATGAAGAGGGACCTGATGTAGATGAGGTTGCTGGATTGGGTTTTGTTTGGAGTTACAAAATGTTTATTTGATAGATGTGTCCATCCAAAAACGTACCTTAACCGGTAGATTACCTAATAATAATACTGATTGAATTTCCATTTACAAATATTAATTTACTTGGAATCATCTAAATTGAAAAAACAAAGATTTTCTTGTGTCTTTCCAGAAAATTCACAGCTGAAAACCCATTTTTAGGAACGGGTCTTACCAGTTGACTTCAATAATAGTCATTCATTTGCTTTATTTGGTGGATTTCACTTCAGTATATTATTCTGCCTTTTCAAATTGAAATTTTTATTTATTTGGTGACATTTTTACGTTTGAACCCTTGATCGTTTACGTGTTTTATTTATTTTGATATTGTGGATTTCATGAACATTAACTTTTTAATCGTATTCTATGAACAACATAAACTGTTAATCACGAGCTTACACGAAATGGTTATTGATTCTTTGATGCAATCGAAAAAAAACATGTTTTGCCAATGTATTTAAGCTGAAATGATTTAGCGTAGCCAATATAAGCAACAATAGAGTAAGTATCCTTAATATGCCTTTGAGTTAGAGTAAACTTATTTTCCTGCCTCTTAACGAAAGCATGCCAACCGAGAAATTGTAGACGCACACAGCGAGATCGCTATTTGGTATTATTAGAGACTAAGACGGTCCCTTTGTGACTTCTTGAATGACATCGTCCAGGTGGCAAAATACGAGCCTGTCTAATCGTATGAAGCCTTCAGAGTTAATTATTCAGCTTAACAAACTTTTGATGAAAAAAAGTAAATCACAGAACTATTCTAAAATGCCACTACCAAATTTCAGTGCACTTTAAATTTCCTTAAGCTGTGATGGGCTCTTTGTTTTTATCTCTTTATACAAAGTAAAAGTTAATAACTAATACAATCAGTAATTAAGAAGTCCTCTATGCCATAATCATTATCAACTGAGGATAAGTAAATTTAAGAAAGTTAGAGAGTGAAATAGTAGGACTACATTGCCGACATGGTTCATAATTTTCAGAATATATTTAGTGCTAATGCTTAAATCATGTCTTTTTATTTTAACGTACATTTATCAATTACAGTGCAGTCATGGATAAAAAAACTTGTGAGTTATTGCCAGAAGAGAAATTGCATAACTTAACTTCAATGCTGCGAGATTAGTGCAGGAAATTGTCTAATGTTATCAATGGATGTTTCACCCATTTGATTTGCAAATAAGTGCACTTCGATCCTTCTCCCTAAATAATTATTTTACATTATGATGAGCAAAAGATAACAGTGTATCATATAATATATATTATAACCGAAGCAATATCTTTCTTGTAAGGCCGCGATAACGAAAGACATGGTATTATTTCATTCTGTTTTCAAAATTTGCAAAGTTGAAAATTAGATTTTGGAATTGTAAACCGGGAATTTAGCATATATCTCGCATTTTTTCTAAGGTTAGAAATATCTATTGTGAGTTAAAATTTAAAGGGGTATTGAAAATAAAAATATGGGTTTTGTGCCTTTATTTACTCTACCCAAATGAATCCTGAATGCGAATTCTAATCCGGAAACTTTTAATGGCGTCTAAATGTAAATGTACCATTTTAACTTTCAAATACCGTTAAACTATATTTTTAGAGATTTTGAGTAGAGCCTAGATAGCCTACCAGAATTCAGTTCCAGAAGAAACAGAATTTACCATTTCCAATTATTTTTCGTTCTATCTAACATTCAGTCAATCTTTCAGTCCACATCGTTCCCTTCGAGCGAACTTCTTCTGATCCCTCTCCTCTTTACGATCCATCCTCTCTCGTGTTTTCCTCTTAATACCCCCTCCCTCCGGAGACTACATCCCTCCATGAAGCAGCTCTACACTTCAGTTCTATCGCACCACACCTCTCCCACTCTCCTCTTCAATCTCGTCCACTGTCCCTCCTCCCCTGGCGTTTCCGCTCCAAGGAGGGTTTTGCGTTTTCTCATTTTATCGATTCCGTGAACAGAGGATCGTCTCTTCCCTTTGTCTCTTCTTCGTGGAACGATCCGCGTGATACAGCCCGTAGCTCGTTTATTAGCGGCCCTCCTCCCTTCGTACCCTGTACACTCTCCGACTCTCGTAAACAATACCCGAAGACCGAATCGCCAACGTCATGGAAAATGCGATTCGAACGAAGCTTTTCTTCGCGTATGGGGAAATTGTGCTCAAGTGAATTTATATAAATAAGTATAAATATATATCTGTGTATTGATCTATTTAAATATATTTAAGTGTGTTTGTATTTTTTTGTAGTTTGTACAAAATAAAATAGTATAAAAACAAAGAATGTAATGTTAGAACAATTATGCAAGATCTACTGTCTTTTCATACGTGTAACAAATTAAAGGATATTTTTGGCCTTGCTTTTGCCCACCGTCTGTATTCAATTCCACCCTTAGCATTTCTCTGTGTTTTTGCACATTCGAGTATATTCACACAATCTTGCGTCTGTACGTATGCATAACTATTTAATTATTGCTTGTTAATTCCGTAGGCTTTAGATATTGAATATATCATTTTTACGTGTACCATGCCTCTTAACGCTCCGAAATTTTCTGTCACCCTTTTGCTCGTCGTTTCCTGTCGGAATATTTATGTTTCAATTTTGTCACTCAGTCAAGAAACGAGGGGATCGAGATGGTGCGGTGACTTTCTTACTAACTTCCCACCCAGAGGGCCCGGGTTCGAATCCTGGTGGCGTCGAATATATTTCAGTGGTATCCCCATCCTTATTTGAGGTGCTTTGTGGAGGGCACTTTGAGTCAGTACGCCGTCCGTCGGAAGGGACGTTAAGCTGTGGATCCCTTGGCGCCTTTCGTTAAGAGCAGGCAAATGCCGACGCCGGGTGTTTTTCCTCATCCGTTATCCTTTCCTGTCCATCCCCAATGGCGCAAATGACCTTAGCTGTCGGTTGCCACCCCTAAATACAACTACGTACTAATACTAGCGAAGAACAGAGGAACGTGAACCAGAGATTTATACCCACAAGTTTTCACGAGTTTTCTATTCTTTCGATTCTAAAGCGGATAAAATAATACTTTGTAATTCCACAGATTTATTTCACAAACACACGACCCGGGTTTCGACGTACAACGTCATCTTCAGGTGAAGATGAACCTGAAGATGACGTTGTACGTCGAAACCCGGGTCGTGTGTTTGTGAAATAAATCTGTGGAATTACAAAGTATTATTTTATCCGCTTTAGAATGAACCGATTCCATAAAATAACGCCTGAAACCATCGATTATATAGTATTCTTTCGATGTTCCTCAGATTCTCGAAACCGTTATTTTAGAAGAGAAATCACTATCTCTCGCTCCATTTGGTAACGTGTAATATAATTTACGATGGATTTTAAAACTTGAAAACATGTTTTTGTTAATTGTAAATTTCAAGAAATTCCATTTGGACTCAGAATATACTCTTATACTGAGAAAATACTTCTCGCTCGATAAATTGTAATAACATGTTTTACTTTTTTGTTGCTCATGTATATTTCCAAGGGATACATATATTATTTAAAAAATCACCAACAGCTTAGATAGTTGAATGATTGAGTTTTTATTTCATTTGAAGCTTCGAATAAAAGGAATGGGAGTGAAACTGTGTAAAAGTCATTTAAATGAATTGTGTTGTGAGCCTGCTGGGGAAATAACTAAATAAAGTGTTGAATAATATAACATGAAAGTTAGCATTCTGTAAAATGTGAGGGATGGTGAGGGTTTTGCCTAATAGAGAATGCACAGATCATCTCTTTACTCTTCAGCATGTATGATACAAACTTATTTAACTGCGAATGAAAATTTATTGAGTATTTGTCGCTTAGGATAACGTATATGATAAATTAAATCTAGGATATATCAAATGAATATCTGAGAGAACATGTAGTCAACGAATAATTATAAGAATGCTTTTAATAATAAGCATGAAAAAATAAAACGATTAAGGGCAAAGTTGAATGCTACCTAGATTGACTGATTTGAAATAAAGATGGCGTAAAACAAGAATGAGTGAACTCAGTATGGGCGTTAAATAAAAGGTTTATTCACTCTCCAATAGAAATTGTATCTATCACAGGAGATTGTTTCTCAACAAGCCTATGCCTATGATTGGATACGGTGGTTAAATAATAACTTTTTTAAAACGACCAACTGATTATTTATTGTTCATTTAACCTCAACTATCGAATTCGGCAAAAACCACGAGAAATCTATTAATATTTTTAGATAGCCGACTCCACAATCTATTGAAACGATCCCCTTATTTACGATGTAAATTGACGTAAAAGCCACACCTAATTAGAACTTAGCTTAAATTCTGATGTCCAAGCTTTTAGAAACAATCTAACTGTATCACATCGTGAGATTATTACTCCCAACATTTGTTCATGACGGTGAAAGTGGATTTTCACATTCGTGCATTTCATATTTCTCTCAGCATTGCCTAACTTTGTTTCGTTTCTTCAGTTCAATTTAGCTTCGGTGGTGTGGAAGCATTCCGGGCAGAGCATGCGTTTACTTATTTAAGGACCCGGTTCAAATCCGAGTGATTCCTCTGAACACTCCTAGCTACAACCCAGCTCTTTGATTTTCCAGGCACCTTGTCTTCCTCGCAAACCGCAGGTGGCAAAGGGAAAGGAACCGGATCCCTTTCAAACTCAATTCGTGAATTTCACACACCGTTGGACTTATTTTGAGCTGGGATTTGCCCCTCATCCTTCAAGTCGACCTTTCCATTGATCACTGTGGCTGGGGATGAATTTTTCCTTACAATGTCCTTTCAACAAACCGCCTCGTAACTGGCTCTTTGATACAGGACTGGCATTAACTGCCCGCAGATTCCCACCTCCGCATTGAATTTACCCACTCATCTTCGCCCCACTCAACCGCTCATTATTCCTTTGTTCACTCATCCATTCTATTCTGAAATACAATCCGGCCAACATAAATACAGGATCTCCCATCTTTATTTCTCAATCCTTTTTCTCTCTATATGGTGTATGCATATACATAGAGGGAAAGAGAAAGGAGATTAATAAATTATATACATAAATTAATTATTTATATAACTTAGAACATGAAAACCCGCAAATCGCGAAAACGTATTCATTCACATGGATATATAACGGATAGGGATGGGAACACGTAACACGTATAAAAGACAAGCGGAAGGCGAAATCAAGCAGATCACAAGCAAAAAAAAGTTTCCTTCCTCTTACCGGGCCGATGCTCTAAGTATAGAGCTATCGAGGAAATGTAATTCACACTAATATCTGGGAGGGTTTATGCAACCTAGGCTCCGATTTTTAGGCCAGAAGATGGCGTTAGGGAGATATTAACACATATGTAGTTGACGTTATGAAAATCTAATGACGACGGTCGTCCCGTCGAAACGTCAACTACAACGTGTCCTTTGTGTTTCTATGTTTTAAAAATTGTACATCTGCGTGGTTATATATTTGTGAGTCGCCGAAGAGCGTTCCATTTCAAAGATATTCTTTATATCATGTATACATTATATACATGATATATAATAAATACGCATTCAAATACGAAATCCCGCCATACGACGAACAAATATTCATTCACATGGAAAGAGATATAAGGAAAATGGATAGGAACAAACATAAAGATCATGTATATAATTTGTTCAGTACAATGTTGCATGTATAGAACACAATGAAAAGTGGTCAGAGCATCAAAGCAGGCGAAAAGATTCGGTGTTCAAATGCCATGACATATTCCTCTTGATTAGTGATCATATTACTGCAATGGCATCACGCGTACCACTTCCTTTCCTAAACCCAAACTGATTATCCCCTAAGTAATCATTTATCTAACTCTCTATCCTTTTGTTGATGATCCTGAGAATGACTTTAGCTGCGTGTGATATCAAACTTATTGTTCTGTAATCCTCACATAATGTAGCCTTTGCCTTTTTTGGAATAGGAACTAACACCGATGTCACAAAATCTTCCGGCCAGATTCCTTCCTCATAGATACTATGAATCAGTCCATATAGGGCCTTCTTCTCACATTTTCCTAAACATTTCAACAGTTGTACAGGAATTTTGTCCACCCCCACGGCCTTATTTGCTTTCATCTCCTTTAATGCCCTTTCTATTTCATCGTCGAGTATGCCTAGACCTAAGCTACCTTCATCTACGTCATGTTCCTTTTCTATGTCTAACCCTGTCGGCCTAAGTTCTTTACCATACAGTGTTTCTATATATTCCTTCCCTCTCTCTTGGATTTTTCCTGGTTCAACTATTATCTTACCCCACTTATCTTTAATTGTTAGCACAGATCTTGCCTTCTTACTTCCCGATAATTCCTTAACCTTACTGTATAGAGCACCAATTTCACCCTTCTTCTGTAAACTTTCCATATCCTCGCATTGCGTTTTCCACCATTCTTCCTTTGCTTTATCTGTGGCCCTTCTCAATTTATTGTTTATCTCTTTGTACTTCATTTTGCCTTAATCTGTGTTTACATTCTTCCAACTTCTTCTCTCATCCGTCTTTGCAATCAACTCATCCGTTACCCATGGTTTCCTTATCCTTTTCCCGTTAACGGTTCCTATAGTGTCTTTTGCTGCTTCCGATATCCCTTGCTTGATATATTCCCATTTTTTTCGATTGTACTCAGTTCTTTACCGTCATCCATCATTTTCTCTACAGCCTGCTGATACTCCTTCCTCGTTAATCCATTTAATGCTTCTACATTCCATTTTCTAACCCTCCGCCATTTCCTTATCTTCTTGAAACGGACGTTACATTTCATAACAATTAAATTGTGGTCAGAGTCTGCATCCGCTCCTGGGAAACTGTGCGAATTTATCACACTTTTCCTAAACCTTTGCCTAACCATTATTTAATCTAATTGATACCTTTCTGAGTCACCTGGCATTTTCCATGTATACCTACGCCTTTTGTGGTGTCTAAACCATGTGTCGGTGATGACTAACCCCTGTCTCCTGCAGAATTCAATTCCTTTCTGCCCTCGTTAATTCCTCGTGCCTAACCCATAGTCCCCCACCTCACCACCCTCTGTTCCTTCACCTCTCTATCGTCGCATTCCAATCCCCCATCACTATCAAATGTTTCCCTGCAGGAACACACGCGATTATATAATCTAACTCATCGTACATCCTATCGACTTCTTCCTCCTTGTGGTTGCTCGGTGGCATGTATACCTGAACAATGACCAAGTTCGTCGGCTCTACTTAAATCTCTTCGAGTAAAATTCTATCAGTTGCTTGCTCTATGTTGAATACATATACTATATATATATATATTTATATTATATATATATTTATATTATATATATATATTACCCGAAAAAACAACTAGCTTGGGTGGAGCTGCAGGTGCCCAAAGTGCCTTGCCCGGGAATCGAACCCGGGACCCTCTGGTCAGCAGTCCAACGCTCTACCCGCTAGACCACCACGACCCGCATATATATATATATATTCATTCAAACATAGAATTAGGTAGAAGGAAAGAGCCGCCCAAACCAAAAAACCGCCTTTCCCACATGTCCTGTGTTCGCCGTTTATGTGTTTTCCTAACCTCTTTTTCCTTATACCTATTTCTTTGTTTGAATGAATATTTGTGCACTGTAAGGCGGGACTTCGTATTTGAATGTGTATCTGGCCAATGTGGCTCATCTCTTCTTCTGGCTATGCGTGCCATGAACCGTACTGTTCCTATTCTCTATGATACTATATGCTTTCTAAACAACTGTCCCCCCTTCTTGTGTGTAATGTCTACTTCTCCTTTGGTGGGTGGAACAGCTCCCTAAAGCCTTCCTATTGGCAAATGATTCGGACCACTTGGGCGTTTTAAAATATAGCAGATCTCAGTGTGAATTATGTTTCCTTGGTGGTGTAATTGGTAGCACATCCACCCGACAAGTGGAAGGTCCGGTGTTAAGATCCCGGTTAAGGCAATATTTTTACATTCGCGATCTGCTCAAAAAACTGCATTCCCCACATGTCCTGTGTTCGCCTTTTATGTGTTTTCCAATCCCCTTTTTCCTTATACCTATTTCCATGTTCAAATGAATATTTGTGCGCCGTATGGCGGGACTTCGTATTTGAATGTATATATATATATAACTGTGTATATATTTTTCTAATTTCATTATTCTAATAATCTCAAATAGGATTCCTATCCATATTCAAATAATTGGCATGCCCTATTTTGTGTCCGAGGAGGGAGGAAGCACCGTACTCTCCAATTCCTCCTTTCCCCCGCTCCCACATCCCTTGAGGGTCGGAGGTGGAGCAGGTGAGGGGATTCGGAGAGGGCGACCGGGTGTTTAGTGCAGCGTACGCTTCGCCACCCTGCGAGGGTTTGGGCGTTTCATCTGGGGCTCTCCAGGGGCACCACTTCATTCCGCGAGTCCCCCAAAGAGCTCACCCCTGCTCTCCTCATCGGGGTCTCCAGCAGCGCCGGTAGCCACTAGATCAGAGGTTTGACGTGCCGCGCCGCAATTAAACCTCGTCAAGAGGGGCTATTCAAGATTTTAACCGCGCCAAATTGCCATCGACCGTGTATTTTTCCTCTGATGAATACGAAAAAATTAAGAATTTGCCTAAAATATTAGTTTAGCGCGGGTCCAAAAAATGGTTCACACCTGAAAGCAAACAACTATTGAGTAGATGAAGGATATTATTTGAAAAGATCCGCGGAATAAGGATTAACCTATTTTTAATCAATGAAGTTTGAAAAAATAAAGAAAGGCATCATATAGCATTTGAAGAATTAATTTGCTGGACTATCAACATAGAATGATGCGTTTTTACAGTTCGCGTTGATAATGCTACGAAATAATGATCGACTTATGAGGTCTGCATAATAGAGCTAAGTATACGCATCGCCACAAAATTCAAGCCACTTTCTATTAGACTAAAATTCTTATTGCTCTGCTTTATTCTCATCTTCAGCGCAATATATATAATTAACATTTATGCCTCCCAAAGATCCATTAATATTATTCCCTAATCTATCTACCTAGCATAATATCCTCTACCTTTCGCAGACTCAAACACCACATAATATCTAATTCTGCCTTAGAATTCCACCTAAAAGATAAAAGTAGAAGAAGAGGATCAATTGAGTATCTCCTGCGAGAATAATGGATCTTAAGCAGTTTTGACCAAAAATATATCCTTTTTTGAGGAAAAGAATCAGATTATTGGCACTGCATAAGATGGAATGTTGATTTGACCCCTAAAAAATTATTACTCTAAAGAAATAAAATCAAGATTGGTTTTAAATTACCCTGTGGTCAAAAGACATTTGCTGTAATTAATGAATGCACTGCGTTGAAATTGAAATCCTGCTGTATTAACATCTTTAAATAATTATGAAATTACAGTATAGTTAACCGTTGCGTTATTCTGGGTTAACTCAATCAAGATATTTGTACTAAACTACAGGAAATATTATGTTTCTGTCCTTCTTTAGTATGATTTTTGTACAGTTAAGTGTTTACATATAGTAGGTATGGTATTTTAATTATTTATTAAAGCAATTTAAGGCACAGTATACAAGCTACTTTTAAATTAGTGAATATTATAGAAAAAAGCATTATACGCCATTCGAGATACATCCTTTTATCATATAGTTCCCTGTTAAAATGTTTATGACACTATATTACGAGAAATTTTGTTAAAGAAAACTTGATAATTTATTAACACGAAAAAGGGAAGCTGGGAAGGTTTCATATTCTTTATATTGTCCTAAATTAAATTGTAAAATTGTGAAACTCTCCAAGTAAAATACAATAGTAGCTTGATCCGAGCCACATACCCATTTGGGAGCACTTCTCAGAAGATAAAAGTTGATCGTAAACAGCAGACAAGATCTACTGTCGTAAACGATATTACTTTTGATGGCGCTTGTGGCACTTTATATCCGGTATCACTATATGCGGGATATTCAAGAGGAGGTATGGACTTTATGATCTTTAGAAAGAAAGTAGAGAGGTCATAATTAAATGAAAAACCATTGAAAAAGGATTAATTTTCATCTTTTGTCCTTGTACAGTTACGTTTGGAACTAATCTCTTAGGCGATATCACCTCATTAGAATTGTAAAAGATATAGGTTATAGGTATAACATCATGTAAAGATATATTGTCGACAGAATAAATACTGCTGCACATTTGCCGGAAAAAACAATTCACCCTAGTAGCGAGGGACATTCTTTCGACAGTCCTTCAAGTACGTGCTTTACGAAATTCACCTCTTCACTCCAGGAGAAAGATTTTCCTCAGGTCATGCTAGCTCAAGTATTCGGTAATTTTCATCAAAAAAATACATACATTTTTCAGTTATTACTGTAAGACAATACTAAAAATTTTGACTCACAGACTCGAACTATATGTTCATCAATTCAATTTCCAGCTCATCAATCGTCATCAAGAATTTTTCATGGGCGGAAGTTATTGGGGCAATGCTTAAAAAAAATTAAATTCCCTGATTTGTGATTATCCGAAGACTCTCCTTCAAAGTTCAAGTTTCTCAATGCGAAGTTTTTTAGATAGAAAACTTTAATAAAAGGCTCTTTGAAAAAGTTTTCGCCGGAAAGAGAAGCGTTCTCTTTTGACCGTACCTACTCAATCAAAGTAATCCATCATAGCGAATCTAATTCCTTTCCATTAATTTGGACGATGACGACTCTGCCTAAACTCTGTTGCAATTTCCTCTTCCTCCCTACTAATTTTCGCGATGCGAGCTCCTCTCGTGCATCCGCGACCCACTCGTTAAAGGAGGGAGGCTGCGGTGGCTCTCATTAGGGAATGGGAACGAGAGGGGAGGAAAGAACCTCTACACTCGACGGGGGAATTACGAAGAAAAAACAAAATTGGGCCATGGAAGCGAAGGCGGGAGGCGCTGGGGTGGCGGGGATAATCGGTTAAATAGACGTTGTGCCTCACACCACACCTCCGTGGGGGCGGATATCACGGGACTCCGTCACAGAGCGGATCAAAGTCGGAGAGAACCCCAAATCGGAAAGTTATCCTAAAGACGCGGTGGCGGTGACTGTGGGGGCCCACGTCCGCGTATCCGGAAGCGAAGACCACCAAAATACGGCTCACTTGAGTAATTAATGGTCTTTCGTTCGTCTCCTTCCCAGAGTAAACCCGCTCGGTAGCGCGCTGAACCCATCGTACTTCCCGTCTCTACACCGCTCTACCACTCCCGGGTCGGAAGAGAGAGAGAGAAGGGTGCGGGAGGTGGGAGGGAGAGAGGGTGGGGAGGGGAAGGCAGTGGTACCGGTGGGCGAAGAAAGTTTCGGGAAACTGAAAAGGGTCTCTTAACGCCAGCCACGAATTCTAATCGAGGGACCAAGAGGTAGCAGAGTGCTCCCACAATCCCTCCGTCCCCTCACCCCCGAACTACCAGCCGCCTGCCTTCCCTCGCTAATAACTCTCGGAGCGCGCTGCTGTTTTTGTTCTGTTCCGTGCCCACCCGCGAGACTAACATATCTCCGTCGCTGTCAACCTCCCTATCCCTTAAACAAACATACCCGCGCGCCTCTCCGTCTTTCCCTCTCCCCCCTATCTCTCTATTTCTCCCACCCTTTTTCCCCTTCTCCCTTTTGCTCTCTCGCCTCCATTCGTCTCTTTCCCTTATTATTCTCACCCCAAGCCGTTGTTCCGCCTCTCTCCATATTTCATCTGTTTCCGTTCGTTGGTCCGCCATCCACCGCGAAAACTCGTGGTCATGACGTAGCGAATTCTTTCAAATATGTTATTTAAAAAAATAATGCGTGGTATTTTCACGACCTTAAACCATGCACTACATAAACTAAACGCGCATCGTAGTTAAGGGCAGTATACAAATAACTTGATCTATTGTTTTTTCTTAAATGTGTTCCGTTTATTCAGTGTCAGGTTTCCCTTTTTTAAAAGAGTGTCTTTATTATTGTGTTGTACTGAATTAATACTTTCAAATAATATTTATGGGTAATTTTCATTTATTATTTTGTGAATTATGTTTAAAAATTATTGCAAGAATAAATATGATATATATTTAACTTTTATATCGTCGAAAATTTGTCTAAAAGGAAACTCGTTTACATATTAATTAATTTTTTTTAAGGCCAATGTAGCCATATTGCCTCAGATTTAGAAAAATCTATGAACTCCAGGGGTTTCTGTAACGTTCTCAACGTTCTAATGAAAAATACCAGTTCTCATTTTACTTTAGTATTCTCGTTTTTTAGATTTCTAATTTTTTAAATTGGAAACGTCTCATATTTTCATCGGCAACCTTATTTTATTTTCTGTATTTTGTCTTGGATCCCGTTAATGTTAACATTTTTCCTCTCATGTGATCGAAGTTCCATGCCCCAGTCTTTATTAGAGATTCCTCGAATTTCAATCAGCAGGTCACATGTATCACCAAATAAGATTTTGAAATAAACGAGTACAAAAAACGTTAGTTCCCTGATCATATGTGATTCCCGTGAGTATCCTGATCAAGATATCTAAATTAAGATAAGATGGATAGTTATTCCTATATTATAAGAGATCATGTGTTTAGATACTTCCCACGGCTAGCAATCGCGCAGATTGCATGCTTACCCATATCGTTAACAACGGTATGTTATCAACTGAAAATATAATACCATGTAGTTAAAATAAGCCAAACAAAATATTTTGCCCTTCATTTTATTTTCAATAATTCTATGGAAGAATAAAATTTGCAGATAAACTCGATGAGAAAAAGCCAGATCATCAAATAAATTGGCCAAATCTGCTCAAGGTTATAACAAACTAAACAGCTTTTTTCTAAAAAAAGTATGAGTACAGTAGAAGGCAGAAATTATAAACTGCGAGAAAAACAATTCCTGTGCAATTTAAACTCGAAGTTCTCATAGTTATCGCACGTTCTTGGTAAGGACTCGCAACCTTTAGGGAGGTGAATTCAAAATTGCACAATATCGATCATAGTGATAAAAATAGGAATAATGAACAATATGTTGCAATAATTAATTACGATAGAAATGAATAAATTTGTGCTTTTGAGTTTCAATTAACATGTGTTTCAGCATCTTTATGTTCGAAACGTGTTCATAGGGACGCGCTTTTAACGACATCAAAAATGTCAAATACAGATCACGAATGCGAGGTTTAATGAGAACAATAAATGGAATTAGTTTGTTTCGGCACTATTTGCATTTGAAAATGTCAGTAAATAATTAATTAATGTACTATAACTTACAGATTTTAATAATTTCGATATGACATTATATTTTGATCATAATTGTAGTCAAAGCAAAATCTTTGAGGTAAAAAGTAATTTCCCCAACAAAACATCTGGCAGAGCACTACTGTCGCTTAGATTTTTAATTATTTTTAGTTATTTCTACAATAAAAATGTCCAAGATAATAACAGCAAAGTATAAACGACAATTTGTTATCGAAGGACAATTATGTTTCCACAGAGAATCACCGTTGTCGTGAACATAAATTAATGTTACTCCCTGCCTAGTCAAAATTGGTACTCTTCTACGTACTCCTAAATCTTCTGCCATTCTCCACTCTTGCTATTACACATCATGTTCTCCTTCGCTCATTTTTCTCGATTAACCAATTTTTCTAGCGTTGGCAGATTAAAATATAAAGGGATAAATTCTATTTTGTGCCTTTTAAGAGTCTCTCATAAACTCATCGATGATAAGCGACATGCTATCACAATATCACTAAATGCAGTTTAGAAAGTGCCATATTTTCATTGCAAAGGAAAAAACATTTTTAACTCTATTTTATGAATAAATGTATATCTGAAAAACTTGAAACTTTCACTATTTACCTTTAAAGTCCACCAACTAGTATTTAAACACTTAATTAGCTTTTTCCTTTTGTGTATCATTTTTCATTATCTTAGTTTTTATCAATTAGCATTATAATAATTTAAAATTTGAGGCTATCAATTTAGTCTCAATGTTTAGAATAATTGATGGCAAAACGTGATCAATCCCTTTTCTTACTGGTTAGCTTCAGTAAACAATCGTGAGCCATCAATTTGATCGCTGCCTGCCTGTTTAATGCATACGAGCCGTTCCATTTTGGGGTGAACTACTAGGAAATCCCAGAGAAAATACGATTCTCGCCGCTCAAGATGGTTGCAATCGTCAGAAAATTTTGTTAGTATTTTAAAGTTTTAAGTATGTAAGAGTATCAGCCTCTACAGGACCCATATCACGTCTATAAATCCCTGCAAAATGGTTGCAGACTACAGTAGCCGCTTTTAGTATTTTTTTACTGGTATGCCACAAAAAACCAAAGCCTGGTAATACTCAAGGACCACTTTCACAAACACGTATTTTATTGAAAACCCGATCACGATTTGTGTACCCAAACGTAAGAAAAAACCTAAAAAATATCCTTGTTTTACCCCACCAGCCGTTCAATTTTCCAACCCTTACCTCTCCACATTTGCTGTCCTCATCTTCCTATCACTTCTTCTTATCCTCACCTCCCTGCTTCGCTCATTCTCACCTCTATTTTTCACCATTCCCTTATCCCTTCTTCACGCCATCCCCTGTTTCCCTTCTCCCATCCTCGCCCCTCGAACCTTTCCCGGAGCCGCCCGCGTTTTCCTCCCTCGCTGGCTGCTCCTACTAGCCCTCGGGAGATTTTCCACTTCCAGACTTCCTGCAAACCCCTCCTTCCCAACCCTCCCAACTCCCCACTCCCTCATCATCTGCACGCCATGGCTTCCGTTGTCTGGGATAAGGTGAGTTGAGAGTGAGAGTGAAGTAAGAGTGGGAAGAGGGAGTTAGGGAAAACCTTTATTCTTCCCACCTCCTATCCATCTTTTTATTGCCCCCACTCACCCCTCGACTTCTACTCAACCTTTCCCCTTCTTACCCACCGTGCCCTCAGAGAGTGAGAGAGAGTGAGGGGGAGGGAGGGAGAAGAAGGGAGTTTGTTTGTGCAAAAGGACCAGCCAGATCGTCCGACGGGATGCATTGTTGTCACGCGTGCTCGCGTCCCAAGCCGTGGCCTTCACCTCAATGGCGTGCGTGCTTAGGTGGCCTTAAAACCCGGTCTTGTTTCTTCGGGAGGTGACCCAAACGACTACGCCTCGTAGTTCGTACTAACATTCCTGACATGACGCACACAATTTGGTCCCTCGTGTGGTAAACGTCTTGTGGCGTGTGCCGACATAATCGACATGTCGCACGACAAGCTTCTTTGCCGAGTGTCTCACTCGGATGATAACTATGGAGTATTTTCTTTAGCATATTTCTACGGCACATGAAATCACTCTCGATTGCGGCGTTTGCCTATTTGGCCGTCAGATTTGTCAATCCGTGAGAACTTGAGTTAAAAACATTATTGGGTAGTAATTAAAGAAATTTATATATCGGAGGAAACATTTCTTCAAAAGGAATACCTTCGAATAAGTACAATTATAAATTTTGTGACGTCTAATGGGGAATGTAATTCTAGCGGCTCTTTCTTTACCTCTAAAGCAATGATAATAATGATAATCATGATATATGCTTTTTACGTTTGAACGTATTCATGTATATGCATGTAATTTGTCTCTAGGAACCATTAATAGAAGTACTGGCAAGCATGAATGAACTAAACTAACGTGACCAACCTATGGTACCTTGTGATATAGGGGAAAACAACTAGAGTAGATACCCTTTATACGATTATTGTATACTATATGTCATTTATCAGGGATTATTAGAAATATAGACGTAGGTGTGCTATGGAAACCAGCAATCAAACACAACTTGTATGAAAAACTCAATTGCATTGAATTAATAAATCTAGCCACAATCTTTCACCCAAAAACAGTATTTATAATTTCTGTCAATAAAAACAGAGGGTCTATTAAATATAGACTATTCGAAAGAAACGTGCTGTCTTTAGGGGAGCGATGAATATTTAAAAGATTATTTGAGTATGATTCATTTTTTGGATCATATACATTAATGGGCATGGTATGAAACAAAACAGATTTCAGAGTAAAGACGCACGATGGCTTTATGGTTTTTGCGCTGAGTCATTAATAAATGCTGCATTGGTTTGAATATCAATCACACGCACCCAAGCACATCACAATTATAATAGCGCCGAGAAATTCTTGCTGGAGCTCTCATTTCCATGGGTTTCCATCACGATTTTATTCTTTACTACCCTGATTCAGCCCACACCCTCATGTCCACCTAGCCAAAACTTTATGCTTTTGTAACTCGCACGAGCCTCGCATTCTTTTCTGTGGTAAAAGCAATTAAATTTCTCTCACTTTCTGCTTGGCGCAGATTTTGTGTTTAAAACTTTCATCTCTGACTCTCATAGAGACTCCACATGCATGGTACACGAGAGAACCACAAAAAAATTGTTTTCCATAAACGAATTTCAAACATCTGTCATCAGTAACTGTCTTTCTTCCTAGGTCAGGAAAACTCCAGAGGACGTGTTTTGAAACTTGTGCGCTCAGTAAAAAGATATTCCTCTCACCGGACGATCGAAATGATTTGAAAAAGAGATAATGGAATAAGTTTCAGGTATGACTGGTAATTGAGGGAGAGTATCTTTGAGCAAAATATCATCGCAACACTTGCATGACTTACCAATAATAACGATAATAATAACTATAATAATAACTATAATAACTAATGGCAGTCTAACAAAACTAGAGTGGGCATTAGGGCATACTTACATACTTACACACATGGGTCTAAAAACACGTATAATTTAATTCATTACCGCTTAGATAAACTAAGAAAACATCAAAATTTTGTTTCAATAAATTTGAATGGTTTCGTTCTCTCTTGGAATAAGTTTGTTTAGCTACATTTAGCCAACCACCTGACAGTCTAAATGTTAACGAAGGGTGTCTCTCAAAGTTTGGCGACCGCCATAAGTATTTGGATTTTGGCTGTGGAACTTTCGCCAGGGACTCTATGGATTAATGACGCGATAGATTAGCGCTCAAAGTTAGGAATCGGCGGCGAGATGGGGGGAGGGGGGGTGCGTCGAACGAAATGAGGAAAATTTTCCATGAGGACGCCTGTTAGTAAGTTGAGGTGGAGAAGGAAGCAAGCTGCGGCGTTGATGCGCATACGGACCAGCGAGAAGGATAATTGAAATTCCGTCACTCGGGATGCTCACACGTGCGGGGAGATTGTCGTCGTACCAGACGTGGAGGGCGACTCTGCATTGGCGAAAGGAGGGATGGGTCTACTCAGCTGGATTGCAGTAGTTATCAGTCAGATTTATCGCCTATTTTTTCGAAACTTGAGAAAAAATAAACCGCACTTATCTTACTGAATGAAATATTCGGAGAAAGGTTGATATTTTTGCATAAGTCTAAGTTAGTATTCCGATTGACAACACATTTGTAGGGAGCCGTAGAGAACGACCTCTGGCGTGCCAAATTATGGGCTGCCAGAGCCACGAGGATGCGGCTCCAAATTAGTAGCGTATCTTAATCGACAGTGAACCGTAAAATCCGAAATCCTACCCTTAGTAGGATTAGACTATTATCGAGGGGTGTCAAAGACACCCCTTTCATACTCGGGAGCCTTTCAGTCTAGCGTGAAGGAATCTCGAAAGTCTTGAGACTTCCAACTCATAGAGTACCCATGCCGAGATAATTTTCTGGAGCATGGACTAACGGACCTATTAAATGTCACGCAAAAAGATGAATGTTCGATTTAAGCCCAATGAATTTTCGCAGAGGCGTCAGATTTTGGTTTTCCGTAAGGCTTCTGTTCCAATTACTTTTGGGGTAGATTTCATATTTAAAAAATGACACGAAATATTGTAAAAAAGTACATATTTCATTATTTATTCCAAGTCATTGCAATTATATTACTGTGAAAATTAGTGCAGCCATGGAAAAGGTAATATTATATCATTTGGTAACGAAATCGAATAAAAAAATCATAATTGTTTTGTAGAATGTCATTATGGCTTAGTTTGTGCTGAATAAATTGAGTATTATCTTTCCTAATCTGAAAACACAATTAGGATAAATTTAGGAAATTAATAACGGGAAATTTTGTTAGGAACTTCTTTCAGGGAAGTAAACTATTTAGTTCACATAGCGATTGTTCTGTGTATATGGATTGATTCAGACGAAGGCACAGTGATTAAAACATGCATGCACCATGAATGTATGAATGACTAAGGAATGTGCACATATTGTGCTGGATTTATACTTTTCCTCTCGGAGATTTTTGTCTCATTACTCCGATAAAAGAGAAAAATAGCCCGATTTTTTGGGGTAAGCGCAATAGATGAAGATGGGTTTCCTAAAAGGACAATGCATCTCTCACAATCTTCATCGAATAAATCCGAAAAAGAAGTTTAATCTATTTTTATCGAACCGAAATCAATATTGGTGTTTAAGGAGCGCAACTTCATAATAGCTTGAAAACACATGTATATAACCTCGGAGTGAACGAGCATACCCTTATAAAATTTGGGTAGTTGAAAAGACTTCAGCAAATAAGTTATATCGTTAAAAATAATGATTGTTTTTTACTTATGGCGAAAACAAAATTATGATTAATAAATATACATTTAAACTACATAGATTGGGAGGACATTTAATTATAGCGGTAGTTACAAGCAACCTCTTACTAAAATCGAATTTCATAAATCACAGTGAAATTGAAACAGATGTGGAAAAATAAGTTGCAATGAATAAGGCGTGCATTCGCAAAATGTTTCAAATGGATACAAAAGTAGGATATCTGTTTATGATACCATTCTGTTTGTTACTACAGCTCAACTTAAAATGCACGCTAAAACGTCTTCTAAAAACATTTTTTCCTTGGATAACTTTAAACACTTTAGATCAAATCAAAACTTATTATTGATAAAATAAACCACTCACAGACAATTATTAAGCGGAATACTTTGCGCTTGACTTCTTGCGCCAAAATCTACAAAATTCCTCGATATCACTTTAAAAATGTTAATAACGTGCATGTCCGCAAAACAACATTGGAAAAAAAAGTCAAGGAAAATAGTTCCTTAATCGAGAAATGACTTTCAATTCTTGTCAACTTGTCAATCATTTGCACCCATTTAATTATTTTATAGGTAACTGACTAAATTTCTCATGAAAAGTGGGGTAACACAAAATTATTTCTCATGAATTTCTTTGGGTGACGCATTTCCATCACTAATGATCAAAGTTTCCATTTCATTAAACTTCTTTGTCTCAACCTAAAACCACTGCTCAGCGTACTAAGTACGAATATATTCGGATAAGTAGACTTACGCAAAAAATTTATTCATTATCACAGTTCAATAGTCTTGAAGTCCGTTTGCATTTCAAAGCCAAACATTTTTTGATACTATGTAAATTAATTATTTGTTCAATATCTGAAAGCTTCCTGCTATCATATTATTTAATTTAATTAAAACTTTTAAAGCAAATTTTAACTTTTATTAAATCGCTAAATCGTAGTAGATTTCTCACACTTTGCTTCCTCCTTAATTGTATTATGTAGAGAGGTTTTTCTGCAAATGTGTGAATGAATTTGTCAATTTTAAGATTACTCTTCTCTAATCAACTCCATAGTTTCAGCTTCAACTTTGTGGAAGTTCATTTTAATAAATGACAAAGAAAAACTTTGTTTCAATTCATCACTTTATTTCATGTACGACTAGTTTTGACGCGGAGGATGACGCCGTAGCGTCGAAACTAGTCGTACTTGCAATAAAGTGGTGGATTGAAACAAAATTTTTCTTTGTCATTTATGATTACTCTTCTCAGCTGTACAGATCATTTTGTTACAGTGATACTATGTCATATTTACGCATATTAACAGATATTATCGCCATTTTAATGAAAATTGACAAGGGTTTAAGTAAGTTAAGGGAATATTTCAGTGAAGATATTAATAAAAAAAATTAAACTAATTACAAGAATTTTCCGGTAATTAATGACATATAAAAAAACTTTCAAGAAAAAGGTGAGGAATTTTGTGTTCTTAATCAAAGGATGAGGCATGGGGCATGCATATTATACGCAAAGGTTTTTCTACCCCGACTAATCCTGACCTTATCCCTAAGGAGCATGAAATTCACGCATTTGTCAACATTCCATTCCCCACGAAGTTCACAGTAATCTTCGATTGAGCTTTAGCTGGGGCTGCTCGTATGTACACAAAGTTCGAACCCAGGATCCCCAGGACAGTAGTCAAATGCTTTCCCACTGTTCTACATCTACATGCATACCCTGCGAGCCACCAAAAAGGTGTGTGGCAGGGGGTGTAGCACCATGAGGGAAGGGTAAGGGTTGAGGGGGTTGGCGGTTAGGTGAGGAAAGGTGGGGGGAATCTGTAAGAAAAATATATAAAAAACATACATATTTTATATATATACACATACATATATGCATATATATATACATATATACATACATACACATGCATACACACACATACACATATGTATACATATCCTTGCGCAGTCCCTAACTTGTACGTTAATACTTATTGTAATGAACTAAGTCCTGGGGAATTTCGGCTACAAGCATTCTGGTCCCTTATCGTTCTTGGAAAAAATGGCATTTTAAACCTGTCAGTCTTGCAGTCTATCTCTCTAGTCTTATATTCGTGATCCCTTCGATCGTAATACGTTTGAGTTCGTATTATATCCTTGATGTCATCGGAAAAGGGCCCATCTTTAAATGTTTTTAATAAGTTTAATCTATATTGGAAACGCCGCTGTGTAAGAGAATCCCAACCTAAATTGTCTAGCAAAGTGGATACGCTGCTGAGTTGGTCATAACAATGTTTGACAAATCTAGCCCCCCTCCGCTGAACTCGATCTAATTCTGAAATCAAATTTGTATAATGAGGATCTCATATACTGGCAGCATACTCTAGGTGGGGCCTGACCAAGGCAAGGAAACATCGTTCTTTCACTTTTTCGTCGCATTTACCTAGCACTCTTTTCACAAATCCCAATTTTTTATTAGCACGACCACATATTTCTCGTATGTGTTTTCCCCAGGACAGATCGTGAGTAATTGTTACACCCAAGTATTTAAAGGAATCTACCCTCGCGATTTTGGTTTGTTTCACTTTGTAACTATAAGGGAGGGAATTACTCTTATCCCAAAAATGTATTACTACGCATTTTTAAAAATTTAATTCCAATTGCCATGTATCGCACCAATTTTGAATTGCATCTAGGTCGTTGGCTAACACGACTCTGTCTTTGTGACTTCGAATGTCCCCATAAATTACTGCATCACACTGTTATACCTGGGTGCTCTCTTCTCAAGTGTCCATCAGGTCATCTTGCAATAGGGCAAGTTTGGATGGATTTTTTTGATACTTGCGTTCATTTCTCACTTTCCGCATGTTTTCAGCTTAAAATTTTCAACTTACGAATTAATATTTTTGCGCAAAAAATATCCTTCCTCACTTTCCGGAAAGAAAACCTCTCGGATGCCTTGTGCGCATTATGAGACCTTGAGAATTCACCCAGCACGGCAGCCTTCCGCGTGTTCTACAAGCTTACCGTTTTCCGACGCTGGTCTTGGCGAGAGATTCGGGAGTCTCAGGTTGAATGGGTAAAGAGCACTGGCGCAACAAGCTCCAGAATCTGGCAACACCGGGATGCTTTTCATTTAACACATGGCAGCGCGAGGACACAGACACAGGCTTTCAATCCCCGTTCCTTCCCGCTTCACTCATTGTCATCGCCGTCCCCTTTGTGAAATCGCGCCGCGGCCCGGCGCCGCACATTCCATGGTCGGGGGGCCGGAGCCACAGGCAGAGGGGAGAGGAGAGGGGTGGGGTTACTGCCGCAGCACCGCCCATCATCTCATCCCCATTCCCCCGTCGCCCCCGCAGAGCACACGTTTGACTCCCAGGGATCGCGCGGCGCGGCGGAGCGAGAGGTTGTCCTCGGGACGCCCGGCACGGAGCATTTCGGTCGCTCGTGTGTGCACGAGGTTCACGAGAGCGGAGAAGGAAGTGGGGCGGATTAAAGCGCCGGGGGAGAGTTCTCCACCGTGGAGGTGGGGGGGACGTGTTTTGTCTGGAGTCAAGAGCGGTGAAACCGGAGCAGACGAAAGCTGAATTCACCCTTCGAACGCCTCCGCATCCGGTGTCTCTACTTGAGGGGGTTTGGATTCTGCCGTGTTTTGAGTGACACGAGAGGGGATGGGCCTAATCACTCCCATGTCAGGGGACTCGTTAGCATTAATAGACATCTTTACACGATACGCTGGACCAGGGATAGAAATTTTGTTTGGGCTCCCGGAGAATGGTGCGTGTGGTAAGCCTTTTTTGGTTTATGCCAAAAATTTAAACGCTATGTGAATAAATACTGGTAATCAATGTCATTAGTAATTTAATATAAAAGTTAGTTTTTGGACGTCCTTCAAAAGAATTATTTGGATATCCTCCGAAGACATTTTTCTCTTTTTGGATCATGATGACATGCTACCCTCTGACGACTGCCTAATGGCGACGGCAGCTACCCTCAAAACTTATTTGCTCAGTATTACGTATGATCTCCCTATGTTATTCATACTCTCTACTAGCCTCTATTCCGTCCCAAAAGATTATTTTTTAGAACCATAAACGCTGCTTTTCCTAAATTCTCAAATCGAAAATAATTTTGTTTACACAGCTGAGGATATCGTAAGTAAAATGAAAAATTAAAATCACTTTAAGAGACTTATCCCAGAGATGTGGTTGAGGGGACGTAAGGGAGAACTTAAAAATATCAGATAAGGACGCAGCTTAAAAAGCAAATGGTAGACATGAAAAATGCAAAAATGCAACCATCTTCAGGAAAGGATTTACAATTACTTTTTAAAAATCTAAATGTCAATTTCGATAAAAGCACTTTCACTACTAAAGGATATTGAACAAGAGCCAAGGGTGGAGTTTTAAATTGGGCTGTGATGAATCTCTATTTCCTAGAATTTCCGCTTTTTTATGCTTTGAGCCTTTCGGCGACATGGCCTGCGTGGGATAGTTTTTGTTAACATGATAATACCCAATATTTTTTCGAAAAATTCATCGCAATGCCTGGCTCAAGCCGATCACGTCAGACAGTGTGCTCAAAATAGGTCACTTTGTGGCTACATAGTACCAGGAAACGTTGTTTTCATATTTTCATTTAATACTATTTTGACGATGTATTATCACATGCGTTCATTAGGTCATTCAAAGCGCAAATAAAATTGAGTACGTGTGTTTTTGGCCTTATTGTGACTCTCCAGTGCAGGATATTTTATACCTTATCGGAATGATATAAAACGAATTATTTTAAATTAAATGTTTTTCAAAAACGTTTTTTGATAAATCATGAATTGAAACGTATTCTCTGAACTTTTTACTTTTCAATAATTATTACAATGAGGAGATATTATATTTATAATCTCTCTCCATACTGCATTACCATTTAATCCTAATCTTCCTCCATTTAATACCCCAATGCCACATTCAAAAGTTATTTTTTATTCCATTATCTTCGTAGTAAATTATAACTTTTCCATTTTAGTCAGTATAAATGGAAGGGAAATGTTAAAGGTAAACTGAACCCATTATTCCTTTATTGAAAACCCTCGTCACTGTCAATAGGAAAAATAATAACCAAACGAAATTAAAAGAAAGAAATAAAACTCTAAATATCCATGAAAGGCCACGACTTGGTTTGTTTATTTTGACATGTATAATAAAATGGATCCTACTTCCGTTCTTGCTGTTGTTGAATTTGTAAAGCAAAGCAGTTCATATTTTCGGCGTCCATCCCTTCAACACCATTCAATTCATGTTTTATAAGAATAAAAATTAATGATACAACCACATGGAATCAATACCAAAAAAATTATATTGATGCAAAGTCATATTTTCCCGAATATTCTTACCCTTCCTCGCTAAATATATTTTGCGCCACGGGACTTTGATTTTACAGCGGCCACTTGTTGCCTTTTACAGCTTTGATCTCTTTATGAAACGGAAAAAAAAGAAGTCTCCATTAAGACGGATGTGTGAACAGCCAAATGTTCCTCGGGGAACAGGTTTACATGGGATTGGAGGATAAAATGATTAATCTGGCTATTGGAGCTGGAAATGAACGGGGATCTGCTAACGGAGAATTTAAGAGGAGATAATTTTTCGGATGCGGAAGTTGTGAGTTAACTAACTCCTGCGTTCTAGTAATTTTACTAAAAGTTTTATTTAAGTAGGGATTTCCGTTATGGCTCTAATAAATTCTGACAAATGTTGCGGTTGGGATTTAGAGTTTGCACAAATAAGACATGTAAGGGAGTTACAAAGTCAGGAAAAAATAATTGTTGCATTTTAACCTGACACAATAATTCTCTTACCTTTCCTCAGAGTAATCGGAGTAGAAAGCAATATTGTCATTTCGGTATTCTGTAATATCGTTTTCAACCTTATCGTGAAACTTTCTTCCTGTTATCTTTTATATTAGGTTATTCCTATCCGGCGATTAACTACGTACTGTAATTGAATATTTCGAAACATCTAAAGTAAAATGGACATGGATAACACAGGCCTACAAAAAAATTTTTTTTTTGGTGCCGGGAATCTTTGTGATGATTTTAACAATATTTGTATAGCTGAATCCAAATATGAAATCCGTTTTTATTTAACAGCTCTACTTTTTTAGATATGGCACATCTTACGATTAGTTGTTTTAATATTTGATATATTCCGGAAAATAATTTTCAAAGTTAAATAAATCTATAAGTATACTAATTTATAACCACTCTGCGGTGTTCCTTTTATTTTCAATAAACTGTCAATAAGTTTTATGTATATTTTATATTGTAGGCCAATGAGATTAAAAAACAAAAATCGTTTGTATCGACTTCGGTAAAAGATTTATTGATAGCTCCAAGCGTAGTTTAAAATGTGTACTTCTTCACAATGGTAACAGGTTTGGTGCAATACCAAACGCTCATTCAACTAAAATGAAAGAAGAATAGGATACAATAGGATTGGTATTACAGAAGATAAAATACCAGGAACATCGCTGGGTGATTTGTGTAGATTTAAAAATGGTGAACTTTCTTCTTGGGCAGCAAAGTGGCTACACAAAATATCCTTGTTTCTTGTGTCTCTGGGATAGCAGGGACAGACAAAACCACTGGATTAAGAAGGAGTGGCCTAAGAGAGAAAACTTGGTTGTTGGGAAAGAAAACATCATTACTGAATCTTTAGTTGAAAGAGCGAAAATCATGCTTCGGCTACTTAAGACTAAAGATGCCCCATATTGAAAGTATTGAAAAACTTAAAGCTTGTATTTTTGAGGGGCCACAAATCAGACAACTTACAAAGGATCCTGCTTTTGTCGAGTCAATGAATGAGATTGAAAAAATTAGTTGGATGTCATTTGTTGAGGTCATAAAAAATTTTCTAGGAAATCACAAAAGTGAAAATTATATTGAGCTGGTAAACATTATGCTCAGTAACTTCAAATCACTTGGATGTAATATGAGAACAAAAGTTCACTACCTACATAGCCACTTAGACAATTTTCTTGGAAATTTAGGAGACACAAGAACAAGGTGAAAGATTTCACCAGGATATGAAAACAATGGAAGCTCGCTACCAAGGAAGATGGGATAACCATATGATGGCAGATTACTGCTGGTGCTTAAAACGAGACTGTTTGAACAAAGTGCACTCAATAAAATCGCGCAAAAGAAGCTTCCGATGTGTTGATTGATGTTTTTATGTATTTTTTCCTTTTTAATTTGCTTTATTACAGTAAAAAATTTAGTATTTGTGTTCAATTGTATTGCAAAATTCTGTTATGTTTGTGGGTGATTTAACAGCCCTAGAAATAAATCAAGTCTTTATATTTAGTGGGTTTTATTATTAATATAATATTCCCATATCATCATGTAGAAGATTTTTTTACGTAAGTAACAACATATCTATATCTTGAAAACTATAGCTGATAGGAAAAAACTAATGTCATAATTGGATTCAGCACCCCAGTTGTTCTTTAAATCAGCATTAAAAGCTCCGGCACCAAAACCACTGTTGGCCTGTATAATGAATACCAAGTGCATTGTCAAGAAATGGTCAAAGATATTCGGGCAGAATTAGAAGAAGTGCGTTATGCAAAGAAGCCGACGCTGAGGAATCACGTCGAGGATTTGGTATTGGACGTACTTTTATACGGTGTGGAAACTTGATCGCCGAGGGAATATGATAGGTGCAGATTGGAGGTTTTTGAAGTATGAGTTTGGAGAAAGATGGAAAAATGTAAAATAGCGGGAAATGAAAATCAATAATGAAGTACAAGGTCTGTCCTAAAAGTAGCTTGACTTATGTGGTGGACACAAGGTCGGGCATTAGTTTCTCTGGATAAATTCAAGGGAGGAGAGTCTCAGGAAAGGCCTTGAGACTCCCCTCTGGGTTAACTCCCAGCTTTTGCGGAATGCGAATCGTTCGTTTACGAAATCTCTATTATGTGCATGTACTCTTTCGAAGACTTTTGAGTGAATGTATCAATTCTAGCAAAAATTAATTTTACATCGACTCAATTGTACTACTTTTGGGACAGACCTTGTGAAAGTATGTAAAAGTGATAGAAGGTAAGATAAAGGTAAGAAGAGACAGTTTCATGAAGAAAATCGGATAGAAGGGGATTTAGGGTATTTTGATTGGCAATGGGATGCTAAAGACGGTGATAGAAGGGAGATTGTTTGGAAAGCTACGTAGAAGGATTAAACAAATATTGGTCGGAATGAAGTAGGATCGGAAGGCAGTAGCTGAAAAATAGTGTATTGTAGCAAAGAGTTTAGCGGTGTTAACATACGTGTCAGGCGAGGTTTAAAAGCGTATTAGTAAGTGGACATTATGTCCCATCAAAGATCTACCTTAATCGATAGATTACCATTGATGATAAAATGAGTAGTTTGAATAAAGTTGAGCAATAATTTGGGATAATACCTCTATATTGAAATGAAATAAAATTATTGAATTCATAACTTCACGCACCCAAAAGTGTGTGGAATTACAAAGTCAATGCTTTCACTTAATTTCAATGTGTTATACAAATTTCATAAAGTTACGCTGGAGACCACAAAAAGTATATCAGTATTCCCAGGAATTTCTCAATAACCCCACTTTAACCGATTCACTTGGATAGGACAACAATGAGTGTGGGGATGTTTTGTTTTTTGCGAGACGAGATTGGTGGATAATGGAAGGAAAACGTAGGCAATAAGAGCCACTCGGAGCGAGAGATGAGGTCAGAGGAGGTAACTGTATGTGGTTCATCGCCTCTCTCGGTGGCATCCACCTCAACGCCGCGCACTAAAACAATGGCGTGACGCTGGAGGATATATTGAGGACCAAGAGTGGGCCGAAAAAAAAGGAAGGCACCTGTGTTTAGCTGGGATAGAACTCGCTTAGCTGCGGAGAAGTAGGTCGGAAAGCCTTTAGCCCTCTCGTTAAAACCATGCAGTGAAAGGTCGCTGTCAGGGGGAAAGAGCGGAAAGAGGAAGGCATGGACGGATTCAGTCGGAACGAACAAACAGACGAAAGAAAAGTTCCCCTATTGCTCTGAGGTCACTGTGTCATGCGTCTTGCAAGTTGTTCGATTCCTCTTATAGCCTTCTATGCAGCACAAGTAACCATGTCTATAACTATAGCCTTGACATACAATTTAGTTTATACTACTAAATATTATAAAGTATATCTTGCAAGCCATTTTTATAAAACAATAATTTTCTCCCTTAACGTGCTTAGATAACTCTATTCTGATTCCTTATTGCTTGTGGGAAAAATTAAATCTGAAATATATCTGTTTTATACTACACATCACTAATTTCATTTTTATAATAATTCCTACCATGGTACGATGGGGCTAATAATTTATTTTCCACATCATCACTAAGGAGACTTCCTTCCAATGCATGCCAGAGGTTTCGGTTTGTAATTTTACCTTCACTAAGTGAGTGGTTCTCAACTTAACTCCTTTAAAAGTTCGATACGGTACTTAGTTTCTCATAACAACGTTTTACAAATCTAAACGTGGTGGAAGGATTTTCGTGTTCCTATGACTCACCCTGTAGAAATAGGTCGAAGAGTAGGAGTCAGATTAAAGGTATTCCACAAGCGTCCGTTTCTCAGTAAGGTGGCTGCAAAGATGTCCGGCACCAATGAAGTGGGCATTTAAAGTGATGCTGTTCCGTTAAAACACTATTGAAAACGACAATGAGGAATCACCTTAATTATTAATCCCAAGAAAAATGATGGAACCAAATAAGAAAGTATGCATGTGAAAATAATGAGTAATGTACTATGGGGTTTAAGGATACTGCGTCATTTAAGTTAGGACTTAAGAGTACAGTAATTAGTAGTGCCAGATTCTATTAAACATATTAAGTCGGTAGATAACTGATAAAAATATGACAGTACATATACCAACTAATGGTGGTTGAAGTAAAATAGAAATAATAAATTGTCTTTATCTCAAATATCATTGCAAATTATAAAAGGCACGGTGTTCAGTTGAAATCAAGATGAAAGAATCTCGTTTGGAGTCACAAAAGAAATTATATAAGATTTGAAATTATTTAAGAGCGTTTTTGACGTGTCTAGTTTACTGACTTTTAATAATCAAACCACTTTACTTTTCCACATAAACTTTTTAATTTTTATTACCCAGGTTTCGTTATATCATAACATCATCAGGTAAAAATTGACAAGTCCAACACCGTATATATACATATCTCTGGGCGGAGGGGAAGAGGAGGGAGGAAAGAAAGAATTGGTTGAGCTATGAAGAGGGATGCTAAAAGTCTATGGTTTGAGGCGGATAATATTATATAATTAGCTGGAAGGATATGGTCAATACAATGTTGCAAAAAGCAATCTCCGCCCAGAGATATGTATATATACGGTGTTGGACTTGTCAATTTTTACCTGATGATGTTATGTTATAACGAAACCTGGGTAGTAAAAATTAAAAAGTTTATGTGGAAAAGTAAAGTGGTTTGATTATTAAAAGTCAGTATGAAGATTTTCCACCAAGTTACGCCAGAAACTGTTTTATTTGTGTCTAGTTTAAATATTATTACCCGGTATTTATGAAAACTTCTCATGATCCGTCCGTATGAAATTACGCATTCGGTAGGAAACTACGTAAGTCTACTCCTATTCAAGCCTTTCATCTCCATCACGATGCAGATCCTTTTTTACCATAGTATTATATTTCAATAAGTAGCTGAATGAAAATGGAATATTTTATCGTGAATGTATAAAACCTATAGAGCCCTATTGGAAATCGGAATCAGATCGATTTTCCGAACGTAAGGACAATGCTTGTTTGAAATTACGAGTTTTCTGCATACCCTCTGTCCAACAGTAGCTCTAGGAACTTGCTGTGAAAGGTTTATACGTAGGCTTTTGATGTAATCTACATGTAGCCTATGGACATATCTTCTCTTAAATTGACATTTTTGAGATATTTTGAACACTATAAAGATATAATTCAACATAGAACTACGTATTTCCCTGTTTTTTTTTAATTCTTACTTTAGTGCGTTCGCTTGGTAAGTTGATACAGGATATAACGACTAACTTAAAGGGTGGGGACGGTTACTTCCATCGCCAAACTCTCTGAAATCAACCCATGCTTCTTATTCGGATTGCTTTCTTTCAAATTAGCGATATCAAAGATGAAATAAAAGCCGAACCACCCCGAAAATCGGAGTTCAGCTCACCACGAAGAGACAGAGGTTGGGGCAAGGCGGCGAAGAACCTCGGGAGGAGGGCGGAAGGAAGGAAGGAAGTCGAGGTACACGCCGCAAGAAGACGAAGGGTTGATTGGAGGCGGGGTATGTATTTGGTCTGCGGCGGAGGGAGCGTGGGGATGGTGGGAGGGGACGTGGACCTTGAGAGGTTGCATCTCGCTAATAGGGGTGTGAGTTTGGCGACGGGGGGGGGGCTAGGCGAAGTGACCGTCGTCGCCTCGCTCCGACCGGGCGTGTCTAATGGGGAAGCACTCGAGGGGGTGGGTGACGCCCTGCTCCCCTCCGACCCGCTCGCCGACCTCACCTCACGTGGCTGTCTCCGCTTCACCCCTCTCCGTAAACCGTCCCGCCCCTAACCGTCACCAGCGTCTTCCACTTCCACTCCAATACCGCCGAGGTTGTCACCTCCTTCCAACCCTCCTCTTCATAGGCACCCCTTCGTTTAGTCCAGCAGATTCACCCTTCCCGAACCCACCACCTTCCCCACCCCTGTCCCGTTCCACACGACCCAAGCTCATCCCTCGTCGAACACCCCGACCTTATCCCTCGCTCCTACGTCGGTGCTAACAATTTTAGTGGGTGCAGCTCTAGTTGGGACAGGACGATCTCCTTGTACAAAGCGTACCCAAGGCTGCGAGGGGTTTAAAGCTGCGTGCTCGGGCATCGGAATCCTCCGTGATAATCAGAAAGTAAACCCTCAGAGCCGGTAGTTATTTCGTAAGAGATGCCATACTATCAAACCAATAGCAGACCGCTTCAAAAGCAAAATTAGTTTTCATTTTCTTTAGAGTATTTTCCATCATGCAAAAATGTATACCTGAACCTGGCCTATCGTATCCTCATTTTATAGCTAACCTATCTGATAAAATCGCAATTCCTGATCTTATAGTTCATCTCAGTTAACTTCTTTCCATTCTGTGCATCTTCAAATTTAATTAATTTTTCTTGTTTTGAAACAATTATAATAACTGTGGACATGAAAAATATCAATGATGGATTGTACCTTCTCGCAGACATTTTTACTTTCATTGTCTGAATATTTCTCCCTAATCATAAACACTGCCTCATTACTGTGACTTTTTAATAACATGTAAAGGCATTTTAATTAGTGTGGTTATCAAATAAACGCCTTCTTTGCCAACGCTAGTATGACGAATGCTTTGTAAAAATTAAAAAACTGAATACCATTTTCCAAAAACATGTTAAATTATAGTTAACGTAAGCTTGAGAAGATATCCCTACTTGGAATTACTGTTTTTGACCTTGAAAACCCATTGTCCATGGACAGGTCGCAGTTTGTAGACGATGGGAGTATTCCAAGTGAGTGAATGCGTATAGACTGTTTCAGGTACTATGAGATGATGGCGTAAGCATGGGGTCCTTTACACAAACAATTTTTACTGGGATAAATTATGCCTGAAAAGCGCAACCATTGTTGACTAAAACTCGAAATTATACCCGCAACACTCTTGGAACGACAACTTGGTAGTTGGGCGTGTTTATGACAGGAGAAGAATGAACTTAAGCGGAAGCAAAATAACTTGATCAAAGGAAAGAATTCGTCCACAAACAAACAACGTGTGCGCACATCTCGATTATTTATTTTATTTTTCCCCTTATTTTTTTTCATGAATGTCAAAAATCTGGGGAATGAGAGAAATAAATGAGCGTAACTAGGAACATTTTTACGTCAGTAGGTAAAGAAGAAAATGATAGGAGTCAGATTTTAGACAGTAAATGCAAGTGAGGAATGACGTAATGTAATGCAGCAGGTATTTTAAGCTACATAATGGGCACAAAAATAGACGAAAATGGTCAAACTAGTAAGAGTTTTGAAAGATGATTTACATTTAATAATCGGGATCTTAGAAAATTCCTTAGAAAAAGCTACAAGGAAGTTGATGATAAACTCTTTAGTAAAGGTGGAAATAAAAGTCTTAATATTATACGCTTTAGAAACTTTACAGTTGAGAATATATGATAAACGCGGATTTAAGGATTTGAAGGATTCAATAGTGGAAAAGAATTGAATAATAATATGTACAGAGAGTAAAACATTGAGAAAAGTTTATAGGCTTTATGCGGGAAGAATGAAGGTTGGAGGAATTTGAAGTATGCAGTTTAAGTTATTGTTTGTTTCATTGTGATGTGATTTGTTCTCAGAGTGAGAATTTACACGTGTAAATTCTAGCTTTGTCCAAGAGGAGGCATCTAGACCATCTATGGTATATGTGCTTAAGCGCCATGGAGTGAGTGAGTGAGGCAGAAAGATGGGCAGTGTTCCTTTCCAAAGGGCTAGGTAACTCCTAGAAAGTGTTGAGGGTCTCGGCGGTGGCACAGTGCTCATTCAACATATACCTCTCACTGGGTAGTGTACTGAAAAGCACATGTGTGGTATACTGAGTAAGAGAACTGTCTAGAGAACTGACAGTGAGAACTGTCAACCTTGTCGATTTTCAAATACAGGCCTTCAGAGGAGAATAATAGCTTTTTTATCATCAAGTACGTACAATACTTGATAACAAAAACGTTTATTGAATAGGATGATAAAGAGAACTTGACACATTTCCGCAACACTAAGCTGGTTCTTACACCTATGAAAAGGTAGCCAACTTTATTGTCTGTATAAAGTGGGATGGTAGAGCGTCGGTAGGTTATTTCATCTGTAGCTAACGTGATTCAGAGAGAGCCAAATCCTTCCTCATTCCGTCGTCATGGCGAGAAACTTTGGCCAGAGACCATCTTCCTTTCAAGGTGAATGGTGTCATTTACGGGCAGAGTGTTAGATTACTAAAAGAGTAAGGAGGAAAGTAAATACGTCGAGTTCCTCGTCGGTAGCGTGACAACGTGGGTAAATTTGCGGTAAGGTGCTTTCAAAGGAGCGGGTAGGAGACATATTTGAGCAAGGCACAGCCTACGCTAACACAAAATTCGCGGAAAGGCTCTCGTGAACGTAGCAAATTCATAGCTAGGCGGAGATGTTTTTCCCAAAGGGCACGGTTGTAGAAGTACCGACGAAAATTTGAATTGGGAGGGAAGAGTATAAGAGAGTATCTAGGAACCAAAGTAGTAAATAACAGCGCAGTGTGGAATTCATTAAGGATGAAAGCAATAGGTAAAATTAAGTCAAATTTATGTTCACTCAAAAACAATATGTGTAGTTAAATATTACGAGGCTACATAAGTATATATATATATATATTTTTATTAGGTAATCTACCGGTTAAGGTAGGTTTTTGGATGGACACAACTATCAAATAAACATTTTGTGACTCCCCACCTAGCAAACTAATCTATATCAGGTCCCTCTTCATCTCGGTGTACTTCTTTCCTCCCTTCATCCCGTCCAACATCCCTATCCTGTTCCTACCCTTACCTCGCTTGCCCAACATTCTCCCCTCTATTACCCTCTTCAACATTCCACTACCGCTCAATACGCCTTTCATCCATTTTTCCTGCCTCCATAGGATTTCTCTCAACAAACCCCTCTCCTCACCCACCATTTCCAGTACTTCCTCATTTGTTTTCCTTTCGGTCCATTTCACCTTCTCCATTCTTCTCCACACCCACATTTCAAAAGCCTCCAATCTACGTCTATCCTCCTGCTTCAGCGACCACGTTTCCGCGCCGTACATAGCTACGCTCCATATCAGAGTTTTTACGAGTCTTGTCTTAACATCCCTACTCAACGTCCCCGTCATCAACTCCCTCCTCCTTGAGAAAGCCTCCTTGCCTAGCGCAATTCTTCTCCTTACGTCCCTACCACTTTGACCGTATTGGTCCAAAACACTTCCGAGATATGTAAACTGCTCTACCTGCTCTATTCTTTCCCCGCCTATTTTAATATTTAGCTTAGCCTTTTTCTTTCTGGAAAATCGCATAACCTTTGTTTTATTAATATTGATTCTCATCCCGTATTTATCGCACTGAACCTCCAATTCACTCAACAATGCTTGCAACCCCTTGGCTGACTGAGCAACTAATGCTTGGTCATCAGCAAACCTAACCGATTTTACGAGTTCCCCTCCGACTTTCATTCCTACCTCCAGTTCTTCCCATGCCTCTTTAATCATTTCCTCTACATATACGTTGAACAGTACCGGTGACAATGGGCAACCCTGCCTTACACCTCTTCCTAACACTGCCCATCCAGACTCTCCGTTCCCCACTCGCACCTGAGCAGTCTGAGACATGTACAGGTTGCGGATCAGTCTCCTGTCCCTCCAATCCATTCCTATTTTCTGCAATACACGCATTAATTTTTCCCAATTCACTCTATCAAACGCTTTTTCGAAATCTACAAAACAGGCAAAAACGTCCTGACTGTATTCTATATTCCTCTCGATTAGTGATCTCATTACTGCAATGGCATCACGCGTGCCTCTTCCTTTCCTGAACCCAAACTGATCATCCCCTAAGTAATCATTTGCCTTACTCTCTATCCTTTTGTTGATGATCCTGAGAATAACTTTAGCTGCGTGGGATATCAAACTTAGTGTTCTGTAATCCTCACATGACGAAGCCTTTGCCTTTTTTGGAATAGGATATATATATATATATATATATATATATATATATATATATATATATATATATATATGTGTGTGTGTGTGTGTGTGTGTGTGTGTACACACACACACACACACTCATTCACATAGAAATAGATATAAGGAAATGGGATATGAACACATATAAACGACGAACACAGGACAGGTGGGGAAGGCGAAATCTAGCAGATCACAAGTGCGAAAATATTTCCTTGAGCGGAACTTGAACAATGGATCTTTAGACTTACCGGCCGATGCTCCACTAACCACTTGAGGTATTGAGGAAACATAATTTATATTGAAATCTACGAGAGATTTATGCAACCAAGTGCCCCGATTCTATGGCCAAGAAATGGAGTTAGGGAGCCGTTTCACCCACCAAAGGAGGAATAGACGACACAAGACGAAAGAATAGAAGGAAAAGAAATCATAATCGACGTCAAAAAGGATAGGAACATATATATATATTTATTAAATCAAATGGATATAGATACATGGAAAATTGATAGGAACACACATAAAAGACGAGTTGCAATATCAGCACAATACTAAAAGAGAACACACACAGAAGAGGTGAGCAGATCACAAGTGCAAAAATATTTTCTTGACCGGGACATGAATCCAATCCCTTTTTCTTGTATCTATTGCCATGTGAATGAATATTTGTTCACCATATGACGGGTGTTTCGTGGGTATATATGAGCCTGAAAGGCTCAAAAAAGAAGGACTGAAAAAGAACTAAAGAAGGTCTCGGAGAAAGCCGAAAGCTCAATCTCCAATGTGAGCATCCTTTTATGTACTATCTGTTTTTTGTGTGTTTTATTGTGCCGACATATTGCTCTTGTGAGTGCTTCTACATCATCGATATATATGTATGTATATATATATATATATATGTATATATATAAATTTGTGTATGAGGATTTAATAATTATAGGCCCTCTCATTCGTTTAGAGTAATGGATTAACTATAATGTTAAATTATAATATCCGTAACCTATGCATGACAGTTGAATTACTGTACATGAACAAAGCCCAATTGGTAACATTCAGCATTCATTCAATGGAAAATTGAAACAGCAGGTGCTGTTCCAAGAATTTTTTTCTGGATACTGGTGGCTCTGGTTGGCATATTTTTCTGTTTTTTTTTTAATTTTAGAGTGCTGCTCTCTGCAAGTGTTTTTTTTGAAAAACGAGTGTTTCAATATACCCCGTGCATTGTTGAATATTGTAACAGCTGAAACGGCGCCTTTTGTGTCCAGCAAGCTGTATGCCTCGTTGATCTACCGAGTGCATTTCGGTGGACGCTTCGGCTTTCACTCGCCGGTGAAAAACGAAACTCAAAAGGGGTAATGGGTACCCCTGCAATGAGTATAGCCATTTCCCCTTTCGCTACCTTACATTAACGTGTCTCACGCTCGGGACTTACTGGTAAGCGACGATAACACAAAGCGGCATTCCCAGAGGGCCGAATGCATTTTCTAGAGCTCAAATTTTGAATGTTTGGTCGCTCGCAGCCGAGCGTAACGGTCCTGAATAAGGGTGGGCAATGCGGGTTTTTGGATTTTTTGGGATTATATTTCAATGGTTTTTGTTATAAATTAAGCCACCACGTTTGGATTTGGAGGTAAAAAAAAACACAAATATATTTCCGCGCCTAAAAATGTATCATGCGTCGAGAGAGTACCATCATCAGTTCAAGGTGACCTTTACCCTCAGCTATTACATCAAAATTTAGATTTATTGTTGTCGTCAAAAAACAAAAGACAACAAGAATAAAAGCCCTGCTAAACTTTATTATAAAATTTAAAACATACTTCTTTGCTCAGTCAATCTCCTCTACACATTCAACATTTACGGACAGCGAAATTTTGTCCAACGGAAAGTTCACTGAATCATTCCACGTGAAACCCACCCAAAGACAACTTTAAGTACTGATATTACAACAGCGGCGACCCCCATTAATAAAAAAATCATCATATTCGCCCTCTCATGCTAGCATTTACAAAATTTAGAAACCAATCAAAGGTGTTAAAATTATAATTATAAATTTAAATGGCGTCCAGTCAAAGCGTAGATATTTATATTAAATAATATAATGTCAATACAGGTACACTGTAGAAAGATATTGACAGCTACTTTAAGTTTATTTCTGTACCATAGCAATAGCAACAACATAAAAAAAATGTACTAAGATGACATACAGGGTTCGTCCGGAAAATAAGTGGAATAAGCTCATTGTCTTTTTTGACAAAAGGGGAGTCGTCCACTACGAATTTGTACCTGAACGACAAACTGTAAATGCTGCATTTTACGTCCAAGTGCTCGACAGGCTTCGAAAACGAGTCGCCCGCGTCCGGCCAGCGATCAAAAACATCTGGCGGCTGCATCACGGCAATGCGCCGTCTCACACCGCGCTTGTCGTGTCGGACTTCTTGGCCAAGCACGGCGTGGCAACGCTGCCGCACCCGCCCTACAGCCCGGACTTGGCACCACCGGACTTTTTTCTGTTCCCGAAGATAAAGAGGAGTTTGAAAGGAACGCGATACGGGACTTTGGACGACGTGTCTTCGAGAGGTTCCCGATGATGCCTTCGCGGGAGCGTTCCAGGAATGGGAACGCCGCTGGAACAAGTGTATCGACTGGAACAAGTGTATTTTGAGGAATATTAGCTTAAGATATGTAAAAGTGTAATAATTTTTTTTCCTGAGCTCAGTACACTTATTTTCCGGACGAACCCTGTATTACCTAAATGTTCCTCATTGATGCACTATCGGCTCCAAAAGACATCTTTTGCCCAAAAATTTCTCCGTCGACAACACGATACTTCCCTCAAACTTCATCAGTCTCAAGCCACATCTTATCCAAGGATCGAGATACCAGGCATGCCCCATTCTCCACCCCCTTCTTTATTGAACTTCCTTATCAGCATTTCACTTACACTTCATGTGCTCTCACTAAATGAATGGCATGGTATATGAGAAAAATATCCCAACTTTTAACAGACCTCGGTGACTGTAAAGCTTACCGTGCGAAGATAAGGATACAAAAAAGGATAAAGATTTTGAGGAATGAAGTCTCGGATACATTCGTTCGCATAATCAGCATATGCGTTAGATGTGCGGTTTGGATAATCAACTCTGGCACCAAACGGGTCGAAAAACACATTTCCATAGTGAAACAAAAGACTTAGGCTTATAAAATAAAATGTATGGTTAACTGTGAGAAATTGTTCCTGATTACAGGCCAGTAAAAGTCACCGAATATCACAGTGGACTTAGAGAGAGAAAAATGAAGAAAGAACTGAAGTAATCACGATGTAAGAAGATCGCAAGCCGATTGTGGTACAAAAACCGCTCGACTGTAAACCTCTATCACGCAATTGTTAAAATAAGATCCATATATTTCTTATTTCATTTTTGAAGCAGTTAACTATGTAATGTAATCAATCAAATGCACACTCAGTCACAAGTGTGTGAATCATTACATTTATAAAATTAGCACAAGAAACATGACACTAAAGAAAATACGTACTTAATAATGACCATATAAATTCTTAATGTAATGCAAGCTTATAAAATAACTGCACATTTTGCAAAAAGAGGAATAAACCAAGGGAGGTAGCCCATCTTTGATTTTATAATCGTTCTAACTAATGTAAATAAAAGTATCAGTATTTTTCCCATGCTTCCACTTCATACCAACACCAAAAGCAACTCCCCAAATATGTAATGCTCCTCCTAATATTCAACTTGTGGTCCTCATTTTAAAATGTTAATAAACTGCGGAACATACCGCAACCTTTAACGGAGCCATACACTAAATGTGCATTACTATGCACCAGTTTCACAGTGTAAACTTCGTTCGCCTTGACCGCCGAATCCCGGTCAAGGAAAATGATTTTAACGCTTTGAAATTCTTGTCCTCTTTTTACATTAGAGAATGGTTAATTTCGGTACAATATTGTATGAAACTCGTTGCATTTCAACAAAGTACATTGCCTCGATCCTTCTCACCGTCATAAATGCCCATTTCCAAAATAAATGCTAAAAACTCTGACACGTACGCTTCGCCGGTTCCATCGTACCATCTCCTCCATTATAGAAGTGCGTTTCCGCGAGCCAGCATGCATATGGATAACAAAGTCCTTCACAGACCCCGGATTAAACCTTAGTCATTTGTTCTTTACCGAGCGAGGAAAACAAAAATACCTCTTAACTGCCCCAAACTTTCTCTCTTTCTCTTTTCACGATAAATGTGGATTACAAGGATAAATAACATGTGTCCTTGGGTAAAGGTATAATATACATTTATGTAAGGACACAACATGTGTGTGTCCTTGTATGAATCTCACATGAGAAGGTCTTGGGAAAATTCTAAAAAAGTAAAATCATTTTTGTATATTTGGTGTCAAACAAATATTCCAAACTTATATATATATATATATATATATATATATATATATATATATATATATATATATATATATATATATATATATATACATTCAAACACGAAATCCCGCCATACGGCGAACAGATATTACTTCGCGCATAGAAATAGATATAAAGAAAGGGGATAGGAAAACACATAAAAGACGAACACAGGAAAAGTGAGGAAGGCGGATTTGAGCACATTACAAACGTAAAAATATTTCCTTATCCGGGATTTGATCACCGGCCTTCCACTTGCCGGGCGGATGCTCTACCACTTAAGCCAAAAGAAAACTTAATTTGCACTGAGATCTGCGATGTTTTAAAGCGCCCAGGTGCTCCAATTGCTTGACCCAGAGATGGCGTAGGGAGATGTTTCACCCACCAAAGGAGAAATAGACAATACACACAAGAAGAAAGGACAGTAAGTTAGCAAGTATACATCATCATAGAGGATAGGAACAGAAAGGTAGGTTTCATGGCACGAAAAGCCCGAAGAAGAGACGAGCCACATTGGCCAAGCCAAAGGTAGAGCATCCGCCCGGCAAGTGGTAGGTCCGGATTGTTCGAAGTGTTCAAACTTCGGATGAGGAAATATTTTTACGTTTGTTATATGCTCAAATCCGCCTTCCCCACCTTTTCTGTGTTCGTATTTTATGTGTTTTCCTATCCCCTTTCCAGAATCTATTTCTATGTGTTAAGTAATATATAAATATATAGATATTTATATATATATTATATAACGGTACAATTGAACACAAAATAAAATAAATAACACGTAAAAGGACAGTCACATTGTAGATTGTTTAAGCTTTCGGCCTACTCCGAGGCCTTCTTTAGGTTAGACTTAAAAGAGTTACATATATACATATAAATATACATATAAAAGAGTTATATATATATATTCATTCAAACATAGAAATAGGTATAAGGAAAGGGGATAGGAAAACACATAAAAGGCGAACACAGGACAAGTGGGGAAGGCGGTTTTTGAGCAGATCACGAAAGTAAAAATATTTCCTTAACCGGGATTTGAACACCGGACCTTCCACTTGCCGGGCGGAAAAAGGGCGGCCTTTTATGTATTTTCCTATCCCCTTTCCTTATACCTATTTCTATGTTTGAATGAATATTTGTGCGCCGTATGGCGGGGCTTCGTATTTTGAATATATATATATATATATATATATATATATATATATATATATATATATATATATGTATATATATATATATATATAGTGTTGAATAAAAAACTTAGTAACACACAGCACGAGAACACATAAAAAGAACATTCACAATAATATCTTGATAATTTCGACGGACTCGAGCTCCGTCTTCTTCGGAAGATAAGATATGACTCATATCTTTATATATATATATATATATATATATATATATATATATACACATTCAAACACGAAATACCGCCATATGGCGAATAAATATTCATTCAAATTGAAATAGAGATAAGGAAAATGGTAAAGGAACACATATAAAGGACACACACAACAGAGGTGGGGATGGCGGATGTGAGCAGATCACGAATGTAAAAATATTTTCCTCGACCGGGACTTGAACACCGGATCTCTCCACTTGCCGGGCGGATGCTCTAAACCACCTGAGCTATCGAGGAAGAGTACTTTTACATTGAAATCTGCGATCTTATAAAGCGCCAAAGTGCTCCGAATCATTGCCCAGAAGATGGCGTTAGGGAGCTGTTACACCCACCAAAGGAGAAATTGACAAACACAAGAGGAGAATGGACAGTAGGTTAGCAAGCATACAACATCATAAAGGATAGGAACGGTGCGTTTCATGGCACGCATAGCCAGAAGAAGAGACGAGCCACATTGGCCAAATACACATTCAAACACGAAATACCGCCATATGGCGAATAAATATTCATTCAAATTGAAATAGAGATAAGGAAAATGGTAAAGGAACACATATAAAGGACACACACAACAGAGGTGGGGATGGCGGATGTGAGCAGATCACGAATGTAAAAATATTTTCCTCGACCGGGACTTGAACACCGGATCTCTCCACTTGCCGGGCGGATGCTCTAAACCACCTGAGCTATCGAGGAAGAGTACTTTTACATTGAAATCTGCGATCTTATAAAGCGCCAAAGTGCTCCGAATCATTGCCCAGAAGATGGCGTTAGGGAGCTGTTACACCCACCAAAGGAGAAATTGACAAACACAAGAGGAGAATGGACAGTAGGTTAGCAAGCATACAACATCATAAAGGATAGGAACGGTGCGTTTCATGGCACGCATAGCCAGAAGAAGAGACGAGCCACATTGGCCAAATACACATTCAAACACGAAATACCGCCATATGGCGAATAAATATTCATTCAAATTGAAATAGAGATAAGGAAAATGGTAAAGGAACACATATAAAGGACACACACAACAGAGGTGGGGATGGCGGATGTGAGCAGATCACGAATGTAAAAATATTTTCCTCGACCGGGACTTGAACACCGGATCTCTCCACTTGCCGGGCGGATGCTCTAAACCACCTGAGCTATCGAGGAAGAGTACTTTTACATTGAAATCTGCGATCTTATAAAGCGCCAAAGTGCTCCGAATCATTGCCCAGAAGATGGCGTTAGGGAGCTGTTACACCCACCAAAGGAGAAATTGACAAACACAAGAGGAGAATGGACAGTAGGTTAGCAAGCATACAACATCATAAAGGATAGGAACGGTGCGTTTCATGGCACGCATAGCCAGAAGAAGAGACGAGCCACATTGGCCAAATACACATTCAAACACGAAATACCGCCATATGGCGAATAAATATTCATTCAAATTGAAATAGAGATAAGGAAAATGGTAAAGGAACACATATAAAGGACACACACAACAGAGGTGGGGATGGCGGATGTGAGCAGATCACGAATGTAAAAATATTTTCCTCGACCGGGACTTGAACACCGGATCTCTCCACTTGCCGGGCGGATGCTCTAAACCACCTGAGCTATCGAGGAAGAGTACTTTTACATTGAAATCTGCGATCTTATAAAGCGCCAAAGTGCTCCGAATCATTGCCCAGAAGATGGCGTTAGGGAGCTGTTACACCCACCAAAGGAGAAATTGACAAACACAAGAGGAGAATGGACAGTAGGTTAGCAAGCATACAACATCATAAAGGATAGGAACGGTGCGTTTCATGGCACGCATAGCCAGAAGAAGAGACGAGCCACATTGGCCAAATACACATTCAAACACGAAATACCGCCATATGGCGAATAAATATTCATTCAAATTGAAATAGAGATAAGGAAAATGGTAAAGGAACACATATAAAGGACACACACAACAGAGGTGGGGATGGCGGATGTGAGCAGATCACGAATGTAAAAATATTTTCCTCGACCGGGACTTGAACACCGGATCTCTCCACTTGCCGGGCGGATGCTCTAAACCACCTGAGCTATCGAGGAAGAGTACTTTTACATTGAAATCTGCGATCTTATAAAGCGCCAAAGTGCTCCGAATCATTGCCCAGAAGATGGCGTTAGGGAGCTGTTACACCCACCAAAGGAGAAATTGACAAACACAAGAGGAGAATGGACAGTAGGTTAGCAAGCATACAACATCATAAAGGATAGGAACGGTGCGTTTCATGGCACGCATAGCCAGAAGAAGAGACGAGCCACATTGGCCAAATACACATTCAAACACGAAATACCGCCATATGGCGAATAAATATTCATTCAAATTGAAATAGAGATAAGGAAAATGGTAAAGGAACACATATAAAGGACACACACAACAGAGGTGGGGATGGCGGATGTGAGCAGATCACGAATGTAAAAATATTTTCCTCGACCGGGACTTGAACACCGGATCTCTCCACTTGCCGGGCGGATGCTCTAAACCACCTGAGCTATCGAGGAAGAGTACTTTTACATTGAAATCTGCGATCTTATAAAGCGCCAAAGTGCTCCGAATCATTGCCCAGAAGATGGCGTTAGGGAGCTGTTACACCCACCAAAGGAGAAATTGACAAACACAAGAGGAGAATGGACAGTAGGTTAGCAAGCATACAACATCATAAAGGATAGGAACGGTGCGTTTCATGGCACGCATAGCCAGAAGAAGAGACGAGCCACATTGGCCAAATACACATTCAAACACGAAATACCGCCATATGGCGAATAAATATTCATTTTAGAGCATCCGCCCGGCAAGTGGAGAGATCCGGTGTTCAAGTCCCGGTCGAGGAAAATATTTTTACATTCGTGATCTGCTCACATCCGCCATCCCCACCTCTGTTGTGTGTGTCCTTTATATGTGTTCCTTTACCATTTTCCTTATCTCTATTTCAATTTGAATGAATATTTATTCGCCATATGGCGGTATTTCGTGTTTGAATGTGTATTTGGCCAATGTGGCTCGTCTCTTCTTCTGGCTATGCGTGCCATGAAACGCACCGTTCCTATCCTTTATGATGTTGTATGCTTGCTAACCTACTGTCCATTCTCCTCTTGTGTTTGTCAATTTCTCCTTTGGTGGGTGTAACAGCTCCCTAACGCCATCTTCTGGGCAATGATTCGGAGCACTTTGGCGCTTTATAAGATCGCAGATTTCAATGTAAAAGTACTCTTCCTCGATAGCTCAGGTGGTTTAGAGCATCCGCCCGGCAAGTGGAGAGATCCGGTGTTCAAGTCCCGGTCGAGGAAAATATTTTTACATTCGTGATCTGCTCACATCCGCCATCCCCACCTCTGTTGTGTGTGTCCTTTATATGTGTTCCTTTACCATTTTCCTTATCTCTATTTCAATTTGAATGAATATTTATTCGCCATATGGCGGTATTTCGTGTTTGAATGTGTATTTGGCCAATGTGGCTCGTCTCTTCTTCTGGCTATGCGTGCCATGAAACGCACCGTTCCTATCCTTTATGATGTTGTATGCTTGCTAACCTACTGTCCATTCTCCTCTTGTGTTTGTCAATTTCTCCTTTGGTGGGTGTAACAGCTCCCTAACGCCATCTTCTGGGCAATGATTCGGAGCACTTTGGCGCTTTATAAGATCGCAGATTTCAATGTAAAAGTACTCTTCCTCGATAGCTCAGGTGGTTTAGAGCATCCGCCCGGCAAGTGGAGAGATCCGGTGTTCAAGTCCCGGTCGAGGAAAATATTTTTACATTCGTGATCTGCTCACATCCGCCATCCCCACCTCTGTTGTGTGTGTCCTTTATATGTGTTCCTTTACCATTTTCCTTATCTCTATTTCAATTTGAATGAATATTTATTCGCCATATGGCGGTATTTCGTGTTTGAATGTGTATTTGGCCAATGTGGCTCGTCTCTTCTTCTGGCTATGCGTGCCATGAAACGCACCGTTCCTATCCTTTATGATGTTGTATGCTTGCTAACCTACTGTCCATTCTCCTCTTGTGTTTGTCAATTTCTCCTTTGGTGGGTGTAACAGCTCCCTAACGCCATCTTCTGGGCAATGATTCGGAGCACTTTGGCGCTTTATAAGATCGCAGATTTCAATGTAAAAGTACTCTTCCTCGATAGCTCAGGTGGTTTAGAGCATCCGCCCGGCAAGTGGAGAGATCCGGTGTTCAAGTCCCGGTCGAGGAAAATATTTTTACATTCGTGATCTGCTCACATCCGCCATCCCCACCTCTGTTGTGTGTGTCCTTTATATGTGTTCCTTTACCATTTTCCTTATCTCTATTTCAATTTGAATGAATATTTATTCGCCATATGGCGGTATTTCGTGTTTGAATGTGTATTTGGCCAATGTGGCTCGTCTCTTCTTCTGGCTATGCGTGCCATGAAACGCACCGTTCCTATCCTTTATGATGTTGTATGCTTGCTAACCTACTGTCCATTCTCCTCTTGTGTTTGTCAATTTCTCCTTTGGTGGGTGTAACAGCTCCCTAACGCCATCTTCTGGGCAATGATTCGGAGCACTTTGGCGCTTTATAAGATCGCAGATTTCAATGTAAAAGTACTCTTCCTCGATAGCTCAGGTGGTTTAGAGCATCCGCCCGGCAAGTGGAGAGATCCGGTGTTCAAGTCCCGGTCGAGGAAAATATTTTTACATTCGTGATCTGCTCACATCCGCCATCCCCACCTCTGTTGTGTGTGTCCTTTATATGTGTTCCTTTACCATTTTCCTTATCTCTATTTCAATTTGAATGAATATTTATTCGCCATATGGCGGTATTTCGTGTTTGAATGTGTATTTGGCCAATGTGGCTCGTCTCTTCTTCTGGCTATGCGTGCCATGAAACGCACCGTTCCTATCCTTTATGATGTTGTATGCTTGCTAACCTACTGTCCATTCTCCTCTTGTGTTTGTCAATTTCTCCTTTGGTGGGTGTAACAGCTCCCTAACGCCATCTTCTGGGCAATGATTCGGAGCACTTTGGCGCTTTATAAGATCGCAGATTTCAATGTAAAAGTACTCTTCCTCGATAGCTCAGGTGGTTTAGAGCATCCGCCCGGCAAGTGGAGAGATCCGGTGTTCAAGTCCCGGTCGAGGAAAATATTTTTACATTCGTGATCTGCTCACATCCGCCATCCCCACCTCTGTTGTGTGTGTCCTTTATATGTGTTCCTTTACCATTTTCCTTATCTCTATTTCAATTTGAATGAATATATATATATATATATATATATATATATATATATATATATATATATATATATATATATATATATATATATATATCATTTGATGTGCTACCATTTATCGTAGGGTGCAGAGACAGAATGCCATCTAACAGACGTTCGTAGGAGACAAGATTTACACACCATTAATCAGTATGATTGGGTAAGTGGATGCAAAATTGAATTGGATGTAAATTTTAAAGCAGTAAATACGTTCGTTTACGAGTTTCTAAGTGCAGCCATTCAATTATACATGTGTGTCGTCACATTTAGCGTTTTCCTAGAGCATGTGGCTGTTGCAAGCGTGAACTCGCGTGTGGGCATGTGTACTTGGAGTATATGAATGTAATGCATCATTTCCATTGCACCTACCTATGACGGAGATGCCAGCCAGTATCTCCTCGTGGCTTTTGAATATAGTTGAAGCATTTCAGCAAAATAACTTTGATTTATACCTGACACACTGCGGACCATAGTGAAACATTTCAACCCATTGCCCTGAGACCCTCATCTTCAACCTTTAGCCATCCGTTCTCTTGTGCTCGAGTTTACGGGAGTTTTTTCGCAGGCGAGTCAAATATTCACTCCTTTCTCTCCGCGTAAAGAAATAAAAATAGTATTCGAATGGACGAAAGTTTCGGGAAAAGACTCATCAATCACTCCTGAGGGGGTCCTTTTTTTCCGAAAAATCCCACCTAAGGTTTGCCATTTATTTACCGCTGGGCGTTCCATTAAAACGGCCACTTTTTGGTCGATACCCCGATTTCCCTCATTTTATTTTTCTTTCTCTTTCATTTTGGAGGTAGATCAAACTCTCTCCTCTCATATCCTCCCCCCCCCATTCCCGTACAACCCGCTCCCTCCTCGTCTCCCCGCCCTCTTTCCGAAAATATTGGACAGGAATCAAACGTCCAGCGCGCACTCTTCTCGAGGATGGAATGTGAAAAAAAAATCACGGGGGACAAAACGAAACAAGAGTGGTCGTTGTAAGTGAGCGCGCATGCCCGTGGCTCTTGACCCAGTGGCAGGGGAGAGCACGCTCCTCTTCACCCACCCCAACACGCTTTCCGTCCATTTCCACGAAAGGAATAAAGTCCTCCGAAGCCGGACGACCCCTGCATAGGGGTGGGGACCTACACCCCCCTCTCTCGCTTTCCAACCATGCCCACATCCGCCTCCGTAGCCCAACGTACCCTGCGGCCCTTCTCCCTGACACAGCTTCCCACGACCGCCCTTTCTTTGTTTGGGGAACAGGAATGCGGGGAAGGGCCGGTCTGAAGGACCTTGATTCGGCGTCGAGTGGTTCCGAGAGCACCGCTCATTATTTGCAGATTGGATGGGGCGTTGAGGTTCCTCGAGGCTTTTGTCGAGTAGGGTCCCGGGCCGGAAAGGGGGCTGTGGCAGCGGGGAGGGGTGTTGGGAAGGCGAGTCCGTCCGGGGGAGGGAAGGACGGTAGCGGGGGAAATAGGGCACGAATCGGGGCGGTGATAAATTCATTATTTTCGTGGGGGCGGTTTGCGGGAAGGACGTCAAATTCGTGGGAGCAGATTTAGACAAATGAGATATTTTAGGCGGGAAGGAGAACAATCCAAGTGAAGGATAGAGAGATGAGAAAGTCCAAATAACGAGCTTGTGGATACATTTTTTTGTATGACCGTCGATGTTGCAGAGGAAGACATTAATTGGATGAGCCCAATGCAATCGTTTCGTCAATTTATACATGCCTTATTCGTAGAATAACGTTCGCACAATAATATAACACTGAGAAGAGCTGGGCCACGACTGATCGGCCTGGTTTTGACTCTGAGTTACGCCTCTGGAAATCGTCAGCTTCTACCAAGACGTGTGATTTTTCGGGTACCAGATCTCCCTGGGAGACCACAAGCAGCGCTTGAGCAGTAAGTGGCCCGTTTAATTACTCTTAAGTGCAAATTTATACGTCATGCAGGATATAGTGCAACGTGAGCTCTAATACCGTACACCGAAAACCAACCTTTGGGTTGATAACTGTGATTGGACATTTCTACCACAGAATTGGTATTCTGAAAAAAATATCAGGTTCCAGGAATGTAGCAATATTACCGTTATTATTTGCACAGAAATTGTTTACATTCGACTTTGCATTTTACACAACGAAAAGAGATATCATCGAGACTCGTAAATGATAAAAAAAATGAAAACCTCATTAGGAGGGAATATGAAACTCACATTGCAAGTGGGACTTTAAACCAGTAAGCTAGTTGGCCGGAGACTATTAACCGCTAGGGTTACCTAGCCACCTTTTCATTATCCTATCCTGCACTTAGCGCTTCAGTGAACGACGCTAACGGTCCCACACGGTGCAGCGTCTCTGGGCGGCACACCCTGTCGTGACGAGTCGGGTGAGGAGAGCGCGCGGGTGCGATATTTTTAAGGCGGAATAATTTACACGAAGCTTTCAGCCGGAGCGGTGGATGTTTTCTGGGAGCGGGGACAAGGGAATACGGGGGTGGTGGAGGATTTGGAACACGTGTGAAGGGAGAAGAAAAGGGGGAAATGAGAGGGGGGAACTGGAGGGAGGCAGCTATGGGGATTGAAGGGGGAGAGATGCTCCGATGGGACTGTGAGCTGGCGTAAGCGTTACGTGGTGGTAGTGAGTGGGAAGTGGGGGGTGGGGTGGGTATCGGCCGTGCGCTTCGATATGCAGCAGCTATTAAAGCAGAAAGGTAAATGACGCGAGTCATGTTTTTTGACACGCAGGGAGAGGGTGATGCCCATCAGTTCTTGAACACGCCATGGGATGGAACCGTCGAAAATTTTTAGTTTTATCATCTTTTTTTCAGCGTCGAAAGGATAAATAAATTAAATTGGGGAGAAAAGGGGGAGAAAATGCAGCTAGAGAAATTTTATACACGAAACAGCTAAAGGGAGACGCATGGAGATGGTTTCAGATTTCTCTTGGTCCATTATGAATAACGCGCTATGCACTCAAGTTGTATTTTATTCAACCTGGCTATCCTTTGAATGAATTTCTCCTTCTTCATCCATGATGTAAATAAAGGATGACATTCATGTGGAAGAAGAGAGATTAATAACAAGCTTTCTGATTCGGTTTCTAACACACATTCCGTTGAATCAGGAGATGGTGTGTTCGAGTTTGGTGGGGAAATTATTTTCGGTGACAAATTAGAAATCATTTTTCTAAGTTTAAATTAATTATTTAATCGTTATAAACCGTAAGAGAACTATTCATAGTCACTATCGCCATAGCACAGAGGAATTTTAGCATCGAAATATTTGAATATTTTCAGCAAATGTTTTAAAATGTTGCATGAATATCCATAAAATTACACATGATTAATTGTAAACAAAAGAAGATTGGTGTATTATCTGTAAATCTTTAAACAATAGAGGGGATTAGTTTCATAGTATTATTTGTTTGGATCTGTATCATAAATTGGTGACTATTTAAAAATGTAACAATAAAACAAACAGTAAGATGAAGATTACAAAATTTTGTTGATACAAAACATTACTTTAAGATTGCTTCGTTGATAGAAGGAAATAATTCAGCCATCAAATACGTTACAATAATTGCATCAATAGCCGTAATTGGCTTCACTAGATCTTTAGCAATAGGATGTGGGATAATTATGTGAGTAAGTCTTTGATATCCAATACCGTTTACATAACTGCGTATGGATACGGTACTAAATTTTAAACTGCAATTAAAAAGCATTTCCTGTTGATCGGTCTCGCTCCGTTGCACAATACGGGTGATATATACAGGGTTCGTCCGGAAAATAAGTGTCTTGACAAATGTCTTTTTTGACAAAAGGGGATTCGTCCACTACGAATTTGTACCTGAACGACAAACTGTAAATGCTGCATTTTACGTCCAAGTGCTCGACAGGCTTCGAAAACGAGTCGCCCGCGTCCGGCCAGCGATCAAAAACATCTCGCGGCTGCTTCACGACAATGCGCCGTCTCACACCGCGCTTGCCGTGTCGGACTTCTTGGCCAAGCACGGCGTGGCAACGCTGCCGCACCCGCCCTACAGCCCGGACTTGGCACCACCGGACTTTTTTCTGTTCCCGAAGATAAAGAGGAGTTTGAAAGGAACGCGATACGGGACTTTGGACGCCGTCAAAGAGGCCGTGACGACGTGTCTTCGAGAGGTTCCCGATGATGCCTTCGCGGGAGCGTTCCAGGAATGGGAATGCCGCTGGAACAAGTGTATCGACTCACAAGGGTCCTATTTTGAGGAATATTAGCTTAAGATATGTAAAAGTGTGATACATTTTTTTCCTGAGCTCAGTACACTTATTTTCCGGACGAACCCTGGACCTGAACCCTGTATATTGGATCCAAAAAAATGCAAGATCAAGTAAGATTTCAGAGGATTTTGCGTCATTTTACGATGCGGTATTTTTAAAGTACTTCTTTCCCTTTTTCGCTGATAAATATTTTAATACTCGAAACAAATTTACATAAAATGGTAGCAAATGAATTTATATAAACTTATCCTCGATTTTTACTTGGGGAAGCGTGAAAGTGAACATTTATATTTGGAGAGAGAGCACAAATTTTCATATTCGTCCCTTTTAATGTGACCAAACACATGACTTAAAACCTATTTATACATAAATACGTGTATATCATATGTGAAATTATCAATGTTGTATTTTTCAGTTTCCTAGGGAAAGATTAGATTAATCCAGGGAATGTCGACTTAAAATTGTTTATACCTTTTCATAGTGTGGGCTATCTTTAACGTTTATATTCATGTAATTTTACATTAATACTTTTGTTCAATTATATCCATATAGTTAACACAAAAATTTAATTTAAGAGGAGCAAACAAAAACATCACATAAAACAATATTTATTATTGATACCGATGATCCTGATACTCATGAATACCGTTTACAATCGCCATGTCAAGAAAAAGGAAGATTATTATTTTAAGAGCTACCAAGTTAACATTGTTGCACATTATTACGTACTGATGTGCTATTTATTCTTCGTCATAGGATTTCAAAGCACTGTAATTCTATAATTAGTAGATGATTGGAGATCAAGCAAAACCGCATGATTCTCTCGAAAGGTTTAGGAGGGGATATTTAGTGAATTTATTTCAACGAATTTCCATAACTTACTTAAACATAACATCAGGAATGAACGCACTCTGACTAAAGCACCCACACAATTATAATCATCCTTCGGAACGGTGTGGCCCTTTAAAAAATTCAAATGAGCGTTGACTGTGTGCAGGCATAACCAAAACCCTTTGCTTGCTGGGACATATTTATGACGGTCGAGCTGCAGTAATAGATGTATTTTCTCTACCCGTGAAAAATTACTTTGCAATATATTTTAAAAAAACAAGGAAATTTTTGTAACCACAAACTCTGTCCGAGAGCCTAAAAACTGCTTGAATGAAACTATTGGAGATGCGAGTGAACGCTGTGATACAATTTCTCAGTGTTCTCCATTTTGTCTATGGTATCTTGGCTTATTAGTGTAAAACGAGGAGTTTGCAATATTTAATTTTTGTCATGGCATTTGTAAATCAAAAAAAGAGTCTGAGTTTGGCTGACACTTGTATCCTTGAAATAAATTTTTTCGAAAGAATAAAAAAAGATAGCGTTTTAATTCAATTTTACAACAAATAAATTAAAAAACTCACAATCATCCGGACGTGTTTCATTAGAGAAATATTTGCAATGGGAACCAATTTGACTTCATTGACGCTCTATGCATCAGAATATTTTTCTATGTACTGTAAAATAGATTCAGTAAAATAAAATCAATGAATAACCATGGAATAATGCGGTCGCGAAAGGTTTTGTAGCAGTTCACTTTTGTAGATTTCAAACCTCTGGCTTCACTACTTTCAAACACAACCTAAATGGAAGAGATTGTATCGGAAAAGAAAATACTCTGTTCTTACACCTATATTTTATTAATTATAAAATATATGTGGAAGAACAAAGCATTTTCTTGTCCGATATGAATCGCTTCCACAAAATGACGCCTCAAACTTTTCTCTGTATGCTATGGAAAAGAGAGATTGTTCAATATCGGTTTGATAATTCTTTATATCAATTACAAAACTAAATTATTCGAAAATATCAATCTATTATGATCGTTAACAAGCTGTTGTTAATGATTTAAGATCTGTCTCTACTAGAATACGTTGGTAAAGAATGAGCAGGAGAAAATAGTTTGATTCTCGGTAGGAAATGTGCTCGTACTCCATGTGTATTTCCTTACATCCCATCACTTTAATTCTTCCTACCTCTTTCCGTACTAACAATTTTAGCTTACAAAATTCTGCATCCCCAACCCTGTGTTCTTTTGTAAAAAAACGATCTGTCAGGTTCATTAGGTTTTAGTTCTAAGGTAGACAGCTACAGCTATGCATTCCTTCCTGTGCCACGCTAATCCTTCTACGGCTCATTAGATCGATAAACATGTCATCCGCCTTGACGCACCCACATCGTCGCAGAACTCGGGTTGGTTCCAACCAAAGCTCTACGTGGATATAAAAAAAATATCTCTGTTCAAATGAAACTGTAGTGAGCGTTGCGCTAGAGGACTTACTCCGTTCATAGTGCCTTCTGCAAGGGAGTCCTCGCAAATGGCCACGGGATATTCAACGTTTACGACCCGCGGAGAGTCGAGCGAAACGACATGGCCATGACATGTCGTCCAAATCGCTCGGGTACGGTGGAAAAATATGGGTCACAGATGCAACGTGTAAATAAGGAGGGCGCACCACTACGTGATTTTCCGTGCGTCGGAGCCGTGACTCTCCTCCCCCTCCCCCACCACAACTCCCGTGCCCACATTCACTTCCTCCCCTCACACCTCCCCTCCCCCGGGAGAGGTTGTCACCGCGCGGGGGGCGTACGGAGAGGGAGGAAAAGGTAGCGCCAGGGGCGGTGCATCGCTTTGTTGCAGCGAAGGCGGGCAGATATCACTTTCCATCCTGTTGCGCTCGGCTCACACATCTCCCCTTTAAAAACCCTCCCCGCTCGATATCGCGTGCAAATCGAAGTGGGACGCGGAACAAACGAAGGGAAATACGTTGGGGACGTTTTGTGAGGGACGGATTGCGAGGAGCCGAAGGGTTGTGTGTGTGGAATTAGGATGTAGGGGAGAAGAAGAAGAGGAAGTGGAAGGCGGGGAGGAGAGCACTCGGTCCTTAAATTCGAATCCCATTCGGTCCCGGGAGGTGTCACAAACAAGCTCGTACCAGCAGGGCCGAGAGAGATAGCACGGCCGTCGAGGTCTTTTATTCTAAGGGAGGGAGTGGCGGAGGCGACATGCAAACGTCGTTTCCGACGAAACCTAACAAGTGTTTCTCACTCTTTCCGCTGGGAATAAATTGTCTTCCTCCTGAAATATTGGAAAAAACCCTATTTCAGGCAGCAAATTCTTATTTTGCATATTTTTTTCTTTGACATTTGACGTGTCTTAAGTATGTTTTCTCTTTGCATATCTAGAGACTAGTGGTCTACTAACAAAAATAGGCTGAGTTGAAACTGAATTCAGTCATAGCTTGCTGTAAAAATTATTTTACTATATAGCTCTTCCCAATTTTATACCCAATCAATTCAGTCACTTAAGTTTTATAACTCTGGAGCTCATTTGATAATTGAATTTGCATAAACGAATCGTTGGGATGACTATTCTGTATTATAATATTAATGATTAATTATTTTTTCAGAATAAATATATGTGTTAAATTAGTGATCACTAATTTAGTATCATTTAATGTTTTTGCTAATTTATTGGCAAATTGTTTATGATTTCTTTCTATGGAAGTCATCGTGGATGTCATTTTACAGATAAATGCGCTAACAAATATAAACAAACCATATATCTTTAGCATTCATTTTATTTCCGTTGTCGTTTAAACAATAGAGCAATATATTAGATGAATGAACGACGGAGGGGATTCATCATAACCAACAATAACTCATATTGATTTACTAATAATAGTAGGGACTTGAAAGAAAAGGTTTCGATAATATCGGTCGAGTGATTCAAATGAATGGTCTGATTCACTCAACCTATACCATAGCTAATTCCCTTTGATGAGAATAATAATTTTGTGGATAAACATCAATTAACTAAAAATTAAAAAAATAGAACTACGCTTAACGCAAATTATTCTGGAAACACTTGATAAAATACATAATGGTTACCTGGTGAAAATAAATGCCAAAATACGCTTAAGTTCTCTTTATTTATGTCAATATTATTCTTTAAAAATGTTATCACTAAAATCAATATTCACCACGTAATCGGATATTAGATTTTTTCGTAAAACCGATTTCCCGGGAAACCACTCAGAGACTCTACGGTAGCCACTATTTACCGAGCCAACTTATTGGTCGATTGAAACTTCTCCGTCCTCTGGACGCCCTTCTCCGACCAACTCTTGAGAATTCACACGATTATTCAAGTACTTTGATGAAGTTAGGGCCACATATTTTGCATGGAAATTGGTTTAACCTTACCAGACTCGTCCAGGATATAGTCCATGTCATCCTTAGTTTAGTTCCCCAAGGATAGCCAAAGTTTCTTTGGTCAACTGTGAACTCAATGTAATAAGCGCAAGCTCACCCAAAACCTTCCCTAATCCGGCGAGTGAAGAACAGAGTTTGCAACAAAGGGATTCGAGCTGAAATGATTCCTCTTTCAAATAAATGATCTGTAAACCGAAGTCAAACTCCGCTTCATTTTCATAGGTTTGCAATGCAATTTAAGTTAAACTGAGCTACGTGTGGCTTCTGACAACCTCAATAGGAAACTATTTCTAATCCAATTTCAGGCGCACATTTTTTAATCAAGCAAAGCCATGCATTTCTCAAGTATTACAGGGTAGTCGTAAAATGAAAATAAATGGGATCAGTTCATCTTTAACTTTAATATGGCTGTAACACATTTATGTATCTTAATATGTTATCATGAAATAATTCTGCTCCATCAACAAATTATTTTTTAAACATTTCACTTATTCCCCTCCCATGAACGGCAAAATTGTCATGGTGAAAGGGCTTGTGCGTTCTGATGACCCCATAGCTTTGCTGGCGGGAGCAATTACAATTGTTCCTAGTAGGGGCACCCATGCCAGATAGGCCGAAAGTTAGGAGTCGCGGTAGTCCACACAACGTCTGTTCCTCAGTGAAGCGCCCTCAAAGGTATCTGACCCCGGTGAGACGGTCTTTGAGTGATGGTGTCACGTTATAAACACTATTTTATTTATTTATTTATTTATTATCGACTTAATTATCGACTTAATTGGGCGAGGTTGAGACTTAATAGTCCCTTCTTCCACCTAACCCTTACATTACATACATTAGCTATTCAGGAAGGCAACGGAAAACCGCCTCAATTATACTTCTCACGAATATAATGATGGACACAAGAGAGAATATGAGTCCTGGCAACTGCGGGACTCGGGCCAATTGGCCATGTATCGTGCCCGGCATTGGAATAGGCAAGGCTTCCGCGGTCGTTATCTCATGAACTCCTTGCAAAGGAAAACTGAGACCAGCAGAACAAGAGACGCATGACGTTTTTGTGATTGGGGAAGCAATCAAACGCTCCAGTATGACCTGCAGCCGTGCGAACTGGTTGCCTACATCCCTTTGGAGACCTTACAGTTCGGATTTATGTCGTTGTACGATATATGCGTACAAAATGAACCCCAATTCTAGATAAATTCACCTCGTAATGACTACTAGGCGTTAAAGCACGTATAATAGATGGAGAGCAAACACTGTATTCTTCATTTTATTCTCTGACTTTATTTATGTCCAAATTTTTTTCTCTTTCTTCTATGATCATATCTTACGCGCATCCTCTTTATTATATTTCTTTTCAATGAATTTCGAAATGAATTAAGAGAAAAAGTAAGAGTTTTCATCAAATTTATAGATAAAATTGATTCGATTAAATAGTTTATGGTTATAAAATGACGATTTTTGTAAACATACCCTCTGTATACCCAGCATACGAGGTAACAATGCTCACAAGTCATTGTTCCCTGTGTCACTACGACAGGACGGGGTGGGAAGGAACACAGAGTTGGCCGAGGGGTTGCTTACTGGGATTCACACTTACTCTGACGACGGAGATCGGTACGGTAAGGAAAGTCCCGAGCCAGGAGTAGGAAATGGTGGCGTCGCGATTTGCGATACAGCTCGTAAATCCGTCCGCGGTCCCCTCCCAGCCAGCCAACCTCGTCTGGTGTCCTCAGCAATCTGCCAAAGGGACCGGGCGTTTCCCTTTTTTTCCAGTTCCTAACGACGTCACAACGTCATTCCCACAACTGCTCATGAGCTCTTAACTTCATGGCCTTGGGCAGGAGTGTGGTGACCTGTAATCCTTCCCCACAGGTGCATTGTTTTGCGGGGGTACGGTCCTGGGGAAATCTCCTGCCGACTCCAAAGGACGCCCCGGCAATGGGCAAACCCCACGCTGGTCAAGGGTACGCCAGTGAGACCCTGGCCATCCGTATGAGCAAATAGTCACCTACAACACCTGTAACATCCCAATTCCATTCCCACCTCTGCTCCCTCTTCCCTTCTTTCTGCATCATCCGGTGATAATTCCTCGTCCCTTCGTGGGCCACAATTTCAAAGTCCTTCCTCTTATGCCCACCCTTCAACTTGTTTCCCTATTCTCCACTATTCCGCCGAACCGGGCTCTCCCACTCCAAATCACCGTCCGGCGGGCTCCCTTCCAATTTAGTCTTATCATTTCCCCTCCTCACAACTTTTTCGTCCCTCATCGGCGTCCCCGATCTTCCTCCCTCAACCCCACGGACCCTGACGTGACAGACGCACGAGGATTTGAGCGGCGAATCCTCATGATGCTTGGCTTTTAAGGGGGGTTCCTCCTACCCCGTCCTTTCCCGATGGCCGGAATAATGGAACTCCACTCGTAAAAAGCTGCGGGAAAATCGTTTGTAATTGCAGTAGCCATAATACAAAGGGGGTGTGGTCGGAAAGGGGAGGAGGAGAATCTTCTTTAATTCATTTAGGATATTTTTTGTCGGAGCAAATTGAGATTTTGATGCCATCCTGGGAATTTTGTGATGGTTCTTGATGTGATTTAATAGTTCCGTGCATCCGTCTTCGTTGTTTTAGATAATAATAACTTTTCCTCGAACAAAAACATTAAGTATGAGTAAGCGTCGTGAAGTTGGTTTAATTAACTTAAATGTGTCTCCGGTAATGAGTGGTGAAAATTGAGGTATTATTTAATGGAAACAAATTAAAGTTGAAACCAAGCTATAGCTTAAGGTCAGAATTTAGGACAAATTTTCAAATGTATGAAAATAGAAGAAAAGTGTGCAAGCAGTTATAGTATATTTTCGTAAATTTATCAAATATTCTTCCAATTGATGCATTTTATTATGATTATGATTTTATTGTCTTCTTTTATGATTTATTAAATAATCTGATGGTTAAGGTAAGTTTTAGATGGCCACAACTACGGAACAAATATTTTGCGACTCCTAGCACAACACAATCCGGCAACCTACTCTACATCAAGTCTCTCTTCATCTCTGTGTACTTCCTTCCTCCCTTCATCTCGTCCAACATCCCTATCCTGTTCCTGTCCTTTCCTCGCTAGCCTAAAACTGTCCCCTCTATTACAGTTTTCAGCATTCCACTGCCGATCAATACGCCCTTGATCCATTTTTCCTGCCGCCTTAGGAGATTTCCCAACGAGCCCTTCTCCTCACCCACCATCCCTAGTACTTCATCATTTTTTTTCCTTTCCGTGCATTTCACCTTCTCCATCCTTTTCAATACCCACATTTCAAAAGCCTCCAACCTACTCGTCTAAATTTAAACAGAAATTATATTTTCCAGATTAGAATAAATATTTTATAAAGTATGCAACAATAATCACGCCTAAGGCGTTTGATAGTTGACAGTACAGCTGGCCTCATACGCAGCTCTACAACATGTGACATTCACACATCAAGGTTCTGAGGACACATTCTTTATTTAAGCTATCTCCGGTATCAAGGAATATTAGATTCCCAGGAAATCACACAGTTCGGCTGAAAATGCGATTTTTGATAGCCATTTTCAGATTTTCACCCTAGTACCCTTAGTTCAGTTATTTGATGCTTTCTCAACAGAACTCTACAACGCTCAAGAGATAGCATTGTTTGCCGCACCATGTTCCTAAAAGATTACTTCGTTTTCAATAAATGAATGGCTTTATTGCCGTAAAGTTTTACAATAAACTGAAGTGTTTGATCACATATTTGAATATCCGCTTAAATAAATTCATGTTTGGCGATGGATTAATGTGATACAGTATGATTTTAGGATATCATTCCTAAATACTACGAACATAAGATATTTCTGTATAACAAATATTTTGGAATTATCCACAAAGATGAGCCTAATACCAACCCATTTTTCCAGGCATCCATAACTTGAAAACTTGCCAATTCTTTGATACTCCTAAATTATCCTAATTTTACCACTATTGATGATAATTATTGAACAAAATATTCTCAGAATACCATGTAATACCACTGAAATTCATTGGACCTACTAGAGTGAAGAGTAATTTAAATTATTGACTATGACCTCAAAATCAATGACATTGAGATTCCTTTAATCATGGAAAGTGTTCTCCGATTCCCTAGTTTCCACTGTTTCTTTTACTTCCGAGATGTTTACTTAAAATTTGATGGATTGGCACGAAGGAATTAGCGGAAAGTCGTATTGTCAACATGATAATCACATTAATACTCACTAACCTTCCCCTCAATATGGTCAATTGCATACCTATTATGATACTCGCTTACCAATTCTCAGATACTGCTTAGCTCCAGTTAGTACATTAATATATTTAGTCGTGACACTTGAGAATTAAGTAGGTGTTTGCTGCAAAATATCACTAAATCTGTATTATTTTAAATTTATATTAAAGCTAAATATAAGATCTCATTAAAGTACAATCAACAGATTTTTGTATTGAACATCTGAGTGTAAAAATACAGTCTAATTTAATGTCAAAGAAGTTTCATGTTCGTTGCTGAATAATTCTGGCATATATAATTTCCGTTAAATATTATCATTATAAGGTGATCTACCGATTAAAGTAGGGTTTTGGATGGACAAAACTATCAGATAAATATTTTGTATCTCCAAACAAAACCCAATCCCGCAACCTACTATATATCAGGTCTCTCTTCATCTCTGTGTACTTCTTTCCTCCCTTCATCTCGTCCAACATCCCTATCCTGCTCCTGCCCTTTCGTAGTTTGCCCAAAATTCTCCCCTCTATTATTACCTTCTTCAACATCCCACTGCCGCTCATTACGCCTTCTATCCATTTTTTTGCCTCCATAGGATTTCTCCCAACAAACCCGTCACCTCACCCACTATCACGAGAAATTTCTCATTTGTTTTCTTTTTGGCCCATTTCACCTTCTCCATTCTTCTCCATACCCACATTTAAAAAGGAACCAGTCTACGTCAATCTTCCTGCTTCAGCGACCACGTTTCCGCGCCGTACATAGCTACTCTCCATATCAAAGTTTTAACGCGTCTTTCCTTAACATCTATACTCAACGTCCCTGTCATCAACTCCCCCCCTCATTGTGAAAGCCCCTTTTCCTAGCGCAATTTTACTCCAAACGTCCATACGAATAATACTCAGATCGTGTTGATCCAAAACACTTCCGAGCTACGTAGGCTTTTCTACCCATTCTAGTTTTTGCCCTCCTATTTTAATGCTTAGCTTAACCTTTTTCTTTGTGAAAAATCGCATAACCTTAGTTTTATTATTATTGATTCTCATCCCATATCTATCGCACTGAACCTCCAATTCAAATAGCAATGGGAGGACTCCCGACAGTTCCAGCACCGTGTAATACTATGTTGGAGAGTGCGAGGCATTCAGCCATGATGCCTATCTACTTTAGTTCTTTTTTAAGAGACTATAAGTAGGTATGCGACTAACGTTATTGAGATAATTGGAACGGGTCAAAAGACAATCATTTATGCTTTAATGCTGCAATAATATTTGGAAGACAATATTATAATTACCACTGAGCACTCCAAAAGGTGTAACTTTGATAGGGCTTCCTTACTGCTACAGAACAATGTTGACTTATGTTCACCATAGGCATAATTTCGCGATGTGATTGGCTATTGATCTGGTTCGAATTTCGGGTTAATAAAGCTGGTAGGCATAGTTTATCCTGAAGTATAGATCAATAGTAATTCATAACCGTTTTGCCAATTGTCTATACTAAAGGATACAAGGATGTGGAATCAAATCTCTTCCTAGGAAATTTGAAAAACTATTTAGAATTAAGGTAACTTGTTTAGTTAGTAATTTTATAAAATCACTATAGCCTCTTAATGAAATAATAACTATATTTAAACTTGGTAACCAGGAGAAAAAATAAAAAGTCTAGCATGTACCAGTCCTAGAGTCCCAGTATGTTGCAGCCGTAGCCATCCTTAATAAGAATGGAATACAGAGAAGTAAAATTTTAGTTCCATTGTATTTTTTTTGTTATATTTAAAAAATCTCTGATTTATCCATGGTTTACTATGAAAAAAATTGGTGTTAACAGGATAGAGTTAAAACCGTCTGACAACGCTCAGGATAAAGGCTGTCTTCGTGGGAATATTTAATCCAAGTTACTATACCAGAAGTAGATTATCAAATATGAGGTAAAATTTAACAAAAGTAATTAAAATAAATATACAATAGATTGTCTATGAAATTTGTGACTATGTTAATCGATCCAGCTATTGATAGAATAAATACATAGAATGGCGAAGGACAAAACCTATGTGACCACCTATGGGTGGACTGTTAATTCCAAGCAGTGAAACTCAAAACAATAGAACAGGTATTTATCTGGATCCTGGATTTAAGGAATTACCCTGGTATTATTATTATTAGACATTAATTACCCCGATATTTCGAAAAAAAGTGAGTATCCTTTCTTTTTTGTGGGTATCTGTCTATTTGACTTAGTCCGCTAGTGCTAAATTCATAAACATTAGACACACACACACATATACATATAATATATATATATATATATTATATATATATATATATATATTATATATATATTATATATATATATATATATATATATATATATATAATTTTTTAGGTAATCAACCTGTTAAGGTAGGTTTATGGATGAACACAACTATCAAAATAAATATTCTGCACCCCAAATCCAACAAAACCTTATCCCACAAGCTACTCTATATCAGGTTTCTCTTCATTTCTGTGTACTTCTTTCCTCCCTTCATCCCGTCCAACATCCCTATCCTGCTCCTGCCCTTTCCTAGTTTGCCCAACATTCTCCCCTCTATTATTACCTTCTTCAACATCCCACTGCCGCTCATTACGCCTTTTATCCATTTTTTTGCCTCCATAGTATTTCTCCCAATAAACCCGTCACCTCACCCACTATCATGAGAACTTCCTCATTTGTTTTCTTTTCGGCCAATTTCACCTTCTCCATTCTTCTCCATACCCACATTTCAAAAGGAACCAGTCTACGTCTATCCTCCTGCTTCAGTGTCCACGTTTCCGCGCCGTACATAGCTACGCTCCATATCAGAGTTTTTACGAGTCTTGTCTTAACATTCCTACTCAACGTCCCCGTCATCAACTCCCTCCTCCTTCAGAAAGCCTCCTTCCCTAGTTCAATTTTTCTCCTTTCGTCCGTACTACTTTTTATTAATATTGATTCTCATCCCATATCTATCACACTGAACCTCCAATTCATTCAGCCATTCTTGCGACCCCTTGGTTGACAGAGCAACTAATGCTTGGTCATCAGCAAACCTAACCGATTTTACGAATTTCACTCCGAATTTCATACCAACCTCCAATTCTTCCCATGCCTCTCTATCATTTCCTCCACATATACTTATGTTGAACAGCACCGGTGACAATAGGCAACCCTGCCTTACCCCTCTTCCTAACACTGCCCATCTGGACTCTCCGTTCCCCACTTGCACCTGAGCAGTCTGGGACATGTACAGGTTGCGGATCAGTCTCCTGTCCCTCCAATCCATTCCTATTTTCTGCAAAACACGTATTAATTTTTCCCAATTCACTCTATCAAACGCTTTTTCGAAATATACAAAACAGGAAAATACGTCCTGGTTGTATTCCATATTCCTCTCAATTAGTGATCTCATTACTGCAATGGCATCACGCGTACCTCTTCCTTTCCTAAACCCAAACTGATCATCCCCTAAGTAATCATTTGCCTTACTCTCTATCCTTTTGTTGATGATCCTGAGAATAACTTTAGCTGCGTGAGATATCAAGCTTATTGTTCTGTAATCCTCACATGACGTAGCGTTACCTTTTTTGGAATAGGAACTAACACTGATTTTACAAAATTTTCCGGTCAGGTTTCTTCCTTATAGATGCTACGAATCAGTCCATATAGTCTTCTTTCCACATTTTCCTATTTCTTTTACGGCTTTTCTTATCCTTATCGTGATACATTCCCATTTTTCTTCAATAGCACTTAGCTTTGTACCGTCCTCTATGACTTTTTCTACAGCTTGCTGATACTTCATCATTTTCAATCCATATAATCCTTCTGCATTCCATTTCCTAACCTACCGCCCCTGCCATATCTTTTTGAAACGAACACTACATTTCATAATAGCTATATGGTTATCAGAATCCGTATCTGCTCCCGGGAAGCTGTACAAATTGAACAAACTGTTCCCAGATCTGAGCCTAATAACAATATACTGTAACTGATACCTTTCTGAGTCACCCGGCATTTTCCATGTATTCCATACGCCTTTTGTGGTGTCCAAATCAAGTTTTGTTGGTGACTAACTCCAGTCTTCTACTGAACACAATTACATTCTTCCCGTGGTCATTCCTTGGGCCTAAATCGACGAAGGAAGAGATAATGGTGAGCTGGGGGACAAAGTCCCACCTCATCACCACCCTTCCTTTGTCTACCGTCGCATTTCAGTCCCCCATCACTCTCAAATGTTTCCCTGCAGAAACGCACGGGATTATATCCTCTAACTCATCGTATAACCCTTCGTCTTCTCTGTCCTTATGATTACTCGGAGGCATATATGTCTGAACAATGACCAAGTTCCTCGGTTCTGCTTTTACTCTACTAGTACGTAATATTCTGTACCTGTTTCATGTTTTGTTGACTATGTTTCTTTCTACCCCTTGATTCAATATTATGGTAACTTCTCGTTAACTCTCATCCCTGCCGCTGTATAATACTTGTATTCTATATTTATCACTCCAGTAATCCCCGCTATCCTTCCATCTCACCTCGCATAAACCTAAAATATCTATAATTCTTCTTTACATCTCTGACTTAAGATTATCTAATTTTTCGGTCCTCAAGGTTGTCATAACTTTCCAAGTCACTATTCTAAATAACTTGGTCTTCTTCTTCTGCGTCTTCTGTCGGAAGCATGCCTTCCCCGCTGCCGGGCACGACAAACGGCCGATTGGGCCGAGTCCCGTTGTTGCCAAGACTCATATTCTCTCTTTTGTCCATCATTATATTCTTGGGAATGATAAATGAGGTGATTTTCCGTTGCCTTTTTGAATAGTGTTTCTAACGTGACACCATCGCTCAATGCCCGCCCCACCGGGGTCAGATACCTTTGCAAGGCGCTTCACTGAGGAACAGACGTTGTGTGGACTACCGTGGCTCCTAACTTTCGGCCTATCTGTGTCCCTACCAGCACAGCTCTAGGGGTCATCGGATCGCACAATCCCTTCCACCACGTTAAGGTTCTAGTACATGAGACGGCCAGCATAATTTGATCATCCCCAAATAAGAATGTAATCGAGAATGCTGAATCGGTCCCACGCTGAAAAACACACCTGCCTGTAGTTTAAGGGTGTACTTCCTATGATATATGACAAGAAATGACACCAAGCAAATTTTTAAATTCATCATTATGTTTTGGAAATCTAGAGAACGATATTTAGTCAACTGGGGAGCATAATCATCAAAAAGATTGCAAGTACAGAGGCAAAGAATGTGACACACTCGACCTGCCAATTCAGAATGTTCCAAAATATTAAAAAACCAGCATCTGATTACAAAATAGAGGTAATTAATGGGTTTTTATACTTGCGTAAGGAAAAATAATTAAAATTATATATAGGTAGTCTACCGATTTAGGTAGGTTGTGGATGACCGCAGCTATCCTTATTAGCGTAATAAAGGAAATAAGAAATGCAAATATTTTATCAAAATATAGGCAAAAGTACCAAAAACATAGATAAACACTTTCAAAAAGTATATAATGAAGTTATATAAACCTTTGAAATTAGTTAGAATATGTTCACAGAACATTGATCAGAATTTAGATTAGTAGTATTTCAGCATTTTTTAAATCTGCTTGTATAGGGGCAGGTCTTAGTCTATTGGAATTATTGATAAAAAATGGGAAACTTTCTGACTTATTGCGGTGCACTTAATTCTGAAATTCCTACTTTGATGGATTTAGACGCTCAATTTAAATTACGGTCAATAAAAACATGCGTATTGTTGAAAGATATATTGAGTCAGAATGTTAAGATAAGACTCGTTAAAACTTTGGCAGAGAGAGCAGTTTTGCACGACGCGGAAATATAGTCGTAGAAGAAAGGTAATAAGAGGCCTTTGGAATATGGGCGTAGAAGAATGGAAAAGGCGAAATTGAGAGAAAAAAAGACAAACGAGAAAGTGATAGTTACGATGTGGGAGGAGAAGGGATAGTTGGAGAAAATACGACGAGGCAGTACAAAGCTCGTACAAAGGAGGCAGAAAAGATGGATGCCGAGCGTTTTGTTTGGGATCGGAATGTTGAAGACTGTGATTGAGGGGAGAATATTAGGTAACTGTGGAAGGGGTAGGAGTAGGATAGAATGGGATTTTGGACGAAATGGTGGGAGGAGAGAAGTATGCGGAATTAATGAAGGGCTTATTTTAGTATTGGATGTTATGTTGTGCTTTGTTCAGAGAGGCAACGGAAACTATCTTTATGCCATTACATAGGTTGTGTCCTTCCAAAACCTAAATTAACTAGTAGAATGCCAACAAAAATAGTGATAAGAACAACAACAATAATAATAGTAATTTGATTCACGCTCACAGAAAATACTAACTCCCTCGACAATACAGTTCAGCTTTGGTCTCTCTCAAGTCCACTGTCCTCTGTTCTGGACCTTAGTCCACCATGTTATGACTCATATGATTTTCATGTTCTCTTTCAATTTTTGTATGGCACTCTACCTTGGTCTTTCTTTTTTTATCACCTTCTAGCTACCAACCAGCTATTTCTTTGGAATTCTCTCCTCAGTGATCGCCGCTTTTACTCCGCAAATATTACTCTATTCAGCCTTAAAAATGCTTTTAAGTATTTATCCATTTATTCTTATTCTACATTTCTTCATTTTTCTCTGTTTCAGCAATCCACTTTCAAATTTTCCGTTGAACATTTTGGAAACAATTGTTAAAATTATGGCAATTTCCATAGCAATGCTTCCGATCCGTCGGTCACAACTAGTCTAGAGTTAGTTACAAAGCTTTGAGTTATCAGTCCCTAGATATCAGGATTTATTTTAAGTGACCGATGTTAGCAAAGTTTAATCTATTTCCAAACAGTCAGGAGTCTCTTATTGAACTTGGTCGCCGCCAACTTCCCAATTTAAGACGGTACCAAGATGGCTGAAATACTTTCCAATTTCAAAGTTGTTTTTGCCCAAAAAAATCATATGCTCAAATAATTTGAGATCCTGCTTTATTATTTAAAAACTGTTTTGCCTGTATTCTGTGGTTTGAATTGGGCGTATTAACGAAGAACGCCTTGTTGTTTGATGGAAATTAAATGCATCTTACCGTCATCCTACTTTCATCACAATAAATTTTTTCTATGGCGCAACATTGAGATACTAAGGAATTATATCTAGTTAATGATCGGACGAAATTAGCGTACTCGTATATTGGCGAATTTAGTAGGGATTAGGTTCCAATAAAACTTTTGATAGGCAAAAATAAATTTGAAAATAACAATTTAATTCTGTAACATATAGAAATACCACACGAATTTAACTGTAGTTATATAGCTGTTATGCCTTAGTTACACGTGTGGTTGAACTGAAAATACATACGTACGCATTCCAAGTTCAACATGCACACTGAAATTATATGGGTTCTGTATTAATAGAAATCAAAATCTCAAGTTTGAGCAAAATAATAACTTTTGAATTAAAGTATTTAGAACTCTTGTATAGGAAATAGTAAAGAAATCTAATAATAATACTTCGGAAATCATAAGCATTTTAACAATAAAACACCGTAAACAGAGTAATCAACCCTAAGGGTCACCCATGTACTAAGCCCAACGGCGCGTGAAATTCACACATCAGGGTAGGGGGGGCAGTTCCTTTACGTATGTCGGTTATGGTTTCCCAGGAAGCTCTGGTACCCGAAACATCACATAGCTTGTTGGAGCTGTAGGTACACGGAGTGACTTGCCCGGGAATCGAACCTGGTCCCTCCGGTCAGTAGTTTGGCGCACTATTACTGCACTAACGCGACCCACACCATAAGCAGATGCCTTCTTATGTTGAAAATACCAACGTGGATGCCCTAGTTTTTTGTAAACCAAGATGAATATATATTAGATTAATAGTAATAAATGGTGCAATTTCCAGAATTCCACCAGTTCAGTACAATATTATGTAACTAAAAATATTGTTACTTATATTCATACTTAAATATTGATATTCTAAAAATTAAGAATTAAAGTTATTTTGAACGAAAAAAATGAATTGCATTGGCCTAAACATTAAAAATGCTGTACATAAAATCGCTTCACACATCTTATGAATATTTAAAAAATCAACTCTGAATTTATTTATTTTAAAACCATCTCCGTCTTCTCTAATTTGAAATTTTTACCTCAATTCTCGTCTAAAATACCTTTGAAAGGTACCTAAAGCTCGGGGGCCAAGTAGATCTTTTAAAAGTTAGACAACCTGCAAATGATGGAGATATGGCCGTGGGACCCCGAATCAAATGATCCGAGGGCCCAAAGGGATGATGCTAAAGGCAGAATAGGTTCAGGCAGGAGCTTGAGTTCTCTCTATCGGGAGAAGATGGAATTGCTTTCGGATTTCATCTTAACAACCAGTGGTAGTTTGCCAATGGGTCCAAAGAACTGGTTCGTTTATATTTAGATCCAGGAGGGGAAGAGAAGATCATTGGAGAAGAACGAGGAAGAAGAGAAGACTCGGCGGAGTAGGTAAATGAATAAATCCGAACAATAAAGGAGAAATCATTCCTTGAATTTAACTCGTAGAATGGATTGTGAAAAAGAGGAATGAGCGGCAAAGGGAGAGCGGTTTGAGGTGCAAAAGACAGAAATTTGGTGGGAAAGAAGAAAGAACTACTAGCAAAGGGGAGAAGGAGAGTTGAGAGGGATTTAGGGAGATACGCAAAAAAGTCATTGAATGGGGGAAATGTGCCTCCTTCTTGACAAAAATCTCCCATGTTTACAATTAGTATCCCGATAAACTGAAGGTTTTGCATGCGAAAAAACTGAACGCTAGAGTTTTACATGAACCTTCAATATTGTATCATTCTAGTACTGGAGAAATAACAATTTACAGTAGGTGAATAATAGTTCACTCTATGTTTATTCCCTTTGATTAAAGTCATTAAAAATTACGCTATTAATTGTTTAAAAATAATGTAAAAAATCCGCCTGTATCTTATTTAGGTATGCATTAACTTTATGTATTAATTGATATTTATTCATGTATGGATTTACCTTACTTAAATATATAAAAAATAACTACATTATTTTCCAAATATTTATACAGGGAAACTGTTGACATATCACTCAATCGCCAAGAATTTTGACAAAACCACTAATAACTAAAATAAAACTAATGAAGATTGGCATTATGTAATAGTAATTTAAATAATGTAACCTTTATAAATTGTTTTCAAAGGCCTTCAAACTAATCTGTTTGGAAATTTCTGCGATACAAAAAACTTCTATACATTGTACTTTTTAATGTTCAAAGATTTACATATGCGTGAGAAATTTCTTAACTGAAAATATTATTTTCACAAACAACAGGTATGCGATTGGTACATTATTATTGACGCAAATTTAACTATGAATTACCAAGAGTATTTACAAATATTTCTCTACGTTGTCGAATTATCTTTTTGTCATGACTTCAAAATTGTATCCATCATTAAAACCATACTCTGAAACTATATTTGATACGGATACATTTTAGGGACAACAAAGCCTAGATGCAAATTACCTGCAAGTTTACTGAGCCAAAACGCTCCTCAAGCTTAGAGACTTCCTGGGAAGTGGTTTAATTAAACCCTTCTTGGTAAGCAAAACGCCCCATCGTCGGTGTACCTGAGCTCCAAATACTCCTAATTGTGAAGCTTAGACTGCAATAGGGACGATTAAGCACTAATGGGGTAAAGCCTAAGGGTCAATCCTGACAGACAACATCGTATACGGTATAGCAGACGAATGCGGATTTGAGTTCTGTCCAAAATGCTCAATGTTTTGATTAGTTGGGCTGGACGTAGAGTGGTTACTAGACCGAATTAAATGACATGAAAAGTTGGTTAGCATTAACGAAAAGGAAAAATGATTCGTTTAAGAATAAACTATTTTCATTCAAGATATTCACTCATTCCCTACCTCATGGCAACTGACTGGAGAAAAAATGGAGTAATAGTCAGTGTCTAGGCACAGGTCATGAATGCATATACACAAATAGATATTGTAGAGTAGATACATCCAACCCTCAGCAATGTAATGGAAACAGTCATTGCTTTCAAAGTAAATATTAAGTATGGCATATTAATTGATTTTACTTGAATACCTAGGGCACGTAGTTGCTCTTAATTAATACGCTTCTAACTTATTCTTTACCGCTATGTTATTCTTTGTTTTCATTGTAATTGATACTTTCTCTTTATCGTGTAATGCACAATAAAGCACGCCTTTTTAGTCTCTATTCTATTCTTTCCGTATTTTTAGGAATGAAAATCATTTGCTATCAAGATAATGTTTCCTCCTTTTGAAATTGAAAAATACGCAACTTGAAACCTCTGCAATCAATTTCTAAACCAAGATTGTAATTTATCTAGTAATGTTTTCAGTGGTATATAATTAAACCATATGCCAACATTAAAGATATTTTTCAGTATTTCGGGAAAAAATATATATGTCCTAATATGTTTTCAACTTTTGAATTCGTTGAGACTGGCAAAACGTAGTAAATAATCGTGATTTCTCATTGCAATCCGGGAATGTGTATCAACCATCGCATACAAAGAATAGAGGACATATGATACATGTTCCTCAGGTCCTTGCCAAAAGATCGAACCGAACCTGTACTTTGGCGTGTAACTGCATGGACACCTTACATTTACACCTATAGTTTCTAGTCCACATCGGGAATATAACGGGAGTGGTTGTAAACGAGTGGAGGGGGAACAAGAAGGTAAAGCAAAGAGTCAAGTAGTCGGGTGAAGAGACAGAATGAGGGGTGATTTCAAGAACTTCTTGAGAAGAAATAAATAAAAAGAGACTGAAGAGTTAGCAGCGCTTCATAAGAGAAGGGAGGAGAAAGAAAGGAGTAGAGAGAGAGAGAGAGAAAAGAAGGAAACGAAAGAGGAAACGAGGAAGCAGTGATGAAAAGCGAAGAGTGTTCCCTAAAAAAAAGACCTGCTAATGCCCCTCGCCATCCAGTAACACCAACCTCCCCCACCGCCACGCAAACACCCTGCCCTCTTTTACCTTTCCCTTTTCTGGTCTTTCTACCCCCTCAATATCCTCTCTCAGTCCATCCCTCCTCATCTTCGTCTCTTTTCTCCTTCCCTCGATAAAGAGAAAGGGACCCAAACCGACCCTCTTCGTCCCTCTCCTTTCACCTACCGACCCCACTTTCGGGGTGGGGGAAAGGAGCGACCTCCCCCACCTCCCCAACCAGCCAGTCACTCCTCCTCCTTCCCCTTCCCCCGCCCTTATTGATCCCCAAGGGGTACCTCCGGCACCGGGAGTGAGGGGGAAAGGGGTTACCGGGTCCACGATGCGGGGACAGACGAGCGGGTCGGGGGGGATGCGGTGGAGGGAGGCAGAGAAGGGGAGACACTTTCGTGGGCCTTGAATGAGTGTAACGAGGGCTAGGGGATTTTGGGGGGTGCGCGCCCAGGAGTTGAAGGGATGGGGTAAGGGCGGCCGAGGGGGGCGGGAGAGAAGGTGTGCTTGCGAGGACGAATTGATACGCGTTGGTGCGGGATATCGCGGCCGCGTTTGGACAAGGAGATAGTGGACGTCAGGGGAGGCCCGATATTCTTCCCACTTTGCGGACGGAGAGACTTAAAAAATCCCTCGATGGAGATTTTGCTAGAAGATGCACACTCTGGAACCCGTCGTCTCTACCGTCCTGAAAGCTCTTAGAGAAAAGCATACTGAGCGAGTCCCTTGGCGGAGGTGGTCAGGGATAGTCACAGATGGGTTTGGTACCGTGTGGCACAATTCGTCTCGCGAAATAGTTTGAGACTGCAAAATGGGGGTGAGAGACGTTTGGGAAGATGAAAATGTCATACTATGCCTTTAAATGATCAGATGACTCGGATTTGATTCTCAATGATGAACTTGCGTTATGGAGTTAAACCTACCTCCACTTGAGAGACGCATGGAGAATGCTTTTAATGAAACCAATTTCCTCAAAACTCTGGTCCCCGGACCACGATACATTCATGAATCGTGAATGAATGATTCGTGAATCGAATGATTTGATTCATTCATGGAAGTCGAACAGTCCTAAGATAGTCTGGGAATTGTACAGGTTGGATTATATTATACTTGGAGTTTTCAAGTTACTTTATTTGAGATATTTTTATTTCGTTCATTTATAAGATGGAAACTATACCAAAATTTAATTGCACTTTAAAGTTTACCGAATTCGCAATTTTAAGTACGAGATTATTTTGATAGATTAAAGTTCATGCTGAATCCGGTCAACTAATTTTTTTAAACAATTAAATAGGCAAATTCCAAGAAACTGCAGGAGATGCCGCAACAGTAACTTTTAACGAAGTCATGGATTCTTCCGTCAATATGCATTTCAATACAACAATTTCACTGTGTAAAAATCTCTCATCTTGATCGGGATAAGAACCCGAATCCCTCGACGTCTGGCCGAGTGCTTAAGCCAGTTAAGCTATCGAGGCGTCCTCTTGCAGTCTTATATTTTGGGGGCTTTAAAGGAACAATATCCGAACGGGTTCGAATCCCGGTCAAAGTGAATGGCTTTTACACTCTGGAATTTGTGCATTGTTATGTACATTTGGCGGATGACTCCGTTAAAAGATACTGTTGCCGTATTTACCGCAGTTTCCAGGAATTCTATCGCCGATAAAAATACTTAGGTTTGTGCACATCACATTTACCAGCACTTAAGAATGTATGCATTATATTTTTCCATGAATGAACCTTATTTAAGGCAAAAATTCTCCGCATGGGACCACATTCTAACTTTTTGTACACATAATAATCCAGTTTTAAAATTATAATGAACTCTTTGTGGTGGTCCTAAGTAGGCCTAAGTGGATCAACAGCTTTCCAGCATTTTTTAGATTCTGGATTACACGTTTATAATGTCACTCATGGCTTAAGGATATTAAAAAAGTTTGGTATAGATAACAGTAAATTGCTATTGATACTCCACTTATTAAGTATTTTATATTGTACGCAATGAAGTAGTAGCTATTAATATAATTCTTAGGTGTTACACTCACAGAAACTTTTTAAACTGCTTCACTTTATTTTATGAGAGCAAAGTAACGAATAGCGTTCTCACTTATTTTCAAAGTTATCCTCCTCTACTCGTGTGATGGCGATATGCATTTTTTACACTAATGAGAGAGTATGGAAAGATAGAGATAACGTCAGGAAATCGAATTATTCTTACGCAGTTACTATTTTCATTAATGTTTCAGAACGCTATTGCTAAAAACCCAACGCCTATGATTTAAATTGACAAACGAATTTAAAATATTATAAAACATATTGCAATATTGCAGTAAAACATTGTCAAAAGTTTTAACCGTAATTAAAAAAATATATATTTTGAATCCTCGTAGATTCTTCCTCATTTTTCTTTTTGCTACTGCATACATGTGTACCCACAGATATAACTTGACATTCTAGATTATAAGCTTGAAGCGAGGGTCAAATTCATTTCGAGATTGGGGAAGGTGCGTTGTGCATTTCAGGATTGCCTATTTTTTTCGTCGTGTAGCTTCATGCCTGATATGTGATATCTCTTTTGTTTTCAGATCCTCCATTACACTAGCGTAGTTAGAAAGGGCCATGCGCTGTAAAAAATGCACACAGAGGCGGCTTGCTCATAGGCGCGTGAAACACGTGGGCTGTTGTTACCTGCGTCATGCATGTCCCCTGGGTGCTATTACTTTTTGCTTCCGCTGCTCTGATTACGATTTTGTTGCTACTGTAAGCGACGAATGCAAAACCGAGCCGTGTAAAAAGTTCGTGCGCGTGCACATTACCATTTGTGATGATTTTGCACCACCCTCAATCCTTATCCTCTTTCCGGTTACCTCAACCCGCCAATATTCATTGCATTTTGATAAAGTATTAAACAAAATACTCTTATGTTGTTTAGTTTACCAGAAAATAGAAATAATGAATTCCCAGATCTTTTCTACAATGAAAAACCTTGTCAGTATTACTGTAGAAGCCACAAGCAAGCCAGCTGACTGATAACTCTTGATCAAGGGGGTGTAAAAATATCTAATAAACTAACATAAAATAAACATCTTTAGGTATTTTAAAAATGAAATAATAGTTCATATTACAATAGTTCATTCTTCAACCCCACATACTTTCTGCATCCTTCATGGTATCCAAAATGTCTACTCTTTTCCTCCCTAAACTTCGGTTTTCCTGTGTTCCCCCATATCACCGTTTTTAATAATAACATATCCAAACAATATCAAAAAGAAAGATCCATGATTCTGGTGATTTAGTTATCCAAATAAGTGAACTAAATTTTTCTACAGAATGAAGCCATTTCTTTCAAATATGGCATTTGTGTAATCTTTAAAGATTTAGCTTGCTTATTTTGGCAGTAAATGTTTGGTAAGAAAACTTTATGATAACTGAATTTTTAGTAAAATACTTTGGGTCTCTTAAAACCATAATGTAGGTTCATGTTTTTCAAACAAAAGCTTTCGTTCCCTCTTCATTCAATTTCAAAATATAGATAATTAACTGCCAGGGTATATTTCCATGAAATTATGAACATTTGCCGTTATTCATATCTGTGACGGGGATGTAGCAGTGGGCATGACACGAAATGGCCATGGAGAACTACAGATATGAGAATAGCAAAGGAAAATGGTGCATAAATAATCTTGAAAATTTTTAGGACAGTGAAATAAATGGTACCGACAAATATTTGCAGGAGACCGTGGACAAGCACATCGAAAATTGACTGCTGTCATGTATGCACACGTTCTGCCTTATGCGTAGTTATCGACGTAATTCATCTTTAATTTCTCTCTCAGAGCGGAAAATTCCTAAAACCGGCTCCATATCTGCATACTAGATGGAATATTATCTTATCTTACAGTTTTATTTTTTCTTAACGTATTCTATTTAGAAAAATTATGTTAATCGGACAGTTTATGAATAATTGCAGGAAATCGTGAGTGATTTTCTCTCTTTTAAATGAGCCAATTTATTAGTTATACTGCTATTAATTTTATAGACGTTTGCATATTTTGTTTGGCTGAATTTTTCTAAGATTCATCTGTTTTAAATACTCAGTAGAATCTAGTAAAGCCACTGTGTAACACTGCACATATGTACCATTTTTCTGCGCAAAATCTTTAAAGCAAGCTTTACTCCATCTAATATTCCTTTAGTGCGTATTAACAGTCACTATTTTGAAATTACTTATTTTTAAAAAAAGTATAACAATGCTAACATTTGAAAAATCAATGTCAAATGAGAAGAGCTAATAGATCATGTTTTTGTGGAAAAAAAATGTTCAAAAAATAAGTTAGCTGCAGCATATAGTATCTGTATCGTGTGAATTTAAAATTTGTCTAATTCTATCTCTTCATCTTCTCTTCCATGCAAATCATTCGAAAATTTTTACGAGACCAATTAGCATAAAAAAAGGATTCTTTATTTCCAGGTCCACATATGAACGAAATAATCATTGGGAAAGAAGTTATGAAATTTTTTATCAAAGAATTTCACCACGCTGAGTAATTAAAAAATATTCAAATAATACCGTACTCTGTAGGGCACTGACAACATTATTTAAAAAAACAAAAGTACTACATTTATTATGGGCTAATCAAGGAACTAACATTAAAAATCTCCAAAAATAAAATGTTTTTGGTGCACTTTATGTCATAGAGCATGAAACCAGAGAGATTCATAATCACATGAGCTTATACGTACGTTGGCGATTTGAGTTGTAAATATCACAGTGTACCGAGCTCTCCTCCTTTTTACAAATATGTAATCCAATATTTTCCGTTTTCGTAATCCGTATACGTGCATCTAAAAGCATCTCTCGTATGATACATATCAGATCAATAGTATACGTCCCTTAACCACTCATAATGGCCACAATTGCCTAAGGACTTTATTACTATAAGGTGATCTACCGGTTAAGGCAGGTTTTTGGATGGACGCAACTACCAAATAAATATATTGTGACGACTAACAGAACTCAATCCGGCAACCTTCTCTATATCAAATCCTTCTTCATATATGTATAGCTGATAGATTATTATTCTGTCGTTGTGATCTATTCCGAGTTTTTCCGGGATTTCTATTGGATGCATCTTGCTTCAATTTGAAAAGAACAGCACCAGTGAACAATTTATATTTTTTATCACTTTGAATGAGAAATTATTCCAAAAAGTAGAACATTCTGAATTTCCCTAATGTTGATTTAAACAAAATAATATGCGCCTAATTTTTAAATTCAAGGATGTGTATGCTTATACTTACAGTAGCATAATTTTCCTTAATATCAGCGAATTAATATCAGTTGCGAGTTCTAACTTTTTCCTTTGAAGTTGATCAATTAAAGTGTAAAACATGGAGGAAATGTTCGTAAGTGTTCGGATAAGAGGAATTACTTCTAAAAAAGAAATACTTGAATGAATTCTTGGATGACACTGTAAACTATTGCACTTAAAGTTGAACATTATCTCGTATCTTCATACAGCATTGACTTTTGAAACTATAATTCATGAATTAAATTTTTTCTCCAATAGTTCTCAAAAAATAAATGATACTTAATGTATTACTGTATTAACCAAAAACCAATAAAAATTGAGAGTTGGCGGAAGTTTATGTAAATTTTAATTTCAAATATATTTCGTTTTCATAAATTTAAAAAACTGAAATCCGCCATATGGTGAACAAATATCTATTCACGTGCATATACATATAACGAACAGGGATAGAAAGCCATAAAAAAACAACCGTAGTAGAGGTGGGGAAAGTGGAATCAAGCAGATCATTAGCGCAAAAATATTTCCTTGACCGGGACCTGAACCAAAGGTCTTTCTGCTTGCAAGATCTTTCGACTTTGTGAATAATCTTTCTATAATGTTTATAATATTAGCTTCAGTGGGAAAAGACAAAAACACAGAAAAACGGTAAAAAGAAAAGAAACTCACTAGTTTCCGTATTTTCGGTGGTCCAAGCGACCTTTCTTAAAGGAGAGAATGAAAGAACTATTCTGAACTGAATGGAAGAAAGAGTTCTGAGACAAATAATACATAGACATACACATATTATATGTATGTATATATACATATAAATATTTTGCGTGTTATCTGTTTTATTCTGTGTTCTGTTGTGCCGTCCAAAAGTTATATATAAAAATAAATTATATATATATATATATATAATTTGTGTGTGTGCGTTCAAAACATAACGAGATTTTTTTCATTTTGCGGGCTTGGAGAGTGAAGTCCGACTGTCAAACCTTTCTTTATTATGTTGGTATACATGCCCCTGAAGTAGGATAAAACTTTCAGCTGTTTTCTTTGTGGATTTTGTCTTTGACAGCCACTAAGGTTAGACGCGTTATATGAACTCGGCGATGTTTATTTGTTAACAGAAATGGATCAAGGAATGTGTATCAAATTTTGCGTAAAAATGAAATAAAGTGTAACAAAGTGTGTGAAATGTTAACAAAGGCCTATGGTGAGTCCGCTATGAGTTAATAAAAAGTTTACGAGTGGTATTAGCGTATCCAAGAAGGCCGTGAAGACCTTGAAGATGACGAACGACCTGGACGCCCCAGCACATCAACAATCGATGAAAAAGTGAAAGAAATGTTTATTAACGACAGCCGAATCACAATTAGAGAGGTCGCTGATAGTGTTTGCATATCGATTGGATCATGTCATTATATTTTTCCAATTTTTTGGGCATGAAACGCGTGGCAGCAAAATTCGTTCCAAAATTGCTGAATTTTGAACAAAAACAGTGGCGAGTGGAAGTTGCTCAGGAGTCACTAATGAAGTAAACGACGATGCAGAATTACTGCAACGTATTATACCAGGTGACCAAACATGGGTTTATAGATATGACGTTGGAACTAAGGCTCAATCATCACAGTGGAGGCATTCTGGCTCGCCAAGACCGAAAAAGGCTCGACAAGTGCGTTCGAACGTAAAGGTTATGCTCACTGTGTTCTTCCATTCTAATGGCATAGTGCATCATGAATTCCTACCGCCAGGTCAGACGGCCAATAAGAAGTACAACCTACAAGTTCAACGTCGTTTGCGTGAAGCAATCCGAAAAAAACGCCCGAATCTGTGGAAAAACAATTCATGGCATTTGCAGCACAATAATGCACCAGCTCACACTTCATTACTTTTTCGTGAATTTTTGGCCAAAAACAATGCTGCATCGATTTCCCAGCCTCCATATTCGCCAGATATGGCTCCGTGTGACTTTTTCCTATTTCCAAAAAATAAGAGAACCTTGAAAGGCCGTCGTTTTACAGCCGTAGATGACATTAAAAGCGCATCGCTGAAAGAACTAAAAGCTATCTCAAAGAGCGAGTTTGAGAAGTGTTTCGGGGATTGGAAGAAGCGTTGGCACTAGTGCATGATCTCCAAGGGGAACTATTTGAAGGTGACAAAATCAATGTAAAAGAATAAATTAATATTATTGTCCGAAAAATTAAAATTCTCGTTATTTTTTAAACACGCCTCGTATATACATATACGTTATTCTTCTTTATAAATGAGTAGTATCAAATTTGGCGGTGCCTGTTGCATGTACGGTTCGGAATGCATGAACATGCATCCTTAAAGACTTGGCCATAATTTAGAATGAAAAAGAATTTTTTTAATTAAAAAAGGTCAGGAACCTGCATAAAATTAGCAAAAATTCGATAATAAATTTGGCCACTTTGAGCTGTTCCTAGAGACTACTGGCTTGCGGGATGTTTGTCGAATATTATGCAGTTCCAATAAGTGACAGCTGTCATATGACCATTTCTTCTCAAGTACCGCGCTCGGGCCGTGAGGGGTTGGATGAGGGGGAATGAGCAGTGGAACGAACATTCACTCGATTATCACAAAGGGTATCTCCCCACACTGGCGGCTTTAACTGCGTTTCGCGCGCCGCTCGACAAGCCCTCGCCCCCGGCGAACGGCGTCGTTCTTCATCTCCCCGGCGATCACGACCAGGGCGGGCTTATAACCCACTCAACGGTAGTGGAGGGAAGGGAGGAGGAGGGTGAGGCAGAGAGTTTACAATCGGTCACTAAATGGAGGTCCTCCTGGGGGGTGGCCTGCCGGGGACAACGTGGCAAAGAAGCCTAGTCCCGAGGAAGCTAGGCACGTTGTAAATTGGCAAGAGGTGGCGGGAAGCTTCAGATGCAGACGAGCGCTTTAAAAGAAAAAAAAGAAAGGGAGCTTTATTTTCCGGAGAGGATGCCTTCGTGCAGAGAAAGGGAGAGAAGGAATATAAAGGAAAGGGGATTTGCGTACGGGGTAGACGGAAGGAGAAACAGGACTGAGCGTTCGGATTACTGGCCAGATGATACCTGGTTCACATCCCGAGAAAGTCATTTAATCTTATAAAATATATGAGTCGTGTGATCTGTTGGATACTAAAACATCATGTAAAGAAAATAAAAGATAGTTAGATGCGTAAATGAACAGTTCTCCCTACTCAGAATACGGGAATATCATATGCCTAAAGGTGTTGTACAGAGTGAGATGGACCCTAGACCATCAAAACCAATATATTGAAGTGATAACTGTATATCAGCAACCGTCAAAGATGCTCACGCCACATTCAAAAATTAAAAATACTGTTATAGCCTTGATAAAATCCCATGAAATATGACCGAATTTAAAGATAGTTAAGCATAATCATGCTTCAAAATTTTCAACTAATGTGATAACTTGTTCGCCAACAAGATAAAGGAGTTAAAAATTATTCCTATCTCCATTTAATAAACATTATTGCTTACAGATAAGAAAAAATGGTATTCATTTCCAATTCCAACACATTCCTAAATATGATTAGTTTGCTTTATTGAGAAACAGATATTTGTCGAACACTTAAGTCGAAACGAAAGAGAAACTGGGCGCTATAAGCTGAATGTCAGAACTTCACATACCTTTGAGCTCTACAAGAAGTCACCTCTACTCTTATCCACCAAATCCAATCTTTTTACAAGCCTCTGTGATTTTTAAATCCCTAGGAGGGTAAATTTGAAAGGACCAGAACCCCATGAAGAATAAATTTGAAAATCAACTATTGACGTTTTTAACTCCATGCCTGTAACTTGATTGAAAGGATCTAAGATATTATAGGTAGTTAAAAAAATAATAAAATAAGTTTGCTAATATTCCTGCTGCATAAAGGCACCTCTAGGAAACAGAAATAAAGACTTGCAATACGGCATAAATAGGGCTTAACATGAATAGGGTCTTTCGTAAACCTATTAAAGCAAAACTGGGACAGCATCATTTACGTTCAGGTAGCAACTCAAGCATTTTGTTGAGTAACGAGCAACGTTTACGACGTTTAGGGGCAGGACTTCTTTTCGTGCCTGATTCATTGTCGAATTACTGAAATTACGAACTAACACCAACCAACAATGGTGTAAATGGTATAAAAATACCATTGAAAGGAATTCCGGTTTTCCTTCCCATTTTTACTTTATGTCAATTTAGACAAAGTCCGTTCTGCATGCAGCAATAATGCCATTCTCTATGCAATCCTTTGGGCTCAGCACTGTAAAATCTAAGTCCAAAGAATAATGACATTTGCGCATTTAGGGTATGGAGTACAGCTACTTTCTCTGTGCCTTCTCTCGTTTCCAGCTTATTTATATTTAATAGAAAATTTCATAGGGTTGGGAATAAACTTGCCCAAAATCAGAACTTCACGCCTCTCTTTTCAATTTTCAAACGCATATACACAAACATTTCACGAAAATTAATTAAAAGAGTGTACATGCTTTTTAATAATTTTATTTATGTTTTTTAAGCCTTGATAAAATTAACCAATGTAAGCAGTAATCGAAGGTAATCATAATTACACATTATTTATTCCAGACCCAGATTTAGATCCCATGATCTAATTTCAAAGCTGTACTATATTCGTAAATATCAAATGTGTTTAACCAGCGCATTACTAGTACTTCATACACATAATATAGTATACCTATTATACTCACTGACATCATGCAAATATGGATAACTGAATTTGGTCAGTTTAATTGCCTTAAAAAGAGCTAAAATACCCAAAACGAACACTAACAAAATATATAAAATATGGTACAGAGGGCTAATTGGCTGTATTATACTAGTACAAACAAAATGTTTTTCAATTATCAATAATGCCAGGGAAAATACAAAATCCCAGCTTGCTTTTCTTCTTACAGAGAAATTTTTTCTTCGAATTGTATTTTTCCTAGCTATTCAGTCTAACTAAATCATTGGATCATTTAAAATATATGTGGAAGTGGGTAAATTATTTTCGAGAGTTATAAAGCTGAGCTGAAAGCATATTTAGCCAAATGTAGGTTCATGAATTATCCATAACATTTTGAATATTTTTCAAGTTGTTTCAAGTGAATTTAATATTCTTAATGCTGAAGATGTAATATAAACTATTCGCTGGAAAAAAACACTGAGTATTTCATTTCCTGAAAGCATTATTCTAAACAAATCATTAAAGATGAGAAAAGGTGCAGCGCCGAAGGAAATATACATACTTACCCAATGATCAATTGGAGAGAAAATATGTCATACGTATTCAGTGAAAATACTATCTGCAAATGTTTAATCTGCTTTCCTATGCAGTGTTAAATAATATATTGTGTTTCCTTTCAAAGTAATTATTTAGCTTTTTTAAGATATCGTGGTAACATGATCCTCAACTCGTAAAGGTTTGTGTACTGAATGATAACCACAGGAAAATCGCCAAAACGGACGGTAATTATCCACGCATAATTTTTGGAAATTTTCAATTTATGTATTTACTTGGTAATTAAAAAAATTTTTGAAAGAGAGTAAAACGAACAATAGATATTCAAGAAATTAAAGTGTGTGAGAAAGAAACTAACAGACTCCGTTTTGTAGATGACACCGCTATAATAGCAGAGTATCCTAGAGATCTCGAGGCATCATAGCATACAATGAATCAAGATCTAAAGAGAACTGATTTGAAGGAATATAGTATAAAGAACAATATATTTATTGTATGTATGAGAGAGAGAGAAGGCATGCAGGCAGATGTTGTACCATGAGAAGAGAAACTAGAGCAAGTGAAATCATTCTGTTAACTCTAAAACTAAAAATGTAGGATAGCATTAAACGGAAGGAGACTGGTGGATAATTAGCGGAGAATAGTTCAAGATACCAGAGCGTCTATTGTATTGAGGTAACTGCTATGCTTGAAGGAGGTAGACTTAAAAACAAGGATATTAATTAGGAAAGGATGTGTATGTGGAAGAGAATTCTATGGATCGGGTTCTATGGATCATTGGAAAAATCAGACCAGAGAAGAATATAAGCCTTCAACACTAGTCGTTAGCGGTATAGGTTAAAAAACCAAATAAACAAGAAATAAAGACGAATATAGAAGGAAAGATGACGAGAAAATTATATGGGAATGAAATATAAGACAATATAGAAAAGGAGAGCCATCGGCCACGGGATCATTGATCGGGCATGTCTTCAGTCGTAATAAATCTGTTAAGAAAATAATAGAAGGGCAGGTGACACGAGGCAAATCATGAGAAAAATAATGAGCCTAAGTAAAAATAAATATTATACAGATGATATAAAGGACTCATAGAAGTACAACTTCTCTGAGTATAATTAGAAGTACATCTTCTCTGAAAACAATTAAAAATGAAAGAAAGGAGGACTACAGTCAACCGTTCTTCGAAATGAAACAATGGCGATGAGTGACATTTCTTATCCAAAATTTAGCAGCAGCCCTAGTTATTTTACCAGCAATTAAATACTTTGTTTGATGCTGAGCCACCGTTTACAATTACTAGTTGTAATTTTCTCATTCAGATAATATAATAATTCTTTATTTGTTGATTTTTCGACTCAATTGTAACAATTCAGTATTTCCAATACAAACTACGTAATTTTTCCACACTTTTTCCTCAACATTCTAATAAATAAATATTATTACATATTCTAACTCTCGCTTTGTTTTATAGTTCGTGTTTATATTTTCTGCTAAAGATATTTCCGTTAAAGTACGGCCAAAATTCAATAAAGCTGGAAAGAGTATAAAAGTATATTTACTTTTGTAACATGAATAATATTTATTTCCAGCTCGGATCCTTAGAAGAGGGACTCCGAAATGCCAATTAGAGTACCGCTAAAGACGCTTCAATCCCGGTGTTTCTGTCGAAACGCGTCGTGATGTTCACGGAGACTATCACATTACGTTCATTACCCGTAATTTAGTTTTAGCCAAAGTGATGACACTGTGAATACTTTACCATGAACAGTATTGAGCCGTCCATAAGCTCACGGATGTCTCAGAAGATTGGACGGGAAAGCTACGACAATGGCGTCGGAGAGTTGCCCTCCCCTTCAACTTGCACGCGATGAAGAGGCGGCGAGGACGCGGGGAGAACGATCCATCCTTTAACTTAGCGACCCGCAGCATCGACGTGGAAGTTGGAGCAGAGGCGAATGGGCCCGCTAATAAAAGAGCTCGCGGAAGGCGGGACGGCTTTTTGGTCGCGTAACGATGAGCGCGGATTGCGTGCGACAAACTACCTGACGACAAAGCAATTTTGTCACTACCATCATGAACGGCTGTTCTCAAATGGCTTTTAGTTTTACTGGTTTATATGGGGGCCGGCACTCGTTTTAGGTGGTCATTGACTCCTTTTGAAGCTTTTCGACCATTAGAAATTTGTAGAGCGGTGAACTCCGCCACAACCGTACAGTTCTGCAAACGCTGTGCGCGTGCGTAGTCTCCATTCCCTCTCACTCCAAAATATACATTATGCGCCTTTTTGATGTGAGATTACTTTTCCTCAAGCTAGTACTTTCCTTCCTCAGCTTCTCTCCTACTAATTTCGAAAAGATGACGAAACTATCAACATTTAGTAGCAGTGATATATACATTTGGGTTCTCCGCCTACTGAGGTTATTTAGAACCTCTAAGAACTCAAAGCTTTTGTAAGAAAGATATGAAACGAACCCAAATAATTTTAATAATATCATTAAAAAAAATCAATGCAAGAGATTTTTACCTTACATCACTGAAATTTTTCAAGAGTCGTAGGAGAACAGATTCCTTTGAAAAGCTACAACTCGGTTGAGGACATCTGGGTTATTCCCCAGCACAGAGACGAGACGCCTTTGATGTTTAGTCTACCGCGTGCCCTGCGATAGTTCTCGCATTTTGCTAGTAGGTGACCGACGGTCACAGGTAACCTTTGGCCGGATAATCGCATTATTCACAGAGAGGTAGAATCTTATCTTTAGTAAAGACGTGGGAGTGATTCACAGTAAAAGGTTCTATTCCCGATCGTGTTATGGCGACCTTTTCCATTCGTGTACTTCTGACAGAAGATGACCTCATCCCAGGATGATACTAAAGATCCCACGAAGATGCTAAATCCACGGGTGCAAATATTGTTCACATTGACCATCTGCTAAGTGTCATTCCACTACTTTTGTGATACGTTCTTTAACGCCGGTTTCGGCTATTTAGCTGGCACCACCAAAGATTCTAGTAGCAATCAGAGCCTCCTTATGCGCTGAATCGGTCTTCTCAATTTGGGGAATTCCTTAACACCTCAAGAACCGCAGAACAGACACTTAAACACATTTTTGGTTGAGGGTGAGGCAAGATGTTTCCTGGAGGATAGAATGAAATGGATAAAAAAGGGAAATGGAAGGCAGCGCACTCATCATCTACACCTACAAAAATACCCTGCAAGCCACCAAATAAGGTGTGGGGCAGGGGATCATCAAGGTCGTATTAATTAAAAAAGGATGGTTGATGACATCTTAATAGAGAAAACCTCCGCTGAGTAGTTACTGAATAGATAATTTTGCCGTAACGGTTCCATGGTATTAGGCTGCCATAGCGAAAGCACAGACTGAATCGTAGTGAAAACTATCCGCCTATGAAGCTCGAATGCCGATTGAAAGTTTCTTTGAATTGCAACTGATATTCGGTTGCAGTCGTGGAGGATTTCGAAAAATTAGCAAACAGAATACTCGACAAAATTAAGAAAATGAATACTAAGGGATTCTTTGTCTGTCTGTTAAAAATATACAAAAATCGTGGATGAAAAATAACTTAATCTACGCTAAATCATGGATGTTTGATCATTGATAAAATTTTGAAAATGTAGTTACACATGAGAGTGCTCCTTTGGGTGGGTCTCTAAAGGTGTATTTCCAAAAAATAAGAGAACCTTGAAAGGCCGTCGTTTTACAGCCGTAGATGACATTAAAAGCGCATCGCTGAAAGAACTAAAGGCTATCTCTAAGAGCGAGTTTGAGAAGTGTTTCGGGAATTGGAAGAAGCGTTGGCACTAGTGCATGATCTCCAATGGGAACTATTTTGAAGGTGATAAGATCAATGTATAAGAATAAATAAATATTATTGTCCGAAAAATTAAAATTCTCTTTATTTTTTGAACACACCTCGTACATATTTAATTACGATTAATTCCATCACCAGGTTTAATACATTCTTAGAACTACTCGTGAATTAAAATTTTGAAAGCATATTTTCCCGAAGTATTTTGTTTGTAATTAATAAGGATTAGGTAAGAAATGAACAGGATTTCTATTTTCATGTTTCGTAGTTTCATAAGAAAGAAAACTGAGTGACACCTAATCATTAATTCCAGTGTGTTTACAGACACTAAGGGAAATGTATCTACAGGAACGGTCGGTTTTTATCAAAGTAAATAAATGGAGCTCACTTATGAAACGGAAATTCCGGAAATAGGATAACGCGGGGCCCAAGAAAAATATTCACAATGGAAAAGTGAAAGGGAGGCTTCTACCGAGTCTTTAGAGTGAGAGATTTATTTTTTAATGAACATCATATGTATGGATTTACATGCAATCCAAAGAACGAAACACGAAAAAAAGAAGCAGAATGAAATAGAGAAGTGTAATGGGACCCAGATTCTCGAAGAAAGATACTTAAGTGTGGATAAAGGACGGAAAGATTTATATCCATCTCTAAATTGATGAAAGAGGAAAAGTGATGACACTATGATTGCTATACACCCTATTTATGCAACAAATGTCTCAGACGTCGTAAAAAAGGTGTTATTATACCTTCTGTCTTCTATTCAAAGAAGTTTTTATCTTGAGCAATTGAAAGTGATATTTAATTAAAATGGGCAACATTTATTTCCAATCCTAGAAAACGAGTTTAAGACGAGAACATGAAGTTATGCAGATGAAGAAGAATTATCCGAATTACACACTACGTTCATATTTTCCCCAAAGTAAGGTTTTTTCTTCCAATGAGGAAATATAACAATCATTACCATGACCCTCGGCTTATTTTTGGTCATATGTATTCATTTAATGGAAACACCCCATGGAAAATCATCCCATTTGATTTACACTAATGCCTAAAAACACCATTTGTAATAATGATGTATATCAGGAATCCGTATCGTAGAATTGGCAATTTTTCTTGATAAATCAATAATATAATCATAGTTGGCAGATTTGTACAGATCAAAAATGTATGAGTTGTATAAAAATTATCTCATGCATTAAGAAAACCTTTTGAAGCAAATGATATATAAAGAAAATATCTCTCTAGAATTTGGTATTGAAGTCATGACTGAGAACTATTATTTTTTTATTAGGTAATTTACAGGTTAAGGTAGGTTTTTGGATGGACACACCTATCAAATAAACATTTTGTAACTCCAGACTGAACCCAGTCCAGCAACCTAATCTACATCAGGTCTCTCTTCATCTCTGTGTACTTCTTTCCTCCCTTCATCACGTCCAACATCCCAATCCTGTTCCTACCCTTTCCTCGCTTGCCCAACATTTTCCCCTCTATTACCTTCTTCAACATTCCACTACCACTCAATACGCCTTTCATCCATTTTTCCTGCCTCCATAGGATTACTCTCAACAAAACTCTCTCCTCACCCACAATCTCCAGGACTTCATCATTTGTTTCCTTTCGGTCCATTTCACCTTCTCCATTCTTCTCCACACCTACATTTCAAAAGCCTCCAATCTACGTCTATCCTCCTGCTTCAGTGACCACGTTTCCGCGCCGCACAGAGCTACGCTCCATATCAGAGTTTTTACGAGTCTTGTCTTAACATCCCTACTCAACGTCCCCGTCATCAACTCCCTCCTCCTTGAGAAAGCCTCCTTGCCTAGCGCAATTCTTCTCCTTACGTCCCTACCACTTTGACCGTGTTGGTCCAAAACACTTCCGAGATATGTAAACTGTTCTACCTGCTCTATTTTTTCCCCGCCTATTTTAATATTTAGCTTAGCCTTTTTATTTCTGGAAAATCACATTACCTTTGTTTTATTAATATTGATTCTCATCCCATATTTATCGCACTGAACCTCCAATTCACTCAGCATGCCTGCAATCCCTTGTCTGACTGAGCAACTAATGCTTGGTCATCAGCTAACCTGACCGATTTTACGAATTCTCCTCCGACTTTCATTCCTACCTCCAGTTCTTCCCATGCCTCTTTAATCATTTCCTCTACATATACGTTGAACAGTACCGGTGACAATGGGCAACCCTGCCTTACACCTCTTCCTAACACCGCCCATCCGGACTCTCCGTGCCCCACTTGCACCTGAGCAGTCTGAGACATGTACAGGTTGCGGATCAGTCTCCTGTCCATTCAATCCATTCTTATTTTCTTAGACGGATTAATTTTTCCCAATTCACTATATCAAAGGCTTTTTCGAAATCTACGAATCAGGCAAATACGTCCTGATTGTATTCTATACTCCTCTCGATTAGTGATCTCATTACTGCAAAGGCATCACGCGTACCTCTTCCTTTCCTAAACCCAACTGATCATCCCCTAAGAAACATTTGCCTTACGCTCTATCCTTTTGTTGATTATCCTGAGATAAACTTTAGCTGCGTGGGATATCAAACTTATTGTTCTGTAATCCTCACATGATGTAGCCTTTGCCTTTTTTGGAATAGGAACTAACACCGATCTCACAAAATCTTCCGGCCAGATTCCTTCCTCATAGATACTTCGAATCAGTCCATATATGGTCTTCTTCCCACCTTTTCCTAACCATTTCAACATTTCTACAGGAATTTTGTCCACCCCCACAGCCTGATTTGCTTTCATCTCCTTTAATGCCCTTTCTATTTCATCGTCGAGTATGCCTGGACCTAAGATATCTTCTTCTACGTCATGTTCCTTTTCTATGTCTAACCTTGTCGGCCTAAGCTCTTTACCATACAGTGTTTCTATATATGTCTTCCATTACTCTTGGATTTTTCCTGGTTCAACTATTATCTTACCCCACTTATCTTTAACTGTTAGCACAGATCTTGCCTTCTTACTTCCCGATAATAACTTAACCTTGCTGTATAGAGCACCAATTTCATCCTTCTTCTGTTAACTTTCCATATTCTCGCATTGCGTTTTCCACCATTCTACTTTTTCTTTATTTGTGGCCCTTCTCAATTTATTGTCTAACTCTTTGTACTTCATTTTGCCTAACTCTGCGCTTACATTCTTTCATCTTCTTCTCTCATCCATCTTTGCAATCATCTTAGCCGTTACCCATGGTTTTCTTATCCTTTTCGCCTTAACGATTCCTATAGTGTCTTTAGCTGCTTCCGATATCCATTGCTTGATACATTCCCATTTTTCTTCGATAGTACACCGTTCTTTTCCGTCATCCATCATTTTCTCTTCAGCCTGCTGATACTTGCCCTTGCCTCGCCGCCCTTGCCTTATCTTCTTGAAATGGACGGTACATTTCATAACAACTAAATTGTAGTCAGAGTCCGCATCCGCTCCTGGGAAACTGCGAATTTATCGCACTGCTCCTAAATCTCTGCCTAACCATAATATAATCTAACTGGTACCTTTCTGAGTCACCTGGCATTTTCCATGTATACCTACGCCTTTTGTGGTGTCTAAACCATGTGTTGGTGGTGACTAACCCCTGTCTCCTGCAGAATTCAATCGCTTTCTCCCCGCGTTCATTCCTCGTGCCTAACTCATAGTCCCCCACCTCACCACCCACTCTTCCTTCGCCTATCATCGCATTCAAATCCCCCATTACTATCAAATATTTTCTTGCAGGAACACACGCGATTATGTCCTCTAATTCATCTTACATCCTATCGATTTCTTCCTCCTTGTGGTTGCTCGGTGGCATGTATACCTGAACAATGACCAAGTTCGTTGGCTCTGATTTAATCTCTACGAGTAAAATTGTATCAGTTGCTTACTCCATGTTGACTACGCTCCTTCCTACCCCTTTATTCAATATTATGGCAACCCCTTGTTGGCTCTCGTCCCCGCCGCTGTATATCACTCTATAATTGTCACTCCAGTAATCTCCGCTATCCTTCCATCTCACTTCGCAGAGACCTAAAACGTCTATAATACCTCTCTCCATCTCCCGCTTAAAATTTTCTAATTTGCCTGCCCTCAACAGTGTCCTGATATTCCATGTTCCTATTCTAACTTCTTTCGTTTTCTTTTGCGTCTTCTGTCCTGCTGCTGTTATTTCTCCCCTGCAAGGGTTTCGTCGGATGACGACCGCGTAAGCCTTGCCTCCCCCGCTGCCGGGCACGACACACGGCCGCTTGGGCCGAGTACCGTAGTTGCCAGGACTCCTATTCTCTATAGTGCCCATCATTACATTCTTGGGAATGACAATTGTGGTGGTTTCCCGTTGCCTTCCTCAATAGATTTTTTAACGTGACACCGTCACTTAATGGCCGCCCCACTGGGGTCAGACGCCTTTGCAGCCGCTTCACTGAGGAACAGACGTTGCGTGGACTACCTTTCGTCTGGCTCCTAACCTTCGACCTATCTGGCATGGGTGACCCTACCAGGAGTAATTATTATTACTCCCGGCAGTACAGCTCTAGGGGTCAACGGAACACCCAAGCCCTTTTCACCACGACAAGGTTGTAGTCCATGGGAGGGGACTGAAAACTATTAATTCAAAAGTAAAGATCTCAAAAATATTCTTTGTGCTTTTTTGTAGCCACTTAAAAGTTTTCTCCAAGTTAACATGTTTTAATTCAAGATGAAATAAAATCAAAAAATATTTCGAGAAAACCCACGAAGACCATCAATTGAAAAAAAAATTATTACTTCATTGCCAAGACTTTAGATGAAATAGAACTTCTCCCGGTAAGTTAAAGGTTTTTTTTACAAACATTCAAAATGGAAACCAAATAAACTCTCGGAATAGGCGAAATAGGATAAACTGACCTCGAAAAAATACACCTGAGGAACAATTTTGGAGAAATTTTCTACAAGGGTGGAAAAATATTCAATGAATTTTACGGAAACAATGGATTAAATATGAGAAGAAATTGATGGCAACAATGGAAGAACGATTGTGATTGGATACATTTCCGTACAGGAAGAGTGACGGAAAGATGAACATGAAGGGGTGGTAAGAATAATGAGGTGGGGAGGAATTTATTGGCGTAGGGAAATGAAGAAGACGGGGAAGCAGACGGGGAGGGTGAGCGGAGGCTAGTATCCCTGCAAGAGGACTCGTAATCAGCAGAATTCCCGCATCTAAAAGGACCCAGCTAGGATTAGCGTTGACTCCCCCCTAAAAACCTCATCCCTTTTCGACTAGAGGGGAAGAGTACTCCCCTTTCGCGTTCCCTTACCCGAAAGAACACCCTCCAGCATCCTCAATCCCCCTTCTCCCACCATCTCAGACTCCCCCATTCTCTCACTCACAAACCGTTGCCCATAATTGGACCATTACGGTAGAGAGATGAAAACTCTCTTTCTTCCTCACTCCATCCCCTTTCTTCCTTGTGAGTCCCAGGCGACCTCTAGCGGCCGTAGGAGAGAGAGAGAGAGAGAAAAGAGGGAGGTAGGGAGGCAAAGGGGATGGATATCGGCGTGGAGGGGAAGGTAGGGTGAGATTGGGGAGGTCAAGGAGGGAGGGACGGGGGTGTGTGCGAGAGAGAGGGATGGAAATGGGGGTCTCTTGCTTAATGGTCTCCGGGTTCCGGCCCCTTACGTTGCCGCTTGCTCGCGGTCCCTCCGCTCCGGATAACAACCCACCATGCCCCACACACACTCTTAGTGGAAAACCCTCGAAACGGTCTCCTCCTTTTCCCACTCATTCACATACCCTTTCCACACTCGGAACTCCCCGCCCGCCCGCCATCCCCCCCGTACAGTCCCTCACTCAGCACCAACCCCCCTGTGAATCTTGCTCTATGGAGTGAGACGGGGAGGGAGTATATAGTGGGGCGGTGCGAGGGGAGGCAAGGGCCGACGACAGTGCGAGACTGGAACGGGCGGTGAGGAGTATCGGAATGAAATGCCCAAGGATCGGGTCAAATAGGGTGTAAACAGAGCCGGGCTCATTTTCGGATGGAGGGGAGGCAGTTATGCGTCGTTGTCTTCGACGAGTTTGGGGATAAAATGAAGAAGTGGGAGGGCCGTGTGGGTGGAAGCGGTTTAGGGGACGGCTAATTTTCGCATTTCGGAGGGAGAGAGGAATGCGATGCAAGTTGCTCTTTTTGGGTGTGGGTCCGTTGGTGATAATGGACTCGCCTCCGCACTCCAGCAGTTTCACTTAGCCGATTCTTTCTCAGGAACCACTCGTGTTGTACTCATTTGTTGTGTTCCTTCACCTTGTGAATATTCGTGTATTTTGAAGTGGAAGGCATGTACTACGACGAATTTGAACCTGGAATTTTTGTAAAAGAAAAACAACAAGAAAGTGGCGAAGGATAGCGGAAATTTTATCTTCCAATATCTCGTCTTCCGTGAAGTGTCGTTCAAAATGAATTCTGTGGTCTCCTTTATCATTGATTAGACGGTTCAATTAACATTGAATTAATTAAATGCTCTGACCCGAGCACGGGAAGTAAGAAAATTAAGTTAATGGATTTGTAAAGGACCAACAGAAAAATATAGTCCCGTGATAGTATGCTTCCCACAAAACAGTCGTGTGTGTGTGAAATGCGTCCTGTGATATTGCAGGGCTTTAATTAAGATAATGCATAAAATAGCCTATCGCAAGATCAAATGCTTCCTATTCGCTTTCGCTAAACAAGACATCGAAGTTATTATATTTGATTGTAGTTGAACATACTAGAGTAATTCATATGCATATCTTGAATTCGAAAATACAGTCGATAAGATTTTTTTCAATCAAAATCCATTTTCTACTGGTGACGACTATTATGCAGACATAAAGGTTAAACAGACGGGAGGCATTTAAACTATCATATTGGGAAGGAGGAGATTCTGGAATGAAGAGTGAAATAGCCATCTTCATGAAAAGTTGAGTTTAACATTTTCTTCATGCATCATGCTCTTATTAGTTTAGAGAGTGGAACATTCCTTTAACAATTACAAGGAAGAGGAAAAAGGAGTCTCTAAACTTAAAAGCGCCGTCTTTTTTATGAATAACGTTATAATATATTTGTTACCTGGGGACTACCTGAACAATAAATGACATGCTTAAATAACAACTGTAATCAATAAAAAGGGCGTATAAAATCAACTTTTAGTTTATTCTTGAATATATTGGACTGTTATGTATAACGGGATGTTTTCTTAATTTTCAATAAAAGACGCACCACAAAAATAATTAAGCACCAGAATCACACTGATTTAAACAAATAGAAATCCGAGACGAAAGTTCCTAGTTTTAAGAAGCAGTATTTTTTCTAGAATCTTATTTATATATTATGCATAAAAGCATAATAAAATTATCATGACAATACATACTGCGTTCGAAGTTAAGAATAATACACGTTATTTCCGACTAACTCTGACGCACTACTACTTATGAGTATTAATTTTTAATAATTAGATTACTATGAATGAGTATCTGACATATAGAGAAGTTTTCATCGCCGAAAGGAAATACAGTTAAGCTATGTGATAGAAGAGTTATAAACTCTATATCCCAAAATGTAATTATAACCACAAAATATTCAACATTTCATTTCATATATCATGTAAGAAAAGAATTTTTACAATTTTTTCACAACCTTAGGCTTTTCATAAAAATAGTTTATTTACCAAACAATCCATCTCCATTAATCTATTTTTCATAATGTTATTCAAATATATCCACTGTATAATTATCTTTTATCATACGTGATTAATTTTTAGGGATCCTGTCTACTCATAAATTACAATTTATGACATTATTATTCTAATTATATTACAGCATTTGCGTCACAATCGGCGTTAAGGAAATATTTTTACGCGGGAAAAATATAATCAGGTTTCCACTGACCATTGTAGAATGCTTTTAAAAAATTGCCGTGTGTATGAACTTATTCAACGTGCATTGTAAAAAAACGTGTTTGCCAACATAAAAGGTGAGATTCTCCCTCGTTACGTTGGTGAAATCGCGGCTCTCTCACTAAATCTCGTGAAAATTTTAATAAAGGGTCATTTGCAGCCTCCCTGCGGAACAGCAAGCGCTGTTTGAAGCAGTCTGTTTCCTCGCAGCGGGAATTCCATTCTCATTTCCATAACAACCTCGGTCATTCTCATGACGGCAGAACGTCTCCACAAAATTCCTTTATGCCCCTCCTATTCTCAGAGATATTTCGAGTCTTCAACTCCGGTGCAAACTTCCACTGAGCAAAACAGCTTTAGGATTGGATTGGCAAAAGGCTTACTATATCATAAATTTCTGTTTCTACGTGTGCCAACTGCGGGAATGGATTGTGAAGAAATAACCCCAACTGTTTTCCAAGTAACCGCTAGAATATTAGAAAAGATCCAAGTGGGACATATTTAACAATTATGTATGTTTCAATGGAGGGAAAACATGAATAATATGATTTGATATGTTATTAATTCAATATTTTTGGGATTTCCAACACTCACAGCTGGTTTCCGTTTTCATTTTCCTTTATCACTGAAATATAAGACCATGCATTAACTACAAATATATTAATTTTGGACAACTAGTTGAGAGAAACATAAATGAATTGGTGATGGATCCAAAGTTAACTTAATGCCGAGTTTATGAAACAAAAAATAAATTTTATTATAATAGATACATAAATTATTTTTTAAAATCACTCAGCCAATGCTAGCCATTTTTTTTAAATTTGAGAAATACACTTACATCTAAGCAAATCTCAGGCATATGCTTGTGAAATTGCTGGTTCCTGAATTGCTTCTATTCAATAAATCATCGAAATTTTGCTAGTTTTATACACAACTCCAATAATCGACCAGATAGTTTTGATAGAGGCTATTGTTTATCCCAAAATGAATTTAGGCATGCAGAATTCATTCATTTATAGAAAGATGACGACAGTTTCTCCACGGTATATAGGCATAATTTTAATACGATTCCAATATTCTTTGATATACTTAACATGGACACAATACGTGCGACAGATAGGATAACCTAAATTCTTTTAAACACTCTTTATTTTTTAGGCTTCAAATCGTAAAAGTATTTAACACATTTATTATCTAAATTAAGATGTATCGACAATAGTATTGGAGGTAATGCTAAAAAATATTATTGTAAATATTTTATCATTTAAATTTTTTTAGCATATTTTTGATGAAATGATTAAACATTACTTGAGCATGAAAATTGGGAATATACTCGTATTTAGAAAACATGGCGCACGTGTAAGACGATTCACAAAAATAATTAGTTAAAACAAAAATAATTCAAAAATATATCTAAAATTACATATTTTTTTAGATTCATTTGAATGTATGTGAAGTAGTTATATCATTACTTGAGAATAAGTTTAATTCACATCGGTGAATTAATAAATGAATATTATATAGCAGTGTTGTCCTCCATTTACCAATTATAATAATTATTAATGCTTGTTTATTGGACCTATAATGGAAATAGTGTAAACGCAAGGTATGGCAGTGATCTGTATTAGTTGGTGTAGAAATGCTTATATTAAAAAAATTCAACAAATTACGTTTACTAGTGCCATTAAAAATCGATTGTAAAGCACCTCATTTAAGTAATAGGCTGAAAAGCAAATAAAATAAATCTATGTCATGTATATATTCTATTGTTTCTGGCTTCACTTCGTGGAAGTATTTAATATCCATGCTACAAAGAAAGACTTGTACTTTTGCTGTACCTCATGATGCCCAAGTCGGTGAAACGCGGTGTACCATATAATAAAAATATATGAAAAAGTACAAGTCTTTCTTTTTAGTATGGCTATGTGATGTACTTGTCTTGTCCTTTTTCTATGGAAATTCTCAATTTCGTGCCGTTCTTCTCAGAAAAAAAGTGAATTAAATCCTCACCTTTCCTATTCCATCCTCCTCCAATAACTTATTTTTCCTATTTTGTTGCCATAATACGTCTCATTCTTTGTCCTCATCTCATTCCCATGGCGTAAAAATTTACGAAACATACTTATGTCTTCCACCCTCCCCACCCACCTAATTTCCCTTTGCTTGCACCTTCATCGCCCGCAACCCAAGGACACCGATTGCGCAAACCACCGGAGAGACAATCTCCGCATCTCTCATGTCCGTCTCCATATGATCCTCTCCACGTCGTTGGGGACGTATCATTTGGAAAAACACATCCTCGTCAAGTGTGCTATGGTCCAAAAAATCCTTTTCGCATTCTCCTCGTGGCACAAGCTGTCAAAATCAGTCGTCGAGAGGAGGCTAAACAATAGTGGGGTTTGGCGGAGGGGCAGGGAGATGTGGGATAAAGCCGGACCGAGCTGGAGAGACTTCCTTCCAACCCCTCCCTCATTCCTTCTCTATAACCCCATTTCCCGCTCAGCCTCTCTCCCCTCGTTGCAAACTCTTAGCTCCTTCCAGTCGTAGGCGAACGACCTATCAACGAAATACGAGCGTAAAATGTGTGTCACTTACCGCCATAGAGTTCTCCGGATTCCGCTGCTGGGTTAATCCATTAAAAAAATACAGAAAAAGTCTGTTTAACCTGGAATCCGAGGAATGAGGATATTGAGTAATAATCTCCGCTTACACCAATTACCCAAGTTGGTCCTAAATCTTCCCATTCCACTTCCATTATAGGAGTTAACTGGTTAATACGTTCTGATCCTCTAATATTGATCCACATACATTTTTATAATAAAAATGCTATGAACAAAATGAAAAAATGTACGATATAAGAAAATAACAATCATACTCTTAAGTAGTTTCCTCAGATGTTTTCATTCAGTGATCTGTAGTCAAAATCTTCCTTTGTAGGTTAGGGTCAAACATACCAGATTGGTCTGGTATGTTAGAATTGAATAGAAAGGTTAGGTTGTAGACGATGGGTAGTTCGCGCAGCGTCTGTTCCCTAGAGAGGCGGCTGCAAAATCGTATGGCCCCAGCTGGGCGGCCATTGGGTGATGGTATCATGTTAAAAACACGATTAAGGAAGACAACAGAATACCATCTCAGTTATTAATACCAAGATTTTATCATAGACTGTATAGGGAAAATGGGTTCTGATAATTGTAGGACTTGGGCCAATTGGTCCTAAGTCGCGCTAGCTACCAACTATTAATCCAACTTCGTGAGGATCCCATACACTAGCAACATTTTCTAAATAAGGCCTAGCCATCGAAAGACAGGATTTCTCTTTAACCTTTTCATCACATTTTCCCAGTAATTTTATAATAAATTAGCTTGCTAATAAATTAAAATTTGTTAGCTTGTCAATATATTCTCCGTTTGCATGTATATTTCACTCAGGAGAATTCTTGGGTGAGATTAATACCAGAATATTTCATCGAGTTAACATTTTATAGCTAGGTGTTCCTGACGCAGTAGGCATGGGTTGGTTCGGGAGACAAATGCTTTTTTCAGAAAATTCACACCAAGACACCGACCCCGATTCTTTTTGCTCTGACATACAAAAAATAAAAGTGTTTCCTTGATAGTACGATTACTAATGGATCAGAATAACGTTATCCAACCGCTGTAGGGTCATATCCGGGTCTAAATTAGTCTGGTGTGTATTCATCCCCTGTCACACACCCTAATGGTGGCTTGCAAGTTCAAAAAGTATCCAAATGTCATACAATATTCTAGAATATTTGGCGGGGATCGTTTTATTATCATTATCAAATACCTTGTAAATTGTTGGCTCGATTGTATCTGATTCATTTTAAGTACACTATTGTATACAACTCTAGCACTGACTCTCACATCGTATTAAGCTAAATGAACTAAAATGTGGAGGAAATGATTAAATAGACATTGGAAGAACTGGAGATAGGAGGGAAAGTTGGTGGGGAATCCATGAAATCAGTTTACTGATGATGAAACTTTAGCTTTTCAGTGTGCAAAGAGAGTGTAAGCATTGCCAAGTGAGTTTCAAATTCAGTGTTGTAGATATGGGATGAGAATCAATATAAATAAAATAAAGGTTATAAAATTTTCCAGAAAGAAAAAGGCTAAGCTAAACATTAAAATAGGCGGGCAAAATATAGAGGGGGTAGAACTGTTTACCTATCTCGGAAGTGTTTTGGACTAAAATGATCAAATAGTAGGGACATAAGGAGGAGAATTGCGTTAGGAAAGGAAGTTTTCACAAGGAGGAGAGGAATGATGACAGGGACGCTGGTTGAGTAAAGTTGTTCCAAATCGGTTTGCTAAAAGTTTGTCATAGAGCATGGTAATGTACGGTTCGGAAAGATGCTCATTAAAATATGATGACAGTCGTAGATTGAATGCTTTTGAAATGTGGGTGGGGAAGTGGGAAGGATGGAGAAGATCAAGTAAAGAGAACGGAAAACAAATGACTAAATGCTAATTATGTTGGGGGATGAAAGGGCACAGTCGGAAGTAATTGTAAGGAGATAGAAAAAATAGATGTATTGCATACTGATTGGCAGTGGAATGTTGAAGACTGTAAGAGAGTGGAGAACGTTAGGAATAAGGAAAGGGAAATAATAGGATGAGGATTTTGAATAGAATTAAGGGAGGAAAGAAGTATACAGAGTTGAAGATGGACTTCGTGGTAAAGTAAGAAGTTGAGTTGTGTTTAGCTAGGAGAGAAAAAGAAATATTTAGCCGTTGGGTCCATTGAAAATCAACACTAACTGGTATATTATCTAATAAGAATTATTGTACAGATGACACCTTAATAGCGTTCACTTAATTTTTCCCTGGAAACGAAAGTTTATGGGTGGCTATTTTATATATAGCAATCATATATTTTATATTAAGCAATCATTGTACGTGTAAATTCCCCTTTGATTTCTTCATGGACTTTATGCGTTTTTAATGTATTCAAAGAAAATAAATTATTTTTATTTGAAAACTCAAATTGACCATCCAACTTTTCCATTTGATTATCAATTATTATCGTGTTATTTTTACTCGAGACAATATGTATTTATAATTTATTATTAAACGAGGATAAATTAAAAATTGCGAAGTAATTTAATGATGAAAATAATTATCATAAAAATAAATAATAATAATAATTCGTATATAGCGCAATGGTAATCGAATATCACTTCATTAATAAGTAAAGAGGTATATATGAAGAGTGTTTACATTAAATTGCATTCACAGGAACTCATTTACAAGGGAAAATAAATACTGGACGCATAATCCAATTTTGATAAATACCTTTCTAGCCAAAAACTTCATTAAAACGCAAGCTTTACATTTCAAAAATGTACACGAATGCATATTATTCTCTTCTCTTCGAATTCTAATTATAATGGAATATGGTTGTTAAATTTTTATGCTAATTTTTACGCAAAAGGTTGACATTTGATATTCTAATGATTTATGACATGGTAACCCAGTGTATAGAACAGGTTTCTGACCGAAGGGCCAGCGTTTGATTCCGGGTGACGCCTATGCTACACCGAAGTTGTGTGATTTTTCGGGTATCTCGTGTTTCTGGGAAGTCACAGCGTGACATTGAACGAAACTGGTTCCACTTTCCTCGTATGTCAGCTTCCTACGCTGTTGGGATTTGTATTTACTGAGATCTTCCGTCACCTATCAAACCATATTTAGGGCCATATTGTGGATATTTGAATGAAATTCTGTTAAGCGATTGAATTTTTTGGTGCATATAAGATTTTATCCGTGGAAGCCTGGACGTCAAGGAAAATTGCGCTTTTCAAAGGGCAAAGCTACCCCAACCATCTTCTTTCAAACGCATATCCTGAGTTAACTCTCATTTATGTACATCCCTTTTCCGTCCATTCCCTCTCTTTTCCAACTTGTGTGGTTCAATCTATTTTCAGTGTTTCTCTGTTCTTTAGAAGCGAAAAGTCTGAGATGAAGAGCGGTTATTAAGATGAGAAAGAAAAAGACCACACCGGAATGACTTTGATTGTCCTGAGTACCATTGGACACGGTGATAGAGACAATATAGATGAATCATAAAGCTCCGAAATTGGGCGTCATCATCCATTATATTCCTATATCCCGCGCTTCCTGAACGATTCTTTCAGAAAATAAATTTTTTGACATTTTCGTGATGATTTGAGAAATGAAAATTTAGATTTTGTGTCAGAAATAATGAACACGAGAAAATGTCTTAAATCTCAGTGTCCCTGCATGTTTACGAAATTTACTCTCGTGACTTCTTTCAAAGTTATACCGTCTTAGATATAATATATAATACGATAATTTTCCTTTGCATGTGAGAAAAATTGGTTGGAAAGAAGTCTAAAAATAATGCTCTCATAGATTTACTTGGACGAAGGTAAAAGTTAAGCTCGAGGAAAGAGGCACAGCAATCGCTGATCACGCAAAATTAACCTCCATCTATTGATGTTACGCAGGGGGCAGATTGGCTCTCGGGAGCCCATTGATGGAGGGGTCTTGACACCAACAAATCTTCCCGTGATGGGGAACCCGGCGTGCGGTAACAGCGCAGAGGAAGGGCGATCTATTACCAATGGTGTCGGGAGTGAACCATACGTTTGGGTCGACGGTGGTTGGGACATAGGGGGGCTGGCCTGTCGGTTGGGGCGGACCGAAGGATGAATGGGGGACCCCCCCCCCATGGAGCGATGTCGAGGTCACCCGTGATGACCTTGGATTAAGGGTCTCTTTCTCCCAACGAGGCGGATCAATTCCTTTAGCCCGATTCCTTACCCTCACGCGTGTAACCGGAGATCGGCCCAAGTAGTGTTCCGGTGCGGCATTCGCTCACGAGATTGCACTTGAACCCTACCCTCAACTTTTGCCACGTACTAATATTGGATAGTAAAAAAGATTCCTCGTTTTGTCGAAAACATACACACGCCCACTCCTTTCCCGGATCCACCCCACCAGCATAACCTCCCTCCCCCCGCTGACTCCTAACCTAACACCACCTTGGATGACCCCATTCGTCCTTGTCTGAATGCCACCTTTGCACACAAGCACACACACACACACGCACAAACCAGATATTTCCTCTACCTCCCCCGTAAGACCCTTAATTTGACACTCTCGTAGTCGACCACTTCCATTTATTACGTGCAAACGCGCAGTAGCAAGGAGATTGCATTAGCATGCAAGCAGTGGTCCTCGTTACCAATTATAGCATGAATTCCCTCTGGACGTGGAGCGGCTTGGAGCTTACCCGTGGGGGTGGTAATTCTGTGTCCTGTAATTTAAATATTTACAGGGACTTATCAGAACCAGGAAATTTCCTATTCTCCGTTGCGCACGGCTCATTTGAAATAGCAATTTGTCCAGCTGTCTCAGAATGAATGAATCGCGTTGATGCTACGTTCCACAAATGACTCTGGGAAACACCAATAGAATTTTATGAACAAATGATTTTTTTTCCAATTCAATGAATTGAAATTCATTCAATATAATTACTAAACCTCTTCAAAATTATTGCCGGCCCTCCATTTTTGTTGTCACGAAGGAGTTATGAGTGTTATGATGACCCGATTTTAATTAATATTTTGCTTATGCGAATGTAAATAACTAAAATATTTATTCGATTGATATGAATTCAATTAAGAGTTTTATTGTTTGAAAATAAATGTAAAACTTTGATAATTTATTACCGTGAGAGAGTTGAGATGAACCCAAATGACATTTAATGCAAAAATAATCAGGTTATATAGATTTTAATAAAGAAATGTGTGTTATTTTTATAATAATTATAGAAATTCATTGTTTCATTCATATTGGTCTAAACAATAAAAATTTCACGCCATATTAGAAAAAATAGAAAGCACTACTATCATGTTACATGTAATCGTTAAAATAAAATTACACAAGGTCAATTAAATTGCCTCATTAAATCAATTTACATGGAACTGACTGTCTCTTTGTAGCTATTTAATGTTATATTGAGCCAATTTATAGAAATTTGCTTTCACGTTTCGATTATGAAATGAGTGTTTACACTGATAAACCTCGTTATTACTCAGCCGATTATTTAACGATTTACTTTGAGGATCATGAGAAATTCCCTTGTTTCCTACCCAGTTTTACTTTTATTAATAAAGTAGTATTATAACAGCCTTTGTAAACGAAATTATAGTTGAGGATACATATAAATTTTTATTTATGTCTTACTACATTATCTCACAACATGTATTACTTCATTATCTCACTTAACGTATAAATGTATGACACCAATTATACATGTGTTCGAACACGTTCTGTTGCGTCGACACATTACTCCCTTTTACAAAAATCTTTTTGCTGCATGTTTATGTGTAGGACAATCAGTATATGAAACCGAATATCACTTTATTTAAGTTATTCAATGGCCATTATACATTATGTTATTGTAATTTCACATTCCGCTGATTAATTATATAAATTTTTGGGAACTATGTTTTGTAGAATATTGATTTACTTTACGTTGCCAAAGGAAAATATGTTGCACTATATATGTTACAAAATAAACCAATTACGTTTTAACTAACAAATATTATTCCCTGATGAGGGTTTGCAAATAGGCTATTAACTTAATAAACCTAATAATCGGTTCATAGGCTCATGATCTGCAGAGAGTTACCTACCACTTAGGTAACCTGTAGCTTACTCTCGGCAGTGAAGCACTTCATCAGAGACTGCAAACATGTCGGTTAACCCGAATCATCATAGAATTCCCTGTCATAGAGTTGATCTGCCATTAGCTGAGTCTTTAAATTTTAAATGTATCCTTTTAATTGTGATGGAATATGAGGATGATACATACGATTATGAAGATGTGATATTTTATAATATCAATTTCATCTCACAATGGGGCATTTAAATGAAAAAAATCATAATCTTAATAAAACTCAGAGTAATTTCATAAAATTTTATGAGTTCCGAGAAACAGGATTAACGTAGGCTAGACTAATACACCCCGACTCAATTAATATCCAACATATATTATTCATTCAGCTAATACAACCCAATAATGGAATGTCTTTTTATGTTCTACTATGGAATCATAAAATAATTTTGAAATTTTTAGATATCTATCCTAAAGCAAAAATATATTCACATTTTTAATATTAACTCTCACATAATTGATGATTTACGGCGTAACTTTATGGAATCGATTCATGTTGGAAATGAAAAAATAATAACTTTGTGATTCCACTGAAAATGTATTACGAGACGACCCGGGTCGTACGACGTTGAACGTCGAAACTCGGATCGTCTCGTAATAAATTTTCAGTGGAATCACAAGGTTACTATTTTTTCATTTCCAAGTTAACTCTCACCTCCCCCCTGGTCAAATATATCTGACACTACGTTTAGACATATTGCAACAACCTTTCTCGCGGACTTCATTTTCCCCTGATGCTTATCAGTATCTGCCGTGGAACGATGTCAAAGGCAAAGTTGTTCCGTTTTGGTCACATATTGATCGTTCCTTTTTTATTTTAAGTATCCAGAACTTTTTATTTAAGCCTCAAAAATAGCAATAGTTGAGGGACTGGACGACACAAAACGGGCGGACGATCTTAATTAAAGACCCTTAAGTCCAGCGGTGCAGACGTGATTGCGATCGGGTGGACATGATCCGAGTGCGGTGGCTGTCACCTCTGAGAACCCTCAGCGCCATCCTTCTCACCCGATAAATGATGAACTTGGGGCGCACGAGGCGTAAAAGGAAGCAAACCTGGAGTGGTTTGCTTCACTGCGGAAAGATTAGCAAACGTGAGGATACCTCCTGCGAGGCGATGCGAACGATGCCGAAACTTGATCTTGCCACAGGTTCAATCAGAGCGAAGAACAAAGGGAACCTTTGAGCAGTCCACTTTGAAATTCTTGCACTCTCGCCTTGAACGCAGGCTAATGGCAAAATTCATTCATCTAAAATTTCGCTCTTTCACCTCGAATATTTAAAACCAAATTTTGATAAATTAGATCAAGTCACTAATGAATTTTTCCTGCATAATTTAGGTAAAAATGATGGAAATGTCGAAGTTCCACGCCTAACAATTTTGTTTATTTCACAAAACTAAATATTCATAAGAATAAAAATACACTTTATGCCGAATAAATCAGTTCAATAATTATTATCCTGGTTACTCGAGGGAACATGGAAAACATTTATAGTAACTATAAACTTGAACTCTCTATTATTTAAATTTTGGAGAGACTAAGAATGAATTCAAATTGAAATTCTAACTCGAAATGTTTTAAGAAATATGGTCAAAATACGGATACATTTTTCCAAAAATTTCTCTGTTTTGAGATAAGATACCGGTAACATCATTAACAAAAGAAATTAGGAGTTGACACATTGATATTTCCAGAGTTATCTAATACCTTTTGGCTGGCTATCGGGGACCTACTTGCTCCTTTATTTTCTTGATGGTACTTCATAATTTTCCTCTATGTATCCGTGTAACCTCTTTCTCTAAAGAAGTTTAATAATTATTAATGATATATTAATTATTATATTATAATAGAGGACTTCAATATATGGAATATGGTAACGTTTTTTATAAAAAAAACATTTGTTTCATGATTATGGAAAATCGAGTACTTCATTCCTGATGTTTGAGAAGAGCTTAAACATTTCATTAATACTGCTATGGAGTTTTTATAGGAGTTATTCTCGTGACACACGTGAACTGTATTGGGGCAAAATATTGCCCTTAATTGTTTACCAAAGAAAGTCACATATAAGAGTCAAACAAAATTTTGAACAATTTTCCTTTCATTTCATATAACATTCATGCATGCAGTTCTTATCTTTAAAAATTTGAAATTACGAATTACCAATTGAAATCTGATGAATAACTTTGAAGATGAACGACAAGAGTGACGAAGTACAATGATATTTTCATCGTGTGGAGTAAAACGTCATTTTGAACGTAATTCTGTATGAGAGAACTGGTCCACAAACCTTGCCTGGGAACATTTTATTTCGTTGGTAAGTTACACTTAGTCTCTGAACATTAATTTTAACAAAACCATATTGCTAGAGATCCCTTAACGGGTGTTGAATGTAGATACACAGCGGTATGGATACAAGTCCCGCAACGCTCGAAACGGCTCGGTTTGCTTGGAGACAACGGATTCCATCCGTCCGTATACGCAGTTGAGTCCCGCTCTCCCCCGGGATCCCATAAAACCCATCCTCCCCAACCGCCCAGCCCGCCCGGCTTTAGCCCTTACCCCTCCCCTTCAGCCCACACCCCCATCCGCCCCACTTACACCGATCTCTTCCTCTCCCGTTTCCAAAGGCGACGAGCCCCCGACACCTGTTTGTCATGTGGCCTTCGCATCCAAGCGGCGGGGGAACTTGATGGACTGCGATGGAACCCTTCCCCCTCCCTCCACCCCTTACCCTCGCGCAAACAGACACTACGCCGAAACTCTCCCCGTCATCCCTCCTCATACCCCTTCCTCTCTCGCCGAGCGAAATGACTAACTCAGTACTTCCCCTCTCCTGCCCTCACATTCACCACCCCCTCTCTGTCCCTCTCACTTCGGTACTTGTATCACGGGGCTTGCGAGGGAGTAGAAGGAGATGTGTGTGTTTCGTTGCCTCCGGCTCGCCGCTCACCCCTTCACCTTCGGTCGTCCGCTCCGTTCCCCGCCAGTTTCCCGCCCGTCCCGCTTCAATAGACCGGATTCTCGTGACGTCGTCTCTAATTTACACCTCAAAAGGCCGTCCGTCCTCCCGACGAGCCTGGCCTCCGTTTTTCGGGGTGTCTTAGCAGAGACGGCGAAGTCGGAGGCGGCGCCACTCTACGGTATGGAGGGGGACTCTAGAGAGCGTGGGAGGCAACTCTCTCCCGCTGCGTGTGGCCGTGGCCTTTATTCCTCCACCCAACTATTCTCTCTTCCTCTCTGGCGGAGAGAGGGAGAAAGCCCTCTATTCTGGACTGGATAGAGGGTTTTAAATTCTGACCGGTGGGCCTGGGTTCGATTTCAGGTGATTTTAGATACCCCTAGCTTCAGCCGGGTTCTAGTGTCATTGGAAAATCACTACCTATGCAAAGAATTGACCAGTTTCCCTTATGCAGAATCTGCGTATAATTACTCACTATTGAGCTTAACTTACATGAGCTCCATTTTATATTATCAAGCAATCTTTCGCTTGATTACTAAAGTATTTTTCCTCTTCCAATCTTACTTCGACGACCATTTCCCTACACTTTTCTGCCATCGTTTAAATTCTTGTCCGGCTCGATTTGAGGTGAATGATAGGCTTTTCAAGCTTTTCGCAATCTGAGGTATGTCTGAAATACTGCAGGTGGCATAGAGATAGAAAACGGCTCCTATAACCGCAATATAAAATTATTGGGCGTCATAGGTCCTAGTGTTTTGGGAGTTCTATTCCCACCATTCAATCATGCTTTTCTGACTTATGCGAAGTCGTTTTTATTCAAAGGTCAAAGGAAGATTGAAAACTAAAACACTCCCAGCTTAATCAAAACTTCTCACAGGGAAAGGAACTGGGCTCTACGCTGATTGGGAAATATTATCAATAATATGTGGGGTACAGGGCTCAGTATTTGGTTTCCCTTACATATCAAGTTAACCTTTGGGTTGATTACTAAATTTTTCCCTCCCTGCCTCTTTTTCTTCCCCTCTTCTTTCGAAGTTCATTTGTTTTCGCCGCACCTTCACCACGGTTGATATTTCCCTGGAATCGCACTGTTGATGCCGGCAAGCCTTGACGATGTCCTTGCAAGGAAGAGGAAAGTTCAGGATGTTCCTTCCTCTTTTTTTTCGAGTTCCATGGGCATTCCAACGGGAAGAGAGACGGCTGCTGAGTGAAAAAAGAACGAGTTGTTCGCTGCAAAATTTGAGAAAACTTTGCGCAGATCCCGGAATAAATGAAGAGCCATAGGGAAACATGGAAGAGTCCAAGTATTTGGAAAGTTTTGCCACCGAGGAGAATGGTGAGCCATTTAAGAGAAAGTAACCAAATAACTTTTCCCATCATCTTAATTTGTTACTTGACTTAATTCCATTTGGTCTATAGCCCAGATGATGTTTGAGCGCGAATTTAAGTGGAAAAGTTCTAAATTCTTCTAAATTCGACGGTTTGCACCAAAGAGAAGCGGACAATTTGATGCAATAAACTCTAACGTAATCATAGTTTACAATCAGTCATTGAGGGTAGCCAAGACATCCATTTTTATCCGATATTAAATGCAAATCCATCTTTGAGCATTTAAATGTTAATAAAAGTTGGAGTTCAGAAATCCTAATCAATTTAACATTATAAAATACAAATAACTCCATTAGGGAGGTTATTGTACTTGTTTATTGAACTCCCATTTGTGTGATGTTTATAGAACCTAGAGTAAGCAACAGTCCGAGAATTGAATCAGGGTTATTAATTTAACGCTACATTCAACAATAGGGTCGTTCTTATTGGCACCTCGTATTTCGAGCAAATGCATGATAATTATATGTGACCACTATAAGCAATATTTTTGATTGACCATGCGAAGCGTTTCATAAGCTACGAGCGTGTGGTCCTTTTTATGTGTTCAATTAAGAGAATAGCGTTTTTTTCCATTCATAAAAACTTAAAATCAACCGATTAAGCTTGGAGAACAACTGAGATTGATTGCAGGTCATGTTTTTTTAATTTATTGGGTCAATCATTAAAAAAGAAACGGTATAAGTATAAAATACGTGCAGTATATTGGAAGTAGTAGGGATTTGAAAAGTGTATTAATATCTCATTAGCTAAAGTCTAAGAAAAAAAACAGTACTTTGTCACAATTAGCGATTTATTCAGTAAAATTGTAAGTAAGAACGAAACAAATTTTCTGTTTACAAAAACTACCCATGTGAAGGAAAAAATTCATAACACAATTTTTAAACCAAGACTTTAACTTATATATGACGCGTTGCGTCGAAACCTGCTGATCTATCAAAAGTTTACTAATGTCATATTAGGCATATACTTATCCAAATATAATTATTATAAAACAGATATTATAAATATTTTGCATGTTCCTCTGCCTTTGCTTATGGAAACGTTTCTCAAAATTGTTCTTCAATTTCATGCACAGTTAACAAAAGACAAGACAAACATAAGACAAGACAAATATAAGACAATAAATGTATTTTTCTGAAAAGAACGTAAACCACCAAGAATGTCAAAATAAATCTCATGTTTAGCTCTTCAGTATATTATACGACGCACTTATTATGATGTATATATCATTTCAATATTCAACTTAAAAATTATTTGTGAAAAATATCAAATATGACGAACGCTGATAGCGCAGCAGGAAATAACATGGACAAATACAGGAGCTGAAGCATCACCTCAAGAGCTATTGAAACTTGATTGGAAATGATAGTGAAATAATGCCGGGAAATACTAACTGTAAATTAAATCCTTATACAGGATGCGTAATTTATGTTCGTTAGTTTCGTCAATTAGGCATAACAAATTGAGGATTTAATCACTGAAACCATAGTTACTCTACAACCAACCGCAACTTAACGCCACAACCTAGAACCATGATTGAAAAAGTATCTTTGATCTAATATTAACGCGCAGTACTGTGAACAGAGGACTAATCACGAGAACGATAGAACTTATGAACGGAGGTTCTTTGGAATTTTAATGTGAAAATTAATATCGTTTCCATATTTGTCGAAGATATAACACATTCACCTAAAGATCATAGATTAATACAGCATCATTATGGGAAAATTATGAGCTCTTAACAACCCTCCATTTTATTCCGCTCCTTACCAATCGCGTTCCTTCTTACATTCTTGATAAGGCATCTGGGTAACATTATAACTTACCTATTACCCCATGTAATAAAGGTCTTCGTCGGTGATTGCTATTTTCCGGCCTTTTTCCCATTTCGTCATTCGGTAAGATATTTTGTCTCTGAGACTCATTAAGCGGAATTATTCTTAAACTTTCCTGATTGTAAATGAGAAATATTTCGCTCTGTAATTAATTTTTTCTAATTTAGGAAATATTTTTACCACACAGCTCTGTTGAACCCTTCATTAGATTCCGTGAAACGAATCGATTTTATAAAGGCGTCGGTTACAGGTGCACACAGAAGAATAATGAGATGCGGAATCAAAAACCGACAGGAAGTTTCAGGTGCGACATCGAAAGGGGTGGCTGATAAGAGGTGGCCTCCATTTGGGTGGGGCAGTGCTTAATCAGTTTGGGAGAGAGCGTTTCGAAATCTCAGTGCCGAGGACCACGTCCATCCTCTTGTCTATTTCATTTACCATCATTATTCGTTCCTGCTCCGTATCTCTATTTTCTATCGTGGGAGCCCAGATAGGCGAGTGGAGCTTCGGTGGCCGCGGCCTAATTGAAAGGTGATCCGAGTTTGGTGAATTGAGGAACGCCATCTCTCTGGGTATCGAAATGAACGGACGCTGACCGATGAATCTTCCCACCCCTTCACTCTATTTTAATCCCGTGGCCGTGGATCCCTCCTTTAATTGAATAGGAACCCGAGTTAGAATTACCGGTACGAAGACCTAAATTGAATTAATCCCGACGAAGGTGAGTGATTTTGACGGTAGGATTCATTCACTTATCAATTGTTCTGTGAAGAATCGGTCTTTGGTATGGGAGTACCAAGCACGGTCTTTGAAGCTGCGCACTCGCTGGCCTTCATAGGATGTCAAAAATTTATTTGTGCCAATGATTTAAGCTCAGTGAACTATTCCATTGCTCCCTACTTTCTGCGAGTGAGAATATTTAGCGAGCTGAAGGGTTTAGTTGAAATGGGGAAGAAAATATGCAATGAGAATGCACTGAAATAATCGATATTGTGCCTCCTGTGAAATGGCGCAGATTTTTATACAAACAAATAATGGCAACATCTTAAAAATAAACCCTCAAGCTAAAAATGCTAAGGTCATGAGTTTATTCTTCCATATTTTTCTCTCAAAAAGTGAAATCTTGACTATACCAACATCCCCAATGAGAGTTTTGGGCAGTAGGAGAATATTGTGAAGCAGGTGCTCTACAAATGTGATTATGCGGAGAAAAAAAATTATGAACTTCCGAAACGGAATTCCTACCGCCACGATAACCATAGATTAAATACTATATTTTGAAGGCTATAATTTAATGAGTAGGTGTTTGGAATTAGCAGACCGGTGGTATAGATACAGAGAGAAAGGTAAATTAGCTTCAAAGTTAACGTCCAAGGACTGGAATTAATTTAGTGTTTCTATTTAAAAGGCATAAATGTAGAGCGCTTATCTGCAACTTTGAACAAGTCTGAGCGTTTCCTGTCAATGTGCCGCAAAAGAAAGTAACTCTTTAAAAAAAAGTTTACTTTAATGATATATTGAGTCCACTTAGTATATTTTCTATTATTTATTGATCTTTTTTCTGCCTTGAGATGTACGGGTGTGTGTTTGAATGTGAACATCTAGATTCCTGATAAGCTTCGTTAGACAAAGATTTATTTAAAAAATTCTGTCGTTTTCTGTCGGATTTATTTAAAATAATCTTGATTTTTACTTTCAGCCATTGTAAAATGCTCTTCATTATTAAGATATCTACGCACATAATATTCTTCGGGCACATAGTATTTCATGTTATATATTTTTGAAGCCAAAACATTTCTATCCTACTTCAGTTTATTGTTTTTACGCATTTTTAGGGCAATGAGAGATTTTTGAAAGACAAACAGATATTCAGAGCATTATAAAATATGTTTGTTCCTTATTTTCCTGTCCAAGTAACCCAATGGTTCCATTCTATAAAGTCCTACCTTTCACCTAGTTATGAATTAACTTCAACGCAGTTCACTTGTGAACGTCGAAGAAACTTTGAAAATTTTCTTTTATAAAAACTCTAAGGGAAAACAAAGGATAGTAAAATGAGTAAAATAAAAACAAATAGGGGCAATAGAAAGATAATTCATTTGAAAATATAGTATTACTTCATATTTTACTCCAAGTATTTTAAATATTACCATCATTTTACATAATATTTACTATTGCTTCCACAATTTTATTTAGAAAGACGAAGTGAGTCATAAAATAACATTAGTTTAACTAATAAATACACTTTGACTAAAATTTTTATTAACTGACTAAATTTCCTTGAAATAGCGTTGCGTCTAAAGCGGAAGAGACGATTTTTGAGATCTCTTACAATTTTTTCACGGTCATTTCCCCTTGAAGAACCTTTTTAAAGCTTGAAGGGCTCAAAAGATAGAGGTTTACTTGAAATATAATAAAGTATTGAATAAATCTCTTTAGATCTTCAAAAGTTTGTTCCTTCTGGAAGAAAAAATGCGAGATATAAGCGCCGAGGAAATTGGATAGAGAGGGAGACGCGCCAGTATCAATCTCACTTAATAAAGAGGATAATCAAATGAAATCAATCAAATCCCCAAGCTCTCTCATCCCTCTCTCTCAACCTATTCTCTTATCCTATTCCCGCTCTTACTTCTCCCCTTTTCTCACTGTTCTCCCCCTTCACTCTCTCCCTGCTTCGTCCTTTTCAATCCTTTTTCCTAGCAAGAAGCCTATTGCATTAATATTGTTTACTTACGCAATAAGTAAGTTGGGGCTATTTACTGAATAATATAACGAAATTCACAATAAAACAAAGGATAAAAGAGGAAGAAGAAAAGTGAATTGAAGAATAATTTTGGAGAATGGAGAGGAGAGGAATAAAAATAATGTTGTTAGCAATTTTGCAATTTCTCATAGAGACAATGTTATATATGCCCTGATAATGAGGTAAATGACTAAGACACACTAACAAGTGAAAAAAGTATAATAAGATCTTAAAATTAAGAATCTTTATATTAAAAATTGAAGAGAGAAATAGAAGGTCAAAGCGTAAGAATAATCGGAGTAAAGACACTTTGTAAGCAGATTATCAATAATGATGACTTAACCAACCTTGCTAATGAGTGATTTTAGATTTTATGCACAACTGATATTCATTTTTAGCAGATTTTTAAGAGATTTTACTTCTACAAATTACTATTTTTATTTGATCTTTAATTTTTCCATATCACTGTCTGTCTGCCCCTCTGCCTGTGCACCCACCCATTTGTTCGCCTGTTCGTCTGTTTTCTTTTGTTTTCATATTTTCGTCTGCCTATTTGCACATATATCCTCCCGTGAATCTGTCTATTCAACCAACTTTCTATCAATGTTTGTATCCTCCAGTGTCTCCCACTGCTTTTCGCTTTAGCCAGAAAATTACTGGAAACTAAAGAGATAGAGGCGACAGCCTGAAAAACCAATCATAAATCTTAGTAAATACTTATAAATATTTTATTTTCTTGGAATTAGAAAAAAATATTTTTAATGGTACTAGAATTGATAAACTGGAATATTCTACAAGCAAACCAAGATAGTTTGGCATTTCAGTATCGATTTACTGTATTAAGAGGTATATACCGTAATGCACATGTATTTTTAAATGCAGCTGTTTGCTAGTTTCACGTCTGGGCGTCAGGAAATTGGCTAAGAGGATTGCGTGTTCAAATCCGAGCGATATCTACATGCGTGGAAGTAATGGCCCGTTGAGGATGCTTAGCGAGAGGTGAGTTCTACCTTCACATTTACAAACTTTTATAAACTTCATGACTCACTATATTTTTATATTAAGTTTCGTTAAACAGGTACTCCAAAAATGCATACACTCAAACTAAAAACCATTCAATGCTACTCAACCAGAAAAGGGAGCATTTTTAAAAATACATCCAGCCAAAATTCTGAAATCTAGATTCATATATGAATAATTTCCGAGTATTTATCTAAACATTTATCTCAATGCAAATGTTACAGCTATAATTATTCTGAGCGTTCTTAGAAAGAGTGAGACATTGGAGTAAACACCTTGAATTGTCCTAATCCAAAGTTAGTTATGGAGGTGTAATAAAACAGTCATTCATGGTAAAGCCGATGCTTGAGATGAAGCAGGAGCTTTGTGGCAAAACCTCCACGAGAAAGTCTTTCTAAGTTGATATGCACCCTAGCAAAAGTTAACAATAACCCTATCAAAATATAATCAGTTCCGCCAGAAATTAGTAACTAATAATGATGCATTTCAACTGCAAGGGCAGTGGCACTTGTTCTGATTTCGCACCATGTCACCTCATGCACAGGGTTGCTAGTATATTTACTTGTCAGTTTGGGTTTGAATTACTCAACAACATCTGCTTAGTTCATGTGCTATCAAAGTCATTTACAAGTCGATATTTGTCAAATAAACGTGCGATGGTCACTTACCAGCAGAGGTAAAACATTTTCGATATCGTTATGTAAATTAATCTTAGAAATCTATGACTAATTATTATAAATGTAAAGTACTTGACTGACAAAACCGTCATAACGGTAACACATCAATTAAACATTTATGTGGAGCATGAATTTTTATTCCAGTGAGGCATAGAAGGTAACGGTAACCAAACGGTCATGTTTGATGGTCATGATATTCAATGGTGTCATGCTTTGGCATCAGAGGCGACAAGTGTTGCTGTATATAGTCTCTATATCCACCATATTTATTATCGCAACTGGAAAAAAACTATTGATCATGACAGAAGGGGAGGATAATGTCATGCAGCGGGATTTGGATCGAAATCAATTCAATGGATAAAGACACGAAGAGGTTCTACGAACGTTTAGAGAAGTAAGAAGAACTATGAGGAGAAGTTATAATTTTAATCTTATTGAGAACATTTGGGGACAAGACGGTCGGATGAAGACAGCTGTCGAGGAAACAACGAGCAGATGCTTGAAACAAATAATATCCAATCGTTTGACAGACGTCAAATGAAGAAAAATTTATCAAAAAGAAATTATCCATCATAACAACCCATTGAGCCGAATTGACGATCAGAACTAATGATTCTGACAGTCATATTATTATTTTTTTGTAGATTTGTCTGATATTTAAGTCACTTCAAAATCAAATTCTCTCAATTTCTTTTGTTTCCGTGTTAATTTAATGTTTCGGCCGTCATATAACATTTTTCATATGTACTTATGTTTAAATTAAATAGTTTAAAAAATTTTACCTATAATGAAAGGATTAATACATTTTTTATGAAGCAATTTTACTACAGCTCCATGCATTGCCAGAACCACTTGCTGCCCGATTTTCGTCTCTAGAGCTCTGCATAATAGTCTTGCGTTCATGTATCAGAACACATCGATTGAAAATGGAGACATAATTACCCATTTAGGCTTTCCAGTTTTCAAGTCACATTTTAACGCACTCTCTATTTATTCTTGAGTTGGGTTGTCATGCGTGACCTTATCGTTTTTTCCAGATAATTTCCAATTGCTGCCACTCGTGCCCCGTCATGCATCTATTTTAACATCCCCCAACGAATATTATCGTTTCGCCATTTTCAGTCATTGCTTCCTCAATCCAACGGAGTTGATACGAAGTGGTAGATGATCGCTTATCGACTAATAAAAAACAATATCGTCCTTAAATTTCAAATTTGACACTTCTATCAATAGATATCATCTCTTATACCTAAATGTGACTACATGTAAAGGATCCTTACTTCAAATTTAGGAAGTTGGATTATGAGAGGTCCAAATTAAATTAGCTCACATATATAAATAATATTATGTTGCAAAAGGATTGTATCCCGAAATATTTTAATCTAAAGTAAATTTTCGATCAAGACAAAGGAAATCTAAGCTACTTGTGTAATAAATCTTGAGAACTAAGAAACATATCCCCCAGAAATTGACCGACTACTATGAAAACAGTTAAGGACCAGAAGAGCTGACATCTACTCTTGCTGGATTTATGTGATTAATGGTTACTACTCTGGCTTTGGTGTTCTTATCACATCCAAAAGATGCTCAACCCCACAGGAATACCCTCGATTAATGAAAAATAATATCACAAATCGGTGGCGGTTTAGCATAGCGAGTTGAAAGTAGGCAGTAACCGAAGGGTCAGAGTTCAAATTCTCATGGCCCCCTCACCTGGACCTAATAATTAGAACCTTTGCACAGAGGGTGATATATATATGTATATATATATATATATATATATATATATATATATATATATATATATATATATATATATATATATATAAACCATAAAAACAGTAATCAACCCGAAGGTCGGTTTAGTAGGTGATGGTAGAGCTCACCCATGTACCAAGCCCGACGGCGTGTGAATATTCACACATCAGGGTAGGGGGGCCAGTTCCTTTCCCTGTGCCGGTTATGGTTTCTCAGGAAGACCTGGTACCCGAAAAATCAACTAGCTTGGGTGGAGCTGCAGGTGCCCAAAGTGCCTTGTCCGGGAATCGAACCCGGGACCCTCCTATTCGTGAAATCCCGAAATGTTATCACCACTCATTTTCGTATGTTATCTCTATTTTAGCTATTATTATTAGGTAATCTACCGGTTAAGGTAGGTTTTTGGATGGACACAACTATCAAATAAACATTTTGTGACTCCCCACCTAGCAAACTAATCTATATCAGGTCCCTCTTCATCTCGGTGTACTTCTTTCCTCCCTTCATCCCGTCCAACATCCCTATCCTGTTCCTACCCTTACCTCGCTTGCCCAACATTCTCCCCTTTATTACCTTCTTCAACATCCCACTACCGCTCAATATGCCTTTCATCCATTTTTACTTCCTCCATAGGATTTCTCTCAACAAACCCCTCTCCTCCCCCACCATTTCTAGTACTTCCTCATTTGTTTTCCTTTCGGTCCATTTCACCTTCTCCATTCTTCTCCACACCCACATTTCAAAAGCCTCCAATCTACGTCTATCATCCTGCTTCAGCGACCACGTTTCCGCGCCGTACATAGCTACGCTCCATATCAGAGTTTTTACGAGTCTTGTCTTAACATCCCTACTCGTGACATTATGGATACATTTTAATAACATACTAATGACATTATTTGACGTTTCATGTGTTGTGAAACTAAGGCAACAATATATATTAAGTATTAAGAAGTCATGTGTGGGATTTTGTTTCTCTTCTCACTAATAACATGAAAGTTTTCCATACATTAACGCCTGTTACAAACCCCTATCTTAAGAATGTTTTTACTTTCTGACTTCAGTTTACTTTCCGCTTAATCTTTACCGCTAACCTTATTCGTTTATACTTCTGGATATCATTTCTGAACTCTTCCAGTCCTACTCGTTCCTCATAATCTTCTCCAGCTCTCTTTCATTCTCGTAAGTTCTTATTGAAAATACTTAGCCTCTCCAAACTCCCTTTGAGTACCGCTTGAGGAGTCCATTCCCCTCCCTAAAATTTCAACTTTTCCCGGGAAATCACTAATCTCACCGAATTGCCACCTCCCACTTACATATTTTCTTCTTAGTAAAAATGCATGACTTTTTCGTTAAAAACTTGGGAATTTAGAGGGTAAAAAATAATCGTTAACCATGGGCGCCATAACCCATATTTTTATATTCTTTCATTCCTTCGCTCATATCTTATCAAGTTTTTACAGAAATATTCAGCTGAGCGATCGTATTTTTAAGTGTTAATGATAATCAATTACTGAGTAGGTAAGCAAAAATTAATTTTTTCCCAAATTGCGATTTTTAACTCTTAATTAATAAATTCATAGAGTATGATGTACATATATGCCGATTGTTATTTCTTTACTGTCAATCATTCAAATATTTATTCGAAATAAGCCATATTTGGAAGGAAAGCTAATAGAGCATGGCAAAGGAATGTAAGTATTTGAAACTCATCTTTGGCATGTTTCTTAAAAATATAATAAAGGGGTGATATTTTTACAAGAATCACATTTAATTATTTGGTGGAAAAAAATTAAGAGTTATTTAATTTATTTTCGAACTAGGTTGAAAAATCTAGTTTCTGGTTATAATTTCAAAACCTTTGCATTTTTTTGATTAGTGAAGTACAATAACTTTCACATTTCTTCATAAATGGCCACTTGCTAATTTTTGGGGAGCGTATCTTGCTGAGGACATTGTAATTCGATGGGCACCGACCCTGGAACACTATATTAGTTTAGGCCAGCTGTTCAATCTTCTTTGAACTCCTCAAATGAAATGGAACGTTAGAATTATGAGTGACTCGCAGGCTAGGCCATGCGAAAGGATCAATCAGTTTCGGGAGATAAGAGTGAAAAATTGTAATCCACAAAAGAAGAAGAGGTCACGTCCCCACCGAATTGCCAAGTCAGCGGAAAAATGTGGATAGTAGCGATGGTCCATTTGTAAAGAGGGGCTGGGCTATTTATCGATATTTCTATGAAGATGGTTCATAAAGCAAAGTGGCTGACATAATTTATAATATCTTAACTCAGTAAAAACTTAAACAGGCATAACATGGGACGTCAAAAAATACTCGAAACAGAGTAGCCAGATTTACTTTGATAATTAGCACTTCATGAAACTTTCCCGGATTAATATGGCTTTCTCATACAGTAATATTTCATCTCTTGAGCCTGTCAAATCTGATCATCAAAGAACACAACGTATGCATCGGTTAAATTCAGTGAGCTGGAAAGCTCATACAATCAACCTTCTATTCTATTACAACTTATTTGTTCTCCTCAGTTTTCTTCCTTAATATTTCATGATATTACGAAGCTAATGTGTGCATTTCTCTCCACAAGGCCGTGTACCCCTCCACAACGTGGAGTCCCTTTTAATCTTTCCTAACGGACCCCAACCTATCCGACACAATAAAAACGTCCTCCAAATTCCTCTTATTCCCTCCATCACCTTAAAAACGCCGTCAATCTTCTTTAACTCTTGACAGAATCGAAAATTCCATTCGCTTTCCTTCTCCCACGTCGCCCTCCTTCCCCACTCCTCGTATCACCCTCTCTCTCTTTCCCCTTCCCTCAAATCATTCATATTCCCGGCCGATACCTTTCAATATCCCTCCACATTTTTTTCCCTCTCCTCTTCATTCCTCTTCGCTCATAACTATTTTATATACTTATCCCCCATTTCCCGTTCCCTTCCCAGGCATTCCTTTCGGTTCGACGTTCTTCATCTTCCCCCTACAGCCTTCGCCCAACCCACCCACCTACCACGCTCCCACCTCCGCCCCTTAATGTGAGTGCTTTTCCACGAGACCCAAGGCCTGCGGTTTGGGGGCGGGTGGGTGAGAGGGAGGGGAGGGAGGGGAGCAGGACCGGGAGAAGAGCCTTTTACTCAGGAGACGATGCATTATGAATGTCTGGGTGGGCCCAACCGCCCCTGCCGGCTAGCGGCGTGGTACAAGGTGAGGGGAAGTGAGAAGGGAAATGGGGTTTTGGAGCTAGGGGGAGGGCAGGAGACGGGAGGGTTTAGAGGAGGAGATAAGTGAGGTTTCTGGACCCCTGGCGCGGGAATGGACGAGTTCCAAAGTGATTTACAAAAAAGCGTGGGGACGGTTGGTGGGCTCATGGGTGGGTGGGGGTAGCCATGGACGTTTAATTTGCCTAATTGGGCCCCGAAATCCCGCTTAAGTCCATGCCTCTTGTGATCTTGGACTCAGAGACCGATCGGTCTGGGGACATAATCTGAACCGGCCCGTGCTCTTTGCAACGGGTTTCTCACGGTGTCCTTTTCTCTCTCTCCTCCGTAAGCAGCGCGACTCGTCCAGCGGTGCGGCGAATGACAAACACCCTTTACTGGAACAACCTTTCATGAAATGTCTCACCTCCACACTTCGTGCTCTCCATAGGCTCTATCTCGATTTTATTCTTTCCGAAAATTTTACCTATAGCAGCTGGAAAAATCCCGCGCACGAGTGCAAATGGATACCGGCACAAAACCTTCCACTTAACCCTAATTAAAACAGCCGTCATTTCGAAGTGGTATTTAATTAATGCTTTCAGATGATGGGCACGAGATAAGCTTTCGACGGTTACAGATATAAGTCTATGTACTCATAAAAGTCAAATGATTAAATTTTTATATCGAATTTGGACGAGGACGCTGATTGGCTAAAGGAGAATTCAATTTGGGGGACCTCTCAAACGCCTTCTGAAAATTTAAAAATATCCATCCGATAGCTACCCAACTAATTCAGACAACTGAGGGAAAAGTTCCTTTATTTTCCCATGGGTTTAGTGGATCTACTATGCGTGATGACATTAAGTGGAAAGTTGGGTGATCCAATGAACATTTCTTTGGTCTACGGATACGATTCTCTTCGCTATTTCTAGGCTTTCAAGGATTTTAATTATATTTTTTCCATACTGTGTCCACAAAATTTAATTAGGAAGTAATCCTTTTATTAAAAATAATTGGTTATAAGGTTATAAGTTGTAATATATTTTATCAAATAAATAAATAATCTAGTTCATTAATACCAATATCAATAATACGATAACTAATAATATACAATTTAATGCAACAATTTCAGAGTGTCAAAATCATTCCCCTTGACCGGGATTTACACTCTAAAATTGCTGTATTCAAATTCATTTAGCAGATGACTCCGTTAAAAGTTACTGTTGTGGCATCATTCGCAGTTTATTGGAACAGTTTACGTATATAAGCAAGGAAGAGTTTGTAATGGCTTCAATTAACGCCAATTAAAATCACGGCAAGTATTTCCAAACATTTGTCCGATTTTTGTATACCTTTTATAGGAATTTAAAGGTGTACTGAAATTCGTTTTCTTAATATTTGAGACCATGCACATGCGAAAGAATCCCTTACTCATAAATGGAGATACGGGAATAAAAATGTATCTCAAATACCCTTTCACAGAGAATTTTATTGAATTAGGTCAGGTAGGGAAAAATACTAAGGCTCATTATTGATGGTAATTCATTAAATTATCTACTAAAAGTTAAAAAAAAAAACAAACTCAGTTCATTTCGATCATATTCTCATTGACTGCTGAAGAAAAACACCAATTCAGTGGCAACTTGATTATTGAATAAATCCATGCTTGCGCTTGAAATTATAAAGTAAATATTTATGGAAAACCGAAAAGAGATTTGAGTAATTTGGTTTCGATTAGTGAAATTATTTATTTTCTGAAATATGGAGTTAAATATTATTTTTTATGCATCAGTCCTTGTGGACCAAATCACTATCGATTCCCATTGAGAAACAAAGAAAACGGCTACCGCCCACCGAAGTCTTCAATTCGGAGAAAAAAAGGCGATTTGGAAAGAGGCGCATGAAGTGATGGACTTTACTGGCGGTGATTCTCAGAAAAGAGGAGACAGTTCTTGAATTGAAGCATTTTGGACACGGAGGAGGAAAAAACTGAGTTGGAACGACTGCAGATGAATGGAAGGCAAAGGAAAAACTTGCGCGTCATTTTGTAACAATTCCGGTTCAAGTGCTCATCCTTCTCTTGAGAGTTTTTTCACTCCATTGATCACCTGTCTCCTACATGAATGGCCTGTGTCCTCTCCAACTGACTGTTATGCCGCTAAACTTCTGGCCTTATCAATTTCAACCACCCACCATTTGAGTGTAGGCGGATAAGTTTTAGAAAAGCGAGGGCGATTGGAAGTTCGAAGATGCCGTGATCAGCTCTTTTGTAAACAGAAAAAAAGAAGAGCCATCAGGAGAAAAAATAATAACGAATCATATCGGTTTTCATTAACGCCTTCTTCCTCTGTAATTACCGATAAGTGAGAAATGATTTCACAGCATGCTCTTGAAATATTCAATTAAGATAAACTTTTATTCTCCAATATTTATCCTTATGATCGATTCATTGCTAAATAGAATATCGCTTCTGAATCACATGATTGCACGTATGAGGGAACAAGAGAGATCATTAATGCCTGATATTATTCTAAAATAATTTTCATAACACACACGAGCTTTAGAAAGCTATTATTTTATGTTAAGATGGCCGACTCTAAGTTATCCGACTCATAAATTCACGAACCAAGAGAAACAAACAATGTGTCGTACAGAAAATACCGAGGGGCATCATATAAAATTATCATGGAGTTTAAATTAGTATTTAATGAACTACGCGCAATTGCTTCCCATTAATGTGTAGCTAATATAACTTGGACGTTCGTAAATATTTGTATATCCCGCAATGAGCCACAACTTGTTGAGAACACTGCCAGTGTCTCGACCAGTGACAACACTGTTAATTGCCCTTTCTCTCTTGCGGTGCTCTTCTTCCTAAACCGTTGTTTGAGGCCGCAAATCACTAGCACAAACGCTCCCGATGCAGATAGGATAATGCTACATTAAGAGTATGACCCAAAAGCGGCGTTCAAACTTCGTCGCCTCCACTCCTCCCCATCAATCACCGTTTCCATGACTACCATTATTCAGCGTGTTATCACCATGGCGGCGCAGGAGGAGGGGGATAAGGGAGGGGGCTGGGAGCCGAGGGAGAAGGGGGTGACCCTCGCAAGCGACCCCCTCGCCCCGCCCCTGCCGTCAAAATATCTCGCTCCCCGGGACCACCCACGCGGATAAAAAGTTGAATGGCGACGCAGCATCCCACAAAACGGTCCAGCCACGGTCATATTCGGCCCAAAACCACCTCCTTCCACGCTTCACTCCCTCCTCCCTCAACACCGAAACGAGACAGACAGGATTGCAAGAGCTTAAGAGAGCGATGTCAGTCGTCGTCGGCAATAAAAAGAGGATCGCAAAAAAACAACGACGGCCCCCGATGGAAGACGTTTACGGGATGTCACTTAATGACTCCCCGCGACGGTGAGTGCTCTGCTTCCCGCTGCGCCTAGGGCTCTTTCCTCCATCTTCCTGCCGTTGATGTAACGTAATGAAGCCTAAGATGCCATAACTAAAGACAAGCAGAGACGCGGCTAATGATATCCCCGGGGCCCGGGTCATCTAAACTGCTTACCTACCTCACTTAGGTAAACGACGAGGGAAATCCTAGCTCTTGAAAAGGCATTTTAAGGGAGAAGAGCCCTTAATCCGATGTGTCTCAAATTGGGCAAACCAAAGAAATGCTGAAGACGAAGGAAAAGAGGCATATGTGAGGTAAAATTTAAAATATAAAACCAACGGGAGGAAAATGGCAATTTTAAATTAATATTTGCTGCTCCACCATAACGTTTTCGTTTCATTAAGGTTTGTTTGAAATATTCAAATTAATACTTTGTTAATATTTGCATAGTTTAGAAAATATTTTTCCAGTATTAAAGAAAAAATAGCATTGATTAAGCCTTGCCTTTTACAGTATGGAAGGTAATACTTGTTCAAGGAAGCAATTTCATAGGCCTGAAACATAATTTTTTCTTAATTGGTTCTTTGAATTAAATGGCCAATGTGATATCCTCCATTGGAATAGATGAAGGAAAAATACAAATAAAAAATATAAAAAGGACAGAAAGAAAATATTAGAGTAATGCAGAGCATAGTAACAAGCACTCTTGAAAATGGCTTAGAAGGCCAAAGGCAGGAGAGAATAAATGAATGAAGATAATAAAGAAGAGTTGTGTTATTGTCTGGAATGAATACGGTCTTAGATCCTGCTTACATGCATGACGGTTTTATGTAATGTGAGCATTTGTTTCATGGTGGCGAGGTGGATGGGGGCGTGTTGTGCGTGAATCTACTGTAATTCGTGGTGAAAATGACCGCAAGGATGTTAATCTCAGAGAGAATTACTTTTCAACAGCAGAAAGAATATTTTAAAAATTTAATCGCATAGACAGAGCTGTTATATGCAGTGTAATGATTGAGTGGGCGAAAAAATTACTTACAGTTCGTCTGTGCAAATTGTCAAGGTCCTGCTTTGAAAATTTTGCTCTATCGTACAATTGGAAGAAGGTATTTGAGTGAAGTGGGGTAAGATGGACCATAACAATTCTAGAGAAATTGCTCCTTCTGCATGACATGAATTTTCCGATGAAATGTTGTTTTGAAAAGTACGGAAGGTTATCTAAGATAAGATCAGGCTGTACGACGAGTTATTGATACATTTTCGATAGTTCAATTCATGGATAATGTAGGCGTAATGATCGAAATTGCAAATGACCCTGTTTTTTTTTCGAAATCGTTGATAAAAATTTCTGGCTGAAACCATTGAACTATAGGGAGACGTGAATAACTTCAGTGAGGAGACACTAAGAATGAAATTGAAGATAAATACAGGTGTGTCCATAGTAAAATTAATTGTTTTTTAAATTAAAAGTTTATTTAGGAATACGAAGGCATTTAATTTTAAAATCGCAAAATACCTGAATGAATGGATATTGTTTATCATTTTAGGCTATTTGCGAATAAAGGCAGGATAGTTGAAGGAATGAAGTCTACAAATTCTGGTAAGCAGTTTGTCGCGGCAGGTATAGAACACATGATGATTATTTCTAACAGAAATAAAATACATAGGGTTAGGAATAAGTGAGTTATGAAATAGATTTGGTCCAATACAGCGGAATAGATATGTGTGAAAGAAATCCGCTGCGTAAAAATTGTCACGATGAGAGGATTGATGAGAGTTGATTTACCAAACAGACATAAGAGCATAAAGGAAATGGGTCGAGAAAAACTATCGACTCTGGGCGAATGTTGTAGAAGAGACTTTAAATTGTGGATTATTTGGATATGAGGAATAAACGAGCATGTATTAAAAATAACTCTGTGTGGTAAAAAGTGTTAGGAAAGGGTTAGACTCTTAGGAAAGATTTTAGGAATAGGATGTAACGTTTCTGAAAGAACTTCAAATCAGACTCTTCTGCCTTTGCATATTACGCAAGGGCACGGCATAAAGAGTTTGTAATTTTATATGTATTAAATTTTAAATTCATGAGATAAAACTTAAAACCTTGTGTTGACAGCGCAATAACGACAACAGCGCAATTTCACCGCTGTTGTCAGAGAGAGCAATGATTCGCTAAAATAATCAAACTTGCCTGATTACCAATTAAATAAGAAGACTAGCACTAGAATATTAGGGATATGAAAACAAGAAAGGAAACACCAATTTCCCTACCACATGGAATACAGCCATAAATTGACCTGAAGTTTTAATTAAGTCTATGAATCCTACCCCTATATCGCGGAATATAATGCACGGTGAAAACTGTTTTGATAGGATATCAATTTACTCTTTATTAAGCGGCCTAATGCGTCGGTTTAATGTCCTGTTCCGGACATTTCGAATGATACCTTCAATTAAGAGGTGGTGGAGAAAGAGGAATCATAAAATATCCTCAAGTAGAAACTTCTTTAAAATCAGGGAGAAGAGAAAGGTAACATCTGTTGATTTTTTCTTTGGATCTTGAAAAAATGTCTGGACCTTGAGGAAACTGCTTCTGACCCTAAGTTCATCCCAACTGCCACAGGAGTTACATTGTAAAGGAATTCCCCTTAAGACGCCATCTTCACTTTTTTGTGTGGGCCTTCTGAGAGAGTGGCAAAAGGGTTGGTCGTTAGTGGTCCTTACTTGGAGTGATTAATTAAGCCGAGGGTACAAAAACCTAAAATCGAGCATTAAAAAGCATATTTAGAAAGCACTGATCGATACTTTTAGGCATTAATTGTGAACATTTTACAATTTAAATCCCCACCTGTCAGCACGCTTTCGTATTTTTCAAAGAACAAGTTCAATTAAAAGGGTACGATTTATCTGAATTAAGTGATTTTAGTTTATTAACCTGTCCATGATAACAAAAGAAGACGGTTCTTGTTCTGGGGACTTTATTAAACAAAAATGGTGTTATCGAATAAAACTTCAATTTAAAATCTAATTTTTTAATATATTTAAAATAAAGAATAATAACTAGATTTACCTCAATCGTATCTTATAACAGAGCGAGGCATGAAGAATAGGAACGGCAAAAATATAGTATAATTGGAAGCAATCCGGTGCTGTCCGATTGGTTCATTCAAATAATTATTGATGGTGGCAAAAATCTCTGGTCAAATGACTACATAGAAATGAGATAAGTGAAACAAAGAATGAAAGTAAAATCAAAGTTTACCCAATAGAGAAGGGCTGTGCCAAACCAGATTACTGAGCCTGCCATTGATTTTTAGATGAAAAACCTAAGTATCAGTAGTAGAAGCAATTACAACATGCCTTTGTAATTCCGTATGAAATTTTATTTTTCACAATATTAAAGGCGTTAAATAACCATACGTTGACAAGTTTTAAATTTCATTAAAGAAAAACGTTCTATTCACATTAATGTTTTTGATTGCATTTACCAAACCTTATGCTTAGAATCTCAGATATGTGATTGTCAATCATAAAATATGCACTAAAGGTAATCACAGTTAATCTACCTCAAGTAGGTGGATTATGGACGGTTCCCAGCAATTATGACGTATTATTTATCAAATATACTTACACTTTTTTACCGTACAACAATCCCTAATTCTATAATTTGTGCTTAAAACTTGAAGTCATGACGTAAAAAGATTATTCTTTTCATTCAAGAATTTTTCTCGGGTTTCCCATCGGGTCAGGTTGATGAAGTGCACCGACGTTTCGAAGGCTGACTCTACCATCGTCTTCAGGGTGAAGACGATGTCAGTGAAGACGAGACATCACTTCACCCTGAAGACGATGGCAGAGTCAGCCTTCGAAACGTCGGTGCACTTCATCAACCTGACCCGGTGGGAAACCCGAGAAAAATTCTTGAATACCATACGCCGGGAAAACCTGAGATCCTTCATTATTCTTTCCATTTCTCTTACTCATCTAAAATTCTTCCCTCTATGCCTCACATGCTTGCATCTTCATCTCCTCCAAGCTATCTTTTTCAAAATTTCCTAAGAATCATTCTTCCTTCTCTCACCAAATGTAACACGTCGTTAATAGATTTACCCTAACGAACTTAATTTTCCACTACTTCGCCGCACAGTAATGTCAGAAGCCCTAAATCTAAGCTCACCTTCTTTCTTCAAATACAAACTTTTAAATCCAAACAACGAATCGTTTCATACCCATAAGTTTTCTAATATTTTCTTTATTTCTTTGATTTTTGTGTCCATTACATCTATCTGAGGGTCTATTACACCTATCTGAGGGTCTATTACATTAATCTGAGGGTCTACATTCATCTGAGTATTGCATCTCCTACAAGGAAATTAAATTTATCGCCCTATAGTAATCACGTAAGGTCGATTTACATTTTTCCAAGAGGGATAACTCATGCTTTCTATTGTTTTAAGTTCAACTTTGTGGAAGTTCATGTTCATTAAAAAAAGAAACACCATGTTTACACCCACTCTTCTTTATTATTGTACGACTAGTTTCAACGTTTAGGCGTCATCACCAGTACCTTAAGGTAAGTAAAGTACCTGATGAAGACGCCCAAGCGTTGAAACTAATCGTACAATAATAAAGAACAGTGAATGTACATTGTGTTTCTTTATTTAATGGGATAAATCATGATTGATTTAAACCATCTAAGAAATTCTTTCCTCATAAGCACCAATTTGAATATAATTTCCCAAATTTATTCCCTAAATTCATTATTTATTATGCGGAAAATTCACGTATTTTTATTGCCTTGCTCAAGTTCGTTTTCCAAAGCGGTTTTTTGCATTAAAAAACGTAACAAATTTTGAGTAATAAAATGTTATTATGTTTTGGTTGGAAATATCGCCGGTACTACTTTCAATTGTGGAAGATAACTTTTTCAAACTCTTTCATTTGTAACCGATAGCTGCACTAGGAACAAACGGACTGCAACGTAAAAATAGTTGTATCAACATCCGTATGGAAGTAAATACGCTTAAATATTTTTCAACCGAAAACAGAATTTGGAGAGTGAAGGATTTTATTTCAAGAGAAGGACATGAAGCGTGAAACTGGCGTTGAAATAAAAAATAAGAGTTTAGAATTTTCCGTTTACTGTATTTTTCCGTGTAGTTTCTTAAAACGCACAATCGGGTAATGGAATCGAATTAACTCATAGTGAGCCTTACTTTCTTTCGCAGAATTTTCTTTATTTGTATTAACGTACAGAAAATGCTCGTCAGGTTGGTGGGAATACTAATTTGTTACTCCCAATAGTTCTCTAAAGGCTAGCAACTATGGAAATCGAAGATGGAATGTAGCTAACCAAGGGTGAAGAGAAACTAAATCCAATCTTCGTTTAACTCTCGAAGCATATTACTCGATTTAGTTCCAAAGTGCGACTATGACTATCTTCTAAAAGTTCCTTATACCAAATAAAGATTCAAATTCGTTAGCATTGTAGTTGTTCAAAATAAATGATTTCCAATAGCATATTTTTCTTGGAATATAAATTAAGGCATGGCATAACACATAGGCATATAATATTTAGTTGTAGGAAGTAATTTAGTTTTTGTAACGTTATACAATAGACAAATAATTGTTTTTTTCTTTAATGCCAATCTGTATACTTCACACTAATGTACTCTTGGGAAATTTTATAGAATAGTAGAAATCGGAACTAAATCCAAAATATTTGCTGTATCAAAGGAATACTGATTTACCGTCGAGGCATAAATTCTAAGGATGAACTCGTTTAACAAATATAAGCCATAATCACTTATTTTATCATCATCATCACTTTATTTTTTTCTTAATGAATTTTGCACCGTCTTATTTAGATATGCAAATGATTTTAGAAAAGAATAAGAGCTTTGGGTAGCTTTTTAGTTACAAATCTACTTGGTGACTTCATATTTTGTGGATAAAGTTGGTCATGAATGTAGAGTACAAGACGACGAGTTAAAAACGATGCCGAGCGAAATATTTGCAGTTTTAGTGGGAATAATGCGGGCGGAGGAAAAAGAACGTATGGATACAATTCTAATTTGCGAATAGAAAGTTGAAATGTTCTCTTTTCTGAACGAAAACATTTCGATAAACTAAACAAAAACAGATTAAGATCCGAAGTTATTCTTGATGAAGTTAAAAAAAACACTCTAAGAAGAACAGAATTTTATTTATCGATTGTACTTCTTCAACGCATTGTATCATTTTCAGGTGTACAATAAACGATAAAAGTTCCTATTTCAAGAGCTGGAGTGGGAAACTGAAGTGTTCAGGTGTCATTTTAAAAATTGGTTATACCTCCCCAAATCATAATGCCTATTATTCGTGATCTCCAATTACTACTGCCACTTTCCAAACCTTTCTTTCCTCCTCAGATCGAATTTCAATATGTTCCTAAAACTTGATCTGAGTTTACTATGTAAATACCTGTATATTACACAACTGATAGAGGGGAGGGAGGACGAGAGAGGAAGAAGTATATGATATTGGACATGGTTAAGATTGGGGTAAACTATGAAGTAACCAAGAGAATGGCTGGGGGCAGGATGGCCTTGCGGTCAGCCGTGAGAGAACCAGCCACACGGTAGAACAACCGATGATGATGATATATTACATCGTATTTACGCATCAAAGTAGCAGCTCAATAATGAGTGATCATGAATTTTATATACGTGTAGCTTAGACTACAAAAATTAAAACTTTGTAAAATTTTTGGTTTAATCTGTTGTTTAAGGTAAATTTTGTAACTTTTCAGCCTACGATTACTTCTGATGATGTCAAACGGTTTCTGGGAAGATGTATTGTTGACATTTAAGGACAGATAAATGTTACATGGAACTAGATATGGACTACAAAGATGGCAAAAACACATTTCACGTTTATATTTTATAAAATAGTAGCGGTTTGGGGATGAGCTTCAGAGAACGAACTGCGTATAAGCATATATCATGTAAAAATTCTCGGTTACCAACGTGAGGGTGGCACCCTATAGTATTTTCCTTATTTATGAGACTATTCTTAAAGTTATTTGACGATTAACTCTCACAATGGAAGCCGCAGTATTTATGTTAACCTTCCGCTAGAGCTGTGATAAAAGCTCTATGTTCAGCTTCCTTTAAAATTTATTTTCTCCCGTCTTTACGCATGTTAAGCCATATTCAATATAAGCTTCCTGTGGCATTAGATAGACCTCGGTTGACGACTTGTTAAGGTAAAGGTAACATTTCTGAGTCAATTCCTTTGTAACCGTAGGTGACCTAAATATGTATCAAATTCAATGGCGATAATAATGTAATACTACACTCGATATTAACAAACTTTCACCTATATACCAAAAAACATACGTTTTTACGCATATTGGTGAAGGTCCGTTGTTAATATTAACAATGTGAGGTAAAATTAAGATTCTGCACAATGAATTGTGTAAATGAAAATTAATGATTTTTCTTTAGTTAATAGCTCTCATTCAACAATACATAGTGGATTTGTCAGTCATTATATTTCCCTTTTTCGCAAAGGAGAAATTCCACCAAATGATGCCAAGTACAGATTGATTTGTTAAAAGTAGTGAACTCTCAATTGTTTTGTTCCCAATAGGGACTTTATGATACGATTTTAGATATTTAAGGGGTATCTCAAGATCTTTTTAACACTTTAGTTAAAAATTCTTTTGTATCATGTAAAGGAACATAACAATGCCAAAGTAATTCCTTTTGCCCTCATGAAGGAATTCCAACAGGTAAAACATGAGCAAATTCCCTCAAAGCTTTTTCTGTTCCGGGTCGACATCTTTGAATTCATCCTTTTTGTGGTTCCCTTGTCCTTCATTCCTCGTTGCCTCCATGACTCATGAATTTTTTTTGACTAGCGTGTGACCCAGCATGCTTGAATAGGTATACGTATACCCTTGTGGAAATGCAGTAGCAAATTTTCCAGCAACGTGATTTGCGAGTCCTAAATACATGTATATCCACATGATATAACTTGTAAACCACAGCTTGAGTGTGTTACAGGGGGTGATTACAAAACATCAAACACTTTTATGTTACAAATAAGTTTAAATTATGGGGCTACATCAAGTTGCCGAGTTTTTCCACAAAAAAAAGTCAAGGCCACAAATTAATTTTTTTGACGCATAATATTGAGACACCCTACTTTATGGAAGAATGATCGATCACATTCTCGTGGAATTATTTTCTTTCCGTTCTCGAATACTTGGTCTAATATGGGTGTATAATTTACAAAAGTTTAATTAAGCACAGTGATTTTCTATTTTCAAGGCGAAAAAAAGAAATTGAAATACAAAAAAACTCCGTCAATGATAATCCAAGAAAGTGGGACATAAAATTCAGATGTCAGAAAGATAAAACTGAATCCATAAAAACCCGTTTTATCTATACAAAACAAATGGAGCCATTAGAATAATATGAAGCCAAACAAAGGATAAAAAAATATACAGGGGGGCTGATCGATCACTCACCACTCGCCGGCGGGAACTTAAGCGTCAAATCCATGCCAGCTGGGATTGCTGTCTCCGCCGCCTCACGGAGCCGGGCCGTGGCGTTGCCGTCGGCCCCCATGGGACCGCACACCTCCCGCACTACAACCGCTATCCGCTGTCGCGTGGGCGGACGATCCGTCGCGGGTACCCCGGCGCCGCCGAAGGCCCCAGGAGGAGTCGGCGGCGGGGGGGTCGGCGGGTGGCGGAGTGGGGGCGAGGCCGCCACGGGCTCCGCCACGCCCATCAGCACCGCCGGCAGGAGGAAGAGAAGGAGGCGAGGCGGCGTGGACTTCGTTCGAGCCGCGGTCATGGCTTTCTCCTCCGTTTAGCTGCGGCTCACGAACTTGTCGCGAGGCATCCCCCGAAAAGTAACCTTCGACGTGCCCGCAGACTCGAAGAATCCCCGATTCCTTTTTCTCGAGAGGAAATCCGCTCCTCTACACGTCCAAACGCCGTCCATCATCACTGGGACTCCTTTCTCTCTTCCCTGGACTTTCATTCATTGCGATAAGGAGTGAGATCACCGTGAAACTTTCGTCTTAGAAATCAATGGAGCAAACCGAAATGATTATGAACTGAAGCAATACGTTACACGGGTCTGCCAACATGTAATAAATTCCCAATTTTATCCGACTAAAAAACTAGCAGCTAACACGCAAAGAGAGAGAGAGGTTAATTTACAAACCACAGCCTTGTAGTAATGTCTCAGAGTTTATTATGAAACTGTTTTATTCTTCTGGAAGACGATAGATAAATTAGATAAGACCTTTTGGTTCAATTGTATGGAAATAATTGTTGCTTCTTAAACAATCAAATATAACTTTAAATCCAGCCTGACTATTACGATCAATCAGCAGTTTCGAGCAGAGAGAGGACTTGAAGCTCTAATCAGATATTCTCTCAATAGATAAATGAGAAAGGCTTGTGGAAGACGTAAAGATTTTTGAACAGTTTTCTGAGGGACACCTAATGAGCACGCATTAAGTTCCTCCAGCTGCTGTGCCTTCATTGAAGTCGTTTGAAAGATGCTGACTTCAACTTTCCGATCAGGTCTTCATCGTCCTCTTCTTTATCCTCTCCCTGCATTCTATCCCTTTTATTGGTAACACTGTCGATTTTTGCTTTAATTTTAAATTGTTTTTTTTCCAGTTCCAGTGAAATAGGACGTCCTCGAGAATTATCAGGTTTTAATTCTTCACATGAATCCTAGAAAATAAAGAGACGAATTTCTAAAATTAATTATCTCTCGTAGATACCCTTAAATAATAACAAGGGATAGAATTTGTCATAGATAAACTTTACATTTATTATTATTCATAGAAAGCACCACATGTTACTCTTTTATACTAAATAATAACTTGATATCTTTATTATCAATGTAAGAGTTAAATTTAAACTGCCCGAATGAAATTGAAAGACTAAACTTTAAAACATTTTATCAATTTTCATCATGCGGACAAAAGGGTTTAGAGTTAATTTAAGACGGGGAACGTTTGAATAATGACCGATGAGTTGCAAAGTTACTCGAATTTCATAAGAATGCTGTAACAGTCAATAACGATGATAGTTTGAAGTTTTTTTGTCTTACAGGTAGGAATTAAAAATGTATCTTCAATCGTTCTCTTCATTCATATTGATGGTTTAAAAACACATCAATCACATGGGGGGTCAAAGGGCAATATTAACCCAAGCACACAAGCGCCAACAGAACCTTTTTTGAATTTTGAAAGAACCAACCATCTTAAGAAGGATAATTATGGTAACATATATCAACTTTAAAAAACATAAGATTTACTTACATACATTATATATTTTACTGAGATGTTTTCGTGATATTAACTTTTTTTTTAATAGGGTAACAGATGTCACATAATCTCCTTATTTTTAACCTCTCATTCACGTAAAGCCCATCCATTAAATCGTAAATATATTCTTTACCAATAATATTCTGTCAGTAATTACAGAAGGTTGGAGAATTTCTCAACTCTTTTACGTCAAATTCAAAATTCCTTGTTCTACGTAGTGGATAAATCCCGTATCCCCGAAAATTCCATGAGATTTCCGACCTGAAATCTGATTTAGTTTGTTTCAAATTTTGTATAAAATTGCTGAAAAAGTAAATGTCTAAATAAAAATAACCTTTTAATATAATGTTTGAGAGTGGTATTAAGATTTGAAGTCACCTATAGTCAGAGATTACTCGATACCACTCTCGACCTCCTGAAAACCTTATAGGGTCTCACCTTTTTTTATATTACCTAAATACATGAAATCAAAGCAATGTTCAGCATGAATTTTCATCGTCAATAATATCATTAGTAATTATGCTCTTTAATGTATTACTCTCCATTAATCTTCAATAATTTTAATTAAGTTATATAACATTTTGTGTGACAAAACTTTCTTTGGAATCAGCTCATTTTTCGGATGTTGTCGTTTCCAAGATGAATCAATAAATATTGAAAAAACATTTCCAAGACTGCAAATTTATTGCCGATTCTCTGAGTAAGAGCAATGAAATATATGTCATTTCGGTGATGCATATATAAAGAAAAGCTTGCAGTAAAATTGATATGAAATATTTTGCTAGGGTAGTGAGACTAAGATTATATAGTATAACTTTTCTTCAGGATAACACGGGATTCATCTTTTATTAAGCAAAGTATTAAAATTTTATACACCAATGTTTTATGAAACAGAGTGGAAAGGATATATGGTAAAATTTTATCTTTCGGCAGCCATGATAGTGACAATACAATTAAACTAAGTATATTTAAGTTATTTATACTGCTTGGTAGCTCGTAAATTTTCTATAGTGATCCTTTTATTGAGTTTTCCCTCATCCACATGAAAATGTTTCATACGCAACGTTTACAGATCAATGCTTACTAATATGAAATAAAGAGTATTGGGTATCCTCAAATATACTCTTTTTCTAACACGCCTGGCACCGTATTTAAAGGGCTTTTAATTAAACTTACGATTCATGACACTTATACTTATCCCATATAGGCTACCTTTGGCTCGTCATGTGTGGGATTATGGACTAACTTGTACGTTCTAGCAGGTTGGGCTACACGAAAAAATGAGCTCACTTGTCACTGGTCCATCTCTATTAATGATTAAGCTACGAAACATCAAGTCGGTACGTATCTCTCCTTCCTATACTGTTGCTTACTGACAATATTTTTTTGACATTCTTCGTAGCCATTATCATGTATCAAAGTGGCACTAAATCAGAGCAAGAAATTATAGCTAACAATTAAATGAATAGCAAAAGAAAACATTTTTAACAAATATGTTAAATGAAATGAGATTTTTTATTCTATGAATCCGCTATTATTAGATAGATTAAGAACTTTATCTTTAATGGCATAGAATACATATTAAAAACGTAAAATTCCTGTTGTTGTTCTTATATTTGATTTTGTGTAAACTAATCAACTTAGCTATAATCCTCAATTTTCGGCAAATTTGGATATATTACAGAGAATGAATAATTATAAGAGTGATTTTGAGTATCAATTTAAAAGTGATATTGACTACAGCTGAAAATCTAACATTTTTTAAGCCCTTAATTTAAAAATATATATTATATTAACAAAAAAATGATAAAAATTTTGGAAATATTTCTTCGTTGTTAGTAATGAGGTAAATTATTAAAATTATTAAAATAATAACAAAATATCTGACATTTCATGACGGTTACATGAATAACCTGAAACCGGAGGCAGAGAAATTAAATTTTAAATGTTATTTCCTTTTCTAATATCATAAAGGGAGTTCCCATCATGCGGACAATAGTAATGTATGCTTTATGTATGCTTTTAAACATGAATTAGGTTAATTGATAAAATATTTATTAGGTTTAAAGAAAAATGTGATAAAAATTAACTATATAGTGGCCGATCATAAACATGAATGATGGTTAGATGACATTATTGTCTTTCACTAATTATAAACAAGTTCTAATGGGGATAATAGGTGAGAATGCGCGAAGATGAGATTTAAAGAATAATTTGCATCTTGTGGATGGTAGTAAAATTTCCGAGAGATTGTACGATTTTTCTCATATTAAAACCTTGTAATCACCAAGTACATAAAAAAAGGAAAATATTCGCAAAACCTCATCATATTTTAACGCATTCACTTCTTTTTGATAATGACAGCAAAGTTATTCTTGAACGGTCAGTGAACCAAGTCAGATTGCTGGCACAAATTGGTATGGGGTTGAAAAAATAGCGAAAGAAGCGGTAGCGAAGCACCCAAGCAGGAGAGGGGAAAAAGAACAGAGGGTGGGGCGAGAGGGGGGTCGCCTTTTCGGCCTCACTGCGGGAGAACCCACCCTGCCCTAACCCGTTTTCATTACAGCAGCATAAATTGAGGGATTTTCGAAATGCTCGGAAAGCCCCCAATTTAGTTTGGGGGAACTCGTTGACGATGATATTAAGCGGTTTATCGACCCTCTGACGCCGCGACCCACCATACCATCACCTTCGTTTTCCTCCAGTATCCCCACAACCAAGCTCCTCCACCTGCCCACCTCCTCCGCACAAACCCGCACCCTTGCTCCCTCACGCGCAAATGGAGGCCCCCGGAGGTCCCCTTGTTCCCTCCATCGCCCGCCCCCTTTCCCTGCGGTGATGAATGCGCTCGCCCGCGTCCCCGCCACCCCTGATTCCATCCCCTCTCGCATTAGGAGAGACTCCTGCGCGCGCATGTAGGAGCGTGAATGTTTTAAAGACGCGGGGGGCACCGAGTCACGCGTCCGACCCCAGAAAGTGTTTCGAATGACCCCTCCCATTTGTGCCGCTAATTCGGGGATATTCTCCCGGGGTGCGCGGCGGCGGGATCGGTGACAAATTGCGAACCGCTCTTCCACCCTCCCCCACTCTTTCGAAGTAGCCGTCCTTAGCGGCCCGCCCTATCCCGTCGTTAGGCAGGCGGGCTGGATGGATAAATACGCCCCGGGTCACCTTTTCGCGGGCACGTCGTTGTGCTGCCCATGGACAATGCATGGCGATGCGCGCTCGCCGTGAACATTCAACTCCCGATGGGAGCAAGTTCAAAATGGAATGGTAATGGACGCAAACGAGGGAAAGGTGTGCTTGAGAATCCAATCAAAAAAATAAACCTAAAAAATCGCTGCCATGGCCTATTTAAAACTGAAGTTACAGTACTTTATCAGTATAATTCCATTTGATAGTTATCATATCAAAACCACATAGTTATAACACCTTTTTTTTGAAGGTTTTGAATGATTGAGTGTTTATACAATACCAATCAATATTACCATGTTTTGACTAAAAGTTTCCATTAGGTTTAAACTAGAACCATATTTTCTGAATTTTCGATTGTTCATTGTTTTCGCCGCTAATCTTCTTGCTTCTTTAGATGGATGAAAAACAACACCCATTCTGCCTACCAAATTTCTAACTCGTTGGTCATCAGTCACCGAGTGTGTAACTGCGAATTAAAAAAACTTAAGATATATATCCAGGCGCCCCCCGGTATAATATTTTTATTATGTACATGTCAGTGCTACTGCTATTTTGCTAAATGCTAACAGTAATGCATTGGGACCACTTCTTGTCCTTATACCGACCTGTTCAGTGGCGACACTGAAAATTTGCGAATGAGAAAAATCACATTTGTAGGCTTCAAGTTGCAATGGTCGAAATAATCAATCGAATTTGAGCCTAGGTTCCTCTGATTAGAAACCTAGCTCTGAGACTCAAACCGTCCGCTCCAGAGGTCTATTTTTTTTATTTATCTATTTAGGATTGAATTTTGAATTGAAAATATCTATGAGTTGCATGTGGATATCATTCTCAATTATCTGCAATGAATTAGCTAGTTATTTCACCTTACTTTTTAATCACTATACTTAGAGCGTAGTGTTTACCCTTTAAGTATACAAAATCGTTTTCTATCACTGCGAAGAGTAGTCTTGGAAGACCAATCTTTCATGACAAAATTTAAAAAGAATAATAGACACCTTATGAAAGTGAAAATTTTCAAAAGATTAGTCTTTTAAAGATATCTTTTTTGTAAAGTACTCACAAATAGTCGAAACAATTTTTCAATTTTCATAGTAATGTATTACACAATTTCTTAAATTAATATCTATGCGGATATTAACTAATCACACCCCTTATCAAAATATGAAAACATTTATTATACGCTATATAATGATGTTGTTTTATATAATTAGCAATATTTGAGAGATAAAATAAAAAACACGAATAATAATAGTTGCTCAGGACAGTTATTACAATGAGATTTCGATAAATTAAATGAAATATTGAATAAATATCGGATGAAAAATATGCACAAAGAAATGCACGATTAATTATCTGTGGGTCCAATAGGCCAATATTTAATCATAATTTAGAATTACCAGTTATTTTTTAAGTGATTGTTGTTGCACTATGCCAAAGTGGCTAATAGAAAAGCCTTACACGGCTATCTTGTCGACATTGCCCCTTATACACTATTTCAACTCGTTTACTGCCCCATAAATTCCGACTGGCTTTATTTAGTGAAATGACTGAGTGAAATGACACTGAAAATCTAAAATGGGATTTCAAAACCCATCAGAGAACATTTTACGTGAGAAATGCAAAAGTGAGAATATAAAATGTTAGAATGGAATCGGAAGCAAACGAACAAAACATTAATAGCAATTTCGACAGCACCGAGAAATAAAACACTTTAATCATATAATTTGAACGCCCTATTTTAATTACTCATAACATGAATTACATTTTATGAATATTTAATTGGTTACATTTCTACTGCGAATCATAATTTATTGTTTATTTATTTGCAAAGCTATTTAATAATTTTTTCTTTGTAGTATCATAAATTCGTGTTTTCTTTCCTTACATTTACATTACATATTTTATTGCGAATTTTTGTACCACTACACCCCAATTTTACATTATTTTACCACTGTTCTCTCATCAAAGACACCGGAATTTTATCGCATATTTTCTTAATCACTAAATCAATCGATAACTGTGACTAAAATCGTTATAATTCGCTCCTAAAAATATCTCCCTGATGTCCCGAAGTTTTGAATAATTTTTTAATCCAAGATTTCGGAAAGACTTCTGATTCTCTATATTTCTGTTTAGCAAAACTCTATGTCAATTGGAAAAAAAACTCCCAGTACCTTTGAAAAATTTCCATCACTTTAAGTTGCCCCTAACCAAAGTTATAAAATCCCCTTCCACATACCAAATATACAACTCCCCCTACACCACATCCATGAACAACACTTTCTAGTCTCATATCCCACTTTCCATTTTGCCCTGACACACCAACTAAACTTTCGCTATTTTAGTTTTCTTCATTCGAAATAGTTACACTTCATTTTTCCTCAAAGAACAAAAAGTGCTGTTTTTATAGATGAAAGAGTAATATTCAACGAAAATTATATTTCATTTTGAGATCGAGTTTATACGATTCGAGTGTACTGGAATCCCACTTTAATGTTAGTGGTTTGAATCCCGTAGGCGACCTAATTTTTCAGAGTTGTTTCAATTCCTACTTGGATGCCATGTAGAGAGACCTTCAAGTGGAGTAGACCTTCAAGTTCTCATTCGGTTGGAACATCAAAATGTAGGTATTTTGGCGTGTTGAGGCACAAAATAACCTGTTAATGACGCAAATTCTAATAAACACCAGTTGGGCAAATGGCGTTAATCTCTCCGTCGGCTATCCTAATAATTAATTGTACATCAGTTCATGTCAATTGCTGGTAAAATAACCGTATTCATTTTCAGCATGTCCTGCAAATTGCTCTTAGCAGTAGTATGATGATGATGCCATCATTTAATAGCTACTGAATAAAAAAAAGTGCAAAACTAGATCACGAGCCAATATGTTCTCTCGTTTTATAACGTGTATGCAGTATTGACAGCCGGAAGGTTTGGGGACATTATTTGACCGAACTATTTTAGTAAGGTCCGTGTTTCATGCCTGCTTGGCAATTAAAACGCCATGTATTCCAATCCCATCCTACGCACGAACAAAACTGAGTTTTTTTACTTGAAACTTTCATCATGCATTAGCTTGGCGGAACTTCTTTTTCTCTGCAAACACCGTAACCGCGGTAGTGTTGGAAGTAATCGGATGACTCCACGCTTGATGTCCTAAATTTAGCGAAATACAAAATATGCATAATTTTATATTCAATAGGAGTGTAAGAAGCTAAGCAGAATAATCAAAAGGTTTATAAATTATCGCAAGGGAAAATTCAAGGGTCGGTGTGGACTCAATCCATGAAATCCATTTAGTGTGCATCATTTCATATCGTAACAGCCTCCGCGGCCCGAACGGAATCCGTTGTTTGGATACTTTCGCTCATCCTATGAATAAGGGTCCAGTCACCGGAGCCGATCTGGGCTCTTCAAATTAGTTCTCACTTTTCCCCCCGCCTCACCCTTCTTCGCGGAAAACCCCAGCCTTCGTTCGAGAAAATGGAAAAGGGATTCGGACGGATTCCATTTCGAGGTGTTGATCCGGTGTTCTCTCATTAACAGTTGGTTCCCCGGCTACCACTCCGTCACTCTCCTAGCTCCATCATTCCCCTTGAGTTCTATTTTGCTTTCTCTACTTCACCCCCTTTCTGCCGCTAATTTGGTTCCGCTGCGCATTGGAATAGTACCCCTTTCTCCCCCGTCACCTCAAACTATTCATTTGTGTTTACATTCCTAATTGACGGGTGAAACCGAGTCGAACTGGAAAGGGAAGGATGCCAATGGAAAACACTTCAGGGGGTTGAGACAAAGTGCGTGATGAGGGATGCAAGAATGAGGGGGCGTTTGCATTAAAGCGAAACTAGCGCCCGTTTCGATGAACCGTCGGGGAAAAAAATATCGCTCGAGTGTTTGTTCGGAAGACTTCACGTAAAGCATTGCCGTCACCTTTTTTTCCCACTAATTTTAATGCCTGCTCCCCACCTTTGTTTTATGTTAAAGTTTGCCAATGACGACACAATGTCCGTGATGTTTTCCGCGAGCGGAATCACCGCCGGCGTAAACAGAGTAGCATCTTCTATTTGCAGTGCGGGCAGACCTTTAAAGTGAAACGCTCCAGTGTGTCCCTAAAGCGGACCTGTTTCATTGTGTTACTGCTTTTCAGAGTACTAATGAATAGTTCTAAGTCCCATAACTTCAAGATTACGTGAAACAAAAGGAAAAAGAGCAGCATGCTACCAAAAATTGATCGCTAGAAGAAGTGGGAAGTAATCATTTTTACTAATCCATTACGAAGTAGACCATATTTTAAGTTATTAATAAGTTAAAAGTGCATAAATTTACATATTCTACATTAAACTAAAAAATCCGATAATTTTACTAATTCATGAACATTCAGCATTGGGATTGCGAAGAGAATCTACAACTGGGTGCGGAATATATATTAATTAAGGTGCAAATACTCCGTTCGGTATTGGGAATCTAACAAAGAGCTCAAAATTGTTTTTCTTCAAGCAGTGGTAAAGAGAATGTTAACTCTTCTAGAAATAAACCCACGTATTTAGGCACATTTGATACCAGCCAATAAAGTTTTCGAATAACTTCATTTATGAATGTCAAATGGGATGGCACCGGTTTGCGTGAACGAACTTTGATCAGAGATAACATTTATCGATACCTCGAAAGGCACATAACTCCGTTTTGTACAAGATGAAAACACCAATGGAGAGAGATGGGATTTTTACCAGGATCTTTAAATTGTTGATTTTACCCGTTGAAACAGGGATACAAAATTACTATATTTTTTCATATCATTCAGGTTATCGATTCGAGGTTTTCAGTTTTCAGATTCTAGGTAAGATTCATTAATATAAAAATTTAGCTTAAAAATGGAGCACAGTAAACTGGAAATCACACACAGCAAGAATAAAGAAAGTAGCTGCGATGAATACGCTCTTTCAAAGACAAACTATGGCCATTCAAGCACGAAAATAAGCCGCAGTGTGACTTGCCTATGCAACCTCAGGAGTTTTTATAGGGGTGAAAGGTGATTTTCCTTCATCTTCACTTTATTGCCTATTGCTCCATTCTTATTTAATTATACAGTGCATACTCTTTTGCATAATTGCACTAGCATTTTACGAACTATTTATATTTTATTAATCAGTGGAACTGCTGTTTTGCATGAGCTATTTTTTAAAATGTAAGCGTAAACTGAAGAAAGATTCTTCCTGGACGTCGTTTCTTTAACTAAAGGTACACAATTGAACTTGTGTGAACTAAGTAATCTGTTTAAAATGCTTTAATTTCAAAAATAAGTATTCATTAAATATATAGAAGTAACCTACATGGTATATTGCATGAAGATATGCTAAGAGCAAACGTTAGTTTGCCATTCAGCCAAGGGGTTGCAAACACTGCTGCGTCCATTGGAAATTCAGTTCGATAGGTATGAGACGGGAGTACATGTTAACAAAACAAAGGTTTTTCGGTTTTCAAAAAAGAGTAAACCTAAGTTGAATATATAAGTAGATGCTCATAAATTGGAGCCGGTGTAACAGTTAACGTATCTCGGTTCAGAACTAAAATGGTCAAAGCGATCGATGCAAAAATGCATTAGGCAAAGATATTTTCACTAGAATAAGGGTATAAATGACAGTTGGGTAATGATGCCAAAAGAAAGTTGCAAAAACATTTATATATGAAGCATAGTGTTTTTTTAATGGGGAAAACTGATTACAATGGTATTAACTGCATAAAATTTTGATAAAAAACCACGAGAGGTCTACTTTGGCAGGTCGCACGATTATACCAAATAAATAAATATATCCACTTAGTAGGGACGTAAGGAGAGGAATTGCGCTAGGCAAGGAGGCTTTCTCAAGGAGGAAGGAGTCGGTGACGGGGACGTGGAGTTGGGAGGTAGAGACAAGACTCGTAAAAACTCTGATATGGAGCGTAACTATGTACGGCGCGGAAACGTGGTCGCTGAAGCAGGAGGATAGACGTAGATTGAAGGCTTTTGGAATGTGGGTGTGGAGAAGAATGGAGAAGGTGAAATAGACCGAAAGAAAAATAAATGAGGAAGTACTGGCGATGGTGGGTGAGGAGAGGGGTTTGTTGAGAGAAATCCTATGGAGGCAAGAAAAATGGATGAAAGGCGTATTGAGCGGTAGTGGAATGTTGAAGAAGGTAATAGAGGGGAGAATGTTGAGCAAGCGAGGTAAGGGCAGGAAAAGGATAAGGGTGTTGGACGGGATGAAGAGAGGAAAGAAGTACACAGAGATGAAGAGGGACCTGATGTAGATTAGATTGCTAAATTGGGTTTTGTTTGGAGTTACAAAATGTATATTTGATAGTTGTGTCCATCCAAAAACCTACCTTAACCGGAAGATTACCTAATAATATATATATATATATATATATATATACACTTTTTTGGAAAATCCACAAACGTGTAATGTAAATTCACTGATAGTCATAACAAACACAGAAACCAAAACACACAATTTTCGGTGGTCCAACCACCTTTCTCAAGAGGAATTAGGAACAGAACTGAGGCAGAGGAGGGCCCGAATATATATATATATATATATATATATATATATATATATATATATATATATATATATATATATTATTATTAGGTTATATATTATCATATATATATTATTAGGTTATATATTATCATATATTATTATTATTATGTAATCTACCGGTTAGGGTAGGTTTCTGGATGGACACAACTATCAAATAAATATTTTGTAATTCCAAACAAAACCCAATCCAGCAACTTAAACTACATCAGGTCCAACATCCCTATCCTGTTCCTACCCTTTCCTCGCTTGCCCAACATTCTCCCCTCTATTACCTTCTTCAACATTCCACTCCCGCTCAATACGCCTTTTATCCATTTTTCCTGCCTCCATAGGATTTCTCTCAACAAACCCCTCTCCTCACCCACTATCTCTAGTACTTCCTCATTTGTTTTCCTTTCGGTCCATTTTACCTTCTCCATTCTTCTCCACACCCACATTTCAAAAGCCTCCAATCTACGTCTATCCTCCTGCTTCAGCGACCACGTTTCCGCGACGTACATAGCTACGCTCCATATCAGAGTTTTTACGAGTCTTGTCTTAACATCCCTACTCAACGTCCCCGTCATCAACTCCCTCCTCCTTGAGAAAGCCTCCTTGCCTAGCGCAATTCTTCTCCTTACGTCCCTACCACTTTGACCGTATTGGCCCAAAACACTTCCGCGATATGTAAACTGTTCTACCAGCTCAATGTTTTCCCCGCCTCTTTTAATATTTAGCTTAGCCTTTTTCTTTCTGGAAAATCGGATAACCTTTGTTTTATGAATATTGATTCTCATCCCATATTTATCGCACTGAACCTCCAATTCACTCATCAATGATTGCAACCCCTTGGCTGACTGAGGAACTAATGCTTGGTCATCAGCAAACCTAACCGATTTTACGAATTCCCCTCCGACTTTCATTCCTACCTCCAGTTCTTCCCATGCCTCTTTAATCATTTCCTCTACATATACGTTGAACAGTACCGGTGACAATGGGCAACCCTGCCTTACACCTCTTCCTAACACTGCCCATCCGGACTCTCCGTTCTCCACTCGCACCTGAGCAGTCTGAGACATGTACAGGTTGCGGATCAGTCTCCTGTCCCTCCAATCCATTCCTATTTTCTGCAATACACGCATTAATTTTTCCCAATTCACTCTATCAAACGCTTTTTCGAAATCTACAAAACAGGCAAAAACGTCCTTATTGTATTCTATATTCCTCTCGATTAGTGATCTCGTTACTGCAATGGTATCACGCGTACCTCTTCCTTTCCTAAACCCAAACTGATCATCCCCTAAGTAATCATTTGCCTTACTTTCCATCCTTTTGTTGATGATCCTGAGAATAACTTTAGCTGCGTGGTATATCAAACTTATTGTTCTGTAATCCTCACCTGACATGGCCTTTGCCTTTTTTGGAATAGGAACTAATACCGATCTCAAAAAATCTTCCGGCCAGATTCCTTCCTCATAGGTACTACGAATCAGTCCATATATGGCCTTCTTCCCACCTTTTCCTAACCATTTCAACAGTTCTACAGGGATGTTGTCCACCCCCACGGCCTTATGTGCTTTCATCTCCTTTAATGCCCTTTCTATTTCATCGTCGAGTATGCCTGGACCTAAGCTATCTTCTTCTACGTCATGTTCCTTTTCTATGTCTAACCTTGTCGGTCTAAGTTATTTACCATACAGTGTTTCTATATATTGCTTTTATCTATCTAGGATTTTTCCTGGTTCAACTATTATCTTACCTAACTTATCTTTGACTGTTAGCACAGATCTTGCCTTCTTACTTCCCGACAATAACTTAACCTTGCTGTATAGAGCACCAATTTAACCCTTCTTCTGTAAACTTTCCATATCCTCGCATTGTGTTTTCCACCATTCTTCTTTTGCTTTATTTGTGACCCTTCTTAATTTATTGTTTAACTCTTTGTACTTCTTTTTGCCTAACTCTGTATATATATTCTTCCATCTTCTTCTCTCATCCATCTTTGCTATCATCTCATCCGTTACCAATGGTTTCCTTATCCTTTTCCCGTTAACGGTTCCTACAGTGTCTTTTGCGGCTTCCGATATCCCTTGTTTGTTACATTCCCATTTTCCTCGATAGTACTCAGTTCTTTACCGTCATCTATCATTTTCTCTACAGCCTGCTGATACCTTTTCCTCGTTAATCCATTTAATGCATCTATGTTCCATTTCCTAATCCGCCGCCCTTGCCTTATCTTCTTGATACGGACGGTAAATTTCATACCAACTAAAATGTGGTCAGAGTCCGCATCCGCTCCTGGGAAACTTCGAATTTATCACACTGTTCCTAAACCTGTACCTAACCATAATATAATCTAACTGATACCTGTCCGTGTCCCCTGGCATTTATCATGTATACCTACACCTGTTGTGGTGTCTAAACCATGTGTTGCTGATGACTAACTCCTTTCTCCTGCAGAATTCAATTGCTTTCTCCCCGCGTTCATTCCTCGTACCTAACCCATAGTCCCCCACCTCATCACCATCTCTTCCTTCTCCTACCGTCGCATTCCAATCCCCTATTACTATCAAATGCTTCATTGCAGGAACACACGCGATTATATCCTCTAACTCATCATACATCCTATCGACTTCTTCCTCCTTGTGGTTGCTCGGTGGTATGTATACCTGAACAATGAGCAAGTTCGTCGGCTCTGCTTTAATCTCTACGAGTAAAATTATATCTGTTGCTTGGTCTATGTTGACTACGCTTCTTCCTACCCCTTTATTTAATATTACGGCAACCCCTCGTTTGTTCTCGTCCCCGCCGCTGAATATAACTCTATAGTTGTCACTCCAGTAATCCTTGCTATCCTTCCATCTCACCTCGCAGAGACCTAAAACTTCTATATTACCTCTTTCCATTTCTCGCTTAATATTCTCTAATTTACCTGTTCTCAACATTGTCCTGACGTTCCATGTTCCTATTCTAACTACTTTCGTCTTCTTCTGCGCCTTCTGTCATGCTGCTGTTATTTCTCCCCCGCAAGGATTTCGTGGGATGACCCCCGCGGAAACCTTGCCTCCCCCGCTGCCGGGCACGACACACGGCCCCTTGGGCCGAGTTACGCAGTTGCCAGGACTAAATTTCTGTTTTGCGTCCATCATTATTTTCTTTGGAATGATAATTGAGTTGGTTTCCCGTTGCCTTCCTCAATATATATATATATATATATATATATATATATATATATATATTACATACATATATGCATCTTCGAAATTCGTTTTTATATTACTTTTTTTATTTCAACAAAGAAAGAACTTTTTATATGTTTAGCTAAGTTATTAACATATGTTTGAAACGTATATTTGTGAGGGGCCTTTGCATAGTCATTACTAAAGAACATTCCCTTCCGGAATATATAGTATATATATATATATATATATATATATATATATATATAATTAATACCAACATTTCCTTTGTAGACTCGTCCATATGTTTTTCGTATTCTAGTTTGCCCTTCTAAAAGCATTTTTGGGAGCTCAACGGCCACAAAAGCGAAAACTGCGAAAAGAGGAAGAGGGTTTACGGTGAGGGAAAGGAGTTTCGGGGGGGAGAGCGGGGATTGTGGGACCGCACGCTGGCTGGCCAGAGTGGGGCGCGTTCCCTGGGCGTTCCACACGCCAACTTCTGCCCTACATTCCGCGCCGGCGCGAACGAATACATGCGTGGTCGTCAACTCACACAGAAAGAAATACTCGCTTGGGCACACGTCTGGCCGAGCACGGAGTCAACCACTTCACTCGAAAGCCCATGGGAGAGAGTGATAAGGCGCGGTCCATAGACGGTTTCCGCGCGCCCTCTCTCCATCAAGATCATCCTTCCTCTACGCTTCGTGGAAGAACCAATAAGGGAAATGGAGGGAAAAAAGTTATCTTCGTTCGCCCTCAACCAACCCTTCTCCGCAGCTCGACTCACGAAGGAAGTATTAGCTAGCTGTTCCAAAGGAATAATAGAGTATTCATGAGCCTACTGTATACTAAAATACACCTCGGTTGACCATTTATTCAGGCGCAAACAATATTGCAATGTGATGTTACATCTTGCCCCTATTGGGGCAAGAGAATGAAACCGGTTAATAGATTCAAAGAATTCTGAAGGTGACGCAAAAATCCATGGTGACCTAGTTTGATGATGATGGTTAATGAAAAAAACTATGAAATAAATGAGCAGGGAGAAGCTCTTTTTCGTTTTTCAATTTCCTTCTCACGGACATTTTCCCATCTTTGAGACCAATCCTCACCTCCATCACCAGTTTTCGACACTCCTTCCCTAAGATTCTCCCGGACTTCCTCCAGTATTGCTCCCGTCCCTTCACCATTTTCATTCCCCACTCATCTCCTGGTGGTGGGAACGAGTGAGAGCAGATGGAGCAGGGGGAAGGTGATGGTGGGTGTGGAAAAGGGGTGCTCAGTTCACCCCACGCGTGAGGGAGGTGTGACGAAAGCGATAGATAATATAACGTGGGATGTCCAATATCTTCATCCTTTTCACTATCGCTCTATTGACCCTTCTCCCTCATTCGCTCCACTCCACATTCTCCTCTAGACCCCAGTTCTCTCGCCCACTCTTCCCATGGTCCCCGCGCTAGATTGTTCGTTGGAAATTCCCGATGCCACCCCAAACCATCGGGGTGGTGGGTTCAGACCAATGGCGTGCAGCTGATAGGGTGGCAGAGGTCAAGAGTCAGGACCTTTTAAAATTTTGCAAAAATCCGATGGGGAAACATTTTTCGGGAGGGAGGGGAGTTCCAAAGTCAGACGTTTTACTAATATTTCAGATCTCTCGTGGTGAAAGCGCTTTGAAAGTATTTGTGGATATGAACTGAGAAAACTGGCCTTTTTAAAAGAATTACCGGAAAAAGAGTCAGGAAAAATGGAAAGACGAGTTAACTTTCCCTCAAAAGGCCGATGAATGGTTTTTAAACATTTATTATTTGACATCTATTCGAAAACAATTCTTTACCAGCCCTTGCAAATCATAGTGAAATGTCTCTACATTTCACAAAAAAAATATATCCCGACTTCTTTAATAATGAACCAAATGACTCATGAAAACAGTGTACACTAATGGTTAACTTTTCTCTCCTAAAATATTTAGTCTCACCTAAAGGATAAATGTTAAAATTCTTGATAAACATTTAAGTATATGATTGATTGGGAATGTCAGGGATTTGGAAGAGGTATAGAAGTTTAAGAAGCTCTCCAAAGTAGCAATAATCAATTATCCTTTAATATCACTCATCTCCCTATTCATGAATTTTAAATGCAACTTTCTCATTCGTATTACCCTTTTGTCTAGATACGGTGGAAAGCATGGAAATATCAATATATTGCACCGAAGCAATCTTTAAAGGAAGTTGAGAATTGTAATACAGATTTAAATGCATCAAATAACTTCACTCAAAGAATATATTGCCATTTCTTGTTGAATTATAATTTTTCACAGATCCAGCCATCAATCCATAACGATCAAACGGGATACTTTTACAAATGCCAAGAAACTGCGGGATATGCCGCAACAGTAACTTCTAACTGAGTCATCTGCTAATTTCCGGGCTAGAATTCGGGTCAAGACGAATAATTTTTACACTCTGAAATTATTGCATTTGGATAATTTTAAACATTGAGGACAGTATTTCAGTGGCTACGTATGTGGAAGAAAATAATTTGCCGCCGATATTTGGCTTTTAAATCACAAATAATTTGGTTGGTTTTTTGGTTGCTAAAAGAGTCGGAGATATTTAAACAATTTTTGAGAAGGAATCGTTTTGGGGGTGGTGTCCATGGTAATCTGTTTCCACAAGATGGGTTTACAATGCATTATTAACTATGAACATCTCTCCTTGTGAAAACACACTAGTGAATATAGGACAAGTTAAATGTTAACTGCTCAAAGAGGGAAATTTTTCTCTTTTATCTTAAAGAACGAATACGGAGGATCAAAGCTTAGCGATCTCCCCCTCCTGGTCAAAAAAACTCAAAATACAGCAAAGGATATGTCGCAACTGAAGTAGTAGAATAATTTTATCTTTTACTAAAATGTTGTAAGAGATTCTAACTAATGTAGCTATCTTATTGTAAATGTCTTAGTTATTTCAATTGTTTAACTCTTATCATAGACAACACGAAAATTTAGCTAATTAATTTTAATACAACTAATGTAATTATCTGCTTTAGAATGCAGGCAAAGGATAGGAATTCATAGTTAAGCACTGAAATGAGAAGACTTTATACTATGTCAAACGGGGAAATAACAGATTTTGGGTAATACCTTTCCCGATGGTCGCACAAAACGAAACTTTAAACAACCGTAACTCTATTCAGCTATCCTGTAATACTTTTTACGAGAAATGGACGTGTATTTTGCACGTGTGGACATGCTACCGTAAAGTTCATTTGATTCTCGAGAAGAACCAGGAAATGATCGTTCCGGTGGTGATTTCCGAGGGAAACAGGTGAATGAAATGTAGGAATGCTGCGTGGGATGAATATTCCTTTCTGTTCTTTTTCCTACCTCCTCACTCGGGGCCCGCCCACTCTCTTTCATACCCACAATTTCCACGCACCATCTCTCTTTCTGTCCCAGAATCTTTTGTTTAGTGAACCCGGAATTTTTCTAGACAGATGAAAAGGCTTGAATAAGCACTATTATATTAAAACCCCTTTCGACGAGAGTATTTTCCGTTGAGGAACAACCTTTGATTATTTTTTTCAAAAATTTCCAAAGTTTTATTTGTTGATAACATATTTCCTTATGAAAAAGTAAAATTCCTGTGATAATTGTGCTCATAATGCTCACACTGAAGTCTAAGAATTGCCTCCAGTGTTTGATGTGGTCTTCATGGCCTTAGTAATGGATTTTGCAAGTGAGTTTAAAGAAAAATGAGGACTTTTATTCAACACCAGCACATGATTACATCCCGAGAACTAATTAAAACTAGTTTTATAGTTTCAAACTCTATCCATGATGTAAAGATGAAGCAGAAATACATTCCTTCTTTTTCCGAAGGTTTCTCATTAAATCTCATTGTAATTTTTCGTATTTTTTCCATCGTGTAAGCTCATCCGTGAGATGCCCTAATACTCTAAATCCTTTGGTTCATAGCCTAGGGCCCTGGAAGAGGTATTTATGCCCGAGAACATAAAAAAAGTCGGCGAGTGCGTTACCCTCACTACACAGATTTCAAAGTTTTCCTCTACCAGCTTTTATTTATATATCTTATTCCTAAACAAGTCTGTAGGTCTTTGATCTACCTTTCAGGGGATAAACAATACATAGTATCCCAACGAGAGGTTCCTTGATATGGATTTAACACATAGTCGTTCTAAGGGGATACATATGATCAAAATGACATCAGCGGAAGAAGTTAAAAGAAAACAACGGAGAGAAAATAACATGAAATTAAGATAGCGGTTGATCACTTTCAATTTAATGGTTTAAAATTCATGACCAATGAGTAAGTTAACATTTGTCCAAAATATAATTTATTTCGCTACAACTGGGTTCGAGACATAGGCGACATCAATCGGAATAAAGGTATGAGGTGATGATATCGAAACCAATAGTTGTGAAATAAATCTTAGTCTGTGAAAATATCAAGTTTACTTATTCAGCATTTATCGTTTTATTTACGAAATATATATTTAATCTACAAATAATTAGTGTATGTAATAAACAGAAAAGATAGAAAATAGAAAAATGGAATGGCTAAAATATCCGAGACCAAATTGTAATGATAGAAAAAAATTGACGCCATTTTTCTCCAGGAAAAGAATTTGTTTTGCTATTCGGATTCTGTAGTGCACCCTGGATCCCAGAAATTCATAAATGTGTTGTTTACTGTATTTCCAAGGGTGCGGATGACTAGTTATATATAATAGTTAAATTAATATTAGTTGTTCAATCACCGACCAATGCGGCAGTACATAGACGGACTCGATATCTATCATGCTAACACAATCTTCAATGAGTTAGGTGAAAATACTTTCGAACCATTAAATTATCTTAACATAATTATCTCCATTCTATGAAATGATGGTGATGCGATGTCAAGTGTCAGATGCTAGGTTGAACTGAAAAACGTATATTTGCTCACGGTTCACCGAATTCATTCACATCAGTTCAATACAGTATGTCACTACATTCCATAGCAATACGTAGAATATTACACAACTGAGATTCGCTGACTCGAAATTTTCCTCGCCCACTCTCCCGTCCAACATGCACTAATATCATTAGAAAGATGAGGTATTAAAAACGCTATACCAATATTTTTTCCCTCGCTCAACACTTCCACTTCTCGTTTCCCTGCACCTCGTTACTTTTCGTGTCATTTCACCTTCTAACTCGTTTTTTCGGCTCCGCATCTGTAAAACCGTTCCTTTCTCCCACCATCTCTCTCTCTCTCTCTCTCTCTCTCTCTCTCTCCCCCCATCGCCTCCTTTCTCACACTTCTTCCGAAACGCTCGCGTTCGAAAAAAACAACAATGAATGCCAGCCTGCGCGTCGGAGTGTGTGTGAGCTTGTGTGTATGTGCGCTGACTGCTATTCTAAAGAGCAAACGAGGGGAGGGAGGGAAATACAGGGAGAGTGCTACAAACGAGAGATCGGTCCATCATGGTAACGCTAATGAATTAAGTTTGCGTCGCTAGCGTCCCGCACGCCGCGGAAGCGCGATGCCCGTGCGTGATTCAGAGCTCGTCCCAGGGAATGGGTTGGTGTGGGGAGAGGCGATGGAGGCGAGCGAGGGTCCCGACTGCGCCGGAAGAAGTGTGGAGAGTAGCGAGAGATGATGAGCGTGGACGGACGCGGAGAGGGATACGAAAATGGATGTACCTTCGGCGCATAGAGACTCCGTGAAAAGGACGCCCGGTGCGAAATTAATTTGCCCAAAAGAGAGGAAGAGTGGGCGGGGGGAAGGAGAGGAAAAGAAATATTCAACCAGAGGAAGGTAAGCAAATCCACTTTGCTAATGAGGGTGTTCCCTTTAAATATGACGGCAGTCCGGTGATTCCAGGAGGATTAAAAAAAAGTTCCTCTTATCTAAGCACTCCGCCATGAAATTTAAACCTTTCGACAGATAATCCTATCGAAAACAAAAATGTTTTTCACACCTCCTTTAGATTTCAGAGTTGACGAAACGAGTACTCAAGCTTAGAACTCAACTCGCAGGTACTCTAAAGGTATTCCGAGAATGAGGGAAATAACTACCTGGAGAGAAAAGTAGTGCTTGAAATTTGGGGCCGAATGACCAGGGAAGTACAAGCTTGTACATAGTTTTTTAGGTGGTGGGAAATAACAAGACACGAAACTCGAATACAGAAGTTATATGGCTATCAAATACCTATAGTATTTCCTCATTGAAACCTTTCATAATTCCCATCGAGACATTAAGACATATTAAACCATACTCATTTTAATATTAAAACTAGTTTCATTTCTTCAACGGTACAGACGAATAGTGATATAGACATTTCTGAATATATTACTCCTGATGAAACGCAATATTTCATGCTAGTTGATAAATTGGCCTTTGAACTAAAAACCGTATAATCAAGCCTTATTTGAAATGTGAGGTAATTAGTGTGATAAGGCCTCAACTGAGTGAAATATTTCATCGAAATTTTATTGAAGATACCATTTCTAGAATGAACTTTTTAAAATAATGATATAAATATGATGAAGTTTAATTCTATTGAGATAATTCTGCAGTCGATTGAACATAAACCAGTACATTCAAATGAGGTAAAAAATATGGTGACACAAAATTAAATGATAATGATGTATACTAGTGTTATTTGTAAGCATTGACATATTTTGTTCCATCGTATTGCTCTATTGAGAGGCTAGGATGTAGAATGAAATATACATGTGTCTTGATCTTCTTACCAGAGGGAATAGGTTTTCATAATTGTATTGAGATGATAAGAAAATCCTATCACTTTGGAATATATTTACGTATTGAGTGAAAATGAACCTGTCCTCCGATCTCCCGTAATTTACCTGCAGTTAAATTTTCAACCGTTGCCATACTTACTGGGTTACATCACAGGATATCTTGTAACCTCATTTTACTTCCATTACATCATCTCCCCCTCAGCAGAAGTGTCTACTATTACAAAAGTTATCTAAGAAGCATTGAAAAGAAAAGGATGCTTTCTGTTGACCATTTATTGGACTTTTTGAGATCTCAGTCGAGATCAGCGAGCAAAAACGTGTTCATTTCCGCACCATTTAATCGTGCCGGAATGAATCACCGACCCAAATGGAATGCCAATATTTACATAAGAACTCACCGAGCGAAGAAGGAGCAATTTATCAGCCCCACTTTTGAATGTATGGTCAGAATTTACGTGCTTTTACAAGAGCTGGAGAGACAGATTAATTGCATCACGCGAATGATCACGTGAGGTCCACTTCGGTGGAGTAATAACTCTACATCCTGAAAAAAATGCAGCGTATTAATAATCTATATAATTGAGTTGAAAGTTTACCTCGATATGTTTCAATTAGATGACACAAAGCCTTCCGAAGACTTCGTTTTCACGAAAAATATAAAAAATCCCAAAAACACAATCCGTTTTGCGAAAATAATGCAAATTCCGTTAAACCGTTGAACTTCAATAAATACTCTTCAGATACATGTTTTCCTTTTGTAATTTAGCACTTTGGAAAGGGTATATTTTCCCTCTCCGTGATTTTACATGATAATTTCGCGGAATTTGATACGTCGAGATATGAGTCCATTTCAGTGGAATATTTCGATGGAAAAGGGAATTCAATTCTGAGGGATATGTTCAGGAGCAGAGCAATTCACTACGTTCAATTCACGAGTTATACATACATATATACCGATGCCAGCGTGACATCTTGCAGTAAGCCATATAGATTCCTGACAATTTTTGTCAGGCATCTATATGGCTTACTGATGATTTCAATAAATGATTCATTGGCTGCAGAAAAAAGTTGTGACTGAAACTAAATTTAATTTTGTATCTTATTTTTGTAGTTTAATATTTAATGCAGAAATGGGTGACTGTTGTTTCATTCGTCGCTATTCAAAAATAAGTACGCACAGGAAATCTATAAATTAGATTATTTGTTACGTAAGGGAAGGGGAGGCATTACTTAATATTTCAAAATACACACTACAATGAACGTTGTTTTGTAATAATAACTACTTCCTAATTTCACCATTCTTCTCTTGCATGCAATACTCTTTTGAGTTCTATTTGTAGAATTTATTTGGTGAACGTTACCTTTCAAGTATTACTTAGCGGTAATTTATAGACAGATTCTGTGGTGGAATTTTTTGGGAAAGAAATTTGCGGATATCGTTTCGACAATATTGTGAATTAAATTGTTTTAATGAACGCTGGATTTAAAATAGACTTTTACTACAAAACCTTCAACTAAGTACTTGGTGTATTATATAAATGAACGCAGGTAATCAGTTCTGATTTTTTCCTACGGTAGCAAATAAATAACGTGAAAAATAAATTACGCCGCGGCAACTTGTTGAAAAACATATTATTCTAATAATAATGTATGGTGTTTGACTGTGATAAATCTTGTTAGTCTCTCTTTCTTTAAAAAAGATGGATGACTGTGAAATTTGCGAAGTAATTCAGAACCGTGAAGTAAAAAAGTACATATAACATCCATGAATTAATCTTCAGCTAAAGTCACAGTGAAAAATTACTCTCTGATGAGTTGAAATAGCTTTCTCCACAGCATCCCCGAAATTAAGCATCAGAAAAACAATCGCACCAACGGCAAAATAAATTTCAGACTTCCTGGTCACAGTGAAGATTAAGAACGGCGACCTCCTGATCTCAGCGGGATACCCACTGAATTAACTGAGGCGGTTGACATTCTTCATGGTTTAGATAAAATATTTGAATGCACCTGTATACATGAAGGGGCAAAAAAGCCCCAAGAAGCATCAGTAGAGAGCGAAAACGTTTACGTTGAGGAGTCCGCAGGTGGACGTGGGATAGAATGTAATGGAGACACCAGAAGGGGTACGAGCGGTCAAGTCAAAACGAAGATCTCCCTCACTTCATCTCGGAAGTGATAAAATAAATACAGAAGGCATCTCCCTCACCTGCTTACTTTCAGCCGCGTCTGCTGTGACAGAGGATAAAAATGGTGTCGGGACGGAGACGTTTTTGCTCTTATTTCCATTTTTTTATATCGTCCATAAATGGATATAAAGAAACATATTGGATGATAGAAAATTCATTGGGCACGGAAAAGGAACTACCTCACTTTTTGAGTTCTGACGAAATGTTACACACTCTTATTATTATTAGAGTAAGTTATATTTCATAGAGAATTGGGAATCAGAAGAGTTATGTGTATCATACTGTAATTAGTAATCGATTCCGGTAGTGAACTAAAATAAGGAAAGTTTAACAAGATTTTTTCCAATTTGTTTCAATAAACCTGGTATACCTTCGGCATGTATGAAAATAACTGCAATTATTTTCCAAGTTGTTACGATTAAATATTTTTCCTGAAATTCGTGACCGGAAATTTGAGATCTGTTGGATAAATTAAAAACATAATCAGTCCAAGGTTAGTACCCGCAGTATCAATGACACGGTATCATTTTAGCTAAAATTATATGATCGAAAAAAAACGACCTGCCGTGACAGTCAATATTATTCCAATTCATCGTTAATTACATTGCGTGATTTGATTACACCGGTTTGATTTCCTCCGGGTGTTTCATCCGGAATATATCCAAATTAAAAGGTCCATAGTATACAAAATAACGAGTCTCTCAAAATACGCTCAGTGGTGAATTCAACGTAACATTTTACACACACATTAAATATAATCACAAACTGTAATTATAACAGAATAATAAAGTACCACCATATTTTATTTAGAAGGTTATATGAGTATAACAAGAGATGAAATATCCAATAATAATGGATGCTTATAGCATGTGGACTATTAACTTTTCGCTTTTAAATTATGCATTCTGTGAATAGAAAACGTAAACCTTCCAGGTGGTCGTCTGAATTCCAAAATACTTGTAACTATCCAGATAAAATGTTCCCAACTTTAAGTTTGAGATGTGATGGCCTTTTTTCCCTAAATTATGGCTATAAAACGCAATAGCTTAATAGTTGATATAATACATAACTTACTCCAAATACTTCTCCAAACGAAAACTTTAAATGAGATATTTTTGTGTACGCTAATAATATGTATTTATAAATAACAAAAAGTATAACTCATCGCAAAATCATTTCATAAAATTAATATCAATGAAACGACACTGATATTAGTATAAAAATTAATTTTTAAAAATTTTTAAAAATTATCTCTAATGAAGGTAATTATTTCAAATCATAAATTTAAGTCTCTAACGAAGGTAATTATTGTTGCAATTGACAAACAAGCCTCCCTACCACCCTTCGGAAGTTTTATGAAAATTATAATGGACAAGATACATTTACGAAAACGAAGCAAAGATTAGTGAGGTTAGAACTCTATAAGCACGGAAAAATAAAATCTATAGACTGGATTGTCAGATGAATAAAGGGAAAGAGAAATATTTATTAAACACTGAACACTTCATGCCGCACAAAAATAGTAGATGCGAATAAAAACACGAACCAAGAGCACTTTGTATGAGAGACACTTGCAAAAATATTTGTGGAGAAGATTACACCAAGGAGCAGATGGAGGCTGCGACCTTGGGAGAGCCGATCTCGACATACTTCAGGGAGGGAAATGAGTGAGTGAAGGAGGCAAAAATAAAGGAGTAATGACGAGTGGGGTTTAGGAAGAGGTGGAAAACCAGGAGAGACGGGATAAATTAAGTTCATCCCCAACTATTCCCCACCCGCGATCCCCTTTTATGTCACGGTGACGACAAAAAAACAAAACCCGGAGCGAGGTTCGATCTTTCACGGAGGCCGTCGCCGACTCCGGAGGGAACGAAGAAAGCAGATACATCCCTCCTTCTCCCACACCGCTTGCCGAAACGGCCCTCACCCCGCTCGTCTTATGGATGGCGCGATTATATGACGGAGATGCCGGCTCCCCCTCTCTCTTGTCGCCCGAGGTGTAGAGAGGCGATCACGAGGTCAGGTCGGGAGGAGAGGTAGGGTTGTTCAGACGCCAACTCGTGGACCCCCGTGGATGCGACGAAAGGGGAGGTTTGGAGGAAATATGAGGATGGCAGGGGGGAAAGGGGTTGAAGGGAAGGGATTAAGACGCTGTAGAGGAGAGAATATAGGTGAGAGAACGAGGTGAGGGGACCTAGAAAGATTCCTGACGCGCGAGGGTTTCTGAGAAATGAATTGACTCCCATGCCTGCCCGGATTATTCTATCCCTCTTCTCAACTTCCTTCGATTCTCTTTCCATTTATTGCCTTCAGTTTTCCTTCGTGTCTGCTCGTTCCTTTCCTCCAACTCCATCGCTTTCCGGGAAGGAATGCTGAACCGAGTGGGGAAAGAGAGGGATCAAGGTAGGGATCCTCCGTGTCACGAATGAAAGGTGGAAGCAGGAGAGGCAGCGCGGGGAAAATAATTATGGAGAAGGGGAAATTGGTGTTACTGACGTGAACACTCCATTAATTCGTACAGGGGATAGCTTTTTTATGGACTCAGTGCGTACTACTCAGCAGTTATGACTAATGCAAAGCAAAATATTCTTAAAACCCTCAGTACATGTTACAAAAATTTGTTTTTTTTATCTCTGCCTACTTCCATCCAAAATGCTCATTCCTTTTCTCCCTCCTCCTCTTTTTCCCAACATTATTCCTTCAATTAGCATATTCGGCATTCAATTTCCTCACATTATCTTCTGCATCCAATTACCCTGTCTTCTTCTAATGTTTCCCAGCAACTTTTTCTCTTCCCCATCTCCGTCTTTCTTCTTAACCCACCGTTTCCAAGACATTCAAAACAAAGCTTCTAATTAGTCTTTTCTTAATATCTATAACATTCACACACACATGTATATTTCGATGCATATATTCGAATATGTAAATAAAACTCATAAGACGCGTAAGAAAAGTCTTCTTCTCCTTTTCACGGATGAAGGTGGTTGGTTGTTACATCGATTATTTTAATCAACTCTCGAGTGAGTTCCGGTATCATCCTAACAATGGAAACTGCATCTATGAAGCTACTTAAATCAGATAATTATGACTTTATAAATGAACTTATATACATGGAAATAGATATAAGGAAAAGGGATAGAAACGCAGGAGAGGTGGGGAAGGCGGAATCAGGCAGAATCACGAATGTAAAAATATTAATTTTATTCCGGTCTAGGAAATATTTTTACGTTCGTGATTCTGCCTGATTCCGCCTTCCCCTCCTTTCCTGTGTTCGTCCTTTATATATGTTCCTAACTCTTTTCTTTATATATATATATATATATATATATATATATATATATATATATATATATGAGTCTGACCTGAAGAAGGCCTCGGAGTAGGCCGAAAGCTTAAATCATCTACAGTGTGAGTGTCCTTTTACGTGTTATCTGTTTTATTCTGTGTTCTATTGTGCCGTCCAAAAGTTATATTTCTCTCGTGAGTACTTCCGCATCATCGATATATATATATATATATATATATATATATATATATATATATATATAACTTTTGGACGGCACAATAGAACACAGAATAAAACAGATAACACGTAAAAGGACACTCACACTGTAGATGATTTAATTTTCGGCCTACTCCGAGGCCTTCTTCAGGTCAGACTGAGAGGTTTTGAGGGAAGAGAGCCTGGGGAAGCAAGAAAGGGGGCGGAAGGTTTAGGGACTCTTGGGAAAGAAATTAAAGATGGCGGTTAAGGGTGGGAATTTTAAAGGATCGGAAATATAGGATGTATGCGGATTCGCGAGTTCTCACCTCTATGTTGGTGGCTGAATCGGGTAGGGATTCTAGAACTGTTAAGGAAAAGCATTCGTCAAATAATAGGTTGTGTGAACTTGCGTGTAAAGGGATAGGAAGAGAAGAGAGTGAAGCAGAATTACATGAATAACGGTGATTGTTCATTCGGATGGATAATGGGGTAATGCATTCGCCTATGTAGAATGAGGTGCATTGTTTGCACGACAAGAGATAGATAATATTTTTTGAGAGGCAATTAGCGTGGGAACGGGGTGAAGGGACAATGAGGGGATGTGGGGAGAGGGGAGCAGATCTGATTAGGAGACATGTTTTACATCGGGGGCAATTGCAGGTAGGGGAAATATGTGGAAATTTGTCAGGGTGGGGTGTCAAAGGGTTGGTGGATCTCAGAAGGTTTCTGAGGTTGGCTGGTCGTCTGTAAGTGACAGAGGGGCATTGGGTCAGTAAGGATGTGGTCGCGTCATTGTCATGTAATATAGGATAAAGTTCCTTGAGAATGGTTTTCAGTCTGTGGGATCCGGGGAAATAGGTTGTGCAAAGGTTGAGTCCAGCGTCAGATGTGGGGTTATCATTCTGTGGTGTGTGTGGTCGGGTGGAGCGGTAGATTTTATCCTGTAGGAGCTTTTCTGGGTAACCGCGTTTGTGGAGTGCATGGTGTAGATTGTTGAGGTATTTGTTGAGGGTAGCTGTGGTGTTGCAAATCCGATGTCCGCGGATAGAGAGAGAGTTGGGAATTGAGTGTTTGGTATGAGAAGGATGACTACTGGTATAGTGTAAATATTGTTGATGGTTAGTGTCTTTGATGTGTACTGAAGTGGTGAATTTGTTATTATGAATTGAGATGTCTGTGTCAAGAAAGGTGATGGTGGAGTCTGAAATGGACCAAGTGAATTTAACAGTGAAAGAAGAATTCAAGGCCGATAAGAAATTGTCAAGAGAATCAGAGCCGTGTGTCCAGAGCATAAAAATGTCGTCAATGTAGCGGACCCAGAAAAGAGGTTGGAAGGGTTGCTGTGAAAGGAAATTCTCTTCAAGGTGGCCCATGAAGAGATTGGCGTACGATGGCGCCATCCTCGTTCCCATCGCTGTGCCTTTCGTTTGGAGATAAAAACAGTTTTGGAAAGAGAATGCATTTTTAGTCAGGACGAAAGTGGCGAGATTGAGGAGAAATTCGGTCGAGGGGCACTGGGGTGGGGGGCGTAGAGAAAGATATAGGATGTATATATATATATATATATATATATATATATATATATATATATATATATATACATATTCAAACTTGAAAATCCCGCCATACGGCGAACAAATATTATTTTCGCACATAGAAATAGACATATAAGGAAAGGGGATAGGAAAACACAATTTGTTGGTCTTTTATGTGTTTTCCTATCCCCTTTCCTTACATGTGTATTTCTATGTGCGAAAATAATATAAATATATATATATATATATATATATACGTATTCATTGTGTGTACAATGTCTCGTATACATAGTATATGAATGTATGTGGTAATTAAGCGACGTGAAAATTCCATTTAGTAGGTGTTCCGTGTATGAGATGGACGCGAAACTCTTGTGAGATAATCACAGGTTCTATCTCAATTGAAAAAAATGCCAATTTCTCACTAGCACTTAGCAATTAATTAAATGGTTTGGGATTTTAGATTCTCATGATCCAAATATTCAATATTTACTTTATTGTGCAAGTCTCATCGAGTTTTATTACGCATATATGCTTCAAGCGAATTAAATATGGAAGCCGATGGTCAGGAGGTTTTATTATATAGGATAAGCATAAAACGCATTCTACCTCTCAAGCTAGCGACATTACAATAGCATCATGGAGTAATTTTTATTTAATTGGCTAATATAAAAAATGTGAGGGCAGGTACACTTTCAAATTTGCATTTTTAATACTCTTCCATATCTCCGGCGATGTTTTTAATTACTTCCTGATTCCTACACATCCATTTATTTGTCCACTTTAATTTTAGTTATCATAAATTATTAATGCTAGGCAAGTAAATAATATTAAATGCGTTAAAATCCGTATCTTTCTATCAGTTACATACTTAAGTCTGGATTATTCACTCCCAGTGTCCTGAGATCATATTTCGGGCTAATAATATACAAGGGTAGTCTGAAAAGTTTCCGACCTAATAAAGATACAAGTCATTTTTTCTGAAATTTTCTAACATTTTCTGGGGTCGGAAACTATTCAGAACACCCGCGTGATTCTTAGAGATCTCTGATGTTGCGTCAATATATTTAAATTAGCTTTCCTGTATTAAAATGAAACTAAGTACATATTTCTGAAAGAGATTTACCATTCAAAATTGTTACATTCCTAAGTATATTTTGCAATATTCTACTCCGAAAGGTGAAACACTACGGCTGTCAAATGTTTAAAAAATGCTTCTGGGTAAAGAGTATAATTAGAGATCCTCAAGAGCTTAAGATTGTAAAGATTCATTTATTTTTGTGAAATTGGAGAACTGATTCGCTGAATAGAATGGAAAAATAAATTAAATAATGGAGGCAAAAGCCACGCAAAAAACACCAGGGACGACAGTGGTGGAGAGACAATTTGTCTGAACAAAAGGTTGATTTTGCTCGAAGGTATACGATTTCTAATTGAAATAGAAATAAAAAAGTGAACCAGATAAGTCTGTCAGTATCAATGGTGGGTAAGGACATTATGAAAAAGTTGTCTAGTCTTAAGCGCCTATAATAACAAACATTTAATTGGGATAGTTAGGACAGCTTAAGGAATAAGGATACGTTTTTCTCATCCATGGAAATTATTTCGGTAAACATTTTATACCTTAACCTCTTTAATAAATTCTGAAATTCTACTTTGAGATGGAAATTCAGAAGATATTCTTCAAGAAAGCGAACTCGTAGTTTACTCACGCGATCACTTTTTTGTTATTCGCCATTATCGACCCTTCTCTATTGATCTTGACTTCTACTATTCAAGCACTTACGAATTATGTCGCATCTTAAAATTCAATGTGAGAGGGAAAGATTATAATCACATAACTAAAGCATATATTCTACATATTGATTTGTAATAACTAAATGGATTTTTTCAGCGAAGGGAAAGGGAGGCAGCGTAGCGTAAAATTCTGTGGCAAATGATCTCTTGATAAGAAATACCGGGAAAGAAACCAGGGAAAGAAAACCCTTCAGAGGCCATTGCCAACAATTGAGGGACCCAAAATAAAAAAAATTGAGGAGGGATTAAGAGGAGGGGTTGACGTTGGGCAACTCTACTCTTTAACCGCTTCCCCCAAGAGCTCTGATCAATCAAGACTTCTAACCCTCGTCTCTCAACATCCTCTTCAATCAAAATTTCCTCTCTATTTCCCAAACTTTTTACATTTATTTGCCAAAATTTTATTTATAATAACCAAAAAATAACTTTAATGACACTATTTACTAATAATTAAGAAAAAACTGAAGAATATTATTAATTTTCAATGACAAGGAAAAACCAAAAAAAACCTCTCCGGTTTTATGAATGACATGTACAACTGAATACATTTTTTTACGTTGATGTAAAAACAAAATCTATTCCTTATTTTTAATGAAATATCAAGATGAATACTCACGTTCCTCGTTGAAAGATTAAACTTAATTTTTTCAACCCTTCATTTGATAACTTTTATATTTTCGGATAACACGATATCAATACATCGAAAATTGTCGAATGACTTTAAAATAAATTTAGGCAATATAAACTTCCAAGAAACTGCGGGAGATGCCGCAACAGTAACTTTTAACGGAGTCATCCGCTATGTGTGCATTATAATGCAACAATTTCAGAGAGTAAAAATCATTCGCCTTGACCGGGATCCGAACCCGGATCCCTCGGTATCCGGCCGAGTGCTTTAACCAATTAAGCTACCGAGACGTCCTCTTACACTATGAAATTTTGGTTAAAGAATTCGGCCGGATATCGAGGGATCCGGGTTCGAATCTCGGTCAAGGCGAATGATTTTTACTCTCTGAAATTGGTGCATTATAATATAAAATTCGTTCTTGTACTACGGATCAATTTCTTAAAGTTTACCTATATTTCTTTGACTCTTGTTTCTTAACTAAAAACCACACTACCTCCGATGCACATGGGAGAACTTTGATCTTTGTTTTGAATACTTTTACCGTAGATATTCCCACCTCTCCTCTTTAAACTGATCTTCTGCAAGATCCTATGAGATTAGTCAATATTCATGAAAAAATTTAATTTAACTGGCGGCTTGCACTGTTTTAATAAGTTTGAAAAGTTTTGCCGCCAATTCAAAGCAATTAATCATGACGCTTTAGTCGTCATAAAGTGAATTTGATTAAATTTTTAAAATTAATTCAATCAAATTAAAAATTAATTTAATCAAATTCATTTCATTTTGGGGGTTTAATTTCCAATTTTGTTTCTAAGCTGTCACTACTACTACTATTTTCAGACATTAATAGGTGAATGAATTATCTCGAATAATCTATTAAAGTATTTTTCTTTATGAATCTTCTCAGAAATTTCAATGCAAATAAAACATAAATGGTTATATATCGTGTGTTACATTTGCAGTGATTTCAACAAACAAGAGTTAAGAAACTGGCCACGTATTATTGCCTTTTTTTAGATGAACTCTATTCAATTATGCATAAATGCCAATTGATAATTAATTATTTATTTAGGCCTGCAAAGATGCCGGAGCACAAGAAATGAAAAAACAACGGCGCAGAGTATAACACGTGCTCTCAAAATTTAAACACTATTGGAATGGTATAAATGGAGAAATGCGCGTGATAAAGAAACCTTAGCGAGACAGTTCTAAATCTTAAATGGCGTATCCAATAAATGGAAAGACAAGCACTTGAGGCTGAGCAGTAAAGGAGGGCGCGATATCAGGAGAAACAACAAGGGAGTGAAACTCCATTAATCATACCCGGAGGAATGGATCCGAGGAAAAAGATGGAGAAAGACGAACTCGCGTGAGGCAGATTTCTGCGGTGAGTTCACACGCTACCTTACTCCTGGTTATAAATAATATATTCTCTCTTCTCCCACAAGCCGCTATAATCAGGATTGCATATAATTTTATTTATCTTTTAAATGAGAAATATTATGATTTATTTTCAAACTTTTATTCAAAGCATGCAACACAATGATAAATACCACAAAATGATAATTTCAGTGAAATTCGGAAAGAAGATCTCCAGTATTTTTTCCTCGGTATTTGATTCCATTAGCTAAACGTAGTTGTGTAAATGCATTGAAATTTGCTGTTATGGTTATTAGCGAAATGTGACTCTTCAGATTATAGTGGTACAAAAAAATACTATATAAAAACATACGCTTTAAGCTCATTTAAACTTTCACATTGAGATAAAAGAATATACTATATACCAATTATTGATTGAGGAATGGCGTGTGTTCTTGCTTTTACAAGTTTTATATCAACGTATTTTCTAAAAATAATTTAATGCCTTCAGTTGACTGGTTTTCCTATTAATAAAACCGAGAACGATCTTATGAAAAGTTTTTATAATCAATATATGGGAGTTAAATAATAACTACCATAAAAATTTCGACATGATTTTGGCCATCCAATGTTTCAAGGAAACTATGGCAATCCCATCCCTTGAGGAAGTAAGGGAATGGGAGAATCCGACTAGGCCTATAGCAACAGATTCATACATATAGGCAAGCTTTCCATATACTTTGGGTATAGTGCATATTTTAAGATTTCAGAATTATTTTAAGTTTTTTGAAACGGATTTTAGTGGCCACGGATTCATTATTTTTAATCCCAAGATAATCACTTGGATAGAATGTGATTTTATGTGAATGCTTCTAAAGGTAACTGCTGTGGCGTTAAATTATATAAATGAAATGATAATTATGGATACCATTTGAAATACAAAATTTGAGTTGTTTTCAAAGAGAAAGGGACCAGTACCTAGGTCAATAAGCTTAGCATTGAGGAAGAAATAACTCCAAAAATGAGGAAAGGAATAGATGTATTCAGTTGTGAAAAGGATAATTCATGTTTAATTTATGAATAATTTTTTAAATACTTCATGCACAAATAAAAGCGTATTAAAATGGTAAAATTAATCAATTTAAAAATTTATTTTCAATATTTATAGCTAAAAAAGTTCTATTCTGCTGGAAATCCTGAAGTATGCTTCTTCCAGTTGCGGCGTTTGGTGGAATGCTACAGAACTATTGGTACAACAAGTATATTTTACAAAACATTGAAAGAAATCCATTCCAAACTAATACAAAATGAGTGGTAATACAGAGGTATAAATAGGATAATTAAAATTTAACTAAGAATGTGATCACCAAGTTTGACAAAAATACTCTGAAATGGTTGCATTGTAATGCACACATAGCGGGTGACACCGTTAAAGTTACTATTACAATTTCTTGAAAAATACTCTAATTATACATTTGCTTTCCATTTCTTAGTTATTAAGCTATTGCTCCACATTTCGAAAGTCGATTTTTTCATAATTGAATATTAAGTTTTAATAATCAAAATAATGCATCATTTCAATTAATATTCTCACAACACATAAATCAGTGGGTATTCACTACTATTGACTAATAAAAAATCTACAAAAATTGTCTACAATCATTCTCATCTATAGTATAAAAACATAAATTGTAATTATATTACTCTCTTATAATATTTTTCGTGGAAGTCTTTTGACGAAGGAGAATAAAACTTCTTTACAAAATAAAATATCCTCTCTTATTTACAAAAATACATTACCAGATATGTGAAATTCACGTTTTGAATATATTTTAAAACATTATTTTCAGCAAAATTCTTGATATGACGAATATATGGCCTATTATTTTGGCCACCAAGATTTTATTTTAACATTTAAAAACCGACAGAAAGCTTCCTTTCCCTTAGCAGCGGCCATCGTGGAAATTCAGCCGCATTGAATCCGAATATAACAATGGATTACTCGACTCGCAACCTTTTAGAAAAGTCTCTGCAAAAAGGATGCATGTATGAGTCTTATTCCATACCGTAAAGTTAGCTATATTACATTTTACTGAGTGATGTACTTCGTTTTTAGGGAGTTCCGAAGACCCTTGATGGCGCGAAGAACGCATCTACGGGAAGAACCGTTTCATGGGCTAAGATCTGTCGTGCTATACTCCTCGAACCATCGCATGAAGGTAGATAGAGAGAGAGAAAATTGACTCTACCACGATGAAGAAATGTTTGTTATGAGAAAATCGAAAGGCATATGTCCATTAATCTCTACTTGGGCGTGGGAAGGGCGTGTTAAGAGATCGAGGGTGGGAGGGAGTTGACGTGATTCAGAAGGAATGGAAGACGAGGAAGGTATGACAAGGGTGTGGGAGAGAAGAAAACGGAATACCCTTTCTTGAAATGGATACTGAAGGCGAACAAAGGAGATAGAAACGAGAGAAAAAATATGTCGGGGCAGAAAGCATTTTATTTCACGCTTGGGTCATCACGTCAGGCCGCTACGTCGTTGAAGAATCATTCGCTCATTCAGGCTGTGGACAGCGTTGCGTAAGGGGTACCACGGGATCTCAAAATATATTTTCCAGGGCACAAAGAAGGCACTATTCTTGTGAGAGAAGGAGATTATTGAGAGTTTGAGGACGTGACCTTGAGGCATCTACGTGAATGGTCATTCTGAATGATTTTCCTTGCCTTGTATTCCCAATGTGGTTACTATCAGCGGCATAAGAAAGCGACCCATTGTGCGTGTGTGTTTCGCTTTAATTCTAATCAAGTGGAATGCGTTGATATTTATGATAAAAAATAAATAAATTTTGCTTAAATTAAATTGATAATCCACAAATAGAAAATTGTGGCCTTTACGTTAGATTTTTAATTAGAAATTACAACAAAGATAATCACAAACACCCAAGCCTTAGCAGGAAGAAGATCCACTTAAACGGGAATCAACCCAAAACCCCAACCCCATAAACTAGTTCTAGGACCCATGATATTTAGCCCGCCGCCACTGAGGCTAGAAAATTATATTTTGCAATATATAGTCGATTCTAGTTTTTACTAACAAAATTTAGCTATAAGTGTGGTTTTTCCACTTGTTGATAAGGACAGCACGTGTCCTTATTTATCAAATATTCCGAAATTAAAAAAGAGCAGAACTGATTTGGAAGACGATCGCATGTCGCAGAAATTATATCTTGAAGAGTTGGACACTGGGATGTCGAAAATAGCTGTTATGGTATTATGATTTTAAGAGTACATGAAAAATTATTCATATAGTTTTTCCCTTTTTTGATGATTAAATTCAGCCGTCAAAGTATGTCTAAGCAACATGGTTACCGTTCAAAGAAGCTTTTCTCATTCAAAGGGTAAATTTAGGCATCCGTGAATTTGGATAAGGTTTCTAGTAAGTCAAGTTCACTAATTATTATCGTTTTCAGGGTAAAAACTACAAAATCCCCCGAGAAAGAGAGTGTAAACACAAATTGAACGCAATAAAAAATTTTAAACATGTCTATTTTGAGATTGATACACTCAAACAGTATTTTTTACTCCATATTTAATAAAAAAACTCAATCTGATACACTTTGTACGTGACACGGTTGCTGGTTAACATTCGGAACCCTATTTGAAAGCTTTCTAAGGTATGAATGTATTGCTGACATTATCATGGGCCCTCTGACTTGAGTTAACACATTATACATAGTGATTACCTATCCGTTGTTCATAACCATAGTTTTAATAAAATGCTAATTATAGCGGAACTGTTTGAGAAATATGTCTATGGCTAACGCTAGCTCGCCTATTTTGGTTAAGCGAATCGAAATAGATAATATCTAGTAGCATATATTTGATAAAATGTCGCAAATTTGTCACTAGAATAATTAAAGAAGAATAACTCCCGTCAAAGTACTAAATTGTCTAGGAATTTTAATTAAAGAATCTTGCATGGATCTTGAATCTTGGATTGAATCTTCATGAATCTTGCATCAAGAAAATACATGCCTTACTTCCTGATGAGTGTGAAAATGTTTCAAACACCTACAACGAAAGATGTTATTTCAAAGAAGACCTTTCGGAATATCAGCAGTTTCCCGTAATGTAACTGAATTAGTGTAGAATAATTTGGGTAATACTACAATTAGTTATACTCTACAGAGAGTTTGCAATGCAACGTAATTCAACTTGATAAAAACTTCATACTTTCTATTCTTATATCTTAGAAGTATAATATGACTAAAACCTTTCATTTTGATGTAGATATAATTTAATAAAGCCTTTTTGAATTACTTTTAAAATCAAAAGCAGCTCTAATTGATATGTTTGAAGTTTCTATCATTACGGAAAATGAAGTTGTTAAATAACGTGTATGTAACTGTAGTATAGCATTGTACTGCAGTAGTACGAGTCGACCAGCGTAACATGAATATTAACAAAAGGTTTATTAAATTTTATTTTTTAGTCTTTGAACTTTTTCAGGTTTGAGGTTCTACCCGTAAGAATCACAATACTAACCCTTGAAATTAACCGTTCAGCGTTGAGTATTTTCACACACAAACGTATTACCAATAGATGAACAAACACACCCAAAAAATAGGAGCTGCATTGCCTTTCCACGAGGTTGGCTCTGACAATTTTTAAGCAGAGTAAATCAGTTTTTGAATTTGTCCCACTGATTTAATTTCCTTGTATCAAGTGCGGAGACAAACATAGCGGAGCGCGCGCGAGGAGTTCCGAAAGCTTGCTGTACTCCATCGCATTGGGAAAAATTGGCGAACTCTTAGAGAGTGACTATTCCATGAAAGTGGTTTAAAACGGAATCAAAATTCTGGCGATAGGAGCATGTAGGGCTTTTGTGGAGATTGGTAGAAAAGGAGACGTTCTGGGTGGATCGAGGAGATTGAGATTTAAACGGTGACAACCCCTCCTTCACTACCGTCCATCCCCCGTGTCGTCTTCCTCCCCATCGGCATGCAGCGAGGTGAACGATGAGTGGGCATAATAGAAAATTATATCGTTTACGAGCCCTGGGATGTCAGTGGATAACTGTGTACGTATGGGTGGGGGCGGAGTGGAGGGCTCATTGGGAAGGAGAAGATAGAAGGTGCCTCATACTCAATCCAGTGGGAGAGTCGGAGAAAGGAGGATCAGGGTCGGAGAGGAAGGAGAAGGGTAGAGATGGCGGAATTGAAGGTTACATATATATATATATATATATATGTATGTATATATACATATATATATATATGTGTATATATATATATATATATATATATATATATATATATTTATATAAATGTATGTTTGTGTGTGTATAAACTATAGGAGTGTGGTGCGAGGAAATGATGGCAGGTCCTCACGAGAGAGCGCCGAGAAAATGGAATTAAAGGCGTGGCACGCCGAAGTGAATTGGGACGGAACAACGGAAGGGGGTGGCGGTGTGAAGGGAATAAATGTATAGGGCAAGGTGCAACAAAACAGGGCGAATTCCTTTTCCAAGTACGTGTGACTGGTGGGTGTGAATTGCCTCATAAGGCTGCACATTGGAGACTTCCTTGTTTCTTTCACATACTACCACCTCGTCTCTAGGAGAAGTTCCCAGGAGATACGCGAGTGGCCATTCGATTTTACGAAACACGTAAAGTTTTCTTCCTTATCCACGTGCAGGTAACGGTATGAAGAGAATTTTAAGTCCCCCTTGAAGCTCACAGAAAGGAATTCTGTAATTTCCGAGATAATTTATTTTCTTTCATACACTATTGTTCAAACAAGTTTGCTGTCATCAAATTTATTCAAGAGAATAAAGAAAGACTCACGAAACTCATAAACGTTATTGAGTAAAAGAAACTGATGTTGTAAAATAAGGGTTTAAATTTGTGACATATTTTTTAATTATAAAAGATTCATGGAAAAGATGAAAATTCAGAAATAATTTTTCGATGGAAACTATGAGGGATTTTTATGCCACGTAAACACACAAAATTATAAAATATTTATACAAGTTTTCAAGTTTACAACATTTCAAGTTGAAAAACATTGATTATAAGTTATTATATCTGATTGAATTGAAATTTTGCTACTTAGAAATTGAAAAATGAATTAAATAAGGAATATTTATGTAAAATGCATGTTTATGTTTCCTTTCCTCGGACCCAAAAAGAGAATGTTTTGCAAACATTATATTAGGTTAGGTGAAATCAAATGCTATGATAACTGATTACTCAAATTTTTGTGGAATTGAGAAAAACAATGAAGACATCTTTATCGTGATCCTTTTTCATTGTGTATCTATATTAATATAATTAAATAAAATGTTCACCAGACAAAGAAAATAATGATACACAAAAGTGTGCGAAATAACGCCGACTGAAATTGTTTCAAAACTAGATTAAAGATTTTTTAAGAGAAATTACAAATAAATTAATGTAAACAGATGTTAGATGTGAGCAATCAGTGAATTAAATAAAGAATAAACACAATATTTTTCAGAGTTTTCTCTTATATGGCTATAGAATTGTAGGTAAATAGTTTTTTTAAGCGAGTCCATACACGAATTCGTCCTCTGGAGTTGATAGTTCTCTTTATTGTTAATGATGAAAACTGGAGCATTGACGTCTGATAATTGTCCTATCAACTGCTGTCAATTCGATTTTATTTTTAATGCATTGCAATATCCCAATTGGTGGATACGTTGTTATATTTGGTCTCATACTTCATATAGTCATAATGATACGGTACGTGTAATTCATAGCCATTTGTACAATACGATAATGAACTACACGACAGCAGTTTTAGTCAATAGATAACAAAAGAAAAATGAAGAGAACTCCTTCATGGTTTCACGGAGGTTACAGGTTTATGAAAATATAATATGGAAAAAAAGAAAAAAATAAGTCATTGAACTCACTATCACCATTCAGAATTAGGTGAGGTAATAAAATTTTAAATGACACACTGAGGCCCCCGCGTGTGTGAATAAATAGTTCAAATGAGTCTAATCATCTTCGGGAATATGATTAGAGTAAGCATGTTTTCCAATGCCAAAACTTTCATGAAAGCATTGCCTACGCGTGAGAGGCACTCGCATCGAGGGGATATTGGGACAACGCTGCTTTATTTCACGTCCAAAGCACCCGGTGCCATCGAATAAGTTTCTTGGTCTCATAGCCGCAAAGTAATGCTTTTGGCACAGCCGGTCGTCCCCCGCATGGTGGCCCGCGGCCAACGGGTGTCGGTTTGCATACGATTTCTAAGCTCACTTCGTTCGACCAGAGAGGAGATCTGCGGTCCGTTTTCCATGGGCATATGAATGGAAGAGTAAGGTGAGGTGTTTCCTTAATTGTACTCCTTGTCAGGAGTACTGCCCGAATGGTGCAGGAGGGAGAAGGGAAGAGAGAGGAAACGGGGTAGGGCAAGTTGTGGGGGAGCATGGAGATGGGGGGGCAGAGGGGTGATCAACAAGTGAGAACCGAGGCTCTGCCGAATATCACGCGCGTGGGTGGGTATGAAGGGGGTACGGGAGGGGCAAGAGGGGTGCTGCGTGGTAGGGGCGTGTGGTTGGAGAAAGTCGGGGGAGGGAGGGCAAGACGGGGGTGGGAAGGCGGAAATGGGAAAGAAACGAAAGTTGCTGAAGGGGTAGCAATTCGGACAACCGAGTGACAAAGGGATATAAGGGGGTGTGCAAACGCGGGAGGGGGGAGGGTGTGGGATAAAGGTCAGGAAAATGGAAGGCTTGCATTTGGATCGATGGAGAGCATCCCCTCTTTCCGCCCTCTTCCCACTCCACGACCCCTTGAGACGACGCACGTTCGTTCGGATGGAGCAAACACGGTAGGGGAAGGGAAGTGTTTATTTTTTTATTATTTTTCGACTTAATGCACGGAAGGGACTCCCGGTCAACGTTGAATTCCGTTCATTCTGCAAAAGGGCCAGATTTTCTGCCCGCCTCATCCTTAACGCCTTCTTACTTCGACTGGGTATTTCGTAATCCCGGATTTGTTTCGTTAACGTTGAATGCGAGGGATTAATACATTTAATTGCCCTCCAGATTTTTAACCGGTGAACTCTTTCGACTAGTCAAATCAATCCTTAACGTTTATAGTTTATTTTCCACTCATCCAAGTATGACCTGGTTTACCAAGTTCCAAGTAAATTTAAAAGCGTTGTGAAAAAGTGTTGTTTCTATCCTATATCAATGACATAGGTAAGGAAGCAGAATGTAACATTCGTCTCTTTGCAGATGACTGTATAATATATAGAAAAATAAAAGACAACAGGGATAGTGATATATTACAGGATGATCTAAACAGAGTATCGGAATGGATTACTAATAATAAGATGGGTGTAAACACAAAAAAGTGTAAACTAATAACATTTAGTAGGAAAAGGAGAAGGGAAAATAGAGATTATAACTTGCTAGGTGAAAATCTAATAAGAGTTGAGAAATGTAAATATTTAGGTGTCTATCTCACAGCTAACTTAGAATGGGGACATCATATAGATAAGGTGGCAGGTAAGGCTTTTAAAACTCTACACTGGGTCATGAGGGACCTTAATGGGAGCAACAAATCCACTAAAGAATTAGCATACACTTCAGTTGTAAGACCAATAATGGAGTACGCAACGACAGTATGGGACCCTATGGTAAAGGTGCATGTAAATAAGCTTGAGAAAGTACAGAGAAAGGCAGCTAAGTACGCTCTAGGAAGACATAACAGGACAGATAGTGTGACAGAAATGTTAGAGACACTAGGATGGACACCGCTCCGACTCAGAAGGAAGCTGAACAGGCTGTGTGGGATGTTCAAGATAGTAAATAAAGAGAAGGGGTGGGAGGAGCTCTCAGAAAAATTAGACAAACCAAATTACATTGGGCGGAAGGACCATCAGTTCAAAATAAAACATAGAGGGCACAAAACAAACATTAAAAACTCCTTCCTCAATCGTGGAATAAAAGAATGGAATGAGTTACCTGAGGATATCTTTAAGTCCTTACCTTATTCATTAAATAAATTTAAAACGAGGTGTATGCTCGCCTTAAAAACGTGTGAGTGAGAAATAAAACCGTATGTACTTGTGCTATGAATAATGTGTTAACGGGACGCGATTTTGAACGGTATATGAAATTGAAGATACGTGATTACGGACGAAGTGTGGCGATGGACGGTGCGTAGTATGTACTCGTGTGGTGTATACCTAATCCTTGTGTGATAGTAAAGGAGAGGTCGGTAATCTTAAAAGTGTCATTGAATATACGAGCATTTTGTCTCATATCTGTTCTTCTTGTGTGTGTATGTATGTGCATTGTAAGAGTGACCAGTGATCACACTGGACCGTTGCCACCAGGAAAATTGCCTAATTGCAACGAAGTATGTAAATAAATAAAAAAAAACAATATTTAATGTACTATAAAACTCGAAATCATTGCACCTTACGGAATTCATGAGTTTAACCGATTTATTTTAATGGATGTAACATAATAGAGGATAACTGCAGTCGATATACCCTATCTCTGGTGCATGTTCTCCAAAGTCACTGAACAGTAAACGAATCCCGGTAATTTACACACACGAAGAATTTAGACGGTAATAAATGCAGCGGCACTTGATAACTACATATTTTATATGATCTGAATATTTCAGAATCTTACATCTAATTAAACACCATCTTTAGTTGCCTGTAAAACAACATGAACAACAAAATGACATAACAGAAACGATCGAAAGAACTTGGATTTTTGTGGGTGCGTCTAAATAAGAAGAAAAGATGAAGTTGACTCAAGTGAATTGAAAAAATAATTATTATGAGGTGCAATTCAATATATTTCAAATGGGTAGTTCTTTGATTGCTCAAGTTACAGTTTTTAACTTTTAACCTTAAGTGTTTCAACAGGCACTATACTAGGCAATGTAAGACATGCAGGAGATGATTACTTTGTGGGTGAAGATGTTTTAATACCTCTCTTTTCCCTGAGAAAGGTGGTTGTACCACCGAAAATTCGAGAACTAGTGAGTCCCTCTTTTATGTGTTTTGGTTTCTGTGTTTGCTGTGACTATTTAGTGATTTTCATTGTGCACGTTCGTGGCTTTTCCGGGAAAGTGAATATATATATATATATATATATATATATATATATATATATATATATATATATATATATGTACTAATAAAAATAAATATATTTATGAAGATGTTTGTGAAAATCGGATAACAAATAAAAGATAAACGAGCGAGATGAAAACTGGTAGAATTTAGAGATTTATTTTACCTCTCGTTGTGAAATGTACAAATCGATCAATATATTAAGGTCTTCCCTAAATACTGAAACACTTTATGCTCAAATGAGTCCAGAATAAGCTTAAGTACATTAGAAGATATCCTGGAGTTATCCCGGTTGCTTTCCTTGCCAATCAGATTCACGTTTCTTATTATAATACTCCGTCATTTCAACCGCGCCTTTCCGAGAAGAAAGGGAAGTTTCATGAGTTGAATTCGAAAGAGTGCCACTTTCGAGGGAAACGTTTCGGCGAAATACGTCTGTTATTTCCGTGCTGTTTATTTTTTCACTCCTGACGCTCCATTCTCTTCACATTTCCAGCATCGTCCCCACCCACCTTGGGGTGGTTCCGAGGAAAGGGCAGGGGGGTTCCCCTTCTCTCCCTATTCGAACCCCTCCCCGCACCTGCCTCGGAACCACCTCCACCCCGCCCTACATTATGCATTTCATTAATGGACCACGCTCCGCCAGAATTAAAGGGGAGTGTTCCACTCGATGCCATTTCTTCTCTTTAGTCGCGGAGAGCGTGGGAGGAGGAGAATGGGGGGATACGATGAAGTAGTAAACGGAATATATAATGCAAAAACGGTAATAGGAAATTGAAATTTATCCCCCTTTTTCCTCAGGAAAAGAGGACTATTTTTTCCCCCGTTTTGCCATCGCTAGTGCATTCCCTCTGGAGTTTTTGTTTTTCTCCCTTTTCGACCGTACATTGGAGACTTTTTATTTATCGGGAAAGGCAGAGCGGTAGGCAGCTAGCTTTCTGGGTAATCGATTGATAAACGTTGTGCTTTGGTTTAATGACTAGAGCGGATGTGGACTGAATTTTTCATCCCTACTCCTGCCACGAAAATATGACGAGGAAAATAAACGGATACACACTGTGGGAGTCAGTATTTCAGATCTGGCGTTACTCCATTTTTCTTGGTCGAAAACTTGTGCCTGGGTCCACGGCGAGGCCGTTAAGTGTGGTGTTGGGGAAGTAGTGTTACTCCTCATGAGTTCGCCATAAATACTGAACACAAAACACCGCCGCGTCGCATGAGCCAATTACGACATGACCAAACTAAAGTAGATTTTAATTGATGTCGTTAGACTTGTAATTCAAGTGTGATTCTAAGTGAAACAATTCCAAGCCGGTTTACATTATATTTTTCGATTATGGGAGGACAAATAATAGCGAAAATGAATTATTAACTTTTGAACATTATCGGTAGTGTATTTTTATGTCTCTAAATACTGTGCGTATATTTATTGCCTGTGTTCGTCTTTTATGTGTTTTCCTAACCCATTTCCTTTATCTATTTCTTTGTGTGAATTAATACATGTATGTATGTATATAGAAATATCGTTTTAAATTAATACACTTTATAACTTCCACACAATTTTTCTATCTATCTATCTATCTATCTATCTATATATATATATATATATATATATATATATATATATATATATATATATATATATATATATATGTATATAACTTTTGGACGGCACAATAGAACACAGAATAAAACAGATAACACGTAAAAGAACATTCCCATTGTAGATTATTTGAGCTTTTGGCCTCGGAGTAGGCCGAAAGCTCAAATAATCTACAATGTGAGTGTTCTTCTACGTGTTATCTGTTTTATTCCGTGTTCTATTGTGCCGTCCAAAGGTTATATTGCTCTCGTGAGTACTTCCGCATCATCTATAATAATAGATATATATACTATATATATAAATATATTTTTCTACATATATATATATATTTCTATATGTATCTATTTAGTTGTTAACTCACAGTATTTACCATTTATGGGAGACTTTAGGTGGACACAAAGAATACAACAGTACAACAGCAAATTTACTTGCTTCTCCTACAAAACACAATCTGACATCCAACTCTATAGATTTATATAAAAGGAAAAAATAGAAGCCTGCAAACAATAGTCTAGAAAACCCTTATTTGAGGGCACAGAGCTGGACTTATGATACACACCTGAAAAGTAAAATGCAAGTTGTAATGGTAACAATGAGAAGAGGAGCCAGAACATCCAGATTTTTAGAAACTAATTAATTATTAGTCAGATATTGGTATAAAAGAATCATCAATAATGAAAAGCATTCAGAGGCGAGCTGTCATAAAATATGGCCATATATGAAGAACGGATGTGGTAAGATGATCAAGAATACTAGAACGGTCACCAACAGAAAAGAAGGAAATATAAACGACCTAGGGAAACATGTAGAGCTGAAATAGCCTTAATGATGAGGGATTGAGGCTTACAGGAGAAAGATTTCAACGACAAAGAAGAATGGAGTGTGGAAATACAAGGTAACCAATGAAAAGTGAAAAGGCCTTTATAAGTAAAACTAAGATTTTGCAAAGAGACTAGACTTTAATATTTTAGCATCCTTAACGAGTATTTATAATGACTCGGGTAAACTTTTATCCAAATAATGGGTTCGTTTGATAAGAGAAGGGAAAGTTAAGCTCCTAGTAAGTCCAACGGTCAGGGGCATTCACTCAACTAAGTAAGGGGAGAGGGCAGAGGGAGTTCCCAAACCCTGCGTCGCCTGTGGATTACCTGAAATACCTATTACGCCGAACACACACAGCTTTTGTGCATTTGTAGGACCCTGGAGTCGGAAATCACCCGGAAATAAGCCCAGTGCTCCGCAGCCCTTGTATAAGCATTTATATATTAACTTCACATTGCCGCTATATACCTGTGGAGTGCAAACGGTGGAATCCAACGAAGTGCTTCTTGGCGAACGCACACGAAGATGATAAACTTATGGACGTGTTAGAAAGTGATATATGTCACAAATGAATGCTTATTGACACTGAAATAAAGGCATTGTAAAGTTTTTATGTTGCAAATTTTCGATGGCACATTCTCGTACAAAATGATAGCCACTAAATAATTACTCCAGAATGTTGAGGTGAGTTTTTCACGGTTTTCCCACCGTGTCAGAGTTTCATCTGCTGACATTTTGATGGCTAAGAGTGTCATCCCAAGAACCTTCACTCTTAGATGCTGTCATAAACGATTTATTCAATAAACCGTATGTTTCCTTCCAATCCTCAATGGTCTAAAGTAGTATTTGCTTGAGACTTTGTTGATAGAAATATTTCGCACGTTCCTCCTGCGACAGATGTAGGTTAGTTAGATGAAGGTAGACAGATTTTGGTTCATCAGTAATCGCAGTGTCATTAATCCTCTTTTTCTTTTCATAATGTATTATTTTATTCGCTGAAAAAGTAATTTCTGAAACAGCTAAATGATGAACTAACCAATATACTATTCCTTTCTTTAATTTCTCGCACCCTCAACTTCGATTGTACAATGCCTCGAAAAGATACTCTGTAAAATCAACTCACAACAATTTTGAACACAACACAGCACCCAAACCACCTGGGGGATGAACCAGCAGCACCTTTTTATCCAGCAACTTTTCAGAGAAGTTCATTACTCGACAAAATGTAAGCCTCTTCCAAATTCATTGTAATTTTTGATATTTGAGAGCATACCTGTAGGCTATGAGGCTTGCATAGCAACCGTCAGCACCTTTTCCTGTGACGTATGAGGTTACCCTGGAAGTTCTGATTCCCTTAAAAGCCACAGAGCTTGGGTTACCTTAAGCGTGTCTGAAGCTGCCACCTCTCTTTAGAGCATTAAGCTTCCCATTCAGTAACCGAATTATATGTCTGGTGTAACTATTGGCGTAATATCCCGTCATTTGCAGCATTTCAACTTGAAATGCATACGCCCGATCAGTTGGTACTGAGCATTATGGCTAAATATTTAGATTTGAGTTGAGTGTTTTAGCATTTTGTCAGCATTAGTAATAATGTTCACTTGGTTTTGTTCTGTATTTCTATGGCTATAGTATAAGTATATTATAGCCCACAGCAAATTTGAGGCTTAAATCAGTTTTTAAATAGAAAACAATAATCCTTTATTGTAAATCGTTCAAATGTGGTTACTTTTCTGATTGCCTGTGATTATACGCATGTTTGTGGTATTATATTGGTTCGTGATATCAACCTGTTCTCTAAAAATCATCGCTAAGAAGGAATTAAATTGCATGAGTGTTGATAAAGTCGGTAATGGTTTTTCTCAACGATATTATAACCATGCTAATCTACGTACATGATGGCTATCAAAATATTCTCTTAGGTATCGACTAATGTTTGGACACGCAAAAACGATTAATATGGAGTGAGTGCAAAGATTATGATTAAGTTTTAAATATAATTATTTGAAACTAGAAATAATCGATAATTGGTTAACACCTGCCAATGGAGTTGAGAATAATACTTAATGATTGTCGAAAAAATATGATTAAAGTCACAAATTTGAAGAGTCAAAATATTAGGAAATCATGACAATGTCACGCCAACAGTGATAACGCTTGCCTTGAGACAGTAGGTTTACTTCTCGCTTCGCATTGTTTTAGCATATGTTAGAAGTAGAACATGTTTCCTTCACTAAAAATCAAGGTGGTGTTAAAAGCCAATCGTTTCTGAGATAGAAAAGGAAACGTATGATGTAAAGAGTCATGATAAAGTAACAGATAGGCATCATATTAATGACACTTACGTACTCTAATTTCTTACGACATGTGGTAATCAACAATTTAAAACATGATTACATTGGTTTTTTTACGGAATTCTTATTTTAGATAAGGAAAACTGGCCTCATAGCCATAAGGTAATTAGGTTCTATCATAAATTAAAATATTTATGTTAATGAACATCATCATCGACGTTTCGCGTGAACTTCCTTTTTTTAGCCCAACATTATCATCTTTTTCCATTTATTCGTATCATCTGTATCCTTTCATGCTGTCTTAGACGTCTTTTCTCTTCTTTACTCTACCTCGCTACAAACAGCCTCCCTTTTATCGCGAACTCCAACATTCCACTACTTTTCAATGGTTCCTCCACCCACTGTTTCCGTCTTTATCAGTTTTCGTTCAATAGATGCCTCTCCTCACTCATCAAATTCCATTCGTCGTCTTACCTATCTTATTTTATCCACGAATAATTTGTAGGGAGCAGTATCCAACTTGATTAGTCAATAATCTGTCCCTTTAAGGGAGAACTTGGGTAACTAAATATAGTATAATGGACAGATTCGCATTAACTTTCAGCATTGATTTAAATGTAATGACATTGATAAGATAGTCTTAACGATGAAATGTAATCCTAGACATTCAAATCGGAAGTATTCACAATTCCATAAGAAGCTGTGAAATAATTTTTGATGCGTAGCAAAGATTATATAAATAGGTATATGCAAAATAAAATTGTTCTGCGGTTATAACATAAAATTAAAGCGACATAAGAGTACTAATAGCTCGTAACTATGAAGCTATATTAATATGTGCTACACGACAGAATATGAGAACATTTCTGATTAATCCTTGCTCACTAATACTTAATTTTCATGCTTATACGTGTAATCAGAAGTCAATGATGTGAATCTATATACGCAGCACGAAAAGCGCTTGACTTCAGGCGAGGCATCGGATAATACTCCGGCCCCCATTGCCAATCTCATGCTATTTACTCCCAAGTTTAGTCATAAAAATGCCACGCTATATTACGTAGGAACAACTGTCTTGGATTATTTGCACCAAGTCTACGTTTGCTCACCTCCCTGGGTTGCTTGTGTGATGAAGAACCTCCTCATTTCCTCCGAGAGATTTAGTCATAAACCGTAGGCCTTATTTATTCTGATGGACCTGTGAGAAATTCAATTCAGGGTTTTATTTGCGCTCGCTTCCAGGGCAAAAGAGTGCCGCGGGTGAAATGGGATGAGATGTGACTTTAAAAACCCTTCGGAGAAGAAGGGAGCGGGTCGCCCTGAACAGAAAGAGATGGAAGGAAATAAAAGACAACGAAGGGGTTCCTCGGAAATAGGGAGGAGAGGCGAGGGAGGACCGTCTCATTGTGACCACTTGCAAGAGGGCGTGCTGATTGAATCGCCTTTGTTTGAAGGCGGCGGAGAAGGCCCTACGGAGACAACCCGCCTCGCAGGTCCCACTTATCCGTCCCTAGGTTTTCACGACGGCCTCCTCCGAGCTCACTTATCTAAAAGGCCTCTCACTCTCCCGTCATCCAACCTCCTCTCTCATCACACGATTGCTCACGGCCCCACCGGGTTAGACAAAGGACGGAGTAATGGGGTATTTGCGGGGTTATAGGGGAGGAAGGAAGAGGGCGGGGGCGAATCAGAGGGAAATGGGTGACGGAAGGGGAAGATGTTTCGCCAGAATAAGTATGGTGAGGGATTGATGGGAGGGGAGGCAGGCGGGAAAAGGAAGTTTGAGTGGGACTTGAGGCGGGAACGGATGGAGGGTTCGTGGAGGGTGGGTGGACGGACAGCCCTCGGCCCGGCCTGCGGGGCGCTTGCCTCCGTGGGACGTGAAATTGAAGCGGGCGAATAACGAAAGGTGGTGTCTGATGTCAGAGGAGCGTCAGTTTGGAGAGGGATCGCCGTCAATTTACCCTCCATCGGTGTCGGATGGCGCTCGCTCTATCGTTGTTTCACGATTCCGGAGCGAGAGTTTGTTTCTGGTGATGAAGTCTACCAGTCCTTCATTTGACAACCCTACGGCCCACCAGTGATCTCAAATCGATGGATATTCCATTACTAGATATAATTACGAAAGTACGAACATTCATTGCTACAAACTTTTTAATAGAAGCTTTCCCACGCACCAAAGCCTCCCTTAGTGGGGTTAGTTTGCAGGCTTATGGTAGATTTTTTACAGAATCCGGCTTTACGTGTCACTCTATTCTTGATTTATAACTAACACGGTACAAAATATATTGAAATCGATAATGAATATTTATATAACTCATTACTTAGCCACAGATATATTCTGGCTTTCTTGATGCCATCCAAATGGCTTATCTTTCCTTCCCTCTAACTCGCTTTCCCAGCATGCTCTCCTATAATATCGTCTTTAGCATCAACATTCCTCTCAATGTCGCCTGCATTTCTATCTGCTTCTAATTTCCCCCTAAAGCTGTATTTATCCATTTGTCCCCCCCCCCCAATTCCTAAAACTTTATCGTTTATTTTCCTTCCTGTTCATTTGATTTTCTCCATTCTGCTCCAAATATACATCTTAAAAGCCCTTAAATCTAAGTTTATCCTCTTGTCTCAACAGCTCAGTTTCCGAGCTATTCAAAGCTCACTAAATTAAAAGTTTTGCTCATCGTTTCTTTACTTCTCTACCTGAGGTACCTGTTATCACCCACGCCTTTGTAAATGCTTCTTTGCCCAGGTCAATTCTTCTTTTATGCCCCTATTATTCTGCCCCCCTTCCTTCAAAACATTTATTGATGGGTGTATTTTTCTCTTCTATACCACATCCCTAAACTTTTATATGCATCTCATCTATTCTTTGAGAATTTCTTTACAATTGTTTTCTTATGATCATTTATTTCTCCGTACCTATCACACTGATTCTCTAATACACGAGACAATGTTTGCAACTCTATAGCATAAAAGCCCTATTATTCTATTGGGGTATTCCCATCAAGGCGAATGATTTTTGCTCTGAAATTGTTGCAATGAAATGCATGTTAGCGAATGACTCCGTTAAAAGTTACTGTTGTGGCATCTCCCGCAGTTTCTTGAAATTTGTTCTGTTACTCTACCTTTAGGGATTAGATGGGAATGCTTACCCAATTATAACCTGACATTATTTGTAAAATATTTCCCCTCAAAGTTCTTTCTAACTATCCCAGACTAATGTTGAACCTCGACCACTCATTAACAGTCGAACATCCTTTTCTACTCCAAACTTGAATACCTAACATTTTTCCCTCCATTGCTTTCACAAGAATGCAAAAGAGGAGACAATTTCTATTTAATATTATCCGACGCACAATTTATAGCCAAATAAAAGGTAATAATACAGTCAATACATTGATATGCGTACTACATTTAAATAAGTAAGGTTTGACCGGTACTTTTGATTTGATATTGACTGGTTCTTGTTCCAAAGCGAGCGATTCCCAAACCGACCACGTTATGAGAGTACACGTATGCTTTTAATCCCTTCATTTAGTAATTTATTTGGAGAATACAAGTTCCCTCATTCTCAGTTAACGTAAATGTCATAGAAATACCAAACATAAAGATATAATACAATATTTTTGAATCTTATGTTCATTATATGTTTTTTTATTTTCTTGTTTACTCATTTCTGTTAAAAAATATACCGGTTAAAATGTACTTTGTCCTATTATTACTGATCGTTTGGTGCATCGCCAAATCTCTTGGAGTTTGATATTGTATCTGTAAAATCTAAGTGCCAGTACACCATTCCAATTGTAATGAGGGAGTTAAAAGACACATTTGAATCCATTTTCCATTTATTATTGCCTTGCATGTGTTTAAATTTGATCCAATTGGGGAGTATGGATTTATTCAATTGAAATAAAATAGAAAATTAACATAAATGATTAAGTAAAAATCATTCACTCGAACTGTGAGGCTACGAGTTGGGAAAAAATATTACGCGATTACCTGACACTTTGGGCCTTTTGCATAAATGAATAACTAAAATCCGTACCCAACCTTTTCAGTGCGTGTTGTGGTTGATGAATTTGGTGCCTACATTACTCTATCACACCAAACCTCACCCTCTGGTTTACATGATAATATGGTTAATGAAATATAGATTCAAGCGTTAATGATTTTAGCGCTATTCTCCTGAATTTCATCCAAAATATACGAATGTTCACCTCTTCACCCTTCTTTCAACTGTGAATATGAATGCGTCAAATTTGCACATAACCAACTGCTTATTAAAGCCTTGAGGCACCAATTAATGAAAATGAAATAACGTAAAGCTTAATCAGATGTAGTTATAGAGAATATTCTTTCAATCCATTAAAATGGTTGTCAATTTGATGAATTTGACGCCTTGAATTCAATTGAAACTACTTTCACGCATAATTCATTAATGTATCTTCAAATTGCTCGACAGTAATCTAGCGATCCACTAATTTTAATCAGCAAAAACGTAAGTTAATTTTCTTTAACATGATTCCCGATTTCTCTTAACTGGATACTGTGGTGATTACAAATCATTTGAATCTTGATATTTTCTCACTTTTATTCAATCATTATTATTGTTATAATAATGAAGGGAATACCATTAAAATCATTATCACCTAATTATAGACTTAGACCGTTGCATAAATTAGTTTGTATGGCAATCAGGAATTGAATGAAAAAAAAACAGAATTTATAAGTTCTGAATAATTCTTACTAACATTAAGAATATATCGGAAGGAAATTTATGTATGTACATGTAGACATGGCAAACTAAAGAAGTGGTGAAAGTAGAACCTATCTGCATAGTCGAAAAAGAGTTTGTGATTTCTTTTATTAAGATAATCACATTTATGAAAGTAAAATGCTATTTCATGTTAGAATTAGAAAATTTAATTCACCTATATCATTGGCATTTTCATGCCCAATATTTCTGCTGACCTCGCAGTTTTGGAAGAAAGATGACCTCAACTATCATAAAACGTACTTGAAGGAGCTTTGTAATGATTTACATCGTTATCTCTATAAAACAAAACCGAACCTTACCAGATTTTCCAAGAATATTGGCATGCCTTTACTAAGATCAATATAAATGTTTTTATTCACTAATGGTGGCTTTAACAAGAGGAATAAATACCTGCTACATTAGCCGCACTTAGTTAAAACATCTTCGTGTATGGGAAGCTTCGCTGTTGATTTTGTGGAATAAAAAATAAAGAGGGATCGTTAAAGGTCAACTGAGAACTGTTCATCCGCTTATCTCCATATGTTGCTGATTTTGAGGCCACCGTCTTGGTTGCATAAATGTATTTTTATTTATTTTTGACTTTGCACAATACCAGGAATAGTTCTAAAGCTTAAGTACTGAATACTTTCTCTTGTCCTTTAACAAGATGTGGTGAAACTGCAGAATTATTAGCTTTCACGCTCAACAAGATCTCTTGTAACCTTCCAGGTAAACATTGACGGTATATCCTGTTCGCACGCTGAGGCATAACTGTTCCATGTAATACAAATTCAGGGAAACTCTTTCCAAACAATTTAAATCAAAAGGTCTAGAAAATTGTTAAAATAGGTAGAGGGCTGAGGCAAATAGCATTATCCCTTTCACCGAAATGAACGGTCTACGACGCTCCACCATTTCCTCTATAAGGCTGAGCGAGTTTTGTCATGCCAAGCACTAACGAACAATATCGTCGAAATCTTTCCCTTACTGCGTAGAAACACAATAAAAATTTGCACATAATTGATGAAATTGAAAAAAAAAAACAGAAAAAATAAGGATTGGAATTGAAACAAAGAGTTATGGTTAGGATTCCAACCAGTTGCTAAATGAAAATAAAGGTTTTGGTAAGCTTTGGTACTAATCAACTGAATCATTGGAAAAATATAATTATAGCTAAGAATTTGAAAATCTATGCATAGTTATATGGAATTTGAAATAGAGATGACGGGATAAAATAGCTTAAGGGTGAAAAAATCAACTTTCAAATGTTCAAGCAAAGTAGAGATGAACGAGATTCTTTAAAAAAGGCAAAACATATTGTTGATTTTTCGTATATTAATGAGTTACTTTTAATATTTTATAAAATCATAATTAAGTAGAATATTTTTGGAATAATCATACATATTGAAGGAAATTCCGCTAATTTTCTGCCTATCTTTACCACATTAAACTTTTTCGAAATTTAATATTTCTACTGACCGAAATGAATGATGCATAAGTGATATTTGGCGATCCTTTAAATCCACGTAGCACGCTGCCATTCCACAGCTTCGCGGACTCTAACCTGATTGGGAACAACGACCTGATCTTATCAAAGAACTACTTTCTTCATTTAATTAGTTTTCGTTGTGGATTTAAATTGAATGTACCTACGGACGTGAAGCAATGGAAAACGAAATAGTCGAGACCGTATACCTGATTGGCACTAGGTTTGTTTAAGGGGCTAGGTAAAAGCAAAGGACAAGTAAAGGGAAATTCTAAGCATAGTAATGTAATAGTTTGTGATTTAACTATAGACTGGTATCACTAGTGAATTACTACTCGAGTAACGCATTATTTGATTGGAATCGTCACCGTACAATACAAACAATTTCCTTGGACGCAACAATTATTTCCATATGTTGCTTTGAGGTTGAATTCAGATTAAATCCATAGATGCCTGCTCAAGCTCCGTTTCCAACACTTCTGGGCTCGCAAATTCGTTCTGTTCGATTTTAATTCCCCTTAGCCTATGTTAGATAACATCACTTGTTTGGGTACTTCATATTCGGATTCATTTGACTAATAAAATAAAATCATCAGATCGGCGTTTTGGTTCCTCCAGAGAAAACAATGATTTATGAATTAAACGAAATATGGTGGAAACCATTGAGGTACATGGAATTTATTTTAAACTAAAATATAGAATATTAGTTCTTTAAAACGTTGTAACGGCACAGTTGAAGGGTACTGAACAGAATTGTATACAGTATTTTAAAACTAATCGGTATGAATCCTTTTATTCATTTGCAAAAGACCCATGATGCTTAATTTTTCCGATTTAACAGGTCCGGTAAAAATCCAGCTCAGCATGTGGAAATCTAACGATACCACATACTTCGTTGGACCTGAGAGCACATACAAATTTGTGGAAAAAAATCTTCGAATTTCTTGTGGAACAATTGTAAGGTGAGAGATTCTTCACATAGGGAAACACAGAGTATCCTTTAGGAACCTAAAATGATAGAAGAATAAAATAATATCCCCATTTAGTATACGAGCAACGTTCATACTAGTAAAGTGCTCGTACCTTTGCAGCTAACTAAATGATTTCCTAATTCAAGATTTATGATTTTATTGTCATGTAAGTTAGTGTCTATGAGCACCATTTCTTAAAAATGTAAATAACAGGCACAGGTACACATACTCGAAAACTTTGCAAAAATATTTCCGGAGATGAAAAGTATTAGATTTACAGGTCTTTGTTTTCTGTATATTTATTTAAGTATGTTTCTGCCTTTATACAGGCCTGTATAATATACTTAGGCCTTTATACTGTGCCTGTATGTCACAAATTATATAAAAGGTGAAAGCTTACAAAGTGAAAAAATGATTTTAATTTTAAACTGAATTGAAATAAGCCATTTTCGTGGCGATTAGCTTTGGAAAGGCTAATGCCTTTTAGGGGACTGATGTTCTATTGCTGAGGTTTGTATTTCCATTTGTTCACCAGAAATAATTTTTTTCAAAGAACTCTACTGAGCATTTTAAATGTCTTTAGCTTTTGAATTTGTCAGGGACGCTTCGTCTAATCTTTCAAAAGATAATGTGACAATGATCCTGAAGTTTTTTTTTAAGCCTGATGCGCCATTTCAAGTTTTCATAGTTCTCTTTGAGACAAAAGAAATATTATGTACATTTTATGTCATCAATATGTAAAAACTGGCTTCTATATTTATTACAAAATTTTGTATATTATCTTAAAATACATGCTGGTGGAAAAGAGGATGCTTATTAATGGACTAATAAGGTGTTCCCACAATTTAACCTTCTTTTCTCTTCTCCTCATTCACGACGGATTGACAACGATAGGAACGCTTTTTGAAATTCGTGTAAGGTGTTTCGTGGTACTGCGGAATAAAGCAGTATCGATAAACCACGTCTCTCGCTGTGTCACAACGTAAGAAGGCACTTATAACTATACGATGCAGTGGGGGATGAGACGACTGTATCTTAGCAAAGAGGAGATGGGCAACACAAGGTCATTAGGCTAATTTCCGAGCATCAACCCTCGGGTTTCCTTGTGTTTACTTTACGTAGCAATACAGACTTCTTTAAAATTAGATAAGCAATGGGATAGGTATAGTAAGATTTCACGATCCTCTTCCCCTGTATTAGTGATTAACAGGCACATCGGTGTAAACATTCATCCGTGCGTATTATCATCTGCATTATATATATATCTGCAATATAATGCAGATGAAAACTCGATTCGATCGGATATCATCTTAGGTAAAGCAATATTTCCAATGGGCTCTAAGGAATTTCACTTCTCCCAGTTTTGAAACTAAGGAACCATATCTTATTGACTTATTTCAGTCAGTTCCAACGACGACAAAAATTGTCCATAAAATGATCGCTGATCAAATCCTGTGTTCAAAACCGTTCATATACTATAAAGGTATCTACAGCATGGTAATATTACCTGGTAGAGACCAGGAAAACGAGCATTAAAGCTAGGAATTAAAAAAAATAACATATGAAAGTAATTACCGAAATTTAAATGTCAACACTAGTCAGGTATTTATTAATATCCATGCTGAGACAGTGGATGCAATAGGACTTTATGGAATTGTTAGGTAATGGTGGTAAAGCTAAAATAAATGTCTCTACACCACACTGAGAGTCGCACCCTTTGGTCAACCCGAACCGGCTCGAAAGGGGTTGGGAGACGTCCCCTTGCCCTTTGTTCATCTCCGAGAGTGCGTATGGGGGAGAGAAACGCTGTTCTCTCCCATCCTGCTCCTCCCCCCATAATGCGACAACGATAGAACAAAGTAAGAGCCTCGTGACAGGCGACACCATTCCCCGTAAGCGGCGCGAGTAGCCCTCGCTGATGCCCTTCCCACACGGCCACACCGGGGAGCAACTCCCGGAATCAGTCCCGAGGGGGAAGAAGAGAAGTCGGCGGACGCGAGGAAGAAGAACAAGGGTGTTCTTTTCCCCACGCCGTCCCAGTCCTCTCTTCTGACAGAAGGTGAAAGGGAACGACCGCCGCTCTCTCCTCTCCCCCAAACCATTCCCCCGGTTCCTTCGGAGCGAAAGCAGGAAAAGGGAACTTCCGTTTCTTCACACAACCACCCACTGTCTCCCTCCGGAGAATTAAGGACGGGGAGAGAGAGGGTTTTAAAAGTTCCCCGGCTCAAAGTCCCTTGAACCTTTCCTCTCTCCCTCACTCCTCCGCCCCCCCCGTCTTAATGATCCTTTGCGATGTCGGTTTAATCAACGAGATGGGCTGGACGTTAATGAGTGATGAATTTGTCTTCGGAGTTGGATTAAGAGGGACGGGTGGGGGGCAGGGTCGCGGAAAGGATGAAACAAAAGGGGTGTGATGGATTGTAAGATGGGCGGGGGGCGAGGGGGAGAAGATATACAAGTGGGTACGGCTCCACAACAGCCAGCGGGTGATCTCCGCCCCATGGCAGGATACAAAGCCGTGTCCCTCGGGAAAGCTTTGATTGCGACAAAAATTGCTCTCCAGAAGCCGAGAGATTGTTTAAAACCCCTTCCATGGGAGTCATGATAGCTATGACGCTATTATTTTCTTTCCGAGTCGAAAAAAACTGGATAAATATCTGAAAATTTTCACTCAACACGTAGCTTAAAAAATTAAAAATCAGGACGGAGGCGATTAGCCAAAGAAGTGGTTAATTAAAAAAGATGGCAAAGAAGAACGGCGCAAGATGAGGACATTCTTCAAGGGTCATGAGGGCAACTGTTTGACATGAACCAGAGTGAGAGAGTATTTCTGTAAGTTTATTCCTCTTCCCTTTAATTCTCCTTCGAATTATCTGCGGGTGGTGGATCCCCTCCGCTTGAATAATTCCCGGTGAAGTTTGAGTGTTTGCCAGAAAGAGACTCACGTGGGAGAGTATTTAACGCAAACTGGAGTGGGAGTGCTTTAACGTTAGTTTTTTCCTTTTCTCTTTTCATGGCTGGTACCTTTGGCGGGTCATCGCTTCGGGTCATTTCTCCATAAGCCCTAAGTGGGCGTGTATTTGAGATTGCATGTTTCCTCTCTTCTCTCTGGTTCCAGTGACCTCTAAAGTGTGCCAACGACCTTAGGGAATATTAAAAAAAATCCTCTCCCTACTGCCGTAGTAAGGTTCTTCATCCTATTTAGAAGGAAATCGATATGTATAATTGTCGATATGTATATTGAATGACACAAAGCAACATAGCACCGTTGTTTGTGAAGGTTAACTATTTCCAAATAAATTTTAATTCTTACAACCATCGGCGTTAGAGCTATTCACTCAAATCCGCAATGACGGCCCACGTAATTTTATTAGAGACTTAAAATATGTCACTGGATTAAAATCGGTCATTGAATTTTAGAGCTCACCTAAACTGTCGGTATTGATTACCTGTTGGTGGATCAACCATCTTACAAACTTCTTTTAAAAAAATCCTTTATTTACCGGATTAAAATGACCTCACTAACTTGGTTTTGCTATTACATTTTCGCTCTTCTAACTTAAAGAAATTCAATGTCTCGTTGAATATACTATAAATAAATCATGATTCAGCAATTGAGTTTAGAAATTGATGAGGATATGTTATTTCAACCTATGAAACACTACATATTTTTTCCTGTATTTCCTAGTGTGTTTGTATGCATGTGTATATATATATATATATATATTATTTTTTTAAGGTAGGTTTTTGGATGGACACAACTATCAAATAAACATTTTGTGACTCCCCACCGAGAAAACTAATCTATATCAGGTCCCTCTTCATCTCGGTGTACTTCTTTCCTCCCTTCATCCCGTCCAACAACCCTATCCTGTTCCTACCCTTACCTCGCTTGCCCAACATTCTCCCCTCTATTACCCTCTTCAACATTCCACTACCGCTCAATACGCCTTTCATCCATTTTTCCTGCCTCCATAGGATTTCTCTCAACAAACCCCTCTCCTCCCCCACCATTTCTAGTACTTCCTCATTTGTTTTCCTTTCGGTCCATTTCACCTTCTCCATTCTTCTCCACACCCACATTTCAAAAGCCTCCAATCTACGTGTATCCTCCTGCTTCAGCGACCACGTTTCCGCGCCGTACATAGCTACGCTCCATATCAGAGTTTTTACGAGTCTTGTCTTAACATCCCTACTCAACGTCCCCGTCATCAACTCCCTCCTCCTTGAGAAAGCCTCCTTGCCTAGCGCAATTCTTCTCCTTACGTCCCTACCACTTTGACCGTGTTGGTCCAAAACACTTCCGAAATACGTAAACTGTTCTACCTGCTCTATTTTTTCCCCGCCTATTTTAATATTTAGCTTAGCCTTTTTCTTTCTGGAAAATCGCATAACCTTTGTTTTATTAATATTGATTCTCATCCCATATTTATCGCACTGAACCTCCAATTCATTCAACAATGCTTGCAACCCCTTGGCTGACTGAGCAACTAATGCTTGGTCATCAGCAAACCTAACCGATTTTACGAATTCCCTTCCGACTTTCATTCCTACCTCCAGTTCTTCCCATGCCTCTTTAATCATTTCCTCCACATATACGTTGAACAGTACCGGTGACAATGGGCAACCCTGCCTTACACCTCTTCCTAACACTGCCCATCCGGACTCTCCGTTCCCCACTCGCACCTGAGCAGTCTGAGACATGTACAGGTTGCGGATCAGTCTCCTGTCCCTCCAATCCATTCCTATTTTCTGCAATACACGCATTAATTTTTCCCAATTCACTCTATCAAACGCTTTTTCGAAATCTACAAAACAGGCAAACACGTCCTGATTGTATTCTATATTCCTCTCGACTAGTGATCTCATTACTGCAATGGCATCACGCGTACCTCTTCCTTTCCTGAACCCAAACTGATCATCCCCTAAGTAATCATTTGCCTTACTCTCTATCCTTTTGTTGATGATCCTGAGAATAACTTTAGCTGCGTGGGATATCAAACTTATTGTTCTGTAATCCTCAAATGACGAAGACTTTGCCTTTTTTGGAATAGGAACTAACACCGATCTCACAAAATCTTCCGGCCAGATTCCTTCCTCATAGATACTACGAATCAGTCCATATATGGCCTTCTTCCCACTTTTCCCTGACCATTTCAACATTTCTAGAGGAATGTTGTCCACTCCCACAGCCTTATTTGCTTTCATCTCCTTTAATGCCCTTTCTATTTCATCGTCGAGTATGCCTGGACCTAAGCTATCTTCTTCTACGTCATGTTCCTTTTCTGTGTCTAACCTTGTCGGCCTAAGTTCTTTACCATACAGTGTTTCTATATATTCCTTCCATCTCTCTTGGATTTTTCCTGGTTCAACTATTATCTTACCCCATTTATCTTTAACTGTTAGCACAGATCCTGCCTTCTTACTTCCCGACAATAACTTAACCTTGCTGTATAGAGCACCAATTTCACCCTTCTTCTGTAAACTTTCCATATCCTCGCATTGCGTTTTCCACCATTCTTCTTTTGCTTTATTTGTGGCCCTTCTCAATTTATTGTTTCACTCTATGTACTTCATTTTGCATAACTCTGTGTTTACATTTTTCCATCTTCTTCTCTCATCCATCTTTGCAATCATCTCATCCGTTACCCATGGTTTCCTTATCCTTTTCCCCTTAACGGTTCCTATAGTGTCTTTAGAGGCTTCCAATATCCCTTTCTTGATACATTCCCATTTTTCCTCGATAGTACTCAGTTCTTTACCGTCATCCATCATTTTCTCTACAGCCTGCTGATACTCCTTCCTCGTTAATCCATTGACTGCTTCTAAATTCCATTTTCCTAACCCGCCGCCCTTGCCTTATCTTCTTGAAACGAACATTACATTTTATAACAACTAAATTGTGGTCAGAGTCCGCATCCGCTCCTGGGAAACTGTGCGAATTTATAACACTGTTCCTAAACCTGTGCCTAACCATAATATAATCTAACTGATACCTTTCTGAGTCACCTGGCATTTTCCATGTATACCTATGCCTTTTGTGGTGTCTAAACCATGTGTTGGTGATGACTAACCCCTGTCTCCTGCAGAATTCAATTGCTTTCTCTCCGCGTTCATTCCTCGTGCCTAACCCATAGTCCCCCACCTCACCACCATCTCTTCCTTCGCCTACCGTCGCATTCCAATCCCCCATCACTATTAAATGTTTCCCTGCAGGAACACTCGCGATGATATCCTCTAACTCATCATACATCCTATCGACTTCTTCCTCCTTGTGGTTGCTCGGTGGCATGTATACCTGAATAATGACCAAGTTCGTCGGCTCTGCTTTAATCTCTACGAGTAAAATTCTATCTGTCGCTTGCTCTATGTTGACTACGCTTCTTCCTACCTCTTTATTTAAAATTACGGCAACCCCTCGTTGGCTCTCGTCCCCGCCGCTGTATATTACTCTATAATTGTCACTCCAGTAATCCCCGCTATCCTTCCATCTCACCTCGCAGAGGCCTAAAACATCTATGTTACCTCTTTCCATCTCTCGCTTAATATTTTCTAATTTACCTCTCCTCAACATTGTCCTGACGTTCCAGGTTCCTATTCTAACTACTTTCGCCTTCTTCTGAGTCTTCTGTCCTGCTGCAGTTATTTCTTCCTTGCAAGGGTTTCGTGGGATGACGACCGCGGAAGCCTTGCCTCTCCCGCTGCCGGGCACGACACACGGCCTCTTAGGCCGAGTCCCGTGGTTGCCAGGACTCATATTATCTATAGTGCCCATCATTATATTCTTGGGAATCATAATTGAGGTGGTTTCCCGTTGCCTTCCTCAATAGTGTTTTTAACGTGACACCATCCCTTAATGGCCGCCCCACTGGGGTCAGATGCCATTGCAGCCGCCTCACTGAGGAACAGACGCTGCGTGGACTACCTTTCGTCTGGCTCCTAACCTTCGACCTATCTGGCATGGGTGACCCTTCCAAGAGTAATTATTATTACTCCCGCCAGCACAGCTCTAGGGGTCATCGGAACACACAAGCCCTTCCACCACGACAAGGTTGTAGTCCATGGGAGGGATATATATATATATATATATATATGTATATATATATATATATATATATATATATATATATATATATAACATTTGGACGGCACAATAGAACACACAATAAAACAGATAACACGTAAAAGGACACTCACATTGTAGATGATTTAAGCTTTCGGCCTACTCCGAGGCCTTCTTCAGGTCAGATTGCTTGTCTGACAGTCTGACCTGAAGAAGGCCTCGGAGTAGGCCGAAAGCTTAAATCATCTACAGTGTGAGTGTCCTTCTACGTGTTATCTGTTTTATTCTGTTCTATTGTGCCGTCCAAAAGTTATATTGCTCTCGTGAGTACTTCCGCATCATCGATATATATATATATATATATATATATATATATATATATATATATATATATATATATATATATATATATATATATATATATATATATATATATATAGGGTTTGTCCGGAAAATAAGTGTACTGAGCTCAGGAAAAAAAATTATTACACTTTTACATATCTTAAGCTAATATTCCTCAAAATAGGACCCTTGTGAGTCGATACACTTGTTCCAGTGGCGTTTCCATTCCTGGAACGCTCCCGCGAAGGCATCATCGGGAACCTCTCGAAGACACGGCCTCTTTGACGGCGTCCAAAGTCCCGTATCGCGTTCCTTTCAAACTCCTCTTTATTTTTGGGAACAGAAAGAAGCCCGGTGGTGCCAAGTCCGGGCTGTAGGGCGGGTGCGGCAGCGTGCCACGCCGTGCTTGGCCAAGAAGTCCGACACGACAAGCGTGATGTGAGACGGCGCATTGTCGCTCAGGTTGTCAGTCATACGGTTGATCGCTGGCCGGACGCGGGCGACTCGTTTTCGAAGCCTGTCGAGCACTTTGACGTAAAATGCAGCATTTACAGTTTGTCGCTCAGGCACAAATTCGTAGTGGACGACTCCCCCAAAATCAGTACACTTATCTTCCGGACGAACCCTATATATATATATATATATATATATATATATATATATATATATATATATATATATATGCGGGTCGCGGTGGTGTAGTGGGTAGAGCGTTGGACTACTGACCGGAGGGTCCTGGGTTCGATCCCAGGGCAAGGCACTTTGTGCACCTGCAGCTCCACCCAAGCTAGTTGATATTTCGGGTACCAAATCTTCCTGGGAAACCATAACCGGTACAGGGAAAGGAACTGGCCACCCTACTCTGATGTGTGATTATTCACACGCCGTTGGGCTTGGTACATGGGTGAGCTCTACCATCACCTACTAAACCGACCTTCGGGTTGATTACTGTGTTTATGGTTTTATATATATATATATTTTTTTAAGTAATCTACCGGTTAAGGTAGGTTTTTGGATGGACCCAACTATCAAATAAACATTTTGTGACTCCCCACCTAGCAAACTAATCTATATCAGGTCCCTCTTCATCTCGGTGTACTTCTTTCCTCCCTTCATCTCGTCCAACATCCCTATCCTGTTCCTACCCTTACCTCGCTTGCCCAACATTCTTCCCTCTATTACCCTCTTCAACATTCCACTACCGCTCAATACGCCCTTCATCCATTTTTCCTGCCTCCATAGGATTTCTCTCAACAAACCCCTCTCCTCCCCCACCATTTCTAGTACTTCCTCATTTGTTTTCCTTTCGGTCCATTTCACCTTTTCCATTCTTCTCCACACCCACATTTCAAAAGCCTCCAATCTACGTCTATCCTCCTGCTTCAGCGACCACGTTTCCGCGCCGTACATAGCTACGCTCCATATCAGAGTTTTTACGAGTCTTGTCTTAACATCCCTACTCAACGTCCCCGTCATCAACTCCCTCCTCCTTGAGAAAGCCTCCTTGCCTAGCGCAATTCTTCTCCTTACGTCCCTACCACTTTGACCGTGTTGGTCCAAAACACTTCCGAGATATGTAAACTGCTCTACCTGCTCTATTCTTTCCCCGCCTATTTTAATATTTAGCTTAGCCTTTTTCTTTCTGGAAAATCGCATAACCTTTGTTTTATTAATATTGATTCTCATCCCATATTTATCGCACTGAACCTCCAATTCACTCAACAATGCTTGCAACCCCTTGGCTGACTGAGCAACTAATGCTTGGTCATCAGCAAACCTAACCGATTTTACGAGTTCCCCTCCGACTTTCATTCCTACCTCCAGTTCTTCCCATGCCTCTTTAATCATTTCCTCTACATATACGTTGAACAGTACCGGTGACAATGGGCAACCCTGCCTTACACCTCTTCCTAACACTGCCCATCCAGACTCTCCGTTCCCCACTCGCACCTGAGCAGTCTGAGACATGTACAGGTTGCGGATCAGTCTCCTGTCCCTCCAATCCATTCCTATTTTCTGCAATACACGCATTAATTTTTCCCAATTCACTCTATCAAACGCTTTTTCGAAATCTACAAAACAGGCAAAAACGTCCTGATTGTATTCTATATTCCTCTCGACTAGTGATCTCATTACTGCAATGGCATCACGCGTACCTCTTCCTTTCCTGAACCCAAACTGATCATCCCCTAAGTAATCATTTGCCTTACTCTCTATCCTTTTGTTGATGATCCTGAGAATAACTTTAGCTGCGTGGGATATCAAACTTATTGTTCTGTAATCCTCACATGACGAAGCCTTTGCCTTTTTTGGAATAGGAACTAACACCGATCTCACAAAATCTTCCGGCCAGATTCCTTCCTCATAGATACTACGAATCAGTCCATATATGGCCTTCTTCCCACCTTTCCCTAACCATTTCAACATTTCTACAGGAATATTGTCCAGCCCCACAGCCTTATTTGCTTTCATCTCCTTTAATGCCCTTTCTATTTCATCGTCGAGTATGCCTGGACCTAAGCTATCTTCTTCTACGTCATGTTCCTTTTCTATGTCTAACCTTGTCGGCCTAAGTTCTTTACCATACAGTGTTTCTATATATTCCTTCCATCTCTCTTGGATTTTTCCTGGTTCAACTATTATCTTACCCCATTTATCTTTAACTGTTAGCACACATCTTGCCTTCTTACTTCCCGATAATAACTTAACCTTGCTGTATAGAGCACCAATTTCACCCTTCTTCTGTAAACTTTCCATATCCTCGCATTGCGTTTTCCACCATTCTTCTTTTGCTTTATTTGTGGCCCTTCTCAATTTATTGTTTAACTCTTTGTACTTCATTTTGCCTAACTCTGTGTTTACATTTTTCCATCTTCTTCTCTCATCCATCTTTGCAATCATCTCATCCGTTACCCATGGTTTCCTTATCCTTTTCCCATTAACGGTTCCTATAGTGTCTTTAGCGGCTTCCAATATCCCTTTCTTGATACATTCCCATTTTTCTTCGATAGTACTCAGTTCTTTACCGTCATCCATCATTTTCTCTACAGCCTCCTGATACTCCTTCCTCGTTAATTCATTTACTGCTTCTAAATTGGTTTTATATATATATATATATATATATATATATATATATATATATATATATATATATATATATACATACATACATATATATATATATATATATATATATCGATGATGCGGGAGTACTCACGAGAGCAATATAACTTTTGGACGGCACAATAGAACACAGAATAAAACAGATAACACGTAAAAGGACACACACTGTAGATGATGTAAGCTTTCGGCCTACTCCGAGGCCTTCTTCAGGTCAGACAGTTTTATATATATATATATATATATATATATAAAACGTGTTAAAATAAAACGTATATAAAACAACTCACGAATATGAGTTATACTGAGAGAAGTTAAAGTAATCGGAACCGTATGTCTTCTAAAGTTTGTGATTTTAAAAATTTTTTGAGAATATCAATCAATTTAAAATGAGATGCCCATTTTCACACCCAAGAAGAACTTAAAATCATCGAGTCCATTCAATTTCCTAGCATTTTCCGCAGCCGAAACAACCGTGTTGAAAGGAGAAAGGAATATCTTTTCCCATGAATGCGTTTCTGGCCAAGGTTGGAGAGAGAAAATGGCGAGGGACTAATGAAAGATGAGTGTGGCGTAGGACGAGCTACAATCCCGTCAGCCTCTACTACTTGGCCCATTGCCTGGGGTGCTCCCTCGACCCTCCAAACCCTCCACAAAAGGTCATGGCCCATTTGTTGTCCATCCCGTGGGAGGATGCGCCGCTTTTGGGATATCATCTACCTTCAAAAATACTTTCCGTCCCCCTGGTCATCCCGGGACGAAAGGGCAAAAAGCGTGTCGAGAAATAACTCGGGCACATATGGATATATTTTCACTGCGGGAAGGGGATGGAAGGCCGAGTTGGACCTGTTCGACCGGACGAAGGCGTGGAAAATTGGTTGTTCAGGGAACCAAAACTCCAGGAAGACCCACAATCACAATCCCTTTCATGGACCGCGAGATTCGAATACTCTTGGCAACGGTAACCGGTCGTGGTGTATAATTGCAGCGTTTTAACTTCCGGGTCACATACAAAGGGGAAAGTTTCTTTATGACCTGCGTTAAAAGCCTGATCCTTCCACTGGAGCTTGAATGTAACTTGGTAGACGCGGGTACCTTTTCCATGCTCGCCCATGCTATGAACTGAAGCTCGCTCGCAAGCGTTCAAACTGTTGAACACTGCAGGGCAATTAAAACTGTAATCATTTCAAAAAGTCTTTATGAGGGCAGAGCTAAAGACTTCCACGCCAGCTAGTTAATTAGTTTTTTCCTCATCTTTCAATTTGCTTTTCAACGATATGTATTTTTAATCACATCATGGACAAATTTTTAGGATCCATACGAGTTTTATTCAAATATTTGGCATTCCTTCTCTTCTTTTGTCGATGCATATTTAAGCATAAACTGTTGATAATACAATCACTCAATCACGTGATGTGTGAAGGTAATAATGTAAATAATTAAACCCAATTGCATCATAAAGATTTTTTTTGCTGGTGGTTCGTAAAAGACACACAAAAAACTCCACCATTAAAAAGTTAAAGAGTTTACAATCAACCTCTGTTCATAAGTTTTAAATATCTCCACCCAACTTTAGCCTCTTTCCCGCTTTTACAAGGTAGTAGGAAAGGATGAGGAGTCTAACAACAGAAACCTGTTTCTTTTCCCCCAGATACATTCAATGGATACAGTAGCTGTTGTAGTTCCCTACTATCATGTAATATTTGGAAGCTATTTTCTAACTAATGAATTATCGAGGATTTAAAACACTAGAATTGGTTGCAATTAAATTTTCAAATAATTTGACTGATAATCCGAAAAGAACGAGAGTTGGCTACGACCAACTCTCTTTCTTTCTCTTGATAAAAACACCTTATGCATGAAGAGACGTCGATATTCCGAGATGAGTCGTTTTCTCCGATCTGTCGCCTATCTTTTCATTATACATTAAATAATTCAATATAATTTTTATTTATCAACGAAATTTGATCATATTTATACAAACTAATGTGTCCCTTAGTAATAAAATTTCATTCTACCATAATTCTAATGGACAAGCAAACATCATTGGATTACTGCGGTTTACCGCGAGATTACATGCAGACCCATGATACATAACAGGAAAGCACCCGATGATAATACTCAATCTTTATAAAAAGGATAGTGTCAAATTTCAAATTAATCCGTAAGTATTATTGAAACATGCATGGAAACAATGCAGAGAAATTTCCGGAGATTTTTTCCGAAGTGACAACAATTTCCTTGTGACGGAAGCGCTCTAATTCGCTGGAATTCTAAAAACACACAACATTAATGCTCATAACGATCTCAATAAAAATATTAGGTAAAAGACGCGTTAAATGTTTATTATTAACGATATTAGATGACATAAAACAAGCTCAAACTACCATTACATTTTTAACTATTAAATTTATTTCACCATTTTTTTCTGTCAGCCCTCTTCCCAAATTTTCTTCTTAGATAACTATTTTTAATAGCTTCTGGTACCGACGTCTTTCACCATTCCATTTCCTGTAAGTCATCATCTCCTTTTGATTTATTCAACGCTTTGCTTTGATAAGTTTCATCCATCATCCTCCTTCCATAAGTTTCAATTATTAAACCAATTTTCGGGTTGATTGTTTGTTCGGGTTTGTTGGATATTATTCCGGTTATGCATTTAAGCTATTTATCAAATTTCCAAAGTGAGTGAGGTTCAATTTAGAATTTTAAAAATTGGCAAATCCAACTTAATAAAGTTATTTGAGCAATGTAAGAATTGTGCTTTGTGAAAATACAATTTAGCCCTATGTATGCATTTTTCAATGGAAAAGGAAAAATTTCGTATGGTAAAAAAATTTTAATAATAAAATCATAGGACAAATCGGAAAGCTTTTAGCTGATGTAATGAAGAGTGAGTAAAGCTCTAGTGTCTTAAGAAAACCTCCTACGTGAATCTAGTTGCCATTCATTGTGAGATGACTCAGTGTGTGCTAAACTTCTAGATATTTGCAGTGAAAATTAATTTGCCATTGATTGAATTTGAACCGGATCCTCTAAATTATTGTCGAAAATCGTAGGATTCTGGTTAAAAAGACACTCTAGAAAATGATTTCTTGGCCACAAATAAAATTTCTAAAATTGGATAGTTTTCTATGAGCACCATCAAATCCGGAAATTTTCCCTGGGGATATTGGAGCTGCCTAAAAGGCTCTTACCTCTGGAGTGTCAAAAAGCCTCAATTTGCCCTTAAAGAGTGCCCAATCAATTCTCAGCCAATTCGATTTTCAAATTGGACAGATTTTTGCTCTGCATGGTGAAGGTTAATTATTAAAAAAATTTCTATGAAAACTTAGGTCAAATCACTTAAAGGTATTTTTGTGTGAGAAAAATGATTTAAAAATCAGAGGTAATTTTGTTAAAGACTAATTCACCATTTCCATTTCTGGTCAATTCCTTTGGGCTTAATGGAAGCAAAGTAAGTATTATAACTATCCGAATCACGCACTACACATTTTTCCTATTACTTCGCGTACTTTTACTACTGTAAAAATATTAACTTTTATTGTAAAAATGTTTGTTATGTTCCACAATCGTGCATGTGACCAATGATTCCAAACAAGTTCGAGTTAATTTTTTCCCGAAAGCTTATCATTAAATAAACACAAACTGCCACTAGACTTAAATTTTTTCTGAACTAATTGTCATGTGTGCATCAAATCGCTTATCTCTTAGAGAAATTCAAAATCTGAATAAATATTGGATTAAAAACCAAATTTGGAAAGTGAGACTTTAATTTTATAGATTAATGTTTAACTTGTCCAAAGGTAAATCAAATCAAATTATCATAAATGGTAGTTTCCAGAAACTTCAAAACACTGAAGTACCTAATTTATCAGTTGGAAGCATTGCCCAACATTTGCATTAAAACAATTCCCATTGCTTTTGATTAGCGAATTCATTTAGCACAAATCAATATGAAACGGTCCTCTTTTAAACAATTAATTAGTCACGTAAAAATTATTTTTTGTGGGAATGCATATGGATGCTTCATGCATGGTGATTCATATAAAAAAGTCTTCTCAGTAAACATCCAGTGCGTGTGTTAGTGGTAAGGGAAATATGGGAAGAGAAATTGGCAGGGGTGAACGAAGGCTAGAAATGCACGAAATCAATTAAGGGTTTACGCATGATCAACTTTTAATCAGTCAGGCAGCTCAGGTGCTGCAATAATTTCCGAGTGCGTTAGAATATCAGTGTTTTGGCATGGGATGAAGCTCAATATTAAAATATATATGCATATATTAGTCATGATGATTTTGCAAAAAGTGAGTTAATGACAGGGAATATAATTTAGAAAGTTGAAAAAGATTGGTGAAAACCTTGCTATGGAGCGTGCCTTTGTACGATGTGAAAACTTGTTCACTGAAGCGAGATGATTAGCGTAGATTGGTGGCTTCTGAAATGTGGGTGTGGTTGAAGAATGGAAAAGGTAAAATATACTAAAAAGAAACCAAATGAAGAGGTACAAGTTATGATGTTGGTAGAAAGAGGATCGTTCAGAGAAACCAAATATTAGGAAAGATTGATGGAGAACATTTGGATTGGCGACGCAGTATTGAAGGCTGTGATTTAGAGGAGAACTTTAAGCAGGTAAGGCAGGGGTAGGAATGAGATTACCATGTTGAACATTCTGAAGTACGAAGAAAGTATGAAAAACTTTCCGAACATCTGGATTTGAAGAAGAAATTTTTATTTTGTGAGGTGAGATTGTCGGAGTGTTAAGTTTGTACCTATCCAATGCCTACCTAAGCGTATAAATACCAAACATTCCTAACAAGAACGCAAAAAGTGATGACGTATATAATGAATAATTGTCATAAAACAAAATTTAAAAGGTAAAACTTTTATTGCTAATCACAGAAATATTAACATATATTTTTTCTTGCACGCGATCGTAAATAATGTTTTTTACAAAAATATGCAAAATAGCTTACATGCGTGATCATTACCTATAACTTTTTACGATATCATATCAATAATGATACTACAAATAATGATGACGATAATAATATTAAAAACAAACTTGAAAAATGTTTGGAAAGGAAATTCCCCGGTAAACTACAAAATCAATAATTATTACAGAACCGATGACTTCACCAACCGTTGTACCATGGTGAACATTGAGCCAGTAAACTTAAAAAAAAATTAACGTGTTTTGTTATTTTGGTGTTCGATATTTTTCTGAATCGTATTGAATAATTTCCTATTAAAAGAGGGTTTATTTTTGATCATTCACTAGAAAAGACTATTAATTCATTTTTAGCCATTTCATTTTTCTACGAATATAATTGGAGTGGAGATAGATGGTCGATATCTATCGTTTCTAAAACATATGAAACAATAGAAACCCCCAATTCTTGCTAAAGCGTAGCAAATACATACTCTATATTAACCAACGCGAACTATTTGGTGGTAAAAATAAAAATACTAAGGAGAAGACCGGAAAAATTCAGGTATAGGTAGCATGCTCACGAAGAAATCGGCAACGAAAATAATACTGTCCTGGCGATATAATGAAATGATAATGATGATAAAGTTAGAGGCAGAACCGATGGATACAGTGATAGCACATATGTATACGCCAGCGTCCTGTCAATCAGATGGGGAAATAGAGGAGTGTACGAACAACTGGAAGAGATTCAAGGAACAGTGAAAGGGTAGGAAAACCTCATAGTTATGAGAGATTGGAACGCTATGGTCGGTAAGGGGCAAGAGGGAAGTAGCGCGGGATAGTTCGGATTGGGAAAACGAAACGCCGCGAGAGATAGACTTATTGAATTCTGCAACGAGAAAAATGGTAATGGCAAACATCATCTTCTATCAACATCTGAGATGAAGATACACATGGAAGCCTTGAGACAAAGCACGATACCAAATCTATTACAGCCTTGCCAGGAAGAGATACAAGAACCTAGTTAAGAAGTGTAAGAGCTACTCCGGCGTAGATATAAATAGCGATCACAACCTGGTGATCATGGACAGCAGCCTGCGCTACCAGAAGATGAAGAAAGAGACCCAACAACCTAAATGGAACAGAAATATACCGGAAAAAAAGAGCGCAAGAGAAAATTCCACCATGGCCATGGAATGGGAAGTAGAAGGAAATAATGAAAATATAGGCACTTACGGTCGATGGAAAGAACTGAAGAATATAATTACCAAAGCTGCAAAGGAGCTTCTTGTGAGTAAAGCAAAAACATCTAAGAAGCCGTGGATTACAGCTCAAATAAGGCGTCTCAAAGACGAAAGAAGAGAATACAAGAATCCAAGAAATGCGAGTGAAAAAGACCTCTACAAGCGGTTGTGAAACCAGGTCATGCGAGAATGCAAGAAGGCAAAGGAGGAATGGATAGAAAGCTGCTGTGAGGAGACTAATGACAAGATGAAAAAGCGAAATAGCGAGATGGCTTCTAAACTAGTGAAGAGGCAATTCGGAGAAAGAAAAACAGAAAAGAAAAGAAATCGCAAAACATCGCAAGTCTCTGATGGAAAAATACTAATAGATGATGACGACATTGGGAATAGATGGAAAGAATATATATATCAAAGTATTCTAAGAAGCTCTCAAACCACTAGAAGATGGCTTAATTAAAGATGAAAGCATGATAGGTAAAGGTAATCGGGGTCCGTAGATATTAAGAAGCGAATTCGAGGGAACCGTGGCAGACCTGAGAAACAACAAGGCACCAGGTGTTGACAAAATAAACGGAGATATAATCAAAGCACTCGGGATAAAAGCGAAGGATGCCCTCTATGGAATAGTGAAAGATCCGGCGAACATCCAGCGAAGAATAGCCCAAGCTAAGAACGAATTCCTGAAGAAGAGGCAATTACTATTTTCAAAGAACCTAATGCTGGAAACAAGGAAAAAATTCGTCGAAACTTTCGTGTGGAGCATGGCGCTCTATAGTTCCGAGACTTGGAACATTGGAAATGTGGACCAGCGAAGAATAGAAGCCTATGAAACTTGGTGCTTTAGGAGAATGCTGAAGGTTAAATGGACAGACAAAGTAAGGAACGAGGAAGTATACATAAGAGCAGAAGAGGAAGATAGGACTATACGGAGAACTCTACGGTAAAGAAGAAATAGATGGATTGGGCACATATTGAAGCACAATGGGTTGATTAGGAATATAATAGAAGGAAAAATAGAACGAAAGATTCCCCGAAAAAGACCAAGAGACATAGGAGATAATTATGAAGGACGTAAAATAGAGAAGGTATCAGGGAGTGAGGGAATTGACATTGTATAGGGTTGAATGAAGGGCCGTAGTAAACCAATCCAAGGATTTAGATACTGATGATAATGAATAGAAATACATTCTTTTTCGGTGCGAACCAGCTAGCTCTAGTAATAAAATATTATGTTAATAATTTACTATCTGAAAAACCCCACAAGCACTCATTCTAACACGAAAAGAACTTTAACTAGAGATGATTTAGAAACTCCAATTCGCTGTCGTAAATAAAATTACACTCCTTTGATCTCAGAGAAAAGATTCAAGGACCTATCTTTGGTTCTTGTTATCATGTTTAAGGAATGGTAGAAAAAGACCATTTCTTTTGTGGAATGTTTTGCATGCCAAATAAAGGTTTATAGTTATTATTGATTGTGTAAAAATCTAGCTCTAGATACAGCGCATCTCGATTCCTTACGATGCTGAGCCTCTGAGCCATAAATTTAAAAAATGGAAAAGTCACTTTGAAAGTGGTTCTACAACATTTAAATTATGTTTTTGGGCTGTTATTAAAGACACTAGCTTTAAAAAAACACACTCCCAAACTGAGATTTAGGAAATAATTACATTTGAGTTATTTATGATAGGTCTTCAATGAATATAATGACGTGGAGTGTATGGTGCGGATTTAGAAAAACCTCAATTCGGACCTTGAAAATCCATAGGTCGTAGCCCATCCATCTTGATCCAAAAGTTCCCTTTGAGTGGCGAGAGGCATGCGAGGGCACAGATCGAGATTTCTCGCAACCTTCTTTAATTCATGGATTCGTGAATCAAAGTCATTGCTACTTCACGTCGACGTTCAGATTTTATAAGGGATGACATGCTATCCAATTACTGTTTGGAACGAAATCAATGAAGCTCTAGCATGTAGGTCAGTCCACTAAAACATAATTCATGACGGTAAGGTGAATGGAACCCTCAAATAATTCCGTACTAGGCTTTGGAAAGGAAAAAATACAAAATATATATGAAGAGAGGTAGATAACATCAATCTTTTCAGACACTTCAGCCCACTCACCCCAATCTCGTTGTTGGCGTGGAGTAAAAAAACATTAATACCGCCGCGCGCAGTTATTTTCTCACTACGTGTTACGTCCAACTAATGGCTCCACTACGTCCAAGTTTGAAAGACGCTGCCATCGTTAAAAAATTAAATAGCCAGCAAATTGAGGGTCATATGGAAGGGCAGGAGAATAATTCATTAATGAAAAGTATAGCAGAATAAATACCAAGAAGCAAAATAAAAAGATGAAATTCCTAAAATATTAATCATTTTTAAATGAAGTCATTTTAAAATGTAAAAAATATTCGCCTTGACTGAGATTCGAACCCGAACCCCTCAATGTCCGGCCGATTGTGTTAGTCAGTTAAGTTGTCGAGGAGAAGCCGAACTTTTGGGGTTTTTAAAGGAACAAGGTAGGATAAAACAAATCCGGTATTTCTTCAATGAAATACTGAACATACAAGTACAATGTACAATACCACAGTCACTCGTAGTCGTGCGCACTGAGCCATAGTCCACAAGATTAAAACCAACGTTCCGCAAGGATAAATCCAGGTTTGATTCCCGATCACGGTGAACCATTTTACACTTTTAAATGTTGCATTGTAATCAATATTAGCCGATGACTCCGTTTAAAGTTACTGTACAGGTCTCCCTCAGTTGTTTGAATATGATATCATATATTACAATTATTCAGGATTACTATATTATATTTTATCGAATTTAATTTATATGAAAGGAAAATTCACCAAAGTTATATATCTCAATAGAATAACCTGTAATGATAGCTTGAGCGATATTAACAGAGGTCTATTTATTAACATTTGGCTGGAAATAAATGTCATTCTAAAAATAGTGGAGAGAGACACGAGAGTTATGTGAAATAGGAAATGACGAGAATAACACAGCCAGCTCCAGGGTCTTCAATTTGAAGTAAGTAGTACAGACAATAACAACAGTTCCAGTTACAAAAATATATTAAAGCAAAATATTTGGAAAAACCTCAATATGCCAAATATTAATCTTTGGATAATGCTCGACAAGAAATGAAAACCTTATTCGTATTTTGACATAAAATCAAGTTTATTACCATAAAAGCTGGTGTTAATAGTAATGTCCTCGGTTTATTAATATCGCAATACAGTACATTGATTTTCATTCCTTTAGAGAATACTAACAATTTGTATCACATTTATATATCAATTGCAATCTTTTTTATCGAGAAAAATGTCATTCACTTAATGCAATTTGGCTGATAAATTATGAATATAAATACTGTTAATTATTATTATTTACATCATCAATTACAAATGTTTGTTCACAATTAAATAGTTTTTGATTGATATTTCATTCTGTACAAATGCATATTTATTATTTGTCAATAAAAATAAAGAGAAAACAGCGGTCAAAATGACCGCTTTCGGCACTTTTGGATCTGGTAAACATGCTACATTGCTGTTTTTAAAGGATATTATTAATTTGAATTGACTTTAAGCGTATTTTGTGAATGATTGATACTAGTCTGTGTTTTCCCATAATTAATGGAGAAAGTAGAAGTGTCAGTATTATGTTTGGACACGTGACAATCGAATTGAGGGCGTTCATAAACATTTAAAATAAAACTATGCTGACGTTATTGATTAATGCATCCATACCCTCAAAATCTCAACAAGTAATGGTAATATTCAAGAGTATGCATCCATTTTAGAATGTAATCCAATTGTGATGATTGCCTGTCCAACATGTCCTTTACGAGACCAGGAAACAATAGCTCTATGAAGATTTCTTCAAAAATCCTGAAAGCTCATAGTATACAGGAATTCGACGAACAGAATTTGTCGAAGGAAAACAAATCAATCGCAAAATAGTAGGCTAGGAACATTTTAATTTCATTGGGTATTTAAATATATAATTTTAATTATACTTTAATTAATCAAAGGATTCTCCGTTGGATCATCGTTACTATGACGAGAGAGAATGACAAATGCACTGCTATTCTTTGACGTCCATCCAATTTAGTAGAATTGTAAGCATTGTGTATCTTTTGACTCCATGCAATAAACATGCTTTAAACGGGTGTATTAAAAAATACCTCGCAAACTCGCTAGAGAATAGTATCCAGCAATGAAAGTCACAGAGAATAGATGCATTAGGAAAGGGCCAAGCTTGCTCAAATCTCTCGATACATTGATAGTTTTTAATGCGTATGCCGTCGTAGAACAAAAGTGGTTCTTCTATTTTCATTGAGAAAGGAAATCTACCGAAGAAAATTGTACACAAGTTTATTTTAAGCACATTCAGTCAAAATATTTTCTCGATTTCGTGAACGATTACGTGGAATTTGACTTGAAACAGAACGTGTTTAACTAAATTTATTTACAAAAGCAATTAATAAATTACAACTCTTTCAAGAAATTTCATTTTTTTATCACTACTGACAGCGAAGCCAGAAATTTCCTAAAATGCCACCTTTAAATTGGACTAACTCATAAATATAAAAGTAGATGACTGCAAAATTAAAAATAAATAAGGGAAATATAACCATGATATCTTGCAGCATGACCTAAAAATAGGATGTTAAACTAACAATGATAAAACATTATAAAACACAAAATAAATTTAAATGCATCAAAATATAAATATTTGCCCTTTACCACCAAATTAATCTGACACATAAACAAGTATCGTGCTAGAAGAGAAATAGTTTCAAAAACCCATCTGTGCAGATACACCTGTGGTACTTTGGCAGAAGGTTTGAGCTGGGGAGTACACATAAGTCTTTGAGATTTACCGAAACTTAAATTTTGTAAAGAAAAGATGCAAAAGGTACTTACTAAGCTAAATTACTAACGTATAAGGCATTAAATGATATTATATAATAAAGCATACGCCTAATCCTAAAGAACATCACAGATGTTGGGGATCTGAACGAAAAGGGTAAAATAAATAAATATTGGGAGTGTAAAGGATGGCAGCTTGTTTTGTGATGAACAGATACTGTAGTAGTGAGGTAGTAGAGAGCATTTCGGAAATTGTTTTTGGATGGGAATGCTTAGGTGAAAGCAGGGGTAATAGATTTATTTATTATTTATTTATAGGTCAAGATCAAGTGTGAACGACTAAGAGACATGACATGTCTTGGAGTGAGGTTATGAAAACCAACCTCCATGAGAAAAATACCTTAAAAGGGACAATTAAGTGACAAACATAGGTCATGTACTCCTTTGTGAATAGAAGCATTACAGAGTAGAACTAATTACGTGAAACATGTCTAAATCCCATGCCTATCAATGTCAAACTGTTAAATATCCGAAATAAGTGCTTAAAAAATTTTACATTGATTACCATTTTGTCACAATGGTTTTAGGCCTATCTGAAAATGATTCAGACCAAAAAAAATAATTATAGAAATGTATATATATTACTTAGACAGCAACACACAGCACGAGAACACATAAAAGGAACACTCACACGTAATATCTTGATAATTTCGACGGACTCGAACTCCGTCGTCTTCAGAAGATAAGTTATGACTGTCCTAACTTATCTTCCGAAGAAAATGGAGTTCGAGTCCGTCGAAATTATCAAGATATTACGTGTGAGTGTTCCTTTTATGTGTTCTCGTGCTGTGTGTTGCTGTCTAAGTTTTTTATACAACACTACCGTGTTACTTCGAAGAAATCATCTATATATATATATATTATATATTAATGTATATATTATATATATGCATATATACACACATCATTTAGCTTAATCAAAATGGTGTGGTGACATGAAACAAACAATCCGGATAATTTCAAAATCCATTTTCTAGATTAGGAAAAAATTAATTGATAGTTGATAATCGAAATAGTTTACTTTGAAAAAACTGATGCTGCGCGTATGCTGGAACGTGCCACGTTAATCCCTCCGAAGGCAAAGAGTCCCTGTTCTTCCTTTTTGACCTGTTGATACTACTCTAGCCATCAGTGACTCTGACGAGAGTGCTAGGGAAACTGTGTGGTGGTTTGATTTCCGGGAAAGCTGGATCGCTGCATTAGAGGTCAATTTCGTCACGCCGATTTGAACGTAATTTGTCAAAGGGGCGTATCGTTCGGGCAGAAACACTAATTTACGGATAATTCAATTCGTTTCACGGACGAATGGGTGAGACGAAATACATTGTCACTGCTGTGGTCGTTCATACAAGTTACTATATTTATGCGTGGAAATTCCCGGGGAAAATGTAAATACTTCAATGGCTCCTCACAATGACAGAAATAAGGACTACAGAACAATAAGTTTCATTTCCCGCGCAGCTAAACTGGTTCTCAGGATCATTAACAAACGGATGGAGAGTAGGGAAAATGAGTACTTAGGGGATGATCAATTTGGATTTAGGAAGAGGAGAGGCACTCATATGGCCATCAAAGTAATGAGATCACAAATAGAGAGAAATATATTTTTAAGTTGCCTGTTTCGCAGATTTGGAAAGGTGTATCATAGAGTAAATTGGGGAAAACTAATGAGTATATTGCAGAAATAGGAATAATTAGAGGGACAGGAGACTATTCCGCAATATGTGCATGCATTAGCCTTCTCAGGTGCGAATAGGGGACGGAGAATCCGGATGGGTAGTGTTAGGAAGAGGAGTAAATATCCATTATCACCTGTGCTGTTCAAAGTATATATGGAGGAAATAATTGAAGAGGCATGGGAAGAACTGAAGGTAGGAATGAAATTCGGCGGGGAATTAACCGTTGCAAGTTAAAATTTTAAATAGGAGGGAAAAGCCTAGCGCAGGTGGAACAGTTTACGTATCTCGGAAGTGCTATGGATCAAAATGGTCAAAGTAATAGGGACACAAGGAGAAGAATTGTGTAAGGCTAAGAAACTTTCACAAGGAGAATTTTGAAGACTGTGACAGAGGGGAGAATGTGAGACAAACGAGGAAGAGGCTGTAGTAGGATGGGGGATGTCGGGTGGAATGAAGGGTAGAAGAAGTTAACGGAGATGAAGAGTTGTGTTGTTGAGATTTTGTTGTACAGTTCTATTTAGGGGTGCGTTTTCTTAGGGGAGACAAGACATTTACTATTTGGTAATATTAAATCCATCCAAAACCAACCTTAATCGGTAGGTAACCAAAAAATAGGACAATCGAAGGTAAAAAAAAGAATGCAGGCAACATAGAAGGATCATTTCCCATTAGCAAGGAACAGGAGTTGAGAAAAGCTATGAAATATTTTATTATTTCACATTTTATGTTTCCTAAAAAGGTAACATATAGATTGATTTCCATTAATTGGATTGGTTTCCTTAAGAAAATTTTAAAAAGGAAAAAAGCAAGATATGAGCAATGCAGAGCCTAGTTTTTCACAAAATTCGTCGTTATTTTGGAGCGTCACGAAGAAACAATCACTGTGGGAAAATCCCAATCTGGCAACTGGTAGCTGCAGGTTAATATACTCACTCCATGCCGAGATCCCTTATTTGAATTCCAGTGGTGGTGATCAATTCTATTTTTAATGCTTGGTTGCCATGTGGACAGATATCGTATTTTCCTGCAGCCGTTCCGTAGCAATTGAAACTACTTAACGATTTCATTGGAAAAAAATTGGTTCGAGCCCATAATTTCTCCTTTAAATGATAATATTGTTTCACCCGAGAATATAACGGAAAATAATGGCTATGCTCTCTGATTCTACGGTGTCTTGTCTTCTCCAAACTTCAAAAATGGATTATATGAAACATGTGAAATCTTGTGAAATTTGGATTCGGACTTCTTCAAAAAAGTTGCTCAAATTCCCCCAAATATTAAAAACGACTATATGAGTTCACACTTCGACTTTAAAAATATGTGTACATGGTTTGCATAAAAAATTTCAGGAAAAGTTTCGGAAAAGTAGATTTATTTCAAATATTGCCACAATACCTCAAAATTCTTCGAAGCACATCCCTTGAGAGTCGACACACTTTTGCGAGTGTCTTTTCCACGACTCAAAGGCTCCCTGGTAGGCGTATTCCGAAAGGACCTTAAGTGGACGCATGCAGGCTTTTTGAGGGCACTACGGGTGCCATAGTGGTGTCCTTTGAGGGAGGATTTTGGAAGACCAAATAGTCTCTCTACTATTGCCACGTTGAGACTGAAAGGGAACTGGGTTATCGTGGCGATTCCGTTGCAGAGGGTCTTCGCAAGTGACCATTCAACTCTGCTCTTGGTCGTCCTTCAAGAACTTTGAGAAAAGTTTAGCTCAGATCTTCCACATTGTCAAAATATCAGTGATAGTGTTGTTTACTGTCATCTTATCAATATCAATACGATCTGCAACCATGCGTGCACTTAACCGACGGTCTGAATTCAGTACTTCACGCACACGTCAGGAAAAAGTTGGTACTAATATTTTTATACTTACCTTGTAGGGTTTTGAAATCAGTAGTTGTTGAACTACGTCGTAATTTATCCAAATTTACTTCAATTTTGATGGCAAAACTACTGATTATCTTTCGCCCTTCAGTGTTTCTTCCATGACGTTTGGAAGGAGATAGAGATTGAGGTATTGATTTTATAGGAGGCATTATTGGCCCCGAGGAAAACCCAGTCAGGCAGAAAGAGATTGGGGAGATATAATTTTTAACATTTGCCAACGAGGGGAAAAGCGAGTTTGGTTTCATTTCCATGATTTATTCGTTTTAAATCAAAGCTTGTAAGAGACTGCTCATGTCTATTAAAGAAATATAAAATTTAAATAACAAATTCTATTAGGTTTGATAATTAATTAATGAAAGCAGCCACCAATTTTTTTAATTGTTCACAAATACAGCCGTGATTTTTTAAATCGTTTTATACAGACTTTATCATCTTTTAATCATTCTATTGCAAACAATCACAAAAGGAATTGGATGTTATGAGCTGTATTGACATTAAAATGTGCAAGCATAAAAAGCTCTCCAGCCGCACGGGAATAGGTTTCAGTGAAATTTGCTCTTTTAATACCTGACTGTTTATATTTGATTTTTTAATTTTTATATTTAAAAATTTTTGCACAATAAATTCTCTATAAAGAGACATTTTAAAAATACGTATTTTCTAACTTAATTATGGACTCAACTTTTGTGGAAAAAATGTCTCAATAATAAAGATTTCAGCTTTCTAGCATAATTAGCGACCAACTCCTTGTTTACTTAATTAACTAATTCAAGGTTTTTGATGATGTTGGTCCGTATCAACAGCAAGATAGCAAAACGAAGCTAAATAATTCCGAATGGCGATTTCTCTCTGATGAACAGCGCTTGTTTCAAAAGGTTGTCGGTTAAGAGAAAATCAGTTTGCTTAGATGAAATACAACAAGTCCTTATTAAAAGTAACTGCAAGGATTTCAGAATATGGTTTATGAATATCTACTTCAATTTGAAATAAAAATTATTAATTAACCAAGTATTTAAAAGGTATAATCCCTATCAAAAAATTATTTGCATGAATTAGAGTTATATATGAAAATATATGGAGGACTTGTGTGTGGAGATGAAATATGTCGCTGAACAATGTGTTTAACAAAGTAAATTTATTGCCGGAGAAATATAACGAGCGACATTGAAAATGCACATTTCATAAAAATATCTTTCTCCAAATAAAATACATTTAGCGAATAAATAAAACCACTTAGTGTGTCACAGGGAGACATGGGAGGGAATGGAGATATGATTCCATTTTTCATATGTAAATTATTACAGGGATTGACGTTGACACTAAAAAGTAATGACAAAGTATTTTAGATTAACAAATGTGCAGTACACATGCTATATTGATCTGCTAAAGTTTAGCTTACACAGGATAGAATCTAGGTTTCAATATTTGCTCACGTGTAAAAAGGGATGTCGATCAACGGTTCAAATTAAATCAACCGAATTTGTGTTTTTCTTTGAGCATCCCCTTAGATGTTTGCATAAACCGCATTTGAAATTATGCTCACTCAGCCACCAATGAACCATTTTTCCAGCACCAGAGAAGTTATTTGTTTAAATTTTCCCCCATTCTCCCGATTCATCCCTAGAGTATCATCATCAAAGTTGGATTTGGGATCTGTAAACTTGAGGCGTGGTGGTGCGAGTTGCTGACGTTTGGATTAACAGTTTTGATCTGCCATTAATTCCTCAAAACAGGAGACTAACTTTCCTCAAACTCAAGGAATCATCATTGAAAAAGTTTCGACTTCACCTTTTACAATGGGATGTGTGTATAGGTGATTAAAGGAGGAAAAAATTAATTATAAGCTGGAGATCTAAAGTGAAAGGTTAAAATAGGACGGAAAATCTAGAGCGGGCGGAACAGTTTACAAATCTCTGAAGTGTTTTGGATCAAATTAGTGAGAATATAAGGAAAATAATTTCGTTAGGCAAAGAAGTCTACGCAAGAAGAAGCGAATTGATAACAGGGACATTAAGTAAGATTGTGAAAAGGTTTGTATGAACATTCAAATGGAGCGTGATTATGTACATCGCGGAAACATGATCATTGAAGCAGGATGATTGGAGGCTTTTGAAATGCCGGCTTGGAGAATGATGGAGAAGGTGAAGCGAGCAGAAAGGATAACAAATGAAGACGTGCTCAGCCTTAAGTGCTGAGTATGTTGTGGAGGAGAGGGGGTAGCTGGGATAAATCATTAGGAGGCAGGAGAGATGGTTGAAAAGCATATCGATTGGCAGTGGGAAGACTCATAGTCTCATTGTAGGATAGAGGGGAGAATGTTAGGCAAAGGAGAAAGGAGCAGGAATTGGACGGGGATGTTGGACCGAATGAAGGGAGGAATGAAGTTTACGGAAATGCAGAGGCTCTTGTTGCACAGTAAGATGTTGAGGTGTACATTTATAGGAGAGAGAAGATGTATATTATTTGGTAGTTGAGTCCATCAAAAACCTACCAAAAGTAAATTTCAAGAAACTGTAATAGTAACTTTAACGGAGTCACCCGCTGTGTGCATTATAATGCAACCATTTCAGAGAGTAAAAACCATTCGCCTTGACCGGGATTCGAACCCGGATCCCTCGATATCCGGCCGAGTGCTTTAACCATTTAAGCTACCGAGACGTCCTCTTACACTCTGAAATTTTGGGGGCTTTAAAGGAACAAGATGTTATGACGAAATATCGTACATACTATGTCACAGGCATTCGTAGTCGTGCGCGACAAGCCACAGTCCACGATGTTAATAAAGCCAATTTCAAACACTTAGGCTGTTCATACCTTAGACAAATTTCAAGAAACTGTAATAGTAACTTTAACGGAGTCACCCGCTATGTGTGCATTATAATGCAACCATTTCAGGGAGTAAAAATCATTCGCCTTGACCGGGATTCCGGGTTCGAATCCCGGTCAAGGCGAATGATTTTTACTCCCTGAAATGGTTGCACTACCAAAAGTAGATTACCTTAAATGTTTATATATTTCTATGTGTGTGTGTGTGTACACATATATATATATATATCGATGATGCGGAAGTACTCACGAGAGCAATATAACTTTTGGACGGCACAATAGAACACAGAATAAAACAGATAACACGTAAAAGGACACTCACACTGTAGATGATTTAAGCTCAAGTCAGTCTGACCTGAAGAAGGCCTCGGAGTAGGCCGAAAGCTTAAATCATCTACAGTGTGAGTGTCCTTTTACGTGTTATCTGTTTTATTCTGTGTTCTATTGTGCCGTCCAAAAGTTATATATCTATATATATAGTATACACATTCAAACACGAAATACCGCCATATGGCGAATAAATATTCATTCAAATTGAAATAGAGATAAGGAAAATGGTAAAGGAACACATATAAAGGACAAACACAACAGAGGTGGGGATGGCGGATGTGAGCAGATCACGAATGTAAAAATACTTTCCTCGACCGGGACTTGAACACCGGATCTCTCCACTTGCCGGGCGGATGCTCTAAACCACCTGAGCTATCGAGGAAGAGTACTTTTACATTGAAATCTGCGATCTTATAAAGCGCCAAAGTGCTCCGAATCATTACCCAGAAGATGGCGTTAGGGAGCTGTTACACCCACCGTATATATATGTAAATATTAATAATTATATATATATATATGTATATATATATATATATATATATATATATATATATATATATATATGTGTGTGTGTGTGTGTGTTTGTGCGTGTTTCTTTGATGCTGAGTGCAAATTTAGGTATTTAATTTGTTCTGGAAAAAAATTTAATAAACGTATCATAAAACTTATGATTTCATACGTGTCTTCGTCGCTTCAAATGCTCTTGTACAATGGGCATTCACTTCCAGAATAATTCAACGCTTCGCCACTGCGAAATGCCCGTCACTTGCAACAGCCGCACCTCTCACGCTCAGAGAAATAAATGCTGAACGAAGCCGGAGAGAATTTGAGGGCAAGGGAGGCAGACAGCAATAGGTACACAAACTTACCCGCCTCAAATAAGACGCCGCTCTTGAAATTTGCTCAGTGAATAGCACAAAACAGAGAGACGACTCCAGATTGGAAAAAAATTGCAATCCATATGACGAAGGGATTACAACTTCCCTATATAATGTCTCAAAAACCGGTAGAATTCATGTAGGAGTACAAAAGAACTAAGGGTTGGAGGGTTTTGTGGTGGCTAGTGGATCTAGCCACGGGAATGCATGGAGGGGGAGATAGCTTTCCAGGGGACCGATTTGAGGATGCCATCGGGGGAGGGTGCGGGGAAGACAAAGTCCTTCAGACGAGGAGGGGAGCGGGAGGCTTTTCGAGCGGCCCTCGGGAAAGTGAAGCGATGGCCAGGGACGAGGGATACGCCGGAGCCATGGGTGGAGGTATGGAGACCGGAAGGAGAGGAGGAAGGATGAGGGGAGAAAAACCCAGGGTCACTCGGAGATTACCAAAGTTTTGGAACCTAGCCGTCGCTGTTCGGCGTGGTCGGGAGGGAGGTTGCCCTGCTTGAGTGGGGTGCAAAAACGCACGTCTGGGAGAGGGAAGACGGGGGTAGGGATCAAGAGGGGAGGCAGCAGGCGACGGCTGCGGTCGGAGCCTTGGGGCCATGGCAGGAGGGGAGGGAAAAATCAAGAATGGGGGAGTCGAAATTGTCTGTATGAATAGAGGCTTAGGTGCTGGATGGTGTGGGTGTTGGAAAGAGTGCCAAGGTCGATGTGGAGAAAGGTGCGGGTAGGGGAGAGTCGCAGGAATATCGGCGACGTATGAAAGAGAGATAGAAGGAGTATGGGAGAGTTTTAAGAAAGTTTGGAAGTGAGAAATGAAGGGAAGGGCGGTGAGAATAAGAGGAAGGGGAGAGAGTGGGTAGTCGACGTGAGGCGGGGACGTAAAAACTTTGGGCGAAGGAGTGTGGAATGGGAGGAGCTCAGGCGTCAATAAAAATTGAGCTTGGGGATAACCTGCGTAACTTCTCGGCCTGGACGTTCCACTGGAGCATTTTCCTAGAGTGCAAATTCGGATCGAGTTTGTTCGATAAGGGATGTTACCAAGTCCAACATTTCTGGGCATTCGGAAAGAATAGTTGAAGGAATGAGAACCTTCCCAAATTCTCCGATTTGTGCCCTATGTATTTATGTGATCATTAATTACCTCACGGTATTTTTTCAGACTAAACTTGTTTACTCTTTTTGTAGTTTTTATGGGAGGTGACCGACAGCTAAGGTCATTTGTGCCATTAGGGATGGATGTAAAAGGATGAAGTGTGGAGAGAAACCCGGCGTCGGTATAAGCCTACCCTTATCGAAACACGCCAAGGGGTCCGCAGTTTTACGTCCCATCAGACAGGCGTCTTACTCACTCCAAATTCTCTCCACAAAGCACCTCAAGTAGGGATCGGGGTACCACTGAAAAAGTATTTGTCTCCAGGATTTGCACCCGGGCCCTCTCGGTGGGAAGCCTGTTCGTTAGCCACCGTACCACTCCAATCCCCTTGTTTACTCTTTCTATATTTATTACGAGCTATTTTCTAATGATTAATATTTTTGGGTACACCTATGTACCAATGTTGTTCATTTTTTGAAAAAAAAACTCTACATGGGTCATTATAAATTTCATATTGAAAATAATGGGACGTCTTTGTCAGGAATCTACTTCCAAGTGAGTAAAAGAACAAAGAGAATTGTTTGAAATAAATTCAAAACCAAAAACTTGGCCACGGTAGAAAAGTTTTGGCATTCCGCTTTATCAATGGCTTTATTGAAATCATATTGACATCAGAGTCATCAGTAAGTAATTTGATTACATTAGTCATTGGAAACGAATAAGAGCAGAGTTACGGTAACATCCCATCCAGTGTTTGACCGGAATGATTTGTCTTGTATACTCAACTAGATGAAAGAAATTTGAAGTTACGTTTAAATGTGAATCTGGTAGAAACTTAAAAATGCTTAGGCGACTAATAGGACAGAATTAACTGCAAACTTGGTGGGGAACATAAAACTTTGAAAGATCCCTCTGAAAATTAAACACAAACCGAATCACTTGAGGTGTGTGATGGTATGTCTAAGAATTCGATGTGAGAAAATAAGAAAGAGTGGTCGAGTACGCGGAGAGAACTGAAAAAAGATGAAGATCCTTAGTCGCATTTGTGGGATTATGATAGCGATGTTAACACACCAGAGACGAGTCAATTAGAATTCAGTTTGGAACGCCGACTTTAGCGTGTAATTTTCCATTCTAGGACGTGCTGACTGACGATCAGGGCCAATTTTAATAAGACGTTGACGGAGTAGCCGCCATTCTAGTCCCAATCTGTTTTACATTATTTCGATCACACCAGTGAACAGAAAAATAGTTTATTGTTGCACTTCGAGCTATGAATGTGTAAATTATCAATATATTACATACCTACATATTTAAGTTTTATGAGATAAGAAGTATGAGTCATGTAAGGTTACCAGCTTAGCAGTATACTACTACTTGCAGTTTTCACTGATTCACAGCGTTCTACCAGTCAGTTTTTGCACATTCTTATCAGATGACAAAAGAAAAACCTAGTAATATTCCATGGATCTATTTTAGTAATATGAAATAAGCTATTTTTTCATTTGAAACGACTAACTTGACAATCAGCGTAATATTAACCGCTTCTGCTAGCCATCAAACCCCACCACTAGGGTTCCTGTTCAATGCATTGGTAAACCAGTACTTTATTAATTTCCTATTATTTCATAATGCTTATTTTTTACCGGAAGATTTACTAAGTTGGCATTGGTTCTGCTGTCAGTGCATCAATAATTACGGCAACATGTAGATTTAATTTACCATATCATCTGAGTCGATATGGTATTCTACTTGATGCATTCCGAATTACCTATTGGACTGTATCGGTAATTTAGGAGGCTGTTTGAAAACATTTGATTCAATTATACATAGGGGTTTAAAACGTTTATATTGATTATTTTAATGGTCTTGTTGCTGCAAAGCGAGAGTTTGGCAACATTAAGCTTTCCTTTGCAAAACTGTAATTTACAGAAAAAATAGCATCTGCCACGGGTGTCTGAATGCATAATCATAGCAAATCATTTACCATTCTAGGAATAACTATGGTATTCTACAATGCACAATGCATTTTATCCAATCTTAGTTCTTTGTACCTATGATTTATACGCATTTTTTTTGCTAAATCCCGCATTATCATTAATTCTTATCTTATGCATTTGCACTCCTTCGCAAGCAAATAAAAGTGGATTACTCTTGTCATACGGCTGAATTGAAAGATGCCTTTAAAAAATGGAGTAACTATATATTAGCACATTAAGTTTTTCATTGATCAAAAATCAGATTTCCTATTTTTCGTATAATTGTCATCGTCACCACAACCATAACAATAGTGTAACGTGCTTGAAAAACATTTAAAATTTACCAAAAGCTTTACTCACTCAATAATGCACTTCCCTCTATTACATTTAAAATAAAAATTACAGCTAAAAAGCGAAGAGTATGTATGAATCCAAACTCAATACAATTTTAAATTGTCACCACAGAGACCTTTATTAGAATATTACACTCAGATGGCCATTACGCACAGCGGCGAAGCTGTCATTTTGCCACTGGAAAAACGATTGCCTATTTGGATTAGGTAAACTCGGCCTCTTATATGAAATAAATGAATTGTTGCAATATTATTTTCACCTAGAAGGATCAATAAAAAACGGAACATAAGACAGTCCGATTATTACGCATCCCATAAATAGTAAAACAGGAATTTGACATCAAGGTGGAAAAAGGCGCGGAAATCCAAATTGTACGGCAGGGGAGAAGCAAACACCGTTTGGATTCAACAACTTTTACTTCAACTGCATGGAGAAATCTTTCATTTCAGCAATATTTTTAAAGTTAAAATTCGCATGGGTACATGTCTGCATCGAGGTTAAAAGACATTAATCCTTTCCACGACTGCCTTTACAGCAGTACCTAGTTACACCGCAGCGTCCCCCAAGTATCGATTTTACGATTACAGAGGAAGTCGAGGGTGAACTCATTTTTAGGAGCGATTCACTGAGTATGAGCGGGGACGAGGGGGAGGAGGAAGAAAGGAACATCCCGTTTCCCATTCCGTGTCATTTGTTTGAATCCGCGAGTGGTGTTGGGGGGAAGGTACCGTGGGTGGTGAGAGCGCCAGGCGCTAACGGATTGCCCCGTTGCCAAATCGAATCACAATGGCGCCCTTCCGCACTCAACTGTTGATCTTTGGACTCAAATCGTCCCGGTGGGATGAGGCAAAGTGGGTTGGGTGGTGGCGTCGCCAGGGAAATGACAAGCCGAAAGGATCTCTTACCGTCGCTTATCAATCTCGAAAACCCCGAGGAAAAATAAAATCCCGAGGAAAATATTCATTTTTTTCCCAATATCAGGCTTATTATCTCCGTCGATCTCTCTCATGATGCAGCGTTTCACTTCGCAATTTATCCCTCTAATACTCCAAGTTAAGCGTTTGCTTCCTCGGAAAAAATCACGGATGTGTGTTCATCTTAACTTTAAGCGACTCTCATGCAAGAAGACGATGACGTAGACAACATGGAACGGTGGGAAAATGTTACCAAGTTTTAACATGAAAGGGAGAAAGATAATACGAAGAGAGTACATACGTATAAAATATCTTAAAAAGTGGGGAGTTATTCAAGTTAGAGAAATAATGATGTCACCTTCAGCAAAGTCCTCTGGGCCTCTTTTTCAATATGTCCGAGCAATTTGGGCTCTTCTCGACCAATTCTTTGTTTCTTCGCCACTTTGTCTCCAATGTCGTTTTTCCCAGTATTGCTGAGCCCCGTTAAAAGTTGGGCAAAGTTCCAAATATACTATCTTACTTTCTCGAAATTCCAGAGAAATGGAAGCGGTTGGGAGAAAAAATAAGAACAATAAGTAATCCTTAACGTTAAATAAATAACGATGAAAGTGTTCCGAGAAATCGAAATCTCACGAGAAATAAACCAATGGTAATTACCATCAAAAAGGTTACCAACCGAAAAAAAGTGGTTTTTATTCAATCTGCCGTCTTATCATTAGATAACAATCGGTTGTAAGATTTGGCTTTTCAGGAGAAATATTAAATCCCCAAACTAAAATATGCGTTTCCCAACTTTCCGAACTACAAAAAATTCTTTTGAGTGCCTACAATAATCTAGGGAAGTAAATAATAATTAATAAATGACTTGAAACAGACATCCACGTTTTAATTGAGTTTAATTTCAAACATACTTCATTATAATGAAATTAGGGATCGTATTTTATGATTTTAAAGAAAAAAAGAAATGTTCAGGAAATTCACAAGAAAAATATCAACCGATAAGTATTTATTTTCAATGTATTTAATCGCCTTGTTTTCAGAAATTTATGGTGACTTATATAATAAGAGTTGTCATTTCAAATTAGACCGCAAAAATATTTCAAAGATGACGCAGAGCAAAGGCGAAGCTGAACATCATTAAAGAGCATTTAAATTGAACAGATTTAGCTCTCTACGCGTTTTTGCAAGACGTTTTGCACTGATATACTCTCTAGATTTTCATTTTGCTCTGACAAGTATCCAAGAGACTTCCTCCATAACGTGGGAATGTAATTAAAAAACCTATTTACTTGGAAAGTCTTACTGAGACCCTCTTGGGGAAAACTTCATTAGGGCCTGTTTAAAGGGACACCCCAGAACGAATAGACATGATCCACTCGCGTATTGGACCTTTAAGGGAGTGTCACAAACTTCTTTAGTTACCGTGGCTATCAACTCTGCTCTCAAGCCCTATGACCCTTCTCGCACACTCCCCACCTGCCTTTTGATTCCTCCCTAACTGCCCGTCTCCTATCTCCAATCTTTCCAACCCTCCTATCCTCTCCTCCCATGAACTTATTTCAGCTCTTTCATCATCTCTCCCTCTTTACCACTGTTCCCCGAAAAAGTGATTTATCTCTTCCTAATTCAGGTCTCAATGAATTAAAAACGCTAATATCTGCAGTCAAATATCACTCTTGGCTGCGAAAATCGAATGCGATGTAATGGAATGAAAAAACTTCTTTTCACCATAAATATATGTTCTAGAGCCAAACAAATCCCTGCTCTGTAAGCTTTGATATTTTTCCTTTAACCATTAGATATTTTTGGTCTGATATTTTCTGATACTTCCGGAATATCTTTTGAGAAAAAATCTCCACATCTAAAATTATATCTGCCATATTACTCGTGAACGCGAAAAAATTGCTCTTTATTTGGCTAAGAATTAAAGTAACCTCATTGTTTTATACTCTGCTTGATATAAACTCAACACAAATATTTTAAATTCCTCATGAAAACGTTTAATCTGGAAAAAAATTGTGCATGACAATATTCAATAACAAAATTTTGTGAAACAATAGTAGATTTAAGTGCAACTTTTGTCGTAGGTATTTTGTAGACGATGAAAAAAGACACAGCTTTTCCACATGGCGTATTGTTATAATGACCTTGGTTTCGTTAGAGCGTAGCATCTTCAGGTTGACCAGAAGATGTTACGCTATAACAAAACCTAGGTCGTTGTAAAAATACTCTAAGTGTAAAAGTAAAGTGTCTTCTTTCATCATGAATGATTTACACCATTTTACTTCTGAAATTGTGTTATTTAAATTTTATACCTCTCCAATTTTATCCATAACTCTTTCAAAAGGATGAAGAAAGAATAAATTGCATTTATGCCAAAGATTTCAAATAATTGGACCATCAATTAAAATAATATTGTAATTATTGCAATTACATGATTACTTTGAAATAATAAATAGGGTGATAAATATACGTCCAGTATTGATTAATTGTATCAACCTCGAGTACAAATTGGTTACTTAACACTATGGCTACCATAATGTAGAGAGTTACAGATCCCCAAGATGAGCTTTTAAAAAGTAAAGGTCCCTTTCATACCAAACCAAAAGTCAAAATTGACTTTTTCAGGGAAATTATATTAACTAATAATTTAGCCTCTTATAGATATCCCTTAAGATGTTACCCTAACGAACCGCACCGAAAGAAGTAAAGTAGGTTCAATATTAAGCTGAATAAAAATTACTTGCTAAGTTTCCTTAGCAGTTTAATATAGTTACAAAATAAGCTGACATTTAGTACAAAAAACTTCTAAAGCCAGAAATTTCTACGCAACAGTCATGAGAACAAATATGAAAACAAATAACTCAAAAATGTTCATTTGCAAGAAAAAAGATATCTTGTAAATATTTACATCCGCCAAAACTTTCCCTTGTCAACATTTAAAAACCTGGATAAACAGTCTCCTTTGACAGCAATTTCACGATGTCATTTCAGGAGGGCAGCGATTACGAATGCAAAAAAACGGAAAAAGACTTCGTTTCGAGGAAATTTTACGGTCAAACTCACAAAGAATGGCAGACATAGCCTTTTGTGCGTTATCCTGCTCGCAAAATCCCTCAGCTCCTTACTCCCTCCGATCAAGTGAAATTCCAATTTCGCTGCAAGCGAAAATTTTTATTTCCACATAATATATTCCGTTGCACGACACAAATAATCGGCCTACCACATCAAATTCCGCAACAGTAAATGGGTCTTCGTCGAAGCCCATGGAATCTCTTTCCTTCTCAATCCACATTTCGACCCACTCCCCTCTTTTGCGCCCTATCTCCACCCTCAAACCCTCGCCTCCAGTCAAATTCCAACTTCAACACTTCCCCATCTCACTTTTATTTCCTACCTACATTTCCCAGTTATATAAGGATTTTTGGAATTTCCCTCTAAGGGAAGGGGGAAAGAAAGAGCAAGCAAAAAAGGTCCATAAACCTGGAGACCTAAAGACAAGCTTTCCAAATATACGACCCAACTCTTCCCTTACATCTCCCAACCTACGCACCATCTCTTCCATTTACCTCCTTCCTCCTCCATCCAGCCCAGCTTTTCATAGATACCGAAGCCTTCTTTTCCATTAGTCTTGGACCTTGCTGAATATTACAGCCTCACAATTCATTACCTCCACCAACCTATTTATTATGAGATATTGGCTCTTACGGCATTAAGCATAGCCTTTGTAATGTTAACTAGTGAATAAATGCGCTGATAGTTCGACGAAAGAAGGAATCAATTAATTTCTCATGGCTGAAATTTCCATCACCAAGAACATAATCATAGTCATCAACCAGAGGTTGGTTTTGACAGGCGACGACCTCACTCCGAGCTTAACCTTTAGGCGAGCAAAGTCCTCAGATTTAGGTTGCTGGAATCAATTTTTTTCAGTGTGCCAGTTTCTCAACAGGTTCTCATTACAAGAAAATCGCGCCACGTTTTAGATATTTTAAACGTCATATGAGCATACATATACGGGGCTCAGTTAATAATTTTTGCATGTTGTATATTCCAGGAGATCTAAACACAATTGCGATCGCATTTCCCATCTATCGTGCTCAACACAAAGGAAAGTAACTCTTCTTGAAAAATTAAATACATTACAAGTTTAATTAAAATGATTTTGCTTTTTAAATATCCATAAACCTTTGTTTGCGACCGGAGATAAATTTTGGCGTCACCATCATTGCGTGTTAAAGCCACAGAATTGACACGTAATAGTTATCTATAATGTAAGCATTATTATTAAACTTTCCAAGCATATAATTTCGGCTAAATAGTTTCTTATTGAATCTCATAGTTATTGAAGACAACAAGCATCATCATTAACCAAAAACCGTCACCTTCAAAAAACCGTCACCTTCAAAATTATTTTGGGAGATTATTGAAATTCAAGATTTTTAAATAAAGCCATTGGTTACATTTCTTAACTTTATTCTTAGTTCGGCAACTCACCCAAAATCTTTGAAATTATGTCTTACTGGAGTAATAATATTTTTTGCGTAAGTGAACAAAGCGATTTCAAGGGGAGACAGGTAAAGAAGGTCGCTGGATTAATCTAAAAAATTTCAATCTTTCGGCAAACCACTTCTACGTAACTTCTTCATCCTGAGGTTCCAACCTTTCAATATACAGCTCACAAGTTAGCAGCGTCCTCACCCCAAGTTCTTCGAAGAAACTGCCCGCATTTAAAGACTTGACCGTAGTTTAGTGGTGCGAGGGGGAGAAAAAAAATGAAAAGGTGACGAATGAAAAGCGCTTTCAAATCTCCAACACCCGTCCCAACTCCATTTCCCCTTGCACCCTCCCCTCCCTCCCAAAGCTTTCAGTCTCTCTAGTGATTTTAAACACTCGCTTCATTAATTTTCTCTCCCCACTATTTCACATCTTCCCTCACGCCTCGTAATACCTATATCCTTGCGCATGATCCGTCTCATACCCTAAACAATCCTCGGCTCTAACTGCCCTTCTTCTTAGTGCCCGAAACACCTGAGGGGGGAGGAGGGGGGTGCGTTGAGGTCCCAGTTCATTTCTCACTGCCCTTCCACCCCCTGCCACCCATATTCGGTCTTTGGAGCAGCTAAAATATTTAAGCTGGAGGTAGTTGAACGCGGTGAGGACTCCCCTTCCTCTTTCCCGTGCGCTTCTCGCCTTTAACCCCAAACCCCCTCCCTCCATCACTCTCCCTAATGCCGTCCGTCTCCCCGCTCTCCCCCACACGACCCCTCTTCCTTTCCCCTTCTCGTTTTCCTCGCCTTTCTTAAAGGAGAAAGCACCGAATTGTTCCAGTAAAAGGCATTCAAATGTTCGAACTTGCGGAGAAGGAAGAAAATTCCTGCAGTCTTTGCTTCACGGTCTGGTCAAAAATATTTGCTCTGTTGGGATCGGTCCTGTGCTTGGGCCGACCTTTTACCCTGAAGCCCTGAGAAAACAAATTGAGAGGCTGGAAAATAAAGTAACTCACCAGAAACTTTTCCTCGTTAATGAATGGGAATTGATACTTCCCATCAAGGAAATGGATGCTTGGTTCTGTTGAAGCTTCCATACAGACATATAGTATGTGAGAAGTTGTATGACCTTAAGTGGTTGCTTTTGTCCTGCAGAAAGGATGATATTTTTTCGAAGTGATTATTTGCAAAATGTAATGACCGATCGAGTGTATGTAACGAAATTTTTCAGAAGATAAATACAAGGTTATACTTTGATAACCATGAATCTGTTTCATTAATTTAATAATCATCTATTGAGACATTGCTAGGTAGTACCCTAGAGCAGATTTTTTTTCTACGAGTTGACTAATTAAAATAACTAATATACTTCACATTAATAAATATCCTATATGTTAGTCAGATACTCGGCTACATTTGATGGAATTGCCATTTCCTAGAGGACCCCTACCCTGTGGGTAACGAAGAGAGTAAAATGAATAAGCAATGACTAATTTAATTCTAATCTATCAGTATCAGAGAGATCAAGGGTTTATGAATCCATTTGTGCTCAAATGCGGTACATGAAAAAAGGTTTGGAAATAATTTATAATCATCCGAGGTCGTGAAATGCACTGTTATTTAATAATGTTGAAAATGTCAGCAGGGGCATGTGATTATGCATTAAAATAATCTTAATGACAATGCACGCTCCCATTGAAAGATTTTTTTTTAATTATGACTTTTGAAATTTTAATTTACAAGTATATAAGTATATCACTTCAGTTCAAATATATGTTTAAAATTATTTATATTTCACATTTAAATCAAACAGAAATGCAATTACTTCCTTTTTAAGGGTACCGATAATAACTAGCAATACCTTATTGATTACTCTAGAATCTATATCAATTTTTAATTCCGTCCTCAACCAAAATAACCGAGGCGTATCTCTTTCAAGGAAAAGTTATCACATTAGTAAATTACCAGAGTCATTTGATAATTCGATAGCTCTGTGAAACAAACTATAGGCTTTAGTTGATTTTAACCTAGTTTAAGTCATTAATCCTTGCATCTAATGAAAGCAAACCTAATTTTTCAGGGGATAAACACTTCTGGGCTTGTTTAAATTAAATGAATGCCCAGCCCACCATGAAATAGAAACCGCCTACCATTGAGATTTCTGCAGAAAATCTGCAAAAAATATGTTCCAAAATGTAGTATCACGAGAGGGAACATTTTTTAATTTCAGTTGGTCTAATTTGGTTACGAGAAGCTACTCGTCATGTCAACTTTTCCCCACTCGGGGTCATTTAAAATGACAACCAAACACAATTTCGTGCAACGACGATCAGAATGGGCAGCTCAGTCCACGCACGTATTTCAAAGCGCTTATTTGCGTGAATTAGAAACTCCCTCGGCGATTTGCATTTAAAATTCGACTGCAGGGGCAGCTTTTTATACATTTACTACGGTCGCATCGTTATATTTGCGGTGGGCAAACAGCAACGCTTATTTTTATTCCCTAAGAGGCATTGTGCTTGGCTGCATTTTTTAGTACCAATTATCCACTAATTCCTTTCAAAATATTGGCTAACTCGTTTACTTAGATCGTAAAAATGTCACTGACATTAATTTTTGTCTTTTCAAATGGCGAAAATGTGCAATAAATGATGAAGGAAGTAAAATTTATAAATTCTGTCCCAATTCTTACCAAATATCTTCTACAAATATTTACGAAAAGTTTTCCCTACCAAAAACTTAAAAATCATGTCAGGGATGTAGCAATAGGAACAATACCTACAGTTCTAGAAAAATTGTTGCATAATTAGTGGATCGTGTAATATCTCGATTAAATAGTTCTTTCTTGGGGATCGACTCAAATGATAGCAATGCATAACTTATCACTCGTCGTTTTATATCAAACTAGAAACATTTGAGGGATTTAAATTCGAGAAATCCAAAATATTCACTAACAAATATATCCTGAAGGGTGTCTTTTTAAGAGCAAGCACCTTCTTTGAAGTAATCCAATAATGTTGAAATATTCAGCAGCGCAATGATAGCACTTTCAGGATATAACACCGAACGTTATATTTTTCATGGAAACCTCCACGAATCCCCTCATCATTCACCGATTGAATATAAGATATTGTACGGCCCCTTTACAATCCTGACGAAGTTCAGGGATCCTATCTCTTTCGACCGAATCCTTTTACCAGACATCGAGATGCGAAAAGAATCTTCCACTGACAGTCGGTATAAGGACGGAGGGGTGTGGCTGGAGGGAGGCAAGGGAGTTTCCGGGGGAAAATCCGCTGAATCTGCGCTTTTTTGCTCCTGAGGATACCACGATTGCATGGGAAAAAATATGAAGGAACTTTTCTATTGGAAGACTCAAGGGTTGAAGAAATGTGGGCAAAGCGAAAGGATATGGAATCCAAATGGGCAGCCATGGATAAGCAAAAGGTTATGGGGACAAGAGGAGAATCAATGTCTTGAAGACTACCCCTCGGACTCCTGAGGGAATGTACATAATTGGTTTCTCATGAGATGAAAGTCAGAAAATACTCTTACCGTTCCACTATTCAACTTCCACAATCATTTGGGAAATTATATCATAAAAATGTCACATGATGTATTCAGACACCGAAGGCAATACGTCACATTGAATTCATTAGGATTTGGGGAATTCTATTATCTTAAGATCATGGAAATTACATTATATATTTCCCAAAGCAGAAGGAAAAACTTATAATTACAAGAATGTGTATTTCTTCGGGTAAGTTTTTGTTTCAACGTGGAGCTTTTCAAATGCTGAAATGATTTATAATTTTTATTATAAAGATAACCACCTACATAGTATATAGAAATGGGGATTGATGTATTTCTAGAGCTAACCCTTTTATTTTTTTATTACATTTTGTTTAAATTACAACTCTAAACGGCAAGCTCTCTTGAAAACGATAGGTCAAGTAAGGGACACTATTATGTGAAATACGATGTGTAATTTATTATGACGTAAATTAGATCGGTGAAATCAGTGGGTAGTTTCCATAAATAAAAATGCATTCAACTTTGACAAAACTAAAAGATTAGTTCGTGTCAAAAGATTTCACTTCCCTAATTGAACCATGCGCATATCGTTTCCAAATAACCACATTTTCTAAGATACGTCGATTATTAAGGTCATCAAAACTGGGGAAGATTATACTTTTCCTTTGAGCCCATTTATCAAGACGTTAGGACTTATACATTTCTGAACTGTAAAATAATATTCCAGTCAAAGCAGTAAATATTTTTAACACATCTGTATTATTATCAAAAACTCCAAGGTGATTTGTTACTATGTGATGTAGGATTCTTTAACTAAAACCTTTAATTTTAAATTAGGGTTTTATGAACTGTTTTTATATGGAATTATCATTCAGTATCAGATTACGACGAGGTTTATCAAAGCTGTTGTGGTAGTGAGTTGTACTAGAGGCAGTGCGGAAGCGAGATGAGCTAATGCTTCCGTTTATCAGACAGAGAATACATTTTTCGGTTTTTGCTAAATATTCTAATCTGCAGGTATTATGTGAAGATCTTAAAATTCCATTGACTAAAAACCGCTTTTGATGTATCTTAACCGAGGCGATTCAAAGGATTCAATCATAGCAAACCTTTACTTTAATTTCTCTTGTCCTCGTCAGAGCACTGATAATTACGAACTGCGACCAGTGACCTGAATTTGTGGAAAAGTAACAAACACTCGGAGGTGGCAGTGTCGCTCGATTTTCTTCTTCAATAGTTGACTTTCGGTCACAAATAATTTATCTATGGAGCGTTCTGATGTTTACTCACTCGCCTGATTAAGCATAAAATTGCAGACCAGACGAGTCCCAGATCATTATTAGACTGGATTTTTTCCAGGTCTGGCCTCGAAGAAAATTTCCGATAGCGTAGGGCTGGGGGATAGTTTGAGAGAATACGGGTGTGGTAATGTGGTGGGATGTAGACGGTAGGCTGTGCAGCAGGGGTGCAATGAAGGAGAGGAGATTGGGCTGCATTTCAACTTCGATGGAAAATGAGGTAGCAAAAAAAGCGGGATAATTAGGCATAAGAAGATTTTAAGAAGGAAGCAAAATATTGAGAAAAGGACATTTTAATTGTGAAATAAGTTCATAACCTGACGCGAACTCACAGATTAAAACTATTGTTTCAATGTGATGCTGACGCTTGTGCTGGCCCATTCATCCATTCTAAACGAATAATGTTTTGTTAAAAAACAAAATGTATGTATCAAATGAACATATTCTCTATTCAATACTAGATGGTATGGATTGCATTTGTAGCGTGAGCTTGAAATGGAAGTAGAAAATGACGGGGACGAAGATTTCGCTGCCACACTCTGCAACTATGTTATGCACAACGATATTGTAATACCTATTGGCCTAGAGCCCATATGTTACACGGCCTTTTTTTAGAAGAAAAATGGCCAACTATTTCGCAATTAGAATAAAGCGAAGCATGTAAGAATAGAATTAAAATTAAACATTTTCGAAATACTGAATGATTTAGGGTTGCAAAATAATGAATATTCAACCTCTAATTCTGAACGGAGGGGGGAGAAAATCGTCAATGATAAAATACGGTGAAACTGTGTAGTCATAAAATAGTACTTTTCTCTCTAATTAATTATCAAAGAATCGATTTAATTTATAATTCGATTGAATTGAATTCAAATCATATAGTAATTGAATAATATTGTCCATTATAAATATTAAATTTGTTTTTATTATTCCTTAAACATCTAAAGTCCCCAAAAATCCAATCTAATGAAGGGTTTGAATTTAAGAAAAATATTTATCGCGTTAAGTGCATTTCCTATTGACATTTCTAATTACCATTATTATTTATCGGATATTATTTTCATTCTCAACAGAGTTACTTTCTAATATATTCTCATTAATGACCGATTTATTCCTTATCTGGCTGCCAAAGCAAAATTATCACAATTTACATGCATGCCAATATTCTCAAAAATTAAAATCTATGGAAAATTTCACATTGCTATTACAAAGATGTGACAAAGGTTTCAATAATTAAAAAAAGAAGTAAATTAACATCAACACTTATCAAAATATAGTTGATGTTATTTTGTGAGGACATTTCCCCAAAGCAATTTATTCCGAGAAATACAACAATGATTTTGAAATAAGTGTATATTAATGTAAAAAAAATCCAGATGAAATTCACTTCCGACACAGTCATAAACCCGGATTTTAGTTTGATTGGTGCGGACACCCATCTACCGAGAAAGCCACAGGAAAATGTCTCAAATCCCTGCGGCGTGTGAAATTCACACGTTAGAGTCAGGGCTTCCGTTGCTTACCCCGTCTGCCTGAGGTTTCTCAGGAAGGCCCGTCGGCCAGAAAACCTCAAAGCTCAAGTTTCTTGACATAATGGATCCATTATGTAGAAAGAGCCAGCGCATTCACTGAGTTCATACAAATATTTGCCATTAAACTTCAATCTTATTATATAAACAATTGTATGCATTTTTTTGGAATATCTATCAAGGCGATTGATTTTTTATGGATAAAAATAAGTCCCCGATTAGGTAAACAAATATATTTTTTCACAATAGTCCAAGAAAAAGGCAGTTTTACGGTGGAAACGGGATGTAAGGACTACTACACTATTAAACTTTGCCAAACATTCCAATAAAAATACGGAAAGATGTTCATAGAATAACTAGCTTTTTGGGTAACATGCTCTCCACCCCTTTCCATGTTATGTGAAAGACCTAATATTTCCCACCCTCTACCCCAATATCTTAGAATTCTCCTCGCCATCCGTCTTTGACATCAGGTCGCCACTTAGCATTCCCTACATCCACTTATTCTACCATATTCATATCTCTCACCCTAATATTATTATAAGTTAATCTACCGGTTAGGGTAGGTTTTTGGATGGATCTATCAAATAAACATTTTGCACCTCCAAACAAAGAAAACCCAATCCAGCGAACTATACTACATCAGGTCCCTCTTCAACTCTGTGTACTTCTTTCCTCCCTTCATCCCGTCCAACATCCCTATCCTGCTCCTGCCCTTTCCTCGTTTGCCCAACTTCCTCCCCTCTATTACCTTCTTCAACATTTCACTACCGCTCAATACGCTTTTCATCCATTTTTCCTGCCTCCATAGGATTTCTCTCAACAAACCCCTTTCCTCACCCACCATCTCCAGCACGTCCTCATTTGTTTTCCTTTCGGGCCATTTCACCTTCTCTATTCTCCTCCACGCACACATTTCAAAAGCCTTCAATCTACGTCTATTCTTCTGCTTCAGTGACCACGTTTCCGCGCCGTACATAGCTACGCTCCATATCAGAGTGTTCACAAGTCTTTTCTTAACCTCCTTACTCAACGTCCCCGTCATCAACTCTCTCCTCCTTGAGAAAGCCTCCTTCCCTAGCGCAATTCTTCTCCTTACGTCCCAACTACTTTGACCGTATTGGTCCAAAACACTTCCGAGATATGTACACTGTTCTACCAGCTCAATTTTTTTCCCGCCTATTTCATTATTTAGCTTAGCCTTTTTCTTTCTGGAAAATCGCATAACCTTTGTTTTATTAATATTGATTCCCATCCCATATTTATCGCACTGAACCTCCAATTCACTCAGCAATGCTTGCAACCCCTTGGCTGACTGAGCAACTAATGCTTGGTCATCAGCAAACCTAACCGATTTTACGAATTCCCCTCCGACTTTCATTCCTACCTCCAGTTCTTCCCATGCCTCCTTAATCATTTCCTCCACATATACGTTGAACAGCACCGGTGACAATGGACAACCCTGCCTTACACGTCTTCCTAACACTGCCCATCCGGACTCTCCGTTTCCCACTCACACCTGAGCAGTCTGAGACATGTACAGGTTGCGTATCAGTCTCCTGTCCCTCCAATCCATTCCTATTTTCTGCAATACACGCATTAATTTTTCCCAATTCACTCTATCAAACGCTTTTTCGAAATCTACAAAACAGACAAAAACGTCCTGACTGTATTCTATATTCCTCTCGATTAGTGATCTCATTACTGCAATGGCATCACGCGTACCTCTTCCTTTCCTAAACCCAAACTGATCATCCCCTAAGTAATCATTTGCCTTACTCTCTATCCTTTTGTTGATGATCCTGAGAATAACTTTAACTGCGTGGGATATCAAACTTATTGTTCTGTAATCCTCACATGATGTAGCCTTTGCCTTTTTTGGGATAGGAACTAACACTGATCTCACAAAATCTTCCGGCCAGATTCCTTTCTCATAAATGCTACGAATCAGTCCATATGGGGTCTTCTTCCCACATTTTCCTAAACATTTTAACAATTCTACAGGAATGTTGTCCACCCACACGGCCTTGTTTGCTTTCATCTCCTTTAATGCCCTTTCTATTTCATCGTCGAGTATGCCTGGACCTAAGCTATCTTCTTCTACGTCATGTTCCTTTTCTATGTCTAACCTTGTCGGCCTAAGTTCTTTACCATACAGTGTTTTTATATATTCCTTCCATCTCTATTGGATTTTTCCTGGTTCAACTATTATCTTACCCCGTTTATCTTTAACTGTTAGCACAGATCTTGCCTTCTTACTTCCCGATAATAACTTAACCTTGCTGTATAGAGCACCAATTTCACCCTTCTTCTGTAAACTTTCCATATCCTCACATTGCGTTTTCCGCCATTCTTCTTTTTCGCCCTAATATGCATATATTAATTTTTCTTCTTTATTATTCAGTTTTTACGCCATTTTGAACGCCAACACTTCAAAAGTCACCAATCTACGCTTACTCTCTTTCTCAACGATTAAACGAGAAAAAAATTCATATTTAATTGGTCTTTTTCTAATGGCAGCTACTAAAAGAATAACAATTTTTTTCTAAGGTCTACTTCTGATTATACCTTCCCCTTAATCAGACTTTGGATACCATATCATTTATCTCATCAGCCATTGACTGTCGAAAACTTTGCAGCAAATATCTGTTCTATTTTCAACTCGTCTCTCAATTTCTCATGACCCCCCCTGCATTTATATCTTTCACTTTGTGTGGAATATTTTATCCGTGACTTCACACTTCACTTCCAATTTGTTCTCCTGCAGGTCACTATCATGAAACCTTTATAGTATTGGAGTATTTTTGAGTAGTTTCTCTCATCTTTGTGAGCTTAAAAAATATAATTCTTACTAAACCTTCATTTTTAATGCATTTCGTCTATTTAATTCTGTCAACTATGGAATCGATTTCGATCAATATTTTATTGACAGCTGTTACTACACTATTCTTATGGAATAATCATTCTTTTTATGAAATAATTTATTTACTATATGGCTTTGTTTCTTTTCTTCACGTTTGCTTTGCCTCTTTGACAACTAAATCTACTACTCAAATCAATTTTTGCTGAGTTTAACTTATGTTGATTTGCGCTCTAATTTACATTGGAAACCTGAATCTCGGTGTTATTTTAATTGATTTTAAAGTTTTATTAGTTCGTTGTCTTTTTAAAAAAAGTCGATAATTTTACGTCAATTATGTTATATCATCTTAGAATGATGTACCGCTACCAATGAGCACAGATCATTCTGATTCTCATTCATGTGCACCATATTTTTAAAAAATATCAGTAACAATAAGAACGTCTATGTTTTCGTTGTCTTTTTGCCATTATATTCAGCGGCTATCTTCGGCCATCAAAATATTTTTCCATGCAGCGTGAAGATCGTGAAGACCGTGAAGATCTATTATTATGGCTCAAACAATAGCGATAATAGCTAAGGAAAAATTTGAATCACGAGATGTATACCAGGTATTACGGTTGGGACAGAAAGTCTTTTATTACAGCCAATGGAAACCCGATAGACACATTTTCCAGCTACGACAATAGCCCCAAATTATGTTCTCTAATTTAATTTAACCAACCGCTATGAATATGAGAATCTTTCAAAAAGAATGCATGACACATATAATTAGATAAATAGAATTACTATAGTTAAATATAGTACATTTACTATCGTATACACTAAACCCTTTCGTACCATATACACTTCTACCTTTGAGGTTCAGTTATATATTATATTTTTATTTTAGATAATATTTCAGTTCATACTCTTCTGCTTGAGGAAATACTAATCCATCTATATAATTTTAATATTTTGTAAATGGAGTGACTTTCAAAGGAATTAATAGGCATCAGTAATCATAACTGGTTAAAGCTACATTGACAATGCTTATGATTACCTAGTACATAAGAAAATCAATAGAATTATCAATTTCTCTTTTGCTCAAAATGATGGAAAACGGAGATAAACAATAGGCGCATATCAGACTGCCTTCATATCCTTAAAAAAATATATAATATATTTTTTCAAATGTATTAAATTTTGATAATGTAATAATATGTCATTAATTGCAATATCATTCTATTCAAATTGTGTAATGTCTTCAGATGTCCAACTTTTGAAAACGTGATTCCTTTATTCTACAATTTTCAACATTTCATTCAATATTTCACCGGTAATCTTGCTTACATACTTTTTCCCGGATGTCAATATCATTATTACTCAACATTTATTTTAAAATGATAGTTCATTGCCAACCGTTAAATACGCTTAAAAATCAACCGTGGCTAATAATTTTAGAGGTTAAGATATCATTTCATTTTAATAAAATTTGAAAATATTTCTTTACACCTCTTCTCTGCCAACTGTTTATACCCCATAAATTCACTAACTTAACCAAGGATCGCTCCACCTCCCACCATAGCTATTGAGTTCACGAGAATTTTTGCGCTCTTGTGCGCATTTGGCATACATAGGATAGTGTGTAAAAGGTTTTAGCATATCGAAAGGGACATATAGTTCCGAGAGACCATCCACGTGATCCCTGGGAAGTTGGAGGGTTTGTAATAGAGGTAGAGAAAGAGACAGAAAATAAAGGAAAATGAGGTGAGCCCGAGGGCGGGAGATGGGTTGGCAGTAAAAATCAAGCGGGGGAACGGAGGGGTGGGGGTATTAGGAGCCCTGGGGCTCCGACCACTCCCGCGTTATTGACACTGCACTCCTGCATCAGCGGAAACCCACCTCCCGCACGCCCCCGTCCCCCCTGGCCGCTCTCCGTGGTTACTTACACCCACCCAACCTCCGCCCACACCCATTCCCGGAACCCGCAAACCAGCCACCCTCCCTTCTCGCCCGCCCTCCCCTCGCCGATCTCCACTCCGGCTCTTTCTGGCAATCCATGCTCCGGCATCCCGTTTACCATCTGCGCCGCGCTGAAAGCAAGCTGCGGGCCGAACGTTTCGTTGAGCCCGCGAGATATCGAGTATTTTTATTTTTCGTCCTTCAGTGAAGATTGTTTGCATGGATAAGGTGGTGAATGCTGTCCCTGCACAAGTCAGGTAAGCGAGGTGATTTCGTGTATCCCCATTAAGCAACGGTGTGAAAAAAATTAAATGTTGGCATTCGAGTAATACTCTAGTTCCTTTACTGCGAATCGGTGTGAGGGGCAACGATGGCTAATGAACCACTCACAACATTATTCTAATAATTATTTGTATTAAAAAAATGAGATAAAGGTAAAAAATAAATAGAAGTTAAAAGGATCAGTATTTTAAAAATTAAAATACTTTCTCTAAAAGCAATAAATTTATATAGCCAGGTTTCCTTTCAAAACAGAATAACTCACATCAGATGATTAGGTTGGTATCTAGAAGTTATTTTGATCTCTGCTAATACTGAATCTATTTCGCACATCTCGAACTTTATCTCATTCTGTCAGGGCTTCCTCGTAGATAGAAAAGAATCGCAATCATTTCAGCAAGATTGAATCTTCTCTAAAATAAATATGTGTAACCTATGATTATAGCATAAGATGTAGCTGTAAATTTGTCCAAATACTTATCACTGAATTCCTTAAGTAGAATGGGTGAGCCTGATAGAGTAAATCGTCGGATTCGTTTTGATCGCTCTCCCAAACTGTACGAAAATAATTAATTGCAAAGAGTTTATGAATATTTGTAAACAAATTGTGTTAAATCAGAGGATCAAGTACTTACAGGATCCGACACGGAAAAGAGGCATTTTTCTGGTTTCCTAAACAAAAAGAAAGCAGTTATCAAGCTAGTTTAGAGCCGTGTTTCAGATATTTTGAGTAATACCTGGAAATACTCGCTAAAGATAATTTGAAACTGTTTTAGGTAGAAAATATACGTATACTAAATCACTCAAATTTATCATAAATCTATAAGAGAATTCCGTTAATTAGTATTAACATTATTTTTGCGTAAACAAAAGAACTTAAAAGAATCCAATTCCATTGGTTCTACTTAAAACCTTTTATGAAGATTTAACTTTCACCACTTATAAAATAAGATATTTAGATAAAATTTGGAGATTTTGTAGTTTAGTGTATTTTGCCATATCGATTCCAACCCGTAATTTAGTAGAACAATGCCCATTAAAAAACAAGCATTTTGATACTTAATAACTTATTTTAAAAAATGAATCCCCACTTTTCAAAAAAGAGATTATACTTACTTTATTTATTATACGAGATAAAATAAATCATAAACACAGTAATCAACCCGAAGGTCGGTTTAGTAGGTGATGATAGAGCTCACCCATGTACCAAGCCCTATACGGCGTGTGAATATTCACACATCAGGGTAGGGGGGCCAGTTCCTTTCCCTGTGCCAGTTGTGGTTTCCCAGGAAGACCTGGTACCCGAAAAATCAACGAGCTTGGGTGGAGCTGCAGGTGCCCAAAGTGGCTTGCCCGGAAATCGAACCCGGGACCCTCCGGTCAGCAGTCCAACGCTCTACCCGCTAGACCACCGCGACCCGCAAGATAAAATATTTACGTATATTTGTGGAATTAAAATTTCATTCCTTAACCCATCCATAATTTTCCAGGCAGCATATCGTTGGTTATTTACTAACCCCTTCCATTTTCCGTAACCACCATTCCTATTTCATTGCTCCGATCATTGTTTACAATATGTTCAACCATATCACGTATGATTCAACCTGCACACCATATCACGTATGATTCTGGGGACATGCTTGACGGCTTAGGGACTGTGCAACATAAAAGGTTTCAATTGGGACACAAGAAGTTGGACAGAATCATAATGTACAGCTTTATCCCTAGAATTAAACCTCTAGTTTGGCACCTTGACAAAAACTGCATTTCTTATTTTGTTTTGTCACTGTTAATCGGAAATTATATTAACACGCTAGTGAAAATACCTTCAGTTTATTTAAAAAAATATTTTTGTCTTCAACAGCAAGCCTCAAAATTATATCTCTGGAAGAGAGTTCATGAATTAACCTGTTGACGTTATTCGGGTAGTTCTAACAAGGGAGCCGAAGGATACATCGGTGATTTTATCTTTAAACGGAGCGAAATATACGGAACTTTTTCTATTCACCTCACACCCCAAAAAAGAATGTATTCAACAAATGGTACAGAACAAACTAAATTTGAACCAGTGTAACTGTTAAGAAATTCTAATAAAATATTTAGGACAGCAACCATATTCCAGCTTGTGTTAATGATGATATTTACTCGTATTTATAAAGGAAGATTGATATTTTATATTATTTAAGCAAACATAATGACCATCTTTCCAATGTTTTATTTGACAGTGTCGTCCATGTGCAGTTCTTAAGATGGCCCTAGACGAGATTATGAACAACCTCATACAATTCTTAGCGTTCACCGTCCGTTGAGTCAATCATCTTTGTTTTCGTAGCTATGAATGTAGAAAATACAATAAATATGCGAAGGAATGGTTGCGGCAAACCACCAGTCGAATAAACCTCGGAATTTCTTACAAAATGACTTCTCTCCATTCGTACAGCCGAAGTTTGCTCGGAAGGGCAGTCAGTGAAAGGAAGGAAGGACGGAAAAAGAAATTTAGGGCAGGAAAAAAGGGAGAGAAGAATGTGGGCAGTTGAGGGGTTGAAGAAAAAGCAGTGTTGGGATAAAGGAGGACAGAGGCGATTTTCCACGACGCTCGACTCTTACCAAAATGGGATTCGACGAGAGCCTAAGGCCGAATGTATCGAAGTTCTGTCTTTGACCTGACGGGGTGGACGAGCTGAAGAGGTTGGCGAAAAGGAAGGAATTGAATCGCTGCACTAAGGGATTCGGTAGACGAGGAGAGAGCGTATGTGAAGCTTTTCCTCTTGGCAAGCAAACCTAGGGGCAGCTGCTCCTGATGCCACATTGGCAAAAGACAAGGGTGCGGGGGGAAGGGGTGTACCGTGAAGTGTTTTGCATCGTGGGGTGGGTGCGGTGTGAAGTGCGTTCGCCAGAGAGGGAGAGACAAGACGCGGGGGAAGCAGGAGCCTTGAGATGTTGAACCCGTGGGTGAGTGATGGAGTTGAGGTTTAAGGGAATGGAGTCCTCCAAGGCAAGTTTAGGTCCTCAGAATTTCCAAGACTGTGATTGTCTAGGGAGAAATAAAATTCGACGAGGCAAGTGTGAGTGTAGTAGAGGACGAGGAGAGGTTAGAGGTATCTAAGAAAGAAGTCATCTGAGGTGATGTCAAGCCTTGTGGGTTCGTAGTCACACGCTGATACTTCAATTTCAGAGTTTTAACCGGTAAAAAGGTCAGTACATTCACAGTACGTTCACCTAATTTCTGGACACTTGAGTAAATGTGCATGATCTCATAAGAACTTTTATTTCAGTAGAACACCATTAAAACCTGAGAAGATTGACGAAAAATATTTGCAAATTTGCAAAATGTATGAGAACGCATTTTATAATGAAACCATTATATTCCATCCATCCATTATCATTAATATCATCATCACAGAGAGTTTAAGATAAACCCGCTGCCCAAACTGGATGCACTTTCCCAAATGGATATTAGCGGGGATCTTTTTTATGCCAGTAAAATTTGGTAATGACGAAGTCATTACTTTATTCATTTCTTCGTTATAGTCAAAAAAAGAAAAATTAGTTGACGGTAAACATTAATAACACACAATTATTTCAGGTAATCTACCGGTTAAGGTATGTATTTGAAGAGCACAAGCTACACATAATTCCCTTTTCTCTCCTAATAAAACATAACCTAACTTCCTACTCTAAGACAAACCCCTCTTCAACTCCGTATACTTCCTTCTTCCCTTCATTACGCCCAACATCCCTATCCTATTCCTTCCTCGTTGGCCTATCGTTCTCTCCTCTGCCACATTCTTCAACATCCAATTGTCAATCAATATACTTTGCGTCCATTTTTTCTGCCTTCTTTCTGTTTTCTTCATTATTTTGCATCTATTCTTCTCCACACCCACATTTCAAAAGCCTCTAATGTACGCCTATCATCTTGCTTCATTAACCATGTTTCCACGCTCTGTACAGCTACCTTCCATATAAAAGTTTTAACGAATCTCTTTTAGCATTATTTTTCAACGTCATAAATTTCCCCCTCCTTGTGAAATCTTCTTTAACTAGAACAAGCCTTCCTCTGATGTCCGTAATACTTTGACGATTATGGTCAGAAAAACTTCCGAGATAGGTAAACTGTTCCACCATCTCTAGTTTCTGCCCGCTTATTTTAACATTTAGTTTAGCCTTTCTCTTTCTGGAAAACCGTATAACCTTTGTTCATAATACGCTATAGGTAAAATATATTTTAAATTGTAACAAATCTTAATGGAATATATCGAATATTCTCTATATGAGCTTATATATATATTAATTTAAATATATGGACCAAGATTATAATAACAAACCTTCCTGGTCATGGTTTTTATTACAGCATGCCTCTTGTCCACTCCAATTTTTTTTGGGTTGCAGAAAAACTCAACTATTATTATTTTTTCTTTAACGGTTTTTTTTAAATAAGCAGGCATGATCATGACATTAAATATTGAGGAGTTCACACACTGTAGCAAGTATATGAAACGTATTCTAATACGAGATCTGTCCGGAAGGTATCCATCCATATTGAGTAAAATAGCCTATCTAGAACAATGATGCCTTAGTCCCCTTTTCATTAATTCCCTTAAGACCACACACACTTGTCCAATCGTCTCTTTCAGTGTTCAAAAGAATCAGCAAAATGGCCATCAGCTGTTTCGTCACATTCTATTTTATCTCCTCCACAAGTAATTGAAATAGGAATTATTAACGTGTGGAATAGGTTATATAAAGAGCTTGAATACATATGGGGATAACGGGAGCGGATAAAACCTGGCGATTAGATAAGCCCATATTATTTATCGATACAGGTTTTCGTAATGCTCTATGTATTCTCTGACACATAGCATCTAAAAATTATTGACATTAAAAGTTTCCAACTGCCTTATTAAATTTGACCACTCGAGATTATGTGAAACTACTTCATTCTATGTGAATATGCTGTAAGTGATAAAATTCTCAATTAATTTCATAGAAAGTCATATTTGATAATAATCTTTGCCTAATTAATGAAAACAAGCTATTAAGTTTAGTTGGGTTTTTAGAATTATTAGTTAAGTAATAGCAGAACTCTGAGGCTTTATTGTGGTAGATTTGCACATATATTAAAAACCAACTCCGGATACTAAGTTGCCAGCCAAAATACCTCGCTGGTGCGATAACATTGGTTTAAATATAATAAAATGTACAACATACAACAATACTTCTTTCGATTTTCTAATTCATTAAGTATTCTAAATCATTACTTATACACCCTGATTGCAAATTGTAGGAGCTATGTTAATTTTTATTTGAAGATGCGACTTGCCAGGGGATGAATTATCATTTATGAAAACCAAATGCACGCACTGCAACCCTTCCTTTTCCTCTGGGCGTTAACTATAATCCATATAATTTTATTTTAATCCTGCTGTTAATACAGTGTACATAGACACTTTTAAACATGGCGGTTGGATGCGTAAAATATGTGACTAAAATGCTTCCAATTCTTCCTACCTGAACTCATTACAACTGTAACTAACCATTTTTGAATTTTTGTCAATAGATACTATGTTTTTGAATGCACTGGGAAGTATGTGGAAAGTTTCGAGAAATATATATATATATATATCCAGGGTCTTCATAGGAACTACATGTCACGTAACTGCTAATGAAGGGCATCTCTCTAAATTTTATGGAATATCCTTTGCCATAGTTCATAAATATAGCTGTCATCATAATAGTGTCTACTGAAAAAACCCTATTCCTGCAAAAATTGTTTTGCTACAAAACGAAAAATATGATTGTTGGAGGAGATTGATATTTTTAACGTTACTATTCGTCAATTCTGTCAAAAACTTTTATCTTTTCTAAAATTTCTAATTAAAGGATATACAGGAAAAACTTTCCATGTAGAATTTTGAGTTTTGAATAGATGGATAATCAGTTTAACCAACTTAAGTTTGTATTCGCCAGCATCATTTCCACGAGAGGGATCCAGGGTAAACACCAGCACAGGTACACGGGTATTCTTTCAACAATTCAAGGCATTGATAACATTTGTCCCGTGGCAGCACCCAGCTCTCTCAATCTTAAAGATTATGAAATTCGATTCAAAGTATCCAGATACCATCTGTTTCGTCCTTCCCCATTCTATCTGCCTCTTTGTCTCTCTTTCTCTGTCTGTTTGTCTCTCTTTCTCGAGGGCTTTAAACAATCCGACTTCAGGTTCAATTGATGCTTAAATCCATTCATTGGGATTGGGTGAATGGATTCGGGGACTGAAGAAGGAAGAAGAGAAGCAATCGGACGAAAATGGATGAGGAGGGTGCAAGATAAGGCGAGAGCGGTGGAGTGAAGTGGGGAGTTGAACCTCGGGGAGTTTAGAGCCCTCCGCCGCAGTGCAAAATGAGAAAGGTGGGAAAAGGGCGAGGTGGGGCAAAGAGGGATGGAGGAACATCCTCACTCATCGTCACGCCTTGAGAAAATTGAGCAGGGACGTCAAGTTGGAACGGAACGAAATGATTTCGTTTTGGGACAGAATGGAACGATACTAGGAGGTCCACATTTTCGTTTCATTTTGGTCCAAAAGTTACGCCACAACTGGTTTGGGCTGGAGAAGTCTGGCTACGCATGATGAGGAGGTGATGTAATGATTAATGATGTAATGAATGACTGAGGTAATGAAGTTTGTTACCCCACTGACAATAGATACAAATTTTTCGCTATAACCAGGATGTGATCTGATAAAATAAGTCTGTTAGTCTTCCTCGCGTGCATTAAAGTACCGCCGGCAAAATGCAGATTTGGTGGCATTGAAAACGCTTCTTCACGGGAAAATACTTTAGAGACAGTGGGAACTAGTAAAATACAATAGAAGGATCGAATAAATCGAAAATGCATAAAAAAATAACTTCATCTTGAAATTCATGATTTGGATTTTAAAAAATCAAAGCAAACATTTTTGCAAAAAAAGAGTCGTGGTCATAACCAAAGGAAAGTAGAAAGTAGAAGTTATGTTTACGGCATGAATACCACATTCAATTCATCAATAATTACGTATTTTAACACTTGCATATTAATTTTCCTAGTTTTAGAAATGATCATGTCTCTTTTCATACATTGTTGGAAGCTAATAATAATTTTTAGGTGCACTAAATACCTCCTAACTCGCTTAAACAAGCACCTCCTGAGGAACGTTTGATTCATGTGTACATGCATTGTATGCATAAATTATATAACCAAGCGTACTGAAACGTATTATAAAATTGTATGGTATACATTTTTGAAGTATATAATGAGATATTATGTATTTTATGAAATAAATTATCATTAATACACATAGTGAAAAAATAACAAGCATCTGGGTTTAGTTTTATAGCAAGATATATATGTGTATGCATTTTTAGCACCGGAGTAGACACGATCCAGGCTTCAATCTTTCTCTGGGGACAGTTCCATTCAGTTTCACTTCTGAATTGAATTTCCTTGCAACAAAACAATGGGAACTTTCCTGCTGTTAGCTCTGGATCCGATTCTTTTCGAACACAATGCCTGGCTAAAAGAAGAAGTAGTTCTCGGTGTTATTCGGTATACGGTGATTGAGGGCTGGAGATGCCTCTCAATATATCACCGCCATCCAAGGTGAGTAAAAAAAACAGCCTCCAGGACCCAAGCATTAAACGAAACCAAACATCTGACCTTACAGCGTTGCCTCGTATTTGTTTTTGAAACTTCATCCTTGGGTGGAATTATCTCTTTTTTCTTTCTCCCCACGTCTCTCTCTTCCACTCCTATTCCAATGTTACCTTGTGCCCACGCTCATCTTTTAATCCCACTTGATCTCGTACTAATCCATTCGTCGCTTAATGGGAACTGACTTAAGCCTCCACTACAAGAGGTCCGGGAATCACTTTGGTCGGGGATGGGTGAATAATTCCATAGCCAAAACTTCTCCAGCTACACAGAGAAGTAGAAAGTAAATCATAAAAAATAAATCGACTTCATGATTAATTAGATATTTATGTTCCGCGCTCATACTGGATCGTGAGACACACTTCTGCGTGTGAAGTGACAGTATCAGTAGATAGGTTCACCTACCTCAAAGGGTGTGGTAATTCTTTACAGTAAAATGTTTAAGTTAGCTTTTGAAATCTTAAAGCATTGTTTCTCGAAGATATGTTAGTACCCACAAAGTACACTAATTTTTAAGAGAGTGTTTATGATGCTCTGGAAACAAAATTTATTGATAATGAATTGTGGAATAGTAGATATTTTGTATTACAACCATTAATGAGTGAATAATAAAATCAGTGCGGTATGCATAAGATAAGATTCAATGCAGTCAATGTTTTTGAGGAAATAGAAGATTAAGTTAAACATAAAAAGAGGAGGGCAAAAACTAGAACAGGTAAATAAGATTACCTTCAATCGAAGGGTTTTAGAACGAGATAGTCAAATTAGTCGGGACATCAGAAGAAGTATTGTGCTGAGCAAAGAAGGTAAGAAAGAGGTAATTGACAACAGGAGCGCTGATGAGGAATATTAAAAATATATTAGATAAAATTTTGATACAGAGCATGGAGCTGTACGGTCAGAAAGTTGAGATCTTTGCAACAAGAATATAGCCACCGGTGTGGGGCTGGGCTACTGAAATGTGGGTGTGAAGAAGGAGGGAAAAGATGAAATGGTAAGAAAATAAGCAAACAAAGAACTGCTAGGCATGACAGAAAAGGAAAGAGGGTTGTTAGGTGAAATCCATTGGAAGTTGGAAATTCGGGTTCAGAACATTTTTAACAATGGGATGTTGAAGACTGTGATAGTGAGGAAAACATTCGACAAGCAAGAAAGGGAGAGGGTAATGAAAAACGAATTTAACAGAGTGAAGGGAGGTATAAACCATGCGCAATTGAAAAAGGGTTTTTTTTAATTTAGGGTGTCATTTTGTGTCTTTTAAGGGGAGACTAAGTAATGTAGGGGTGTTAACTTTGCTTTCATTCAGATTTGACCTTAGACAACAGACGGTCAAATTATAACAACTCATTTCAGGCCATTAATATTTAATTTTTACTAAGTGATGAATTTTAGGAAAATATATAAATCCTAAAAACAGTGCATTCAGGGTCGAGTTCCCAATGGTGGTGGATTTAAATAAGATTAGACTTTGATAGAACAGATATCGATCCACAACCGGTGTCCAGAAAGTAACTTACGGTTTCGCCAAGCGTGGCGGTGGATAGGCCTAGAATCACCATATTGGGGTCTAAGCTTTCCTACACTCAGTAAGCATCTTGCCGTGATAGTGTGCAGACTTTGGATCTTCTATTTTGCTAAATGCTAACTGTTAAAATGTGTGCTGCTCTAGAAAATCCAAAGAGTTGTGAAGTGCAATCGACGATTATGTTTCTACTGGCAAAAAATCACAAGTCAAATGAAATTCAAAGGCAAATTTGTGAAGTGTACGAAGAAGGAATAACAAGTGAAGGCGGAGTGATGAGTGTTGCATTCAGTTTAAAAATGACCACACTAACGTTCACGGCGAGTACTAGTGGTTGGCCTAGCCTTATGACAGATGAACTAATGGATGGCCAGTTCTAGATATCAGGGTCCGTTCGCTCTTTTACTAACAACACCCCTGACGCATAACCCTGTCACTCATTATTTAGTCGGTATGCACCACAAATTCGTCGATTAATGTCGGCAGCTTTTAAGATTATTGGCAATATAAACCTTATTAGTAAACGGATTTTACGCTTGGCGGTTTTTCCAATTGCATTGTTCATTTTGAATCGCAACTGTAAACAAACGATAAGCGGAACGGTCTTCCAAAACTGCAGCTCGAGGCCTACCACCCTAGGGTGTGCGTCAATACGGCAAATATTCGGCTCCCCCTATTACTCCGTTCGCTACAAGTAAACGTAAGTTACTTTCTGAACAGCTATCGTAATAAGCACAGCCATAACTTAGGTGTAGAATAGCCAAATGTTTTGTGGTTCAGACAAGGGACAGGTAAGGGAGCAGGTGGCTTGAATAATTGTATAGTTTTGCATTAAAATATCTAGTTGTCCTGGTAACATACTAGTGCTAAATATAAATTTAAAGTTTTCAATAGCTCTGAATGCATAGAAATGAACTTAAACTTAAAAATGCACTTCAATTCAATGTAAAAAGTAGCCAAAATTAAGGTTACATTCCCCAGGTGCCTAAGTTCAAGATTTAATTATTTAAAGATTCAGTTCAGGTATACACTTCAAAATAGTTTCCTCAATATTTTTTCAGCATTATGTGTGCTTTCAATTAAAAATTCTCACGGAATTTTTAATATTAGGCACTGATAATTATTTTTTAGCTTTTATTTTTAATATTAATACTATGCATTTCAATTTTATTCATATAAATTGATATTTTGGATAATGCACCCTTCTCAAATGATACCTATTTCAAGTTTTGTGGGCTGTTTTCGTTTACTCTGTAAATCTCATGAGCTATTGTAATCGTTAAAGCAATTTTTTATGAACTTATCATAGGAAAATAGTATTATTGCCTTTAAGAGTTCCTCTATGACTTTTTATTCCTAATATTATGGAAAAGTGGCTGTTTTAGAAACACACTTCCTGAGGAATTCGTGTATCCTACATGACGCGTAACCAATTGCTTAGGGAATAAATCATTTTTCCTAATTTGAAAGGTGTTAAGGCACTTGAAGAGTGATGAGGTCTCAGGCGTGATTTGGTGGAAGCGTAACATATTAAAACCACAGGTATTGCAATTTTCCACTAGATATTTTATTTCGACACTACCGGTTTCGATGTTTTCACACCTGATGATGATGTGAAAACATCGAAACCGGTAGTGTCGAAATAAAATATCTAGTGGAAAATTGCAATACCTGTGGTTTTAACACTTGAAGAGTGTTAAAAATGTATTACATATTCTGTGAATTAGAGTAAAAAAAAGGATAAAAGTTTCCACAATGAGATCACCAATTAATTAGACCAGGTCTTTAAGGGAGTTTAGTATATCTCTTCATTGGTATAAGCACCAACCGTCCGAATACAAATATTTCATGTGATATATTTTTGTTTCTCATCATATTTATAAGTCTGAAATTGCTGCCTGATGAGGCGGCAGAGAGACCTCCGTCGACTATGATTACGCCCGAGCGGGTTAAGGAGCGATCACCAGGAGGCTCACACGGGAACATACCTCGGAAGATCTCCTCACATTGATGAGCCGTAACTACACTATAGCAGTAGCAACAGATCTATTTACATTCGCCAATGAACCATTGGATCCAGGGCACCTTTGAAGCAAATGGTTCTCGCTCGATGAAAGCGCAAGAAGAAACTTTCCCTGACCACGTTAAACCAAACAGTCCTGAAAACTCTCAGACACGATTCCAGGTTCTCGGGAAGAGGGGGAAAGGGCGTTGAAACCGCCGTCGGAGTCAACCGAAGAGGAATTCGTTCTGCCTTTTGGGGTAAGAAGTGTGCAGAAAGAAAGTTTACACCATTTTTAAGGCTGAGAAATGGGTGGTTGTACGTGCCTTCGAGGCCGGAGGTAAAGGGAGAGAGAAAAAGATCTCGAGGATGGGGCGAGAATGTGCGGGTCGAATCGGAGGGAAGCAAGGGGAAGTTTCTGGGATGCGTGGGTGGATTTAGGGGGAAATCCACTCAATCAATCTGGCCCCGGGCATCGGAGAGATGCGGAGGAGAAGGAAAGGTCGGAAGAGCAATCGGCGGCGGGGGCGGGCTCATTTTTTAGCACACGTCATGTAACGATGGCCTCCCTTCAATCCTCCTGCACCGCCATGTCCCCCTCATCCCTCCCATCGACTCTTTGACTCCCATTTTCGGTTCCGGGCCTCGTAATATGGGTTTCGTCGAAGGAGGAGATTTTTTTAAGCTCCGAAATGGGTGAGGGAAAGGAGTAAAAAAATAAATTAACATCGGGAGGAGGGGAATATTCGAAAGGTCTGTTGATCTTATCATTTGAAGAGTATGGGTAGGGGAGGGATCTCATGGTTGACGGTGAGGAATTTAATCAAGTAAAGTATGGGTTTAGGGAGGATTAGGATGATCAGATTAAGAGTCAAGAGTGAGTAGATTGAGGATCTCGAAGTAGTTTGAGGATTCGGACGTGACCGATCGGGCGAGAGACATCGACGATGCCGAAGAATCGACGGATGTACAAGGTTGAGTCGCTGTCAGGGGCGAAAATTCTCAATTTCTACCTCCTCCCCTATTTATTTCGCGTGGCGGAATAAATTCCTCCCTTCTCGGGAAGCCGTGTTGCTGACATAAAAAGCGATTCCCATCCACTCCCAACCCTCATTTTCCGAGGCCAGCGTTTAATGTTTTCTCGCTTCTCGAAAAATGTTGACTGATAAAAAAATCCTCTCGCGAAAATCTGAAAAATGGCTCTATTAAACACCGATTTCATGGTAAATTGTTCAAACTGGGAGAGAGTGCCAAATGTTCCACCCCTCCGAAGTATTTTTTCAACCCTAATTCTGGCACGACATTGAACGCCTGGCGTAGAGGTGGCAGATGAAAGATGGCCTTCTTCAAGACCCAGAATATATTGGCTATGCAAGTACAATGATTAATGATGAACGTTAAGACGATCGATAGTGGGATAAACGTGCAGAGCAATTGGTTGCCAGGGGTCTCAATTTCATGACTGCGTAAATATTGGTTACCTATCAAAGTTTAACGGATATGCAGGGAAACGGATTTATCCTTTGACATGCGTCGTTAGGTAAACTGATCATTCGAGCAGTCTTACAAACTGCGTATAGAGAAAAGCGTTTAAAATATCGTTCTTTCAAGTAAAACAACCGAGTGTGTTAGATGAAGGACGTGGCTACAAAATTCAGTAATGAATGCGTCATCCTTCACAAATATAAGAGAAATAAACTGAAAAAATGGTTTTTCGTAGCTGGTCGGTATTCAATGAGTACGCACGATATATCAAACGAGCGGATCCCAAATTTAAAAGTATCCATCGAGAATGCGATCACTAAGATTTTAAAGTAATCTAGGGGCAAGGAGTACGATATACATAATAAGTATTTTACAATAAAATCTGTCAGCATTATGTAGTATTTTGTTCTTTAGTTAATTTTTACAATTCTTAAAACTGAAAAATTTCCTATGTAGCGGTACTTAATAACTAAAAATTAGGACTTAAGTGTTTTAGTTTAATTTAATGGAAATGTATTTAAAAATCCCCTGATTTTAATTAGTAACAAGAGTAATTATCCAAAACAATATTTTTAAAAAATTGTATTTTTCATAGTAAATAAGAGTTAAAAAATAGGGTAATAGAGTAAGAGGGAGAAAATAGAGTATAGGATCAAATAAACAAAAATAAATTGGGCTCAGAAAAATAGCGTCATATGAAAATGGAATTGATTTGTTCATTACGATGTGGTACTGATTTAAAACATCATATTTATTACATAATATGACTGATAAGTTTTAAAGGAGTAAAAAATGGATTTCATGGAATTAGATTGAATTGAAATGGAAAGGAAAATGGCAACGATTTTTGAATGAAATAAAACCATTTACAGCCCTTGAAATTATAAGAATCTCAAAGGAGAATGGCCGAAACTAAAGTCTTATTTTCAAAGTATTATGTTTTTGCCATATACAACCAAAACCATTCATATTTATCTAAATGGAGCCAACAACCAAAAGGTTATGGTATCACTGCTTGTTGCAATTTCCAATTCTGGGTTGCCACACACTCTTAGATCCCTTTGTACATATTACAAAGAAATGCCACAGAAGTGACTTCAGTGGAGTTCTTGCTGGAACCCACCCAAGTGCAGCAAATTTCATAGAGAAAAAAATCATTCGCCTAGTTCGGGAGAAATATTTTTCATTCTGTCGTATTTTTCGGATTCCTTTGTTTTTATTTGCAGTTGCCACCGAACGGGCGCTGCAGCAACAGAATAAAATTTTCACGACGTAAAAAACTTCATTCCGGCGTGAAAAGGCTGGCGTTAGCAGCCCGCCCGTTCCTTAAAATCTAATCTCCTTACACTTCTCTATTCATTTTCAAATAATTAGCCTACTCCTATAAGGTACGAATATTACGAAACAGAGGTTTTCCAGAATATTTGGTGATTATATTCAGTTCTCTCTCAAAAACATATATGTAATTGGAGGACTGAAAATAAAGCTATTTCTCACCCTTAATAGCCTGTCACATTTCTTATTTCAACATTGTGAGGCACCCGCTACATTCTATCATGTGATTTTATTTTATACTCCCTGCGTGCCATTTATTCATTTTTATTTTTTATCGACGGGAATGCTATTTTTTATCAGGTTAAAAAAAGGAGTTAAAGCTGAAGTAAGAACACATTAGTACTAGAATTTTTCAAGGAAAAATATAATTTATTTCAAAACCAAAAATCTGCGCAGTAATAAAGTTTATGACAAGCATTATGTAATATAAAAAATGACGCAAAAACTCTTATCAGAATTCCTCAAGTTCTACTTAATATTTTAACCACTGTTACTGCTAAAGACTTCTGTAAATTGATCCTTTCAAATTAAGCCGATATAGAAAATATTTTGCTTGGACATGATTTCCTAAGCACTTTAGATTACTTGGGAAATTTTAATTCACTCTTGAAGGGGGTTCATTAGTACGCATACCATGAGGATTAATAACAGCTGGTGCTAGGTTAGTGAAAACTTAAAAATGTAATAACAGATTTGTGGACATCATTTGCATTTTCATTGTGATTAAAGGCTTTACTTATTGCAGTGTTTTTGTCATGCATATTAAATTATTGCAAATTTATTGATTTTATTTTATTTTTACCACTTGTAGCTTAGACTTTTACATACAGTGTACATGCGTACTGAAATAATTACATAAACCTCAATGTTTAACTCTTATAAACAATTTTGATAAAGGGAAGTTAATGGGGGATATCGCTATTTTGGTCTTTCCAGAATTTTATTACAATCATCACCAGAATGTTAATCTTAAAATTTGGCTACTGCAGCCATCTATGTTTCTCTATTCACTACGAATTCTCTAACCCCTGATAGATTTTCTGTTTGACGTACTTCATTGGTCCAATGCATGAGGGCAACCTCAAATATAAGATTTCCAATAATCAATGAATTAGTTTAAATATTAACTATTCCTTTATTCTCTTGCATGTGTTTTCATTAATTCGCAATATTGTTGGTGTTATGACAGTTTATGTCATACCAGCTCACCGACAAACCTTTAAGGAAGCGTTTGATCTCATGTTTCAACTTCATCATCGTCGCTTTTTGCGGGTGACGAAGCCTGGGTATTTTACTTCACACCTGAGACCAAATAAAATACTAAAGTGGCGGCATTTTTCTTCGCTCGTGAAAATTAAAAAGAACAGCCTGGCGAAGTAATCATGGCAATTGTGTTTTTGGGTATGGTTGGGGCACTGTTGGGCAACTTCATACTTCCTACGGATCACAATAAACTCTAATAGGTATTGTTAGACACCTAAACAATTCAGACGGGTGATTTAAAACTGAAAAAGAGAAATTTTGTGGAGAGACGTAAGACTCCTTCACAACATCGCTCGCCCAGACGTCGTCCGTCAAACCATTGCTCTCTTGTAACAGTTTGGATGGGGCGTCATCACCCACAAACTCTCGCATTGTCCGGACTTGGACCTCAGTAACTAGCATTTATTTGCTAAGTTGACCGAAAATTGAGCTGGAAGGTAACCTTCATGGCCGCTGGGATTTCGCCGCCTTACTCACGAATTATTAGTTTGTGACTTCGTTTACTATCTACTTTATTTACTTATTATTTACTACCATCTCCCTTCTATGTTAGTCTCATTTATTCCTTCTATTTTTCTATCGGTGGCCGCGGTGAAATTTCCTCTTGCTTGCTTCTCCTCCAGTATCTTTTTGCTCCATCCGGAGTTTTAAGTCATTTTCTCCATCTTCTTTGTTGGGATCGCAGTTTATATTTTGGTTGGAATAGATCTAAAAGTGCTTCACTTTGCCTTTATACTTCGCTCTGACTACGACGTAGTCAATTTATTATCATTCCCTGTCTCTAGGAATCTTCCAAGTGATCAAATTCTCCTCCTATATTATTCTAAGAGAATGTTTGTCACGACCATTTTTCTTTCGTTCCAGAATGTTACGCAACACTCTATCTCAATTAAATAATTGATTTTTATTATTGTTAGTCTAACTCAAGCTCCCGTTCTCCCTCTCCAAACCGTTCAACGCTGTTTCCTTCTCCGCACTTTCTTCTTTCCTGTTCCTCTCACAATGTTCCAGACTTCAATCCGCATTTAATTTTTCTTCTCTTTGCTGCTTCTAGAAAAAATTCCGGTTGCTCGCTTACTTAAATTTCCTCTTTTAAGTGGCTTGATGCTAGCATATACATTTACACTCTTACTGAGTACGTAGATTTTCCCTTCGTTGAAGCTCTCCCCGAGTCCGGAAGTTTTTATAAGAATCCTCCATTTGTATTTCCAGCAAAATTTGACTATTTTTGTTAATTTATTCTTGAGCATGGTCCCACTTCAGCAGGATTCTGGTCGTCTCCCGAATGCACCGATATCACCACCCTATATCCGTCTCTCCATGAAGTCGTCGGCCACGGCCCACTTAATCTCGCTCACTCCGGCACCGTCTTACCTCAATATGTCCTTATTCTTAGAAATTTCCAATTTTCCGCACACTCCCAGTGGTCTAATATTCCGTTTCCTTATCCTGCTATATCCCACCCTTACTAATGTTCCCCTTCTCGTATTTCCTACCCGGAGATCCGATCGGGGGACTATTTTCCCTGCAGAATATTTTACCCGAATAGAATGCCTCACTTCATATTTGAATAAAAGTGTTCATCATCTAGGATGATTGACTATTACTGCTATCTTCCACATCGCAGCACAGCGGCGTTTTCGTGACTTTCATTTTCACTACGGCATTTAATACCGGACTAATCATCTTGATCTGCGCCTCGATCACAATTTTTATTATCATATACTAACATTAATATCTTCCACTAATTATGCCCTTAGATTAGTGTAAATGTTAGTGTGTGATCCATTTTTATCATTCTGGAAAACAAGAAGTATAACTTTTCCAAAAATGATAACTTTTGGCACCTATAGAAATGAAAGTGGTGGTCTCCAACAAATGAAGTCGGGCTTGCTATCTTTGGGATACCTCTTCCCTCCTAACCTCCTCTGTCGCCAATGTATTAAAAATTCTAATTGAGCTGCAGACGAAATAGATTTAATGCTGTTCAACATTGAATCCAATCTTCAATATCGTTTTTAGAGTAAAGAATCCACATCTAAATGACATCATTATGGCGTAAACATCTGAATTAGTTTAAGAGATCACTTTAGGTTATTAAAACACTTTACAGTTGGAGTTTATTTATTTTCTTTCAAAGATCCTCAAAGCTAAATTTACCATTTATCAGATAGTGATATTAATATTTTGGGAAAAGTGTGTGAATATTGAGTTCTTCGTTTGTGATAATGAATTCACCCAGTTAGAAGAGTTAAATTAACTGGGTCCTTAAAAATTAATTGGGTATTTATTTTGTTTTTAACATATATTGAAATAAGCATGTATTCTTTTCCTTTTGGACTATCTCTCCAGGAAAACCCGTCCACTCCTGTCGAACAACGCACGCTACCGTATTACTTCGTAATTAATCGTTGTTTCTTCTTCTCTTTTCTCTTGATTCATTAATTACGTTGAAACAATAAGTCATAAAATATGTAATATTATTGAAAAAAAAATTATGTTAACTCTATATCTTTTTACAACTAAATACTGTTGAATTATTGCTGTTTTATATGTGAATTTGGGCGTAAGGGGGATCTTTTCTAGAAACCTAAGAACCCAATAAAATGAAGTCACCCTCCTAGAATAGATCACAAAATCCCCACACATAAGTTGACTCTACAATATGAAATTCAAATTCCCTATATTAAGAGCTGATCTTTGCATGCTCCTTGCAATCAATAAGCAAATGAGAAATATTTGATGTGGATTATTTTTGTATCATCAATAAGTCGAAATGTTCGGTTGGTTTCTAAAAGTAATGCGTTCCAATTAAAGTTCCTCTTTTCTTGGGATATCCTTTTTAAATTAAATATATATTGACGCTATCGGCAATATCGCACCTTGAAATTGAATCAATTTGGTTGGTAATGACCCAAAATAAGTGGATTTGAGTACTCCCCCCCCCCCCCGAGCACTGGTGGTATTAAACTCCGAAGGTAGTTCCCTTGGGAAACATTTTAATTTTCATCATACCACAGTTGAAAGCTTTTCTAGATTTCATATGCAGTAAATAATTAATGTCCATTTTTTTCTATAAATATAGTTAAAAAAATCTTATTTCATTTGAAAATAATTGCACTTATTAATAGACCACAAGACTGCCTACAGTATAATTTTAAACTTGAGGACACCGGCACCCAAAATTATTTTCGGGTATATAATTCATGTTCATATTCCCGGGCAAGGCACTCTGGGCACCTGCAGCTCCACCCAATCTCGTTGATTTTTCGGGTACCAGATCTTCCTGGGAAACCATAACCGGTAAAGGGAAAGGAACTGGCCCCCCTACCCTGATGTGTGAACATTCACACATTGTCGGGCTTGGTACATGGGTGAGCTCTACCATCACCTACTAAACCGACCTTCGGGTTGATTACTGTGTTTATGTTTTTTTTTAATTCATGTTTATTTTACGTTTATCTCTGGACAAAAGTATTTCCTAATATGAAGGGTATTTTTCACTGCCAATGCGTCAAATGGATTACTAAAACCCAAGGGAGATACACCACTCCACAAAAAAACTTAAATGGAGCTAGAAATTTTTGGTGAGTGGCAGAGAGCTTTCCGCGGGGACTTCGTCTCAAAAGGCTCTGGAAGCACAAAAGGAGAACATTTTCATTTAGGAGAAAATAAGAGGTAAAGAAAAATAAAAGTAATGATCGTCTGGGTGCCCAAATGAAAATCGGGGTCAGGGAAATGTCCAATCACGAAGTGAAAATATTTCCAGGGGACGGGGTGAGTTGTACATAAATAAAAAGAGAGTCGGTCTTGAAAGGAACGCAAATGAACCGGCGTTGTAAGCCGACCTTGTTGGCCGAAAATCAATGAGAGTGACTAGATAAAAAACGAGGCACGGGTGGAACAAGAAGGAGTGAGAAACGGAGAAAGAACGCAAGATGCAAAAATAATTTAAAGACGAAGGTCGTCGTATTGTGACGGACGGATCGAGTCTCTAGTCCATTGGACTTTGATGTTAAACAACAAACTAACGAACGCTGATGCGGAAATTACGACCCTGAATCTGGAGATGGAGAAAGCAAGTAAGGGAGAGAGATTTATACTTTGAAGGGAAGGAAAATGAGGAAGAAGTAAAAGAAATTGGAAGTTGAAATTGATGCCGTGAAGAAGAGAAGAGTGGACTAGAGAAAGGGAGAGAGAGGGGGGGAGAGGAAGGTGGAGAGGCTGCGTGGAGAGAAAGATTAATTTCATGCGCCAAAAGCTATAAGAGACGAGTTATTCATGATGAGGTAGGGGAGGAAATTGGCGCGATAATGTCACGGGGAAAGAGGGATATTAAGGCAAGGGAGGAAACTGACTAGGAGGGATAAGGAAAAGGCGAAATACTGGAGGTGAGAGAGACACACACATAGGTATTCGCTAAAAAGGAATGTGGAGCCTCTCTCTCTCAGGAAGAGAAAATTCGTCGACAATCGACTTCCTCATTGACGACGTTACCCACATTAGTCTTTCATTAAAATTCCTAAGAGTTGTGAAAGTTTACAAATGCGTTTAAACTATTTAAAAAAACAATCCAAGAAAACATTATCTCCTTTTTATATAATTTGAGTAATAAAATGTGGAATCGTATTAGGATGAAAAGTAACAATTGTAAATATAGCAGCGGAAGTCAGTTTGCCAAAGAGCCCGCCTTGTTATTTTAAATTAATTTAGATTGAACAATGGAAAACCAGGTAATATTAAGAATAGGACGGAAGTTTTAAACATTAGCTTCAATACTGTACGACTAATTTCTTTATATAGTGAATATTTTTAGGTTATTTTCCATCAAAGTTATTCCACCATCAAGCAATATGAGCACCATAACCGTATTTTTTAATAAAATAATGAAATAGTATAGAATACATATTGTGGAGAACTGTTACACGAAAATTTTTGTTAAATTTAATTAATAAATAGGATGATTTAATTTATAAATTGATTAATTTGCTGAGAATTCATGCTGAAAGAAGAAAATGCTTGTCATTGAGAATATGATGCTGGGGATCTTAAGAAAAGAGTCGTAGGAAATGTTAGAAAAAGCTTTATTTAGAGCATTTTTACGGATCTGTAACAGAACTTGAAGGAATTTATGTAAACATAATTGGAGAGTAATGAGGGTACTCGAAGAGTAACCGATTCGTAACATTCGGTATCATTAAATGGAGGAGAAAAATGAGTCACGCGGAACTATTTTAGGGTTTCATTTTTCTCCATAGAAACTATTTTAGAAATTGGGTATAATGATAGTAAAAATTCCTTCTACTAAAAACAGGTGTGCATTCCTTGCACTGATTTCATCCACTCGAGATAGAATGGAGATGTTATTAGCCATACGCGTTCACCTGTCTAGGAGAAGAGGCACACTTTGGCGCTCCTTCCTCTCTTCACAACCCCAAGGATCATTTCTAAAATCTTGGATCACCCGCTCACTTTTTACTACCTCTTCATCCGTATCTGCATAGGGCCTTGCAAGGAAGAATGTGAGAGGAAGTGGCAGAGGAAAATGACAAGGTGCGGCCGTAATTCCATTGAAAAGAGAGGAAATTAATTAAGGGGGAAGAAGATAAAGTGTCGTGGGAGGAGGAAGGAAGAGGAGGAGACTGCGGAATTCATCATAAGAAAAAATATATATGATCCTCTTGATGAAAAACGCGACTTGGTGCAAAGAAATGCCGGGAGGAACCGGGTGACTTCAGGAGGGCTCATGAGAGAGATAGAGAGAGTGATAGAGGGAAAAGAGATACACGGGTGGGAAGATGAAGCAGACAAGAGAAAAAGAATGTGAACGGGGGCGTATCGGGGTAAGAAGGGGAAATGAGAGAGGTGAGGCAAGGTAGGGAGAGAGAGAGAGATGGATGGGAGGGAAGTGGGAGCATGTGGCTGTGCAGCTGCGAAGAGGCGATGGAAATGCCAAACAAACATTTACTCGGGGAGTTAATATGTTGAAGCGAGGGCGGTCGAAAGAATAGGCAAAGAGGAAATTAAAATGAGTAGAAGAGCAAACAATGCAGGTTGAGAGGGCAATAGGGAAGAACAAATAGCTGGGAGGGACGGAGAGAAAACGAGTGTGAGAGATCCAAGTTGATGGGGATATAAGAATAGACAATCGTTCTAAGTAAGCGTAATGAACTTCAGATGCAGGAATATAAATTAAGGAAAGAATAGAAACTTAAAAGGGGCCTGTGGAGTAACTTTTGTTTGGGCGCCTAGAATTCAAATTTTATAAACTCTTAAACTGTAAAATAATCTCCTTATACATCCATTTAAAGTAAACCCTATCAAAAATATCAAAATACATTCACTCCGTCTGCATATTTCCCGTAAATACACTTATTTTTACCTCTCACGAAAATATTTTTGGAAATCAAAAAGTTTTGAAATTATAACTCACTTTGGTTATTGAAGCATCATAAACTCCAAGATTGAATTATGTGTAACACTAAGTGGTTGGACATTTTAGCTACTCTTACCATCACTCATTTTTACTGAATCATTCAACGGGTTTTTCGTCATTCGTCTTACCTAAAACTCTAATGATACTTACGATTTAATTTCTCAAAATATTACCTTTTCATTTAGCCTCTTCGTACCATATAAATGTTTCAATATATACCTTAAAATAAATGCTTAAAATCTTTGGAATAACGTCCTTATTACACTGAAAAACTTCTGCCATTTGAGTGACAGTAAAGGACAACCAAAGTGGGATTATCGTGAAATTTCATTTCAAAAGTATAATAATTTTATATGGAAATAATTGATTACTTTTATTTAAATTTTGAACGAAAAAGATTTTTATTGCGGAGGATGGTGACAGAGACCCTTCGTTAGACCATTTAGAAAATATTACTGAAAACATTGATACGTGACGTACCATTTTACGGTTCTTAAATCTCAACGTAAGAGAGAGAACTTGGCCTATGAGGCTTATGGGTGAGGAAAAATATTGAGAAAAGGTAATGAATAACAAGAAACAAAAATTAAGAAATGTTTGTTAAGGAAGGGTAGGGGAGGAAATCTTAAATTCTAAGCAAGCAGGAAAAGTGAACTTTTGTTTATTATTAAAAGTACTCCACTGATCCAGCTTAGTTATTAATAGATCCAGTAACTGTCAGTGAATAAGTAAATCAATAATTTCCCCTCCCTAAATTCATCCAAACAATCTTCTATTTTCGTCCATTATGCCTATTATCGTGAATTTTTCTTCTATCGGAAAGTAAACCTAATAAAGATATGGAAACAACAAGGCCTATTTAAAACTGATAATTCGAAGAATATCTGGTAAACGCAGTAAGGGATTAGTTATTTTAGACGATTTGACGGTAGATGGGAAGTTTCTGAGTTTAAAGAATAATTTACTGACGTCTAAATGTTGTGTTATGGTTAAACGCTGCTTAGTCCGAAAACCGTTTAAAGACCTAAGCCTTGAGCAATAGGTGTCCAACACTATCTAGATACTCAATAAAAACTAAAACGTCGGATAGTTAAATAAGAATGATGTGGACATGAGAAATTATACAGTAGCCTGCGGCACACTGACAGAAATATTACTTGGAAAGACTCCAAAATCAGGAATTCAATGAAAGTGACAAAAAGGTATTACGCCATTGCAAAGAGCAAAGAAGGGATGGCGATGGTTACTGGCAATGGAGAAATACAGTGCAAACTATGGGGAAAAGAGAACTGAAGAAGATGACAAAATTCCGAGAAGAAAGGGAGAAAGGAGATGTAGATTTTCCGATTGATTGATTATTGCTTTTATTTAAACGGATTGAGATTGGGACTGTCAAGGCTAGGCACTATCCAGGGAGCGAAAGATGGGGAGGGACAGAGATGCGAAGTGGGAAGCGGAGGATGGAAAAGGGAAGAGGAGAAAATGAGGTGGAGCTGGGGAGGGGGATCCGGGAAGGGTTGAATGGGTTCGCCTCTTCATCAAAGTAAGACGGAACTTATATTAAACCTCAATTTCTCACTCGGGGCATTCATCCTTCTCAGAATCCAGCGAGTGGAAACAGAGAACGGGGACGGAAATAGTTGGTGGAAAACGGAGAATGATGCGCGGATTAGTTTGGCTAAAGAAGAGCTCCTAATAAATTAGAAAAGAAATATCTACATAATATTTTGAGGTACCTACACATTGATAGCATAAATCGAAGCAAACCCCAGTAATATAAAGCAAGAGTCACGTGTTTCATGAGTGAAATTTATCTGATGAGCTCGATAAATGTAAGACAAAGTAGGAAAAGTCATTGCAAGGGTACAGAATTCCATTTTTGATTGAATGACGTTAATTTTCTCCTCTGCGTCAAATACCTTGGTTGAAGAGCCCATTTAAGTGCACGTCACAAATTCAAACAATGCGTGACAATCTCACCCAAAGCCATGCTCCAAACTGAAATGATATTACATAATGTCTAAGGTGAACTTCCACAAAAAATATTTAACTTTAAAGAAATACTCCAGTACGCAATTTGCGAAACACATTATTTATCAAGCTCACCGTTTTCCCAGCTGTAATATCAGAGCGCTCTCCCCAAGTAATGAAAAATAAAAGTAATGATACTTAATAATAAGCAGTCGCGGTGAGTAATCAAACTTTCAATACAAAAGTGATACGGCCTACAAAAATCCTAAGGGGGCCTGGAGGAATGCGCCTCTGACATTGATAACAACGATGCAGAGGATTTAGCTCGAGTGTCGGAGAGGATTGGCGAATGGATGGGGACCGAGGGAGCTGGCGGGTGAGGAGGGACGTGGGGATGGTGTGGTGGGAACACTCGGGAGGAGGCAAATGCAAGGAGCCGAAAGGATAAGGTGAGGGAGAGGGTGGGGGCGATTTTAAGAAGGTGGATAGTTTGCAAGTGTAATGCGAGGGGTTGAGCGACGAATGGGAGAGGGTAATACTGCGAGTTGGGAGAAAGTGGAGGACGTAGGAGTGAGGGTAGGAAAGGTGGGGAGCGGGGACGAAAGGAGGAGGACAGGAGGAGGAGGTGGACAGGGGAGCGTGGAGGGGGTGTAGGGGCGAGAGGGAGCGAAGGATTTGCGATTTTGGCGGGGGTCCCGAGGATCGATTCAGCCATTGGTCCTCCGCGCGCAATCCTACCCCCACCCCGGGTGCTCGCCAAAACTACACCCGAACCTCCCCACGACCATCGCCCCCTCCACCGCGACCCCCTCCATACCGCTGCCTCCCCCACTTCACCCCCCTTCCCTCCCTCCCTTCCCGGTTCCGTGCATCCCTTCAAACTCCACCCTCGCACCTCAATCCCTTGCACAACCTTCTCCCGCCATTCCTCCACCCTTTCCCAGTCGACCCCTCCTCCCTTCCTCCTCTTCTCCAAGCTCTTTTGTCTTGCACTTGGAACTTTTTATCCGTTTGCCTCCTCTGATGCTGTCCTCGTTCTCTCCTGAACCCTTTATTCCCGACGTTTCCCGTGTCCTTCTCAATCTTCTTCGCTTTCTCTCATCCACCCTCCCAGTTTCCCGGTTTTTCGATTTGTCATTTCTTCTCTCCATGTTCCTCGATTTTTGCTTACAAATACTACAAAATATTTCTTTCTCTTGTTTTCCCTCTCCCATCTTTTGGACAACCTCTTTTAAGTCCTCCGTCATTTTTTCCCGTTTTTTCCTCGTCTTCTCTTCATTTCTTCACTTGGTCCCCCATTTCTGTTTCCATTCCTGATCTTTCGTATTTTGTTGTGTCGTCCCCGCCATTTTTTATTTTCTCGTTCTCAGTAGCGTTTTCAGTACATTTCTAGACCATTCCCCCCCCTTACCATACTTCTACTCAAAATCTTGCTTTCCTGCGATTTCCGTATTCTCGATTTTTGGCAACGTTCACGAAATCTCCGCTAATGGTATTCCTTCCCATTGATACCTCCACTCGCTTTTTTTCATCTCTCTTTCATCCCGTCCGCCGTAATTTTTTTCTCTGAAATTGAGGAAACTCGAGATCGACTGCATGCAGTGTATTTCGCGACTCTTACGTTTCTTCCCCGATGCTGGGAGCGTTCTCAGAAGCGAAATCCTTGGGAGAGGAACGCTTCAATTTCATCGAATTTGAAGACGCTAGTATTTTAGTCGATGTGGAACGCACAGATTCAAAGATAAAAATGGACTCTGGTACTCACAAATTAGAGCACACTTTTTTCCTTTATACGACTCGAGGCAACAAGAAAATCAAGGTCAGAATGTCCAAAATAGATTGAAAAACCTTCCTATGTCATCTGTCATTCCAGTTACAAACTCACGAGATTTATTCACTTGGACGAGGAAAATTAGTATGTGTATCATTCAAATACAGAGCTGAGGATCCGATTTCGATTCCCGATTTATTTTAACACACCTACATTAATCCATTCAATTCGCGTGAATTTTTGGGATTTTCCAAGGATTTTCCTGAGAATCTGCAGACTGCGGAGGGAACGGAACTGGTCTCCCATACCCTAGTTTGTAAATTTCTCAGGATCTCCTTGGTGAGCCTTAAGTACATTATTCATGAATAAATCCCCCTCGTATTGATTTATAGAATTTATTTCTCAAGGTTTACCAGACGATTGAGAAATAAAAGGTCCTGTCACGGCGCCAAGACGTTTAGAATACGACGTAGGTGTAGCACCTATGCAAGATAAACCCAGAGCCCAGAGTGGAAGTACTATATTGCTCCCTCAAGAGCAAAAACCCTCTCGAAACCCTAGCATCCAAGAATCTTCCTTCACTCAGGCACACCGTTACGTTTTCTGCACCACTGTTCTCTCTCATTTTCTCCCCGCTCCAGTCAACTGCCCCCGTCACTGGGGCGTGTAATTCTCTTCCCTCTGGTTCCCGGCAGCCCCCGCTGCTGCCCTTTCCTCTTCTTCCAGGCCATCCGTCCCTCTCCCTGCGGCTCCACCTGCGATCTTCCCCCGCCACCGACATCCCCGTTCCCGTATCTTCCCACTCACCTACATGCACACATTCGCACCGGATCCTCCCGCAACACTTCTTTTAAGTTTCCTGCAGTCCTGTGTCCCGTCCATCCCCCTCGTAGTTCTCCCCCAGCCAAACGGGAAGACTGCCGCAGCCACCCCTAGTCCCGCACCCCCTCGCCTAAAAAAGAATCATCTGCGCCACTCTTCCTTACGTCTTTTTGTCTCCGCGACCTCCCTCTCTTAACCCCCCCGGTCTAAACTTCTCCCCCTCGTTGATCTCCCTCCTTCCACGTCCATTCCGCCCGCTCCCCTGCAAGGCTTACGCTCGGCTCCCGCATCCATACACACACACACACACACCGGTCGCACCCACCCGTTCTCCCGGCTGGCTCACGCACTCTCTCTTCCCCGCACCACGTGCGGGAGTGCGAAGAGGCTACGCGGCCTCTCCATCCTCCTCCTCCCGTTCGAGGCCTGTACCGTTCGTTGCAGGGCCGGGACCGGGGGAGATGAAGAGGGAGTGGGAGAGGAACGGGAAGAGGGGAAGGGAGGTTCCTGCGGCCTCCGGGTGGGACGCCGCGGAGCCGGGGAAGGGGGTGAGGCCTCCCACTGGTGTATCCCCCTTCCCCCGGGCGAGGGAAAGGGTGGATTGAAGGGAGTGGGCTAGCGTTTTTGGAGGTGCTTTCGGGGTGGGCGGGGGAGAAATCCCGGATGATGGGTGGGGAGGGAAGAGATTTACTAGGTAAAGGGAAAGGTGCGGGGGGAGTGCGGAGGAGGAAGCCAAGGACTAGGGAGGTGGCGTGGAGGGGAAAAAGGGAGAGGAATAAGGAAGGTGGAGGAAAATGAGGACAGAGGGAGTGAAGTTGGTGAATGAGCAGAGCGAGATGAGGGAATATACATCCAGTGAGGGATGATAAAGGGTAAACTGCAAGAGTTAGAGAAGATTATGCCCTCCGAAGATTATCTCCCCCTAAACATTCGGAAACGGATGGTGCACAAAGAACACACACGTAAACCATGGGATCGTAGAAGGTTTGGAGGAAAATACCGGTAAAGAAAACCAAGGAACCAAAGAAAAATCCCAAAAGTACCGCGGGGTAAAATTTGTGAAGGGGATGATGGCTCTCAGAGTGTCTACCTAAATTTAAGGAAGAACACGAAGAAAAAATTAAACAATCATAAAAATAATTATTTCGGAATGTGAAGATGGATGCAGCAAGAAACAAATACCTGTAAGGTGAGTATAATTTTTCACGGGAAAGAGAGATGAGCAAACGGGCCAGTAAAATAGCATAAGATTGGAAAATACATGTAAGAACGAAAATAAGCAAAGTACATGGGAAGAGAATCGAAATCCGATATTACTCATTTCTCTGAAGTGATTTCCTCTAAGCAAAAATTTACGCCGGCAGCGAAATAAAATTTCTTTCACAGGCTGTTGTTTGAAATAATACCTATGGGACTCTGAATAGAATGGATAATTATATTTTATTCAAAATCGTAGAATGTAGTTCATTATAAATTAAACTTTCAGTGATCGCTTGTACTAATAGTGAACGTTGAAGTTCATAAGTTATTAATTCTGTGTTCATTACCTTCATTGAAATTAGTTTTTTCTTTTCCCCGCGGATATTTGAATTCTCTTGTGCATCTATTTTGAATTTTTGTAAAAAGTCTGCTGGTCATGCTTAAGATTGTAATTTGAATGCAGCCTCAACTCAAGGATAATTTACGTGCTACCTAAAGCATTCAATTGTAAGTTTGCCTTTTGGGTTGAAAGTAAAAAATATAGGTCTTTATATGACATTCAAATCGAACATTTTATGTTTAAGTGCCAATTACTTTACTGCTGGATAATTCATTAGAGAATTTTGAGCATTTTACATGAATGGGTTTCGTACATTCTTTGACTCTCAAAACCTTAACAAACTTGGATTCCTAATCCAATGAATCACAGGGATTGATGCCAATAACTATATCCTATAAAACCCAAATATGTATCATTCTATGCAACAAATGCTCGCAAATCCTGCTGTACGTCTTTGGTCCTTTCTGAAACATTTATGGGCCCTCAGGGTATTAATTAAAAATAGCAATTTTCCACAAAATAAAATGTAATGCTACCGGTTTCAATGGTACTGCATCATCATCAGGTGTACCGGTCGCATTAAATTTTATTTTGTGGAAAATTGCTATCTTCAATTAATTATGATATTCCACCATATCACGCCTGAAACTTCTCTTTTTACTCAAGGTATTAGTCACGTATTCTGCCAATAATAATATCTTTATCCCTCAATAAGTCATTGGCTTTCCTTTCATGAGCACATAGTGATTCAGAGTAACTGAAGGTGGCCTTAATTGCCCATTTCACTCCAAGCAGCAGTAAAATCGATATTGAGAGTATATTATTTGCGGCATGAGTCTAATTCTTGTAGAACCTTTTTGAGGAAACATGCTGGGCTATTACAGAAGATAAGACAAGGGATTTTTTCGTCTTCGCGGCTCAAAACATGCGCACCATCGTCCCACGGGAGATATTCCAGATGCAAAAATATAGAGAAACTTGATGAGGTGCTACAGCAATTACGTTAGATAAACGAGTGGGGGAGAGTGTACGAGGTTGGTAAGTGGAGAAATGTGTGGCCACAGTCACTCTGCTCCACCCACAACCACGGTTACCTCTTCCCGTGGTGAACACACAGCATAATCGTTTCTATGCGCTCTTCCGGAACGTCGAAACTGCCATTTACAGCCGAGCAGGTATAAAGAGGGAGGAATAGAAAGAGGGAAGAGTGAGGAAAGCTTTCGAGGGGTGGAGGATACTGAGAAATGGGAAGAGAACACAGGAAAAAAAGTTGTGGCACCAGAGAGTTAAGCGACTGAGCGGGAGAGCGTGAAGTTGGCAGCGGAAGAAGCGAAGTGGATGCATGAGAAGGAGGAGATGTTGGGGCCCAAGCGGTCTGTTGAGTGTGTGGGGTTATATGTAAATGAATTAATCGTATCTCTACCGTGGAAGAAATTACGACTATCAAGTGGAATACTCCACAATTTTTTTTAAGCTTCCTCCAAATTTTTCCGCTAGCATTAACTTAAATGAAAAAAATGTAAGATCACAATTATGATGTTTTAAATTATTTTTATTTATCCGTGTGAAACGCTCAAAAACTTGAAAAAACACGAAAGGAGCACTTTCTTCTTTTCTCAAATAATTCGGTGGCACAACTCTCTTCGGCAAATGGGGGATATTGACGATGACGCGTTCCTTTAGAAGGGGTTCGTTCGATCAAAAAATTTCCCGAAGAAGCTTGAGAACCCTTTTTTTGCTTACCTAATCCCATTGTATGTTTCTCATTTGTGGCTTAATTTATTTTACATGTCAACATAAAATGCTGTCATATCCCTATGCGATGATGTTTTATACTACTCATAACTAGAAATATTACTCAAGAATCTCAAGTAAGATAATATTTTTCATGCTTACATATCTCCAAGTTTAAGCTTCCAATAATCCCCGCTCACGTTTATAAGGTCAGCATTAATTCATACGAACAAAAAAAAGTTTGCTTATATTTATGCACAACTCTGCTTTTTTGCAACTGGAGAGCTTAGGTAGGAGAGAGCAAATTGGTGTGAGATGTACTATTTCGTGTGGAAGTCAGAGTGGAGTTGGTTGGGGTGAAGCACAAGAGAAGAGATGGAGGGGAGGAGGGGTATAGATTGAGCGTGATGTGAGAAAGGGGGATAAAAGAAGAACGACTGAAAGGAGGAGGAAGGTTGGAAACAGAATAAAGGAGTTGAGGTGGGAATCCTAACGTGAGATGAATTGAGATTCGAGAATTTTTATCAGGATATCCATCTGGAATTCCCTCATTCTCACTCGACATCAAGGGTGTACTGAAGTATTGGATTTGTTGCAGAGGGTCACACTGAAGCCAAAAATTTGGAATAGGGACGTTAAAATACGCAATAAAAAACTGCAAATTGCTTGTAAACCACAGGATGCTATAAATCCTGATTTATGGGTTTTTCGGTACGGTGTCGTTGTTAAAACCCTCATGCTGCATGCACCGCGGCACTAGTTTCAATTTTCCGAGCCAATGGGGCAGGATCTGTGCGATGGCAAGTGTACTGGCCCCCGACGCTGAGGACCTGGGTTCACTGCTCATTGATGAAAGATATTTCGATTCAAACTATGCGACCTTGTAGAGTTCATATCAAGCGCAATATACTCCTTCCGTTAGATGGGACGATAAACATTTGACTCCTTACCGTATTTCATTGGTATTAGACCGTGTCCTATACTAGGTTTCTCTATTCCATTTATTTGCTCTCAGGAATCGAACCTACCTCGCACAAGGTTGCAGAAAATCTAGGGTCTCGGTCGTCTAACTAAGAATTACTAATTCAAAGTTTTCACGCTTAAGTTGCTTTAACATTTTGTCAGGGAAGGCAAAACTGGGACGTGGAAAAAAAAATGTTGACATCAAAGTGACCCAGCGGCTGTGATTACATTATCTTGGCAAAACTGTATTTTTTAGAGGTCTTTATAACTTAGTAAAATATCAATGCTACGTGTAAACGAAATTAAGTAATTTTCGTTGAATTACATCTAAAATTAATCTCGGAAAAGAAACTAAGACACTTGAATTTAGCTTTGACATTGAGAAAATTATGAGAGCTCCTCACTATATTGGATCACACCACAGGGATAATATAAAAATATAGTCCGTCATTGATAGATTAACATACTTTTTCCTCCCTTGCAATTTTAGCGGCCATAAATCTGACAAAAGTAAGTACCATAAGGACGATGATCGAACACTCTGAATGTAATCCGACATTCGAATTAGGAGCACACCGTAATTTACACATCTATGTATGGCGACCTAAAACCCTCAGGCATAAGTCTCCGTGACGGCTCACGGACATAACGTGGAAGTCGACGAGGTAAAAATCCTAAGCCACTGGAGGCCCATAAAGCTCTGGTTATCAGTAGTCTTACTTTTCCCAACTTCTTACGTGACGTGAGGAGTAATCAAGAGAACGTTAAAGATATTCGAAGGATCGCACCATAACTCATCGTTGAAGGTTTCCGGTGATATGCGAGGAGAAGAATAAATGACCATTGAGGATTAAACCTGGCACTCAATGATAGTTAAGTCGGAAGAACGGAGAAACCATAAAAAAATAAGAAACAGTGAGGGACGGAAAACTCCCCGATGACTGGATGGCAATGAGGAGAGAATAATGGAATGGATGAATAGAGAAGTGGGGTGAAGGAGGTACATGGGAGAGGAAATGGGTCTGTGGGGACGAAAGAGGTTGGTGGGGGTTGAGACTACGCCTCGAGGGGATGGATAGGTGAAGTGCGGATCTCAGAGAGGAAGGAGAGCAGATACCTCGCGTTTGTATTCCGCCTTAGTCCACCTGTACGGACATTATTCCAAATTCACACATATTCTTTCCATTTGTATGCCATGTAATAACTTTCCTCCGCCTAGTTTAACCTAGTTTCTAAATGAGCCGTTACCTGTCGGCTTCAACCACCATTGTACACCTCTGTTATGGCATAGCTTACTCTAAATCATAAGTTTCTCGTCTCTCACAAACAACACGCACACGAATGAGAAGTTTTTTTGGAATGTCATGGTTTTATCTTGTATGTTAAATGACCGGTTAGGGTGGGTTTTCGCTCACCTCGCTCAGGTGCATGTGTGCCTGTATGGGCCGACAATGAACGCTTGAGACCGTTGCATGGGTGGGAGAATGGGGAAAGGAGAATGAGGAAAGTTGCAAGGGAAGGGGGTAGCTGGAAGAGAGCGAGAGGGTGTGAAGATGAGAGGTTGGTTGGGGAGGAGTAGTCGGGGGTGTGGTTTTGGGATTGCGAGGACCCGGAGACATGGAAGGCATAGAAGTGCATGGAATTGCTCTCCTCCTGTTGCATGCGAGTAGAACTTGGGACGTCCCGAGATTAGCGTGAATGTCGACTGAATGCGGTAGGAATGAGTCATTCAAGGAGACTCTGCGGTAAATATGGAAGAGATTTGGCGAGAAAGCTTGAGTGGGTCATGAAAAAACGTGAACTGGATGTAAGGATAATAGAGAAGAATGGTGGACGCGCTCTCCACAGGCTTGGGAATTTCGAGAGAATGGATGAGTGCCAAGTCACCAATCAGATGCGAAAGAACACTAAATGGCTTAAGAGAAAGGGATAGAAAGGGAAAGGTCAAAGGTAAATGTGGCTAAAGAGACTCGAGAAAAGTGATATTATACCTCAGGAAGAGAGGGACAAGTATGAAACAATGTATGAAGAATGTAGATGAGAATGAAAAGTACTGGAGAAATTAATAGAAGTGTCTCTCCTGTCGAAATCTAAAATCAGGATTTTATTTACTCAGCCAACCCAGAAAGGGAAGGGCGAAAATATATTCATGTATTTATGCATGAATGGTATCGGAGGTTATGTTGGCGGCCCGCTTGGTGTGCGGGTAAGACTTCACCCGGGGAGGAAGTGGCCCCACGAGACGTGGGGCAAATGTGGAAATGGGTGGTAGCGATGGATATGTGGGTTCGGGAGTTGCTCGAAAGTGGAGGCTGCCGCGGGGGAAGAGAGTTGGTTTGGGCGGTCAGAGGGATTGAAACGAGGGTTTCGTGGTGGTGGGGGAGGCGGTAGAGCTGCATCGCAGGAGATTGTTTCCCGGGATGAAGGCGAGGGATATGGATGAAGATTGGTTGCTAGGGATGCGAAGACTAGGGATAAAGATGAGAAGGTTTGAAAAGGAAGAGAAAAGGAAAATAAAAATTAGGTCGTCTCGTCGCAAACACACTGAAAAAAAGGGATATTCTATTCACAGCACCGGCAATGTAACATGTTGTAAGTTTCACAAATACTTGGCTGCGTTCCATGCAACGTATTTGCCATTCATCATATGACTGTATAGAGTTACACCAAAAATATTGCATGCAAGTGGAAATTAAATGAACATAATTGGATAAAATTCGTTTTCACTTCTATACTTCCCAAAAACCTCTTCTGAACAAAGAAGAAGGATTCATTAACCAGTAACTTTGATTAATTCTGTTTCCGGGCAGTACACATGCTACTGATAATTAAATGGACGTTCAAGATATTATGCTGCATTTCTTTCCCTCATCTGACCAAATGATTGGGACTGTATCACTAACCTATTACATTACTTCCAGATGCTCTATTCAAATCTTAGAGTTTTATTTACTTCTTAGTATCTTTACCCTTAGAATAAAGCATTTATGGCAATAGATAATTCAAGGTCATTAGCGGGGACATGTGCATATTTAGGTATAGAATTTTATCTTCATTTCTAATTTGGATAAATTTGTTCTAATATATTTTTAATAATTGAATTTATATCACGAAAATGGTTTCATTGCGGCTCCCATTTCCATCACGAGTTTTATCATGAACTTCCACTGGAGTCCTGTTTTCAAAGTTTGTAACGATAACAAGGTGTGTAGAGAGTAAAAATAATTATATTCCAAATGAAAAGAACTCAATTCAATTACATTTAACTATACTTTGAATCAAATCTAATTCAATTTCCATCGCCAATAATTCATAGGTAAAAGCCAAAAAAAAAATATTTCCAATTATATCGATTATTGTGAAAACCTATACCTGGAATACTGCAGCTATTGGTATTTTCTAGAATTTTAAAGAATATTCGCATAATATTTTGCGGTATGCATGCCATTTAATAATTGATCAGGGCTATAAAAACGTTTCTGGCGAGTGCAGTAATTATTTATGGATTACTCTAGCTTTTCAGTTGGATGAGCTATTCTTCTTTCCTTTTCATAATTGCTGTCAAGCATAGTACCATCTAGAAACGGAATCTGACTCGTAATAATCACGACTGAAGTTAAGGAAAAATATACATTTAAATTACAATGAATAAATTAAACGGCAAAAATAATTTTTACCCTTATAGATGTTGAATTTCAAAATCAAGGACTCGAGGAAAGGTTTCTCACTGCTTGTTTATTCGTTCACGAGGTCATCATGACAGGTATGATGATGTATGGTTTCCAATACTTGTTTCTCAAAGTTAACTCTTGATCTTTCTCGGTGGAAGCTGATTGCAGGTCACGGGTAAAAAACACGAGTAAAATGGTATCCTGTTCGTGTCACTTTTTGGGTACTCCAGGCTAGCGCATGAAAATCTATAACGGAATCTAACAGAATAAATAAATGGCACGTTATTCATACACGATCACGATTATTTCTTGCGTCTACCGCGTATTACTCCCCAAGCTTAATTTACAGCATCGTGAGAACTGTGGAAAAGTGTATGAATTTCACTGGAGACTATGTCGTAATGGCAAAAGAAGTTATTTCCCTCGCCTGTGCACTCCATTAGACCATGGCACAAGGCACCTTTAAATGTGAGTCCACTTCTGCCCCCCTCCTCTTTATCTCCATCTTTTTTTCTGCCTCCCACCTGGCGTCGATAATTGACAAAGGTAGGGTCCATTAGAGCACTAGTCGCCAACCTTATGGGAAATATATGACGCAGTTTCGCGCAATTGAGAAGAGAGGGGAGGGGAAGAGCCGCACGCGAACTCTATCCCATTCGTTCCGGAGGGAGCTCTGGTTAATTTCATCACCGCTCCGCTCTCGGGGAGTGCGGGAGCGCAACACTTCTTCGGCTCTCGCGTGAGGAGGGCGGGAGTGTGCGGTGGAGAGCTTCGGGAGGTGGGTGAGAGGGACAAGACCGTGATTGCATTAATGCAAGCTGTGCCGCTCGCGGCGTACCGGACGGGTGGAGGGGAGAATTGGTGGGAAGGTGGAGGAGGAGAAAGTTGAGGGGGAAGCCTGGAAGAGTTGGTGCGGGATGGATCGGGAGGGGGGGGAAGAAGGGCTCCGTGGTTGCATTGCTCGGTCCGTTCCGTTCCTCAGAACACCCCGGTCTGGAGCGTAAGCCGTCCCTTTACGGGAGCCTAAAGGCTTAATGCAATAGTCAGTCGTGGGAAGGAGGAGCGCTCTCTCCCCCACCCTTTCGCGAACACATGGGCCCGAGGTAAGCTAATGGATTGCCCCCAGTCACGTCCCAAGACCACGCACAGAAGCAACAGCAGCGATTCAGGAGATATTCGCGCAATCGTCTTATGTGCCTGCTCAGACAAACTTAAGATCGCTAATATGCACAAATCATGGCCCTAGCGGTGTGAGAGTGAACGTCCGAGGGGCGAAAGAGTGAATTGGCCCAAAAAAGAAGGGAAGCGAATGATTAGGTTTTTTTAACTCAAATAGAGCGGTGTCATTGATCATTCTGGATTCAATTAGCTTTCTGTAAAGTTCAAATTTGGCTCGATGGTTATTGTTCAGATTAATTATCGGTGATAGTCAGGGCAGAATCGCAAAACAGTAAACAACGCAAGGCAGCGCAGTGGTAAACTGGCACGTGGAGCCCATTAGGTGAGCGTATTCGGTATTCACTGATGATGTTTTGACAGTTAATTGCGCGTATAATGGGGGAATGTTAACATTCCGTGATAGTGAATAATAATTTTGCGGATACCCTATTGGTTTGAGCATTGGACATTGGGTTTTGTGAGTTTGAGCACGTTCTTCAAGTTTATTGCTGGGGATGTGAGGTTAAAGTTCAACTGAATTATTAAAAGTAGTTACTAAGGCTATGGTCTCCAAATAATCTCCAAATATGAAAAGAAATGGTACTTGACGGTCGACTTGGATCGGGGAAAGCTTCTTATTTTTCTGTTTCTCGCCACATAGAATATAAAAAAAATACCTCGCCAAAAAGTATTACATTTCATAGTGTTGAATGTTTTATCTACTTTATTTTTTACCGCCTTCCTTATACTTATGAAGATATGACGATATGAGCTGCGAGAATATTAGAGTTAACAGCAGCGTTGAACAAAAAATAGGAATGCTTATTGATGATTGCTCGTATATTCATACTATTTTGAAATGATCCGTTACATAACGGAGGATGTTAGGGCACCAATTTTGAGAGCATGATTTATTCTTATTAATGAAAGTTGTGTATTTTTTTATAATATCATAGTCACAGAAATACCTAGATAATGTGAATGTGAGATCCTTAGCCTACTCCACTTCTATCTTCATCTCACTGTGACCGCATCATGCTGTTATGACACTTCCCCCTGCCAGAATCTCCATTTCAATCAATAAAAACAAGAAATTAGACTTCTTTATTTTTATTTAATTGCAAAGTGTATACGTGAAATTTCCAGGATAATGTATCAGTATTGTGGACCAAAATCAGTTTATACCACAGCAGTATTTAAAAACTAGGTAGTGAAATGTTTCAGCTTCCAGTTTCTATAGAGTTACATCGTCTGATCGTTGTCACCTCCCCTGATTGTTCCAACAAGGGAATAGTAATTTAATGATGAAACTTTTAGAAGTTATGTCAAACATTTTAGTATCAAAAAAATTTATTCTCCATACGCAGCCTGTTTTAGGGCTTATACAACACAAGAACCACTAAAAATAATGTTCAATTATGCCTCTCTCATCATGAATATAAAGAGTATTATTTATTTTTCCCGAGAGACGTTGAAAGAGAGGTACTACAGAGAATGAGAGAATGTAGAGAGAAGAGAGTGAAATTCCTCCGATTTTAGATTAGATTTTAGATTCCAATATATACTTTTATTCTTTACATGGTAAGTAGGGTTCTTTTAAAAAATCTCCATCTTCATTTTTAGAATAGCGAGGCTTCTAGCTGCGCATTTCACAGCCTCAGATTTTTGAAATCCGACTCAGATTCGAGAGGGAAACTTTTCCATTCCCAATCCTCTAGGTAACTAAGTCACGCAAATGCTTTCGCCGATGCCACCGTGGTAAAATGGTGAGACGACTTTAAGAAAATTGGCCTAGATGTCGCTTTGGCGCATCTATTTTTTCTCTTAAGGCTGGGAAGAATTTAAGACCCTCTTAAACTCTTTGACCCTCTGGCACGCTCCCAGCTCTTCTTTCCCTTTGCTTAAACTTCCTTTTCTACCAACAGATGGCATACCATCTACATATAGAAATGCTCGTCCAAACTGTTTGAATACCTATTATTTTTTATACCTCCAATTTTTATGCTTCAAGAGAATAGGGAAAAAAGGAGGGGACGTGTGAATGCATGATGTTGGAGGACACGGCAATACACAAACTTTATTGCCCAATTTATGCCGAGGAAAGACGCGACCTGGAAGCTATACATGGATATTTGCATAACGTCCAATAAATTGGGAAATGTCTCCACGAGGAACCGATTAGGAAAATATTGGACAATTTTATCAAGCAAAAGATAAAGTGGGAAAGGAAAGAACGACGGAAGGAAGGGCATGTAACTCATATTTTGTAATTTATAAAGAAATATCGAAATTGTATTGGGGGTTTCAAAACAAGGCACCCCAAAAGTTGAAATTGAAACAATAAATTTCCCGATTCTAATCGAATGGACCAAATTATTACTATTAATATAAACTGTTTGAACGAATATCAACCATGCATATCAGAGAATTGATTGGAAAAAGACGAGAGATAAAATTCAAGCGTTAGAACGTCAAGTTAGAAAATTGTTTACCTTCAGTATTTATTCATAATATGATTTTTACGCATGCGTCTTGCATCGAAGTAAAATATAGCCAAACAAACAATAATTGAAAAATAAAATTGAAAATAAACAAACTAATATTGAACATATACAACCTCATAAAAGAAACGTAGAGTGAAGAAATGATTCTATCTAAAAGCATACTTTCACCGTAATTATTTTTTTCTCAACGTATTTTGTATCTACTGAGATTTTTTCTCTTTTTATGGTAAAATTGACATATGTTGATTTTTTAACTTTTCTTCTCCGATATTAATGCGAGTGCATATTATGCTGCATTGGTTGATTATTCAAGTAGACTACCAACAGGATATTTTCCGTTTTATTCACTCTGGAAATTTTAATTGTTCTACAGATAAAAGATTGCACAAAGTCTTTGAATAAGGTAACTATGGAATTGTGCTGAAGGTTAAAAATTTGCATCCAAACATGAAATACGGTCTCGGGATATTACGTTAAGGCTGTTTGCATGGGGCAATGAGAATTGGAGTTTTAGTGAGTATTGCGAAGTTGGGACACTTGGTTGACTCACACAAAATTGATACCCACCATCACCCTGTTGCACTCTTATTACTCAACTACTCTATGTTGACCCCAATCTTTTGAATGGCTCGTGCAGCCATTGCATCAAAATAAGCCATATTTGACTGCTTATAACTTTCACTGAATTCCAAGGGAACGAGACCCCCAGGGATCGGGATGGTGCGGTGGTTAACGTATTTGCTTCCTACCCTGAGGGCTCGGGTTCCAATGCCGGTGACGACAGATGTTTCAGTGGTATCCCGATCCCTCCGTGAGGTACTTTGTGTGAATACGGCGTCTATCGGATGGGGTATTAAGCTTCGGACCCCTTGGCGCCTAGCGTTAAAAGTAGGCTAATGCCAACGCCGGGTTTCTCTCCAACCTTCATCCTTTCCTATCCATCCCTAATAGCGCAAATGACCTCAACTGTTGTTCGCCCCCCATAAAATCTACTACAACTACGGGACCCCAGATTTCACACATGCCATACGTTGAACTCTCAACATTTGTTTTTGCAGGCGATCATGCATGTAGCATGGACCTGTCTTACCCAGTTAAAGAACTATACAAATACTTTATAACATTCCTAAATATTTAGATACAAACTCTCACTGAAAGAGCGACCATATGCTATAATGAAGGCAAAAAAGGGAACAAAGTTGGGATTAGTACTCTAGGAACATACTGACGTAAACGTTAGTGACTGATACGTGTATCCAGGTACCGCAAGTTTCACCACAATCCAAGAAACCACATTAATTACAATCAGTCACAAATATTAAAATGGAATCTAATTGTTGACATAAACCCCTCAACCTACGCTTTATCCAAAAATAGCGGAGTAAATTGAGTATTTCCAACAACATCTCTCTAATTGGCATAAGAATATTCACCACTCCTTTCAATTATAAACTTTATGATGAGAATCATGATAACAATTAAATATCTTTAAGATTCTTTGTCGCAGTGATTGAGGATGATGTTCACGATAATCTCATCTTTATATATTCTTCCACCAAAATATTCGCGGAGGTTTATAGAAATACAATTATTCCGGTGAATTTTTACGGAGAATATTCTTTGGATTGAGAGAGTAAAATGAAGAAAAGAGGGGTGTACTATTCTTTGAATAGAACGTGAAGGTTTTCAATAGGCAACTTCGTATGCTAATCCTGCTCTAGTCCTCCATTAATCTTCCGTACCTTCCGAAGTTTTTACACTACTATGGCTGCGTGAGCATTGAGACGCTCCCCGGCAATGCCCTCATGTCTCGGAAATTGGTTGTATTTTTTGAAAAGGATGAAAGAGCTCACATCAAATATTCTCTACATCGGAATTCTAGGGACTTCGGTGGCCTTCGAGAGATTTATTCAAGAGATTTGTCGGAATTTCCCTTGAAGTCTTAGCATATTTTGACCAAGAGGATTTTGCTCGCTTTTCTTTCTGTTTCTCAGAAAACTTAACAAAATATTGTATGAGAGGGAAAAATTACAGGGTTAAGATTTCCTTAGACAGTAATTACATACAAAAATGTTCCGTGACAGTGCAGGATATCACTAGCCACAGATAACCACCGCGTTATTTATTGGCAACGGAACTGAATTCCACAAATAGGCACTTTGACCGGAACGAGATATCGTAGTTCCGGTTATCATATCGGTTGCGTTATTCAATAACATTAACAAGTCTGATGTTTGGCTAATTACGCAGTTCTGATTGGCTGCTGATATATTAATCAAGGAACATTCCGTTCTTGAAGAGAGATTCAATGACATTGCTTATATCATCTTCGTCAGAATGCGGTATTACTTTATTTTAAAAAAATATGTGATGGAAGATTATGAATACTTTGTCTATTTAATTACCTAATAACTATTCTTCGTCCGATACGATGCTGAAAATTCCGGGATACATAATAATTGTAAGGTTCAATTAATATATTAATTTAAAATGTGTGTACCGCCCTTTCCTTGCTTTGCAATATGCATTACTATTATAACTTGGCCTGGTTATTATTATTAGTTACTCTTTGGTGGTAAAGTTTATTTTTCAATAATATTTCTTTGTGCGAAGACTAATGATAAATAATAAAAACAAGTTTTTGATGTAAAAAGGCGCAAAGTTGTCAAAAGACTATGCTTATTCAAACCTTTATCCTCAAAATTTGGTGAACCAAACTGTATGCTATCATACAAACTTTTTTGACACCAAATATGCAAATAGAATTTCTATGGCTTTGATAAGAACAAATAAAATATATTTCGTGTAAATATGTTACTTTGATAAAAATACCTTTACCAAATGAATATACCTTACTCTAATGGTTACGTTAAAATTACTAGAACCAATACTGTGTGAAGTACTGTTGATTGCATGTTATTTTTACTGCTAATGTAAATCGCGTTCATTTGATTGCAAGTAATTGCTGAATTAGATCCAAAATCCAGCAGAGTTATCCAAAATGAAGCATAACATTTATCGATCAAGTTAATCCCAAAAGATTTGAAGAGAGCGAGAGTACAAGTTTGTACGGGATGCATCTTTGCTCCAAAATGCCAAAAAATTGAGGGGAATCGCAATTCCACCGGCGCAATGTTCGACGACTCACTCCACCTTTGAGAATTACGATTGCTGAGAGGCCGCTTGATTGCCTCCCCCACCCCTAACCTTCGCTCCTCCGTGTCACCGGTCGACAATCCTGGAACCAAATCCCATCACCCGACCCCGAGTTTGCGCGGACCCCCAATTTCTACCTCCAATACATCGGACTCCATTGTGAATTTGTCCCGAATCCTTCAATTTCCGTTCCCTAAATATTTGAAAACCGGATTACTAGGAGGAGGAAAAATTTTCGAGGAGTTATTGCTATCGAGACCAACCCTCTCTATCCGTGTACACCGCTCCCAGACGCGTTTGGATATAGGCCGGGAGGATCTTCAACGAATAATCCGTGCATACGTTGGGAACAAACGGGGGAGGGTAAGCTTCCGGAAGTGAGGATTGTTTAAATTTACTCCCGACGAGCATAATAAACGTTCCTCGAATCTTCGGGACGCGACCTCGCTTGCGGACAAAGAAAATATTCTCGCTTCATTGAACTTGAACCAAAGAGCGCGTTTTCACTTTCATTGTTTTCCATAGCGCGTTTCCACTTTCTTCTTAACCCATCCCTGTTGAATACGCGGATTGCGGACAACCTGCGACAATACCCAATTCAGTGGTGTTTTGCATTACCCCCGGTTTTAAAGGAATCGGATCCTATGTGTTACTCATGAATGTTACCAGCCTTACAAAATCGCAGAACTAATCGAATATCATTCACCAATGACTTTCATTTCGAAATCCAAAGTTTAGTATATATTTTCCAAACTAGGAGCCTTTATAGAAATAGGAGATTTCTGCTTCGCTCGTCGTTTCATTGCGTTTACAGCAGGAGAGGAATTTACAGAGGAGTAGGCTTACCACCAATACGGATCAAATTCAAAGCTTTCAACGGCAGCTAAAAATATATCCGCGCTAGAATGCACCTCGTATTTGAATATCGTTTGATTTCGCTTCGCCATTTTTTCACTTTTGACATGAGAGACATCGAAATGGTAAAAAAAATCCTAAGGAAGGACGGGGGACCAAATATGTGATCCAATATGCAATACTCCATTATCCTAATTGATGACATGAATACAGATACGCTAATATAATAAACCAAATGAAAATCTGTGCTGTGCTTCCATTTTTCATTCGTCCATCGCGTTTATAGGAAGCATTCGTTCGGAACGCAGAAAACCCATCATACATTAGAACATCTGATTCATTTATAAAAGTAACCAATTCCTCCACAGCGCATCTTTAATAATGAAGCTGGAAGAGTATGCGCATTTAAAAAAATCGTAATTTAAAAGTCTTCCAGTTCTGAAATACTAATTAACTAAATGGCTTATAAAAGCATTGAAATAAAGATGATGAACACTTCATCACGATATTTTCACTGATCGGAATTTGAAAAAAAACCTCCCACTATTTCATTGTTAATCACTGAAATCTAACCTTTTGACTTTAAATTTCTTTTGCCAGATAAGATTCTGTTCATAATTGAAATTTAATTAATAACTACCTATTGCAAGAGTATATCCATCTATGCCAATTACACTCACAAGTACTTACTGCTTCACGTTTTGCAATTATACTATGTTTAAGTAAATGTAGACCAGTGGAGAGTTCAAATGACAGCGAGATGTACCGTGACAGTTAATTTAATGGCACATGTACCGATATTTTGCAATGTTAACATCACTCGCCCCGACCGGGACTCAAGCCCGTATCCCTCAGTTTCTAATGAAATTCACAGTGTAAGAGGACACCTCGGTAGCTTATTTGGTTCAAACACTCAAGTGAAAATCTAGATACTCGGATTTGAGCTTCTGCCAAGACGAGTGAATTTTACGCCTTGAAATTTATGAGCAGTGAAAGTTTTTCCACAATTAAGCTGGCAGAAACGATGTAAGTAAAATAATTAATACACCTTATGTTCATATTTTCTTGACTTGTTGTTACCAATTTGAATCACTTATTGTCAATAATAATACCTCTATGTCGCTAATATTTTTGGTTCCTTTTTTTAAAGTACATATGCCCTTGTAAAACGATATGCACCAGATACTCTATTAACGTAAATAGTGGTTATAAAAGGTTTGAAAACGTTATATGCATTAGTTTTTCTTTGAATACTTCGAAGGCGCCAGAAAACGTTTCATTGGGATGCTCTTTCCGTTTATAAAGTTAGGAACTTTTTGCATCCATTTTAGGATCCTAAAAACATTTTTTTAATACGTTAGCTCTCTGTGTTTTCCTCTTAAAAGTATTTTTTACTAATTTGATATATTAGTAAAACGTGGGCTTTCAGGAATAAGTGTGCAAAATTTGGCGTCAGTGCCCACAAGTTAGACACTGATTGACAATGATTGTGAATTAAATTCTGCTTTAAGTTTTGGGCCTGGGTGAAATATTTTGCAAATGCATTAAGCGCCTTCAAAAAATGCGTGAAAATATTTAGATAATAAGTTTTCAGTCTATTCTTGTTTGAAAAACAATATTTTGCCTTGACATTATGCTTCATTGACTTAATTCCTAATATTCTTCATTCTGTCCTATTTATGAGAAGAAATAAAGACTATAGTGTAAAATGAACCTTTAACATTTTTACGTAATTACAAAAAAACAATTTTTCAACCGATTTAAAATAAATAAATGGGAGAATAAATATGATAAAGTTTTACCCTATTTTACCATCGATAAGTATCCAAAACCTGAAAATCTCCAAAACTGTTCATAAAACTACGCCCCATTTTATATCTGATTCAAAATACTTATGAATCTTCATTCAGAGATCAGTCTCCTTACATAGTATTTTCACTGTCTGAATAAATGTATTATTAACATGAACACCACCAAGTATGAGTAATCGTGGGAGAATTTCGTAGAAAATCAAAGAGTTATGTTCTATGGCTACTGATCATTAATGCCTTAAGTGCTTGATGCTTTGATTTCCGCTAAATTCATATTTTTAATTGAGAAAATTGCCACCAAAATTTTTAAAAATATATTAGGAAATTTCAATAAAAGTTAAGCAATAATGTCATCTTATATAACATTACTGATATATTCAGTTAATGGTTACGAAAGGTGCTAACTCTAACCATGCACTTTCTTTTCCTCGGGGGATTCTCATCTCTCTTTCTTTCACCTACTGCTCCTTGAACCGCTGCTTTAAAAAAATATCACACTTCGTTACCAAAACTCACTTCTATTGTTTTACCTGAGTAAAATTCACAAATTTACTCGACTCCAAAAATTTCTAATGCCAAAACATCCATACTATATGCCTGTTAGTAGTCGGTTTACTTAGACTTTTATTCACATTAAGTGTCAAGCAAAGGAAGGAGCAGAGGCGTGGTATAATACTTTCCGATAACTCTGACCTTTTCAGATGTCCTTACTGAAAATATTACCTCTGCCCAAAGCATGCTTCTTCTAATCCTCCTTGACTCTGACACACGAATGACGCACCGAAGACCATAATTCCGAAATCGCACATTATCTTTTGCGCGATCATTACTCGGGATACGTGCTTGGGCTAAAGGTCACGGTCTTTTGATGTCTTCATTTGTTCTCCTTAAAATGAAAGATCGTGCGCGGACGGCTGCCGTGGTTCAGTTATTTTGATCATGGCTATTGTTTTGAAATTTGTGGAATGATGAACGCTCTGTGGTCTAAACTGCAACAAGCAAAAGCCTTCAACAACCCACACCTTTCAAGCATCACACGTGGCCAATATTGTTTGCAATTTAAAGTTCATATTATTAACTTAATTTTTGAAACATTAAGTCGTGAGAACGTAATAATGAATGATTGAACAATTCGATCGGTTACAGAGCTATATTTCAGAGCACATACACCTCAGTTAACTACTTAGAAAAACACCATAAGCTCAACTGAAGTTTACCATTATTCCAAATTTTAATTTATTAAAACTTCATGAGATAATCATGTTTTTTTGTATTATAATCTTTTCAGAGGTCCAGATAATTAACTCTGGTTGGTTTAGAAGGTATACTGGCATAAATTTTTATCAAAACCTCAAACCCTGATGCCCAAAATTGATCTGAGCTCATGGCTAAGGTAAGTAATCCTGTTTTATTCATTGTATTCTTACATAAATAATTTGAAAATAATTAAAGATACTGTGTTAATTCATAATTTTTACCAAATTAGAGTGCAGTGTCAATAAGTAATTTGCTTACAGATTGATCGTTTCCCAGTTCAATATTAACTAAGCACCACGCAAATAATAGTGATTATTCTAATTTTTTCATATTATAGTTACTATTACAATGTTTTACTTGTTGCAATTTTAATCCGTGGCATATTTTATTTCACTGATTAAATAACATTGACGCTTTCGAATTAAATGATCACGTGTATGCTATAGAGGATACTAACGCTATACATTTTTCATAGTGTTTGGTATGATGAATTCATCAATATATACCTTAAAATGTCAACAGTCGACCTCAATGACATTCTCAAGATAAAGAATTTTTAAGTCAACCTGAATCTACCTCATATCGATTCCAGTACCATCTTAATCTGTGGTAAGGTTTCGACTTAAGATGGAGAATCACAAGACAACTGTTGAATTCTTAGAGTTGATGGATTGTTTGCTTCCTCATCAAAATGAGAACGATTCAATTTCGATTGGTATTCCAAGTGATAGTCGTTTATCACGCAGGGAGTATCACAGGGGAGATAGTGATAACAAGGCAATTAATCTGAGAACATTCAACCTAATTATCCAAAGAAAGAGCTAAGACAGATCAATAGCATAGGAGCGTGTAGGGAACTGAGGTTTCATCAATTTAGATAACGGAATACAAGGAAAGTCATGGTTATTTATCTTTAGTAATCCAAATTAAAAGCTACCACAGAAGGTTAACTTTTAAGCAATATATTCCAATTTTGTAAGTAATTTTTGCAACCGAGAAAAATATTAATTTTCTTTTAAATGTGCTTCATCCTCGTTAATAATATTAAAGATACAGGAATTGCATGTGGTCTTATAAAATGACTAATTATCATAATCTCCATTTGATATTAGAAGGTTGAATATAAATAAGTTTCGGAAAACAATGCAAATGGAATGGTATACTCTATGAAGTAGCTATGAAATTGTACATAATTGCGAAAAAACTTTTTGCATAAAGTTATCCCACCTTTTACATTATTTTTTATTCTGGTTTTGCATTCTTCATAAAAATAACATTAGCTAATTCATAAACATTATATTTATTCTAATATATTTGAACGGAGATTTTATAATAATTGGGCCAATCTGAGGAAGTTTTGCAAAACTATTATATAATGTTGTGACCCTATTACTTTTACTTTTAAAAAACTGATAAAAATTACGCCCTAATGGATTGCATCACACCAAATAATTATTTACCTCCTGGTATCTTCTGAAAGGATTTCAAAGACCTTCAATTTATGTGAAAGAAGCTAACCGTGTTATATCGTGATGGTGACTCCGCACCAATCTCACATAAGATCCTTCTACTAACCTAAATGTATAACTCATAGGGTGAAGATCGAAGAAGTTAGACCTCACATCATGTGGAATTCGTAACTAAAGAGTGGAACACCAGATCTTTCCGTCGTACATACTTCGCTTTTTGAAAAATTTCCCCTGGAAGCTCAAAAATGACACATCTTATTTAAGATTCAATTTTCATGTTAAAAACAGAATATGATTCCTAACCTATGTTTCAGTATCTGAATACACTCCATCCACTAGGTTATCGTGCCGTCGCTTGTAAATCATTAATCGTATATTTATATTTGAAAGGAGTAAAGTACAAAAAATTAAAACTGCGTAAGTAATCATCAATGACACTATGACTGTAAAAGTAAGAGAATAATTTATTTTTAATTTCAGCACCACAAATGAATACCAAACTCGTTAATATTGGTGGAACCCGTTTGGTACAAGATTAATGAAACAAAGATTTCACAGAAGTGTATGATTTTATGAAATAATATGGCTCTAGGTTGATTGCGATTAGAGCTGTTCGGTTTGTACTTGAAAGGTTACTTATTGAATCTAAAATAGTTTGCAGTTACCACATTAGGCTCCCCCAAACAAACGTCCGTCAAATATACTTTAGAATTTTCTCTACTCTTCACAAATTGCAGTAGGTACGCATAAAAAGAGTACTTCGAATTTATCCCTTATTTGCGCCATACTTTATTTTATTTTTCATGGATTATCAAAGGAATTATCGCATATTGCATGACAGTTTGCATTATCAATGGCACTCAAAGATCAACTACAATATCACCTTATGCCGAAGGGTGCATAATGGTATAACTTGCATTAATAAAAATCAGTTTATCTCAGCACTTCAATTAGCCCCGCAGAAATATAATAAAAATAGTTACACGGTAGGCAAATATCAAGGTTGATTCATATATTTATAATTTATTTTAGACCAAATTTTCAAATTCAAACTCAGTTAATGAATGATGATAAACATATTTATCATTCAGAATTAAATTGTAATAGACCTTCAACTGTACACCTGATGTATAGGGAAGGTGATGACATTTAACGACTATCCGTTGAAATTTAAATGGCTCTCCGGACGTCATCTAACGTTAACTTTGCTTTACAAATTCTTTAAACGCAACGGCCACCCGGCATAATGTGAATCACTGCGCATGGGAAATTCGGGACAACATTTTGGAAAAAAAAGTAAAAGAGCGGTGTTTTATATGAAGCGGACCTTTTGCCGCTTGTTCAATCCGAGCTACAGGAGTTCAAGGGGCGGTGGCATTGTTTATTAGCTTGGCGTCGGAGGGACACAAGCAATTTGAATGGCCGTTCAGAGTGGGCTATTGGTGGGGGGGGGGGAGGTAGTGGGATTGAGGTTTGGGCATTCCTATTCCCGCCCGCTGCTTACATTAGGTCCCAGGACAACCCTGATCGGGGGTTGAGAGGGAAACTCGAGGTAGCACGACGACTGGGACTCGAAATGGAAATGTCCCGCTGTAAATTCCCCTCGGGGGAGGAACGAAGGTTGACCGAGGTCAAAGTCTAGCAAAACGAACGGACCTAAGCAAACGAATGCTCACTTCGGTGCTACGCTATTTTCTCAAGTCTCTTGCTTAATATGTATGATTCCCATCCTTCATTCATAATCCCAGCAATTTCAAGTAGAAAAGAGAGTGGTTTTGAAGAACTTGGCTAAGGATTTGCTTCACCATATGTTGGGATTATTGAAAGATTTGCCATTAATACTCCACAATTCTTTTTTCTTTATATGAGGACAGTTTTAACGAGAACGGACGGTTGTTTGTTGATGGTTGAATGGATGTTTTCATTTGTAAAATACCAATATTTTTTGGCACATCTATAATAGACAAACTTCGTCATCAAAAAGTTATTTTTACTTTAACATCAGTATTTTAATCCGAAGGTCGATTAATAGCAGGCGTCCATTTTTTCCTTTTATTTCTAGTCTCCGTTATTTCTAGTCTAAGTTCTAAGTCCGTCCGTCCGTAAAATCTAAGTTCTCTGTTGTTTCTAGTCTCCTAAGTTATTCCGTCCTATACTCTTCATCATTTGGTGTACGAATTGATTCCATACACTCCTGTGACTTTGTCTTTTGTTAACTCTGCCAACATCTTGTTCTAAATATCTCAAGGCACCAAATCCATTTGAGTTTACCTTTTCGTATGTCACTTCTTATTATTTGTTTCCGTTTTTTATCTATATTGTCTCATTACTCGTGTAATCTGTTCTCTGAAGGCAGACAGCACTTGCAGGGCGTCCAATGTTGGAAGCATTTATGTCCATTGGATTAAGCTTTTATCTTGAAGGATTCTACTCTGGTAAACAGCGTCTATAAGAATTGCAGGTAAATTTTGGAATAATCCGCATATCTCTTCATCCCACCTCCTGGTGCTGGATTCTTAATACTTACACAAATCTGTAGTTACTTATAAATTATTATTTAAGTTAGAGCGTTTGAAAGGGAAAATATTCAAATTCAGACTCTTGCAATTGTTTCTATTATTTCTTGAAAATATGAATTAAAACAGGGAGCCAAAAATTGTATATCGGAGGAATTTATAATAATGTTGTTGGACAGACTAAACTGAGTTTTGTGATGCAAAATTTTGTTTATGACGTTTAGTAAATTTTTTAAATATCAGTAGAAAAAATAACAGAAAAACTTATGAATATTGATATTTAATCGGTAAAAAATGGTTCCATACCATCAAAAAATAATACACAACCCACGGTCTGGGCTCCCATGATCATCGTCTTCAGGTGTCAAGAAACCTGTGTCGTGAGATGCTTTGTTTTATTGTTGATATTGTCGTCAAAGTTTGTATCAATAAAATACTGATAGCGAAAAATTTACCAAACCATAAGTTTGGCTGAGAATTTCCCTTTATGAAGGAAAGATAACCAAAAAATGCCGTCAAAAGATATGAAAACGTAAATTTGATAGAATAATAAATATTAAATTGAATTTAAGAACAAAAACATTTTCAGAGACGCACATTCCGGGATTTTGAAAAATCTGATTTCGAAAATAAAACTATTTATATTTGGTTAAATTGCTACTCTCTGATATTTTTAGCGCATCTACAAAATATTTGATAATAACTAGATACCAACGAGTTTTTGTAATATAAAATTACCTCCTCGTTTTTGAGAGTCCGGTGCTTCGTTTTGAGTATTCAGTGGGACTTTAATTTTAAACTGAAAAAAATTATGAGGGGCATTATCTTAAATTTTGAGATATGAAATCTAATGCTAGCTTTCATATCGTCTGTAAAATGGTCTCACTGTAGACAATACGATAAAACCTTAAGCTAAAGCAGCAAAGTATCAACATTTATAGCGTATACTATTTACGATTGGTAAAAATATTCCTTCAAAATTCTTTTTCAATTTTAAATTTTCTGTAATTTTATGAAGTCGACGCGAGAAAAAAAGGATCCTGGAAACAAAACGAAAGCTCTGACATTTTGCAAACCGCCACCTGATTCCCCTTGCGGGAAAGGTTTTTGAAAAAACAATTCTGCGGAAACAAATTTCAACCGAAGAGCTGCATCATCAACCAATGGACTCACGGTCGTTTTTCACAATGCATCGAAAGCAATCATCAACTGTGGAGCCCGGTTGGTTTGGCGCCAAACCGAGCTCCCCACTTGGGAAAGTGTTTTGTTAATTTCTTTTGCTATTTACCCTTTACTCTTCCTATCGTGAGAATATGGGGTAGTTGCAGAGGAAAAATACGGGTGTGATAATTCCAGCCTAACTTTCCCACTGCCTCGATTCACTTTCAGAAGAGAGAGAGAACGGGAGAAAGGAAGAGACGGTTTTGACGTCGGAGTGGCTAACTACGAGCGTTTCGAGCTCCGGAAGCGTCGATTCGTCGCTTGTGAATGCATCATGGAGGTGTAGAGCTGTCAAAGCGACCCCTTTAGACCTCGCGGAGTCGTGCAATCGCAATTGGCCCGGGCGCCAGCGTTGTCACGCTCCTACGCCTCCTCCTCCTACCGCCTTGATAAGGGTTTCAGCGACACAGCCAGCTCAAATTCGGTAATCCCACGCGTCAGGAGTGACGAGCACTCCCGGTGGAAATATTTCAAGCAGTGCATCAAAATCAATGCTCTAAGGATTCTCAATCAGCGGATTGACAATTTTAGAGCAGCTAAGAGCTCTAGTGCTCCCAAATTGATGCTAATTGCTGCCCCCCGCCGGAGACTTACGTAGTGATACCTATTAGCTCGTGGAATTACGTTAGTATTACCTTGTGATTAGACACTTTGAACCTTGAAAATCCCAAATAATTAATCATTTATAAAATACTTTCTAATAGTGATCATAACTGATAATATTCAGGTACAAGCTCATTTGGAAATGTACAGCCTGGTTAGAGAGGATGGGGGAGGAAAAGAATAAACATATTTAACGGGATTAAGGGAGGCAGAAAGAATGGGAAAAAGTAACGATTTATAAAATTGAAGAATTCCCCGTTATATTTTGTTATGAGAGCCTCAGAAATGTTGTGCAGATCACTCCCTGTCCGTTAAAATCTACTTTAATTCTTACAATACCATTAATTACATGGCACTGATGGTAGTGAAATGGATTACGATCAAAATAAACATTTACCTGATGATCGAAACTTCGATCATTTTGAACACCATTAATTTTTAAATTCTAAGCTCATACTTTTTAAATAGATGAAAATTAAAAAGCAGTTTAAAAAAGCTTAGGACAAATATTAATTAAAATTGGCAATTTTATATTCCACCATATCATGCCTGAAACGTCTCTTTTTATTAGGACAAATAGATGGAAAAGTTCATTTTCCCACAAATGACAAGAAAACAAAATTACTGCATTTGAACGCACTAAATGGAAGTGAAATATTACCGTTATTTTTCATTCGTAGTAGCCTAATACTATATGTTGTCTTTAACTCTTACGGCTCTAGTCATCGTTCTTACTGTTACTAGCGGCTTCTCTTGTATGCGTAGAGAATTAAACCTCACTTAGATACCGAAGTGCACATTTTTGTATTCATCATGATCTACATTTTTTTTTAATTATTTGCATAGTACCAACAAATAAAGAAAATATTAATATTTAATGTCATATGTTTGATTTGTAATCAACTCCTGCCACACAACGGTAGCGGTGGAAAACAGGATATCATATAGATACATCGAAATTGCCATAGATACCCCGCGATCCACCAAAAAGGAATGTGGCAGAGGGTGCAAGTACCAGGTGGGAAGGACAAGTAATAATGGAGAAAAGGGGTAGAGGGAGGGAAAAGGGAAAACTATTTGTTAAAATTATCAAAAAACGTGCAAACTTGAAAACATACCAGAGGAAGACCCAATTCAAAATAAGAGTTTATTACCCTAACAAACTAGTGACTTCTTATGCAAAAAAGGGATTAAAAATGAACCAAAATAATAGGTCATATATTCAGATACATAGGTAGATGTGATCTGTCCTACTGTAGCCCAACGGGGTCAATAATATATTTTCAACATGAGTGCTGAAGAGAGATCCTTCCAATTTATGCAAGAGGTCTAAGCATGTAATTTTCCTTTCTCTCCGTGAGTGATTCCCAAACTAACTCCTTTAATAGTTTTGATACGCTACTCAGTTGCTCATAACAACGCTTTACAAATCTAGTTTACACGATTCAATTCGGCAATCAATCCATCTAGCACTAGCTACTAGCAGCTAGCTGTCTATCTCTTGCACCAATGATTATGGAATACCACCCTACGGGTACTTTTCTCGCACCAAATGAATAAAATAATGTTTGTCCAACCGTGCTAGTAGGGAAAGGTGTTTTGGGTCATGGGGTGTCTGGTGTGTAATCACACGCCAGTGGTGGCTCGCAGAGTAACAACTAAAACTAAAGATTTCTCTGCTACCTTGATCTATCTATCTAACCACTTACAAGGTATCCTGCGAGCGACCGCTAGTTGTGTGATGGAATAATTACACCCCAGGCATACAATATCAAAAATTAAATTTTTTTTAATGTTAGTTATTTATTTTTCAAAATAATGTTTATTAAATTAGTCAGATTATGTAAATAATGATTACTAAAGGTACATGTACTACGGTATATGAGTTAGTTATACTTCTCCACTCATATGATGGATCGATTCGTTGATGAATATGTGTAGACTCTTGAATGACAAATGAACTGCTTATTCATAGGGGAAGGTTAAGGCACCCCTAAGCGTCCGTAGATACCTTCCTTCCACTAAGGAATATGCTGTTCAATGGCGGATCCACCTCCCAGCATCCCGCGGAGGAACTCCTCGGCATGCGGGAGTGATTGAACCCAATTGGTGTCCCCGTAAACGACAAATGTAGTTCTCTTACCTTGTTGCCCAGGTGGTGCGAATGAGGTGGAAGTGACACAAAGCAAAACCGGAATGGAAGCTCTTGTCGCCTTTGTAAATTCGTAGTTTCCTTTGTAGGCGACGAGGGCCGAAGGAGAGAGGCTTATAACAGAGCTGTCGCCGACAGTCATGGTGGGAACACCTTCCTTACCCGCCTTAGTCACAGCTTTCGACTCCCTTTCGCTTAAACCTACGGCTTGATTCGGAGATGCAAATAAAGGACTTTTACAATCACACAAGGCGGGACTAAATTTTCGGTGGGAAAGCACTCAGCGAATGAATATATCTGTATTCATCATGTTTGCATTATACTGGCCGTAATACCCTACAGAAAGAGAGAGAGAGAGAGAGATGAAAAAAATGAGTTATTAAGTATCTTTAAAGATATTTCCTCTTTTCTGGTTGCCAATTGAATTAAAATATCATGGTTGTATAGTTGTACGAGTGGCCATCTAATGGTGGTGGAACAATCTAATGCGAACTCAGCAGTGGATAAAAGTCATCTGTTAAATCCAGTATTGACTAATTGCTTATGATTATTACGTACTGCTCTGCAAGTCACCGCTATAGTGTGCGGCAGCGGATGATTGCACAAAAAATATGACACAACTTTTGACACACAATACTTTTCCCCTGTAACGCGGTCGAACAGTGTTTTTCTCATCCCTTCGTTCGTGGGAAAATGACATCTAAAATTTATCTGCTATACACCTTATCTCTCTAATTTAATAGCTTGATCTCTCCTAACGAAGTACGATGGGACTATTAATACATTTTTACTATCAACGCGTAAGAGACATCCTAGATTAGATCCTAATTAATGCTAGATATTTAATCACTTTTGTCTTAGCTCTGTGGGTAATTCCCATACCTAAACGTAATCCGGCAAAAGTAGTATGGTGTGCCCCCTGCCACAAACTCTAGCGGTGGCTTGAAGGGTACTTTGTAAAAAAAAATTTAAAACCCTACCCTAGTTCCTGAAATAAGTTTGATCCACTACTCATAGGAGTTACTTTAGCAATTTTGAAGTGATTGGGAATCGTTTAATCTATTGGAGACTTCTTATACATGATGAATAGATACGGCGCAATTTTCGAAGCTATTTTTTTTAAATACTACCTGGTATTTTATCGGACATTAAGGATTGGCTTGAGTTAATATTTTCAGCTAACGTTCCTCACATATTTCACTAAGCTAAATTTCAATATCGGGCATCGGTTGAGGGAAATCATTTTTTGAGCTATCAGTGGCAATCGGTGAAGTATTAGCGAAAATGATTTAAAAGAGGGAATTGAATAAGCTGACTTTTTCTAAACTGCTGTTTACTTTTTTGCCTTTACAAAATTTTTTATAATAGATTAACTGTGGATATTTCCTTGAACCTCTCCGATATCGGACCAAATTGTTTTTAATACCATGTTAAATTTTCAATTTTTTCCTTTTGAATTCGATTAATGCTTTCCGAAATTCTTTATTGGCATTTGTGCTAGATAATCACTTAATCTCTCTAATTTTTTCACATAATCTCGCCTACCGTAGTAGGATAGAGATGTCCTTCCAATTAATGCAAGAGTTTTAATCTGTAATTTAACCTTCTATCCGTGAGCGATTCCCAGCCAACTCCTCTAATATTTTGGATACGCTACTAAGTTTATCATAACGTTTTAAAAATCTAGCTCCTCTACGCTGCATGCGATCAAATTTGGCAATCAATCCAACTTTGTCCCATCCCAATCCCATATAATAGCAGAGGTCAAACCAGCGAAATATAACAATTCTCTTTGAACTTTTAACCACATTATTCCAGTAATCTTCTAATAAATCCTAATTTTTTACTTACACTATATTACATATTACCTATATATACTTTACATATATTTACCTTACACAAAAATTCAAAAATCCATACAGTGCTCAAATATGGTGCCCACTACACATATGTATAATGAACCCTAAAATGTTTCCAAGTGTTCCTGCACCATTGAATTGTCGGATGAAGGCCAACGAAGAAGGCCCTCAATACCCTGCAGAAATGACGCCACCTCAGATTCATGCCTTCCACTCGGCTCCAAACCAGAGGTCCACGATCAATCCTTTAGACAAGGCTGCAGATCACGACCGTTACATGAACCCCCTCGGTTCCGCTTACCCCCTTAACATCAAAGTGCAATTCCCCAAAGGAATGCACTTCCTCGGATCTCCTCGGTTCCGCGATCCATGGCATCGTTAACGCCTACGTGAGCTACGATATGCAGCCTAGAGGACTTCGTGCCCGCAGTCGCCCTTCAAATCGCCTTCATCACCTGTACAATACCAGCACTCGGAATGCACGAGGCCATCAGGCGCTGGCTCACACCCTAATGGTCTGCCATTTCCTCTAACGGGACCATCACAAGTCTTACGTCGCTACTGCATATCATTAGAATATTCCCTTTCTACCCTTGTCTGTAAAATGAAATTAAAAGGAATGGAAATCCTGCCAAAAATTATTTCCGTAGCATGTGAAGTATATAAAAAATGTTTATTTCACCCATGTTATCTCCTCTCAACCTCCGATGGTGAGGGATTTGAAGAAGAACGTGGTTGATATCTTCATCTTGACCTAGGATCAATTAGCGACGACATAAACTCATGTCTTTCTTGAAAGCGACATCATCCAACGATTCAAGGATACCATCTTGAATCATAGGTGCGTACCTGGGAATTAATTCCTTTAAACAAACAGGTTAAATTCCTTAAAAAAGAAACAGGTTTAAAAAGTTTTTATAGAACTACTCCCTTTAAATATTTAAAAAACATTAATAGCTATTCTTGGTATTACGTAAGCATTTTCACTATTTTCTACCCATCTCCTATTGTGGCAAGTGTCGTTTATTCTCGCATTTCGGACTTACATTTCGGAAAGAACGCTGTAAAATTTGCGAGAAAAAATTTTAAAACTGAAATCCTTACTGATAAAAGAACCAAACCATAGTAAACAACCCGAAGTTTGATTTGATAGGTAAGGGTGGATGTGGTGCCTTTCCCTGTCCTGCCTACGCAAGATCCAATAGTCCAAAGGCCTCTGGACAATCACATCCCCTACTGAAGAGAAGCATTTGTTAAATATCATAATGCATATAAAAATTACTCTAAATTACTCATTTAAAACTATTTCAACTTCTTAAGTTCTCTGATTAGTCTGCTGGAACTATTACTATTTAAATTATGTAAATTCTCGTAAATGGGCTAAATATTACGCTACGAACCGGGTTACATTTTAAAAAGTCCATAATACAACGTAAAAATACGTATCTCTGCATAAAAAAACTTGCATAGTTAGCAGATTAGTCATTTAAATTGTATGTTCAATAACAACGCATGAATATAATTATTTTCCGAAAGAATTAAAAAAAGATGCTAAAAATATTTTTGAGTATTAGAGAAAATAAATTGGTCCGTCTATTACTTAACCTCAAGTCTGCAGGTGTTCGCCTTGTGATTAATTGTTAATGTCAAATATCATTTTTCCTCTTACACAACTCATTACTAACTAATATTGCAGCGATGGAGTATAAAATTGGTAGGATCAATAATCAACTCGCACTCTCGATACTCGCTTTTCACCCTCACGAAAAACCAAGCGTACAATCCAGGGAAAACTTCTGACAGGTGCTCGCTCGGCACTATATTACCAAACATCCACCCGGATTCCCGTCGCCAAAACACAGAGTAGGGTCAAAAGATGGAAAGGCTCCCAAAACCCTTCTAATTTTTTCAGGAAATGAACTCATTTTCCCGCATTTCTCTCTCAGCTCCTCACCCTCTCTACTCCACTCCGTTTCCCGTTAAAAAGCAATATCGGAGAACCCTCGACAGATAAAGGGTGAATATTACATCGAAAAGCGGCAAATGAACCGGAGATGGGAGGAAAATGGGGGAGAAATGGAAGCGGAGGACGGGATGGTAGGGGAATTCCATGCCTGCCGTGGAGGAAGTCTAATATACCTACGACGTTTTCTAAGCAGTCACATTGGACGTTCACGGGGGTCGCTTTATAAAGGGACCTGGCCTCCAAAGAAACCCGTCCCTTTCCACTCTTAACCCTCTCCGGCTTCTCACTTTTCCCTACTATTTACCCCCACGATTCCGAGGACGTCGTACTGCAAGCGGAGCGGGGATGTGTTTGTGGGTAAGGGAGAGGGATTGAGATGGAACGAGGAAAGATCGGACGGAGGAAGTGAAGAAGACACCGTGAGTAACGCGCCGGGCCAAGAGCCTCTGAAACTTCTGCTGGGGCCGAGCAGACGTTAACGAGTTTCCGTCGACTTCACGTCACCCCGTTTCACCTCCTCCTTCGTCGACTACCTCTCTCCCTCCCACCCAGCCTCTCAAATACCCCCACATACGTCCGTGCAAAGTATATAGAAGAGAATGTGCGTAAACTTTGAGAATTGCGCTATACTCACCAAATTCAGAACTACTACTGCAATTAAACTAGCTTTGGGGAATCAAACGGTTCTCCCCCTCTAATGGACTAATCCTCTATGACCTATAGCTTCGATTGTCTACTCAATTGGAATTCAAAATAAACTTCAGGGAAATGCCGTAAAAGTAAGTCAAATGCGCGGAGTCACGTTAGAAATTTCACAGTGTATAAAAATCCTTCGCCTAGACATGTTTTCGAACACGGGGCTCTCCATTTTTGGCCAGTTAAGCCACTTTCATTCAAATAGCTCCATTAACAATTCACAGAAAAAGAGGATAACTCGGAAGCTCAACAGACTCAGTCACTCGGTCAGAAATCGATGGATTCGGGTTCGAATAGTGTCCTGGACGAATGATTTTACCACTGTGTAATCCTTCGCATTGGTGTCCACTCCAGATTTTCTTTCATTATCAGTGTAGATTTCAAAGCACATCTTTTTCCGATCGCATCACTCGACATCAGGTTTGATCTCATTATGGATTACAAGCGTTCCTTACGTATATGATACGAATGGCTCCTGAAAATCTAATGCAAAATGAGTCAAATGATATCTTCTCTAGACTGAACTACTTGGATGAGCTGGCGTACACTACCTATCTCATGTGGATTTTTAAAATATGTTAAGACGCATCGAATCTGTGCTATATCCGTTCAAAAATAGTTGTGTAAGAGAGAAAGCTTTATATATCTTTGCATCATTGTTCAAATAGTAATGTAGTACACTTTCTCGTAATTAAAAAAAAATTCCTTTTTTACAAACAGCACCTGAGGTTACTGCTGAGCGATTAGTCTTGGTAAAAGCTCATCAATCTACCAGCTTAACCATTTATCTATTTCTTTCTTCCAGATACAAATAAATCATTATTTCAATTACTTTATGTTTAAGGTAATAAATTGATCAATATGTAGTAAGTATTTTACTTTCACTTCGCCCCAGATCTGAACAATTGGAGTTTGAAGAAACCTAACGAATGCTTAGTAAATTTTTAAAAGGTGTTCAAAGTGGACAAAAAAGGTAAAATTTTAGCATAACACAGAGAGAGACAGAAGTATGAGCGAAAAATTCGAAATCTACAAATGAATCAGATTGCAAGCTTTAAAGAGAGACGGAGGCAGAATTGGGGTGGCCAGTTAAATCGTCAGTACCTCATTTTTCTCAAACATACTGTAGAAATCATGCCCTGAGGACGATGGCGGAGTTAGCCATTGAAACGTCGGCCGCTGACACCCTGACCCGGTGGAAAAACCGCGAAGACTTCACCAGAATCGTGCGCCGGGAAAACACTAAATCTTACATAAACTGTAGAAATATTAAAGGTGATGGAAGAAGGGCAACTAATGATGATTACGCCAAATAAAGATTTACTAGTATATAAATATTATCAGAAAATTATCCTTATTTTAGAGCGTTGCACTTTACGGCTCTTTAGCTTGGGTCTGTGTTGCAAAAGATGAGTTTAAATAAAGTCTTCTTTAGATATATAAATGGAGAAGATGGAGAAAATAAATTGGACAGAAAAGAGTCTAACGGCATAGTTAAAGAAACTGGCAGAAGAGGAGAATAAGTAGCCAAGAGAAGTACACATTAGGCGCAATAGGATGCCAGAAGTATTGGATGGCATTGAAACGTTGGAAGGCCTTGAAAGAAAGCTAGGGAAGTATGCTAGAGGAAGATAGAGAAATGGCTTTTTAGGCGGCATAGCACGGTATTAGATATATAATTAAAATAAGGAAAGAAGTAATGGAGAGCAAATATAATACGTTTACACGATATTTGGGGCACAATGATGGTTAAGGAGCGCCCAAATCTATTTTTAATTCGTAGATTACCTCATGTACAATGGGAAACCAATACAATGGGGAACCAATAAGAAAAGTCCCTGAGTAGTAACTTCCGCCACAAAGGTAAAGCCTTGGCAAAATTCTATCTGAAAAATAATTTAGGGCAATCTAGATACCCAAATCATAATCGTTCATGGGATTGATCAATGAAAAAGTCATTGGTACGTATCGCAAAAATACACCTCTCAGAAAACTGAAGCGTCACATGCGTCCATCAAGTATCACACCTAAAAGGCACGTTCCCTTATTCTAAAGTGTACAAAAGCTTTTGATACGATTCTAGGTGTTTCCCTCAAGGAACCTTACCTCGAGACGAAATTCTTCCATTCTTAAGTAGTAATTTGTACTTCGCTAAGTATTCTGCGCTGGAGTATGACGAATACTATATTTAGAAACGCAACCTTCTCCGAGTATGAGATGGCTTCGGTTGACGTCGCTCTGCCAATAAGCTTTCACCAATATATGTTCGTTCAAAAATTGACTAATCTCTTACATCTTTTTTAAAAGTAAAGACAGCATTCAACCGTCGGCATTGGCCAAGTCTTACAATAAGTATTTAACAATCGGGCCATTTTTTGGAAAAATAAATCGGCATGCAATACAGATTATATTAATTTTTACAGTTACCTTATATGATCATTATCCCTCCTTTAATATTACCTCTAATAGAAATAAGAGTTATCTCGGCCAAATGATCTCATTATGACGCGACGTAGTCGAAATCAAATCATTTGATCCTTAAATTGGATTCTTCTTTCCATTTTCATCTCAAAATTGAAATGAATTGGTTTCTTTAGGCAATTTTCCTTCTCGTAGTGTGCAATGGAATGCCGTGTGACGACTTTGCATTTCCCTATAGAATATGAAACTCTAACGGAATAGAGGAAAATTCGCGAACCCATCATGACTCACGAATAATTCCCATTATTGGGTCCGTGAATACAGGAAACATCAAGAAATGAGGGTGGAAGTCGGAAGATCATTTGGTGGGAATTTGTTGTTTAAAGAGCTGCTCCCAAAGTAACTGCCGTAACCATTATTCGAGAAATGATGTGAGTACCTCTGTAACTGAACTTCAGCTTTTGAACGATTGAATCTATGAAGAAAGGGTTCTGAACTGAGAAATTTTGAGTGAAGACAATGAAAAAGTACATCAAGCTGTAAAAGTCCAATGTACTTAAAAGATGTTGTTATTCAAATTATTTTCAATTATTATTTTTGTCGGTTCACAAATTAAAGTAGGGCACAGAGATAAACCACCATTACACATCTAAGTTCCGCCAAAAACGACGCAATGTCACACCCTACAATAAAATACAATAAACCCCCAATACCGAATATTTTCAGCCTCCCTTCATTCCGTCCAAAATGTACATTATTTTCCTCCCCTGCCTTGCTTACATAACATTCTTCGTTCTATCACAGTGCTCAAAATTCCAATGTCAACCAATATACCCTGTATCAACTTTTCTTGCCTCCTTTGAGTGACCAAGCAACTCTCTCTCTCTTCTACTACAATGTATAATTCTTGCTCGCTGGTTTTCCTTTGCGTCCAATTTACTTTTAAAATTTCTTCTAATACGCGCATCAAAACCCTCCAATGCACGCCAGTCTTCCTGCTTCGACTGCCAAGTTTCCATGTTCTACAAAAGTTATTTCCGTGCTCTCAAAACTTATAACAAAGTTTTCACTATATTTCTCTTAACATCCATACCCAGGGTCCGTATCATCAACTCCCACTTTGTAATAGCTACTTTGCCAATGCAATTCCTCTTGTTATGTTTCTACTGCTTTGACCAATCTCCACCAAAAATTTTTCTCACTGGATGCTCTACCTGCTCTAGTTAACATCCTCCAATTCGAAAAAAATTAAATTTAACTTAGCCTTATCCTTTCTCGCAGTTTCCCGTTGTTTTTACGTGGATTTTAAGAACACATTCTTCGAAATGTATGTTGAAAAGTGCTCAAAAATGATTAAAATCCTAATATCTATACCGTAAAGCTCTTCTAAAGCTTTCCATTTATCCTGTATTTTTAATCGGTTGTGTACAAACTTTTCCTACTCTATCTCTCTTAGTGCACGCAGTTTTTCATTTATTACTCCTAGAGGATGCATTTAACATCCCACACATCTCAGTCATTCCACCACACCTCTGTTAACTCTCCATATTCTCACACTGAGCCTCCTCCACCTTGATTCCTTCGCCAAATTAATTTCCCTACTATGTTTATCATTCATACCTTTGTACTTTCTCCTACTCAATTCTTTGTTTGCATTCCCCTGTTTACCTTATTCCCTCGTCTATTTTTCTATCCCCATCTTCTGTAAGCCATGTTTTCCTCATCCCTTTCCTATTTACTTCCCCTTCTGTTTTGCATACTGTTTTCGATATCCTTTTTTTGTAATGCCAACTCCCTTTTAATCCCACTTAAAACCTCGGTATTCCAATTTATTATCTGTCTTCGATTTTTTTACCTTTTTGAATCTGATGTCACACTTCATTAGACCTGTATCCGCATGGTCCTAGGAAAATGCGATTTGATTCAACTGTCCTAAATCTGCATTTAACGATAATATCTCCCCAAATTTCCCGGATTTATCACATAAAACTCCGTCTATTGTGTTTTTCAAACAATGTGGAGGCTATGATTGAGCTGTTTCTTCACCTGAATTTTACTGTTTTCCCACGCTTTCAATCCTTATTCCTAACCTGTAGCCCCGTACCTAACTCCATAATCATTTCCTCAGATTCCTTGTATGCGTTGTCTATTTCTTAACCCCTTTCATTACCTTTTGCTTATATTTACACCAGAAAAACCAAATTCCTTGGTTTAGTTTTTACTTCTACTTGTGATATTTTGTCACTCATCTTCTCTGTAATTACTACTCTTCTTTCTACTTTTTCGTTCATAACCACAGCTACCCCTCTGGTTCCTTTCTCCTCCGCCCTATGCTACCCTGTGAATAGTATATTTTTCTTATAGAAAAACTTCAACTTGCCAATTTAAAAATCAGCCTCAATCGTGGAGAGTATTCACAAACGAATAAATGGGAGTTTAATCTTTAGCTTAACAAAAATTCTCATTGATACAATTACCTCCATCAGATACTAATATGTTACGAAAAAAATGCCCAATAAGGAAATGTGAAGGAAAAATTTTCAAACCTACCAACAAACTGTTTTCAACACATTATTAAGAAATTACTCAACAGTACTATTCATTAAAAGATAATTCTATATGAGCGTATCTTTTGAATACAGTTATTGTAAAGCCGCTGGAAGATTAAGATATAGCTACAGTATTTTTATAATAGTCTGAAGGACTATAATAACCCAAATAGTCGAACGTAGCTCATCCATATAATGTGGGATCAATGATTTGAATGCACCATATTTTTTGCTAATGGAGTGTCGTCCTAATATTCTCTAATGACTTTCTCATAAATGGGGCCACTTTTTTAAGCTGTAATTTGATTCACAAATCCTCTGAATAAAGCTAAGCTTTACGAATCCTTTTAAATCAGAGTTCTGGGTACTGCAGAAAAGAAACATGTACCGCGGACCCTTTATTACCACGAGTAGGCTCCGAGCGTGCAATATTACAAGGACTTAAAAACCGACCATTACTTTTAGAAATGAGTACAGACGTTGGCCAAGTAAACAAATCCACTTTGTTAATTGTTATTTGTGAATAACCTCTGAATATACCATGACCATAAAAGTGCATAAATTTACCGCTCTTCTCAAATAAAGCATCTGTGAAGACATTGCATTTTAATACTTTTGAATTACTGTCTTGAATATTTTTTCGTAAGGTTTTTAAAACATTCTTTTTCATCCAATGGAGTTTAGATAAAACTATGACAAAAATAAGTTAGGCAACAACTTACCTTTTGATGGTCAAATTCACTTCCTAGTAGACGCCAGACTTGGTTGGGCGACTAGCCGACTTGGCCGGTCATTTGGATGAAGTAATCAGCTATCCTGCAAAGGTGACAATTTTTACATTATAACAAATTCTCCAATATTTTTTTAATAATTTCAAATACAATATTCTGCGTAGACTATCAGAAGCAAAAACTAAATGTTTGATTTGATCTGCAGTTTTCATTAAAAAGGAATACACCAATACGTTGTAACTAATGATGCATAGAAAATCAACAGAATTCATTATTAGAAGCTTTATTTCCTTCAATGATGTCTTAGTGTCAAGATTTACATTTCACACGATATAAATTAAAACTAATAACAGTTTCATAGCATTTTTTTCGTCAAATACATTTCTCTCGCACTGAAAATACATCCCGTAAACATAGCATATCTTAAAAAAACGTAGCAATTTTAAATTTCTAAACTGAAAGGGTTTAAATATTATACTACCATTTTAATAACTTTCATATAATTCACGCTCTTCTCGCAACCAATATACTTATCGAATAAAATCATCAATCCTTGCATATGCGTTCTTTTCTATTTTTATGATTTGAAGGTTCCAATTACAAAACTTATGGCAACGTTCGGGAACTCAAATATTTCGTTCTTGTTCTCTCCAAATGTAAAAATGCCGTTTAATTCTCCAAATACTATTTAATTTATTGTCAGTTACACCTATGGGGTCCACTGAGGAGTATAGTGCACAGTATGACAATTGAAATGCGTCTGATATGTATGTCTGCTTGAAATATTTTGCATTTATGTTATTGAAAAAAATGTTTTGGTGATAGGTTTATACGGTAATTTATAAAAAAGATGTACCAATATAGAGAAAGTGGTAGGCCAGGGGTAGACGGCTAGACTACAAGCTAAGGGACCAGAGATCGATTCCCAAGCACGCCTCTACACACCCTCATCTTTACCCGAGCTATGTAATTTTTCGGGTACCCGAACTTCCTGGTAAACCATATCTGCATATGTGATTCAGGAAAAGGATCTGATACCCGTCCTAATATGTGATGTTCACATGCAGTCGGGGTTAGTATTGGGTGAATTATATCTAACCAATAAAACGACCTTCGGGTTGATAATTGTGTTTATCGTTTATTTATACCGAAGCAAATCAGATACGTGCACTTTGAGCAATTGAAATAGCATCTATTTACTTTTCCATGCCAAAAGATTTTGTGCTTAGATATTTATCCACGCCCGGTGAGTAAATTAGTAATAATTGCAATAACAGTTCGGTTACGTTACTATGGATATGTTAATAATCAACAAATGAAGAATCAAAATGATCATAGGTAAATGAATAGAAAACTAATCAAAAACCGGAATTCAAAATTTTGAATTCATAGCCTAAACATAGTTATTTATATTTAGGAGGTACATTTTTGAACATATATTAAAATGAATGAGAATGCAGAAATCATAAATGAGAAAGCAGGCACTATTAGTGAGACAGTAGTGACCACTCATGAGAAACCAAATACTACAGTGGAGAAAGTAGACGCTCAAGATGAGAATAAGACGATTTGTTCAGAATGTAAACAGGAAATAACCGGAAAGGTACCTCAAAGTTTGATACTAGTTGTTTTATTTGATTATGTTGCGTCAATACCATTTGCAAAAATGCCTAATAATGACTCAATGTGTTTAAAAATGTGTCTTTCAAATATACGGTAGAGAATAGGGAAAGAGAGTGAACAGTTTCAATCTATTAAAAACTTTCAAATTCTCAACCTTGTATTTATCACATTGTTCATTACGAGAAAAAACAAATTTGCACTTTTCCACAGGTTTATTGGTAACATACTATACATCGACTTGTGCCTGAAGATGGTTATGTGAACCGAAGCGTTAGCAATAAACCTGTGGAAAAGTGCAAACTTTTTTTTTCTCATTATGATGAACTTCCACTACATCTCGTCTGAATCTGTAGAATACATTGTTTCATCTTTAATGGAAGATGTATACATTACATAGACACATAACTAAACCTACAATTGTTCGTTTATTACATATAATACTATCTAAAAATCTAGCTGATAACAAAAAACATTATTTAAATATAATTACATTCTACCTGGAAATCAATTTTAAAATTATTTGTGTCTTCAATAATTATTTTTGTAGTATTTTAGTGTCCTATAAACCACCACTCGGGTGCGTGAAAGGGGGTGAGCACTCGCCAGACTAATTTTGATCCGAATATTTTTACCCCTACCGCGGTCGGACAACGTTATTATCATCCCATATTGCTCGTGGAAAAATGAAATCTTAAAACTACCCACTCTACACTTAATATCTCTAGTTTTATTGACATCTTGTCTACCGTAATACGACGGGGCTAATTATACATTTTCAACATCGTTGTTAAAGAGACATCCTTCCAATTTAAGGAAGAGATTTAATCTGTTATTTAACCTTCGCTCCGTGAGTTATTCCCAGCCTAGCTCATAATTTCGATACGCTGCTCAGCTTATCATAACCAATTTTTACCACTGTAGTTCCTCTACGCTCCACGCGATCCAATTCGGCAATCAATACAACTTCATGAGGATCCCATATGCTAGCAAACATATTCTAAATGAGGTATAATGAGAGAAAGATATTTCTCATTAACCTTTCCATCAGATTTCCTCAACACTCTTCTAATAAATCCTATTTCTTTGTTAGAAGATATACCCCGTGTATGTGCCATCCAGGAGAAGTCGTGAGTGAGGTTAACGCCTAATTATTTGAGTCTATATAGTCGGAAAATAAACGCATCTTACCTGTGACTACGGAGTTAATGCCGTTAATGTAAAGAAGGAATAAAAAGGTCCGATAACCTTTCTCGGCCATGAAAGACAATAGTTTCGTATAATATAAACACTTACTGATTTTTTAAGATATCTCAAGTTTCTGGCAAGACTCCTAAGTTACAATGAATTGTTTTCAGGGTGTTATAGCCTTATCAAAGATGTGGCATCCCGAGCATTTTAAATGTAAGGCGTGTCAAGCTCAAATAACTAGTGATTTATTCTTTGAAAATGACGGCGAACCATACTGTGAAGAAGATTATAACAGTTTGTTTTTACATAAATGTGAAGAATGCGGTAAACCAATAAAAGACGTAATTTCAATATTTATAATGTAGCATATTTTATCTTCCAGTTAATTTACAAATAAAACTAATAAAAATGTTTAATTCTGAAAGGCAGAGCTGTGTTGTAGCCCTAGGGAAAAACTGGCACAAAGAGTGCTTTCGTTGTACCGAGTGTGGGAATGAATTGGTTGGAGCTACTTTCATGGAAAGAGACGGGAAACCCTACTGCAAGGAGGACTATCATAAACTGTTTACTATTAAATGCAATGCTTGTAGTGAACCAATACTGGACACATGTGTCATTGCCATGGGTAAAAGCTGGCACAAAAAATGTTTCATATGTAAGGTATGTTCTCTATTTAGTACCTATGTTCTATCCCAAGGCGACATTCGAAACCACTTTATTAAACAGTCGCATTAGATAAAGGCTGCCAATTGAAAATTGTAAGGAGCTGAGGTTGAAATAAATAAGGGGGTAATAGGTCCATATTCTTTGTTAAATTTTTACCATTTGTATTTTGACACAAGCTACAAGATTTGACATTGTTAAAAGTGACCGGGTAGATATTTCGGTTGGAAATACGAGTTAATGAGAAGCTGTTTAAATCAGGTTCATAGATGATCAAGCAACAGTTTACTTCTAAGTCAAGGGATTCGTAATTTATTGCTGAGCGTACATTAGAATGAATGGCGAAATTTAGAGCTAATTTTAGTCAGCAGGGAAAAACTTTAGCGAAAGTGGTAATACACACATTAAGTTGGTGAAATAATGATGTGCAAAAAGGGAATTGATTGTAATTAAATACGTAAATATAGTATTATTAATAATATGGCGCGCAGCATTTTATGGCTCACTAACATGAGTTTTGCTAAGCTGAGTTAGTTGAATAGCCAAGATGAGTTTAAACTACTTATTTTCACGATTAGGATAGGAGTAGAGTCAGTCAGAGGAGTAGATATCAGTTGGCTAGAGGGAAGATAAATGACTTACTTTTACCTATAGTTGGCAAAGAGAGGAATGGGGCTAGATGTAATGCAACAGGAACTAAGGTAAAAAAATCAATAGGGATGTAATGAAGGAAGTCATAGTTTCTAGAATAATAGACATGAGTATAAAATAAAAAAATAAGCTTACCTATGGGTTGGTTAATTTGAGTGGATGAAAGATAGTAAAAAGTATGAAGAGCTGAAGATGAAAATGATATAGGATAAACGTAAAAAGTTCAACGCCATATATAATAGCTATTGAGTTCAAAAAACGTGTGTACCTATGAACTAGGATAAGTTTTATAATACATTCGTACCAAACAATTCGATCTCTCTGCTTCAATAAGATAAACTTAGGTTATCGCCATGATGAATAACGCAAATGTTTTTTCGTGACAGGAATGCAAGGAGAGTATTGACACTTCAAACTTTAAGATAGAAGATGGTATGCCCAAATGTCTCCAGTGTTCCAATACAGATTTGATGAGCAACTAGCATCCTGGGAAATGCTCTTGAAAATACTTATTATGCAGGATGAATTTTAAAACATGAAAACTGTTTTCTTCAGCTTTTACTTTTTACCGAATATATTAAAAATTACTGTTAAAATACCTTCATTTTGCATAAACTTTTGAAGAACATTTATTCTATCTTGGAATTAAATTATTTTCAATCCAAGCATAATTTAGCATAAAATAATTTAGGGAAAATACAATCAATTAGATATATTACACAATCCTAATAACTGCATTTTTCTCTCAAATTAGTCTTATTTCAATGCAATTTAATCAAAACTAATTCATAATCAGAATGGTGGAAAACAAACAAATCAATTTACCGCTACCAAGAATTTTTTCTACACTGAGCCTTTCTATATACAAAGTACAGTAAAACTGCTTTGGAATATGTTATTTGTTAGACAGTCATTCAAGAGGAGCAACATAACTTTGATCGAGGATCGCCAAATAAGAAAATTAAATGGATTATTGCTTAAAATAATTTTTTATTCAGAATTAAATCAACTTCCTTGCCTTTAAGAAGAGTCCATTTGTGATTGGTCTGATTCTGATAACAGACTAGTAATTTATCATCTCTGGTGGCTCAGCTACTTCCTTAGAAAATCACATTTCAGTTATGTGTATAAAAAAGAACAATTTTTCACTTAAAATATTTATTTATGATATTCAAATCACTAAAGTGCTGATGCATATTTTATTAGGAATATTACTAGCATTCGAATACCAAATAGAGACTCTCTTCATCAAGCATAACAGCAGTGTATTTTTTGACATCGGTGACATAGATCGGACATTAATTTATTGCGACAACTATGTCATAGGATACCTAGCAAAAAAGCAAATTCTTTCAAACGCGTCTAAATATATTCACCATAACTCGTTAGAAGTGTCACGTTATCCTTTTCTATAAAGTTGGATAGGAAAATCTCAATGTTTACGGGCCTATTTCATTTACACCGATAACAACTATCACATGCCCTGGCTTTCGGAGTATTGTGCAGATGCAGATGTATGCAGAGGGAAATTTAATCTCTGAAAGTACAACCGAATTGCATCAACGGTCCTTACCTATGTACTATTTTTTGAGAGCTTTTCGACATTGCTTTTCAGATAGTACATTAAACTGCTGGGAGCCATTAATGCATAGACAGGAAACATTAAATATATTTTCGCCGCTCCTGTTCCACTAGGATGAGCTTCAGGTCTCACCACAAAATATTACCAAATCATGTTTAATTATTCAAAGATTTTTCCTGGCCACAGGCCCATGATATAACGTTATATGTAAGCCCCTTCACTTTATATTTTATCTCCATTTGTCCATTATTTTCTGCTTAACGGTCATATTTAATTATTTATATTAAATCTACGTATATAATCTTAGTTCTTCGTTAAAATTTACACCATTTTTCTTCCCCCTCTGAGAAGGTTTTTGAAAACCATTCCCTTGAATATTCGCCAAATTTGGTTCCATTTTACCTTTAGTTCTCCATTACACATGCCATAGTTTCTACTTGTCTTTATTTTATAGGTATCATAGTTTATTCATGAAATATTTTTCTTATCTTTTGTCGGATTTCCTCAAAAATGTCATTTGACTATGCAGTCGTTTTCGTCATCTTTTATACTATGCTCCATAGTGTGTAGCATTCCAGCGCTATTTTGTATATTTATTTCTCGTCTGTAATTTTTGGAAACCGTTAAAGGGCGGAAAATATATGTTTTCGAGTACCCATGCAATAATAATTTATTAGATGAGCTAGAAAAAAGAAGAAAAATGAGGAAAATGTACAGTAGTTATTGAGATCATATAATGCTTCTGATGCTACAATTTGACACCACACGCCAAATTGGTAAGCTGTAAATTGCAATGCATTAAAAATAATAGCTTTATCTTCAGAAAATCATGGTATGTTTATCAGCACATATTACGTAAAAAATTATAAAAAATCAATTTAAATACAACCTATAAAAATACCTCCTTAAAAACCAAGTTGTTCTTTCCAATGTTATGGATAGAATGTTTTTATTTTTAATGCGACATTTATGTTTTATTCCATTACTTGTATTCTTTCTTTAATTGTTTTATAACTTTCTTACCCCGGTTTTTATCTTTCTGAATATCTATCTGTTTAATCATTCTTTTCGATAATCTTGAAAGCTAAGCTTAAGGCTTTCTTCATGCTGGTATAATGTAATGTCAGAATGTCACCTTTAGTATTCTAGGTATCCTTAGGTCAATGTGAAGTCGGCTTGGACAATTGCGAGTTGAATATCGTGAACAAGTAATTCTTGCTAGGGCCAACACCGAAAAGGGACGGTGTGAGAAGTATTTATGTAACTTAATGTTTACAATAGATTACGCTGACATTCCAGCAACGTATCCTTGATTTCATTTAGTCTCTTCTTTATATAAATATTGATAGAAGCGGATGAAATGGCACACCCTTGCTTCCCTACTTTATATTACTCGCTCATGAACCCAGTTTTTATTACGTCAAACTGATATTTATAGATTAATTATAACCTTCCTTACATTCTAATGTATATCATATGACTACTGAAGTAGAAAACTTTTGATATTGTATTATTTTTTCGATATATTTTCCTTACATGATTGTACGACAACATTTGTAGTCTGATGAAATTTTTCATTTCATTTTCTGACCAAATGATGCAGGAAATGAGCGATATATTTATCGATTTCCGATTTCCTTAATCAAAAGAATCTTTCATCCCCGTGAGGGGAGAGATGATGGAGGGCATCGTAAGGCGATAAGGCTCATGATCCATTATCCGATAATGAGACCGCCAAGCTAGAATCAAAGAATAGTTAAACGCTTTTTCAGTTTCCAATCCAGTCCGGCTTAAATCAATGAGAAAGGCTTAATCTCCTTGCCGCAATAGGTAGCCAAGTCGCAACCTAATTTACGTGAACACTTTAAGTTTGCCACGGTTGAATTTATCTCGCGCTTATTTCCGGAATTAAAAGTATATATCAGTGAGATCACCGGGAAAGTTTCTGGGAGGGTACTTGGGTGCAATCACATACCACATTTAGAGCCCAAGATTTATGGCGTAGCCTGCGTTTCTAATCAAGAGACTTTGTGAAATACAAGCCCATCATTGCCTCCCCTTGCAAAGTTAGAGGCTAGGTTTTGGCATGGATGAAGTACGTAAAATTAAACGTATGAAGAATAAATGAAATGATCTGAAGCCAAATTTGAACTTAGAATAAAATTGAATAGGACCAATGTTTAGAAATATGATTTCTATGTAATTCCAAGGTTTGCCTGAACGCACTGATCAATTAACTTTAAATTTTTCGACTAAAACCTGCGTTTTGTTTTCTTAGAATCTACGAATCCCTTTTTATTTCCGCTGTTGGTTAATTTGGAAAATATCGTAATAATAAACAAATTGGAAACACATTCATCACGTTCTCATTTTTTTTCTTCTCTCTCAGGTGTCCCACCTTCAGCTGAGATTCTCACGCTGTGCCCAAACAAGTTATCTTCCATGAATATATTCTTTATAAAGTTCCAATTATTATTCATTTTCAAGTCACAAATATATGATTGCTGGTAATAGTTAAGAAGATTCCAAAACTCTCCTTGACAAAGTTTGCGATGACATAAAACCTTACTGCAAAAAAATATTACTAAGTATGGATTAGCACGCCTTCGTTGGTTTAAGTGATTCCGTAAATATTTTCAGTAACGAATTTCCATTTTCGACATTCAGTAAAAACAAGGACGACAGAAACTAACATACCAAAGGCACCATACGCACAGCTCGACGATCCGCCAAGCAAAAACGGCTCATTGGGTCTGTGGCAAGTAGCGCCTCCAGTGGACTATAGCCCTCGTTATGGCTGCCAGATTGCACCAGTTTTCGTATTTATTGGCCGAATCTCGTATGATCTTTAAGCGAGGAGTAACAACAAAATATACAACCATTTATTCTGGAGTAAATATGAAGCACGCTTTTGACTATTTAAGGCAGAATAATTGTACCTTTGCTGATTGAAATTGGAATGAATTTTAGAAAATTACAGAAGATACTCAGTGTTGAGAGAAATAACAAGATATTTGTTCTAAAAATATATGAAGAGAAACTTGTACCGTCACTTTAGAACATTGGCAAGGAGAATAACAAAACTAGCTATTCACGCCTATAGAAAAAAATTATAATGGTAGAATGTAGTCAAATATTACAAAAAAAGAATAAAGCATTGGATCAATCAGTGAAAAAGGAATATGAAATAAAATGAGTAATTATTGGAAGATGACTGCGCAAGGGGTAAAAAAGAAACAAAATCATTGGAAGGAAACTGGAGAACTCCATTTCTGTATGAAGCGTTCATTGTATTTATTAAAAGTCTTTATTAAAAAATATTTATTAAAAAAATAGGTAGTAATGATGATAATGAGATCTAATCTAAGAGAGAGAGAGAGTAAGCACTCATTAAAATTTATCAAAAATTCAACAATAAAGATAAGCAAATTCAACAGCATCATTGATGCGAAAGGGAAAATTCCAATAAAAGATAGGATACAAGTAACGGAAAAATACATAAAAAATGGATGGAATACATTGGGGAACCCCATCAAGAAGCAAAACCCCTTGAAAACGATTTTCTGAGAGATAGGAGCAAGGTGGACGAAGACCCTGATGTATCAAGAAATGAATTCGACTCAGCGTTGAAAGACGTCTCAAAGAAAAATAAGGCACCGGAGCGGAGAAATCAAAGGAGAAACCATCAAGACATTCGAAAGTAAAGATATCCCTTTGGAAATACTCAATGGCTGCTATAAAATTGGAAGCCACCAGAGGACTTAGAGAAGTGTATATAATGGCAGCTACTCCGAAGAAAATGTGAGTTGAGCATTGAGCATGGTGTCACATGCGTCAATAATGCTTACACGAATAAACAGCCGAAGGAAAGAAGGAGTCAACAAAGTCGGATTCGGAGAGAACTGAGGAACAAAGGAAGCCATGCCCTGCCTAATGATACTGGAAAGAAAGATGAGATCTGTAAACAAGCCATTGCAGTCGTACGTGGCAATCGTGGTCTCGGAGGAGGCCTTTGAAATTTCGAGTGGAATGAGATGTTCCGAAACTGAAAAAACTTGAATTATATTACGGCAGAAGAATAAACTATCAACGCTAAAAGAACAAAATGTTCCCTCTGCGAATGGAGGTAAAAGAGGAAAAGAAGCTGAAAGAAATTTAGATTTAAGAAAACGATGCAACATTTCAACAGTTATTTTCTCTATATTCTTGTTGGAGACAATGAAATGATAAATGGTGATTCGATTGAAGTAATTCATGATCAAATACAATAAGGATATATCATACTATCTCAATCAATATTTGTTTTTTTGTTATATTTTCACGCACCAATTCCATAGCATAAAACAAATATACACTCAATATTCTCTCCCACCTCTCGACGAATTTCTCCTAACTTTTGTGACCCATGTCTTCTTCAAATAAAAAAGGTACAATATCTATATTAATTAGTACGTCTCAGGATTTCTGTGACCTTGTCTAACTTCAAATATATTGTCTACACAACCCTTATCAGGTGGAAAATCAAATAAACACCCTTGATTGTTCAACATTACCTTTGCACTCAATCGTAACACATGTATGTATACTTAAGCAAACACTCTCCAACATCCTTAGACTACTTAAATTTGTAAATTTTCTGTTTAAAATTTCGTATTAATCCCCTTCTCTATATACAAGTGAATAATTATTGCACTCTTTGCAATATTGCACTCTTTGCATTATTGCATCTGCTGTAACTAAAATTGTCAAGGTAAATGCAACAGTTTGAACAAACCAGTTATCAGTAAATTACACGCACCCCTACATTTGATCTGAGTCCACAGATTTTCCGTTTTGCTACAAACACTTAACAATTATGATACATTTTCACTTATACCAAATTTTCTGTAATATTCTTACACATGCTTCACTTTTATAACCTACGTCACTACAATATAAAGCCTTCACATACGTCCTACAGGGTTCGTCCGGAAAATAAGTGTCTTGACAAATAAGTTTTTTTTGACAAAAGGGGAGTCGTCCACTACGAATTTGTACCTGAACGACAAACTTTAAATGCTGCATTTTACGTCCAAGTGCTCGACAGACTTCGAAAACGAGTCGCCCGCGTCCGGCCAGCGATCAAAAACATCTGGCGGCTGCATGACGACAATGCGCCGTCTCACACCGCGCTTGTCGTGTCGGACTTCTTGGCCAAGCACGGCGTGGCAACGCTGCCGCACCCGCCCTACAGCTCGGACTTGGCACCACCGGACTTCTTTCTGTTCCCGAAGATAAAGAGGAGTTTGAAAGGAACGCGATACGGGACTTTGGACGCCGTCAAAGAGACCGTGACGACGTGTCTTCGAGAGGTTCCCGATGATGCCTTCGCGGGAGCGTTCCAGGAATGGGAACGCCGCTGGAACAAGTGTATCGACTCACAAGGGTCCTATTTTGAGGAATATTAGCTTAAGATATGTAAAAGTGTAATAATTTTTTTTCCTGAGCTCAGTACACTTATTTTCCGGACGAACCCTGTACATTACCCTCTCTTTGTCTTTATGTGCATCCCAGACAATATCACCAATTAATATTTATAGTCTCCCACCATTTTCTCTCCCCTTGTTAGCCCTTTGTACCAATACCCATATAGGTCCTTATTTCCTTGGAAAAGATTCTTTTTTGCCATTTTATGTTGTTCTTGTTTTCTGTTAGGATATTTAACATTATTTTAATTTGTGTGAGCATCATACCCAATCTGCCAAGCTTTCTCGCCTAAAGTTTCAACCAACTGCTTGCATGCCTCTTGCTCACAAATCTGTTATTTCTTCATTTTAACTGGCCTCACCCTTGATCCTCCCAGCCAAAGCTTTTCCACATGACTTTCCGTCCAAGTCAATAATTAATCCTATTCAACTTTCCCAAACATCATTTGCACCTAAGTACACGATATATTTTCCTCGATTCAGCAGATAACCTAAAAAAATTATCCCCAAGTGTGCACTTATACATAATTCTTACAATCTGATTAAGCACTAAAATGAAAGAATCTCACAAATGTACTGTTAAGACTACGATGAGTAATTTGTTTCAAATTCAATACATTAAAAGTCGTAATCTCGTTTCCTTTGTGCCCTTACTGCGTTTCCCCCTTCCAAGCCAAAAAATCAACCATTATCTTATGCTCACCTCTTTGCGATATATACATAAAATGAACAAATAACATATTTAAAAATAGGCTATATATTATACAATAGAAATAAGCTTATTCATGCCACACTCAACAAGTTTTCACCACTTTCATTTATTCCGAAGACCAACGAACCTTCCACATTTATGGAGGGTTACTTCGTAAGAAGCACCCAACCGTTCATACCTTTCTTTTAATACTTTTCTTTTTCTTATTATCATTTTGAGTTTCATATTTATCCTACCTCAAAAATACCACTCCAAGATTTTATTGCTCTTAAGTTTTATAATAAATTACTCTTTTACTGGTTATTTATGAACACTTAATTTACAAATTCAAAGAAACTGCGGGGAATTCTACAACATGATCTTTTAACAGAGTCAACTGCTAATTTGTATTATTGCAACTATTTGCAAAGTGTAAAAACTACTCACCCTGACCGGAATTGAAAACCCCCAATATTTTGGAGTTCCTAATTCCTAACTCCCTAATTACTCTGGGGCAGCTCGGCAATGTAGTTCTAAGGACGTTCCAGAATTAATTCAGATGCATAAAATTCTACAGATGTAGACCGCAAGAAGAGATATCGCTTTTCCTTTTTCTCATTCTTCTTAGGTCCGAATGACAAAGGCTATACCTGTGACGATTTATGTTACAATTCTATCAGTTATCAAAAAATATCATTCTAATTCCAGCATCGCATGCGTTAAAAAATCTCCCTTTTTTTCAGAACTTATCTTTCCTACTTTTAACATTACCATCTTCTGGCATCATCTCGGAGCAGTTCGAATGGTATCAATTTTTGAGTAAATTCGGTGAAATTCGGTCACCAACACTTAATTCATTACATGCACCTAAACTGTTCCTCCCATTCAGATTATACATGTTAGTATTCAAGCCTATACCCTGACCAGAGAGAACATATATCTAACTTTTGACCGAAAACGTTAACAACATTGGCTACATTAGTATTAATATCAATGTAAAAACACTCCTTGTTCTTTTTTCGAAGCCATACCTAGATAGTATTCATACGTCTCACAACATATTACACCCATTCACAATTCTCACACTTCATGGTGCAAATAATCTACACAGCAATATCCATGTTCTTCTTCATTGGGAGTAAAAGTAATTAAATATGAGGTATTAAATGTATCCATGCATGCACGCGAGGCAACAAGTACGCAAGACTCGACGCCCAGCATTCCCTGATAACTTTTCGGCGCTCTACCGGTTTTTATGCTACACTGCGCCAAAATTCAATAAGTGCAATCAAAGCAAATGCTCGCATGTAGCATGCACACTTTCATTATTTTAAACACGAAATACTTGTTTAACTTTGAAGGAACTGATATAACAACATACCGTTGCCCGAACTCCATCCCTAGGACGCCAATATTGAATTATGACAGAAAGGACAAAACATTGCTATTGACATTATATATTAATTTAATTTTGACAAAACTTTCATATTTTTCCATCGCATAAATTACAATATGGACATTTTTCCTTTAAAATTAGAAAAGCTAAAATATTATTTCCATTTCATAATTAAACTGCATATCACCCAAAGTTTCAACAAAGGTCTTTAATATTTAAAGTCGTGATAATTTTTCAGTAGATTATTTAATGTATATTCTCTTGATTGTCAGCTTGTGTACAGCCGCGTTTATTTTACTTGTAATAGATAATATAAAGCTTTCATCCTCAGAAAAACTACAAAAGTGCATTTCCAAATTGAGTTGATGGTCCAATTCGATACATTTATTTGCCCCTCAAGTTGCAGAAATTATAGCAGAACTATTACTTGCATTGCAAAATTTCCCCAAAATCGTACAAAACTGATCAGAAAGTTTTGTACTTAAGTAATAGTGAGTTTAGGTTTGAGTTTTCCTACTTCCTTGGGACCATCATTTTTTAGATGTCAACGGTTTTGGAACTAGAACAATCACTTCAAAATTTCTTCATTCACATTGCACGGACTGGTTTAGAGATTTATTGTCATTCGAAATATTGGACAACAAGATGTAGCAATCTCACCTCATTTCCCTTTCATTACATCCACCCACCCTTCTCCGGCGTTCCCAACCGTGCGTCGTCAGAGCGGGAGGATATTTTTGAAGCCGCGACGTATTGGTGGCATTACTCCCAAAGAATCGATAAACACATGCATGAATTTGGATTGCTTGAATAATAGAATGTTGCCGCTCCAATTTGATTCAGTAAATAGAACGGGGAGAGGGCCGCTTGATTCAGCATTCCTTTGTCATTCCCGCCCGAGTCTCTGTTCCAGTTGCTTCCACCTCCCGTCGTACCCTCCTTCCACGACGTCCCCGCATCGCGTCGCTCGCAGCTGTCATTGCTTCAAAGAGTAGTCATCGTTGATGCAGTCCCCTCGACCGAACGTGAAGTAATCGATGCGCAGCCCCCGTCCCCGTCATCGTCCGGCAAAAACCCCATCCGCGGGAGTCAAACAGGCGCCGCCGCCTCTCCTCGCTTCGGCATTGATTTGCTGAGTTCCGTTGCCTTTTCTTTTTTTTTTCAATTTAAGGCCTTCCGCTTCCTCCGCAGCAACCGTCCTTCCTCGGCTTTTCCTCACGAAGGATCATCCTCGTCGTTCTTTATAATTTGCTTTCAGATCCCTCTCTCCATCCCTCATTTCATCCCTATAGCTTTCGTTTAGTCTTTGATCTCCTCCCAAAGTTATCCCAGGCATATGTTCGAACTTCTAATGAGTACGGTAATGATACAGCTTCATAATTTTTCTTCCTACCTCAAAAACAAACTTTTTTTATTATTCAAATGTCACATGGAGTGATCCAAAATATAGTGAGTGTAAAAATTGAGTCCTCTCGTTTTACATCAGCAGTGTCGATTCCTCTCGGCCTTGCAACTTTTGGATGAAATATCTGAGTGTAAATTTTAGTATATATAATAGTATTCTAGAACAAAATAAAACATTGGAATATTTGCAAAGAACCAAAACGTTTGAAAATGTAGGCTTAAATATCACTTTTCTCATTTGCTTTAACCAATTCTGAAAAAAACCTAAATATAAAATTGATTCGCAATAAAACAGTTTCTGGCGTAACTTGGTGGAAAATCTTCACACTGACGTTTTTATAAATCAAACCACTTTGCTTCTCCACATAAACTTTTTAATTTTCACGACCCAGGTTTCGTTATAGCATAACATCATCAGGTCTGTCTGTCAGGTCTCTGATGATGTTATGCCATAACGAAACCTGGGTCGTGAAAATTAAAAAGCTTATGTGGAAAAGCAAAGTGGTTTGATTTATAAAATCGTCAGTGATTCGCAATATTTTTGCGAGACTGAAGTCTAAGACCTGTTCATTCCCCTTAAAAGGCAACATATGTAATTGGAATGGTTTAACATGAGCATTCACCACATTTTTTTTAAAATAGGTCCGTATTTCACACATATGGAAGATTATGATATTGCTGCTTAAAGTAACGAAGGAGAGAGGATTATTATTTGTAGTTTTCTGACAACATTGCTCATTATGTCGGAAATATGCTAAACAAATAAGTTAGTTGCATTGACGAGGGTTTCTTAGCAATTTAAAAACCGCACAGTGTTAATCAATCTGTGTAATCAAAGAAAATAATCATAGTTTTCCGCCATTATCTTAATTTAATTTATGCAAGCGTTTAAATCATAAATGAGAATAATTTAGGAAAAGTACGTTCCCTTAATATTCTTGAATTTTAATTTTTACTTACAAAAATAAAAAGGAATGGGTTGTAAAATGCTCATAACGCAATCATTTCATCATATTAATTGTTATCTCTTTTAGTTGAGCTTGTACGATACGTCCAAAATCAACTTAGTCTCTGATACATTTCCCACCAGTCTCCATGACGAAACCACTATATCTATGCCAATTGCTTGCACTCAAATCCCATTCTTTGCGATACTTACCTCACGCATCTTTCTATTTCAGTCACGTTTTACTTGCCTTCGGAAGTGTAATCATGTGCCTATCATGTGTGTTTTCTCCCAGATTTTAAATCTTCGGCCTAAAAACGTTCCATTGAAGAGGAAAAAGGTTTTTGGTGCTTCATTCATTTTTCTTAAATTTGATAGTAGTAAAGGTAAGCAGTCTAAACATGATTCTTGAATACAATTTTGTATTCAAATGAAGATCCACCACCTTAACGGTTTTCTCCTTTCAATTTGAGAATTTGAATAGATTTTTATTGATACATATGTTGCTTTAAATTTTTTAGTTGAATATGTTTCGCGCTTAAAACATTAATTCAGCATTATTACCATAAAATATTCATAATCTCTTCTCGTGCATTTCAATCTTGAATTATGATTTAAATTTTACATGCTGGTAATACGTAGCAGCATTTAATGGTGGGCGATTACGTAATGGCGTGTAAGTATGTAAGTACGCAAGTACATGATGGCATGTAAATACCATATTTCAAAATGCACTAGTAAATTTTTCATTTTTTTATTGAAAATCGTGCTCCAGCAAGGAATGGAAAACATATTTTGCCGACGAGTAAACACAATCCCTGAATGTGAAGTAGATAAAACTTTTCCTTTCTTTTAGAAAATTCATGCAAAAAAGAGTCGAAAGAGGTAAATTCTCAAAAATGTAAATAATGGAGTGCCAGGCGGAGGAGAAAAACCTAAAATCGATTTTTCCAATTCACTTCGCATCACCCTAGTATTTTTAGGGAAATTCGTCTTACATTTGATTTCAGAGTCCCTTCTGCATTCACCAGTTGCTGCGGGGAAACCTTCGTAAATTCAAACATGGATTTGGTAAAAGGTGATAGAGTCTATATAGGAAAACTTGCAAGAATGGTAATACTTGCTTCAAAACTACATGAGTGAAAATTATCAAAATTATTATTGATGTGTACCAAACTTTGCTCCTGAGGTCATTCAAGGATGCAGATTCCTAAACACTTCCAGATCCTCAAAACAGTGGGGCATTAAAATTAAAAATTCAAAAGGTTGGCATGTGTCTAACTTCAAGAATTTGTATTTCTCTTTGGATTTACAAAAGTAAAATTATAGTTTTTAATCATGTTAAAATCAGAATCAAAATATGAAATTCATTTTAACTATACGAGTAGATTGTAGAAAAATTCTCAGATGTGAGTGGGGAATCTGGAATTTGGAATCAATTACAAGTATTTTTAGAAAAATATAAATACTTAAGCAAGCAGGTTAACTATCTTTCTGCCTATTCTAATAGTACCAGTCTTTTAACTACCAGTAGGGTGTGTGGCAGGGAAGATTATACGTCAGACTAATATTGAGACAAAATACTTCCCCCCCCAAGTACAGGATTCATAAGGATTTTTCAAGCATATTCTAAATAAGGCCTAACGAGCCAAAGATAATATTTATTTTCAACATTATCGCCACATTTCCCAAATGCTCTTGATATATATATATATATATTTCACTCATGAAAAAGTCAAAAATAGATCGATGTACACAATGTACTTGAGTATCGTTTGAATGAAAAAATTAGAATATATATATATATATATATATATAGATATATATATATATATATATATATTCTAATTTTTTCATTCAAACGATACTCAAGTACATTGTGTACATCGATCTATTTTTGACTTTTTCATGAGTGAAATAAAAACATATCACTGTAGCAAAATCAATAAAAGATACAGTGAATTCTGATGGAGTTTCTCAATTGTATGATTTCGTATGGAATAGTTGTTAATCGTCGGAGTTATGGAAAAATACTGAGCTCAAAATTTCAATGCATTAAACGAAATGAAATATAGTATTCCTGTCGATCTTCCTAAACTGGATTAAAACATGGATAATTTAGACCAATAATATCCAAAGCGATGTTGATCCACTTCCTCTTGCAAATGGTAATTTGAAAACTGTATCTGATTAAAAGTTTAGTATACGTTACTTGCTGAACCAGCTGTCACCACTCTTTCAACCTCTGAAGATTTTTCAGACAAGACACATTTTCAACTATCCGTTTATCCAAGTCTGTTCCTCACATTCTTTTCATCCGTTGATTGCACATCCGCTTATTTCTTCTCAAAACCTCCTCCCCTTATACAAAATCACACACCCCTTCTCTTTCGTAATAAAATTTTATGCATTTGCCTATCATCCGATCGAAAAGATTCAGAACCTTCTTGACGTGTTTCTTCACATATAGAGCCTTAAAATGCTAGTGAGGCTTAGATAAAGCCAAGGTTTTCAAAGTTAGCGTTCCTGAGAAATAATCTAATAATCATTTTAAGCTCTACCAGGTCGAGTTCACAAAAAATAGATTAAGCCGCCGTAAAATAAAACTATCTTTTAGGTGAGTTGAGTAGCATTTTTCTTAAATGATTCTCCCGAAAATCATATGAGTGCGGCTTTACATAAGCTTTTGTTTTGGAGGGTATGAAGGTAGTCTACTTAATTGAGGATTAGTTCACCGAAGAATAAAATCCGTCACAGCTGTAGTCTAATTTTACGCATAGTTATTATAGTTTTCCAAATTTCCAGCGTTAAAAATCAAAATCAAAAGTTAAATATTTTTTTCATTTTCTTTCAAATTCTGTACTGTCCTCATTGAAAGAGTATTTTGGTATTTCTTTAATTTTAAATATTTAAACTAAAATACTTATAATGACTCTTAGGACCATCTAAAATAGAAATAAGTCCAGTTTTGTGAATGTTAATCATAAAATTTAACATAATCTCAATGAATTCAAAAATGTTCAGCCATAGATATTTCATAACTTCATAAACGGTAATTCATCATGCGAGTGAAACATATATTGGAAGATTAAACTTGTTATAAAAATAAATACTCGTTTCTAATTTTACATTTCCTAGGTTAAAAATCTATATTAATAAACTAGATACAGTTAGTAAACCTTCAAAAAAATAACGCCTGCGAATCAAATTTCATAGTGGAATAATAGAAAGGATGTAAAATATTTTTTCTATGCACAATGCATGATGATTGCTCAATGATGACTTACGTCGTTTAATTATAGCGCTCATCACAAGGGCTAGAAATGCGAAGTTTACTACTTCAAGCAATGTTATTACTATTTCAAACAAGCAAATATTTGTTGTAGTATATACTGAATGATTGACCATGAATGCATTACGTTTGGTATTTTATATACCGTAGGAATTACTAACGATAAGATAAAGAAGGTAATTTACGTCCTTTTAGGAACATTGCATTGGTCAATAACATACGTAGATAACACAAAACACCATTTTAATTTACCTCAATAACTTATAAATTTTATTAATGGTTATTCATACGATAGGTTTAAATCGCTTCAAGCCAACTTTCACGATAATATGCTATCATACAAGATACCGAAGAAAGCATCATTGAACTTCGATTAGTAATAAATATGAACTAAAATAATGACTGTGCCTCAAAATATTTTCGACCAAACCGTAAATTCCATTTTTATTTATCCTGTACGCTCACCCTTCATACTCCTTCTCTTGGATTAGAAATATTCTTCCTGACTTTTGAGTGTTTTTTAAGCTCCACACTACATTGTATCTCTTTCATCTCCTTATTTTGTTTTATTCGACTGGATATAATCTCCATCGCCTTGTAACTGGAGTAGTTAATTGCAATAAGAGTTAACATTAAAAATATATTACACGACGTTTCGACTGCGTGTTGACATCATACAGTCATACAGTAACACGCAGTCGAAGAGCGGCGATGTTACTAAACAAGCTGCGTTTTAAATAAAGTCACACCGTAAAAAAAATCGCGGATTTATATTTTCCAGCATTCACATTATTTAATGGCTGTTATTTTGATCGAGACGTTTGGTAGCACTCTGTTTTGCTTGTATTTGAAATTGCTCAACGCTGATTATAATAATTTCCCAGATTTATTTTTCCACCTAAGAATATATACTCACATATTCAACAAATAGTTCGGTCTGCAAGGATTCTCAGTTGGGTATGTTGATGCCTCAAGGTTTATATTTTGGTAGCTTATTAAAATCCATACCAGATAAGGATGTCTAATGTTATGAGGCAAAACTTCTTTAGCCATCAGAATACGTTCTTCAGAGTATTTCATAACTTTTCGCTCTCCAAAGTAAATCTAAATAATAGATTAAATGAAATATTAGTTCGAGAAGTAAAATCATCATAAAAATAATTTTCAGCTCAATTCATTGTAGATACTTTTGTCCTTCAATGGCATCGACCCACTCTAATTCAAATTTGGGGAAAGGCTCAGCAGCATTCAGTTTTCGACTAGGAGTGGGACACTACTGACGTAGGTTGAAAATTTGTATTTCCTGTCCCGGAGGAACTACCCGCGGCTTGTTTTTATGGAATTCTCAATAACGCATCCCAGCTAAAATTATTTAACTTTTCCAAAATACATTTTTACGGAAAAAGCTTTCCATGTCAAATCCAAACAGCATAAATTTTGTCTCTAGGAAAAAATCCTATTTCCAATTAGAGAGGTGAAAACAATCAATGCCATTTAACTTAATAACTATCAGTTACACGTGTATAAAAACTATAGAGGCTTCCGTTTTCCCCTTATCCTTTCTTCAATCCCTAGACGAAGAATCCAATATGCCCCAATGATAAAAGTAGGCTCAAATGTGCAATGACAACTAATATTTTGATCATGCTTCACCACCATTGGTTTAAATTTTCTCAACGATAAGAATGCTTTTCTACTACTAATAGGAATGAATATAGTATATCAACGACTGCAAAGCATATTAAATAAATGGGAAACATAGGTCTCCCACAATTAAAGGAAGCCGTTCAGTGAAATAAAAATAAATGCTTCAGGTTACGTTCAAGTTTTAATGCTTAACATGAGAATTATTATTTACTTAATATTTCACGTGAACGAGCATCATAATTTGAGCAAGGCAACCACTTCATTGTTTCTTTGCTCTTTGCATTTGGAAATTTCATCTAAGTTCATGGAAAACGGTGGATATTCAAGCATCCGAGCATCTATGGACACCAAACCGGACGAGGGATCCCCAATGACCAGAACGATTTCGAGGGAAAAATTCACTTTCAAGGTGAAACGTCGTTTCTGTTTGAGGATAATTCTCTCGCTGGCCTCTCCATTCAGGTCATTGTGCGAAACATTCTGTCCTGTACCGTTGGACGCCTGCCTAGTATTGCAGGCACTTATAATAGCACGGTTTCTTTCTGTTGAAGTATTCCTTCCTTGTTGCTGCCTAATATGCGTCCTAACGTCACTTCCCATCGGGGATTGTTCGGCAGGTCGTCCGAAGGCAACATTCCTCGCGGCAAGGTCGTTCGAAAAGTGAGGAAAATGGAATCCGAGAAAGCCAGAGGAATAGCGTGACAACTACAATTTTTAAGAGTCAATTAAAATAGGCCACATTTGAAGTGGAAGAGCACGACCGTGTGGGCTAGTAATTTCGTTTTGCGAGGGAGAGGTGAGGGGAGGATCCGTACCTGACAGGGGAAGTAATCTCCGCCAACAAATAGGAAGGGTGCCGTCGAAAAGGAATAAACCGTAGCGCTGACGAATTGTCGCCATTCTTACTCGCCTTGTCTTCTGTTTCTGCAAAATGAATACGGCCTGTCGAGCATGTTTATTCATATGCGCGCTTGCTTATCCCCTTTACTGTGTGCCCGCATGCATAAACGCGAGCTCATTAACAGGCGCGTCGTTTGAAGCAAAATTTTACCATGAACACAAGCTCGCAATGCGTACACCATTACGGAGAACGTTACGTCTGCACCCGATGGGAGAACTCCGAGCATAATTCTAGCTTTTAATTTCTTAGCGAAAGCACAGGAAAACGTGAAGGCTTTATCAAATGAAAGCTTAAGCCTCGAGCATGTATATCAAAGAGTCATCGTCAGTCCTCAACAGCACACATGCCACAAATAGATATATCCCTAAAAATAATGCAAGATTATTTTAAAACTTCTGTGAAAGCATGTAAAATAGATAGTTTTTATCGGCTAAATATTTTTCAACATAATTTTGAAGCCCTGTTGTCCATAATTTACTCGTTTTCCTAAGGTTAATAATATAATTACTAAATTATTTGAAAAGAAAAATATTACAATCATTTTAAGAAACCATAACTAAACTTATCATATCACAGGTTAGATATGCAAATACAGTTAACTAAATGCATTTAAAGTCATCTTAAAATAAGTTAATGCATTTCTTCAAAACTTTCTACAATGCAAAAGGGAAATGGCAAGTATTTTAACTATACTATGTTAACGCAATCCAGAGAATAAACTTTCGTGCTCCAATAATTTGCACGGAATAGTGGGAAGCATAAAATAAAAATGTACGCGCAAAATAAACATAGAATAGATAGATAGTCGTATTTATTTTGGGGCGAGATTGAGACTATGTCTAGTGTCTTCTACCACCTAACCCCTCGCCTCACATTTACAATATTAAGCTTATAACTAAATTACATAATTGTACAAAAATAGTAATGGAATTAATACATTTAATATCTTAGGAATAACATACAGAAACACATTACGTTAATTGCCTAGCTTATTTCAATGACGACATGCAGTGACTGCAAATGGCTCGTCGTTCGTCGTTATTATGTGATGAGAGATAACGAGTTTATGATTACCTCTGGTATTTAGTTTATGTATCCTATCATGGCTGTTGCAATCATTAGCAAAATATTGAGGAGTTTTATAATTTAGTATTTGGTAGAGATAGGACAGCATTTGGAATTTCCTGCGAGAATCCAGAAATAGCCAGTTGAGTTTGATAAAATATTCTGTAATGTAATCAGTAATTTTCAAATTGTAAATGAAGCGGTCGTATGAGTTAAATGCCCTTCTTAGTTTTACCGATGGCTCGTTTGAAAGATCTTGATACGCTATGTCACCATAATCAAAGGAGGAACAATGAGAGAAGAAACAATCTGCTTTTTTAATAAGATGAGCAAAACATACTGACATTTCAAAAGGGAGTGAATGGACTGATTAACAGTTCTTCAAGTTTTAAAAACTTGTGAAGACCATGGGCAATTTCCATCTATAAGGAGGTCTAGATTTGTAACAAGTTGCATTCTCCTTCTTGTTATGTTATTAAGTTCAGCATTAATTTATTGTATAGCGAGAGGAAGGTTATTTATTGTGGTACTTAGATATATCTGGAGGTCCTCTGCGTACGTGATATTTGTGATATTTGGAGCATTGAAGTGATGAAGAAATGCCATTAATGTACAACGAGAATAGTAGTGGCCCCAGAATCGATCCGTGTGGAACACCGCGAGTTATATCAAGCCATCAGAAATAAGTGTCATCAGCCACCACTCTTTGTCGGTGACCGGAGAGGCAAGAGAAAATCTATGTAGTGGCGGTTCTTGAAAATCCAAGGTAAGTTAATTTAGCCAGTAGTACACCTTTATCAATGGACTCAAATGCTTTGCTAAAGTCTAGTAGGACAAGAATTGTGACCAAATTTTTATCCATAGCTCGTCGAAGGCCAGTTATTCTGACCAGAGCTATAGAAGTACTGTGAGCCTTACGGGAGCCAAATTGGAATACATCTAGAATATTATGCCGACACTTAAAATCTGTTATTTGTTCATGAACAAGTTTCTCTAGTCCTTGGATAAGATAGGTAGGAAGCTAATTGACCGGTAATCTGGAGTTGAGTTTTTTAATTTTTTTGGGATTGGACAAATTAATGCATTTTTAAACGTAGAAGGAAATGTTTCCTGAGATAGCGAGCAGTTAAAAATATTTGTGATGCATGCATGAGTATGAGAGGAGTTAATTTCTGCAGAAGCAAAATAGGAATTTCTTCCGACCCTTGTTCTGTGCATTCAATTTTTCGTATCGAATTGCGAGCTTCAAATTGTGTTACCAGGACAAATTGAAATGATTTATTAGGCGGTATATCATTATTTAGTTTATCGTGGAGTGCTTGCAGAGTATTGGTTTTTGTTAAAATATCCACTGCGTTTGGTAGTAAGGTGAATTTATTGTTCAATATGTCTAGCGACTCCTAAGAGGGTAGACGTACATCTTTGTTTTTACCTATTCCGACAGATTTAAGGTTACTTCAGAGGTTATTTGGCTCTTCCCTTTTGTAGCTAAGTGAGTAACAATATCTCATTTTTGCCTTTCTAATCTCCTGCTTAGCTTTATTCCAGAGTTTCTTATATTTATGAAATTAGGTTATTTTTTTATCTCTTTTAAAGCGCGGAAAACTGTATCACGTGCAGCTATCAATTTGAAAGATCTGGTGCTTTCCCGGCGTATGAGTTGGGTGAAATCTTCTCGGGTCCCGAGACTCGAGAAGAATTCACCCAGCTATGAATTTTCTTACGTCTGGTGTCAGCCATAGTGCAGGTGGTTTAGAAACACGTATAGTTTTTCAGGGGCGAATAATTCCAGCAAAGGGATTAAGAAAGAATTTAAAACTTTTCCTTCGACGTCATTTAGGTATTCAATATTGCACGATGGAAGTGATGCAGCGGAAAAAATTAAATCATATTCATTTATAAGATTCAAGGTACGTTTACGAATAAAGGTTTTCTTAAACTTAGGGGTATTGACTGAGTAGATTCAGTCATGGGAGGAGATGCCAGGTGCAGCAAGTTGACCAGGGAAACTACTTTTTCAGGAATAGAAGTGATAGCAAAATCGATCAACGTTGAGGAGGCTTTAGTAGCATTTTTTGGCTCAAAAGCAAGATATTCAAAATAAAAGTATTAAACTTGTTCCGGAGATAGGTGGTATCATAAAAGCTTGCATTAGAATTAAATTTAGCATTGGAATCCCCTGTGATAATGAAATGTTCATATTCATTGGCATATTTTGATATTACTTCATCAATATCAAACAGGTGAGCAATTTTTGGAGGCCTGTAAATAACACCTACGTAGATTTTTTTATGTTAATAGTTATTTCCAAAAACACGCATTCAGGCCTTCTGGAGTAATTGGGTTCGCTGGAATTTAATAACTTCTATTTTATATCACTTCTGACAACAAATCCAAATCCCCCTCCACCTTTTCCAAAGCGATTGTTAAGTAATAGTTAGAATTTGGTGTTTTTACAGAATCGGATAAAATCGAAGGCTTTAGCCAGGTTTCGGCTAGTGCAATGATATGCAAGTTATTGTTAGAGAGTATGGAGGTGTTCGGAAATTCGTTGAAGTGATCAGAAAGGCTTTGAATATTTAGCTGAATCATTTTTAAAGAATGCGGGAATGATTTAAGCTTGAGCGCAAGGAGCTTAGAAGTGTTAAGTGAACTATTTTGAGTATTTGTACGAACAGGAAGTAATTGCGCGAATAGGAACAGGAGATTGAGTAAATGAAGGAGGACTTGAAAGGATGCAATAAATCAATTTTAGGGTTCGTAAAGGATATCATAGCTTTGGTCTCATTATCTTCGAATGTAACGGATGTTAAATGTAGGAGGATAAGATACAAGGTTTCGACCCAAAGGGACTTGATATTACATATTCTGAATTATTTTGCTTTCTATGAAACCTAAGTTTCTCATCCAAGTTAAAATACCTTTTCACTGAATCTCTTTTGTTTGAACTATATTCCCTTCTAACGTATCCTTTATATGCTTGCAAATGGTATTAAAGATAAATTTGGCGTCTTTGTGTGAATTTTCGTATCTCTATGGGTTCTCCATAGGTTCTCTGACCCCATATGGCTTCTCAATTGTTCTTCTATCTACCCCTCCTGCGGTTTCCATTAAAATTTATGTATTCTCTCCTTTAAAAGACTACCGATCTATCCTTTCTTCTACCCACTAATCTACACGTACTTATCCTCACTTAAATGCCACCGACTTGTGCTTCATATAACTGCTCGTACTACCACATTCAACTTACTCGACCTAAAATAAATAGTAAATGTAATATTGCACAGATATTAACTCTAATCGACCATTTTTGACGTCTTCCCGTTAATTTTAGTATACAAGGGGTTTTGTGCTATCTCTCACAGGGTATGAAAGTCAACTAATGCGCATTGTCTACCCGTCATGATCGTTTTTGGTTCGAAATCTAATTCGAAAATTGTATTAGGCGTTTATGCTCGTATCTAATTGCTAGCACGGTACGTTCTATATAATTCTACAAATGTGGTAATACAGGGTTCGTCCGGAAAATAAGTGTAATAATCTCATTGTCTTTTTTGACAAAAGGGGAGTCGTCCACTACGAATTTGTACCTGAACGACAAACTGCAAATGCTGCATTTTACGTCCAAGTGCTCGACAGGCTTCGAAAACGAGTCGCCCGCGTCCGGCCAGCGATAAAAAACATCTGGCGGCTGCTTCACGACAATGCGCCGTCTCACACCGTGCTTGTCGTGTCGGACTTCTTGGCCAAGCACGGCGTGGCAACGCTGCCGCACTCGCCCTACAGCCCGGACTTGGCACCACCGGACTTCTTTCTGTTCCCGAAGATAAAGAGGAGTTTGAAAGAAACGCGATACGGGACTTTGGACGCCGTCAAAGAGGACGTGACGACGTGTCTTCGAGAGGTTCCCGATGATGCCTTCGCGGGAGCGTTCCAGGAATGGGAACGCCGCTGGAACAAGTTTATCGACTCACAAGGGTCCTATTTTGAGGAATATTAGCTTAAGATATGTAAAAGTGTAATAAATTTTTTTTCCTGAGCTCAGTACACCTATTTTCCGGACGAACCTTGTAAATCATAATCTAAGGACAGACATCATGCAGTTAAATGATAAATATGCAGACAGAAAATTAAAAAATGACTTCAGTTTAGGAAAGGACTTGGGGATATCTGTAATATCTATTACTCTTCTCCTGACCAAATACTCCAGTGCCTGAAGATGCTGTCACGTAGCAATTGTCGTGCCGCGATGGGTAGTCAGCATGTCTCAGGAAAGGTAAAACCCGAATTCACTTACATGATGATAAAATATATACTCACAAGAAATTCCATGATGTAGCCTGAATATAGATATGTTCTTTCCTTACCTTAAAATTTATCACCGGAGGAATTTTTTTATCTTACTCATGATATTTCCTAGTAATATGATAATCATTCCACTCTTACATGGTTTATTGTGTACAAGTCAGAATAACGATTGGGTTCAAGGTTTGGAGGAGATAGGAAAATCAACGAGGTCGCCCCATAGTCCTTGGAAATCAACCTATTTATTTTTAAAACATGGTGCCCCTGAGTAGAAGAAAGGGATAAGGGATGTTAGATGGGTTAGGGGTTTCCCTTCCGTCGCCGTTCCGGCTTTTCCCATAGACTACATCCTCGTTCATCTAAATCCACTGCCCATGGATACCCCTCCCAGTTTACCACTTCCCATCCCGTCAACTCCACCCCATACCCTTCCTTAAATTTATTCTCCACTTACCCATATCCTCGGTGCCTCTACCCACGGGGAACCTTTTTTCTCCCTTCTTCCTTTATTTGCGAGCCCCTGTTCTGTATCGGAGGCCCTACTCCCTCCCAAAGACCTCCCAATACCGCGCTCTTACCTCGGAGTACAAATCAACTATTCCCCTTCCCACTCCCCGCCGTCTTCTCCAGCCTATGCCCCGGTTAAAACCTTCTGCTTACTCCCAGCCTCCCTCTACACACCATTTTTTCGTCCTTCCTTACCATCCTACCAAATGGCCTTTCCTTTCCATTTCATCCAACGCTCGCTCATTCCATTCATGGGGTGTAGTTTCACCTTCCGAAATCCTTTCGAAAATAGGCATGCGGTATTCTCCTGTGTACAACCAAAATAAAATCACAGCGGCTGTTATGAAACAGATTCAGGTACGACCAAATTTTGAAGAAGAATAAACTCCTCCGTTGTTTTGAAAAAAAAAAACAAATTTTATTCACATCACTTTTCCAACGTTCCTTTTTTGTCAAAAATGTATATCTTAAGTGACTCATTCAACTCGGTCTTTGAAATCGAGCGTGCGAGTATAAATGTAGTTAAACGAACTTGAGAAATTTGTCAAAAGGGATATGCTTACTCAGTTTGAGGGATCACGTAGTTGTGCGCTAAGGCTTAACAATCTGAACCTCCTCCCATGATTCTCCCAGGCTCTCCATTCTCCTCGCTGGCTGCTTACACTTTCGCGAAAACTTTCGACAAAGCTGTGGTGAAATTGTAGGAGTTACGTGCGTAGGATGTGGTGATGAGGTCTTAGGTTTTAATTTATGGATAGCCTTTGTACCAAGTGTTCACGTTTCTCCTGGCAAGGAAATTGAAACATTGAAGGAAGAGTTTTTGCTTGGATAGTGATAAGAAATAAAATACTAAGAGCAAAAAGTAAAGGCAAGGAAGGCCAAGTCCGAGTCTTACATGATGCTAGAGTGTTTAAAGGTGATGTTATCTCGAGGCATTGCGTGTAATAGCGATCAAACATCACAATTAAATTTTGTGAGTCCCATTAGGAATGCATGTACGTAAACTCATAAATAAATATGTCCTAAATCAACTTATAGATAGCCCAATAAGATTCATTTATTTCAAATTATTAGTACTTACACCATAAAGGGTTCTATTTTGCGACTCCTATTTACTTGAGTTTAATGAGTGCGTTAGTATTCCTACGGTTTTTTCATAATTCAATGTCATTCTATTGGTGGCATAATTACCTTTGATTGGCCGTTGTAAAGGTATGGTCATGACAATAAAAAGCGATTCAAGGAAAATTATTGAAGAGTTCTCGTTGTATCAACTAGAGAAACGCATGGAAGTCCGTTTATGGATTGTGATCTGTTATCTTGAATTCACGCTCAAATGTTCATAAGTATCTACATCTACATCTACATAAGTACCCTGCGAGCCACCAAAAAGGTGTGTGGCAGGGGGTATCTAGGAAGGATCTCAGAGTTGTTTTACTGACTTTGTAATGAGTAATTCAATCTATAATGCATAATCATCTTGGTATAATTTGTGAATGCATAAGCAATCATTTGAGAAAAGTCTTAAAGTCTCAAGAATATTTAATATCAAAAGTAACATTCGGTGCAGTAAGCCTCCATGGTATAAGTTGTAACTCCATTATTATCATTAGATATATGTTACTGCTACATTACTATAGGATCTTGCAAGTGTCAAAATACGTCGGCGTTAATTTCGTTGAAATCTAGAGTTGCATAATCCTGACCTCTTCCTTTGGTTTAAATTAATTAGTTTAAAAAACAATGAACATGTTTATGGGTCGGAATATCGTTACAGAGGTCTTACTTTTAGCCAATCTAACCTCATATACGATACCTCATCTAATATAATCACATATACTAACCTTGTATGAATTAATTAATCATCTTTCGGTTGCATTACAGAAATTCTTAAGAACAGCCATTCCCTGTTCAAAACATACCTCGTCGATATGTTTATAATAAATCATTTAAGAATAGACTTCCTTTTATTTTTCAATCTCTACGTCGTTTATTGTGAACTAATTCCTTCCAGAAACGAGCACGTTTGAAAATAATTGATTTTATTGTGTGATCCTCGAATGAAAAGACGAAGTTACATCAATATCAATGGCCATCAGACCTCTGGAATAGTTATTTGGTCGTGCTCTCCAATAAAGTTTTTTATTGACTAAACTCTTTGTGTCTTTATTTTTCTTTGATTTAACGCTGGTAGTTACATGTCTGACGTAACTCATTGATGTCTCTTGGATAGTTCCGTCCATTAACTCCACATGTATCTTCATGAAACCATAGTGTACCAAAATGTGCTCTAAATGTTAATGGCTTCTTTTTTCTCAAAGTATTTTTACACTATTTTCTTTTCCTTCACTTCGATGGATATTCAATCTTTTCATTTACCCTTTAACCGTCTACGATATCGTATACTCTATTCTGTATTTTCTGCTGCCACTTTTCCCCATTTCTCAAAACCATAGAAGAACAACATTCTGACATTAGTTGCATATTATTTATTTATTTCAAGGATCCAAATTTTTTTACTCTTAATAGAGCTCCGACAATGATATCCAGAATTAATTCAAATTTATCACGTGCAAGAAACATAAGTATATGAGCATAATTATAGGTAATAAACTCTCTTAGTAGTAATTTAGGCTACTAAAAATATTTGAACCATGTTGGTTTGGGTTTCCAAGTTATTGGCAAATAAATACTTTCCATGGAAACATTGAATAGTTTGTTAAAATGTATATAGAACTCATTTTTATTAATATGTGCGTAAAGATAAAAGGGAGAGGAACGACGAAAATAATAGGCTCTCAATCCATCAAGTTTCTGAATTTTCGCAGGTTTTAATTTATTTTTATAGGTCAAATGTAAGGTACCGATTCTTTTGGCAAATAATTTTTCTGGAAGTTGGTTTTAAAAGAGCACAACGAGTGAATAATTTGCCAAAGGGCTTTTTCATAAATGTATTTCATCCTAAGTGCAACCCAGCATATATTGTTTTCATTGTTTGCTCATAAAGCTAAAACAAAGCACTGAAACTGAATTTTCTCCTCTCAGTGATTACCAAAGGATTGTATTTAAAAGGATCGTGATTTCTTGAATAAAATGCTGTTGTTTCGGAAACATCTCTTGGAATTAAAAAATATTTTTTCAAACTTTATAATTACATACACGTACTTCCTTCTGACAGACTTTGTAAATTTCAAAAAAACATCGATTCAGTCGTAAAAATTGTTTTTCAGTCAATGTCTACTCAAAGCAATTATCAAATACTGATTCGAGAAATGACGTCAATTTAAACGTATTCTTAGTTATTATATTTATATATTCCTCTTCGCGAAGTATGTAGTAAAAAATTCATCTGACTCAAAGATATCTTTTGCGCCATCTTCCCTACTCTCTTTTAAATGTTTCCTGCATACACGGCTATTCTCTTCCTGTCACTCCTCGTCTTCGAACTCGCTTCCTGTATTCTATCCAATCGCATCCGTATCCTGTCATTTGACCTTTAGACCATCTGTCCTATTCTCGCGATACGATCACTAAGAAATTACTTGGGGGGAGAGAGAAATTTATCGAGTATCTCCACTGTCCCCTCTCTCTTCCTAAAGTCTCAAGTCTCCGAACTTTTTCCCTAGAAATTTAGCGTCCATCTCTCGTGTTGTATGACCCATCTAATATCCGTAAAGCGCAAGTCATTCCCTTTACCCTTTTATTCTTCCGAGACTATTTTAGAGAATATCTCCTTTACTCAGGTGTTTTTATGTGATCTGGAAACAATCTATATTCTCCTTTTAGTGTTTTTACTCAACTCTTTAAGGCAGCGCCTCGTCCAAAGCCCTCCTCCCGCCCATCTCACCCCTTGGATTCCTCTGGCCGAGTCTCTTTCCCGTGAAATATCTTCTCTTTTTTTTCCTATTTCTTACATTCCTCGCGTATACAGTATTTTTCCCTCCCCCGGGGGCAGGAAGAAAACTAAGCCAGGTTCACTCCGACGAGCATACTTGTTATCTTTCCCTTATATCTCCGGATCCATAGGTACTTTGGTGAGTGCCTCACTCACATTTTTTTGTTTATCTTTTGCCGATATTTGGAGACGTGTCTCCACAGCAGCGCTCCATTACATACTGGGGGTGGGTGGAGTGCACAGAATCAATCGCTAAGGACTCGGCATTTGAGGGATATTTCACGAAGGTCTCGTATCGTGTGTTTCTTGGTAGGGGATTTACATAGAAAAATAATCTCGTTACGAAAAGAGATTAAGCTCACAATCCGACCCACCAATTTCAAACGTGCCCGGAGCCATTATCAACTGAAAGCCAAAATTAAGCTAGGAAAAGGAGGAAAGAAGTCGTGACTCATGTATAGAAATAAAAAAAATCTTGGAAAAAGCAACTACATTTCTTGTTCGTAGAATGTGTAAATGTTCTTTTTGTCGATTCTTATATCTTTCCACTGCAGATTAAACAGAGTTATCTTTTAAATTGTGACTTTGGAGCGATTTTGGAAGAAGGAACTATTACGTAGTGGCCATCATGTATGCATTATAATTGTAATCAAAGTGAATACAATGCGTGCACATGAACTTGGGAGAGAAAATTCTTTTAATGCTTCTGAATTTAAGTCTTCCGAATTCAGTTCAACTGAGCCTGGATGTATATCCTGGTAACAATATATAGTATGTCTAATTGAGGAATTTTTGGAATGCCAAAATGACGAAGATGGCACCACTAAGCCGTTCTTAAGCTTATATAATCAAAATTTGACAAATAAACAACTCACACCTTAGCGAATTTGACAATTATGACAAAAAAGGCGTCATAATTGCCCTACCGACAATAGATTGGGTACCCTTAAACTTATAATAGTAACGCCACTACGATGTATTCACATCAGTTGACTTTGTTGCTTAGCTTTTTCAGGTATTTTTAAGTGTTGCCATAATTTACACTTGGGTATATCGTATGAATAGCATGCTCACGATCATATTTTAAATGTTAATTCCATCGCTGTTATAACATAAAGGTATATTAATTAATAGAGAATGTTCATAATTGCGTAAAAAGTGAGGATAAAATGATAAGAAAATAGAGTAAACAAGCAATCACATTCGGTTTGTTTGGGTTTTTTTGGGTGCATCGACAGCTATGGTCATTTTGCACATTCGGTTTATTGTTAAATTGAACTTCTCTATTTCATAAGAATTTATTCTAAATTGCCTCATTGAAGCACGTTTGTGCAACCAAAAATATATGCTTCACCACTATAGATAGACTTGGTGAATGTGACAGTAATTTTAGATTCTAATTTCAAAATTTGCCGATAATGAACTGTAATTACTTATTACCTAAAGCTTTTCATTTGATTACCGTTGTGGTTAGTCATATAAAAAGGTTCTTGCCATCAACAAGACAATACTGAATCATTCCGTGGTTCTATATTAGGTTCTCATAATATTAATCCTCATAAAAAAATTCTCAAATATTTACAGGATATATGGTAGTCCAGGATTTCTTAGTACTTTATGAATAATTTTCTATTTATTGTGACCCGATACGAGAGTCGTCCTCCTAGCCCAAAACCTATAATGGCATAGGCCTTATAACGCATAACTTTTAATCAACCTTTGCATTAAAAATGTTCTTAGATTTTCCAGAGACCAACATAACACAGTTTTTGATGCACAATATATGCCCGCTAACTTTTGCACAGAAGAAAGAACCTCTGTTGTATAAACATAGTGAACAATATTCAACAAAATTCATAAACGAGAGCCCACCGCTCCAATTTAGAATTCAAGAATAATATTACAACTTAAACTACTTAATGATGACGTTAATATGTACATAAAAAGTCCCTTATACACGACGCGTTCTTGTTGTTAAATTTCGTTTTCTACGAGGCGTATTCTTAAAGTAAGTACCGTTTGCTTATATTTAAATATTGGAGCTTCAGAACACAGTTTTGCTCCTGCAGCGCCATATACTGATTCATTGAGAAGCTATAGCAGCATTTGTTTTGTTTCATAAGTCGTTTGCTTGTCCGTGCATGCAAACAACAATGTCCGCGACAATCGTTGATCCCGCCAGCTATGAAGTGCGTTCTGTCATACGATTCTTGTATGCAAAAGGATTGTCGGCTGCTGAAATTCATCGGGAATTATGCCTAGTTTATAAACCTACAGTTATGAGTGAAGGAAAGGTTAGACAATGGTGCTGTGATTTTAAAAATGGACGAACAAATGTCCATGACGACGAGCGAAGTGGTAGGCCCAGTATTCTGACCGATGAAATTGTTTCGCAAGTGGAACAAAAACTGCGATGTGATCGTCGATTGACAATTAATGGCCTGGCTGAACAATTTCCTCAACTTGGACGCACTACTGCCTACAATATTGTTACGGAAAACCTCGGATACCACACATTGCGTGCAAGGTGGGTACCGAAAATGCTCACCGAACACCACAAAGAGCAAAGAATGTCCAGTGGACGAGAGTTTTTGGGTTGTTGGGAACTCTTTAAACCACCAACCGTACAGTCCTGACCTTACACCCAGCAACTACTTCCTCTTCTTGCACTTGAAACAGGGGTTCGGTGGACAACGTTTCGAAACCGAAGAGGAACTCAAAAATGGCGTTGTCGATTGGTTCAACCCTCAGGCGGCGAGTTTCTTTGCAGATGGGTTAAAGAAGCTGGTGCAGCGGTACGAAAAATGCTTAGACGTGAACGGCGATTATGTAGATAATTGAAGTAGGTTTGTAGCTAACTAAAAGTGCCAATAAAATGTGCTTCATATGAGTATATTTTTTCCTGTGACCAAACGGGTCTTACTTTATGAACACACCTCGTATGTCATTTTCAGTTGTTCAGCTTTTGAAGAAAATAATTGAATCTAATCAAGAAATTTCCATTCATAGCACATTCACACTGTGATACTTACAAAACCACGCAGATTATATTTTTCCTGAAAATAAACTGCTTTATATATACAACCTGACCTGAGTCTGACCTGAAGAAGGCCTCGGAGTAGGCCGAAAGCTCAAATAATCTACAATGCGAGTGTTCTTCTACGTGTTATCTGTTTTATTCTGTGTCCTATTGTGCCGTCCAAAAGTTACGATATATATATATATATGTATATATATATATATATATATATATATATATATATATATATATATATATATATATATATATATATATATATATATAAACTTGGAAAAGACGCTCTCCGGCGACGCACAAACACACAAACACTAACACAAAAAACACTACACACATAGAAACATAAAAGAAGGACACTTACATTGGATATTTACGTTTCGACGGCACGGGCCGTGCCGTCGAAACGTAAATATCCAATGTAAGTGTCCTTCTTTTATGTTTCTATGTGTGTAGTGTTTTTTGTGTTAGTGTTTGTGTATATATATATATATATATATATATATATATATATATATTCATTCATTTATTCATTCAGTTCGTATATATATTCATTCACATAGAAATACAGATAAGGAAATGGGAAAGGAACACACATAAAGGACGAACACAAGAGAGGTGGGGATGGCGGATGTGAGCAGATCACAAATGTACTTAATAGTGAATGAAGGTTTCTAATCATTGATAGCCTTAAGATGCTGGGTCATAAGAAGCGTTTCCACTCTTACTTCCTCTCAAAGAATCCACCATATGAACTAAAATCTATAGAAAAATTCAAGTATTCGCTCCTTAGTCTATCATCGTTTAAGTCGAATGTATTCTAATGCTTGTCGCTAGCCAAAAGAAATTTAGAAAGAAACAAATTAAAATCCAAACCGGTGACCATAAATATATATCAATCATTTTCAGTTTTAATTATTCACGCGTTTGACTAATGTTTTGGATACAAACACTAAAAACAACATAAAAATGAATAATACCAATGATGCTATTTAAATAATGGACACAAACTCGTTCCTGTCTTCTTTCAGAGTCTTTAAATTAAGCAGACAATTTGGGACGAAGACGAAATAAAAGGACATGAAACCGAATTAACTTCCCCAGGTTAAAAATCTTGCTCCCTGTTCCACCTAATTCTCTTATCTTTCCCTCCTCCACCCCCACCGCCATCTTCAACGTTCATTACTTCTATAACCATTCCCCCTCCATACCCTCGAGCCCCCCTTTAATCTCATTACCCACTTCCCTTCTCCTCAACATCATCCTCATTCCTTCCACCCCCAACCCCTTCCGACTTTTAACCAATACCCTGGACTTCTACCCCTCGTAAAGACGGACGGCTTCACATCCACTCCCTCGTTCACCCAGCCACCCGGAAGATCCACCTGAGCTCCGGCCGAATCCTCGCAGCCTCCCTCCCACTCCATATCGACGACCCGCGACGCTAATTCCTAATGCCCTGCCATCCTCATACATATCCAATGCTCCCTCCCTTCCTCCCACCTTCCTCTTACCTCGGTACCCTCCTATTGAAAAACGGTTGAAAGAAAGTCGTCTTGAATTCGTCCATGAAGTGATTTGCGATTCCTCATACCGAAGGAAGGGGTATTTCCGAGTTCATTTCCTTCCTTAAAGGTTAGGAAACAAAATTTTTGTAGGACTGAATGATGAACTTGCGTCACGTTATTTGCGTTCCGACTATTTTAGGTTAGATGAACTTGCGATTTCAAGAGAAACTCAAAGGTATGACGTTCTCTATCAATAATACTATTGGCGAATGCCGTTAATTTAACTAACGTGGACAATCTTTACGAATGTTTAAGACGGAAACAATATTTAACCTTAATATTTATGAATACCTATTCATTAAAAGTCATGATTTTATGAGAAAATATGTATTGTTATTATGTTATGCCATATTTTGCCATGCTAAAATATTTTCAAGGGGAAGGAATATTATTCAGAGCTTCATGGAAATATAACATCAATTTATTTGCTCAATTTCATTACATTTGTCGTAGAATAGGCAATTGATATGAGTTATAAATCTTCAAATGCAGTATTTAATTTTGCAAAATTCTTTCACGTTGACCGTTGGATTTCGAACCCGGTTTCCTTAATGCCCTCCAAATAGGGATCATCTGTAGCTTAATTTGAGAAAGAAACCTCCTGGAATTTGAGGTACCCGAGTTCGAATCTCAGACGAGGCGAAATATTTTTACATTGTGAAATTACTGCCTTTGGATGACTCTGTTAAAGTAACTCTCACAGTAACTCCCTCAATTCTTTGAATAATTTTATACTGTTTCAGATAGATTTATTAGTGTAAGAACAATGTTAACTGCATGAAAATAAGTCATAATTTATATCGTTTGAAGAGCGTCACCATTGCAATTTTTGGTGACCTCTAGAAAACTAATTAGACACGTGGATTGCTAAATAAATATGTATCTTGATACTGATCCCGAAATTTGTTCACATACTGATTCGGTAATATTATGCACATGATCAAAATTTAGATGCTGTTTGTTAATATTCAAAGGATATGTGCAAAGAATACATTTTCAATAAATGTGTTTATTTCCTTGTGTAGATAAATTTAGGTGTTTCTTTAATATTTTTATTTTTCCTCTATTATTTGTTGACCTATTAACAAATTTTATTCACTTATAATCGATGAAACATTTCAAGATGTGTAAAACTGAGTCTGAGAATAGTTGTTAAAACATTTTAGCCAATAAAGCGTATCCAACTGCATTATATTTTGTTACAAATTCTGGTTAATCAAACCGTGAAACTATATTAACCTCATGAGGCCATACTCAACCACTTTCATTCAATTTAGCTTTAATCTGAATTTTAAATCTATGAAAATTATCAGAATTTGAATAATCCGCTCTCCGCTGTTTTTATGACGTTAAATGGCATTAACAGTTGCTTTAGTGGCATTTTTTCCTTCTAACCTGCGACAAATTTTTTTAGTTGTCATCAGCTCCATTGCTACCAATACTAGTTTCATTTTTTTGCTAACTTCGACTAAAATTTTCATCAAGTAAAATAATAATGGATAAATAGTGCTACCATTAAAATTAGCATGGTAGTATATGAATTATGGAAATTATATTAATTAAAACCACTCCCTTTTTCCATCAAATAAAGGTATGTACCGAGATCATATTATTCAGCCATTGATTTTCAGCCATTCAGTCATTGATTTTAGCCATTTGATTCATTTTTATTTCCTTTAAAATTCACTATAAATAAAATTTTTTAACTAAAAATTAGCTTCGTGCCTAATTATAATAGTTCCAAATCATAGTTCTATTATAATTTAAACTTTATAAATAGAAAATATCTCCCCCAATCATAAACAAGGAGAGAGAAAGATATAGCCTGTCTTGAAGAAAGGTCGAATGAATAATAAGGCTGTGGAACATGACGGATCGATTCTTGGGGAGATTTTCACTCAACGACGTCGTCCGATCGCCATGGGAGCTCCCGGCGACAATTCCTTACGCTCAATCTCTCTCGTTCCCATCCAAATTCATGTCCTACATACGAGCCCTGAACACAGCTCCGCTCTCCATCCCTCCTCCCACTCCTCTACCCCTATGATCCCCCGATTCACCCTCCCCTCACCTCGCCCATCCCCCTGGGACCTCCCTCCTCCCGAAATAATCCTTCTTTTACGCCTACGCTCCTCCCCGTAGATCTTACATCTCCGGCCTCCCTTCCTATCGCTCCAACTACCCTCCTATCCCCGCCGTCGTCCCAGACCCCGATTCACCATCCGCCTACACCGACCCAACAAAAGCTGCCGTTACCATCACTCCCTCTTAGCTCCGCTTCCCATCTCCCTCTCCCCAACTTTTCCTATACCTATTACAAGCGGCTATTACACTCCGCCTTCGCCCCAGATGCATGAGACACGCATTTCTATAAACTGTACCCAAGTACTTCAATCTGCAAGCAAAATCACTAGCTACTCTGTCCAAGCAAAGGTTATTACTGTCAATATTATATTAGGATTCAGATTCTGCACACTGCAAAAGCCCCCAAATGAGTTTCAACCAAAATCCCTGATTTTATATATCCTTTAACCCAACGTTGCATTCTGGAAGATATTGATCATGATTGAAACATTCTTGAAAATGCAGACGCATGGAAAATATAGATTAATTTGTCGTGCATTTCATCTCTCTTGAACCTTAGGTACATAGAGAAATTAATAGGCACTATAATTCTTAAAATTTAAATAAAAATCTTCTTAAGCGCTATTAACGGAGGATATAAGTCAAGGCTCCACTAAATATCGTATGAGAATTGCTCTCGTGTACATGTTCTTACTGCGGATTTCACTATCGCGACTATAATAGACATCAATTGCGAAATAAATACGTCCACGAACAATATTAGATTACCATCATCACTGTTAATTCTTTAGATCAGGCATGTGTGTAATTTCTTAGAAGGATTTACAATAACGTATCACTTATTCAAGGATATAAAAGCGAATTATAATATGGTGCTTGCGACAAAAACATGTGAGATAATATATTTTTGCACCTTATTCCTTATAAAGAATATAATATATTACTCGCACTCGTATATGAGTTAAAAGGAATGAACTGAAACAGTTGATAGAAACATATAGTATACTTTAAACTTGGAACTATATAAATCCTCGGCGTTAACCGAGGTAAAACTAAATATTTTCTGAAATGTGTTACAATCTTACACCATAGTAATCTAAAATAAGATCACTTTCCTCAATCCGAAAATATGTTCCTCGAATCCTAGCCTAGTAACTTAAATTTTTCAATGCCATTAAATCTAACGCATAATCACTTTTCATTTAATATCACTTATTTTTGTTCGTCCATTTTCGTAGTACAGAAAGTGGCTGGGGTTGCTGTACGAGAGGTTTTTCCGCTGTGGACCTGAATGAACTTGTTCTCTCTCACCTTCTCCTCATCAAAATCCCAATCCCATCCCGGCGTACCCCTTCTTTTCTTCCGAGCCTTCTTTTCCCTTACCTTAAAAAAGGAGCCCTTTCCCTCACATAAATGACTTCTTCTAAATCACTTCCCTCTCCGCTTTGTTCCCATCTCCCCTTTCCTAATCCATTCCCTCAGCCCCTATACCTATCTCAAGTTCGCTCCCAGGACCTCCCACGCTCTCGCTCTCAGCTCTTTACACTTCTCTCCCCTCGAAAACCCTGCTAAACCCTATCTTCTCTCTTTTGTTCTTCTTCTCACCTGGTTGTTCTGAGACTCTCCCATCGGCCACCCTAACCCCCTTTACACACACCTCCCCTTAATTCCCTTCTTCCCTCTCTTTTGCCCTTTTTCTTTTCCCCCCGCAGTCCCTCCGTCCCCGCCCCGCTCTTTTCTCCCTTCCTCATCGAGTCAGCGGTCCTCGCACACGCCTACGGGTCGGCGAAGGAACATGACCCGCGACGTCTTGCCAAGCCCCCCTTCCATTTTGTTAGGTGTGTTTCCCTGTTCCCCCGCTACGACGCGACGGTCCACTAAAATCAGAAAAGGAGCGACCGCGTATCCTCATGGCTCGGGTTTACTTAAGCATGGGGACATCCGCCCCGGGGAGAAAGACCGCCAATGAACTTAAAAGACGGGCGCTCGGAGTGGTTTTTCACAAGAACCTTGTATGACCGGTCAATTTTATGAAGACACGAAGCGTTTCTCTGATTTTCCGTTGCGAGGACGAGGAAAGATACTTACAATGGTGTAAGATGGAGAGTACATGAGAATGAGAGTACATGAAAATGGAGAGTAAACTTTTATTTAAGGAGAGAAAGAAAGAGAAAAAGCATCCAGAATTGAGAACTAGTTATAGGTAAAGAAAATTATATAATTAGAATAGAGTTTGGAAATAAGTAAAGACTCTGACATTAAAAGGAGGAAGCATTTTTCGCGACTGAAAGAAAAGGTATGAATAAAAGATCAGTGGAAACAATGGAGTTTGGTATTGTATGGCTTAGGCAGAAGGATGCTAAAAAAGGGAATGCAAAAAGGTTGAATGTCTGGAGATGCGAGCTTGAAGGAAAGTGATGAAAGTGAGTTCCACGGGGAAAGGAAATACGGACAAAGGTATTAGATATTGTGGTTGAAAACAGAAAGCTGGTGGTGGCTGATAAATAAAGCACAAATCAGAACATTTCCAGGGATTTTAAAGGGGATTCGCTTGTTGAAATATATTAATAAAAAAGGAAACTTTGGTGAACTGGAATGAAGAAGCATGCATAAAGGATAAAAAATATTATTTAACGAAAAATAGTTAAGTGCGAGACTCAGAGAATAATGAGAGTCGAATGATTGTTTGATATTTACCCCCAGAAATATAAGACATTTCTGGAAAACCTATCAATCTACACGAAATATTATTATTGGTTAATTAATGACTAACTTATTAACAAGAAACGTCAACATTTTAGAACAAAATAGTCATTGACCTAATTGACTTAGACATTATATCCAGTAAAATACAGGCTTCAACTTACAGTAATTAAGATATTATTAATACATAGCTATAGTCTAGCAATCATTTTAAAATTTCATGCATAGGAAGTAAATGCTTCTGCTGTTGTCATACACATGAGCAAAATAATGCATAATAATAATAAGCAAAAATCATATGATGAGAAAAATAATCAGGTGAATTTTCTAGCAAAAAATATTCAAATATCGCAACATGGGTTGAGAAGTTACTTCATTATTGAAAAGAAATCAAGTATGCTTTTATATGGAGCCAGCAGTTGAATTAATTGTAATTATGCAATGAAGGAGGGCACTAGAAATAATCTAAATTTGACGGTGTTCCCGGAAAGATATAAAGAAGGAATACTTTGACCAAGTCATCTACCAAAAAGTTAACAGATAACTGAAAGTAAAATAAGACTATATGCAATCAAAACGAATAGAAAAAAAATCATGGAGGATTTTTGTGGCATTAAAGCCTGAAGAAATTAACGTCAAATCCCAGCTTGACTGTGGTAAGTGTATCAAATGGAAAGTCTGAACATGAGATGCCATAGAGTAGTGAAAGTTAGAAAAAATATCCTAGCATCGATAAATACTCTTAATGAGTACCAAACATAACAGATTGAAAACATGGTAAAATATTACCTAACCTGTCATTTCAAGCTCAAGAAGTGGATGTATTAAAGGAAATGCTCCATTAGTAAATATTTTCATCCAAGTTCAAGATTGACAACGGCAGACCAAACGTGGAAGGAAAATGCATGTGTCATGTATGCTGTACTACATTTATCAAACTAGCGTATACATATATATTTTTTTTCATTCAAACATGAAATTCCACCATACGGCGAACAAATATTCATTCACATGGAAATAGATATGAGGAAAAGGGATAGGAAAACATATAAATGACGAGCACAGGAGAGGTGGGGAAGGTGGAATCAAGAAGATCACAAGCGCTAAAATGTATATATATATATATTTGTTTTCCAGTACATATACTTTGTTTCCCAGTCTGACCTGAAGAAGGCCTCGGAGTAGGCCGAAAGCTTAAATCATCTACAGTGTGAGTGTCCTTTTACGTGTTATCTGTTTTATTCTGTGTTCTAATGTGCCGTCCAAAAGTTATATATATATATATATATATATATATATATATATATACAATATATATACACATACATATGTGTTCAATGAATACACTATTTTGATAAATTTAGTTTTATAATTGATAATTAAAGTTATGGAATAGCTTGATAAATACCTAAATGCTGTGCTAAAAAGTGAAAGCATCTTTAAATTTTTGGCCGTAATTGTTAAACGGAGGTGGCGAAAATTTGGGAATTTCCTCTCGGGCGAGGAGAGAAGAGCATGAAGACTTGCTGAAACCGCACCTCTAAGTCCTTAATGCCTTCACTCCAGATTGCCAATAGCATAGGCTGAAATTCTTGGTTTTCCAAGATCCTTAAAGTATCTCCCCCTCCTGAAATATTTAACTTAAATCTACTTGATAAAACCGGCCATGACATAATAAAACAACAACGCATGCATCGCAGAAAGCAATATCTCGTTTAGAGTGATCCATAATGGAGCATGCTTTATCACCTCCCGTCCTCAACTCTGCCCCATGTTTACCCTAAATTTCCCCGTGTATCTACGCACTCTTACATATATACCACACCTCATATTTACAAGCGATCGATACACACTTCCTACCCCTTTCCCTTGAGTCCCCCCGGCTACGCTATGCATTGTTATCCCTCCCATCGCATCCCTACTCTTTCACCGGACTCATCCTCTCTGTCGTCCTCCTTGAAGAAAAAAAGAGAGAAATTCTTTCTTTCACTACCTCCTCCTCCAAAGTGCCGCCATGTCTCCCACCCATCCGCTTCCTCCCTCCTTGCCCTTGTGGCGGCCCCCTCTTCCCTCACGTGACTTAAAGACTGTCGGAGACGGGGAAGTTGGGGGCGGAGAGGGAGGTTGATAGAACCGAACTCGGTCCGTGGAGCGGGCTCCAAACCTTTGTTTTCCAAGCCACTCTCTCCCCCATCACAAACTCACCCTCTCCTCCTCTTCTACCTCCAGGCGATCTCCCACCCGCTACCGCACCTCCTCCTGAAAAATCTTCCCCGCTCCCCTCTCCGCAATCCATTTCCATCGCCGTTCCTCCCCTTGATCTCATACGCGCTCCCCCCCCCATTCGCCCCGTTCGTCCCCGCACCTTCCCTTCCCTTTTTCGGGCGTTGGCTCGCTCTAGGTCGGTTGGGCCCCCGCATCTTTCGTCTTATCCCTCCCTCCTCCCTTCCTCCCAACCTTCGCTCCTCCCCCCACCCAAATTCCTCCTTTCTCGCAACCCCACCGCGCTCTGTTCTCCTGCCGTTCCCTGAATTCTCTCACGAGAATCGGCTGCAAAGTGGCGAGACACTTTCCCCCTCCGAGAGGAGCCGCACCTCTTTTATTACCTCCCGGGGGCTATCGTGAATTTCTTGGCGCTCTTCCCTGGCGCTTCGCGGGATTTACTTATTTAGTCGGAACGGTCGGGGAAGAGGAGCTCACCGGGGAACGAGGAACAATAGCTGCACGTAGTTTGTGGATTAGCAACCCGTAGATTTTGTCAGGGGAATAATCTAATCCTCACGGGCCAATTGGTGCCCAGTAACTCGGAATGTTTCTCTCCGAATGCCTTCTCCCAGATCCCAGAATGCTGAGTCCCAGATGAATTTAGAAAATTAGGGGCGTAACAGGATTAGTGTTATCCGGTACACAGAATGTGATTATTTGTGATTTTATGAGTAATGTAAAAAAGAGCTATCTACAGGGTGAGGCAACGTAGCTTCCTTTTTTACAAAGCAAAACCCCTTTAAAATCTGTACCTTCAAAACTATCCCCTAAGATCTGATTTGTTACTGTAGCGATCAGCAAAAACTGTTCGAGATCTCTTTTAAAAGTTATATAAATTAAGCGTACATGTAGTACTGGGGTACAGTAAAGCTCCAATTATCCGAATCAATCGACACCGGACCCCATTCGGATAATTGGAGTTTTATCCGGAGGAAGGGTTCAAAGAAAACTACAAGAAAAATGAGAAAAAGCTATAAATTAACTGATTTAAAAGAAGTGACACTTTGGCATGTTAACCGTACATCGCTTGTAAATACCAACGAAAATACTGCAACTAAATCAACTTCTGCCAATGAAAATTCTTAAACTTTGTTTGTTGCAGTTTTCATTGATTTCCTCGAATAACTTCCATCTTCACGCTCAAGGACTGACACAAAATTCACAATTGTAGTTTTGTTCTTTTTAATGTTCGAAATCACTAATTGTCCAACACCGCACTGCTCTACTAACTTTTTTCCCGTAACTCCCTTATCCGATTGCTCTATGATTTCGAGTTTGTCCACTAAAGATAACACAACACGTTTTCTCTTCGAAGCCATGGTGAACAATGATATGCACTCTCAAAGAAAACAACAAATCGGCGCATAAAAACCCCACATAATCAACAAGCAATCAAAACAAGCAGTGGCAGATTGCCGGTAGCACTGCAATGCACTAACCCCTCCTGGGCTGGGCCTATTCGGTTTCTAAAACTACAACATGAGACGGTGGCTAAAGCGATTCGGATAGTTGAAGTTCGGATAATTGGAGTTCTACTGTATTTCATTTGTTTTGAAAATATGGAGACAAATGAATGGATGGTGAATGAATAAATGGACTCATGACTTGAGTCCTGGCTAAAATTTCACGCAAAACTAACCTATCCAGAGAATGGTAGCTGTAATATTATGATATATCTAGTACCTCTATTGTGAAAGCCACTTTAAGGCAACTGGGTATTCGAAACCATTTATTTGAAATAAGAACCTGTGGTAAGAAAAGAATTTAATGATGGGTGATAACTTTCCGTACGCTTCTCTACCAGCTGTTCCGCAAAACACGAGGTATGTTCTTCGAAGGAGAACAATTGCGTGCACCGGTGTCTCGAACATTCATGATTCACTGCCCCGCACTTATTAAACCTCAAGGCTATTTGTCTCCAGGAGAGATGTGTTACCGCGTATGTGCTTGCCAGTGGGTAGATCTTACAAATTTAGGCCGATGAAATAACAGCTTTTTCCACATAGAGTATTACCGCTGGGGAATTAACAACCGCGATTGGTGAAATATTTGCCAATGTATCCATCTCCCGGAATTAGGTAGGAAAATAATATTTGGATTTTGTTGTATGCTAGGCGTATAAAAATAAATGAGAAACATTCGTAAATTAATCAGTGTGCTAGTGAATTGACTTCTATTGCATAAAATTCAAAAATTACTAGTTTTCAGACAGTTATGTCATTCAAAACCTCCAATTTTGAATGTATTTATAGATTATTAGTGGAACAAGCCGGTTACATATTTAATGAGTTTATATTTTACTGGTCACTTATAAATGAATGAATTGAATGGCTTAGAACAGGATTAATCTCTTTCAAATTTTTCCGTAAGGGTTGACAGTGCTACTCTGACAGTTTGATATAAACCTCCAACCCAAATAGAATGGAAGCTTTAATAAAATTAATAGACATGACATTTGATTAGAATATTTGGATTTAGGCCGACTGTTGGACCACGTTTGATCAAAACTATTCGAATTTTCCGCTGTAAGTTTGGAAAACCCTATTGTAAAATGGGGCGGAGGAAAAAATTGGAATTGACATCATTTTTAAAAAGTACGTGTATATTGGCCCCGCCTTTTGCGAATATTTTATATGAAGCAAGGTATAACTCGGATATTTTATCATTTTCCCTGTTCATGTGAGGGATACCATTCTGTTAGTAATGAAAAATTATTCATCTCCGATTGTGTATGAGTGCACGATATTCGAGGGGGAAAATACGTTAAAGTTTGGCTGCAACCATATAACGGTAGGAAAGAATTACCAACCAACAAAAAGACGGCTTAGCAATAGGCTCTCCGCTTTCCCCGCTACTAGCAGACATTTTCTTGGACAATTTTGAGCAAATATTGTTTTTCTCAGATCATCCCCTCATCAAAAATATTCTCTGTTTGTATAGATATGTTGATGACGTTTTCTGCGTCTGGACGGGTTCCGAAAGACAGTTGGAAATTTTTTCAATTTCCTCAATTCCAGAGACAAACATATAAATTTTACCAAGGAATTAGAAGTGGATGGATCCCTCAACTTTCTGGACTTGAATATTACCATTAAAAACAATAGTTTTAATTTTTCTATTTTCAGAAAACTGTATTATACGGACCATGTCATACACTATAATTCTAGGCACTATTTCGCTCAAAAATTATCGGCCTTTCACGCCATGATACACAGACTATGTTCTATCCCCTTGTCCAAAGAAAACACTCTTAAAGAACTAAAGATCATTAAACAAATTGCAGTGAACAATGGGTATAGAGAAGATTTAATTGATACCCTTTACCGTAAGAAACTATCCCGTTTAGCAAAGTTATCCATAAATAGTTCACCCACATACACAGAAAACCAGCCAAAGTGGCGGATATTCCCTTTTCTTGGTCACTTATCATTAAAAGTACAAAGAATTCTTCCAAAGGAAAAAGTGAGACCGGTCTTTTACAATAAAACTAATTTAAGCAACATGTTATGCCACACGAAGCACCACGTTGGGCCCCTACACAAAAGTGGAGTATACGAACTCCGCTGCAAAGACTGCAACCGGATATACTTAGGCCAGACGGGGAGGAAATTTGAAACAAGAATAAAGGAGCAGCGAGCTTGCTTTAAAAATAATATCTCCGCGTCACTCTTCGCCAAGCACTTGAGAGATTGTGGCCGCAGCAGCGATTTCACCCCCGAATTTCTACACTTTGAGAAGAAAGGCCACCCTCTCGATGCGCTGGAGCAGTTGGAAATCCTTCAACACACGAATTACGGGGAAGATGTTTTGACCAACGATTTTCTTTACCCTTCACATTCCCCGTTATTGTTTTTTCCATCACCCCCTTCCAGCTCACCTGAAACCAAATGAGACTTTTTCAACAATGTAGCGACTCCTCCCAACCCGCTACTGAGTCACCTAACTTATTACTAAGTGCCGTTCTCCCAGTTCATAATAATCATTTCCCTAATCCTCTGCCAACTAATCTGATGTCAGGTGGGCTTTTTGCAACATTGTATTGACCATATCCTTCCAGCTATTTATATAATATTATCCGCCTCAAACCATAGACTTTTAGCCCCCCTCTTCTTAGCTCAACCAATCCTTTCTTTCCTCCCTCCTCTTCCCCTCCGCCCAGAGATATGTATATATACGGTGTTGGACTTGTTTATTTTTACCTGATGATGTTATGTTATAACGAAACCTGGGTAGTAAAAATTAAAAAGTTTATGTGGAAAAGTAAAGTGGTTTGATTATTAAAAGTCAGTATGAAGATTTTCCACCAAGTTACGCCAGAAACTCTTTTATTTAAATAACTTTCAATTTAAAATAACAAACAATTCTACAAATTTCTCAAGTTTGTATTCAATTTTTGTCGATTGAAAATATCCGATAAAAATATGTCAAAAGCGTTGTTGTGGTAAATGCTGTTTTAAAGAGAAAACCAATCAAGTGCGACTGCTACCTTGATCAACTCATACCCTATATCAATATACTTTTTATCAAATTACACTTGCTGAACACATAAATTTCCGGTGAATCCAACCACGCGTTGACTAGATGTCAATCATTTGGGAATATATTTTCTGCTACTTTCGAGTAATCCCGAGTTAAAATAATTGATATGATAAGATTTCTTCAGATATTTTTACATTACGTTGTAGTCCCTGAGGCAACCTAAACGTATGCATAACCATATAATATTCTATACAACTGCACAAGTGAATTTATTATAAATAGAATTATTTCCAATAGGTGCTTGGTCCTCACGCAAGATGTTGAATTTTTTTATATTTTTCGAGATGGATTGGTATTTCCAATGCCAACATTTTGAACTGCAGTAAATCTATAACAAAGCATATGCGTGACAAAGCTTTCTCTCTCTTTTTAGCTGTAAATCAACACTCTGTGACGTTTAACAACGAGGTATTCACGGCTGAAGCGTAAATTGCTCTTTCAAAGACGGGAAATTATCGTGTCCGTAAATTTGAGACCACTAGATTTTTGGGAGCTTTTGTTGTTTTGATGCAATCGCGGAGCTGTAATAAAGAATTTTGCCATCATCGAACAAATAACCGGGAAATATTTCAAAGAAAAATTTAATAAAAAGAGGTGTTTCGCGTTGGTAAAAACCTAGGGTTGAATACACGCCATGATGAATGTGAGAGCTTTCTCATAATAAACAAATTTCAGAATTAAAACATGAAAAAGAGAAAAGTTTCCTGTCTCGCGAAGTATTGTTTTAAATGAACAGAAATCGTCACCCAATTACTCTAAATCCAGCGTTGGCAATCACTTGAGGCACCAATTAAACTTTCATGTAATCACCAGCTCCCGTTGGTTGAACGACACAGAGGGAATATCTGCCATCAAGTCAAATTGGTAAATGAGAGTGAATACCATATTGCGACAGTGCATTGAAATTGAAGGGAAAAACATGTAAATGTCCTCTAATGCTACTAGATAATTAATTTTTTGCACTATTTTTTGGTGATGATATTTTCGCTTGAACGGAAAGGGGGCATCCAAAATCAAGGCGCTGTACCCCTCTCGCCTTTTTACCTGTATCTAACTGCCTCGCCCGCCACATACCATGTCAAGCTCAACAAAGTCAATCTCCTCTCCCTTGGATTGTCAATTAAAATTTTCTTTCTCCCTCAGCCCTCACTCTTCTCTCTCAATCTCTCCTTACCTGCCATCGAATCACTTATATTATATGTTCTCTTTTTTCACCACTCCTTCCTTACATTCTCACACAAACTTCCTTTCCTCTTCCCACCCTGTCCTCAAGATATAAAGAGATGGAAAATCAAACACCCTAAAATTTACTTGCGTAATAATAGATTTTTGCGAAAAGTTCTTTTGTAAGCGAACGTGATCCCCTTTAACTATTTTTCGCTGGAAAAAATTAAGTGCCACTTGATATTTGGGCATGGGAGACTTCAATGTGAGACTTGCTATAGGGATCGTTCAAAACCTTTATATTTTTAGGCGGAATACCTGAAAGAATTCATTTCACTTCGTTCAGTTTCGTTGAATCTTAAAGCGTATTTAAAATAATTGGAAAGTTTCATCTTAGATGTACGTTGATTTTAGGGATGAAATGGTAGAGAATAGAACGCTCGACATCTAATTTGTGTGCATGGGTTTGAACTTGAATGATATTGAATTGTATGGCATTCGACTCAACTTTATGAAACTTCATGATAAAATTTGCAAAATAAAAGTTTGAATTCGTCGATTATTTGGCAAAACCGGTCGTTTAAAATAAAATTCATTGAAAATTACAAAGTTTTTTTTTTCAAATTTCTCGAATCACATTTCTTGACTGACACCCAAGCTTACTCAACAATTAATGACATTTTGGTCCCCAACACTTTCTAGTCAAATATTCAGTTATCGCCATAGAGTTAAGTACCTTCTCTACCGTCCTCTTCTTCCGCCATGACGTTCGGCTTCCGCACCCCTGGTAAGAGGCGAATTTTTCCCGACCTTGTTAAAATGATCTAGTTGGTTATTGCAGTTGTTGTTTTTATATGCGTTTTTTAATTTTACGCTGATCTGGTTCTAACGTCTTTATAAATTTTACAAAAAACTGTTCTTGGGAATATATCATTTTGATATTATTTCAACATTCAATTTTGTTAGTGAGAAATGCCTATAAGAGCCTCAGATCTCGACGAGCCGGAAAGTGCGCGAAAATTACGGAAAGGGTACGAAGACGTTTTCGATTAAATCAATGTAAAAATGATCTTTAAGAGTAGTGTGTACGTTTTAGGTGAGGTCTAAGATAATTTCCTTTCCTACGGCTTCACTTTGGTCGATATTTGCTGTGGAATGCGTCACCTTGATTCGATTAGTCGAGTGATCTCGAGCCGGGGATGAAGTCAAGTGGTTTTTCGAGCTATCCCCAAAAGGAACCTTCATTTCTTGCGAGAGCCTAGAAATGCACAAGGCACCTTCGCCTTTTGAGATCAAACGGAACCATTAATAACCAACCCGCCCACCTCCACACCCCCCTACCACTAGCCCCACCCCAAGATTAGCCAACAAACAGAATTCAAACGGCTCCACCTCCGCCTCATTTGTTCCTAAAAGGCCCCGCTTCCCCGAGATTATAACTCGTGCAAGGGCACGGGAGAAGCGGCGAGGGAGGGAGATGTATCCAGGAATGGAATCGGGAAGTCAAGGGGTGGGATGGTTAGGGAGCAAGAGGGAGGAGAAGGAAGGTGGAGAGATCGCTGCGATGAGTATACCATCGGAATGACATATAAAATCGATGTATTTCAAAACGGGACCCATGTTTTTACGAATCGACTTCTATATTACCAGTTAGGCAAACAAACTACAACTTATTATTACAACCGACAACACGTCTTTGAATTCGGGTGTGAACTATGGTAAAATAAAATGATTTATTTTCACATTGATCGGCACATTTCGTTCACATATCATCATCTTCTTAAAGGCATTTACGTGAAAGCGAGCAATGAGTGCGGCATTTCCCGTCAGAGTATATCATTTAAAAATACATGACAGGTGATTTGAGAAAATTTAAAAGTTTACAAAGCAACATTTTAATTTTTCCTTCCCGAAAATCAATTGTTTCCTTGTCGTTTTAAAATGATATCTGAGCGATTTTTAACAAAAACGATAGTTACCTTTCTTCCTTTGAAGATTATGCAGAATTGTGTGACCTCTCTGCATGTTTCAAGGCTTTTAAAGATTTTTTTAAATTTATGAACTATTTTGGAAACGAATTTTTTTATTATTTTCCTTTTAAAGACTCATGATAGACTACTGGTCGCATAAAATTAGATATCCATCTCTTTCACCGAATGGCATTCCCTTTCCGCATGAGAAAGCTGCTTAAAATCGAAAAAAATGTCAAAGTTCTTATAGTACGGTAGAACAAAGCTCATCGTAAGCTTCTCAATAGCGAAAGACCAAACTCTTAAGCCTATAAGGGACCCCAAGAATCACGTTTTATAGCTTTCAAGCGCACCTGATTCTGAGAAATTTTCAACACGCCTTGCACTCACCCGTCCCTTTATAAGCATTCTCGAAGCTTTCCCTCCTCTGCACTGCTTCTTTGGTAGCGCGTATTTTAATTGCGCGTTAATTATGAATGCAGGGAGTTTGAACTTCAAATGGGGAATTTACCAAAACACAATATTTAATGAAGCCCAAAGCAAAGTAAATATCACACATAACCCCAAGCGAATACAGGTAAGACTTATTTATATATTTGATTTATGTGCAAAAAATTATTTATACGATTTATTTATGAGCATATGAGATCGAGATAAAGGACAGTTAAACTAGTTGCATATTTCCACGTTGTATTAATATGCTAAAAGAGTTTTAATTCAAACAAAATATCAGCGTTTGTTATACAGTTTTCTTTTCTATCTCTGACAATGATGGTCCAGTTATTTAATTTGAATATAGAAAGAACTACATTGGAAAAGAAAATATCCATTATGGAAAGGCACTGCGCCTGACAACTTTTTTGTGAAGTTCGAAATCATAGCAATGATGAGGTTTTTTGGACGGAATATCTTTTGCTGAGTGACATTACCTTAGGGCAGACGTTGAAATAAATAAATAAATAAATGAATAAATAACGGAAGAAATGCTTGGGAAAGAGGTCGTCTTTCCAGTCTGCCAGCTTCGCCCTCCCTGCCGCTCTTCGGAAGGACTGCTCGTCACTATCTCGTTTCCCTCTGTCACATCCACGACCGCGAGCGTGCTCACGCAACCGGAAGGCGGGAAGCACCCGCGACTCCCGCAGTGCGAAGCTGCCTCCGTTGTCGGATACCTTGCAACCGAAAGGGTGGGTGGATGGAAAGGGTACTCGAGGGATGGCATCGGTGGGGTAGGAGAGTAGGTGTAGGTGAAGTAGGAGATGGAAGAGAAACGCGACCACGTTGTCGACGACCGAGCGTCCGATATCCGCGAGAATGTGGACCTGAGACAGCACATGAAACGCAAGAAATTTCATGGAGCCGTGCAACGTCTTATAGCCGAGGCGGGCACTGATCAGTACTTCCTACCGAGTGAAGTTATCAGGAATTCAAGCCTCCATACCTCCCTCGGCTGGTCAGTCGAAGTAGGATCCCCGCCATATCGCCCGAACTGGCACTGGATTTAATCCATTTAATGATTTTACTCTTTTCCTCTTCTCCTTTAGTCAGGGCAGAAGTAATCACGGGATTGGCAAGCTCGATTTTCCCGGACGTCATGTTTAATATTTGTTCCTTAGAGTTTTCTCGGGTCGACCATGTTACGATTAAGGATGAATGGCATTCATTTCTATTATTAGATGTCGAAAGTGGTATTATATCTCGTGACAAGGTGCTTAATTTACTGTTTGCATATAATAATAATAAAACTATTGCCTGCGACGGACCGTAGCGATAGGAAATCATGCATTCATATAAAAATATTCCTTGCAGTTCAAAAGCTCAGTAAAAAACTCTGTTTAAATTGTATGCATTAAGGGCTCAAAAATGTAGCTTACAGTTTGATCAAAATTTTTTAACAATAAAGGAGTTCACCTAAATTTAATTCTGTTCGAGGAACGTATTCCGTTTTGAGGCGGGAGGTCTGCATCAGCAGCAAAGTCTCTATGCCGTTCAAAGCATCCTGTTAACTTCAATCTCCCGGATCGTCGGCTGTCGATGCCATCCATACCCTCCCTGGCTTCACTCCTCCAGTTCGAAATATTTCTACCTTGCGCATAGTGAAGTCCTTGAGATATCACGTAGTATACCGCTATATTCCATAGACATGTGTCTCAGGATATTGAACGAGAAATATTTTTTTCCTATACCCTCCTTGCGTCGTGATGTCTCCTCCCCCAAAAATGCTCCCTTGATAGGAAGTAAATCTTCGATGAACCGTCAAGCGATACACCCGATATCGGCTTCATAAAGCTCTTTTGAAAAGGTTTATCGTAGGGTGTACTGTAGGCATGCATCGTTGGAAACAAATGCAATCTGATGCGCAGAAATGAAAATGCATCGAAGCACTCAAACATATTCCTTCCATCTCGCATTCTTTCGATTTTTGAACAAGATGCGCTCAATTGCATTCGCCCTATATTTTACACTGCAGTGAGTTGTGCCAAATCAGTGTACATTTTATATAACGTAAATAACAACTTAAACCCAAATTTATCTGAAAATATTTTAGGATATATTACGTTTTTGTTTACTTACCATAAAAAATAACGAAACAATTTCAAACCTTGGACTTGACTTAAATGAATAATAGTAATTTTCAACTGAAAGAACATGATTTCATCCACATTGATAGAAAAAATGAATACATATATATGCATCATAATACATCACCTGACTCTTGCAAAAACCATTTTTAAACAGTAATACGTATCAAGCAAATAAATTAATTTCACGTAAAATCTATTTTATACTATGTATGTGCAATTTGTTGATATTATGCCAATTATTATTCCCTAAAAATACTCAATAACAATAGTGTATTCATTTATTAATTTATAGTGTAAATATACTGCAAAAAATTCAGGTACACATTCCTGAGAGTATTAGATTATTAATTTACCGGCTACTCAAAATGGACAGTTCCAATAATTTACAAAATGATCTTGTCCTTTGGAAACATTTACTTCTCCAGGTACTCTTTAAATAGAGAATGAATGTAAGTATAGCATTAGTGTTTAACAATTTTCTAAACATGAGCCGTAGATATTATGTTAAACTTCTGCCATAAGCGTACGCATCCCCTCAAATTCGTGCTTAGAATTCATTTTAGGGATTAACACATTTTATAAACGAGGTTTTGACAACGCTTTATTCCTATTCATAACTTTGTTTAATTTAATTCGGAAACATAACCGATATGGTTACCGTATACCGTACGGTCTTGGCTATCTCTTTTTCTATCTCACTAATATCATTTATGATATTATTCTTACGTAATTTTTTTCACAGTAATACTAACTCATAACCGATGACTAAAGTTTCCATGCATAAATAAAGCACCACCAATCAACAAATGTACTTTTACCATTTAAATATTCTTCCCCTCTTAATTAAAATACTGTTTTTGCTTACTTAGTTATTTCTTATTTTATTTAGAGACAATGATTTAGCAGGAATGGCATATGGTAATAATTTTTTTATAGTATACAACATAAAAATGGAGTAATTCGAGGAAATACACAGCAGAGAACGGTCACTCGTAATAAAGGTCCCGGTACTCACTTCGTCTCCAGCAGAGAGACATTGATGGGTCTGTGCGAAGGCGACTATTAAAGGGGTAGCAGGTGGCATATGATAGGAAGGTGAATCAGAGGGAGGGAAGGGAAGGAGCAGGATGCAAGGAAAAATATCTCTCTATATATCATGTATCTAAAAATCTATCTAAAGATCTATCTAAAAAATACTAGTATGTCAGAATATAAGGACAGTGTATATATTTTCTCCGAAACAATTCCTTGCTTTTGTTCACACATTTGACAACTCGCCACTCTCTTTGTATTAATAATCACTGATTCTATATAGGGTGTGGCAACATAACTTCCTTTTCTCAAATGCAAAACGCTATCAAAAAAGGAAGTTATGTTCCGCACCCTGTATAATTCCGTTCCTTTCAATTTCATAGAAATCTACTTCTACATAAAAAAAATCCTTCATTATCCCATTTTCCTTAACCTACCTACCTCCGTTTACAATACTGGCTTATGCAAACGCAAAATCACCAAATTTGGGCTAAACATTTGGTCAAAACTCCACTTGGAATCACCACCCACTAGTTAATTACCACCTGACAGGAATAAAAAGAACTTATTTCTTTCCTTTTACCTTCCATTCCTCTGACCGCCTCAAGCCCTCACCATTCTCCCATTTCGAAACGACCATAACTTCTTATTTTTCATCTTACTTAACTGTACTGCATTTGTTAATTGCTCTTGAGGCATCGAGGAAAGCTCAGTGAGATGCTAGAGGGTGAGCTTCCTAAAATTTCTTATTCCCCAGCCTTGGGAATCATTTTGCCAAAAATGGCGGGCTCAGAAACGTGATGAAAAGGTTGACTCTCGCAGGATGCCACTTGCCACTAGGTCGATTGAACCCTTGTGGATTCTAACTGATTGAAGTCCGTCACTCTTGACTATCAACGTGTGATGCGATACGAAATTTAATTGCATTACTTTTGGAACGCAACCTGTACCTGTACTTGTCATTCCTCATAACACATAATCGGACGACAGGACTACATTAAGCCCCTCAAGTTAGTAAGCTCAGGTCAGTCTGACCTGAAGAAGACCTAATAGAAGGCCGAAAGTATAAACTATCTTAAATTTGCGTGCTCTTTTACATTTTTTTCAACGTGTGTGTGGGTGAATGTAACGTTGAAACACAGACGAAACTGTTGTCAGAAAAACAACCAACGCGGTGATATCCCGGGAATGGAGAGTCATTCATCTGAACGCCACGAAAATCTACGATCCAATATATTACGGATGTATGCAGCTGTAACTAAGTGAAGCCTGAAACTATAAAGTTTAGAGTATTAAAATATGAGGTGTATTTGAGGTAATAAGTTTACAATAGTTATTCATCTTGATGATTTTCTATCCTACCAAAAATCGAAAACCGAAGGCCAGCGTTGTTCTAGTTTTTCTTTAAGTCCATACATACAGGGTTCGTCCGGAAAATAAGTGTACTGAGCTCAGGAAAAAAAATTATGACACTTTTACATATCTTAAGCTAATATTCCTCAAAATAGGACCCTTGTGAGTCGATACACTTGTTCCAGCGGCGTTCCCATTCCTGGAACGCTCCCGCGAAGGCATCATCGGGAACCTCTCGAAGACACGTCGTCACGTCCTCTTTGACGGCGTCCAAAGTCCCGTATCGCGTTCCTTTCAAACTCTTCTTTATCTTCGGGAACAGAAAGAAGTCCGGTGGTTTGTGGATCATTTTTGCAGTGATCCGCAAGTTGTGTCGCGATTTCCAAACGATTGAGTCTTTCATCATCACTGAGCACTTTCGGCACCAACTTTGCACAAATTTTTCGCATCTGTAATTGGTCCCTAATAATCTCGTGCATTATTGTGTTTGGCACATTACACTGCTCTGCTATCATGCGAACACTAAAACGACGATCAAAGTTCAGTACATCGCGAACTTTTCGCACATTTTCGTCGGTGAGTGTCGTTGATGGGTGTCCAGGCCGTGGATCGTCGTCGACCTCTTCTCTGCCCTCCACGAACATCTTGTGCCACCGAAAGATCATGTTTCTGGACATGGCTGACTCCCCGTAAGCCTGGTTAATCATACCGACAGTTTCGGTAGACGATTTCCCAAGCTTTACCACAAATTTTATGGAATAACGCTGCTCCAAAAACTTCGGCATCGCGTTCCGTGACGTGGGTCGAGCGTGGAGGTTCGCGTTAACAGAGCTCCTCACTACACCACAGCTCAGAGCCGACTGCCTTTTTCAGCGTCGCTTGCCAACATACCCCCTTCCAATCGCAGCCCGTCAGAGCGGTGCTGGGCGCGCCTGAAGCGGCGGGAAAAAATCAGTACACTTATTTTCCGGACAAACCCTGTAGTTACACATGCATTTGTACAGAACTTAAGTAACCTTTTGCAAGAAGATACCTTTTACACTATAACAAAAATCAATGACACTCATCTATCTGCTCTTGTTTTACGATCACCCTCTCTCTGCAATAATGTTTCAATCCAACAGTCAATCATGTCAAACACTTCTGCTGTTATTTCGTCATTATTTACTTTAATTCCCTCTCTTGCTTTCCTATGTGTATTTATGGACCAGATCTTTTTAGTTCCCCTAAGAGATAGAGCAATCGATCAGTTTTCAGTCCACCCACTAGTAAACGCATATGTGTCACCATGTCTGGCTTTACAAGCATCGCAGGCGTTTCACCCCAACCACTACATAATATTCACGGGCGCCGATGGAGATTGGAGCCAAAGGTTCACGCTCAAGGTTGTAATCCCTTGGTAATAATTCACGGGAATTTTACGTGCACGCCTGTAACATAATAAACTACAGCGGCTTTTCTATGAGCCATAGATGTGTACTCATTCGCGCGGTTATATTTCTCCTTTCATTGAAATTAACGGGGACACCCCTCTATTTAATGGTTCCTGTTATCAAGGTACACACTGCTGGTCAAACGCCTTAAATATAAATTCCGTGAATCCTCAAAAGTATTCAAACATTTCCGAGCCGATGTGATTTTTAATTCAAAGAAACTGAGGAAATACTAGGACGGTGAATTATATGACCACGTGGAATTGTGAAACAGTATATATTCGCACCAGTATTTGAGATTCGCAGTGATAAAAAATTAATCTGTTTGTCAGAAGAAGGTTCAGATCTCTCAGTTTAGAGCGAAAAGTTTTGGTGTATCAATTTAAGAAAGAACGAAAAAAACGGATGCTTGAAATGACAGGAAAACAGGGCATCGGGACTTGAATCCCGATCGATAGGAATATTATTTTTTTCCACTAATGAAAACAAGTCCTGTCAAATATTGAAACAAATTCATATCTAATACCTCTTGAAAATGTCTCTCGGCAAAATCTATGAAAAAATATTTGGCAACAATAGGGCATGTATTATCATTAAATAATTCAGATATCCCATTCAAGTTATCCCATATCCCAATATCCCATTCAAGTTACATTTATAATTATACGCATGGATGAATGTTTCGTTTGAAACAAAATTATCAGAAAGACAAATCTAAAAAACTCATTGAGCAAATCTGGAAAAATATACTCGCATGAACAAGGAGAGCCGGATTAATGGAATCTCGAGTAAAAAGCTTGAGTGGCGAAAAATTTTCGTGTCAATTAATACTCGCTGGAACATTATGTGTTAATCAAAATAGCACAAGGCTCACTTTCAAGGGCTTTCTCTTCAAAATTTCACGTGTTTATTGAAATAGCTCAATTTGAATCCCACATGAATATATCAACTCCCCGTGTAGCGACTTACCATCTTTAGCTCAACGCTCAATAACTCTGCCCAACGATGCGAGATGAATACTTGATGCATCTAATGAGGGGTTCAAATTTGGAACTCAACGACTTAGCCTTACACTACGGCCCTTGAACCTAGATTTTCCCCGAATAGATTTTCTCTACCGATTCGGGGAATCCTACTCATACTTTAACCTTCATCTCACCTACCTCTTGTGCAATGCAACCTAATTTTGCGATATATGATCCTATAAACCTATTATTAGACCAAATATTATAGTATATTACTTACAAATGGAAGAAACCTTATGCCAACATTGACTAAGCATATTACAGAGAAAAATTCAGGTAATTGATTTTCGTGACAAAGAAGACGCAACTTGATTTTCCATTAAACCTTATCATAAAGGCCCCTGTGCAGATGTACCTAACTTTCTGCAAAAATGACAAGTTCTGTCCATATTACATTACCTCTTGAGTTTACCTACTATTAAGAGAACAAAATGAAAATTGTTTACTACTAATAGAGGAGGGCCTTAGCAGTGATGTTTCTAGTACATCTACGACTACAATTATATACTCCGAAAACCATCGTTTTGATGAATGGTGGAAAGGGGGTTTAGAGAGCATTAGCTGTAGATGCTTACTTGAATTTGAAAATAAATTTGCTCATGTACAAAATAACTCCTACGCATACTCGCAAACATACACCTACGCATACTCGCATACACCTGCCTATGTGCACCTTGCAATAATTGTTGAAGTCATTAAATTTTTGTCTCTAAGAAGGAAACCCAATACGGGTGCTTGGGATCGGTTTTGTTATTTTTTCACATCGTGCGAGGTAAAGACAAGTTTTATGAGAAAAACAAATTTGCACTTTTCCACAGATGTATTTGTAACGCACACATTTCAATTCATTGAAGCATCTTTAGGTGCAAGACGAAGATGGTTCGATGAGCTGAAACGCGTTGTACGTTACAAATAAATCTGTGGAAAAGTGCAAATTTTGTTTTTCTCATAATGATGAACTTCCGCTACATCCCGCCTGAATCTGTTGAATATATGAAGAACGAGTACTTTGGAACGTCTTTATAATGGAGAATATCACTCTTGTTTTATCTTGATGGTCAAATTTATCAGGATACGGTCAAATCTATCACCAGGAATAAACTAAGAAAAATAGATTGGTACGAACACATTGAAATAAACTGTCTTCTCTCGAAAATTCACAACTAGGATAAAAATTAACTTGATCACATAGCTTTAGTGTAAACAGAATCTCTTATAATGTATTAACGCGCTCATTCACCGGAACGCGTGACATGCATGTCCCATGCTACTAGTCTCTGTGATGACTCTTAGGGAATCGAGTTAGAACAAACATACATGAACTTATTTAACTCAGGTTTACGCTATGGGAGTGGCATGATAGAAAAGTAAGAATTTCCCAAATTGAGCTATCAAAGGCCGATAGATAATATATTTCACAAATATGTCTAATCGCCCTGCAGTTGTTTGTGTTTGCGAAACATATTCAAAAGATGTCTATTTTTTATTTATGAAACGTCAAATAATACTTCCATGCCACATCAATGCTTCTGCTCAATAAATGTAAAATTATGATAGCAAATATGTAGGAGACCGTAGGGGATACTGGGATATAAGAAGTGTCTCCTCTCTATATGCCTTGAATGCGTGAATTACAAAGACCACATTGTTCTTAGTTTGCAAATTAATATCTGCTGCCACCTATTAAAATCAGTATTCGGATTGAATCTTACGTGGTAGAGATAATGAATGAAAACCATTAATTTATTGATATTAAACTACTGGAACATATCGCAAAAAATTAAGGTTTAGAATTTTCCAAGTATGATTATTACCGCTAGCATAAAAATAGTCGAAGATTTATATGTGTTTATTGCTTAAATTTAAATGTTTTGAAATTATAATCCACTTTTGTTCTCATTAAGGTAACCAGCCATTCCTGTAATATCGTACACTACACCACATTTGCTTGGGTTATGCGATATCGGTTCTAGGTAATCACGTCGAGGAATGATTACACGAGCGAAGAGGTACACCGCCTATTAAAGATCGTTCCTCGGTTCATCGCCACCCTCCATTCTCGATAATTTATTCAACCTAATTACAGCAACTTGCTAAGTTAACCGCCAAAATTGTTCTAAGAGTAATCAGGCAACTCAAAACTTGGCAATAAGCGCATAAAACCTTAAAATATATTTATACCATGTTTTCAATAGACAAACAATTCTCTGGGACAAAATGACGGTACGTGAAGCTATGTAAACATTTTTGAACTTTTTAAGGAAAATCTGTGTTATTAATAATAAATATTTATATGTGTTCCACAACTAATTTGAACGCCGATTCAATTTCGAAATTCGCAGTGACCTCGAAATTGTGGAATTAACCCTGATACGGAATAAAATCGTATTTACCTCCCTCATACCCTGCTTTTGATTGGCAGTGGAAAGTAGAATCCGTTTAAAAGCTGACGTTATAAAACATCAGAGTGCCCGTAAAAAATAAAAGCCGTGGGGGAGCGCAATAAACTCTCAATATCTGTTAACTTTTTGTAAAGTGGCAAATTGTTTTTCGTATGAAAAAATGCTTTTTTATCCGGAAATTAATCGGTAAATATTGTTTGCAGATATACTATCATATTTGTGCCAGCAGTAGTGAGATTACTTGATACCGGTATGTGAAATATTTTCCACTACCATTAATGATAAAAGCATGAGGGAAAGTCTAAATCTATTTGAATTGAATTGCAAAGACTTCCCTGGCTTTCCTCCATATAAGCTATTCCAACGTTTATCTACCAATTATAAAATTATGGTATTAGCTATACTATACTGGGGAAAATTGTTCATTAAATATGAATATTTAGTACAATGGTCTTTTAACTAGGTAAATGCTACTCTTTCACAATATCTACTTTGGTAGCAATATAAAGTACTCCTACTCTGATTTAAATATGAAATATTTTTTTCTAGATTAGTCACTCATCTGACTCAAATTCATGTCTATTTTTGAGAATAACGTTTTTTCCTAATACATTTTGCTCTGCAAGGGTACATGAAAAAATCCACCCACCAATGTTTTCTATCTGCTGTAGAAGTAATAAGCAAAATATTCAGCTCACCAATTTTTCTCGGTTGAGTAATTGAAAGGAAGTTAGAGAATAAAAATCATCGTAAATAAAATGGGGATAAGTGGATATAACACTAATCATGTGAGGCGCATCATACAGTACTATGAAATGCTGATAGATAAAGATTAATTTGAAGAAAAAGAAATCATCCCGGAGGTTGATTCGATTGGTGATGGTATGGGTCACTTCATCCAAAGGCATACGTTTACGTTAACTCAAAAACCGGTGTTGTAAGGAGCCGGTCCTTTCCCCTTGACACCAATAATTTTCCAGAGACACCAGGAATTAAAAATCACATATGAGAGTGAATTAAATCACCAGGATATGAACCCGGGACTACTACTCAGCTTCAGAACGGTCTACCCCCTGGGACATCATACCTCAAAAATAAAATATGGTTTGTAAAAACTTATATAAATTTTCTTTGATTCCTTTTTAGAATAAGACTACTTGATAACCGTTTTAATTAGCCGAAATGAGGAGTTTTTGAAAAAGACTGTGAAGGACGTAGAAATTGAGATGGATGAAAAGGAAGACAAATGGTTCAAATTTTGGGGGAAGGGAAGGAGTTGCTCAGTGTAATATTAAGAAGGCAGAAGATGGAGGAGGTGCTGAGCAGTGGTAGTAAGAGAATAATGAAGGCCGAGGCAGAAAGAAAGATAAATGTTAGTACGGCAGATGAAAAAACACATTTTTTCCGTATCTGGTGAACGGTGTGAAGAACCGTAGAAGAAAATGATGCAGGGCTAAAAGGAATAAAGACGAGAAAGGTTAGGTCAATATTTAAAAGTTTTTCACGAATGTTAAAACACACTTCCACAATAGGCAGACAATAACGATGCATATGATCATGAGGAGAAGAGTTTATTTGGCGTCGCTAAACATGCCTGCATTCTTTAATGTCGAAAACAACTCATATGGGTCACTTGAAATTCTCAGTATAATAACCAATTTCTCTTAATGAGCTTTGCTCAGGGGAATTTATCTCATAACAGTAAAATGATGATCAAAGCCATTAAATTCCGTAATTTACTAATATTAAGTGGAATTCAGACCATTGGTACAGATCTGATTCTTTTCACGAATCCTATTTAGTGCTCCATTGATAAAAAGAAAATAGTATAAAAGGGAAATTCTGGGCACTCACAACTCTTTGACTACTCTAGTTCATTCAATAAATCTCCCAAAATTTCAAGGCTTATTTGTGAATGGCACGAAGCAAAAATTGATGAACAAAAGAGCATGTTTCCAAGCAAATACGGCGGGATTCTTGTAGTGGAACTTCCATTGAACTGCCGTTCTAATGTGGTCACGTAAAAACTTGTCGGTGAAGAGCGCCATATCATTTTTCGGAATTACACCAATTCAGGTTCTAAATTAGAAGAAACATTAACGTAGGATGTAAAACAATTTCAATGGGTCCTGAATGAAGAAGAGTTGAAGTTTAATGTCTACTCTTTTATAGCAAATGAATAATTGGTGGTAGGATATGTATTATATAATAACTATCGTAAAAAAGTAAAACAGTATCTATTTCAACTGCCGGATTTGTACAGCAAACGGTAATTTGTTAATATTTATAATTTTACCTGGCCTCAAAATCTTAACATTAGAATTAACTATCGGTTTTCGGTATTGTTAGAAGTAATGAACCACTTTAATGCTAGGTGATTCGCCATGGTAATCATACCTGTAGTTCGTACTACATTTATATTTAAAGCATGAAGGACGAATCAAATCATCGCTTAGTATTAAGTTTATCTCTGGGGAAATAATTTCATGCCCCACTTGTCTTGCAAAGGTCATGAACACATTTAAATATGAAGACAAATTGGAACCAAGTATTAATTCTAAGCCTGTCATTAGCCTGGTTGCATGCTTTTGGGAGAGAACGTAAGATACTTTGCCGAGGTAATTTCACGTTATTTGTTCGAAAACGTTATGAATGTAACTTCAGATTTACAAGATTAACACAATAGACCATTGTCTTCCGGAAAAAATAAATATCCTCTTGGAGCATTACTGCGTAAAAGGCATTGCTTTCGCACGGGAGAGGGACGTAGCTCCCTGGGTAGCGGGCTTAAAATAATCTGCCATTCATCATTTTTTCTTCCCCCTCTCCTCTCATCGCATACGCACGCTAATTCTCATTCGGGTCGTCGAGAATCCCGTAAGACCGAAAACTCGTGTCATTCACCGCGTGGAAATGGATAGTTGTGGCTTTTGAGGGAAAACACCGAGATTGGCAAGGAAAGAGTGGGAATGAGTCTCATTCCCTGAAGCGTCGCATTTTTCATTCAAAAAGCGAGGGAAAATCTCAGCTGTCAGCTTAAATCCCACGCGACACTTTGGAGCCACGCATCCCAGACATCCGAGTTATGGCCGCTTTGAGATAACTCAATAATAAAGCTCCCAAAGCAACAAGTAACGTAAGTGCTATGAAAAATACTCTAAATTAGGGTAGTAATCATACCTTTCTATTTCACCAATTGCTGTTGCCCAGTTCAAGAATGAAGGAAACAAAACGTCCTTGGATTGATCAAAGGATGCTTTAGAAGAACACATCAAAAATTCTCTTTGAATCATCCAGACGATTAATATAGCTAAATACACATCTCGTTGCGGATGATTAAAAGTAATGAGACAAAAATATGGTCAAATTACAACGTTCAGTACATTAAAAACAAGGAAAAGAGCGAAAGGCATTGAGTTTAATTTTCCACCCAATTAATTTGTAATTATTAGAGAAATGTAAAATGGCTAGACGTAAGATAATCTGTGAAACACCATTAGCAATTACAGGGAATGGAAAATAAAAGGCGTGAGAATTTCCTTGAAAAAGGACTGAATAAATACGTTACTTTACAAAGGAATGGAATGCGCGATTATCTCCCTTTAATTTTCACTTTTTTTATCCCCTTTCTCCATACCACTAGTTCCCCTCTCCTCCTTGCCTTCTGAGGATTTTGCACGACAGGGAAACTGGAGGCACTCTCCCCTTCTCCCTTCGTGCTCCGTCGTCCATATTCGCTCCCATCATGGATTCCATCTACCTCTCAAAGTAACTGAATGCTCTCGGGAAAGGAAAAAATAATGTAAAAGAACGGCGGGAGTGATGGCCCAAATTAAGGTACCCTAAATGTAGCGCTATGTCCAACGACAATGGCGTGACCTTTACCCAGCGACCTTGATGACGAATGTCACTGAGAGCTTTCGACCCCAAAACCTTAAAAAAATTCTTCGTCACAAAGAGCATAATTCAAAATTAATATACGATATGTCGATACTCGTTTGTCTCAATAATCGATTGAAGACGACACTATAAAACATTTATAGTAAAATTCTATACCAGATGTCGATTTCAGAGACTTGGCGGTAAATTGTATATAATTCATCATCATGCGTGACTACTGAATCGCCAGACATGGGACAGTCCTATGGAGGAATTATTTTTTAATAAGCAATGATTCATTAAGGGAAAACATATCTTTTCATAATTACTCTACTTTAGTTAAGTGATAATTATAAAAACACCACCTTTTATATGTGTAAATATTTCACGAAACTCCCATATCCCTAGACAGGAAAAAATTTCATTTTCGCGTTTAGCATGCACTCAGGGCTAGTTCATAATTTACCTGCATTCCATTTGCGACATTTACCGCTCTTTCAACTTGTTCAGGGTCTTTATCAAACGAATTTTTTAAACAAATTATCTTCTAAAGTAACAAATTAAAAATATACCTTCATAGTATTGGAAAAATAATGCTAAAAATCACTCTAAGCAGTATAGCATCACACAGATGAATATAAATAGAAAATTATAGACAAATCTTAATAAAACTGAAAACCATACTAATTTTGTATTAATTTATCCATGGTATGAAATGTGAAGACTAGGAAGATACGTCAGAGAGTACCTATGACGCCGTCTCTTTTCTTCTCATAAGACTATCTCTTTACATACCTCGGGGAGTTAAACTTCTCACAAAGTGACGGAGCCGCGGTTGCTGTCAGTCGCGAGGTAGCAAGTTCTCTGTCTCACCCGAGAAACTGACGCAATAAAAGTAAGCTGAAGTTAAGATCATCTTGAATAAAAACGCGCAACAAACAAACACATCGCATACTTCACTTAGTTTGAGAAGAGATTTAATCAAAGGTAATGCATTGTACCCTCCCTTGGATTACAACCATGACGTGGTGGAGGGGCTTGTGCGTTCCGACGACTCCTTGAGTTGTGATGGCGGAAAAAATGATAACTGCTTCTGGTAGGGTCATCCATAGGTCGAAGGTAAGGAGCCAGACGAAAGGTAGTCCACCCAGCGTCTGTTCCTCAGTGAAGTGCCTTACAAAGTCATTTGACCTCAATGGGCGGCTATTGAGTGATGGTGTCACGTTTACAACACTATTGAGGAAGACAACGGGTAGCCACCTCATTTATTATTCCCGAGACCTTTATGATGGAAAGTGTAAGGAATAATTCCTGACAAATACGGGACTTGGCTCAATCGGTCATGGCTCATGGCCGGCAGCGGGAGAGGCAAGGCTTCCTCGGTCGTCATCTCATGAAACCCTTTCAAAGGAAAACCGACAGCAGCAGAATATAAGACTCAGAAGAATAAGACCAATTTAGTTAGAATAGCAACTTTCAATTTCAAGACAATGCAGAGGGCAGAAAAATCAGAGAATATTAAGTGAGAGATGGAAAGAGGAAATTTAGATATTTTAGGTTTAAGCGAGGTGAGATCGAAGGATAGCTGGGATTACTGGAGTGATAATTATGGAATAATATACAGCGGTGGGGTCGAGAACCAACAAGGGTTGCCCTTATATTGAATAATGAGGTAGGAAAAAGTGTAGTCAACATAGAGAAAGCAACGGATAAAATATTAGTAGAAGGAAGAGAGGGTGGTGAGGTGGGGGACTATGGATTAGGCACGAGGGATGAACGCGAGGAGAAAGCGATTGAGTTCTGCAGGAGATGGGGTTATCATCGTCAACACTTGGTTTAGACATCACAAGAGGCATAGGTATGCATGAAAAATGCCAAGTGACTCAGAAAGGTATCAGTTGGATTATATTCTGGTTAGGGACAGGTTTAGGAACAGTAAGATACATTCCCACAGCTTTCCGGAAGCGGATGCGAACTCTGACTACAATTTAGTTGTGATGAAATGTAGCGTCCGTTTCAAAAAGATAAGACATAGGCGGCGGGTTAGGAAATGGTATGTAGAAGAACTAAATGGATTGACAAGGAAGGAGTATCAGCAAGCTGTAGAAACAAAAATCATGGTTGCTGATACAGAACTGAGTGCAATCGAAGGAAAAGGAGAATGTATCAATGAAGGGATATCGAAAGCCACAAAAGACAATCTAGGAACCGTTAACGGCAAAAGGATAAGGAAACCATGGATCACGGATAAGATGATTACAAAGATGGATGAGAAAAGAAAATGGAAGAATGTAAACACAGAGTTAGACAAAATGAAGTACAAAGAGTTAAACAATAAATTGAGACGGGCCACAACTAAAGCAAAAGAAGAATGGTGGAAAACGCAGTGCGAAGATATGGAAAATTTACAGAAGAAGGCTGAAATTGGTGCGCTCTGCAGCAAGGTTGAATTACTATCGAGAAGTAAGAAGGGAAGATCTCTGCTAACAGAGATAAGTCGGGTAAGATAATAATTGGCACAGAAAATATCCAAGAGAGATGGAAGGAATATATAAAAGCACTGTATGGTAAAGAACTTAGAAAGGCCAACAAGGTTAGACACAGAAAAGGAACATACGTAGAGGAAGATGGCTTAGGTCCAGGCATACTCGACAATGAGATAGAAAGGGCATTAAGGGAAATGAAATCAAATAAGGCCGTGGGGATATACAACATGCCTGCGGAACTACTAAAAGGTTTAGGAAAATGTGAGAGGAAGACTCTATATGTGCTGATTCGTAGTATCCATGAGAAAGAGACCTAGCCAGAAGACTTTGTGAGATCAAAGTTAGTTCCTATTCCAAAAAAGTAAAGACTACATCATGTGTGGACTACAAAACAATAAGTTTGATTTCCTAAGCTACTAAAGTGGCTCTAAGGACCATCAAAAATGGATCCAAGGCAGGACAAATGATTACTTAGGGGATAATCGGTTTGAATTAAGGAATGAGAGAGGCACGCGCGATGCCATTGCAGTAATGATGGTGAGCGAGGTAACGAAAGTGATGAAATTTTGTTCCGATAATTCCACATACTTTACCGTGGTCAACTGCGCCCGTCACGCTACACGATATTAACCTGTCCCATAGAAGTATTATGTACGGTAACCAGCGAATACTTGGCTATACCAACGAATGGTGAAAGACGGTGTTCTAGAAATGTTCAGTGGAATTTGCCATACGACCCTGGAACATCTCCATTTGGCGTCAATGTAGTGCAATAAGGGGGGTATTAGAATTGATTAGCGGCGGTTTCCATAGTAAATTTCTGCTTTCAAAAGTATTCTACAAATTTGTGAAAGAAGAACTTTTCCCGGTGCTGCGAATAATCTTGCGGCGCTAAAGGAGATAGATATCAATTATTATAAGAAAATATTAAGCAGTCTCAGAATTTTATTTTAGAACTTACGGCTTCCCATCGTCAATTATAGAATAAATTTTCAAATAAAAATTTATTTTACGCCTACAGAATACAAATAATAACTTTTTGAGGCCTTCCTGGAACACTGAAATCGTTTAGAATGAAATATAAAAAATATTGGTGTTGGCGCAAAAACATCTTGCCGGAGATACCACATTGCATGAATTCAATTAACACGTCTTTCCACTATTATTTCATTTTTGATCATTTAATTTTTCTAACTTTTGCGTTTGAATGTAATGAGCTTTATTATCTTTTCTTTTCCACCCAGAATATAGCCTATTTGCATTTAACTTCCATATTATTAATCCATATACCAAAACAACGCTTATTCGACAATCAGGTAAAATTTTGTGACGCCACAATTTTTTCAAGAGCATTTCATGCGGATGGAATAATTTTAAAACATTGAAGAGCTGGTTATCTTTGACGCTCCTTAATTACATGAAATAGTAAATGTTTAACAAGTTTTCAGTTTTGAATAATTTCCAATTTTCTATGTTCGGCGAATAATACTTTTGGAATAAATTCAATTTTTTTAATGACTAAGCCCTCTTTTAAATGCTATAAAGAAAAGCTCTAATAAAAGTTTTATTACAAAAACCAAATATGCAAACTGTTAACCTACAGTATTGTATTCCATTCCATTTGAGAAAGTCTTTTCGTCCAAAATCTGTTTTATACGGGAATGAATTTGATACGCATGCTACAGAGCTTAAAAAACGCATGAAAAGGAATAATTTCAGAAAGGCCTGACGGTTTTTACCTTTTTAAAGTCCAAAATATAGAAAAAATTAGTACACACTTCTGATTTAAACACTTCATCGAGAATGCAAAATGTGAGGCTCAAGTACGGTTGGTACTTAGAAGATTGAACTTTGAAAGAGAATGTTTAGGATATTTCCAATAATTTATTATGCCTTTCATTAAGTCATTTTGTTTTTACAAAAAATCAAAAGGTTATTTGATCTGTCTCCATTTTCATGAAGGTTTTGTGGATTTTTGATTTAGGAACAGGTTCAATAAAAGTACAAATACTTAGGCATAAATTTGATAAAAAAACTTTATGGAGAATAGCCGTAACTTTGGTCCCAATTTGTGGAAATATTCCCTCGCCTATAGTCTAGAAAAAATCTATTTTCTCTGTTTACAAATACGCAAACATTTGACCATATGTATTAGTGAGTTTGAACTAAAATATTTTGAATACAAACTAGCTTGTACCCGATTTAATAATTTGTTTTTCATCAGCCATGCTCGTAAAATATATAGTAAATAACTACGTGCTGCGCGGGAGAAGGTATAATTTGGGCTTATCAAATTTTATGCTTAATTTTTATACGTATACACGCTGAGAATGGTGTTATTACGTATATGATTAGTAATAAAATCAATGTATTTTGTCCGCTTACTTTCATGTCATCAATGCAATATTTTAGGTATTTTCTGCCTGGAAAGAGTTCATTAAATGGTTTTTATGAAAAAAATTAGGAATATTTTTAAATTCTTTGAATAGCCCTTAAAATGACAGCATTATTTTTCAATTGTGTTACTTTCACATGGCATCCAATTAACTTGGAAAAAAGATATAACATAGACCAATGGAAAGGTGAGAAAAACGATTGAAATGTCATTCACCAATCCACCTGCCGAGCAATGATTGATTGAACTTTTAAGCGGCGAATATTGAATGCCATTTGTTAGCGGGGAAAAGAGCAACGAATAGCGTTAAGAATAGGGAAATCGTTAAATATTTTCAAGAAAACCGAGTGATAAAATCTTGCGACCACTTTTGACAGCTCTTGGCGATGCATTGTCCTTGTGGCAACAAAAAACATCACTGTCTTCAAAAAGATCCCTATAATCTTTTAAGGAACAGCATTATCATTTTACGAGATTAATGACTGGAATAGGCTTTTAACTTTCCACTTAAAAAATTATTTTGCCAACCCTAGATTTAACTTCACAAGCTTCACTATTATGGCTATATTACCATCCTATCTGCATTAACCTGTTTAAGTAAATGTCTATTCATATCATTTTTCAAATAAAACAGAAAAAAATGACATTACGCACTGAACGAGCTGGGTTCAACTGATTTAGTTTAAAATAAAGCGATAACATAAATATACGAAAACGAAAGAATTAAAGACAAGCTAAAAGGAAAGGAATGCATAAAACATTGAAAAATAGCAACATACAGTTAGAGAAGCAGATTATTTTGTTATAATAATAGAATTGCGGTTTTATATAAAAAATAATTATTTTCAAAAGTTTTTCCAAATGGCATGATATGCGATAAAGTGTGTTTTAAAATAGTCGATTCAATCCTCCGTTAATCGGTGGAGCCTGTTTTCCAATTGATACAATATGAAATCGGCGGTTAGTTAGATTAATGGCATATGAAAATCGTAAAATCTTGAAAAATAATTATTTGAATCTCATTGCAATAAATATTAAGTTCGCCGTCCAGCAGTCGAATGACAAGCGCAAAACTTGTTTGTATAAACTGATATGATATGTGACTTAGTCTCGGTTTTAAAATTATCGATTCAGAACGGCGTCGATCGCCGACGCATGTATGTAAGTCGACTCCATACGAAGCTGATTTTACTAGAAAATTGAATGAGAATATTGGATGCACATCCAATCAGGTAATTTTGGCGGAGGAACCGGCACCGTCGCCGTTAGAGCACAGGAGTCATCGCTCTCGCATCGCTGCAGCTCTTCCAGTCTATCAACCGTAAATTGGAATTTCGGATAGCTATAGCGTACTATGCTTTCAAAGAGACCTTATAAATCCTGAAATCCTGTTTGTGAGGTACTCTCATGACAAATTACCAAAATTTACTTTGACGAATTGCCGAACTTACTCGTCGGCAAGCAAATCCGTAACTACTATTATCGGAGCCCCGAGGCAAACATTAAAAGTCGCTTTCCCAATAGCATATGACATCCGATAATGCAAAAATGTATTTCTAAGAGGTTATCCATAGGAAATTAGGAATATTGAGAGGTAACTATCTAATGTTAACCGAGACTCAATTCATATGTGAACGGAATAAATTGCAGGCTATCAACGTGCCTTGGGGACCCACAAAATTGCGCATTTTCAAGAGCCCACTTGTTCTAACTTGGTAAGAGTTCTTGTGATGGGGATGTGTTTATGTCTCATCAAAAGTGCATCACTGCAGTGAATACTTTAATAGCACGCTTTTAGAAAATGAATAGGTATTATTATCAATATCGATAACTTTACCTCATGCTACAGTTCGCTGACTGTGATAAACGTTAGAAAAATACATTAATATACCGATAAAATACTATTTCGATGTTATTTATGCTCATCGTAAAGCAAAAATTAGCAATAGACACCATAATTATACATATATATATATATATATATATATATATATATATATATATATATATATATATATATACATATATAGATGATGCGGAAGTACTCACGAGAGCAATATAACTTTTGGACGGCACAATAGAACACAATAAAACAGATAACACGTAAAAGGACACTCACACTGTAGATGATTTAAGTTTTCGGCCTACTACGAAGCCTTCTTCAGGTCAGACTGAGAGGTTTTGAGGGAAGAGGGCCTGAAGAGGGAAGGGGGGCGGAAGGTTTAGGGACTCCTGGGAATGAAATTAAATATGGCGGTTAAGGGTGGGAATTTGAAAGGATCGGAAATATAGGATGTATGCGGATTCGCGAGTTCTCACCTCTATGTTGGTGGCTGAATCGGGTAGGGATTCTAGAACTGTTAGGGAAAAGCATTCGTCGAATGATAGGTTGTGTGAACTTGCGTGTAAAGAGATAGGAAGGGAAGAGAGGGAAGTCACCGCTACTCTTGTAATTCTGCTTCGTAGTAGGCCGAAAACTTAAATCATCTACAGTGTGAGAGTTCTCTGTTTTATTCTGTGTTCTATGGTGCCGTCCAAAAGTTATATACATATAAATAAATAAATTCACTGATAGTCATAACAAAAACAGAAACCAAAACACACAAAAGAGGGAAAACTCACTGGTTCTCGAATTTTCGGTGGTCCAACCACCTTTCTCAAGAGGAATTAGGAACAGAACTGAGGCAGAGGAGGGCCCGAAAGCAGTGGTAGGAAGGAGAAGGGGAAATGGGGGAAAAGAGGGGAAAAGAGGGGAAAAGAGGGGAAAAGAAAGGAAAAGGGGGGAAAAAAGGGGGGGAAAGGCATTCGAGGTGAGGAGTTTGGAGGGGTAGTGTATGGCGCGGGAATTTTAAAAAAGGTGGGGATGATATGGAAGTTGTTGGGGGCGGAGGGGGATGAAATTATATGCATAAAGGGGGCAATTAATGTCTAATATTAATACCTGGGCAATTCCAGGAATCCAAGAGCCAGATGAAAGCTAGCTCTAATGTTTTGAGTTTCAGTGGAGGGTCTGAGTGTGGGAGGGATGCTAAGACGGATACTTTAAAACATTGGTCAAAGGCAGTGTTGTGTTCGGAGGCATGTTTAGGGATGGGGAGCATACCAATAAGGGAGGAATTGTTGCATGAGGCTCGATGATTATTGATTCTAATATTGAGGTATATACATACATACATATACATTCAAATACGAAGTCCCGTCACACGGCGCACAAATATTCATTCAAACATAGAAATAGGTATAAGGAAAGGGGATAGGAAAACACATAAAAGGCGAACACAGGACATGTGGGGAAGGCGGTTTTTTGAGCAGATCACGAATGTAAAAATATTGCCTTTACCGGGATTTGAACACCGGACCTTCCACTTGCCGGGCGGATGTGCTACCAATTACACCACCAAGGAAATTACTAATTTACACTGAGATCTGTGATCTTTTAAAACGCCCAAGTGCTCCGAATCATTTGCCAAAGGAAGGCTTTAGGGAGCTGTTCCACCCACCAAAGGAGAAATAGGTAAATGCACACAAGAAGAGGGGGCAGTTGGTTAGAAAGCATATAGTATCATAGAGAATAGGAACAGTACGTTTCATGGCACGCATAGCCAGAAGAAGAGATGAGCCACATTGACCAGATACACATTCAAATACGAAGTCCCGCCATACGGCGCACAAATATTCATTTAAACATAGAAATAGGTATAAGGAAAGGGGATAGGAAAACACATAAAAGGCGAACACAGGGCATGTGGAGAAGGCGGTTTCTTGGGGTGTATCTGGCCAATGTGGCTCATCTCTTCTTCTGGCTATCTTCTGGCTATGTTGATGACGTTTTCTACGTTGGACTGGTTCTGACTGACAATTAGATATTTTTTTGAATTTCTTCAATTCCAGAGATAAACATATAAATTTTACCAAGGAATTAGAAGTGGATGGATCCCTCAACTTTATAGACCTGAATATTACCATTAAAAACAATGGAGTTGATTTTTCTATTTTCAGAAAACAGTGTTATACAGACCATGTCATCCACCATAATTCTAGGCATTATTTCGCTCAAACATTATCGGCCTTTCACGCCATGATGCACAGAGTATGTTCTATCCCCTTGTCCAAAGAGAACAATCTCAAAGAACTATTGATCATTACACAAATTGCAGTGAACAATGGATATAGAGAAGATTTAATTGATACCCTTTACCGTAAGAAACTATCCCGTTTAGCAGAGTTATCCATGTACAGAAAACCAGCCACAGTGGCGGAGATTCCCTTTTCTTGGCCACTTGTCGTTAAAAGTACAAAGAATCCTCCCAAAGGAAAAAGTGAGGCCGGCCTTTTACAATAGAACTAATTTAAGCAACATGTTATGCCACACGAAGCACCACGTTGGGCCCCTACACAAAAGTGGAGTATGAAAAACTCCGCTGCAAAGACTGCAACCGGATATACGTAGGCCAGACGGGGAGGAGATTTGAAACAAGAATAAAGGAGCAGCGAGCTTGCTTTAAAAATAATATCTCCGCGTCACTCTTCGCCAAGCACTTGAGAGATTGTGGCCGCAGCAGCGATTTCACCCCCGAATTTCTACACTTTGAGAAGAAAGGCCACCCTCTCGATGCGCTGGAGCAATTCGAAATCCTCCAACACATGAATTACGGGGAAGATATTTTGACCAAAGATTTTCTTTAGCCTTCACATTCCCCGTTATTGTTTTTTCCCTCACCCCCTGCCAACTCTTCTAAAACCAAGTAAAACTTTTTCAACAATGTAGCGACTCCTCCCATCCCGTTACTGAGTCACCTGACTAATTACCGAGTGCCCTTCTCCCCGTTCAGAATAATCATTCCCCTAATCCTCTGCCAACTAATCCGATGTCAGGTGGACTTTTTGCAGCATTGTATTGACCCTATCCTTCCAGCCTGCTAATTTTCTAATTGGTTTTTATCTAATCTAATTGTACAATTACTGCTATTTTGTGAATATTACCAATCCTCCTTCTCCACCTCAAACCATAGACTTTTAGCTCCCCTCTTCCTTGCTCAACCAATCCTTTCTTTCCTGCCTCCTCTTCCCCTCCGCCCAGAGATATGTATATATTGTACTTGATTTGTATTTTTACCTGATGATGTTATGCTATAACGAAATCTGGGATGTGAGAATAAAAAGTTTATGTGGAAAAGCAAAGTGGTTTGACTTAAAAAAAAAACGTCAATGAGATGTAATGGGAAGGGTTGACCCCAGCCGTACTCTTATAAGTGGGCAGTGGATAGGAAGGGGAGTTAGCGGAAAGGTTATGAGTTAGCGGAATAATTATAATAAAAAAGATACTAAAAACACACTGCCCACTTATAAGAGTACGTCTGGGGTCAACTCTTCCCATTATTTCATACGGCCGTAGTTACCGTTCGCCTCATACGTCAATGAGATGTACTTATTTCGGCATAAATACTGTGTGCGAGAAAAATATAAGAGGAATAAATAAAATGTCTGAACACGAAACTAATTTCGAAACTAGTACAATTACATATATTTATATAATGTTGGATTCAAAAATATTAATTATAGTTATTACCTAATCCATTTATATGTGCTTCTTGCTGCTAACTGAGATACTTTGAGAGTCATCATTAAATCCGTGAATAATAAGACGCGTGGAAAAATATGCAATATTACAATGGTGGTTATTTTATGAACATCAGAAGCCTGTTTTACGTCATAAGAACTGATTACTCTTTAGTTATTAATGAATAATCAATCTTTTAACAAAATATGAATATTCAAGCACCTCCGGCACATGGTATTTTTGAGGTTATTTCAATTTTTATTAAAATATAGAAAAACATCTCTCACTGCAAGATTCTATGTGATTCAAATCCAATCTATTATTTTCCGTGATAGATGGTACCAAAGCGAAGTTCTCGCTCATTTACAACTATTCTATTTTGTCCTAAGGCAACCTTTTGCAAACTCGTGTCAGGATACGCTCTCTTCTTTTTATGCACCTGAATTTGACGATGTGCCAAAACGCAAGAATGTGCAAAACATAAACCCATATACACATAAGATATAGATCGTTACTACAGCCGGGATGTTAATGACTGAGATGATTTCCCAGAAGAGTAAGATTTACAAGCGTGGGAGGAGGTACAGAATAGTGAGAACACCGGGTGAAATACACAATCATAGTGAACTATAGTATACGCACACTTCCTCACTCGGGTTTGTGGAACACAGTAATCTTCGTGAATCTCAACCACAGACACGCTCAGGTTTTACTACAGTGACCCTGAGTGTGTGTCTGTGTGATATGAGTGCTTTCTCATCTAAGATGACGGCATGGAGTAACTATCCCAATCATTTGGTGGATTAGCAATAGCTTTTTAATTGAAACATATGAAATCCTTCTAGACCGTCACTCTCGTCTCTAGTTTAGGATTTATTGATTTCTAGATCCCAAATTAATTTCCCGTACCCAGCGATACAACCCGTTTTTATGCAAAGCTACCAGATGTATCGATAATTTAATAATATTCGATAATTTTGAGCGAAAAATTGAGTTTTATTGAAAGCTGCAGGTACGTTTTTCAGCGAATAACCTAATATTGAGCTACTTTTTCTATCTCCGTCGATCCTCCGAAATCACCCAAAAACAGAGGTCCAAGGAGTACAAGCAAAACTGGAAAATGCACCGATTGGTCGGATTGGAAAAACGCACTGTCGTCGGACTAGAAAAAGGAACACGAATGATCAAACAAATTCCCAAGCTCCCATGCCACTGAAATCCGCAATAAATAAACTGTGATAAATGAGTGGACAAATTGGACGTGATGACCCCGTGGTCAGTCCCAAAACACAATGGAAAGGACGTACTGATGACTTGAATCTCACCGGAGGGCACGCTGACGTGTCGTTTGGACCCTCTCTCTAAAATATTTCTTAATTCGTTTGCCGCAGGGGTCAAAGGACCCCTTGCTGGACGGAACCTTGAAGTTTGACTAAGGACTGAATACAACTGGGAAAAAATGGGGAATACCCGGAGAGATCTTTGTATTTTATTCTATGCTTTTCCTCTCATTTCCCTGAATAGTTTTTACTGTCCTGTAAACCAACGAGACTAAATTTCAAACATATTGAGGTGCGTATACGTACGTACGCTCATTTTTATATTTTAATGGTTTTTTCCGACAATTTTTTAGATATGTGTAGTTAGATAATGTTAATTCTATTTATCTAGTCTGAGTGAAGTGATGATGTTCCTTCTCCACCTTAATCAATTGGATATATTCGAACTCTCCAAAAGTGAAAGAAATTCGCCCATTTGTCTCGTACAAAACCTAAATGTTATGCAAGAAGTTGGTGACTGAGTCACTAGAAGACTTAAAACATGAAGATAATTAGATGCAATGTGAAAATGTTGAAAATGCTTTCATTAGCTAACTTATTATCGTGCTATTTTGTTCACCGGGAACACCCTCTCTCTTTAATAATTTTAATTTAACTCCTACTTTAAAACAGATTAATTCGATTTACATTGTGTCATAGCTAATTTTTATGAAATGCGTTTCTTAAATAATTTTTTGCACAGGGTGTATTTATTATTTTTGTTTGCTCATAGTTATCTATTAAAAATTCATTTAATATGCTATTAGGCTTGTTGCTCGAATATTGTTTTCAAGAATTTAGAACATTTGTCGCATTTGAATTTTTTTTAAATATTGAGCATGGTAGTGCAGGCTTTTAAGAAGTTAGAAAACCAATAGGAGGCATTCTTCCTGCCGTCAAAGAAATACTTGTTTTACTCGTCGTACTTTTACTTTACCTAAAACAAAGTTTTTATGAGCAACACAGAATGAGAAATTTTGCCGGAAAATGTTTTAGATCAGTATTGATATCTACCCCACAATAAGGGAAAATCAACAATATTAAAAAAATTAGACAATAAGTTTGATTTCCGCCGTGGAAAAGGTGTTTCTTAGGAATAGCAACTAAAGGATGAAGAATAGACCAAAGAAGCACTTGAGTGAAAATCAGATTGGTTTAGAAATTGTAATTTTCCATGAGACACCAACGCAATAATGACGTCACCAAGAGAAAGGAGCATTGAGGACAACCAGGACGTATTTTTATGCTTCACATATTTTCACAAGGAGTTCTAAGGAGTAAACTGAGAATAATGAATGAAATTCATTCATGAGATTAGAGCAGACTGGAGGATAGCCAGTTTATTTGTAAACTGACCGTCTCAGATTGAACTGGTGCAGATATGATGTGGAGTGGCGAGATGAGAAGTGTTATGACCAGGATTAAGACAGAGATATTTCTTATAGCCCACGCTTTCAAAGTGTGTGTGGAGGAAATGGAAAAAGGGAAAAAATCCGGCATGCGAAGAACCGGAAATATGAATAAAATTTGGTGGCGAATTCATCAGTTAGATTTTCGGATAATCAAGCGTTAATTAGTTATTCAGCTATTGGGTTATAACTATTATTGAGAATTCATAATTAGTTTGGCAGGTAAGGGATCCACATCAGAAAGTAAAGGTGATTAGAATCTAATAAAAATTAGGCTAAGATATACGTTAACTTTGGAGAAAATACACGACAAAGATTGAATAATTCTCCGATTTAGGGAGTGTTTTGTGGGAGAGTGGGCAAAAGTGAAGTCACATAAAAGGAATAAGAAAGTTAGATGAGGAAGAGTTGGAAGATGATGGCAGGTGCATTAAGAAAAGAAAAAAATTGTGAAAACCTAAATATGAAGCGTAGTAAAATCTGGTGCTTTCCCGGCGTATTTGCTGGATGAAGTTTTCTCGGGTCTTCCACCGGGTCAGGGGTTCCATGTTGGCCGACGTTTCGATGCCCGACTCGTGCATCGTCCTCAGGGTTGATGAACCCTGAGGACGATGCACGAGTCGGGCATCGAAACGTCGGCCAACATGGAACCCCTGACCCGGTGGAAGACCCGAGAAAACTTCATCCATGAAGCGTAGTGTTGTCAAGCACGGTAACTTGACCTTTTAGATAGTGTTATAAATGTAAACGGAGATGTTTTGAGATAGGGATGTAGAAAAAAATGGAGAAAATAAAATAGACGGGAAGGATAACCATCGATGATTATAATCATGAAGTGGAAGAGTGTCTCCTAGTAGAAATTCAAAAAAGGCAAGATAAGTGGATGGAGAAAATACTGAGAGGCATTGATTTGATAAAATCGGTAATAGAGGGGATAATACAAGAACTTTAAGATAGACGGAGGAAAGTAATTAGTATTTTGAATGTAATTAATTGGGATAAATAGTAGTCAGAGCTATTCCAATTGAGTCATTTCAACATGCACAGGTATAATGTGGTTTAAGAATTTTTTTCGTCATTTTAGTGAGGGCATTCGAGTGCAGTAGTTTGCAGTGCCAAAATCCATTCAAAATATCCTGTTCAGATAAACTGAAAAACTACAACTAATAATAATGTACAACAAATTCAACTGGTGTACAGCATAATCAAAACTCTTTCCCTTCACTTGTTTGAATGTTGTACGAAGTTACGAGACCCTTTCGTTCTCTCAGTTTGCAATCAAGAGAGCGTTGCAATACTTTCTAACCACTCCCCCGTACATGAGTGATTTTTATGGTCCTGTTAACACGATCCGAGGATAACATCGTTTACGGTAATATGAGTTAATAAAGTTCCCAGTGACGTTGACTCCTTGGAAATAGGAGTGCGCGCATTTTCAGCCTGTTCGCTTTCTTTATGTGTGCTTCTGTGTGACTGAAGTATGAAATCGTCTCTTGTTGACCTGCAGCGTTACCTGAAGCACCAGCGTTCTTTCATCAGAGCACAATGCGCCTGACAGCATTGTTGCTTTTATTGTGAGTAAATTCTATTTTTATCCACAGTGAAAAAAAGATGTAATATGTAGCTGAACTTCAACTTATATCCTACCATTTTAAAATTGACTACGCTACGACCTTGCTCTGTCAATTAATCGTGATATACTTCCAGTTTTGTCTTTACGCCATGCCAACGGCATCGTTGCCCGGGGAGAGATATCATCCTTCTTTCGCGTGTGGACCTAGAGCGACAGCTTCAAAGTGGAATCGATAATTGAGAGACGGATGGTTTGTCACCTCGGGGTACACGCCACACGCACAACCATCCGTCAGTTATAAGGTCTGAAACGACGAATTCGACGTTCTCTGGAAGGCCCCCAAGTGAGGGATCACGGGCAATGAGGTCACATCCAGGGATGTTGTTATTACCAGCAACAAGTAGGTTTTCCTTTCCTGTCCATCAGGCTACGTCGATGGTGGGAGCCGTTTTGCCGGGTTCGGGTTCTCGCGAGGGAGCCAATATACGGGCGTAATTTCCGCGGGCTGAAAACTTGTCTTGCTGCCGCGATCACTCTAATTCGTTAATCGATCGAATGCTCATGTTTTCATCCGTCTGGATTCCCGGGGAGAGTGTCGTTATCCAACTCCGCGAGGGGAATGTTATTTTCAGAATTAAAACACGTAGGTAATGTCTCATTTTTTTTCAATTCATCCGGTAGATAACGCGTCAAAATTGGGACATGATTTTTGCCGGATGCTTGATTGATGCTCCACAATTGCGATCGGGGAATTACCACTTGTGAATCAGCAAATACAAAGTCTACGGGGTAATTTTTGAGTATTACTCCATTGCATCCTCACGATTTGTCATTTTTTAAATATTTACTTTTAAAATCTGTGACATGACAATTATGAATATTTAAAACATTATTTACATTTCCATGTTCAAGTCATGGCCAAAACATCTGAGTGGATTCAATTAATATCCATTTCATATTTTTCGACGGGTGGCAGTTAACACACAAGATTTAGAATGGGTTACTAAATATTTTTAGGCAAAAATATATGATGTCTAAGAACGTGACAATAAAGGTTGAAATGAATATCAAAAGAATATTTTCATTGTAAAATGAAATGATCTACTGTACTTTTCACAATTTTATTTCCGACACTGCGCGTATCAACTACCAACGTCCTTTCCACTGATTGAATCCACTTAATCATGATATTAGGTGTCAAAACGAGTAGCATATTAAATTTAACAGTGGATATTGCAACCAATATTTTTTTCTTCAAAAAAATTACGAAGTTTTCATGAAATTACGCTTTAAACTGTTGATAATTAAAATTCACTATCGCTTCCAAATATTTTAAAATTGTCAAGGTAACATAAAAAATATTTATAATTACTTTGGCGTTAGCCACTTTTTTGAACTTTTGCATCTTCCCTGTATATTCTAATCTATTAAATAATGTATCTTCTTAAAAGGGGGCAGGACCTTAAAAAGTTGAGTCATTAGATTCATGGGAGATAGTTAGTGGCCTTTTATCTCCTGATAGTCTCATATTATTAATAACCTTCGACATATGAGTTGATGATAGCAAGATAAAGTGAGTACTTTGCATTATAATAAAAAATAATTGATTTATTTGTCCATTTTGTACTCTTGATGCAAGTGGCGCACAAAAAATTCAATTAATTGGCTCAGTTGGGAGACTTCGCTGGAGAGTTCGTACATCGTGGTTTGTTTCGCTCTGTGCTGTGATGCCGTCGAACTTTTTCTTGAATATTTTCCACCGTGCAAAATTACCTCAGCCGTCAGAGGACCTAAAAAGAGTCTCACTACTGACAAACAAAGCTCACCGTTCTCAGTACACGGCGTGGACGCAGCCCATCGATCAGGTAATGTTCGCAACGCTGTGTCGCTCCCGCGACCAATCTCCTTCAACCTCGCAAATGCCGCACGACGGAATCGATGTGGTGCTCATTGTGCTGAACTGAAAAAAAACTCGGCCAAACGATGAAAATTGTTATTTTTTAGACCGCAACTTTACATACCCCTCTCCAATGACTGGTTATCCCATGTAATTTGAAAGTGCCCTTTTCGTGGAGCCTTTCGTAGGAATGGGGGTCGACCTAGAATATCGGATAATAGATGGTGTATTCGTGAGGAAACGTGTGACTATGTTCTCATTCCCGAAAACTGCAAATGACAACTCAATGGACAAAGAAAATTGTAAACTATACGCAACAGTGCTTGAATAAACAGAATGAAATTTTTTTAACCTTGGAAAGAAATTACACTTATTATGACTCAACACACCACTAATTTCTTCTTTCTAACATTTTCGTAGATAAGTTACAAGGTATATAATGTTTAAATCACAATTACGACGGTTTCATTAAAAACCGATGTCACTCTTTCCGACGAGACGTTCCAACTCTACAGCATAATCGATAACATCAATTTTATTTTTGGCTTTACAAGCAGTCAGGAATATATTTTCTAAAATTAAACCCTTTCTGAAGGTTTCATCGAATCCTGTAAAACATGCGATATCTCGAATTGAAGCTCGTTAAGTCCACCAAAATTTACTACATAATTTGTACATATGTATCGCGAAAAATTCCGGCGAAATAGATTTATATCAGATAATGCTATAATGCCTCACAATTCTTTAAAGTACATCCCTTGAGCGTCGACAAATGCCTGCGGCTTTTCCACGACTCGAAGGCTCCCTGGCAGGCGGATTCCGGAAGGTCCTTAAGGGTACGCGTGCAAGCTTCTTTGACGGCACTTAGGGTCCCACGGGGGTGTCTTTTGAGGAATAATTTCACTTTTTGGAATAGAAAATAGTATGCTGGCACCAAGTTGGGACTCTAAGGTGCTTGGAGAATCATTGCAATGCCGTTGCAGAAGGTATTTGTAAATAGATACCCGACTCCGGCAAATACTCTGCTCTTGTTCATTCAGCAAGACTAGGGACGAGCTTAAGGCAGATCTTTCGCATCGAAAAATTTTCATTGATAATGGTGTGCACTGTCATCTTATTAATGCCTATGTGATTTGCGACGATGCACACACTTAATCGACGGTCTGAATTCAGCACTTCTCGCATATTCTAGCAAATTTTTAACCGATACTGTTTTACTAACCTTATATATGTGGCAGCACTTTGACTTTGGCGATTCTTTCTTCAAGGAAAAGTACAATTACTGGAAAACAACTCACAACCATTTGAAAGCCAAAGATGTATGAACACATATGCATGTACGAGCTTGAATAATGACTGATTAATGGTTTCCTAAGTTTTCCTTCCGACTCATTTTAAATTAGGATCACTTCGAATATTCTCCTAGTAATTTTGCCTGCCTAATCAGCACTGATCTGAAAGAAATCACTTTTTGGCGTGTACATTTGTTATGAAAATGAAATCACCAGTAATATTAATCAAAAGCACGAGTAACAAAAATTATAAATGACAAAACAGCCAGCCTAACAAGCAGCCTAAAACCCTAAAATAATAAAGGAATACAATCACAAATAGCTGACATCTAAATATAGGAAAGCCTAATTAGACGAAAATCAAACCCGCGGTCAGTGGTTTAGCAGATGAAAGGTTACCCGGACTTTCCCGGTTGATCATCGAAGGAAATTGTAAAATTCAGCCTACTTTGAGACCTTGAATTTTTTAATGCACGCCAATACAAACGACACACAGTTTCAATTGGACCGATCGATCGAGAGTGACCGTGCGAACTCTTCAAATCCGGACCCGAAAAACAATCACTTCTGCACTCTCGGTCATCTGTGTTATTTCTTTTTACGTCAGTTCAATGTGCCCATGCCCGCCTAGGGATTGCGTTGACGTCGACTCTGGCTGTCCGGGAGAGAATCAACCGAAATGGAAATCCGATGGGACATAAAACCACTCTCAGCTGCGGAAGGGGGGTGACAAGAAGGTTGGTCCCTCACCGATTCTCTCAGTCCCTTCTTCTGGTACAACCTACCAAAGAGACGAACGAAGGAGGTCTTGGAGAGGAGTGTGGGAAGAGGGGTTGTTACATTTCCGAAATGGTGATCCCCACGTCACCTGAGGGGGAGTGAGAAGATATGTAAGAGCTATTCCCATCGAAGGGCTGGAGATACTGTGGAGAGGTGTAGAGGGTGATGGTGTGCGTATTTTGAGGATTTGAAGGGCTAGAGGGGAAGAGGGTGAGGGAAGGATGGTGTCAGAGACGGTGTTGGACGTGTGAAAGAGCTACGGAGAGAGAGATGTGTGCCTGACCGAGACTGTGGTCATCGAGATGGACATGTCTACCCGAAGAAAGGTAGATTTCCTTCTCTCTATCTCTCCTCACTCCTCCAACCCCCTTTCCACCACCCAAGAGCCCCGTGGAGCTTATTCGTGGAACTTGCCACAAAATTGGACCCTGCTGTGAGCGTGAAAACGTACTTAAATCCCGTGAAACGCAGCCTCGGTTTGCGGAGTCATATTTGCTGGACGAACGCTTGTGCATTCTTCACTCATGTATCAGAATTCATTATTTCCAGAGTTCAGTAATGTAAATGGATTAACAGACCTGATGCAGAAGGGGAGTATCTCATTATTTAACGAAATACGAAATGTGGAATACCTTTGAATGTTAGCGGATAGAAGTTCACTCAGATTGGAAGTACGAATATGAATGAAAATCTCGTATTGCGATAGAGCTTACAGCTGATGTTTTCAATATTTTTTACAATTAGTGCCACAGAATATTTATTTCTATTTTTATATTTAAATAAGGAGGAAAATTTTCCCATTATTCCCTAATTATCCATTATGTTTCTAAGTATTAGTGATATAATTATATTCGTTCACTTTTCGTAGTTACATTCCTTTGAAACATTGAAAAATAGTGTACACCGCCGCCGATTATTCTTAACTACTTAGGCTTCTCTTCCAAAATAAAACCCCGTTAACAAGGTTTAAGGCGCTATTTTTCTCTTTCTCTCTTATCAGTGCTTTTGTCCGACATAGTATAGTCTGTATGGTATCAACACTAAAAAAAACAAATTTTAAATATGAAATGAATTGAAATTAAGTATATTTTGGCGTGAAAACCAATTTTTTATTAGGGCGGTGTAACATGTATGTATCACGATCCTTTGAAACAAGCTCCTCGAAATTCCACTTATGTTGCCAAACCCGCCCTCAAACTTTGAAACAAGGGCCTCTTGTGGTAGATTAACGCTCGGTTTATTAATTAAATTCAAAATAATTAATTAAAATTCAACCTGAATAATGGTTGACTACGATGACGATTTTTCCTATTAAATGTTAATTTTCTTAAAACCCGAGAAATCTTCTTCCGTACATCCTTCTTCATTTAGACCAACTAGTTCACTAGAACAACTCTTCTAAGGACCTCTTTCATCCTTAATGCCCCGAACAAATCCCTTATGACCCAAAATGCGTCCATTCCATCATGTCCATATTGCCTCTTCCTCTTTATATGTCTAGTATGCATTATTTTTCCGTTCCTAATCTTATTTATGTACCTATAAACTACAATATTTACCAAGATAAATACATTTTATAAGCACAGGTTTCTGTGTACAGTGCATCCAGTATGCATGGATGTAAACAAAATACACATACCCAATACATCGCCCATCCCAGGACATTTCCGTGGACACACTAATTGCAATTTCCTCCGTAACCAATTAACATATGAAGTTGATTTTACTTTTGTATGTTTTTCTGGCATAAAATGTTACTAAAACCATAGGTAATGTTTTGTGTGCTCATTTCAAAATTTTTCATTTACTTTATAAAAGATAATGAGTGCAAAAAAATAACAGATATGCTTTTCAAAATTTATTATAACTATCTCTTTCCGGTAATGGAGGATCAATTAATTCTATTATCAGAACCAGGACAAATATCATGCTGTTCGTTTGGTTATGACATGCTTGTATTTCCAAGTATTTAATTAAATCGATAAGTTATAATAAATATATCATTCTATATAATAATTGTATTTAGTTGAAAATAAATAAAAACATTTTACGGTAGAATTATATATCATAACCTTTTCGCTTTGGGGAGAGTTAACTTTCACAAAGCAAAAGGCGAGTGACAATGTGGAAACCTTCAATTTGTCAGGGGATTAAAAAAAAATCACATAACTTGAGCGATAAAATCTCCAAACCGACGGCATCGGTGGCCGCTCCGGAATCCGTGACACTTTTACCACATCCCTCCCCTCTCGTCTAACCTCCCTGCTACTCTCCCCTCCTCGCAGGCAGGAGAGCAGCCCTCCGCCACACTTGACGAAAGCACTCCCACGGGGGCGGCCGCCGGAATACGCGGTCACACCATACGGGGCAAGTGCCATTCTCTCTCCCGCTTCCGACACAATGTACATGGGCGGGTGACACCCAGGAAACGCTCGCGTTTGCCCGCTCACCCGAAGTGCTTAAGAAGAAGCAAGGGATGACAGGGCCTCCGGGCGGATCGCATGAATTCGGCCTTCGTTTCTGAGAAAACCTCACAAAGGTGGACAACGGAGTTCTACTCACTCTCCCCTCCCTCGTTCCCTTCTTCCAGCCGTCCCCGCGCCGCTCTGGGGGAGAGAGGAGAGACTCCCTGTCGTTCACGTTCTCCATCCAGTCTCCGGTGCTGGGAATTTCGATTTTTGCAGAAGGCTTCCGTGGTGCCGTGTGCACGGCCCAGATTTGTCGTTCGGATTGCTCGGCAAATTCACCGATCAATTGACAAGCTGACGGACGTTGAAGTACCGGGCACATAGACCACTGATCAACAGTTTGAACCCTTTAGCCTAAGTTGACCATGGCCGTGATTGCCAACCAAACCGGGAGGACCTTGGAGCCTTGGATTTAATCATAGAATGCGAAAATGCAATCGCACCGAACGAAATTGCATCGTGTGTATTTCGTTTTCCATTAAATTATACCCGATTTAGTGAAGGATTTAATTGTTCACTCGAGCATTAATGGATGATGGTTCGCATATGCATTACTACTCTAGGGGTTTTTGGATTTCAGCTCAAGTAAAGGAAAAAATAGATATGGCGTTTGAAGAAAATATCCAGTACCCTCCCTAATATCAATAATCGTTCATTTTTTTCATTACTTCGAATAATAGAAATGCCTAATGAATTTAAAATATTTAAAATCTGTGAGTTTACAAATAAATATTCCATTGACGAAAACAAAAATTAATTAATAAGAGCAACGGGTTTTCCAATGAATAGTAACGCCACAATTCCAATCGATTTTCAAAATATATAAGGTATTATACTCTAAAGAAAGTGAAATTTCGGAATATATGTGTATTAATTTAGAACCCAGACCATATTATACCTTAACGCTGCTCTTAATACTTAATTAGGTAAGATTTTAAAAATTAGTGGTGCCTTAAATATTGAAAAGCGGCATTACTGAGTCAAAGTTCTACATACTACTTCTAACTTTTAAATGCTGTAGTTTCCTTTACTCTAAAAAGGCAATATATGTAAGCGGAGACTGAATACAAGTTGCATCCTCCCAAAGTTTTTGTCATCCTTTAGAAATGGTGTATGGTTATGTTTGGTATTCCTAAAATTTATCAACAACGAAATGTTTTTAAGTGTTATCTTTTACTTTCTAAGTAAAGTACTTTCCTTTTACTTTTACGAGTTCCTAAATTCATGTTTCTATCATTTACCGTTTCGGAGTACTAATTAAAATAATATCAATGTATCGATTCGGAAAGGACTGAAACTGTCGTATCTCCCGTAGTTTTTATTCGATTTGTATCATTTAACCTGAATTCAAAATAGCGTTTAATGAAATTTAAACAGTATTAATTTCATGTTTCTGTTTATAACCGTTTTGGAGTTACAAGGAAAAGAACGTCGATCTATCGAATTTCGACAGACTAAACTGGTTGTATCTCCCGCATTATTAATCCGATTCGCGTCATCTAAACGTTATTTTAAAGAGCTTTTAAATTCCTTTCCAAAAACACCAAGTTTATGCTTCCATGGTCTACCGTTTCGGAGTTCTTGTATTTTAATGCTCCTCCATTCTTCCAGTGAATGGAAGCTTTCACATTTATACTGTATATAATGCAAATGCCTACGCATGCCCTCTAAATCAATATTTTAAATCACATTTAAAATAATTCGATATGTAGCAAATGTTACAAGTATGAAATCAAATATAAAATTTCCCTCATCTACTCTCACTTTAACCAGCAGGCGTTTTATTCAGTCTCAAAATGTCCAGAAGGTTCATTATAATATGTGTAAATTAATGTTGAATTATGCATGATTCTTGGGTTAGGTTTCTGCAGAGAAACAAGACTACTAAAAAATAAAAAAATATTATCAGGAAAATTGAGATTCTTTTTTTCTTGCAACAGATCAGTGCCAGACTTGAATGATAGCGAGTCACAAAATTAATTAAACTCTATTAAATTACAATAAGACCTGTAAAGAATTATGATATGATAGCGTAATTTGGCTTGAACAATAATTCAAAATACTACAGAATTAAGTGCAGTTCAGATTACAATAATATTATATGCATAATACCATTTCATTTTTCTCTTTTTTGGTATAATAATATATTTTCATGCACATATTGAATATTTTGACCCATATTATAGCCCTGAAAAGATTAATTTTATTTTGGAGTAACAAGTTAGTATTCGCTCAGATGTTCAGGGGTCCAATAACATAGTGTTTGCATGAGTAAAAGTCGGCAAAGTTCGGAAATATGTCAAATATTGATGGTAAATACTTTTCTCAATTGATTTTTTCCATTGCTCTTGAAAATGTAACATTTTTAAGCCTTAACTTCTATACTTGTACCTGCATGTTGTTAATGTGTGCCGTCATCACTGATTTTCTTTGAACCAATAAAGACCGTTCCAAAATATATTTTACCCGTGAGTTTGGAGCTTCATTTATATAAACTTTTTTAAAAGCATATTCAGAGGACAAATTAATATGTACAAAACCAAAAAGGAAGCCCAAAAATAAAATTGCATAAACTAGAGGTTAATATAATTTTTCTACAAATATGATTAATTTGCAAATATTTTTAAATAAGTCAAGGATTTAGTTGGTATGAGATGGTTTTCCTTATTATGAAGAATGCATTACTCATATATATTTATCATTTCCTCTTACCACAGGTAATTCATTAATACTTATTTACTTTTTTTCTTAGCATCTTTGACGATAAATTAAGTTTTGATTCAACTCAGAAAATATAAAGGTTTGATTATCGTCAAAATTGAAAACAATGGTAATCCCTATGGCTCCACATAGCGAGCGCCTGGCTAATGAAATGATCGATCACAAATTATCGCAAAATAGTGTGTTTTTTCGACTTCATGCTTGTCCAATTTCCTAAAAGAGCTGTCTTGTTTTAATCGAAGGGAAAATTACCTTGGATATAAAGGGATAAAGCCTGGCTCATGTAGCTCAAACGCTTACCAAGCTACCGCTCATCGTCAAAGGTGTTTTATATTCCAGTCATGACGCAGACGTTATTCTCAGGCAGAATCCTCGATAAGCCAAGGATTTTGAGAACTCGGGGATAAGTTCTGAAGGATAGGCTTTCAGAGCAGAACATGGGCAAAAAATTCATTTCTGTGCAGTGTTCCAATTTATAAACGAAATATAAATAAATGTATTACGATTTCAAATTAACCATTATTTCCTTAAAAGAGAGTATCAAAAAATATCCACTTCTATGACAATGTTTCAAAGTTTTCCTATTATTATATTAATAAGAAAATTAAATGTGACAAATATTTTTCCATTTTAAATTGTAAAACCTTTTTAATTTTAGAAATAGTATATGTATATGATACTGGTAATATAGCGTACCACATGAATGTTTATTTCTTTTCAAAAATTATAACTGGATATTAATGGCATTTAGAAAGCATCAGATAAATGAAAAAAAAAATCATTCACTTCAAATTCAGCCACCTTCATTAAACTGCTTCAAGTTTTATATTGTTCTTGCGAATTGAAATAAGTCTCCTTGAAACTGGTTGTCAATAAAAATGGAAAAAAGAGTTTTCCTGGACGTTCACCAAAACATAATTTCGATTAATCATTAATGAACTGCGTGTTCATTAAATCTATCGACCAAATGTCAAAAGCCTTGTTAACATCAACGTCAGAGAAAAGGCACTGGTATATATACTGGTGATGTTTCTATGTAGCCGGCCGTTTCCATCCCTATATTAACATCACAAACTGGACGCTTTGACCCCTGGCTAATGGATCAAGGGGAGCGTAGGTGTCCGATAGCAGAACACTTGCAAGCAGGGAAAACAAAACCACTAGGTTTTACATGGAGGAAAGGAATAACATGTTTGCTAAGCCTCCTACTTGTCAGCTCAAGCTTCAATTATATATATATATATATATATACAATATATATACATATATATAGTATATATATTTATATGTATATAACTTTTGGATGGCACAATAGAACACAGAATTAAACAGATAACACGTAAAAGAACACTCACATTGTAGATTATTTGAGCTTTCGGCCTACTCCGAGGCTTCTTCAGATCAGACTTCTTTATAGATGATGCGGAAGTACTCACGAGAGCAATATAACTTTTGGACGGCACACAGAATAAAACACATAGAATAAAGAAGTCTGACCTGAAGAAGGCCTCGGAGTAGGCCGAAAGCTCAAATAATCTACAATGTGAGTGTTCTTTTATTATTCATATATTATATATATATATATATATATATATATATATATATATATATATATTGTGAACACATTCACTTGCTTCTCTGATAAAACTGGCGTACGTTTCCTGTCAGATATTTTGATTGCTAATTAATATTCCTGGACCGCAGATGTAGCTTTTGTGGTTCCCACAAGGGGGAACCATACCGCATTCCGCCTAAAAAGCCAGAATGAGAAATAATTCTATCTACAGCTGGGGCTATGGGCGCCTAGAGCCGGGTGCCGCTGGCGGAACGCCGGGGTATAGTACTGATGGGTCGATATGAGTCCCTCTAAAAAAATGGAATAGAACTACCACACAATGAAATAGCGATCAATCTCAGAAAGTAATATTCTTGGAACCTCTATAGATAAATTAGCATAAATTAAATATGAGATATATGCGTTTGATTATTAACAAAATGGCTAGAGAAGAAATTTATTGTTTCAAACATCTGCTATGTTTTTAATGTAAATTAAGTTACAAATTTATTTCATTACAGTAATTAGGTGTGTTACTAAAAAGAGATAGAGAGGAAAAAATAGGATGGCAAATACTATTTTGAGGGAAAGACCAGCTTTATTAAGAGACATATACCACTTATATTCAGCAATCATACCTTAAAAGAAGGAAAAAATTACTGTCAAAACAGCTTTATCCCTCACCCTAGCCTCATCTTCGATTAAACGCGTTTGATTTACATACTTTTATTATACCTGTACTTACGGTATCCTTGACACTGTGACCACGCGTTACCCTGTGCCACTTCCGGTGCTAGGAAAAAGTAAACACCAGCGCCTAATCAAAATTATCAAATCAAACTGGCCCTTTAGGAAGCCCATCGTCACCAAATTCCGCGATGAGTGGCCACATCCAGAGCGCTAAGGTCGTTTATAACACACATAATTGATCATATTCCCTCTGGCCGCTAGCTCAAGATCCTATTAGGAGAAATTGCCCTGTATGTCCGCCGAAACACGTGATCAGGCAGGTATTACGTTAGCCAGCCAAGCCAAATGTCGCAGGTTCGAATTTTGCCTGGAGATTGGGCGTTGCGCTGTCATGCAACGGATTTCCTGCTCAATCTACGGATGACGAGAGGAAAGCCGTCAAATTGTCACCAAGGCCATTTATCACCTATATCCTTATCGCACTCCAGATTCAAGGTGAAGGACATCGCCGAGGTTTTCTTTTATACTCGACTGAATATATACTATTTCAACAACTACATCAGGTATCAGAAACTGGAGATCATGATTCATTTTGATCCAGGGTTTTTAAAAATAGATCGCTATTACTAGACAATATTTATGAATTAATGTCCGATTCCGTCTGTTAGTTTTAATGCATTATCATTGCTAATTAATAAACAAGTCATGAGCCTGACAAATAAGGAGGTGGTACTATTTTGTGAAAGTTTCAGTAATCTTTTTTTGCAAATGAAATTTAGTCAAACTTATTTTGTTTGTATGTTTTATTAAAAAAATAAAAATCTATTTTATGCTCTGTTGTTAGTTTTTCATTCGTTTTTAATTTAGTTAGATGGTAAAAACTTTTATATGAAGTGAATATTCCCCGAGTGGATAGGTTTTTGCTGAAGCAAGATATTGGATATAGATAGTAGATTTTAAAAATTTGATCGAGAAGAAGGGTAGGAAAGGTAAAATGGATGAAAAGGACAAACAAAAAAGTACTGGATATAGTAGCAAAGGAGAGAGAAAAAGCGGATGCAGAGGATTTGGAACTGAAGTATTAAAGAATGGTTTACTGTAGTGTATAATGTCAAGTTTTGTCTTGTAAGGCAAAGCTTAAAAATGTAATTTTGTTCATTTTTCGTCCGTCAGAAACATAATACAGGGTACGGCAACATAATTTCCTTTTTTCAAACGCAAAACGCTGGTGAAGTTATTTTGATGCAGCCTGTATTTACCCAGAGTAAATAGTTGGCTTCCTAAAAATTCAAATTTTTGTATATAAGATTATTTTTTTATTCCAATGCCATTTGATGAGAAATAATGTTTGATTTTATAGCTTATCAACAGTGTTTTACAGAGATGAAGAAGCTGGAGAATGATAAATAGGCTTCAAATGTAAAATTAAGTAGTCCTTTTTCATCTTCTCTGTCAACCTATTTTGTTAATAAGCTAGTTTATTTTTTTATTATGTTAACTTTCTGTTTCAAAGGTTTGAACGTGGTCACAATTTTAAATTAATAGGAAAAGCACAGAACTGCCAGCAAACTAAAAATCAGTCTAATTGAAAAGCAAATAAAAACTTTGTAATTGAAGCCTTCACGCAATTATGGCAGAAATAAATAAGCAAACTATCCTGCGAATACATTTTTTAAGATGTTGATTGTATCACCTACCTCTACGAATTGAAAATTGACAGCAAACTCTTTCCGACAGAAAAAAATTCTGTCTTCAATCTTTCACTTTTTAATAGTGTTTATATTTACAGAAAGTATTTGAATTTAAGTTTATTAGAAAAATAGTTTTTGGATTAGATATTTTTTTCAAGCGTTGAATTCACTCAGGGCTTAGAGGTAGACTAAGAGGTAAGATGGCACGTGATTTGGAAATCTAAATTTCTTAAAGGAAAATTTCCAAAAGGATACACATGAACCTTCATAATTGATTCTTTAAAAGATAATACCCGATGAATTGATTTTGTGTTCATCGTACAAAATGTGATTCCAAGGTAAGAATAATTTCAATGAATTTCTCCGGATACCGTAAATACTGACGTTAGATAAATAAATCGTTTATCTGAATTCTTCTGCACATCAGTAACAGCATTTATTGTTATTTTAATTCTCTTTTGACTTTTATTTGAACATTCTTATATGTCATAAATTTCAAACTTTAAGTTCAATTTACAATTTTTCTAAAGCTCAATGTTCTCATTCTCTCCTTCATATAATTAGACTTATAGTAGAATTATCAACATATATGTTTCTCATTAGGCATATGCATGTCATTTGCAGACTGTGGTAAGTTTATTCTTTTTGCACTCATAGGGTTGAGCCGGGGGAAGTTATAGGAAGGAATATAGGAAGTAATGCAAGGTGAACTTAAAAAAGCCCTAATGTTGCGTAAATAATATGCTTTTACATTGGCTGACATACAATACATATAATGTACATTAAGAAAAAAACTGGTAAAAGCAATAACAATAATGAAACGTTAACGAAATAAATCCAAAGAACAGCTATAAGATGGCAGGAGAGCACGTACGCCACCAGTGAGAGCTAAGTTACTATCTGGCGTTTAAGGAAGGAGGTGAAAGTGTTGAGTGAGGAAGAGAGGTCCAGGGAAGGATACTGAATGCTCAGGGAATTAAATGTAGCGGGAAGTCGATGGAATAGGGAACGTTGAGAGAGCGAGAGACGGAAATTTGGAATCTGCAACAGACTCAAGTTACGTGTTGGCCGAGGGGGGACACGAATTGAAAACAGAGGAAGACGGACGGTTGTTGGTACGGAGAGTTCCGTTGACGATGCTATGCAAGAATTTCATATCACATATCAATCTACGGCGGTGGAGAGGGGAAATACCAAGGGATGGGAGAGTAAAGTACAGGGTTGCAAAAATTATCTCAAATATATGATGACAAGCTCAAATTTCATCGAATTTTATCACTCCAAGCCCATCCCCTTATAAAATTGTTTATTAGGCTCTCCGCATCCAAAAATCTGTGGTATAGTTTTGAATTCGTCAACGCCAGCCATGGGCAAGACGACAGTTTTCTTTTTGCCATCCGCCGGGAAAACCTCTACAGCCCGAAAGAGCGGAACACTACTAGTCGTTTTAGCCTCCGCCTCTTCCTCTCGTGTATTACTTCACTCGGTGAGCGTCCGCTCCCTCTCCTCTCTCTCTTGTTCAATTTTTGCCTCCCCTTTCTGCTCCGCCGCCCCATTCGATCCTTTCACTTCGCCCGGGAGTCCCGTCACATCTAAAAATCAACGAACTCGCACGACCCCGCCTACCAGTCATATCCTCACTGACCCCATGCACGCGACTCTCGGCCAAAAACCTACCAAAATGTAGAAATCTCACGTCTTCCTCCCAACCAAACCCCACTTTTCCGTTATCCTTCCAACCCTCCACCCCCTTCCAAACGAGCCCCGCCCAAGCTTTGGTGGGGTGACCCGGATATTGTTGAAAGCTATTTCATGGAGGAAAAAATAAAGGAAGAGAGATGAGAGCAGTTGGTGGGGAGAGGGAATGAGGCTTGGGAACAGGGAGAGAAAGAAAATGGAAACGGATGTTAGAGGAAGGAAAAGTGGAATTCGAAAGGAACAGAGTGGATGAGAAGGAGAATTCGTGTTTTTTTTGGTAAGAGAGTTGTAGCCAAGGGAGGCTGAAGATCTGTAGCGGTTGTAGGCTGTGTGGAAGAGGGTGGAAGGAGGGCGGGCTGGAACCTCTAGTCAGTAGTTCCGGTGGAAGAGAGGGCGTCGATTTTTTCTCAGTGGCGGGATATCTCTCTCTCTTTTTGCTCATCCGTAGCCATTTCGATCCTCGGTTATGATTGCGTGACTGACGGCGAGGTAGAGGAGAGCAGTTCCTTTACCTTTACCGCTCTTTACCTCGGTGTCTTGGCGCTTAGGGTGTCTCCAGGCTATCGTTTGCTCCAACTCTGCCAATTTTTTCCTATGAGGGTGCCGGAGGGCCAGGGAGAACTTTCAAAGGTAAAGAGTGGATGAAAAGCGTTCCAATCACGCCCTGAGAGTTCTGTCAAGGACAGTTGGCCACTGGAGAGTTGAACGTTTTGGAAGTTATTATACAAGCAACAACAATACGATTCATTGGTCATAACTATTTCATTGCATTATTTATAACTCACTTCATAACTATGTTGCTTATTGAATATTTTGTGATTTAAAAATTAGTATTGCTGTCCTCAGTTGCAAGGTTTTTTTATAATCAATTGAGAAGCGTAAATTACTAACCCCTCAGCTATCCGAAAGATAGGTAAAGAGAAATCAAAATTATCCATTAGTAGCCGTTTTTAACATTATGCTTACACTTGTTTAGACCCTATCTTCCTTCGATTAACAATGTAATGAACAAAACTAACAATGGTGTCATTGTTTTTCTCTGCATTTTAATAAAATTTATTAAATTAAGAAATACAATATGCGTTGTCAATATTGCACCATCATTGAATTATTGTTTTTTATGGGGTTTTCAAGAGATCGATTTCTTGCTTTGCTCACCGTAAGGGGAAGTAAAATAAGTGTTTACATTTAATAAGTTAAAAGAACCTTTAGTACATATAACATTGTAAAATGTAGAGACTGGTTACGAAACTCTGACCTTATATGTTTCATAAATACACTTATCCTGTGTCTTACCCACTACGCTGCCGATAAGGAGCAGCGCTAGGAAAGCATTTTATTAAAAATATACAGTTCGAACAACTTAGTAGCTATCTCTTTGAGCTAGGGATTACGAGGGGCGGTACGCGAGAGATATTATACGGAAGAATAGCATTGAAACACCCGGTCGGGTCTAGATAAGAATGGGGGATGTACACTAGATTGGGTACGATGTAAAATAAAATGTATTCTCAGGAATCGAGAGGGGTGGTGAAGGAAAGAAGAAATGTATATGGTAGAAAGAAGAAGGGGAAAATGAAAAAGACGAAAAGGGAGAATGGAAGATAGAAGCAGAATGAAATATCTGTTATTTGACGAGAGATTTCCGCCGCAGACACTCATTGACTTTTATATATATGTCCCTCCCGTAAGCGCGATGGGTTTCAGGAAACTCAGGCTGTCATTGATCCTCGATGAGAGAGTAAAAGAGGGAGGGTGGTTTGGAAGAGGAAGAGAGAAGGAGCTAGCAACGGATGCGAAGGAAATAGCACCGGAAATTTATATAGATATGTATTTACCACTCAATTTTGTAATTTATTTTATGTACATTACTTGGGATTCATCGATTACCTGTTGACCGCGAAGACACGTAAAATGAAATGACAACATATCGTTGGCAATAATCATTTCCTCAGTTCAATGAAAGCCACCCGATTATAAAATATACTGAAAAAAAATTTTAAACCACCCTGAAAGTTAACCACATTTTTTTTATTTTTAATTCAAATATTGCCAAAATATTATTAAAAAACCAAATAATATCTTTTAATTTTTACAAATAAGAATAGTCTGGCTTTCCTATTAGTACCAGAAGAGGTTGATATCAGGAGCTAAACTATATTCAAAAAATAAAAGGTGGTTACTGATAATGTAATGGGAGGTAAGTGATGAGTTTTTCTTCTAACGTTAACGAAAGTACACAAACCTTCCAGGTATTATAATTTATCTTCCATATTTAAGATGACGCTCACACATTTTTTGGTAAGATACTCCTAATTTTTTTCGTGCAACTCAGCTATCTTTTTTTCGCTTCCCTAATTGCATACCACGCGGCTATTAATGAATGTCTGTATGCTTATTTTAAAACTCTCAAGAAAATCATGGGTTGCCATTAAACCCCAGAATGTAAGTCTACCGTCTTTGTTTTCTTGAGCAACTCTTAAAGAAGAGAGGACGTTCCTGCAAAGAAGAAAAGACCAAGAGTTTGTGAAAAATCCAGTTACCGAATAAGGAAAAACAGAGATAAAAAGTATAAGGACTCAATAGAAATGAAAGGAAAAGCGAATGCGATGAAAGCTCAAAGCGATGGAAGGAAAAAATTAAGTTCGGTTAGTCAGCGTACTCACTATCAAAATCTTCTCTGAGGCTTTAGCAGGTTCCATAGCGAATGTATCCCTAAATATATGCGTGCTTGCGGTTCGTTATTTTGGTAAAATCCTCAATTTGAATATCGATAATGAAGAAAAATAGTTTAATAAAGTGCCTTTTAAATGTAGATAGTAAAATTTTCTTTAGTAACTAGTTTCATATTTTACTTCAATACGTAAGTTACTTTCTGGACTGTCATTACTGATAACTCGTGGGATTTTCTATTGCGATACTAATTTTAACAGATCACAATAAGCAAAGTAGAAGAAACACAGTCTGTACACTGCCAAAGCAGGATGTATATTGAGTATAGGGACATTTAGACACACTAAGCGTACCATAACTATGACTCCGTTATATAACAGCAGGTAAAAATTCACACCAAGATATTTGGTATTTCTGGCCCTGAAATTCCGTCTGCATTTGTATTTCCTGCATTTTACTTAAATAAGTACGTACAGCTACAACATGTTCCTTGCCAAAAATATAGCTTGTAAACTATGACTTATGGAATTTTTCTAATTTATAAATACACTGAACTGAGAAATGTATAAATATCTAGATTTCTCTGTGGATATCTTGTTAGATTTAAATTTAACTTACTATTATAAAAGGTTAACTAATTTAGGATAAGATCCATGCCAATCGTAATTTATTTATTTATTCTTCTTGGTCCGTAAACAGTTCTGTTTGGCCTTTGCATCGGACAACAATTTTAACAATTTAACAATTTTAACTCGAATGTAACAAAAAGAACAGTTTATTATATGAAGTGTAAAACTCGTCACAATTTTAATGCTAAAATTTGATTAATTTATCCTCGGTCTTTTACTCCGAAACCGCTTTATAATCTATAATAATAATATATGCCGAATAAATGATGAATGATACGTTACCACTGCGGTATAAGTGGTTATGCAACTCTTTAATCACTTGCGCATTGTAATCTGCATACATACTAGGATACCAACAGTCAAATTAATACATCTACGTAAATACCCTGCGAGCCACCAAAAATATGTGTGGCAGGGGGTGTAGCACCATGAGGGAAGGGTAAGGGTTGAGGGGGTTGGGGGTTAGGTGAGGAAAGGTGGATATGTCTTCTAACCATATCTCACTTCTTAATGTCACATATAGATAGATAGCATTCTTTCCACTTATGAACTATGAAATATTGGCAATTTATTAAAAAAAGCCTTAAAAGTTAAAGAAAACGAACATTTTCAAAATAACCTCATTTGTTGTTTAAGCAATTCTTGGAACAAAACTTGGTTGTCAAAAAAATACACTAATTAAACGAACATAATTTAGTCAATGTTTTCTTCAATGTATTTTAGCTTCAAATTCTTGGTTCAAGTTTTCGCAACTAGAGGTAGACATTGAATTTTCAGCCCATTTCTGAAAGAAACATTTTTGTACGATATTTTGATCAAAATAAATAATTTAAGAGATTGCATATTCATATTGCCCATAGAATGCAAGTATGTATGTATTATGACCTATTTTTTCGTTAACTTAAATTAAAAGTGCTGGCATGCAAATATCTCTCCTCGGGGTAGTCACATCAACGTACTAATCCGCGTGCCTCCTGCGGTTTCCAAGGAAAAACTGCACCCAGGAAAAATATTAAAATGCTTGGATGAAGCTTGGGTGAAAAAGAAACTCGAACTCCGGTCATATCATCATTTGGCCAACTCTGAGTTTACTACACTATTATAATTTTTTCACATATTTCAAACTCAATTTTATATTAAGCATAAGTCATGCGTTAAGTTTCAGGTATATACCGAGGATTTAACTTACGATTTCCGGTCCCGAAGTAGTCACAATTTAATATGTAAGAAAACAAAATTAACACCACTTAAAATATGCGCTATATCTTCAATAGGGAATTCAATTAGATATGATATGTCCATTATGAAGGTCATAAAATCTCAGTCATTCAATTAATATTAAATGGAAGCCAATTGAATCCAAAGACTTTATAGATGTTTGTACACGATCATTAATTGCTTGCGCGAGTGCAAATATTTCTTATCAAGTTAATTACGTCAATTCTGCGACTCCAGTAATTAACTCTGAAACTGAGCGTTATGATGACCAAGTGGGTTCGAGGGAGAAACAACGGTCGCTATTGATTTCATTAGATGGCCTTCGACGGAAATGTGATCGAAATGACGCTGACGTGCGTTTGCTTTTGGATTGATATGACAGAGGGGAAAATAAATAAGGTAGGCACTCACAAAAAAGAGAAATGAGTAGATGCGGACCCCTTTTCAAAAACAGGATCCTTGATAATTTCCCAAGGGTCCTCGTTAGTAATTTTTTGTAAAGCTTTTCTTTCTCTCTCTCTTTCTTTATCTCCGTCTATACCTCTCTCTTTTCCATTCTTTCTTTCATGTTCCATTTAAGCACAATCTAAAGAGAGAAAAGGATTTCAGATGAAAATGGCTGTGACAATTTCTCACTTTCTCTCTCATGAACATTAACGATCATGACTAAACATACCAAACGGCGATCTTATTCGGAGTTGACAATATAGCTGGTTTAGGGCGTGACTAAAGAGATTTTAACCGACCAAGTGTTTTGGCCAGTTAAACTACTGAGTCGCTCCGATATTGAGGGTTCCGAGTTCGAATCATATGCAAGATGAATTATTCTTATGTAATAAAACCCACCGTTTTTGGGTTCATCAGCGAAAGACTCCAAAGAAAATGTCACAACATCACTCTCTTTGAACCATAGCAATATTTTCCACTATGGCACATTTTGCGATCATACAAACTATTACTCAGTTCTATAGAATTACTGGTTGCGCTATGATTTGCAAATTTTGGTTTTCTATCGAAAAATCAATAATAGTAATAAAAAATTAAAAAGATAAGGGTAAGGCAGTCATTAATTATTGCAACGAGTTATAAAGGTTCCAAGTATACCTCCGGTTTCTATATGTATGAAAACTGCTTGGATATTGGACAAATTATTACGTTCGAAGTCCGATTACAAAAGATTAAAAGACCAGTTAGTTATTAAAATTATGCATCATACATTTGTGACCCTAAAATTGAAATCTACGATAAGTTTTATTCACTAATGAATGTAAATTTGGTTTCAAAATTATTACGGATATTTTGGTAGCTATGTTTTTAGGGTAGTTTTTTTGTTTTGCTCAGAAACAATGAAAAGACTAAATTATCATAAGCAAAATTTCATGAAATACTCCGTTCTCACAGAATCTAAGGTTTTAGATTAAATATGTCGAATATTACCTTAAGTTAGTCATTTTAATTTTTTATTGATTATTTAAATAAACAATTTCTTCATTAATTGCTGTTCATAGTAAATTATATTTTAATTAATTCACCATTTTTATAGGTAACCTACCGGTTATGGTAGGTTTTTGGATGGACACAACTATCAAATAAATATTTTGCGACTCCAAACAAAACCCAATCCAGCAATCTACTCTACATCAGGTCTCTCTCTCTTCGTCTCTATGTTAATTCACCGTTATTCACCATAATTTTAAAGGGATAGTTATCCGATATATACCAAGTCTACTATTTCCTTCGAGTTGATGTCCTAATTGAAGTCCATGGAATTCTAATGGGAACCAGTTTTGTAATAAAATATAATTCGATGGAATTTTACTCATACTATACACTATTACTTCCTCTAAAATATAAACATCATATGTAATTCTACCGGTTTAGGTAGGTTTAGGATGTAAACGGTCCATAACTTAGTACAGTTTATCACGGTACATGTACTTGTCTTTCCCCATTATATCCTCTCCATTCTTCACATTACATCTGCTCCGTAACCTCCTTTCAACCTGATCTCTCTTTTACCTTACCTACTTGATTCTATTTAACTTTGAGTTTATCAAAAGGCTTAAAACCGGAATTATTGTATTTTTTTCAGCACACAAATATTTTCTCACTGAATAATAACGGTATTTGAATATTTAATTTACATACATTATACTAAAATGTGACTATTCTCTTTTAAAATCAAAACATGATAATATATCACCTAGAGAATAGCAAAATGTACTCAGTCAAAACATTTTTTCGAGTAATGTTCAGTAAATACAATGATAATCATCTTCGTATATTCCAGGAAATTACAACTGAGAAAATACCTGAAAATAATGAGACTAGACTAAATCAAGTTTGCATTAGGTTATAAAAATTGAGATTCCCTCTGCCGGGTGAAACTTCCCAGAAAAACCTTGTACTTGAAAAACTACACATCTTCAAAATCAAATCCCACCCTCCTGTCAGTAGCCCAAAGTTCCACATACTAATCTAGCACGTTCCTCAGCAAAAAGATAGTAATCAACTTGAAAGTTGGTTTGACAGATCAGGGTAGAGCTCTCCTAATTCTAAGTTCAACGACGTGTATAATTGACACATCAGGGCAGGGGGGACAGATTATTTCTCCGTAAAATCACGAATCATGTTTGAACGTTCCACACTGGAGTGGCCAGAATCGTACCGCGAATCCTCCGTATGGTAGCCTAACGCACACGGGTAGTCTCATGACAATGCTACAAAATGAAAGAGTTTAGTTCAATACGATAGATAGATAAGATTATAGTGTCCAATTTATCTTCAAACGACACTTTTCATTTTTTAATCTATCTAATTGGGCAGTATTTATGCATGGATGGTCATTAGATGTTAATTCTGTAGTTCGAAGAAAAATGCGAATCAAATTAAAACAAAACTAAAAGAACTCCAAAGGTCACGTATGCATACTTGCACTTTATCTGAAATCGAAAAAACTACCTCCAACCGTGACGGAGAAGTTGAAGCCTAAAGTACATACAATTGATTTTAAGCTCAATGCATCAAGACTCGCTCACACGTGGATCTAAAAAAATGTCGACGCTGTCATTTTCAATGGACGCTCGCTGCATTATTCCGCCATGTGCGTCACTTCATATTCCCTCAGTGAGACCCCACATCCTTCGCACAGCCTCCGCAAATGCTCATCTGAAGTGACTCGAGGAAATCTTGCAAAAAGCCAATAGTAACCACGCCCGGAGTTCCCTCATCCGGAGCGGGAATGAGTGAATCTGCTGGAAAATAACGCCGCTCCAATGAGAGCGTAATATTTAAAAAAATATTTTACGCTCTCGAAAATGCATTGAATACTTCAAAGCCTCTTGCCAAGTGATCCGCTATTAAAATCCAAGAGGAAAGTCGGAAATAAATAATTGTCTATTACACAAAGCCTTAAAAATATATTTTTATTCTGATTTGTACGGTTAATGCAAGGGGGATGATTTAAAGGAAATATAGTTAACAAAGTACACATACTTGTCCACGTTTCAATTCCTTCAATCAAACATAACCGCCAAGAGCAGTTCATTTAACAGCAAAGTAAATTGGTCAGCGTGTATTAATTTAAAACCGCCACGAAAGAATGCTGTGTGAATGCCAGAATTAAGGTTTAATTAGGAGTTTTCAGCAATAACACTAGTATATGACGTCATAGCATCCCGGCGGGCAACTGCTAGCATTTCATAATTAGAAGTATTAATTGAATGAGGATCTATATTTCTAAACGCTTTTTGATCATAACTACGACAAATTTCTATTTTTCAATTTTAAATTTTCAACATAATTCATTTGAAATTTTATTCGTGATTTTATGTGAGGGTATTTTTTGGAAAGAGTTTATCACTTAGGATTATATTCATTTAAAATGACAAATCCTCTTAAAATCTCGAGAAAGTGCTGGCATTTCAGATGCCTCCTTATAACATGAGAATTTTTATGTAACATGTCATTACGTCCATCGCAAATTAACTCTGAATCTCACTAGAAAGTATGTTGGAGGAGAAGAGCCGAGAAGTGACGTGAGCTCAAGGCCTCCGAGTAAAACTACGGCTCTATGATCGATCCTTGTCTATCCGACCTCTTTACTGTCTTCAGCTTAAAGTGATGACACAAAAGAGTGAAACTTAAGCTGCCACTCTATCTGAGTATATGAAAATTTGTAAAGAACATTTCAGAAAGAACAAAATGAGTAAATTAAGATACTATAAATTATGTTTATCCTGTTTAATTAAAAGATAAAAATATTACCAGTTCTTTTTTTAAAATTCAATAGAGAAGAAAAATACTCGTTGAAAAAAATGAAAAATATTTCTTCACGGAATTTTTATAATGGTTTCAACTTGAAAATTGTTTATTCAACAACATGAAAAAAGTGAACAGCATAACAAGTACCGTACTTAACAAAACTATCGAAGCTTAATATGGCTTATCAAAGTAAATTCAATACATTAAAGCATCTGTAATAACATGTTTTCGGTAAAGGCACGAATTTTCCACGTTGATCAATTTGTCTTCAATTTTTGTTTCAAACGATATGTTTATAAAAATAAATGTCATAAACCAGTTTGGTTGATAACATCTATTAAGATCCTATAAAAATAGCCTGTTTAATCTGTTATTTTAAGGTTCAGTCCAAATCCAATAATTTCTTATAACTCGTTATCGATTATCAAAATGTGTCTTTAAGTATAAATATGACTACTATTGAATATATAATAGTAAAACAATATAGTAATGTTTTTCCTTTGCTATTTTACAAAGAGACTTATTGAAATGGCACTCTTTCAGTGTTTTATCATTGATGCCTCATGACTGTAGTTTTCTCAGAAAAAGACAAGCTCTAAGTGAATGAGGAATTCGTCTCTATGTCTCTATCTCAATATTATTTATGATGATTAAAATAACTCTGGTCCAAAAACTGAGGAAACTGTGGCAAAGCTATAAGCTGGAGGGAGGATTGGAAAGGACCTTCATTAACCGTGAATCACGGCTGCTCACTCTATTAAAAATATTTACATAATCCTACGCATAGGCTTGGGGGAAGGATTCGTACACGAATTTAACTAGGCAGGTTTCATTTTAAGGAAGGTCTACGAGATCCACTGATGTGGAAGTCGGACCTTAATCTACCTGATTTTTCGACGACCTCAGGTCGACAAACGTGCAAAAATCCTCCGCAATTCGGAGGAAGGGATGTTCAAGGCAAGCTTTCCCAAAAGCGGACCCTTTCGCAACTCGATTGCCATGCCAAAACAAAAAGCGATAGGAAAGCGAAGGCATGGCAGGAGGATAGCTACGGGAGGTGAGGGAAAGAGAGAAAAGCGGAAGAGAGAGAGATAAAGGGCAGAGAGGTCAGGTAAGGGTCCATCCCTTTCTCGCAATGCACCATCGCCTTTGAAAGGGGTTTTCCAGGAGTGGAATATAAGCTCTCACATTCCGGGTCGCGAGATGAGCTTTTATTCTAACCTTGGAATAAATTCTGCAAAAGCACATTCAATGGTCAGAAATAAGGTTGAAAGATAGAAAATGATTAACAGGAAATACATAACAAATATTAAACTTCTCACAGTGAAAGAGTACATTTTTTTAAATTAAGTATTATCATTTTACTCCATTTTCTTGTCACCATCAGCTAATAACTCATTCATTTAAGAGTTCACTGCTAGGATGGCCCCGCCATTTCATTAATCTCAACCAACACTCGACTCCATTTAACGACAAGTCTAAACTTGAAAAGGGCTGCTTTTGTCTGTATTTACTTAATGGATTCAGGATTGCATCTTGGAAACTGGGTTAAGACACGCTCCCTAATGCAACGGATGTATAAAACCAGAGAGACACTTAGAACACAGTGACGCTAAGAAAACCATTATATTCAAATACGCAAGGGAAGTTTCGGAGATAAACAACATTCTATTATAGCTGTAAAAGATTAATAAAATTTAATTGTGAATACTACTCGCATATTGAAAACATGAATTGAAAATATATTTCTATATAAATAAACTCTTACTGTAGAGACGTAACATCCGTAATATTCATCGCGAAAAATTTTTCTTATTTTAAGTATTAACTTCCAAAGTCTTTTCTTTATTTCACAATTTTATATTATTTTTTTGTCAACATATTATCAATTGTAACCATAATCGCACGAAACCTGGTTGGTAACTAAACGGACGAAAATAATGAATTTCAAGACCACCGAAACCAACTGTCTTAATATTTCTCATACCAAATCTCTTTCACTTATGCTTTCCTAAGGAATTTGATAAGTCGCGGTCAACGATCTTGAGCAAATGATAAATTGTGTTAGGAACACAACGCTACGCTGACGACGTAATTTATAAAAGATGGGCTCATATATAATTATCCGGATTTGAAAGTGCCATCAATTGCCTCCACAGTGAAATCACAAATAATTCCAACTGAGTAAGTAGTAATGGACGGGTGAAATACCCCCGTACTATCATCATGCGGATGTAATACAAGTAGGCGTGAATGAATTAATTATCACTATGGACACATTAACTTTCCTATGTAATATGTGGTTAATAGGGTAGCGAATGTATCTCTGCAAAAGTACATTTCAGGACATAATGTGTATCATCACACGTTTTCACTAAAACCTATGTCCCATTGAAACGATTAGACATAATTGAAGTAATTTTATTTAAGCTAATGGAAACTTTCCTCCATGACCTTCATCATTCTAGTTTTACAATACTCTTAACAAATTTCAATGAATTATATTTCACTACTGCCTAATATAAGTAAATAACCTCAAGAAGTTCCCTATCCACACAATCTCGTACCTGATAAAATATCCCGTATTCCACATTCCAGATATCACCTAACACAGGCAAATTGAAAGGTATCACCTCAAAAATAGCTAGAAAAGGTAGTTAAAAGAATTCTAGCTACAATAATAATACGTTTTTGATGAAAAAAGTCTATGCAAAAACCAATTCCAAAATTGGCTTAACAAGAACATATTTTTGGTGAACTATATCGTACCAATGAAATTAACTAAATAAACATGCGCGCGCACCCTCACACACAAACAAATTTGTGCGCAAATGTGAACTCTATTAACTTATAAACCAAAATCGAAGTATATTATTAGTCTAGAAACATAAAATGGGCTATATTCATGATAAAAAGTACAGTCATCTTTGATTCGGCAAAAAAGAATGGACAATTCTAAAATCTGACCTCTCAGAAGCTCATAGGAAATGAGCAAGGAGAGTATGTAAATTACTACATTCCTCATCCCTTGAGAAGCACCTCTCAAACACCCTTACTGTCACATATTTAACCCCAGAGTGCACCTGTAATTTTCAAATTCCAACTTCTCTTCCAATTCTACTCCGACGACGGGAAGAAATTGGAAAGGAAAGGACGTGGCGGGGCGAAGGGTGGGTACCTGGGGCAGGGAGAGAGGAAGAATGGAAGGAGGGAACCGTTGGGGAAATTTCCGCGTAGGGTTAAAAAATGTAAAAGCGTGAACCTGGAGTGCGGAGGCCATCAGGAGTCAATCCGGAGCAGAGCCCACCAAAATGCTACGGAATTGTGCGCCGCGAAAGGGCATGTCGATGCCGAAGACTCTCTCCCTCGGGGTTAAGGGAATGGATAGATTGCAGATGCAGGGTATGGTGATGGAAATGGGCTTAGAGAGAGGGACGTGCAGTAAAAGAGGACGTGATCCAAGTGGAAAAAGGCGTGTGTCTATGCATACATGCTCGAGTAAAAAGGTTTAGGCTTCTGGGTTACTGTCTTACGGAAACATATGTGGAAAATGCTCTTAGGGTTATCTTCCCAAACCCAACACATCTGGAAACGCTAATGTGGAAGTTAATTCATGAAAATAAAGAAAAAGTGGAAGGTATTCTTTTCGCCAATAAGGAATAGCATCGGCAAAATAACATGCGAGCACTGTTTGTACCAATTAAAAGGACTCTGGTTCTGCACTCAATCATTCTTGTGTGTGCATATTTTCCCTTCCCTGTTAATAACTACTTGTCCAATATGTCTTTGTCAAAGATTCTTTGCTCTACTCAAGTTTCTTTGATTATTGGAATATCCTACCGATCTTGGTGAGCTGACATTTCTTAGTCTAAAGTATCTGGCCTACTAAGGACCCAAAACTTTCCACTTATATTAAAAGAGCAAACAATAATTGCGCAGTGAAACTTCGTGAACCAATAAATGTCCTGTAAATTCACTCAAAAAAAAGGATAATGTACCCACATAGTATTCAAAAAATCAAAGAAATAATAGAAGTAGAAAACCAAACGCATTTTAGCTTTTTAATGAGATTACTCTGCAATTTATTAATAAATTAAAATTGAGCATAGTTGTCAATAGTGCATAATAAATCTTCTATAATCTTTGTTGCATGACCATTCATACTATTATACTTTTATGGATATATTACAATTTCGAACCTTCTATCCATCTCATATCGGTCATAAAAAGTTAAACGCCTCTAAAAGTATAAAGTATAACATATGCTATGATAGAAAGTTAGGTATGCATGTATCAGTAATTTATTTAAACTATCAAGTCTAAAAGCCGTAATCGAATAAATACTCCAATTTTTTCACTTCCTCTGTATTTCACTTAAGAAAAATCATAATAATATTGCTTTAAGTATATTTTAAATTTCATTTAAAGGGTCGTGAATCTTATTTTTATAGCGTTTACTTGACCAGCGTATTCTAAATTCGACATTTTAATTTTATGAAACATTCGCAAAAGTTTTATTTCGAACGATTTTATGCCCATAATATTTTATCTTCGAATCTTTATTTGTGGGTTTGTATAAATATACGTCCATTTGTTTTTCATACATTTAACTATATATAAACCAGATACTAGTTTAGTATCCACTTCAAAAGTTTTACATAAAACCCTCCAAATAGCGCTACTTTGCTTTCCTGAGAAAATGAAATACATAAACATTAGCCTCCGCTGAATAAGTATGGTTCTGTCGTGACGATTTTTCTTCTTTTTCTTTGTACAGCACGGAGGATTCAAAAATGAAAAAAAGAAGGGAAGTCGGCGAAACAAGCGCCTTGCGGGATGGCACGTGAGGGCATGGAAATGAGGCGAACGCTTCCGCGGAATGGAAAAATATACGCAGTCATCGCTTTGGAAGCAAATGGGACGTGATGAACTAAAGCGGACGAGGATGAAAGTTTCGTGGAGAGAGGAGAGAGAAATGTGCGCGTGTGCGGTGGGAACGAAAGGAGTGCCAAATACTGGGATAGGTATCTACGGAGGGAAAGATGGAGAGGTGTGTGTGTGTGTGTAAGACGGGAAAGGCAGACCGCTCGCGAATTGAATCGGAAAGAGTGCGGTGCGAGAGGGAGAACCAAAAAACAAGAGACGGAAATACATGTAGGATGGAAAGAATCGGGTTACTGACAGGCACGAGCACACAAGGTGAGTTATTAAAACAATCGGACGGAGCTGGAAACGGGGATGGAAATACGGCTAGAGGGGAAGAAACGGCTTGAATATTAAGGGGTGCCAAAATGTATCCTCAGCAATGAAAATCTGAAAAACGCCCATGTTTGGTTCTGCGGACCGATGAATTTTTAGGCAATACAGTATTTTCCTCTTGATTTTCGTCGACATCACCGCGAATGGTTTCTGTTATTGCTTTATTTAATTCTCGAAATGCCCTCTTTCCATTATTGAAATTAAATAATGCTTCACACAAGAGATTAGGCTGTATTGAAACATATCAAAAAATTTCAGAATTTAAATAACAGTTAACGCCTCTTCAGACATGCAGATTCTAATTTGTAATACTCTTACTGAGCACAATTAGTACCAAGATTCATTTTAATATCTTATAAAATTAAATCAAAATAATCAGATGCATCTTAAAGGACTCTAACATTATTCACTACGCAAAAATGTCCAAGAATATTTTGAAATAAGTATTTCCAATAAAATAAATATTTTCTAAAAATTTTTGCGTGTGGTCTTTGAGCAAATATTCTTAGAGAGACGTCGTAAAAATCAATTAACTGCTTTTATTTTTTGCACAGTAAACAGATTTTTGCCCTTTATCTCGGGGTTAAGGTGGAAAATTAAATTATTTCCCAAATTGTAATAGAAATGCTCGATTTTCTCTATATGGATATGCTGGAAAATATAAAAAGCACTGCTAGAGTATTGTAATGCGATATCCACTGGAATACCGTTCTTCAGTCGTTACAACGCAATATAAAAAATCTCTTTTTGAGGATATATGATCTTATGGTAGCTTCTATTGTTACATTGGATTCAACATTTTAATTTTTTTACGGTCTTGATAGAATTTCGAGGGCTGAATTAAACTGGAAAGGTTGGAATCACACCTTGGTCTAAAACTCCTTTTCCCGACTCAACAAAAACAAGCATGGTGGTGAGCACCAAAACAAGAGAGACGTCTCAAACATTTTGGAACCAATAACTTATCATTTAGGGCAAGGAGGAGAAATTTTGAAAGTTCTCAACTCGAAAATTATGAAATTTCTTTCCTGGAAGAGGAGTTTCGTGGGCGCCGTGGAATAACTCCCCGGGGGGTAAATTTTGACGACAGGTACAAAAGTGTCAGAAATTGTGACTTGAAGTGGGGATTATGGAGGAGAAGTCAAGAATGGGGAGCACCCATTGAAGTATTCGCGACGCTGAAAATAATCAGATCTCATTAATGCCACATTTTTCACTTTCACTCAATAAAGCAAACCTTAAAACTATAAGCTTCTTTAAGGAGTGTTTAATTTAGAAATGCATTAAAAATTGTCAATAGGTATCAAGGTAATGAATAAAAAATTGAGTTTAAGTAGTCATAGGATAATTTTTCCATGGATTAATGAACATGTAATACCAAAAAGCCATAACCCTGAGCATTTATTCCTTTAGCGTCTTATACTCACCCAGAAAGAAATATTATATGCAAAATGAGAGTTAAGAGATCATTGGGATAAAACATGCACTTGTTAGGTCAGACGGATCAAGAGATACCCATTAATCTGTAGATATGTGCATATAATTTTCCTCGAAATTACTTATAACTGTTATCTGTAAATTAGTAATACTTAGTGGGTAATTTTTAGTCTTGGATGACTTTAAATGGAGAAATACATTAGTTCTCTTCTTAAAGTACAAATCCCCTTAGCTATCAACATTATGTCTAAATTAAATTTTTTATTCAGAATCACAATAGAATTAATGCTATTGATCAAACTCGAAGAAAAAAGCGACACTTGACATCTTCACACAAGGGTAACCGATGTTGCTTTCACTGCTTCTTTCAGTATCCAATTAGCACTCACTACTCTACTATTTAAAAGACTCCATGCATCCAAGAGGAGACAAAAGTATTTTTCACGGGATATACGTATTTCAAGTTATTTTTAACTTCCTGAATTTTGAGATAAAAAATTAATTAATTCTTGAAATAGGTTCACCCTCCAGTACAGAGGTTATCATACAATTCTAAAAAAGTACTCGTCTCAGATGGCTTTTGAATATGAAGTTTTAATTGAAATTAAAAACTAGTAAAGAGTTTGATATCATTTAATGCAAAAATGGAATATACACAAAATCATTATCTGAAAATCCCCTTATATCTGTATTTGTAAGAGAGACATAATATTTCCCTGTTAAAACTCGCGGGAGGATATTTTCACAGTTGAATCCACGTGTAATATAGGGACTGATTCTTTCCAAACATATTGACATCATTCAATTTATTTTGAATTCAAGGATACGGTACTTTTGCCAGCTCACTTACAGGTTCCAGTATGACTGTTAATTTATGATCATGAAGGAATCCTACCATGAGTAACCTCAATATTGACGAAATTGCTTCACTCGCATAACTGTGATACTGAGTATGAAACAACATCTAATAATAATAATGATCTTATCCCTCTCTGACACTTCATTTACCCATTTTTTATCCAGGCCCTCTATTTTTTTTGTAAACCTTCAAGCTTTATTTTCCACTCATTTTCTTTCATAGCCATATTTCGCAATCGGGCTTCCCCTTTTCTATCCGGATTTCAGTACTTTAATCGCCATTGTCACCTTAGTCTTCACCAATATCCCATGTTTATGTAGCTTATCCGTCGTTTATTTTTTCAACTCATAATACTGCAATTAGTTAGTCATTCCGTCCGTGATAAACTCTCGAATTATCCACAAAAACATCATTTTGTAATCATTGAATTTTTAAAGTTAGGTGGAGATTCTCCTTGTCAACAAAATAATTGGAACATCTGTGGTACAAATTTTTACCAAAAATGCATCATTTATAAAATAACTCAAAATCCCTCGAAAATTACAAAGCATAACATGAAAATATAACTCAATAATTTATGAGATTCAACTCCAGTAATCAATAAAAACTCGCCACTGAATGCCATCATTAATATTAATAGCATGATTACCTGTCATTTCATTTTTAGCTCCTTAGTTCCGTGAGTAATTAACTGATAATTTAATTACTTAATTCCACCAAGACTAAATAAAATTCAATTTATCAATTTAAATCATAGAAGGGTTTCCAAAAAATACCATTAGGTGTTCTAAAATATAATTAATAACATTCATTTTTGATTTTATTCTGCTTTCTATTTAAAATTGCACATGGTTAGTATTTTTCTATGCGTGATAAAAGGGTAATATACATACTTATATGGCATAAAAGTAGCAAAACAATTAATGCGATAGTTTTTATCAACCCGAATAAAATTAAAAATGCAATTAGACCTCATCATACATGAGCAGTATCCATCATATCCCTCAACGCATGGATGAAAAATGGAACGAGATTTTTTTCAGCAAATCTATTCTCTTAAATAAATTGGGGTACCCACTTTTAACGGGTACGGTTAGCTATGCATAAACTTCATACGTAACGCATCTTTCTTTGGTATTAATTGTTTCAGGCGGGTATTTGGGAAACTGTTTTACTTAAAAGTAAAATAAATTATATATTATTAATTAGAAATCCTAAAACCTTGCATGATCACAAAAATTTTTCGGCATGCATTATTTTCCAGTAGGCACCGATTATTTAATTTTTCTTCCTTTTAAGATGCTTATAAACTGAAGATAATGCTCACAATTAGAGTTATTTTAAGTGAGAGGTTAAACTAGCAGAGGACCATGAGGTAAATGGTAAGTAATGGCGAGATAATAGGTTACTCAAGCCAATGGACTGTCATTGTGAATAGCTGGTGAATTGTGGTCGGATAATGGGGTGGAATTGGTTTTATTCTATGAAGTGAATGTCCTGGGGTATGGCAAAGTATTACTTTTACCGATTGATTAAGATATTCAGAGCATGTTTATTAAGTAAAATACTTTATGTAGAAACTAAGTGGGAGATTATTTGTTTATTTGTAAATGTGTATATTAGATTTTAGAAATATTATAACAAATTGTAATTACATGTACCCAAAGTTGGACTCAGAGCGAGGACTTGCTGAACGGGGAAGGGGCAAAGAATTAAAGTACGATTATGAAGGGGCAAAAAATACATCAGGGATAGCAAATGCAGAAATATGACGATGAAATATATGCCACGAGGTGAGGCAATGTTCAATTTGGGAGTATTGCAGGAGGGGAAAACAATTCAAACGCCAGATATCCAGACGTAGATACGCAAACGCCCTAAGTCACACATACCCAGCACTGAATTTCTCCTTAGCCTTTCCGACTTCATCCTCACCCGTTACTCCTTCCCCTTTAACAATTATTCTACTTTTAGATCAAGGGTTATGCCATGTGCATCAGGTTCTGCTCTTCTTATGTAAACTGCTTTCTTGGTCTCACAAGGAAAAAATTCCAAATTAAAAAATCCCTGAAACCTCTATTGTGGCTCAGATATATCGATGATATTTTCCTTCTCTGGCTATATGGTATTGACTCCTTGAAACTATCATTTCCGCCCTCAATACTTTGTCTTCTTTCTCCTTCACTTCTACCGTTTCCTCCTCCCAAGTCACCTTTCTAGATGTAAACATATCATTAATAGACAAAATATTCCACACTTTTGTATGTATAAAACCGACCAACAAACAACAATACAGGTACCTGTACTTACATTATAACAGTTGCCTCCCATGTCAGAACAAACGCTCCATTTCTTAATCCCTTTCAATAAAAGGACACAGAACCTGCAATCATCCCGACTCTCTTGATAAAATCCTCTCAAATCTACACCACTCCTTCCTCCAACGAGGTTATCCTGAATCCGTCCTAAACAAAAGAATCCGAAGAAATGTTTACCCTCCCAAACCTTTCTCCACCGCAAAAAACCACCCTCTTTCAATTTGTACAACATACTTCCCTGGCCTAGAGTTTCTGAGGTAAATCTTAAAACATTTTTAACCTTTCCTCAAAATCCATAATTCCACCACCAACCTTTTTCTCAAATGCCCCTCCGTTGCTTTCAAACGCCCCGCCAACTTATCAGATATCCTCAAATCAACCAATCCACTCCTTAAATTCCCTCCCCGTCCCAAAGACATTCCCATGGCCTGCAATAAACCTAGATGATAAACATGTCCTATTTTCAAAACGCAAACCCAACCCGCTTTTTAACTATCTTCCACCAATCCTCTACTCTTCATGTACTTCCAGCAATGTAGTTCACCTTCTGAAGCGCCAATTATGCCCTGCTTTTTCTATTGAACAGTGTGTCCTAAATATTCAATATCAATGACCAACGGGCCTCGTGCCAGAATTCTTCTCTGATTGGGATGCTTCCAATCCCAAATCTTTGTAATTATATCGTCTGTGATCCATGGTTTCCTTGTCCATTTTCCATTAACGGCCCCTATACATTATTTTGCGGCTTTCGATGTCCCTTTCTTGTTGCATTCCGATTTTTCTTCAATAGTACTAAGCGCTTTAGCATCATCCATGATTTTCTCTACATCCTGCTGATAATCCTTCCGTGTTAATCCATTTAATGCTTCTACATTCCATTTTCTAACCATACTTAATCTTTTTGAAACGGACTGTACATTTCATAACATAAATTATGGTCAGAGTCCGCATCCGCTCCCAGGAAGCTGTGCGAATCGATCACATCACACTGTTCCTAAACCTATGCCTAACCAGAATATAATGATATCTTTCACGTCACATGTCATTTCCCATGTATACCAACGCCTTTTGTGGTGTCTAAACGACGTGTTGGTGATGACTAACCCGTCTCCTACATAACTCAATTGCTTTCGCCCCGCGGTCATTCCCCGTGCCTAAACCGTAGTGCCCCACCTCATCACCATCTTTCCTTCGCCGCCTCACTGAGTAATAGACACTGCGTGGACTACCTTTTGTCTGGCTCCTAACCTTCGACCTATCTGGCATGGATGACCTTACCAGGAACAATTATCATTGCTCCCGCCAGCACAGCTCAAGAGATCATTTGAACGCACAAACCATTCCACCATGCCAAGGTTGCATGGTGTGTATACGTATTATATATATATATATATATATATATATATATATATATATATATATATATATATCACTCGGACAGCAACAAATAATAGTTACACAGAAAAAGAACACTCACACGTTATTTCTTGATAACTTCGAATTTCGACGGAATTTAGCTCCTTCTTCCACGAATAGTACTGCCGGCTCAAATAGTACTGAGGGGAGGTGGGGTATGCGAGAGAAAGAAAAGCGGGCGGGGGAAGGTGAGAACGGGAGGCGGGGGAAGGTGAGAACGGGAGGCGGGGGAAGGTTAGAACGGGAGACGGGGGAGAGGTGAAAGAAAAGGTTGGGGTAGGGGGAAGGGGGTGAGGCTAGAGGGGAGCGGAGTTAGGGAAGGAGTAAGAGGGAGGAGGTGAAATTAATGAACTACGTTAAGTCCCGGATGTTGATAGGCCTTACATAGCCATACGTACACCATTTCTAGAGATTTTAATTCTATAGAGTTATCAGATGGGGAATGGGGAGGAAGGATTGCACGAGGATGGATGATTACTTATTATATATATATATATATATATATATATATATATATATATATATATATATATATTTCTCAAATCCTTTTTATCTATTAGAATTTCATAAAAACATTCTTTAAGGAAACATGTTTCCCATGTGTACACTGGGTACTGGGAAATCTAAAAGACATTTCATTTTTTAATTTCTGGAAAGTTTTTATTTCATAATTTAATTTATATTATTAAAAATAAAAAAGTAGCTTTTTTGAATTTGATTTTAATCTCCAAAATCCAGTTCCTTGCACGCTTCACTGTAATATGCCAATCATACGTGCAGTAATCCCGCACGCCAAAATTTGAGCACATGATAGCAAAATATTTCATTCTCTTTTCTGGACTATTGTTATGATAGAATGACTGTGGACTCAAAAAGATAATGGTATGTTAATAATAACAATAATGACGTTTTTCTTGCGGCTGAGCTAAAAAAAGATAGTTCCTAGCTGAGGTGATATGAACTATTACCTTACGGGAGTCACTCCTCCTATCAATGCCTCACCCCATGGTCCCTCGCGTCGCACGGGTTCAAATGGAAACGATGATGGGCCACGAGAGTGAAAAAGAAGGCCCTTAGGAGGGTTGGTGTGCTCATTTATACCCCGTTAACGTCCACCCGCCCGTATTCCGTCCCCGCCTTAAACCTGGCACCCGTCCCATCCGACGAAAACATTTCAAACCGCAGAAAGTTTCGGAGACTCTTGGTGGAACAACCTCGGGACGGAATAGAGGGTAGAAGGAGGGGACACTAAGAAATTGGACGTCAGGAATTTCTGGCAGGGTACACACAAAGCGAGAAGGGAAAAATTCGTTGACGAAGAAATGGCAGTCGGGACCTGGATTCGGTTGCAGGCCCTTTTAAGAGAAAAGAACATAGGGACCAAGATTTCAAAACAAAGGATAGTCGGTGTTTGTGGGAAGGAGGAAGAAGAGGGAGGTCGAATGGCACCCCCATACCCTCTGAGGCATTCAAACTCCCCTGAAAAGCTTGCGCACGACTCCCCGTACACGTTTCTGCTCTCGAGGAGGGACAACGGGTGGTGGCATCAAAACCTCAATGACACCAAGCACCCCTTTTCATAGCACGGGGGAGAAAAGTTTTCGCTACGCATCGTGTGGGCTGGACTGTGACACGAACTGGATTGCGAACGGCATTGATAAATTATGGGGCCATCTTGGAACCACTAGTTTATCAATTGGTATTATACTGTTTATGGTAGGTTTTGGATGGACACAAACTTAACACCCATAGATTTCTTAGCTTTGCTTGGAAAGACACATCTTGATGTACGACATTACAATATTCAATTTTTATTCAATTCTATCTGCATTCATTCCTTCCAACATGACATTGTTTTTCTTACTTCTACCTCGATCTCCTGATGTTCTCCTCTCTGTCTTCAGCACTCATTTTCCAATCAAAATTCTCTACATCTTCTTTTTTGTTCCTTTCCACCCATTTCACCCTTTTTATTCTTCTCCACATCTACATCTCAAAAGGTTCCAAACTATAGATGTCATCTTTTTTCAACGACCGAGTTCCCATGCCTCATACTAACGGTTTCACTAATCCTTGCTTAACATTCCTTCTCAGTGTCTCTGCCATAATTTCTCTCCTCATTGCGAAAGCTTCTTTGCCCAACACAATTCTTTTTATGTTGCTACTACTTGTTTTGGAATATATATTGGTACAAAACATTGACAACACAGATCATATTTTCCTGCGGCTATAGTTTTGTTCCTCCTAGTTTTACGCTTAACTTAGGCCTCATTCCGATAAGGGTTATAACTTCTGTTCTGTTTATGTTGATTCTCATCCCATACTCATCACACTGATTTTCTAACGCACTTAGCATTGTTTTTAACCCTTGACTGACTAACTCAAGCCTGATTTTCCATAATTATAACCAATTTAATATATGTACCATTTAATTTGACTCCTGAATCCAGTTCTTCAGCAAATTTAAGACGATCACGTGTCATTATGGAATTTGGTTCGGACCTAAATCCCATCAAACAACAGTTTGAAAATGAGAGATGTAACACTTCTTGAGCTAAATAGCTCTTCTATATTTCCATATCTTTCCCAAGGATGCATTACTCTAGATAGCTAGCATGACCCCAGTCAGTGTACAATTAATCATTTGCCTCCTCGTTGTCTTCAATCATATCACTTTCGCTTATGGTTTGCTCGCATTAATATCTCACCTTATTCTTCAAATAATCCACTGCTTTCTCGCATTTTCTACTCTTTTCCATTCTTTTATTAATATCAGTCCGCTAAAACTACATCTGTAAAAATGAAAATAAACTGGAGCTAATTGAGTGATTTGTATGAAGGCATATCACATTAATCACCGAGAATTTCTTTTGAGAGAAAAATCGTTTTAACGAGTTTCACGGTAATTGCTGAACACAGCTCGAGTAAATATGGATAAAACAAGAGAAATATCAAATTTTTTATCACAGTAATGTGTCGGTGAAACATAATAATGTCTGGGAAACCATAACAGCACAGGGAAAGGAACTGGCCCCCCTACCCAGGTTTGTGAATTTCACACGCCGTTGAGCTTAGTATTGGGGGAACCCTACCAACACCTACCAAACCTGCCTTCAGATATATTAATGTATTTATGGTTTTTTATGTACCTATGACCATGTGTCAAGTTTTTCCGCTGTCACAATAACCGAAGATTGAAGAGTCTAGTAAAGGGGATTCTCCACCATCAAACATTCTTCTATACTAATCTAGAATTCCACACGAAATGAGAAGTCAGAGGGATGCCATGCGCCCAGTATTCTGCATAACCGTCGAAACCGCATCCGTTCTCTACCAACAAGTTGGCGCGCACTTTCCTGTTTTATTTGAGAAGCCCATCACAAAATACGAGAGACGTACTCATAAAGTGAGAATAATTAGCTTTATATAATAGTTTGAACAAAGTTTTCTCAGTACATTTTGAAAGTTGGTCCAATTTTTTGTCCCTATTACATTCACAATAGTGATAATGGTTCTAAAAACACATATGACGAATATGCCATGTGTAAAAGAAAGAGGGACAAACGATCTTGTGCCTTGGCTATTTCCCATCTTGTAGTGCTGGAGAAATATTAATTCTGTCAGACCTTACAGTCAAACTACTGCAAAAAAGAGGAATTACCTGCTCCCAGGGGAATAGTGAAGCAGAATGTCTCAAGGATACCAGTTTGGTGTCTAATTAGGAAGTAGAAGCATTCAAGGAAGTCTTCTAACGATGTAAATACAATTACCTGGCGTCGCACAGCCAGCCAAAAGAATAATATAAATTGTATTCATACGTAAATGTCACAAGTGGCCTGTTGGTCTAGGGGTATGATTCTCGCTTTGGGTGCGAGAGGTCCCGGGTTCAAATCCCGGACAGGCCCTATTTTTTCGATCTACCGAAATAGCTCAGTTGGGAGAGAGACTGAAGATCTAAAGGTTCAATCACGGGTTTCGGTATATATTTTAGCTTCAAACAAACTCAATTAGTTAGCTCGCTATGGTATATTATTATATTTTTTAGGTTACCCACCACGTTCGCATATCCTATTCCTTACGCATTCCTACGTAGTAGTAAATACTTAGCCGCTGTTCTTATTTCTGTTGGCATTGTTGAATTTTTCAACTCGCACTTTTTGTACATGATGTATTGAACTCCGGTGAAAGTAATATTCCAGTTGATGCGATATTCCTAGATTTTAAGAAAGCTTTCGATAAATTCCCTCATTGCAAATTATTGGCGAAATTGGAAACCTATGGAATACATGAAGGTATTATTAACTGGATTAAACAATTCTTAAGTGATCGTGTCCAAACAGTCGCCCTGGACGGTGTATCATCCGATACTGTCAAGGTCACGTCGGGTGTACCACAAGGAAGTGTCATAGGTCCCCTCCTTTTCCTTATTTACATAAATGACCTCAGTACCGTAGTTAATAGCAAGCTCCGTCTTTTCGCCGATGATGCAGTAATTTATGGGGACATCCGAAGTCACGAAGACAGAGTCATGTTAGCCAACGACCTAGATGAAATTCAAAATTGGTGCGATACATGGCAATTGGAATTGAATTTTAAAAAATGCGTAGTAATACATTTTTGGGAAAAGAGTAATTCCCTCCCTTATAGTTACAAAATGAAACAAACCAATATCGCGAGGGTAGATTCCTTTAAATACTTGGGTGTAACAATTACTCACGATCTGTCCTGGGGAAAACACGTACGAGAAATATGCGGTCGTGCTAATAAAAAATTGGGATTTGTGAAAAGAGTGCTAGGTAAATGCGACGAAAAGGTGAAAGAACGATGTTTCCTTGCCTTGGTTAGGCCCCACCTAGAGTATGCTGCCAGTATATGGGATCCTCATAATATACTATAAATTTGGTTTCGGAATTAGATCGAGTTCAGCGGAGGGGGGCTAGATTTGTCAAACATTGTCATGACCAACTCAGCACCGTATCCACTTTGCTAGACAATTTAGGTTGGGATTCTCTTACACAGCGGCGTTTCCAATATAGATTAAACTTATTAAAAACATTTAAAAATGGGCCCTTTTCCGATGACATCAAGGATATAATACGAACCTCAACGTATTACGGTCGAAGGGATCACGAATATAAAACTAGAGAGATAGACTGCAAGACTGACAGGTTTAAAATGTCATTTTTTCCAAGAACGATAAGGGACCAGAATGCTTGTAGCCGAAATTCCCTAGGACTTAGTTCATTACAATAAGTATTAACGTACAGGTTAGGGACTTCGCGAGGATGTGTATACATGTGTGTATGTATATTATTAGGTAATCTACCGGTTAAGGTAGGTTTTTTGGATGGACACAACTATCAAATAAACATTTTGTGATCCCCACCTAGCAAACTAATCTATATCAGGTCCCTCTTCATCTCGGTGTACTTCTTTCCTCCCTTCATCCCGTCCAACATCCCTATCCTGTTCCTACCCTTACCTCGATTGCCCAACATTCTCCCCTCTATTACCCTCTTCAACATTCCACTACCGCTCAATACGCCTTTCATCCATTTTTCTTGCCTCCATAGGATTTCTCTCAACAAACCCCTCTCCTCCCCCACCATTTCTAGTACTTCCTCATTTGTTTTCCTTTCGGTCCATTTAACCTTCTCCATTCTTCTCCACACCCACATTTCAAAAGCCTCCAATCTACGTCTATCTTCCTGCTTCAGCGACCACGTTTCCGCGCCGTACATAGCTACGCTCCATATCAGAGTTTTTACGAGTCTTGTCTTAACATCCCTACTCAACGTCCCCGTCATCAACTCCCTCCTCCTTGAGAAAACCTCCTAGCCCAGCGCAATTCTTCTCCTTACGTCCCTACCACTTTGACCGTATTGGTCCAAAACACTTCCGAGATATGTAAACTGTTCTACCTGCTCTATTTTTCCCCGCCTATTTTAATATTTAGCTTAGCCTTTTTCTTTCTGGAAAATCGCATAACCTTTGTTTTATTAATATTGATTCTCATCCCATATTTATCGCACTGAACCTCCAATTCACTCAACAATGCTTGCAACCCCTTGGCTGACTGAGCAACTAATGCTTGGTCATCAGCAAACCTAACCGATTTTACGAATTCCCCTCCGACTTTCATTCCTACCTCCAGTTCTTCCCATGCCTCTTTAATCATTTCCTCTGCATATACGTTGAACAGTACCGGTGACAATGGGCAACCCTGCCTTACACCTCTTCCTTACACTGCCCATCCGGACTCTCCGTTCCCCACTCGCACCTGAGCAGTCTGAGACATGTACAGGTTGCGGATCAGTCTCCTGTCCCTCCAATCCATTCCTATTTTCTGCATTACACGCATTAATTTTTCCCAATTCACTCTATCAAACGCTTTTTCGAAATCTACAAAACAGGCAAAAACGTCCTGGTTGTATTCTATATTCCTCTCAATTAGTGATCTCATTACTGCAATGGCATCACGCGTACCTCTTCCTTTCCTAAACCCAAACTGATCATCCCCTAAGTAATCATTTGCCTTACTCTCTATCCTTTTGTTGATGATCCTGAGAATAACTTTAGCTGCGTGGGATATCAAACTTATTGTTCTGTAATTCTCACATGACGAAGCCTTTGCCTTTTTTTGGAATAGGAACTAACACCGATCTCACAAAATCTTCCTGCCAGATTCCTTCCTCATAGATACTACGAATCAGTCCATATATGGCCTTCTTCCCACCTTTTCCTAACCATTTCAACATTTCTACAGGAATATTGTCCACCCCCACAGCCTTATTTGCTTTCATCTCCTTTAATGCCCTTTCTATTTCATCGTCGAGTATGCCTGGACCTAAGCTATCTTCTTCTACGTCATGTTCCTTTTCTATGTCTAACCTTGTCGGCCTAAGTTCTTTGCCATATAGTGTTTCTATATATTCCTTCCATCTCTCTTGTATTTTTCCTGGTTCAACTATTATCTTACCCTACTTATCTTTAACTGTTAGAACAGATCCTGCCTTCTTACTTCCCGACAATAACTTAACCTTGCTGTATAGAGCACCAATTTCACCCTTCTTCTGTAAACTTTCCATATCCTCGCATTGCGTTTTCCACCATTCTTCTTTTGCTTTATTTGTGGCCCTTCTCAATCTATTGTTTAACTCTTTGTACTTCATTTTGCCTAACTCTGTGTTTACATTCTTCCATCTTCTTCTCTCATCCATCTTTGCAATCATCTCATCCGTTACCCATGGTTTCCTTATCCTTTTCCCGTTAACGGTTCCTATAGTGTCTTTAGCGGCTTCCAATATCCCTTGCTTGATACATTAATATAATCTAACTGATACCTTTCTGAGTCACCTGGCATTTTCCATGTATACCTACGCCTTTTGTGGTGTCTAAACCATGTGTTAGTGATGACTAACCCCTGCCTCCTGCAGAATTCAATTGCTTTCTCCCCGCGTTCATTCCTCGTGCCTAACCCATAGTCCCCCACCTCACCACCATCTCTTCCTTCGCCTACCGTCGCATTCCAATCCCCCATCACTATCAAATGTTTCCCTGCAGGAAGAATCGCGATGATATCCTGTAACTCATCATACATCCTATCGACTTCTTCCTCCTTGTGGTTGCTCGGTGGCATGTATACCTGAACAATGACCAAGTTCGTCGGCTCTGCTTTAATCTCTACGAGTAAAATTCTATCTGTCGCTTGCTCTATGTTGACTACGCTTCTTCCTACCCCTTTATTTAATATTACGGCAACCCCTCAACCTCAAAGTGTGTATGTATGTATGTATGTATATATATGATTATGTATATATGTGTATATATATATATATGGAAATATATATATATATTTTTTTTTCTTACAGGTTCCCCCCACCTTTCCTCACCTAACCCCCAACCCCCTCAACCCTTTCCCTTCCCTCATGGTGTTACACCCCCTGCCACACCTTTTTGGTGGCTCGTAGGGTATTTATGTAGATGTATGTTTATAGTCTATTTAATTCAACCGCCTGAGAGGGTAGTGGGCTGGAGTTTGCAGAAAAATAATTTTCAAATCAATAACTGCAGATTGATTGATTGCATATTCCTTGATATAATTCTTTCCTTGCGAATAATCTTGCTATTAAGACATTTAAGTGTAAAATATAATTCCAAGAAACTGCGGGAGATACAACGATATGTAACTTTTAACAGAGTCATCCTCTAAATATGTATTAAAATTCAATAATTTCAGAGGTACAATGTTTTAAAAACCAATCCATTACTATTTCATTTTATTAACCTGTGATACAGTTTACCTCATGCCCAAATAATATTAAAATACTCTTTCCCTTCTCTCACAATGTCCCTTAACTCGTCACACTAGACGATGTTCATTGTTTACAGGCCAAAGTATTGGTGGTAAGAACTTTTACGATTAAGTATTTAACACGTCTTGATATTTAAAACTAAATATTCCCCGAATATTCAAAGACATTTGAAATTTGGAACCACTGAAATCTAAATCCGTCCAGCGGCCTACGAATCATTTTTTCCAAAATTATTCGGGTCTCCCACCGGGTTCACGTTCGTAGGTTTTCCGACGTTTCGATGGCCGAGTCGTCCATCGAAACGTCGGCAAACCTACGAACGTGGACCCGGTGGGAGACCCGAATAATCTTGGAAAACATTATTCGCCGAGAAAGTACCAGATCATTCTTCGGCCTACGAATCAGTTTCAACCATTGAGTTAAATAATGAGAAAAAATGTTTTCAGCATGGGAAATAGGACCGTACTTCCGAATTATTTGTGAATCATCTTAAGTATACTTCCTCAGCTTTTTTTCGTCAATTTCCACAAACATCCTTTATAGAGTGAACTTTTTCAAAGTCGCTGACATCCTTTCCAACGGATCTGTCCGTCCCCTCCAAACCCCCAACGACATCTCCTCCCTCTCTCTCCTCCCTTACTTAGAAAACACTTATTCCACATCTCTCTCACCAGCCATAATTCTCCATTACCTGTGAATTAAGAAGACTCAGTTACGTAAGTTCACCATTGCCCTTGACGTTTGAAATATTACCGTCCTTGATAAGTTTTTCTGCGCTAATATATTCTCATACAGCCACAGAAAGTGGACAAGGATTCCGGAATTTTGCTTATAAGGAGTTCAAAAATTAAGGTTATGTGGCACAGGCAATGATTTTCTGGCTATGATATCCTAGAGGAATATTCACTTACCAAGTTTTCCTTTACGCACCGAGTCTATGGTTACATTGGATTTGTAGTTGCTCAGATTTAATCAAGAATTAAGTGATTGCTATATATTGCCCGCGAGTCTTTGGCCCTCTTTCTTCTGGTAAGCACTAACGATAACTACGAACCTTTAATGATATCATAAGTTACTCTCTCCCTGTATTTCACAACTTCTGTTGTCCTTATGTCCTTATATTCTTTTATGTTCTGATTATAAAGCGAATTCTTTAATGCTTTGAAAAAACAGGAGGTATTTCGTAAATCACTCGCTGGATCATTTTTTTGCCAGAAAATTCACAGTTTTCAAAACGCATACAATTGAATATGGAAATACAAATATTTTTGCTCGCGCAACGTTGATTACGAGCATTATTTGATATTGAAAATGAGTGCTTGTGTATTTCCTGCCCGTAAAAGTTCATAATCAATCATGCTACTCCATTTTTGATGTGTCGCAATAACCATTCACAATTTGTTTGAATTTTTCGATTCATACTTTCTAGGCTATAAAAAGGAACGATTTAATTTAAAATGTGATTTTTTTGATATTATATATTTATTATTGTAATTAAATGTTTAAGTTAGAGCTGGAAAATTTTCTTTTTAGATCTAAGGGCATAAATACTAAACAGCTACCGAGAGTTTTTTTCTGTTCAAGGTGGTAGTACCCATTATGTTAAATTAAATTCAATATGATACCTTATGATGGAATACTAGAATGAATAACCAATTGTTTCCGATACATTTTAAGTGGCTGCTATTTTTTATTTAAAGATTGAGCCAACTTTTTACGATTGAGTTTCAATTTTACAAAGTGTTTTCAACTATATACTGTTATGAATAATCCGTAAATATCATGAATTAGTTTATAATGCCACCTTATCATCAATAATTCATATCCAATAAGAAAGTAATATGAAGAGTAAATCGGGATATCAAAACCGAGTATTAAAAATCACATAGACGATAAACGTATCGTTGCATTTCATCTTCTTAAATTGTTCTAAAGAGATAACATGTTTCTTTGAAGATAAAAATTTGAGCACGACCTTTAATAAGAAAAAGGAAACTCTGAAAAATTTGTATGCAAGATTTTGAGTTAAAATTTTGCTGATGCCTCAGAGCACCAAGGCTCAGTGGGATTGCATTGTATTTGTTATTAGGTAAAATATCATTATCGGTATACGAAGGCTATCTTCCAAATTTTCATAACTGCTATTCTACGAGAACGCAGTGAAATATGGCAGTTTTTGAGAGTTTTGTTTACTACATTCATGGAATAGAATTATTAAGATCATATATGCTTTATTAACGGGAGAAAATTTCGGAAAGCGGTCAAAAATAAGGAAATACGCGCGTCTGCTACTTGCAAAAAAACATAAATAAAAACGATTGTACTTAAGCTCATAAAATTTCAGCGAAACCAAAGTAAACTGTGCTCGTGAAATTACCTTTAAAGTAATTTTATACTTTTTTGGTTATATAGGAATGACTCATTCATACAGATTCAGCGTGATATACAGCGCGCTATCATTTCCAATCCGAAAAGAGGAAGATTATGCAGAGGAAATTCTTATTTGTCATCGGGCGAGTGATTGTAATTCCCCAGTTAGCGTTTTCTCTATACCTAGAAGACAAGAAGAGTATAAAACGTTTATTTTTTCCAATGTATTACATATTCTAACACCTTGATTTTTTCAAAAGAGTACGCATTTGTGAAGAACCGTTTTCTCCAAAACAATCTCTGCTCGCCACAACTGACCAAATGGAAAGGAAAGAAGACAATTAAGCATCCGCTATTAATGTAACTTCGTTTATTTCCCTACAATTACAAACTACACTTTGGGATTGTGTGCAACCATTAATCGTCGCGTAAGGCTAACCTTTAAAAAATATAGGTAGCTTGTCACTTCCGAACGTTCAGTAAAAAATTGACAGTAATTTGACCAAGCGAATTACGAGTTTCCCCGAAGCATCTGGCCAGATATGAGATTTTGATGACCCATCAAAAAAATTGCGCGCTTTTCATTAGGTCACGCAATTGGTTAGGGGAAAATCCTACTCCAGCACTAGTCGGTCTCATTAGCACGGCAATGTGAAATTGTTTCCTTTGGCCAACTGGGTTCAGCCCTCATCCGAATGTGAGAATTTCATCGGCTTGGCTTTGCCGAGCGAGATCATGCTCAAAATTGCTTTTTTTTAGCCCGACAAACATGCTTCGGGGTTGAGAGGCAACTGTTTGTTGCACAGTTGCATATTTCCGCCTCTGCGTTCCTGTTTCCTCCTTAATCAGATAGTAAGCTAACGCGACGGTGCGGAACGTTTCCCGATTTCCTCCATGCTAGCTGTTAAACAGAAAATTACTCCGCGACCAAAATTGGTTAGAACGGCTGCAACGTCGACAGCACACGCATATTGGGCTCTGACTGCATAAATAATTCATTTGCAAAATTATAACGAGAAGATTTACGTCAGCCCTTCCCATTTGGTGGGATAGAATAAGCATTACTTGAGAATGCTGGGCATAAAGATCGGAATTCTCAACTAATGCAATGATTTGAAATAAAAGTTATAAGGGACTAATTGTGGTGGCCAGCGAGTTAAATTATTTTTTAATATACAGACTACATCAAAGTTGTAATCTCGAGGAAAGTTTATTCATAAATCTTTCATTTTAGTTATCATCTCTCACTAGGTTATGCGAGAGAAAACTTTGTCTGTGCTCTTGTGTGATTATCATTATTTACTTTCAATATACATTCGCTCGATTTTAGTGAGATAATTAAGCCACACAGTGAAAACGAGGTAGTTCAATGAGTAGAGCGATAATTAGTAGAGTCTACAACGAGTAGAGTAGAAAACCGGTGGGCCTGGGTTCGATTCCTGGGAACGCCACTGGACACCCTTAGCTTTACCCATGATATATGATTTTCAGATACCAGATCTTCGTGAAAAAACAAAGACGCTATAGGGAAAGAAACTGGCCCACCTACCCTGATGTGCCGATTTCATACGCCATTGAGAATGGTATTGGGTAAGTTCCACCGTCACCCATTATACCAACTTTCGGGCAAGTAATTGTGGTGGAGGTGACTAAACCAGGCATAAATTAAGCATCAATCAATCCGAACTTTTAGAGCATAAAACATAAACACAGTAATCAACCCGAAGGTCGGTTTAGTAGGTGATGGTAGAGCTCACCCATGTACCAAGCCCGACAGCGTGTGAATATTCACACATCAGGGTAGGGGGGCCAGTTCCTTTCCCTGTGCCAGTTATGGTTTCCCAGGAAGATCTGGTACCCGAAAAATCAACTAGCTTAGGTGGAGCTGCAGGTGCCCAAAGTGCCTTGCCCGGGAATCTAACCCGGGACCCTCCGGTCAGTTGTCCAACGCTCTACCCACTAGGCCACCGCGACCCGCTTTTTAGAGCATATTCGCCTCAAAATCTGCAAAAAAGCTCAGTGTTATAAATCACTCGAATCGATTCAACCTAGAAAATTAATTGTTATCTTTTTCTTATTCAACAATTCTCAGTGTCCATTAATGTGCACAAATTATAAAAACTTTAATCTAATACTGGAGAATCATTTATTCGTTACGTGCTGCCGTTTCGGTTCGGCTGTCGTAAATGAGCCAGTGATGAAATGGAATCAATCATTTCTCCCGTGAATTCCAAATAGCCACGTCCTCAATTCAGCCATCTTATTTAATTAATTAGCATTCAGCTGGAAACGAGAGCAAAACAAATATAAAAAATCTAAGCTGCTGGTAAACTCCAATTCAAATTTCTTCCGTTACTCGAAATAGCGATTGACATACCCGGGCCCCGGGTAATCCATTATATCGATTTCGGATGGAAGAAACCATTAAAAATAGATTTCCTCGACGAAGATTGCCTTCCTCAATTCCATCCCCTTCTCGCTCGCTTTCGCCATCCTCCGGGGGGGAAAAACGACTTGAACGATTTTCTTTATTTAATGATTCGCCTCCAGCGAGCGACATACTTCCGACGGACAATCGACCATCACGGAGCGACATCCTTCCCTGAGCATTCCACGCAGACGTGCAAAGGAGAAGGAGAGAAAATAGGCGATTGAAAAGAGCAAGCGGACTCGAAACGCTGCGCGCTACGCAGGTGTTTCATTTCCGAAGTCGCAGGACGACTCTGTGGGGGGGGGGGGTTGATAAAAAATACACACACGTGCAAACACCACCTTTTCCCTTGATTCCCGAGGGGTCTCGGGAGACGAATCCGTCCCTTTAATTGTCCCATCGATGAGAATTTCGATCCGACTCTGTTCCGGAGTTGGGGGTTCGGAAACTGTTTCGATTCATCCAGGAGTTGAGGGAGGGGGGGAGAGAAAGGGAGAGATTCGATGGCCGACGGGGAGAGGAGTGCATGATGAGAGAGTCCTCGTTTCCATTTGCTCCTCGACAACCCGACCCCCTTCACTGCCCTCCGGGGAGTCGCCCACCACCCCCTCCTCCTCCTCCCCTCTCCCCCGTCTACCCCAGATCCAATCCTCCTCCGCTCCCCCCCACGAACCTCCGTCACCTCGTACGACCTCCCGCCTCCTCCGCTCCATAGAATTGAAAATAAAATGTCCAAAGCAGGGCTGTAAAGTCGGATATTATTTTTTTACGACTCCAAATCAGACTTTATTAAGAATTAATCGCGGGTGATCGTGTCTTTGATAGCCACCCTGGGTGATCGGTTGAAAATAATCATAACGATACTGCAGCGTAAAATTTCATTTGGCGGACAACGTGGTGAGCAAAATTCGCACATTCATCAAAGGATTCTGAAAAATTCATTCCCCATTGATAACATTTTAAGCGACATAAAAATACGGTCGTGAAGCTCATGCACAAATTTACTAACTGTCTAATTTACCTGGACGCATTGGTTCTCTAACTAGAGTCGTGCTACGAGCTATCGCTCTAACGAACATGATATATGTTTCGCCTCTTATTTGTTAGATTTATTCAGTGACATTCATGGCAGCAGCATTTTTGGAAAAAAACGTGTGACGCTGGTGATGATTTCTTAATCACTCAAACATTTGCGTTAATTATAAGAATACTATTTCTTTTATTGTTGCGTTGTTGCACCCTCAGGCAAATGGATGGCCTAACCAAACCCAGTCAGACAGTGTTAGAATATGTGAATAAATTTATTAGTTAATAAATTATTAGGGAGCCAAATTTCCAAATTTTTACACATTTCGGGTACCGTAAAAAGAGATAAGACACCAAGGTGTCTAAGTAAAGCGAATGATACCCAAGAACTACGGTTTCCTTTATGTGGTATATAGTAGTCAGAATAGGACCACTATTCAGAGATGGGTGAACGAAATAAGGCTTACAGTGAGTTACTAACAAACAAACTTTGAGATAATCCCTGTGAAGGCTATGTACCTGGATGTTGAATACCTGATTCTCAAAGATTCCATTTCCATTTATCACATAAATTGGTACGCTAAATGGGACTGGACCAACTTCAGGGACTCATGTAACTGGAGAAATCATGGGCCGCGCCATGGTTTCTATAATCGTCTCTATAAAATGTTTCAGTTGAAAATACATCTATGTACCATTTACTTTCTATCGAAAGCCATGTTTCGCTGGCTCAGTTAATATTAACAAAATTTTAAACTTGCTAAAATTTAAAATAACTGTATTTTCAAATGAGATAGAGTTCTTATTTCTACAACTTGGACTCTAATAGTGTCACTCGTCTTCCTTTTTCAATTTTAATGATTAAAAATAGTTGAATGATCGCTTTTCTCTATTTTGAATACGGTAAACTACTATAAATCGATAATTTTAACAGAAACTTCCGGAAAAATATTTCCTTTAAGTTCACGTTTGAGCAGAAATTCACTCTTTTGAGCGATCAAGTCTCGGGTCGGGCAGAAGTCCGGTCCGGCCACGGGCAAAAGAAAACACTTCCTCCTAAAATCACTGCGAAAGCAAACACACCCGTGCATACTCCCCAGGGAGTGTTTTCTGCGGCGAGTCTCTGAGAGCCACCCTCGCCCCAGTTGGTGGCCCCGAGGGAGGCAGGGGAGAGGTACAAACTTTGGGCAGGGGGAGCGGAGGAGGAGAAGGAGGGACGATCTCTGTTCGGGAGTTGGGCGACCACTGGGGCTAGAGGTGGTTCCTGCCACTAGAGAGGGGAGGAATTAAACGGGAGAAGTATATTTGGCGACAAAAAGGTGTTCGGAGAGGATCGGAGGGGGGGAACCGGAGGGTGGGGAGAGGCTTTGCCCTGATGAAGCGCTTCCGAATCGGCGGCGCCCGACACCTTCAGAGTGTGAACGGGGGCGAAGGATGTTACGGCGGCGGGTGGGGGTCGAGGTTGGTCGGAAAGAGGCGTGTGGGATGGGGAGCGAAAGATGGAACGTACACTCTGGGAAACGAGGAAGGGAGGAGGGGAGGGTATATTGAGCGATGTAACAGGTACGAGAAGCCCGAGGGGAGGATAAAGAGGGGTATGGAAGGAGGGACAGGAGCAGCTTGGTAAGAAATGAAGTGTTTCAGTGAGCACCATGGGCTTGAACCCAAGTTATGATTTCCCCGAGCACTGTGTACATTGCCAGGCTGGACATTTGCTCCGTTTTTTCTTCACAAAGAGATCACTGAAATGGAGGAAAATTCGACCAATCAGTGTCAAGGAGCCCCTTCTATAGCTCGTTGAACATGCGTTCCCAAAGGGAACATATTTAGGACAATTACCCGCATGGACTTGGACCAAAAGTACGGTATCACATCCGATGTGATAGGTCTACTCCACGGTCAGAAACACACTTGCTTAGAACTAGCTTCGCTGAATTGTATGGCATCAAAATTATACTCTTCCATTGGTAATTATATATATATATAAACACATGGCGTATTTCATCAGAGAAAACTGTAACAAAAATGTAAGTGAAAAACTAAATGCGTAAGCCCAGTCATTGCGAATTTAGAACATTTCATAACTGGTTAATTAAAATTGGCAATTTTCCACAAAATAAATTTTTATCAATACGACCGGTTTCAATGTAACTACATCATCTTCTGGTAACTGTCATTTCTCATTGTCTACTACATAAAATGACAAAGAGAGACAGAGAAATGCCTGTTACCAGAAGATGATGTAGTTACATTGAAACCGGTCGCATTAATAAAAAATTTATTTTGTGGAAAATTGCCAATTTTAATTAATCATGATATTCCACCATATCACGCCTGAAACGTCTCTTTTTATTTCATAACTGATACTATTCTATTGCCAAAACGAAAATCAAACCTTATTTTTTTTAATTAAAGCAAAATAACTGTTAATGTTGGATTTCAATTACTAGGTGAAAATTATCGCGGTTCATTCACTCAATCCTTTAGAATCTCTCGAAAATAATTCTCTTTTGATGGAGCAACAACCGGGAGAGTGAATGACAAAAAAAACATGCCTTTTTACTTTAATGTACTCGCAGACATATTTTTCTCAAGTTTAATGTCTAAGGGAAACATGTTTCAGTAATGGATTGAAAAATGAAAAAAATATAGTAGCGATGATGAGTAATCAGTCGGGAAGGTCCTAGCCACTACTCACCGACGACATTAGCCCGCTGTTAATGGAAAGTAAAAAATCGATCTATAAATGAAGTCAACGGCTAAGCTTCTTATTCGAAGGAAGATACATTGCTCAGAAAGTGTTCTCTGCCGAATGTTTTGAATCTAGACACCACCGGACACCTCATAACTCGAGCTTTGACCTTCTGCGAGGGAAGTCCGTACACAAATCACCTTTGGCAGATGACCCCGATTCGATTTAATGATCAGTAGTAAATCATATGACGCAAAACAGCAGTGAATCCTTTGCACATTTCAGGAGATTTAATCAGCGAATCAATTGAATGGCATTGACAATATTCACTGACGAGATAGCCATGAGAGATACTTGTTTTCATTTATTCGTATCTTCGTTAACAATCTCTGGCCGGGAGGCTACGCATGGCCGAGGGTAATTTCATTGTAGGAAAGGTTCCATATAACCTAAATTGAACGGTAGCGGGTCTGTTCACAGCAGCAGGAAATGATTTCACACCTGAATGGGTCATTTTATTTGACGCTTGCTCGTCATCCACCAGCCACCAGTCTGGCTATACGAGCCAGATTGACTACCCTGCAGGCATTGGTGAGTGTAGGCCATTGTTTCCTCTGTTGCTCTTTCCATAACCTACTTAAGACCATAATATGCATACCTCTACTGTCTGACAGTATATCACAAGTAATAATGTATCTCATTATTACGGCAATGAATGGGGAATGCTTTTGCAGCTCCGTGCATAGATATTATTTTACCCAGAAGGTATGCCGTTATCCTGTCGGTGCCATTAATGAATAGCATGCAATTCAGGCCTGCATCAATTTTTGAAAATATCTAACAGTTTATGTTAACTAATTAAAAAAGCATGTATGGCACTATTAACATCATGACAATTTTATTTTTTATGGGAGTCTTTGTTTATAACTGCACAATTTTTATTTCCAGTTGAATTCAGCTAGGCCACTTGGCATAGAGGGTTTGAGAAAATTGATTGCAGTCAAATATAAAATAAAACTTTACTTGGTCATTTATCTCAAATCATCATGCTGTTCAGGTACCTCTTCTTTTGATTATACGTTTGTATAATCTATTTTCATTTATACAGTTTTAGAAAATAATAGAAAATCTGAGGTTTTTATGAAATATAATCGAGGAATTGATAAATTGAAAGTTAATCGATACAAAAATGTGAATCATTCTTTTTGTATCTTTTTTAACATTCATCAAAAACTGCCGAGTAGACTTATACTTTTTACTATCATAACACATATAATTCAGATTATATTCATTCGCTAAATATCTATATCCATAAAATAGCTATATATTATCCATAAAATATATGAAAATTCAGTCCTGTCTCTAATATTTCAGAAAAGCTTGAAAGCAAAAAAGTGTAATTCTCTCAATAATGCAGTTCTCAGATTGGTTTACGGTATTTGCCCCCGTCACGACCTTTGCCAAGATGAATTTGTGTTTTATTCACGTCTCACGCTAAGCTGGGTTCCGAGAAATACCCGCAAGAGAGATCAATACTGATTTCCACTATTTCTGGCCATTTCTAAACAACGATCGCTGGTTGTAGGAGGTGCACGAAATCCTGAGGACAGCTTGTGCCGGTTAAATATTTAATTGGAATGAGGAGTCGCTCCAACGCCATCGGTCATGCTTGACGAGGAATGAAGGCCCTCAAGCAATAGGATCCGTAGTCCGAACTTGGATGGAATCGGGCAGGAATAAACTTGTTAAATTAAATAAATTTTTAGACTAGGAGTTGTTAGTCAAAGGGAAATTCGTTTTTACAACTGTACTAAATTGTTTCTTATGCATATATTTTAAAGCAATAGCTTACCATAATTCCTTTCTTTAACAAAAACAATTTTCTATTTTCCCTGAGTCAAAGCGACTGGTTTTAAACTACCAAATGTGAAGGGAAGAACTAAGTAAAGTAAATGACCATATAACTACGATCCGAGATATCCTTCCACAATTTATGCTGCAAGAAATGTGGTTGAGTTATTAATATTTATTTAAGACAAAAGTTTTGTGAGAGAAATCATTTCAATAATTATCGATTTTTTACAAATATCCTCTTCCGTCTTCCACTAATTTGAGGGTGAAGTTGGAATTTAAATAATTAATTTATTTATTTCATTAACGACTACCACAGAAAAAATCCTTATGATGACGCCAGTTTTAGGAAAGAATATTTCGATTCAATTACTCCTTTAAAAGCCATTTCAGTGCCCTTTGTGGCGAGGTATTCTAGTTGGAAAAACTTTCTGGTATAGATCAGAAGGTCTTCTATACAAATCTAAATAATGACTAAACTCTCTCAAGTAGAAAACTTTCTACGATGCCATTGAGAGAGGAAGTACCCTCTCTTAAATATTCTGAATGCAAGAACTCATATGAAAAAACCGGAAATGGAATCCAGTTGAGCTTTAAACTTACCAACCAAACTTTTATCACAAAATAGGATTTTTTTGTAATTGTTACATTGCAAATAATTATGAAATTTTTATAAATTTAATTCACATGATCCTAATTTCCGACATATTATCATTACCTCTCATGGAATGCCTTAATTTTTAATGAGATTTTCTTCAATAAACATGCTTAACCTCCAAGATGCTTAAAATACCATACTTAGCTATCATTAAACATATTTACGTCTGATTTGCTAGCAAAAATAAATCTTTGACCAAGCAATAATTTTCTAACTAGACCATGACATGTGTTCGACCAATAAAAATCAACTTCCATGCATGGTACTTCCTCCAGCAAATAGCCTGTGAAATAAAAATAAAATAAAAAAACTATTTACTTAGGAAAACTATAAATACTAGCTATTGTAAGGAATTATTGACATGAAAGTGGTTAATAATGATAACTGTTGACACGGATCTCAAACTTTTAGTAAAAGTTATATCTCGCCTTCCTCTTCCGATTCCAGAGATTTTGTACCAACGGAGTGCAAATAGAGGGATAGAAGAAAATAATCAAGAGAAATTTTTTATTCTTTATACTTCCTGACACTATAATATTACTCCGCCCTTGAAGCCAGTGTCTATCGATATGGAAAATTAATGACATAGTAGTTGTAGTAACTTTTATTATTTATCTTTTTTCATTCAACTCGTATAGCGATGAACGAAAATGTATTCATACTGTTATTGACTATTGAGGGATAGGTTGTATATACCTTGTTTCAATCGTCAATACAAAGATATTGTAACCTTTATATCCACTTTTCAGAATATGATATATTCCTTAAATCAGAACAGAATTCCTTCAATATGATTGTAGATCAAGAGCGGAGTCAAAGAGCAGTAACAGGATAATTAATTAATTTAATTTACTTACTACCCGGAACCTTCACCTATAAGATTTTTCTTTCCACCTTTGAGGCAAATAATATAAGGCAGTAAATGTTTCCGCAAATTATATAAAACAGCACATGAAAACAGCGCAGCTATAATACGACTGACTAGTATAAACATTTCATATGGGAAATGTAATTTTTCCTCTATTTTACCAAGATTGATACACAATAACTAACTTTGGTAAATATTATCTAGTTTCATATTTGTTGACTCTATTACGAAAGAACAAAAGAAGCTATTTAAAACTGATTCTTTACATATTTAAACTACCCATCCTCTCCCATGAAGCCTTGGTTCACTAGTTATAGAGAAAACTACACGCGTATATGCATTTACACCATACCCCGAAAGCAACCGCGAGGGCGTGTATGGTGGAGGGTGTGGGAAAACCAGCCATATATATAGACATATTAGATTATTCATTTACTTGAATATAAATTACAGCTGTAGCTAATGTACCAACCTCTTATGCATACGTACCCATTTACACAATGCAACTATTGCTACGCTTGACCAAATCATCAAATTGTAGTATTTAAAAATATTTCAAATTTCTGGATCTTGGATTCAATTTTGTTAGGTTTACGCACCAAGTGAAAGAAAAACGAGTGCTATAGTTTGCCGGTGACGATATTCTCTCATTTCCGGTGCTTGACTCTAAAAATATAATTTGGTGGCGTAATAATCATTGCATTGCACTGTATTGCAAAAAAACACCAGGTGAACTTTCTAGAAGTTCAATTCTTCCCTTCTCTCTTCGATAATCAAGAGGCCTCCAGTCTCTGTCCTCCAGCATACCCGTGGAACTGACTCTCTTCTCGTAATAAATTTCAACAAACCTAGCTGCTATTTATATAAACATCTAAATCTTTGATTAACGTTTCCTACCATGGATCCCAGATACTTGCCGCGTATTCTAAATGTGACCTAACTAAAGTGAAGAAACACCGCGCTATTACTTTTTACTAGACTTTTGTGCCATCCGTCTGATGAAACCTAGCTTATTTGAGTGAAGTTCATACAAGAACTTCACTCCGAAAAACTTTTACGAACAAAGATTCAAGATCATGGGAAGTGTTATAGGGGTAAGTTTGGAAGGGTTCCTCCTGAATCAGATGCATACCCAAAAGAGAGCAATAATTCACACGTGAAAACCAGTCCAGAAGCATGGGCCAAGAACTTCTATCAAAAGGTTTTGTCTCTGGCCTGTATATAGCGACATAATACTCGAGTTCATGGCTGACTTCATTATCAGAGTAAGCTCATAATTTCCACCGAGTATTCGTTAACAGTAGATTTATATCTGAATTCAACTAAGACTTTCCTGAGATATTGCGTTTTTAGTAAGATGCGAGGGACGTTTTCAGCTGGACAATGCGCCAGAGAAAATTAAAGCAACCTATTTTGCATCTCTCGAGAGCTGAAATGTTTGGTCAGATAATATGACCAGATTTCAAGGAGAACCTTAAATTTCTTTCGTATAAGAAAAGACCGGAGAAACTTCAGAAGCCCGTTTGACCTCACTTCTGTTTTCTTTTCGGTTCCGAAGAAACTAAATAAAGTTGCTATAAAAGTAAGGAACGTATTCGCATCGAAAGAGGAATAGATATTGGGAGGATGGGACTATTCAACTAGAACTCTAATGTTACCCTCTATGGAGTGTTTTCAGAATAAATAAGATCAAGTATTTTTTTGGCAAACAGAAAGATCTACTACCTATTAGAATTTCAACTCGACCCACTCATTATGGGTCGCACCTTATCTTCGCAATCTTTTTTTTTCATTGCGGTCTCGTATCGCGGAGTTTCTCAAATGCATGCACATATTGATAGTTTCGCAGAGCACGAGCAGATCACCGGGTTGCCGATGGTGGGTCGACCCCAAACTACAAAGGATAGCAACGGAATAATGAAGGTGATTGATTAATGACAGCCATAACCAATAGACCAATGTAAGGATGTAATTCAGGCCTCTGCCTAAGTTAGACATCCATACTCATATTTGTTTTGAATTCCTACAAAATTGGGTCATAAATTACCCGGTGAAAGGTGGCAGCACCCTTCTTTCACATGAGGGAAGGCGTAGACCATTTTGGTGTGTATATTAGGACTCGCGTTATGCGATTTTCCAGAAAGAAAAAGGCTAAGCTAAATATTAAAATAGGCGGGGAAAAAATAGAGCAGGTAGAACAGTTTACATATCTCGGAAGTGTTTTGGACCAATACGGTCAAAGTGGTAGGGACGTAAGGAGAAGAATTGCGCTAGGCAAGGAGGCTTTCTCAAGGAGGAGGGAGTTGATGACAGGGACGTTGAGTAGGGATGTTAAGACAAGACTCGTAAAAACTCTGATATGGAGCGTAGCTATGTACGGCGCGGAAACGTGGTCGCTGAAGCAGGAGGATAGACGTAGAATGGAGGCTTTTGAAATGTGGGTGTGGAGAAGAATGGAGAAGGTGAAATGGACCGAAAGGAAAACAAATGAGGAAGTACTAGAGATGGTGGGTGAGGAGAGGGGTTTGTTGAGAGAAATCCTATGGAGGCAGGAAAAATGGATGAAAGGCGTATTGAGCAGTAGTGGAATGTTGAAGAGTTACCCTGAGGAGAGGGTAGGAACCCGAGGTAAGGGTAGGAACAGGATAGGGATGTTGGACGGGATGAAGGGAGGAAAGAAGTACACCGAGATGAAGAGGGACCTGATATAGATTAGTTTGCTAGGTGGGGAGTCACAAAATGTTTATTTGATAGTTGTGTCCATCCAAAAACCTACCTTAACCGGTAGCTTACCTAATAATAATAAATAATTAGGACTCGTAAAATCGCAGCTGTGGTAAAAATTGTTTAAATGGCCGAAGAAGAATGTAGAAATCTGTGCTCAACCACCAATTAATATGGTGATGCGCAGTAACTCAACAGTAAAATTTTAATTTAAATATTCCTCTTAAGATTTTCGAGCGCAGAATATTTGAGAGAGGATATAAATCAAGTTTTTTTCCTTTTTGTCTCCGTTGTCTAGTTGTATATAAGGAATACAATAATTTCCTAGAAATAAAAAAAATAAGCAATTCCATCACTGAACAATCAGTGGAGAAAAATTGCCACCTAACTAATGAAATGAACATGAATATAGAAACATATACATATCTACGTATATATATATATATATATATATATATATATATATATACGTAGATATGTATATGTTTCTATATACATATCTATATATATATATATTATAAGTTATATATATATATATATATATATATATATATATATATATATATATATAGACGTATATATATATATTATTTTCGCACATAGAAATAGACATATAAGGAAAGGGGATAGGAAAACACATAAAAGACCAACACAGGAAAGGTGGGGAAGGCGGTTTTGAGCAGATCACAAATGTAAAAATATTTCCTTGTCCGGGATTTGAACCACGGACTTTCCACTTTCCAGGCGGATGCTCTACCAGTTGAGCTAATAAGGAAACCTGATTTACATTGAGATCTGCGATCTTATAAAGCGCCAAAGTGCTCCGATAGATGTTGCCCGAGAGATGGCGTTATGGAGCTGTTTCACCCACCAAAGGAGAAATAGACGGGACACTAGAAGGGGAAAGGATAGTAGAAAAGCATTCATACGATATTATAAAGGATAGGAACGGTGCGGTGGGAAGTCATATTGGAAATATTCAGTGCAACCGCTCGTTACGCGAAACGGGTATTTTCGCTTCGAATATTGATTGGGTACGGTCTAGGTTTCAAAACAATGGATATGGAAGGTATTTAATCTAACCGCTGGTACAGTGGTAAAACAAGTTCTCAAGCCTTTCAATAGCCTACAAATTGATGACAGCCATTGAAAAGTAAGCATATGTTGCGCATACATGTGTTACGGCCTTTCAGTTAGGATGAACACGAGCTAAACGCTGCCCACATTCATTAAATGCACAAAATGAGTTTCGGACTACGTTCTCGGCTTCCAGCAATTAAAACTTAAGTGATCCCATGCAATGGAATCAAATTTTGTGCTTATAAATCATTTAACAATAAAAAGGTAGCCAAGTGGTGACCTTTTAATTGCTCCAAAGGTTGTTTTTCAAATGAAAATTTCCTTCGCAAAATTTGAAAATAGATGGAATGCATATTTTCTTTATCTCATCCGATCAAATAAACAGAGATAATAATCACTAAAATTGCTTAATACAACATTATAATTTTTATTTTTAAGTGATATTTCATAACAATCAGGATCTCAGCTAATTAAGCACTGTTGAAAGAAATTTGTCTGTTTCGACAATTGGTTTGCAGTCATGTTAATAAAATAAAATCAATCATTTTTTTTATTTTTGATGGTTAAAAGAATCTAGCGTTATTTTAGTTCAAGGTATAATGAATCCAAATAACTGCGTGAAAATTTGCAACAATTGCTTAAGCGGAACTATCTGGCATCAAAATTCAGAAAATTCTCAGTGTAAAAACGTTTCTTGACCGTGACTCGAACTCAGATTACCCGAATTCCGCCCGAGAGCCTAAATCAATTAATAATTGAGGGATCCTAGTTCTATTCTCGGTCAAAGCGAATGATTGATTTTAACACTGTAAAATGTCTGCATTTTAAGGGATTAATTTTTTTTCGCCAGAATATGCCAAAATGGGTATGTCAGCATTACGTTAATCACATTCTAGATTTAAAAGTAGCGATAGCTGTTAGTTTACTACATAAATTTAGGAACAAAGAATCATCAAAATTATTTGTTTCATTTTTCAGATATTGGTTAACAAAGAAACAATCTCCGAACAGAGTAACACAGTAAAAAAATAGGGTTAATAGAAATATTGAATTAAAAATGACCTTTTATGCTTAATGTTTATAAATTGTAGGAATACGTTTATAAAAACAATTTTCAAAATTAGTTCTATGCCAACAAAAAATAATTTTTTCCGTAAAATAATGGGAACTGAGTTAATTACATATGAAATATATCAGGAAATATAAATCACAACCGAAAACAAAGGATTTATTTTTTCCCTGAGATTTGCTTTCATTTCCGAGCCCATCTCAGAAACAAATGTTCCTCCAGTATGCCGAATTTTGTGCGTAGACACATGGTGTATCAAGCGAGATATCAAATTCGAATGGTGCATCAGTTCTTTTGCTCATGGAAAGTTCTCATTTTAGAATTAGTAGAGGGTAAGTTGAATAAGGTTACATTAATGACTTTTAGAGTTAGTATTTAGAAGTTTTTTACGGAGTCGAGGGCAACTCAAGGTCAAAAAATGTCTCGATTCCTAAAAATAGAAATAAGACAACACTATTCATCATTTGAAGTAATATAAGTGAGGTACATGTGCCAAGAGAATTGATAGTTTTGTTCATTTTCACATTTCAAGGTGAACACTTCATGATTATTCGTGTATATTCCAGTAAGTAATTAATCGGTGAGCGTGCGTTCAGTGGCTTTTTCTGTGTCATATTTCCAGAGAAATTATTGTCATACACGTAAATCATCGGGCATAAAGTTGCTGATTTTTGCTGGGGGCGGTTTACCTCGCTTATCGATTAAAATTCGTTCGAAAAGCTCATCGATTAAAAAGCTCATCCATGAGCTTATCATGTTAATGTAGGCTTATTATAAAGCACTTCCGTGCGAATATCTCTTTTGCATAAAACCACTCGGAAATACTCCTGAATTACAGCGACTTTGGGGTGAGTGATTGGATGATGGGGTGGATGATTTACTGAGAAACATCTCCAACGCAATTATTTCCGATTCCCTGTCAGATCAAAGAGATTTTAAAACAAGTTTGCATATTTTTTGTAAAGCAATTCAAATTGGAAGAATGAAATATTGACAATATAGCCTTCAATGGGTGTAACTTATTCCCATTTCAATACTTGCATTATTACTTCGGCAAGAGCAAGAGACCGCAGCAGTATTTCATCATAATTATAGGTATTCTACCCATTAAACGTAGATATTTTACCAACCCTAAAATATATCATACAGTATTTACTTATCTCGTGAGTTTAACTTGTTTTTCTTACATCAATTACTTTTTAGTTCTTCATACCTACCAACTGCCGTTAAAAGAATATGTTCTCTTCCATTCTCTTCCACGCATACCAGACATTCTTCAATTGACCATGTTAATACTCCCCTGCTCTCACTATCTCCTCTACCCACTCTCTTTTGTCTTCTGATTTCACCCAGTAACTCCCTCCCTTCTTGTGTCATCCGTGAAACTTCGCCCTGTATCTCCCTCCCTGTCAACTAATAGTCTCAATCATTCTCTGTACCCTTAAGCATTTCCCCAAAGCATCTATTCTACGCTCATCCATTTTTCTTCAAATAAAAATCAAATAAAATTCATCCCTTCAGCGTTACTCTCTACATTAGGTGTTTCGCTAATCTTACCTTTGCGTTCGCAGTGGTTAGTTTTGCAGTGTCTATTGTCGCCAGAGACCGGGGTAACTCTTATGTTCACCATGGACTCGCCTCACTCTTCAGCATACCATTCGACGGCAACATCGACCTCATCCATGTGCATTACTCGATCCCACAATTACTCCTCGTCTTGAAAATCGATAGCTCCACGTATTCCACCCCTGTAGAAATTCCATTTTACGCCCCGGAGAGGCGATTTGGAAAAGCCATTGCAGCGCGCAGCTAACACGCAGCTGACACTTGTTGGCGTGACCGGGTCCCGGGCCAATCCCTTCCAATACGGAGAGCTGCTATTCGGAGCTCCTACTCTCTCTCACTTTATATTTTTTTCAAGGCCCCCAACACCCTGGCCAGGCCCTAAGCCACCCCTGCCGCGCCATACAGGGTAGGGAGGGTTGGCTTGGATCGAGGATTTTCGTACGGCGAATCCCCTTGCTCCTCTTCACGCGGACTCCAAATCTCCCCCTTTTTGGCGCCCGGGCAACGGCGCCCTAGATGAGAGCTAAATTACGATTTGTGTTTTTGGACCAATCACCACCTAATATCTAAGGCCACAATTGGTGTACTGAAGAGGTCGAACTCTGAGTAAATTCGGTCTTGAGAACGGAATCGTTATATTGCAGTCCAGATTCGGACGAATGGTGGGGAAGAAAAAATATATGGAAGTTGTTAATGTAAAATAACGATACATTCAAGTACTAAAAGGTGTTAAATTATGAAATTTTATTAATGATAGCTTTGGAGTCTTAGTCTTCAAATTCCTCTGTCAATCTTATCCTCCAATGAGCAATTTAGTTTTTTTTCAGGAACAGACTACTTCAGCATTTATGTGACTCGTACATGGAGCTTTTTGACACTGGCATGTCTCAACTCCGTGAATAGTTATTGACCAAGCGCGCTGATACACTATGAATTAGTTTAGTTTCAATTTTTTGACAAGGTGTTTTGGAAAATTAACATTCTTCTCAGAAAAAATGCCAGCTTGGAGATTCCACTTAATTATTTTCATTCCATTCAATTTCATTATTCCTTTTATTTTTGTGGTGAAGCTTATCTATTTAAGTTTAATCCTCTATTATTAAATGTTAGGTATACTCTAAAGCGAATTTATACATTCAACATTTCATTCATACAAATACTTATGCATGAATGAATGTTATATTTAGCGTATATTCAAGCAAATTCATTTACGATCAAAAAAATCCACAGTTTCTTAAAAAAACAAGTTGAGTTCAGAATACGATATATCCATCCCAGACAGCGTTAATAGTCAACATGCTCTAGCTCCCTTCAACTGCAACAGCAATAGTAGAGTTTACTTAGTTTCGGAATCCTCAGGGCTAAGCGAGTGATCATTTACAGAATTCTGACTCTCCCCTCGGAAATTCCGAGGGGGTAGTGAACGCCAATTCGCTTAAGCCATTTAACGCCCCCAGCGACCAATTCCATTTCACAATAAACTCTTCCCCCTGAACAGAAAACCACTGTTTTTCTAGCACTCTTCGAACACCCTTCAGGCGATCCAAAATTACAGGGGCATCAAGAAATATAAAAGCCATCCCCAGCACTTTTGAGAGGATCATATCTCTCCCCTTCACATCCTTCCCTGCGGGAACTCCTCTTTCCATGCCTCACCTTCTTTCTCTCTCTCCCCTTTTGCGACTCAGGATTCCCGGCAACGATACCACTCCGCGGGTCATCCATTAGAGAGTGGCAATAGTTTTGACGGAAGCGGTGACTTTAAATCGAAAGGAAGGAAGCGCCTTGGGACGAAGTGGGGTTCGCGGGCAGGCGGTTAGCAACTCGCGGGGAAAGGATAAGTCAGGCCCCGCGGTCTCCGCAACTCCGAATCTCTTGAATGTATTTTCATGAAGAAACATTCATCTGTTTCATACAGTGAAACTTTATGAGCTTGGTAGTTTACAGCACCATTTTAGCAAGATCATCATGAGAACTTAACAAATTCCATTACTTCACAGCGATATCACTGAAGCAATATGGGGAGTGGAGAATGAGTGTTATGTGGTATTTGATAATAATAGTATTCCGCAATGTAAATCATTCAAAATCTCGATGACCATTAGTTATGCTTTATGGTGGATGATAATTCCATTCCATGAAAAAGAGAAAGCTCTTGATTACCAATTAAAGAGAGGGTTATTATGGTCATTTCGTGAGTATTGGTAAACATTCATTCTAGAAGAATCAGTCATACAGTCGTACTATTAATGTTTACCTTGGCTTCATCTTCATCCACAAAAGGTCTCGGCAAGTTTTCATAAGACCTCATGGGGGGATGTTAGGGAACCAGCTAACATGCACAACTATTAGTAAATATGTGCATTTGCATGCAATACTTGTGTAGATATTTGTAAACATTTGCTCATGTACAAATCAGTTGTACTCATATACGCCTATATACATAATAATAGTTGACATATTTGACTAAAAAATTAAATTAAAGACTCTAAGTAAATATATTCCGATTCTTGGATTTTCATTCGGCATAATTCGAGGGGAAGAACACGTACTTGATTCTGTCGATAACGGTGTTCATCTCCCTTATTTTCTCTCTCTCTCTTTTAAGGACAACCAAGCATGTGTCTACTAACGTGATAGATTTTCATTTCATTAGAGGTGAAAATTAAATTACAATAAAACAAATTATCCTCTAACAGTAACAATAACTGTGCCACAATTTAAATTACAAGCTATTTTCCTAAGAATACCTATTACTACGGCAGTTAAACAATATTATCTAATTTTCTCTTCTACTAAGTAATTCTAGTTAATTAATTCATTCATTTAAGAAGCCAACTTCGAGAAGATAAACCCTATACGTAGGTTTTCACTTCACGACTGGCGATTATTTAAGCAAAAACACCGCCGGGAATTTCAAAAAAGTATGGTATTTGCAGTCTAACAGTACCTATTCATGAAAAATTACTAAATAAATACATGAATAAATAACATTGTATTATGTCGAGGAATCGAAACTCCCGTTTCGTAGGACCGTTAGATAACTAATGAATATTTGTTATGGAACATTTTTTAATCACTGAACCCGAAGAAACAGAGCTAGTGAAAATAAATTTGAACGCATATCGTACGGAGAAATTTTCATTCTATTTCATAGTCAATGTTTTTCGTTCAACTCAACTTGTTTTTGGTACACACAATAAATTGTGGTGACAGTTTAAACTTAAGTTAGCAAGGATGGTAAGGGACAAGGGCTACTCTTGTTCACTGAAGAAAGAGAAGAGCTTCTGTCACCGTAATTGTGTTTGACGATCAACATAGACAGTTAACAATGAATAAAACGTCGAAGCACACATGTTAATTTAAAAAAAATAAAGCTCATGTGAAGTTCGAAAAAAATGGGCTGGCACAGTTATTACCCTTTAACATTTAGCATTAATAAGTTTAGTTCAATAGATTCATTTAGGGAATTCTCTAGTCTGTGATAGAAAAATTTTACGTGTTCAAAGTACTATTGATACTCAATTAATTTCCAGTCTCTAATCAAGGTATAGTTTTTCTAATACAACATTAGGATTTCACGGAAACGTTGTTTTAAGTACGAGACTTTACCCTGACTTGTCAAAAGATTACGGGTAATTTTTGGCTTTATATTATTATCCATAAGATATGAACCATCTCTCCCACCTTAATCAACAGTACTTTCACTAATATATCAAACAGGCATCCTTTTTCTGGATAAAGAACATTTAGACCTGTGAGTATTTTTGAAAGTATTAACTACAGATGATTTCAATTACGTATTTGTTCTAAAAAACGTACACCACCTTTGATAAAAACTTGTTTTTTATTGAAATTGTATCAAAATACATGCATTGAAATGAAAGAAACGTTTCAAAATTTATAACAAGTTGTTACAGTATTTGATAATTCTGAAGCGACTATACATTTATCATTGTCGGGTATTTACTCGATTATCTAAATTGTAATAAAGAATAACCAAAATTTTATTACAGGAGCTACCACTACAAAATTCAATATTATTGTATAAACTTTTGTGAGCAATTATTAATACTCACAGCAATCTACTGTTACTTTGAGTAAGTGCATTAGGAAAGTTAATAATTAATATCAAGGCGAGATCATCATCTTCCTTACAGCTGTGTAAATAGTTTTTACTACTGTAATAAAATTTAGTTGAGGGACATTTTATCATAATTAAATATACAGAGGAAAATATTAGATTCATTAGCATGTCGAATTTTATTTTTATACCACTATCATCATATATTTAGTATCTTTTAAACCAGGAGAAATCTCTCTAGGAGATAAGTTGCTTTATGCCCGTCTCTTAGGTCGATTACCTCAATTTTTTTAGATTAAGTATTACAAAAAACTAAAAAAACACAATAATAAGTATTGAGTTATATTTATCTTGAGATTTCCTCCAGACCCTCATCTGGTAAGTCAATTAAATGACAATGGTGTCCCAAAGAAAGCCTTGAGTCATTTTAGGAAATTCCCTGACATGATTGTTGGTTGTATAATTGACGGTCTACACTGGAAAAATACATCAGTCCATTACACTTTTCATCACTTACTTGACATGTTTTACCATTTAAGAAAACCGAGACTTGGACAATTGTTTCACCGGAGAAGTAATTTATATTAGGTTGACGGACCCAGTTAATTTAGGTTTAAATGACTTATGGTCAAGGTCGGCGTCTACAATTAATGGTGAACACGTAATGAGTAATTCATAGCGTATAAGGAATTAATGTGTGCATGTACTCAGGTGCTTTTGAACATTAGCCAATATATATTCAAATGCAAGTATGATCTAATATTTCTGCATGCACGGCTGGTACCCTAACATCACCCACCACACACTCTTGCAGCGGATTGCGTCGTGTTGGTTGCATGTAAATGAATGGGATAGAGGGAGTGAGGATTTAAGGGACCCGTGTTCCGGAGGCGTTCAGGCGTCAGGGCCGGTGCTGTACGCCCGAGCACTCGGCCTCGGAGACACGAGCGAGGGCCATCGCGTTCTCGTGAGATCCCAAACCTCGACCACCGCACACCTCGGCCGGATTCCTTTGATCCCGGCGTACACCTCACTTTCCTCTCGCCCCCTATCCAACTCCCCTTCCCCATAGCCTCTCTCACCTGCCTCGTGACCGTCCCGGGGTTGTTTATTTTTGAAGCTGCTCAGGCTTGTGTGAACGCTAACGAGGGCATCTATATCAGGTTTTGGAAAATTATGCACCGAAGGGGACGTGCTGTAAAGATGAGAGGAGATTTTGAAAAAAATACGATCAGCGGGGAAGGTGTCGCACTCCGTGAAACGTAGCGATTCTTCGGTAATCGTGCGCCTGAAAATAAACAGATCCTTTCAGCTGGTCACTGGATACAATTTCTAGGACAATTTCAACTTAAAGGGATATCCTTAACTGTCTCGTGGTTTTCATGGAAGTATATTTTCCCCGTTGTCTTCGTTTTAAAGAACCGTTATAATCAATGCGGTTGAATAGATAAGTGTTCACTTCACCCGTAACTAAACCTTAAGATGAGAATAATCGAAAGGGTAAGAGAGAGGAGAGAGTCACAGTAAATATTCTTGTGACACGAATAGAATCCCTACTAATCTCATATGACTATAAATGTGGACAGATTGCATTTAAGATGGTATTGATCATCACCTGTAGAGATAGGCAGCATGCAAACTATCAACATACTGGGTAACCATATTATCCATACTGGGCAACTAATTTATCAGTATTATTTGTATGTAACCAGTCAGGGCAGGTTTTAGATGGACACAGCCAATTTAACGGTACAGTAATGCATCTATTGCGTCTTATAGAAAAACGCAACCTGGCATCCGCCACCAAAATAAGCCTCTTCAATTCCGAATACTTCCTTTCACCCTTCTTTCCGTCTAATACACCTATCCTATTGCTACCCCTTACTCTTTTGCCTAACGTTCACCCCCCTATCACAGTCTTTAACTTCCCATTGCCAATCAAAATAGTCTGTAACCATATTTCCTACCTCCTTTGAATTTCTATCAGCAATCCTCTCCTCCCTAAAATGCCTAGCACTTCCTCGTTGGTTTTTCTTTCTGTTCATTTCACCTTTTTTCATATTTTACCACACTTACATTTGAAAAGCATCCAATCTACCTACCCATCACCTTACTTCATTGACTCTTTTTACGCGAGTTTGGACGAGCCGTTTCTTATTTGTCAAATATTTTATCAAAAATCGGCATGAAATAAATTTTATCGAATTCATTAAATCGTGATTATTTAATATGTAAGAAATTGGATGCAACAAATGCTCTTATTCTTTCTTAACGCTATTGTAACAAGTTTTATGCGTCAAACTGCCAATTGAATTTTATAAAGACGTCCTAGCTCCGAAGGACAGGTGCATGAACTTAAATTCTTGGGTATTGATCGTGAAACTATTTGTTAATAGAGGATATTACAAAAGTTCTATGAAAATAAACGCATTTTTATCATTCTTTTGAGATATATCTGTATACCAATTTCATCTTAATCCATATTAGAGGAATCGAGATGGTGCGGTGGCTATCGTACTGGCCACCCAGAAGGCCAAGGTTTGAATCCCGGCGGCATCGAATATTTTTCAGTGGTATCTCGCTCCCTACTTGAGGGGCCTTGTGGGGAGTAAATGGGACGTTACGTCATTCGTTAAGAGCCGGCTAATGCCGAGTCCGGGTTTCTCTCCAGTCTTCATCCTTTCCTGTCCATCCCTAATGGCGCAAATGACCTTAGCTGTCAGTCACCTCCCCTAAATACTACTACTACTCACATTAGGGGAGGAAGAAAGAGATCAAATTTCACTAAGGTAAGGGGTTGATAACAAACCTTAACAAAAAGTAAAGATACATTGAAAGACTACTGAAAACTTTCATTTTGAGTCCAATATTATACGAGTCAAAAACTTCTTTACTGGAGCAAGACGATAAGCATAAATTGAAAGCTTTTGAGGTGCGGATGTAAAAGAAAATTTAAAATGTGAAATGGACGTAAAGAAAGCCAAAGAAGTTCTAGGATTAGTAGCGGAAGAGAGCATGTTGCCAGGAAAATTTCAAAGAATGAAGAAAAGTTATTGCAGATCATATTAAGTGGCAGTACAGGTAGAAAGATGAAACCGAAATATAGTGAAGAATATAGAGCAAGGCAGGAAAAAATTAAGCTGACTGAACGAAATGAAGGGAGGAAGTGCATGAGGTGAGGCAGAAGAGTCGTTTACTGTAATGAAGGGTTTGCAAGTATTTACTGTCAATTAAGGTGAGACGTAAAAGTGTAGCATTACTAGCCTGGGTCAGCGGAGAGTACGTGGTAAGTGCAATAAATGTGCGAACTGGTGCAATCTGGCGGCCATTGCGCGGACTAAAGCCTCGCTCACTAGCGGCGCTAGTTGTCTGAGACCCAATGAACCGTCTATATTAGGCGGATCGTCGAGCTGTACGTGTGGTGCTGGTTATGTTAGTTTCTGTTGTTCTTGTTTTTACTATTTGTCGAAAATGGAAATAGACGAAATCACGGAGCAACCAATCAACATAAAGTTTTTGGTGAAGTGCGGTAAAAGTTATCAAGAAATTACTGAAATATTGACAGCTGATTACGGAGATAATGCTCTGAAGAAAACATCCGTCTTCTAGCGGATTAAGCATTTTAAAGATGGCCGACAAGACGCCACGGTTGATGCAAGGCCGGGACGACCTTCAACCGTGTTGACGACACAGTGGTGTTCGGTCCTTTGTCCTTACCGATCGTCGAAAAGCTGTCCGAATGATAGCTGATTAACTGAATTTAGGAAAATCAACTGTGTACACTATCTTAACCGAACATTATGGATGGATCCCTCTCCATGACAATGCACCTGCACATTCCGTAGTGATTGTTCGCCAGTTTCAGGCAAAAAAATTCAATCACCAGCCTTGATCATCTTCCTTATTCGCCAGATCTCGCCCCCTGCGACTTTTTCCTATTCCCAAAATGCAAAAATGTGATGATGGGACATCACTGGGAAGATGTGGACACAATAAAGCAAGAAATAATGAGAAAACTAAAACGGCTTATTGTCGAGGACTTTCAAGGATGCTTTAAAGAGTAGGAAAGAAGATGGAATAAGTTCACAGAAACGAATGGAGAGTTTTTTGAAGCGAACAAAATCGATGTAGCCTAAATTTCGTAAAATAAAGATTTTATGGCCTCAGTTCACGTATTATTGGACAGACCTCGTAAACCTTGGTCGGTAGGTTTTCAAAAAAATTAATTAAATTTCAAAAAATTCATGAAAGATTATTCTATTAAAAGCCGATCCCTACTCATTACATCTGCTAAATATTACAAAAACTTCTATAATATCTCAATTTACCGTCTATGCTAATCATCATAAGAACTATATCAGGATCCTACCTATTAGTGTAGGTTTTGGATGTAAGACGCCTATGAAACGGCACGACTATACATTTACTTGCCTCTCTTAAAAAAACACAAGCTGGTATCCGACACTACAATAAGAACCTCTTGGATTCGACAAACTCGCTTCATCCCTTCATTCCGTCCAACATTTCCTACCTTTCCAATTTCTATATTTACTCTATCTGCTAATATTAATGAAGTTTCAAAAATGTGAGCTAATAGAGCGTAGAGACGGGAGGAAAGCTGCTTTTCTCCTTAGGTGACTGTCCTGCTAAATACTATATTAACCATCCTCAAACCTAAGTAGTTTGAATAATTTCCCACTGATTATCATTCTATCCTAATCCAATGCCCTACAACAGCTCTTCCCATCTCTATTACTATTTTTTCCACATGTACGTTAAAACATAGATTGTAATGGACACTCCGGCCTTCATCCCCTTTCTAACACTGCTCGCCCTATTCTCCATATACTAAGCAAACCTGAGCAGGTGAACAATTGAACCGGTCGATGATAAGTCGTCTATTCATCAAATCTACTCCTATCTTATCTAAAATGGTAATTATATCTACTCCAATCATTCAGCCAAACGCCTTCTCAAAACTTATGAAACAAATTAATGCATACTGGATGTACTCCATGTTCCTTTCTCGTAGTGACCTCATAATTTCGATGGGATTGCTCCCACCCTCTTGAAACACGACTAACCATCTAATAAGCTATCATTTGCAATCTTCTTTCTCTTATTAATGATCTCAATTATCACCCTCTCTGCTTGTGAAATCACAATTATTGTCTTTTATCCTCACTTATAACTGCAGATGTTGTCCTTTTTGAGAAGGGAACTAACATAACTCTGACAACATCTTCAGGTTAAATTTTTACCTCATAAATATTACGAATTAAATTATAAAAACTCTTCCTTCCTCATTTTTCTACTTAATTAAAAAGTTCTCCGGGAATATTAGCTATACTCACCGTCTTATTTGATATAAAGTTCCTTGAGGTATTTTCTATCTCGCATTTAAATATACCCGGGTTTAAACTGTCCTCATATACTTCATACTCTCTTTCTATGTCTGAACATGTTGGCCTAAAATATTTTTACATTGATTCTCCATGTACTCTTTCAGTCTCTTTTGACTTTTTCGTAGTTCAATAAGTAATTTTAGTTGCGTATCTTCATTAGTGTTAACATATGATAGGCCCTCTTATTCCTCTAGAGTGCTGTCACCTTTCTCTAAAGCTTACCTATTTCACCCTTTCTTTAAAATTTCTATTCTTTGCATTGCGTCTTCAACTACACTGATTATGCTCTAATAATTTCCCGTCTTTATGTAATATTTATTTATTGTTATTCTTTCTGACTAAATCAGTGTTCACATTCTTCCGTCTATCTTTTTTGTCCTCTTGTCTATCATCACTCGTTTATAATCGTCGTTTCCCATGTTTTGCTATTAATCATTCCAATAATTTTGTTTGCGACTTCTATATATCTCTTTCGATATTTTCCTATCTTTCTTCTAGTGTACCTGACTCTTTTTCCTCACTCATGAACGAATCTACTGACGCCTGATAATTCTTTATTTTCGTTCCGGTGCATTCTTTTACATTCTTTTTTCTCACCTATCTTCCCTTAACGATCGTTTTGACTCTAGCGTTATGTGTATATTTACCAGTACTAAATTATGGTACAATTTATCATCTCTAAATATCTAGCCGTTCTCACCGATAACCTCCCTTACTGTGGTGTTTAAACCAAGTGTTTGCTCTAATGAAACCATCTCTCCTGGAGACCCGAATTTCTCATTCTTTCTTTACTTACTCTTTCTTCAGTTCGTTAATAATGTTCTATTACCCACGACTCTAGGTTTAAAACGCCTATTCCTTCTTTACCTTTTTTTTAGTGTCACCATACCATCATTAAGATGGCCTCTACACTGAGATTAGACGTCATTGTAGCCGCTTTATTATGTAACAGACGTTGCACGGACTCTGGCTCCTACTATTTGATCTAACTGCAATGGGTGAAATTACCGGAAGCAAACATCATTGTCATCCATCAGCAAAGTCCTAAGAATGATCTGAGGTCACGCAAGCCTTTCCACCACTCAGAGGGTGTCGTGCATGGGATGGGACCTCAATATAGAGCCGAAAAAAGAAACTTGAAAGACAGGAGTTATTATAATCAGTTTAAAGCAATAATAATTATTAACGTTACCATTTATTTAACATATAGTATTATCTGTCCATATCATAGGTTAGAATTAAGGAAGTCATAAATCGAATATATCGCATCGCTATGAAGAAAAGAGAATGTATTATATGTTGCGCGTAGACGATGATATGGCGATAAGAAACCTTAGCAGATGTGAAAGTCGTTGTTAGTTGAAACCCACAATGAATATGATACAAGAATTTAGGGTTTATTTCAGAAAACATCGATTCTAGCATCGAAGGAAATACAGAAAAGTTCCCCGATACATGAAAAATCACACAAGTAAATATCCCTACAGAAAGACACACAGATTCATGAAATTTCTAAAACCCTTGTATGGGAGACCATAGAGAACAACGTTTGAATTAACTTTATGCACGGGTAGATATTACAGAAGTTGACTTTTGATAAACAATAATCCAAGTCCGACACTATGTGACCTGGTTGGACAAAAATACCAAAATTTTGAGTATAATGTTGATTAGCTAGATTCAATGATTCCTCTAGCACCATCACGATCGCAGCAAAAAGAGTGACGCAATAACAAATTAATATCAATCTTCTCTTCTCTGACTTTTTCTCCAAATTTTCATGGCTAGGACCAACTGCCACACTCCAACGCAGTGACTTGTTTTTACTGTGATCACGTTGCGTTTTGTGTACTCCGAAGTTCTTATACATTCTCCCTCCCGTCATCGGCTGTTAGATATTCCCACCCCTGTTCCTAAACCCACGTCTCTAACACCCTTTTCTCCTGTATCCGAACTACGCCAACTCTCGTCCTCTACATATCTGGCACTTATTCGCTTATTTATGTCCCTTTCCGACTCACTTACCCGTACCTCTATCTCTTTCTGCCTCGAATTCCCCTGTTCTTTCCCATAGACTTAACGTATCAACAAACTATTGAACCTGCGATTCAGCTGCTCTTTATTCCAATTGGAATTCATCCTCCAATGACGGTAGTTTGTATCAATAAAATCTTTTTACCGAAAAAGAATAATTAATTGTTCCTATTGAGCTTGATTATTCCACTTCTGAAATGCAACTTGGCTGTAAATCGCATAAGGTCGTTCTTAAAACACAAATCACTCGAAAACCCCTTTTTCAAAACCTAAAAAATGTATAAAAACAAAGTATAATGTACGGATGAGTTTACGTTTTCCCAAATTATATATTTTATTCCATCACCAGATTTCGTCTCAACGTTATCTTCAGTTGTCTAGTAGAGATCACGACAGTTCTATTCTTCGATATTTTAGAGAGCAGCAATGATGCATTGATTTAATTAAAATTTTAAGCAACGTCAATACATTAAAACTAATCAAAAACATACATTTTATGTATAAAACGAATGGTTTTGAAGCCTGTAGAGTATTTAACCACCGGATTTATAATTAATCTGATCTCTCCTGATGGTTAATGCGCTCACTTTTGACGTAGATGGTCTCGGAGCGAATCCGAGCAAACGAAGGGTTAAATTACATGCTCGTGAATTGAAATAAAAGGACTAATTCATTAAGAAGACTGTTAATGATTTCCATCAGGCAATTGATTGAGTCGGAATTTCATTCCTGGTCAGCGTGTTACTCCTCACGTGAGAATGGATAACCTATCTATGTATTTAATTGAGAAATTCTTAGTCAATCAATCATTATTATCATAAATGATACGGTATCAACATTATTTATCACTATCAATCACCTCATGGATTTTGCAATCAGTAATTTTAAAAGAACATCTAAAATAAAAAAATGGACTAACAGCACTAAAACCAATAAATTTGTCATCGCTTCTATTTTAATTCAAAGCTCGCTCGTACAATTTCTTTCAGCTTACCTATTAATTCTATCTTCCGCCTTATAGCCCTTATTTCTAGCAAGCCTCTTTCTCTATTTTGCATAGAACTCCTGTGGTGTTCCTCGGCACAACCTGATTTCCTATTCTCCTACCTATTATGTCCTAATGAACTCTTGTTTTCACATTTTGCTCTAATCAAATCTTTTTACTCTATAGAGCGTGCTCCATCTGGCTTTTCAATCTACTTTCCTTGTGCCTGCTTTTATTTCCTCGTTCCTGCTTTCAATGAGTCCTCAACATCTTTCACCAAGTTTCAAAGGATCCTTTCCACTCGGTTCTAAAATTTTCAATGTAAATGATACACGTATCGTCCACGGATAATGTGTATGAAATATATTAATTAAGAAAACTTAATTTTCTCACACCATTCGAAATATTTTGTTAAAATTTGAATTCAAAATCAAGCGTTCTTTTCTTGATGCAACATTTCTCCATGTATATGCAAGCTCTCTTGTGTGTTATCCGTCCGTTAGAATTCGGGGGAGACTTTGGGAAAATTCGTTCATTTACTTTCGTTCACGACGCAGCTGATTGCGTCCGGATGCCAAGAACCAATGCCGGTCAAAGGCGGGATACATGCGAGGCACCAGCCGCGTCACTTTTCTCCGTATCCTCGACTTCCCAAGATGCGATTAAATGTGAATGCAATCTATGATATTTCCACAATGTTAGTTAAATTTTAGATAGCATACAGTATTTTTAAAATCACGGTTGTACCATCTCAAGCTCTTTGTAACCAGATTTTTGAAACTTCATTTTTTAATTGATTCGATAGTTGAAACAGATAGTAGTACTTTCAGATAAATTAAGTTTTAACTTTACTTAATTTTCAATAAATACTAAAGGTGTGAAAATAGCAAAATATTTTCGATAAACGCCCACGTAATTATCCTTCACTTCCGAAGTACCTTCTCTCGTGAATTTAACGAATGCACGTAAATAAATTCGGTGGTAACTTCAAATTTCGAGTGTATTTACGTTATTTCGATTATTTGTTATTATCATATCATTAAGATATATTAACGTCCAACCTACGAATAAAACAGTCATTCCACAAAAGTATTTTTAAACAAAACCCAATTAATAACCGTTTTTTATGCAAAGGAGATTCATCAAAAAGGTGAATTAGTAGAATATTAATACGCGGCTAGCGGATTTGTCCCAGTTTACAGAGTTGAATCCTAAATACTTCTTGACAATTTTTTTACACAACCACACTACAGAATGAAACCAAATTTTATTTCGTGATTAATTAAAATAACAGAATATAATTAAATCTGCACAGGCTAAAACGCAAATTTAAATTGCTTCTACCTTTTGAATGGAATTCAATGTAAAAGTGCTTAATTTATAACTCCTTAGACATGAAACGAGTTTGCTCAATTTTATAGTTCACAATACATCATAAAAATAAAACAAAAAGACTGAAATATCGTAATATTGTGGTCTTTTTTAAAAATTGAAAGTCATTAAATTTTGATGCAAATCGTAAATCAAGAGCGCCATGACAGTTTTACATAGACTAATAAATAAATTCACTGAGAAAAATAAACGAATGTATTTCAATTTTAGGTGATCAAATTTCTTTAAATCGTGAAAATATTATAATCCTCCTTCGTTGCCTCAGCATTAACCTATATATATTTAATCCAAAATAGGCAGAAGAGGTGGATTCAAAGCATTTTGATTATAGATATAATGTTGAACACTAAGTTAGAAGGGAGAATGTTAGGCAAGCGAGGAAGGAATAGGAACAGGAGAGGCATGTTTGACGGAATGAAGGGACGAAGGAAACATTCGAAAGTGAAGACGGGTTTAATGTAGTATATGGTGTCACGTTACATAATTTTTCCAGGCTAGGAACTGTTGGGATGTACTTTCTGAATCCATCCAAAACCTATCTAAAACAGTAGAACTTAATCATAAATATTATGTCTTAAAACGGCTTTGGCTGGAATACCTTGGCTTAAACCAGAGGGAGAACATGGCTGGTTCCCTCTCAACTGGGCTACTTAAGTAGTTTATTAGTTTTACTTTGTTATCGTTTAATCTCCCGTCATAATAACTCAAATCTTTAACCTATCAAGCCTTATGAACTAATAAAGCTCTTATGAACAAACTATTTTCACCTAAATTACCCGCGGTATTACATATTGTATATTTATTATCTTGTGTTTTCATGCAAATCTTCTGTCACCAAATATTCTTACGGTTAATGAAAAGTTTAAAGTATTGCTAACGTAATGCGCAGGTAACAATTTCTAACTCAAATTATATCTATAGACGATGAAGCGTTAACGACTTATAATTTAAGATTGAAATAAATTTAAAATATGAAATTCACCAGCCGCTGTTTACATTAGATACTTTATTGCAAATACACGCTCCTTTCATGAGTGCATATGCTAATTAACAATTAACAGTAGGCCTTCGGAATTATTTTTCAATGATAAAATGTATTATACTAAATTCAATACAATTTTGAGTGGTTAGAAAATTTATATTCCTTCTACCCTGTGAGATATGTTGGTAATCTCTCAGAGGGCATCCGAAAACTTGGACAGAGTCTGGCTGTACGTATTTCAGTTTCAAATATCAAACTTGAATGGGAGCCTCCTCGAAAGCTGGACAAACTAATTTCTCTGTAATTAACGGTATCAAAGGTTATCAAAGGATTCTCAATTCTTACTTTTACAGTTACTCTTACTTTCATTTGATAATATTCAAGGTCTTAACCATTACAATGAAGTAGATAAAATTGAGGCATTCCAGTTGCCCAAATAGTTATAAAAACCTGTTTTTTAAGAACAACATTCATGTCAACAAAGTAGTCAAATATTGTCAACAATTCTATTTTAACGATCATTTCATTCGCTACTAATATTTGCACCTGATTTCACTCAATAAGAATAATATCGAAATTTCAATTTACTAAAGTGACTGCCGGTTACAGATAGGCATACATTCAATGACTATTTTTCATAAGAGTGCTCATCAATTCTACGGCATTTCTCTTCAATATATGAAATATAGTGTCTCTCGATTTCTACTGCACCTAATTTAAATTAAAATCCACGGCTACTTGTTTTACCTAAAGCATCATATTGAACGTAGGCTACTTAAGTAGGCTCCGGACCTTTCTGAAATTCGTGGTCGATTCTCTTCCATTAATGAAGGAAATATTGCCGCTGATTTGCAAGCTAGAAAAAAATAAAATGCAATATTTCAAATAATTACTAAGGTAACACCTATTATCGTGAGTAATACCAGCATATGATGGAATCGATACGTCATTAACCAGCATCCAAAGGAGTCGATTGGAAAGAAATAATAAGTAAATGCCGTTTTTGTACTGGGAAAAGCATTTTATGTCCGATTAGATTGAGAGCATATCAATTTTTTGGAAAAGAAGTGAGCTGTGACGCATTGGCCTTTTTGATGAAGGATGCCTTGAGTGACAATCAAACACATTTTCACTTATCAAAACCCATATTCCGGGGACTCCCAACAACTGGGAATCCAATCTGACGTTAGGCATTAAATAACCTGAAAGACTATTAACACCTGATTAATGATGACATTCACGTTCATCCGAGAGTAAATAAACGGTTCCCGGGGAGAAAGAGCTGTTATCACTGATATCGAGTACCCTCAAGGTGGCGGTCAAAATTTCCGGCGGTCCGAAAAGGCGGTTCCACCTTCCTCAAAGCGCCTCCATTATTGAACTCGGTCAATTCGATTCACGGGGCTGGTGCGACGTTTGGGAGTTGGTAGTCCCCGTGTCCTTGGAGAAGTTTACGAACGGAATTTGTTCAACAGTGGTCGCACTTGACGCACCGAAAGAAGCTTAGAGACAACTCACCTCAACGGCGTGGGGCGACGAGCAGAAGCTCCCGGAAGGGACAGCGTCACCCTCTTTCTCCTCACTAAGAGAGGCGCCGAAAACTTGTGCAACACCTCCGCCTGGACACAGCAAACTGCACCGAAGAGTTAGGATCCGATCGCGCACCCGCCGACTCGACTCGCGATTCTTCTTGCGATACACACACGGAAACACAGCCCGCCAAACCCCCTCGCGACCTCCCTCCCTACCGGAGTCGCGCGGGCGGGATTCGAACGCAGAGACGCACAGCACTTTGCCCGGCACGGGTGGGAGGGAGGAATTAAAAAAAATGTATATTGCTGTTGGATGGCCACCCCGCCCCAGGCGAGCGGGCGGGGGCGGGCCGAGGAAATGGGGAAGGGGGGAGACAATCCGAGTCCACGTTCTCTCCCTCTTTTTCTCTTGGGGTTCTGAATTCCCGGAGAAGTAAACGAAATGAGTTCGGGGATATCGTGCACCGAAGGGCGGTGGGTCCGACCAGCGGAAACAAAATACAGGAGACGGCGGGACTCCGCGTTGGTGGGCGGGGTGGGGTGGAGGAAGACCAAGAGGAACGAGTCCTTGCGCGCTGGGGGGAGCAAGTCGGAGAATCGGGCGCCCGTTGTCTTTCCCGAGGCTCCCTCGTCTTCGTGGTCCGGGACCTCTTTGCAGCTCCGCGCTCGGGATCGAACTGAGTCTCCTCTCACTTGGTACGTTGGTCCAGGCAGGCCGCCGACGGCAGAGCCAAACTCCTCCTCCGCCCCAACCTCCCCTCCATGGCGTGCCCACCCCCGCCCCTTCGACACGAGAGGTCTCGCCGACCCCCTCCACGCCCTCCGAAGCCTCCGTCCCCCCCCCCCGCGGAGTCGCACGCACCTCTCGCGCCGTCCTACAAGAGGGCGGAGGGGGCGGTTTTTGCCACACCCCCCTTCCCTTACCCCTCCTCCTGCCTCAGGCGCCCTCCCTCACACAGGCCCCTCCTCTCCCGGTCCCATTCATCCCCTCGCTGCAAGGGTCCGATTCTATCCCCATCCCCAGCCGCGTTCCCCTTCCTTCACCTGCCCCACCGCACATACCTTCCCTTCCCATGGGCAACTCCCTGGGGGTTCCTCCACCCATTTTCTCGTTGCAGCAAGAGGGAGGTGGGGGTTTAGAAGGCTCGTGAGGGTGCGGAACTTTGGGAGAGACCTTGACGGCAGGGAGGGAGGTTCGGAGTTGAGCGTTGTGGGAGGGGAGATGTGAGGGTTGATACGACCCCTCACACCCCTAGGGTTTAATCGAGGTTGGCTCGCGTTACAGGGGGAGCACTCGGGTTGGAGTTGAGATAGGGTTTGTCCCCATTTACCCGGGAACAGGTCCGAAAAAAGTTATTTTTTCTAAAAGCACAGAGATTTAGAATGCAGTGGGATTGCTTCGATTGGACTCATGTCACACGGGAGTGGTTTTCTCTCCTCTGCCGGATGAAATAAGACCAGGGAAGACCCCTGGTGCGTCCCACTTTGGATATTTACTGAATTATATTACATCACAAGGGCATAATTCACGACTACAATCAAAGCCAATGACTTCTAAATAAAACTCCTCAAAGATACAAGTGCGTCCCCAAGAGTATACTATGCGTCCCCAAGAGTATACTATGCAGTCATTTCAAAAGTTTAATCCAAAGATTGACTACAATAATTATACGTTGCATTCATAAATCAAAACAATTTCCTCAACGTCCGTAAAGTTTAAAGGAGCGGAATATTTTGCCTGCAGCAAATCAGCTGCAAGCACATGAGTCCACGGCTTAATAAATAAAAAAATATGGTAAATCCTTGGCATATTTCAATTGCATTCTTAAGTTTCAAATTATATGAATGCCCTGCAAAACATTAAATTACAGATACCTGAAATTGAGATGTTTCATGCAATTCATTCCGATATTTATTTTTAATGTAAGCAAAAGTAGATTCTATAGCACATGTATCAAATTTTCCATTTTTCAAAAGATAAAGTCGATGAAAAGTTTGTGTTAGAAGTCTCCAGTATTTTTAGTCACCCATGAAAGTTTTCATATCACGATAAAGGTCGGTTGAACAGTCGTTCCCACATTAAACGAAGCATTTTCATGGCCGGAACTCACATTAATTCACCGTCAAAATAGAACCATAAACACGACGCATAACCTCCAACGTGAATTGAATCAAGTTAAGCAAAAATTAAAAACTTCGCGAAACCTTAAAATCTTCACTATGTTCTTATGGCTAATTTTCACAGAAAATTAAATTTTCATTGCCGATTAAATTTTCAAAGCCGATTACATCTGGATAAGGAGCACATATAATTATAAAGAAGAACTGTGCTTTGGTATATAATTGCTCTTTACTTATGGAATAACAAGTATTGAATAAGAAATTTTGTCTATGGGCAATACATCAACAAAACGAAAGCAGAGTCCTAGAATACATAAAGGATATAAATTATGATGCCTATGATTCATGTGGCAATCAAATATAGGGCAATTTTAGGTACTGCAACATTTTGGTGAGGAGATTAAATTTAAATTACAATACTGTAATAACGGCAATATTTTATTGGAGTGCTCAGTTTTACCAAAATAGTAATTAATACTACACTAGAAGATCAAAGCAAAGTATTATTTGTAAAAAATCGCAGTTAATATATCGATTTACCCCAATATGTATTTCCGAGGGCCACGAGGATTCGTCAGGATTAATAAGCCCATTTGAAGAATGCTGTCTTTCATCACATGAGGCAACATAACTCAGGAGAGGGAAGAGATTGATTCTTTGAAACCACAAACTATTTTATCAATGACTATTCGCCGTCTTTATTTAATCCCAGATAAGTTCATTCAAAGACTGAGTCCTTTTCTATTTAAAAATGTTCCCTATTGTCTTTCGCTTAACTTGCATCCCCATATGGTGAAAGTATTTCACATTTGGTGCGCGTGCAATAAATTTCATCATCTATCCCTTACTGCTATATTTCTAAAAAATCCACGAATGTATGCCCATTAGAAAATGACAACGAAGGTGAGCAATGAAACACAAAATTAAATAAAATCCTCCAGCGATGAATCGCAAAATAAATGTAAATGAAATAAGACTGGATGAAAAGTACAAACTCACATATTATGAAATCACGATTGCCTCTGAGGCTCCTGCTATTTAACGGTTAGTCTCTCTGCTCGTTTAGGCGGTAAATTTTTCCGTCTTCTCCGAGCAATCCGTGCTGGGCTTCTCGTTCCACATGAATCACTTCGCGCCGTTCGATTAGCAACTCTAAACGGCACTCGTGCTATTACATCCGAATGGGATACATTCAGCTAACATGCGCGGAAATTGGCCGCCTAGTACGCCAGTTAATGGCGCCGAATTCTCTAGACTCGATCGAATGTGCCCATTCTTGGATTAGAATTTCAAAGCTAAGGCTCCGGGACGATTAGAACGACCCACACAGGTTTCTGCGGCTTTCTTAGTATATTTCTCCCAGGGAGCCTTTTACTCCCTCCTTCTCTCCTCCGCTCGTGCTCCGTCTATTACGCAAATGTTCATCGGCTAGTCATCGAGTATAATGGTGCCCATTGTTGTCACATTTCCACCGCAAACACTCATCTTATCCATAATCCAACGCTCAACACGCGAAATTTGGCAACTAGCGCACCTTTAATCTAAACCACAAGAAAGGGAGAGCCATAATAGAAGCTCTGGGGCCCGTTTAACTAAGCTACAGGTCAATTTACAAGTCTAGTAGAAACTGAACGGCGAGTGATGTACAAAATTATATTTCCACATTGGAGCTTTAATAACTTATGAATAAGTAAATAAGCGTAAATGTGGAATTGCTGTTAGTTTCCTCCTTTACTACTACTATGAAAGGATTCTAAGTTTTGCTCGAAACATTTATCTACAAATCGACGTGATTTGTTGAACCATCGCCGAATTTGGTAATTGTTTGTTTTGAAATTATCACTAAGATATATCCTGCAAACCATGTATTTATGTATAAACAACTCTAAATTTGATGATAAATACATTATAAAGCATTCTTAAGTGTTTAAGTTGGTTATCAAATTTCTCACAAAGATTTGTTTTCATTGTATGATTATCAGGATGTACTTGCTTTACCATGAATGGTTTTTGCTTGCAGAAGGAATAGCAACAGATCCAATAAGCGCAGTTATATTTGTGCCCAACATTTTATCTGTATTTAGCTGAAATATTCTTGGAAAAGAGGGCAAACATCATGTATCTCTGGTACCAAAATATCCGTGCGCAAAAACCGTGCAAATAAATGAACCCAAACCCTTATACGACAAGCGACAGGCTTGAATGACCTCCGTAGGCGTGCCACTAGAGACCGGGTCTCGACGCAGCGCCGAGGGTGGGCGGCGATTGGCAAAGGACGGGCCCATCGACTGGGGAGGGAGGGGTGTAGTGAGTGCAAGGCAGAGGAATGGGTTTCCGCGCTGTGGTGGGGAGGGAGAAAGATACCAGGGGGCGCCAAATGTGATCGGTGCTGGGTAAATAGCATTTCCCAATGATGCGGCAGGAGAGGGAAGCGGCTGGTCGCCGGTGATCGGATGAGACGGTGGCGTCTGGAGCGGCGTTCTGTCACGCGACATCGGAAAAGCGATAAGCGAAAATTCTTGTCGCTTCCAGGTGGAGAAAAAAATGTGAGCTGAGGTCCCTGAGTACAAAAATTCCGGGTACCGAGTGAGCCCACGGATATTGGGGACGACTTCGAATAAAATTCACGCCAGATTAACTTGGTGCTGCACTTATCGTGACATTTCATTGCTTTAACGCCAATAGTGGCGTTCATGGCGTCACTCAACTTTTAAATTAAAGGCTACATTATACGAAAATGCAATGCACTAAAAATAAATGTCCTCTGAAGTATTTGCCACGGGGTATTAGGGCATAAACCAATGTAACAAGTAGAATTCCGTATGTAAATGAAAGTCATGTTTTAAATTATTTTCTTCTTATTCGATTGTGTAAATTATGAAAGCAGGAAAAATGATCCCATGGATAGCATATTTAAAAAAAACTCTTTAGTTTTATGTGACCTGCTGATTGGGTAGTTTTCAAATGGATTGCCCGTCATCTTCCTCTCTCAATGAGGACAACCATTTGAACATAGTTCAGTCCAGTTCAACATAGAAATTTTTTTATTCAGTTAAACCATAAATAGTGTTGTGAATAAAATATTTTCTATGTGGAAAAGCCCAGTTGTTTATTTTTCAATTTTAATGTGTTGAATTATGTTTAATTCGGGTATTTCTTACATTTTACTGAATTATCTTGTTATATTGTGTTCCTAATAATAATAAATAATTTTAGGTGCATTCAAGTATTACCAATCAAAATTATAAATCAAATGAGAAAATAAACTCGCAAAGGTATCTTAATTGCTTTTTTATTCCTATAAATATGTCGCACTTAATCTGGAGAATATATGTAGTAGCTGAGGCTGTAAATATTGGGGTTGATACAACTTGTCCTTCCGAGTTCTTTGCCATCCTCCGGGACTATTATCATCCACATACGAACGCTGCAGTTGATCGAGTTCCGGGGCAAGAGTTAAAAAATTCGTCGTCAATATTATCCGGCGACCTCTCATTCAGATGATCTCGACCTTACAGATGATAGGAGAATTTTAGAATTGTATTAATATGATACAGAATTGCTTGAAGGGGGAACAAGGATTTTTATCTCTTTATTTTTTTTTCTTTTTTAAAATTTTTTGTCTCCTTGTATTTTTATTTATTTTTGTGTACAATAATCAATAATCTAAATTTTCTGGGAAAACTAATTATTCGCTTCATAGTATGCATGACCGATTGCTCTAAACCCCTACGCCTTCCGGCCTATGATTGACAAATAACGAAAGAGTTTACTCAATTTTCGAAGTTATCCCCGATAAATGAGAGTTGATAATAATTTAATAGTGTCTTCAGCGTTTTTTTGCTCATGAAAAAGGAAAGTAGTAAATGTGTATGCATTTCGAAATCATATTTTACTTTTAAAATCACTAGTAATAGGTAGCCATGATAGAAACGCAGACTAGGTAGACATGATAAACGCCAACTAGTGCATAACTTCCTTCAAAGAAGTTCTGAGTTCAAATCCAAAGCTAGAAAAATTTTTCAGTGATATCTTTTTTCCTACTGGTTACCATACGGAGATCACTTAAAGTGGATGGCGTTAACCGTCGGATGGGATGTTATATTTGACCCATTGGTATCCTCGTCGAAACTAGGCAGAGGCAAGCCGACGCCAGATTTCTCTCCACCCTTACCCCTTTCTCCGAATATCTGTCCTCCGCCAATTTATTCATCTATCCATGATGGTGCTAATAATTCCTACCTATTTTCCTTCCCTCAGCTGTCGGTCAAGTTGCATAGCAACTGCTTGGCTTTATGATCATATGTCATCTGTTAGGCTACGTATACAAGTATAATTCGGGTTCAAACAGCACAATTCTGTCTTTTAGACCGTTAGAAAGAACGGGATTATAGCTCCTCTAGTTAGGAAGCTGGTTAAAATTAACTTTTCAATATTGACACATTTTTATAACCTTATTGAAATTGGTTGGTCTATGTCATCATAAGAAGTTAAACAATATATATATATATATATATATATATATATATATACGAAACAGTAACACACAGCACGAGAACACATAAAAAGAACACTCACAATAATATCTTGATAATTTCGACGGACTCGAGAGGGATATATATATATATATATATATATATATATATATATATATATATATATATATATATATATATATATATATATATATATATACACATTCAAACACGAAATACCGCCATATGGCGAATAAATATTCATTCAAATTGAAATAGATTCTTTCCTTATGAAATGAAAATTTTCCTTATCTCTATTTCAATTTGAATGAATATATATATATATATATATATATATATATATATCCCTCCCATGGACTACAACCTTGTCGTGATGGAAGGGCTTGTGTGTTCCGATGACCCCTAGAGCTGTGCTGGCGGGAGTAATAATAATTGCTCCTGGTAGGGTCACCCATGCCAGATAGGTGAAGGTTAGAAGCCAGACGAAAGGTAGTCCACGCAGCGTCTGTTCCTCAGTGAGGCGGCTGCAAAGGCGTCTGACCCCAGTGGGGCGGCCATTAAGTGATGGTGTCACGTTAAAAACACTATTGAGGAAGGCAACGGGAAACCACCTCAATCATCATTCCCAAGAAAATAATGATGGACACAAAACAGAAATTGAGTCCTGGCAACTGCGGGACTCGGCCCAAGGGGCCGTGTGTCGTGCCCGGCAGCGGGGGAGGCAAGGCTTCCGCGGTCGTCATCCCACGAAATCCTTGCGGGGGAGAAATAACAGCAGCAGGACAGAAGACGCAGAAGAAGACGAAAGTAGTTAGAATAGGAACATGGAACTTCAGGACAATGTTGAGGACAGGAAAATTAGAAAATATTAAGCGAGAGATGGAAAGAGGTAATATAGATGTTTTAGGTCTCTGCGAGGTGAGATGGAAGGATAGCGGGGATTACTGGAGTGACAATTATAGAGTGATATACAGCGGCGGGGAAGAGAGCCAACGAGGGGTTGCCGTAATATTAAATAAAGGGGTAAAAAGAAGCGTAGTCAACATAGAACAAGCAACAGATAGAATCTTACTCGTAGAGATTAAAGCAGAGCCGACGAACTTGGTCATTGTTCAGCTTTACATGCCACCGAGCAACCACAAGGAGGAAGAAGTCGATAGGATGTACGATGAGTTAGAGGATATAATCGCGCGTGTTCCTGCAGGGAAACATTTGATAGTGATGGGGGATTGGAATGCGACGGTAGGCGAAGGAAGAGAGGGTGGTGAGGTGGGGGACTATGGGTTGGGCACGAGGAATGAACGCGGGGAGAAAGCGATTGAATTCTGCAAGAGACAGGGGTTAGTCATCACCAACACATGGTTTAGACATCACAAAAGACGTAGGTATACATGGAAAATGCCAGGTGACTCAGAAAGGTATCAGTTAGATTATATTATGGTTAGGCACAGGTTTAGGAACAGTGTGATAAATTCGCACAGTTTCCCGGGAGCGGATGCGGACTGTGACCACAATTTAGTTGTTATGAAATGTAACGTCCGTTTCAAGAAGATAAGGCAAGGGCGGCGGGTTAGGAAATGGAACGTAGAAGCATTAAGTGGATTAACGAGGAAAGAGTATCAGCAGGCTGTAGAGAAAATAATGGATAACGGTAAAGAACTGAGTACAATCGAAGAAAAATGGGAATGTATCAAGCAAAGGATATCGGAAGCAGCAAAAGACACTATAGGAACCATTAACGGGAAAAGAATAAGGAAACCATGGGTCACGGATGAGATGATTGCAAAGATGGATGAGAGAAGAAGATGGAAGAATGTAAACACAGAGTTAGGCAAAATGAAGTACAAAGAATTAAACAATAAATTGAGAAGGGCCACAAATAAAGCAAAGGAAGAATGGTGGAAAACGCAATGCGAGGATATGGAAAATTTACAGATGAAGGGTGAAATTGGTGCTCTATACAGCAAGGTTAAGTTATTATCGGGAAGTAGGAAGGCAAGATCTGTGCTAACAGATAAAGATAAGTGGGGTAAGATAATAGTTGAACCGGGAAAAATCCAAAAGAGATGAAAGGAATATATAGAAACACTGTATGGTAAAGAACTTAGGCCGACAAGGTTAGATATAGAAAAGGAACATGACGTAGAAGAAGATAGCTTAGGTCCAGGCATCCTCGACGATTAAATAGAAAGGGCATTAAAGGAGATGAAAGCAAATAAGGCCGAGGGGGTGGACAACATACCTGTAGAACTGTTGAAATTTTTAGGAAAATGCGGGAAGAAGGCCATATATGGACTGATTCGTAGTATCTATGAAGAAGGAATCTGGCCGGAAGATTTTGTGAGATCGGTGTTAGTTCCTATTCCAAAAAAGGCAAAGTCTATATCATATGAAGATTACGGAACAATAAGTTTGATATCCCACGCAGCTAAAGTTATTCTCAGGATCATCAACAAAAGGATAGAGAGTAAGGCAAATGATTACTTAGGGGATGATCAGTTTGGGTTTAGGAAGAGAAGAGGTACGCGTGATGCCATTGCAGTAATGAGATCACTAATTGAGAGGAATATAGAATACAACCAGGACGTTTTTGCCTGTTTTGTAGATTTCGAAAAAGCGTTTGATAGAGTGAATTGGGAAAAATTAATGTGTGTATTGCAGAAAATAGGAATGGATTGGAGGGACAGGAGACTGATCCGCAACCTGTACATGTCTCAGACTGCTCAGGTGCGAGTGGGGAACGGAGAGTCCAGATGGGCAGTGTTAGGAAGAGGTGTAAGGCAGGGTTGCCCATTGTCACCGGTGCTGTTCAACGTATATGTGGAGGAAATGATTAAAGAGGCATGGGAAGAACTGGAGGTAGGAATGGAAGTCGGAGGGGAATTCGTAAAATCGGTTAGGTTTGCTGATGACCAAGCATTAGTTGCTCAGTCAGCCAAGGGGTTGCAAGCATTGCTGAGTGAATTGGAGGTTCAGTGCGATAAATATGGGATGAGAATCAATATTAATAAAACAAAGGTTATGCGATTTTCCAGAAAGAAAAAGGCTAAGCTAAATATTGAAATAGGAGGGGAAAAATAGAGCAGGTAGAGCAGTTTACATATCTCGGAAGTGTTTTCGACCAATACGGTCAAAGTGGTAGGGACGTAAGGAGAAGAATTGCACTAGGCAAGGAGGCTTTCTCAAGGAGGAGGGAGTTGATGACGGGGACGTTTAGTAGGGATGTTAAGACAAGACTCGTAAAAACTCTGATATGGAGCGTAGTTATGTATGGCGCGGAAACGTGGTCACTGAAGCAGGAGGATAGACGTAGATTGGAGGCTTTTGAAATATGGGTGTGGAGAAGAATGGAGAAGGTGAAATGGACCGAAAGGAAAACAAATGAGGAAGTACTAGAGATGGTGGGTGAGGAGATTGGTTTGTTGAGAGAAATCCTATGGAGGCAGGAAAAATGGATGAAAGGCGTATTGAGCGGTAGTGGAATGTTGAAGAGGGTAATAGAGGGGAGAATGTTGGGCAAGCGAGGTAAGGGTAGGAACAGGATAGGGATGTTGGACGGGATGAAGGGAGGAAAGAAGTACACCGAGATGAAGAGGGACCTGATATAGATTAGTTTGCTAGGTGGGGAGCCACAAAATGTTTATTTGATAGTTGTGTCCATCCAAAAACCTACCTTAAACGGTAGATTACCTTACCTAATATATATATATATATATATATATATATATATATATATATTAGGAACCATAGACTCACTGACGGGCTGTATACTAAACTCATGAGGATCTGTAATCTTTCGTGGCAGTTTTATTATCCGGTCAGGATTTCTCTGAATATTTTTCGATACCAAAATAAAATTTTCTAAGATTGATTACAAGTCTCTGGATCACATTCTATCCCCGATTCAATTAACACAAAATGGCATATGTACATCACGTTTGTATCGGTATAGTTTTCAATTCTGATTTACCAAATAGCTATTTACTTTAACAAGGTATAGCATTTACTACGTTAGTTTTCTAAAATAAAAGAATGATGTGTTGGGAACATCTCAGTTTTTTCTTAGGGGAAGAGAGTAGGCTGTTAAGAAAAATTTGAAGGAGGTAAAAGAAGTGAATGAAGGATATCCATTGATTGATAAAGACTGTGATGCACTGGAGAAAGTTGGGCAAGAAAAGAAGAGGGAGGAATAGAATAGGAATGTAGGATGAAATTAAGGGGTGTAGGAAGTAACGAGTGAATTATTGTATAATATGCAGAAGGGCGATTTAACATTTTTTGTGCCATACTAGTTAGGGCTTAAGAATGTAATAGGCCCATAGGGTCAATCAAGAACCTACCCCAAACCGGTAGACTACCGCTAATGATAATAATTTCTTCGTACCAACCTATTGAATGTCTACGTACCATCCACAATAACTTGACCTCCAAGGAAAAATCCTCACTCTAATTTATAATTAGAAAATTTTATGAACTCGTTTTTCAAAAAGCAATTACTCTCTTGTTCATGACACACCCTATGACATTTTCTGCATTATTCTTGCCATCAAATGTATCACAAATAATACATAACTCTAATCATCTGCATCTATACACTTTCACGACAATTATTCCCGACTCATTTAGTCCATATCTACAAATAGATGAACGGAAGTTACGAAATATTCAAAGGAAACAGTAAACTCGTTCATTTCAGTTAACGAGAAAAGAATTGAGATCTTCCATTCAATCTTTAGATTGGACCTTCTGAATTAAATAAAGTATAAAGACTCTAAAATAACAGATTGATTTTTTGCTTCAGGCTACCTTTATTTCAATTTTATCTTTTGCACAAATTACAGGATATTTAACGCTAAATTAACTCAATAATCTATTGGCTGGTGATCTTTTACAGACTGATCTACCACACCCGCCACATACCCTTGCGAGTACCTAAGGGGTATTGTGTAATTGTAGAATATGTGGGATAGGGCTCAGTGCCCTAGCATGTAAACCTTAAGTAAGTGGGAGAATACGTGAACATATCTGTCCGAATTTTGTTAAAGAAACTTTTCGAGGGCATTGAAAATGTAAATGAAATGCTAGAGGTCAGATGGAACACAAAATCAAAGTTATGTCATGAAATTCTAAAGGACCAATGAATAAGTTGAGGGATATTGCATTGTGATTATTCTGCCCTTTTATTTTTTATACCAAAGGTAATGAATACCAAATAAGGTAATGAATTAGACTTTGCACCACTTCTTGTTAATGGTATTGGCTTTTTGTATTTATGAGCTATTTTTAAAAGCAAGCAAACATGCATCAACAGTGAAAAGGATAAAATTGATCAGTCATATTTTCAAATTAAATTCTCATGAAATTTCAACACAAAGACTTGAAAAGTCATGCATCGCATGGTCAAATTTTTTTTCGCATTATAAAAGAACATTAAAATTAAATATAATGAACCCCTCTAGTTATTTTATTAAATAATGGCGAATCAAATTCCCTAGATACAATTTTAAGAAAACAGGACAAATGGATGGAGGGGATAATAACAGATATTGGAAGGCCAAATAGAAGGGACATTTTCGTACAGAATAGAAAGAGGTAAGAGAAGAATTGGCTTTTTGAAAGGCACGAAAGCTCATAAAAGGATCCAAGAAGAAATAAATCTGAGGCTGACCAGAATTCAGGCTGGAGGAAGTCCACAACGATTCTTGTTAGGCACCGTCCAAAACCACATGCCGCTCTTTGGTAGAATATCTGTGATGACGAAACCCTTCAACACATCGCTGCTCTGACCTTCAGGAAATGACGTTGACGTAAATGGGATCAAACATCCATCGTTTTTCCCACGAATTCCATGAACAAAGTCGTCTAAAATCTCGTATCAAAGGGAAACGCATATAGTTAGATGGCCGTTCAATACGCTTACGGCTGTAACCAATTCTTTGTGCCGATTAAATACCTCCCTGAAGGACTCCTAAGAGTAGTATCGAAATACGAGATACGGCACCGGCATGTCAGTCTCAGAGATGGCGGCCACCCACGCGGGATCGAGGAAAAACCAAACACCATACACATTATAATGCAACCATTTCAGAGAGTAAAAATCATTCGCCTTGACCGGGATTCGAACCCGGATCCCTCGATATCCGGCCGAGTGCTTTAACCACTTAAGCTACCGAGACGTCCTCTTACACTCTGAAATTTAAAGCACTCGGCCGGATATCGAGGGATCCGGGTTCGAATCCCGGTCAAGGCGAATGATTTTTACTCTCTGAAATGGTTGCATTACAATGCACACATAGCGGGTGACTCCGTTAAAGTTACTATTACAGTTTCTTGAAACCATACACATTGCCGGGCTCATCATTCACGCCAACATGGCACTCTTCCCACTAGCGCAACCGACTCAAAGGATAGACTCCCAAAGACCTCGGTTCTTCTTGGGTCACCTTGCAGTTACAATATTGAATCTCTGTGTGCCCCATTTCAAAATTGCGACCAAATTGCATCTGTGATTAAAAATTTGGTCGACCCAAATATATATTTTTACACTATAGGAATAACTTACCCAATCCTTCATGGGACTCAAAAACAGAGCTTACTTTCATTTCTAAGCTATCTGAATTCACTTTTGCACCATAGATGCAGCCCTCGAAAAGACATTGGAGAAAACACAGATTCAGTTCCTCTTTTAAATTGCCATTAACTTACGATTATGTCCTGACAGGGGACTATTTATTCCTCTGTGGTCAAATGGGCGTAAGCAAAGAAAATATTTAGGACCACAATGATTTTTCTTGATGCGCATGTACTCCTCAAAGATTTTGAGTACTTAAATACTATATTGAGCGAATTTTTTTTTAACCTTACAAAGCCCCGGTATATTATCATTAAGCCTCTCCTGATTCGTACTTCTAGTCTAAGAGTCTACTTAATAGCCGTCAAGGAATTGTTGGTAATGAAGTACGAGAATTCTACAAATATTTCATTCATTTTTGACTTCAATCAAACACAGAATCGCTTGCACCAAGACATTCACCCACATTCATAGCTGTACAACCTTTTTAATCCCTTATGTTCTAAAACAATCTAAAGTATCCCCGGATACCCATGTGATTATCTTCTTAACTGTTGCATCAATTCCGGAAATGAACAATTTTAATTTATTCCCCATTCAACTCCTATAATGGAATTTAATAAATCGTTTGTAATTTTACTTATCCCTTTCAATTTGATTGTTAGAGGTATCATTGTTGAAACATACATAATTTATTTATGTCGTGTGATCTTTAACATGAAATTTATTGACTTAGTTTGTGTATATTTTTGTCTAATTTTTCTTCTGTATTTGCAATACATTCCAAGCTTAAATGTGCAAATTTCTAATGAAAGGTTATCTGTTAATTAATGATGTCCATAGTTTTAACAGTAAATTCAGTATCACATTCCAATTTGCGTGTTATCCAATCATATACTTACGGTCTCCAACAAAATGCTCACTATCTTTTCTTATTTCAAGTGCAAGTCATACTTAAAAGTCTGAGAACTCCCTTTGAATTAGTAAATTACGGTGGTACGACTACCTTTGACAAGAAAAGGGAAAAATAAGATGGTGCCTGTTAGAGACGCTATTTAAACATAAAGAACTTTAAAAGAGCCAGGCTTCTTGAATATGAATTAGCTAAAGAAAAATCCTGATATATTAAGATGAGCAAGCCTGGAAATACTGAGAACGAACTAGGCAGAGCTGGGAAAGAGCTGAAGAAAAACATGGCACCAGAAGTTGAGCAAATAAACGGAGAAATAATAATGACATCATGTGCAAACCAAAGGATACTCTCTTTGGAATAACCAGCTACGAAAGAAAAAGACTACAGGTAGAACAGCGGCAAAGAATAACTAGATGGGTTGGACACACCTTGAGCCGAAATAGTTATAAACATAATAGAAGATAAAATTGAAAAGAAGATCTTAGGGAGACCAAGAAATATCGGACAAATTAAGAAGGGCGTAAAAATGTTATCACGGGCTGGAAGAATTAACACTGAATAGAAAAATTTCAATTGTCCATTAATTTATTCTTGTGAACCTCATGTCTGTATTGGACCTATTACAGGTAAAATATACATTTATTAGGTGTATAACTTTATGTCAATATTATTATTAGTACTTTTTCCATTGTGGATAAGTATAAACATTTGATTATGACCCCACATAAAATGTGATTATTTTATCGGAAATTTATGTTATAGCATTAAATTTAAATTACCAAATGATTTTAAGAAACTGATGAAATAATTGATTGAAATTGGAAGGGCAGATTATCCAGAAATCTTTCTTGTCTTTGCTACAAGCATCTTAGAGAGGACTGGTTGCGGTTCTCTCCTTAGGTCACCACGAAATTATTAAAACCAACAATAAAGTGTCACTACTCTTTAAATACTGCTCGTGTGATTCCAGCCTACATGTGACTCCGTTTTGGAAAGAGCAGGGAAAGGAACTGGCTCCCCTACCTTGATGTGTGAATATTCACACACCGTCGGGCTTAGTACTGGGTGAACTCTGCCAGAGACCGGCCGGAAACCGGAGGGTCCCGGGTTCGATTCCCGGGCAAAGCACACTGGGCACCTGCAGATCGACCCAAGCTATGTGATTTTTTGGGTAGCAGATCTTCCTGGGAAACTATAACCGGCACAGGGAAAGGAACTGGCTCCACTACCCTGATGTGTGAATTTCACACGCCGTCGGGCTTAGTAGTGGGTGAACTCTGCCATCACCTACTCAACCGACCTTCGGGTTGATTACTGTGTTTATGGTTTATATATATGCACATACACATGTATGTACATAGGTGTGATACTCTCCCTCTCCTTTCGTGTGTTCGCCAATGGCCGGATTTTCGGGTATGAGTGTGCTTACAGATTATTTATATACTATATAATATTTTTACTAACTTATAGATTACATATTTGAGTGGTGGAATAGACTTCATTCAGATGACTATTAAATTTTTCTGGCGAAAATGATGATAATTGCTCTATCACTTGACAATCAATGACATTAATAAGAATGAGCGAAATCAAGATTCCTTTTTTTCGTAGATTGCAGAAACATTTGATAAAATAAATTTCCTAAAGTTAATGAATGTGTTGCAGGTAATAGGTGTAGATTGGAAAGATAGGAGACTTAGCCGCAACCTAAACATGTTACATGAAATTCCTCAGGTGCGAGTGGTGGACGGAGATCCAGGCTGAGTAGTGTTGGGAAGATGGATGAGAGAGAGGTAGGTGCCCATTGCCAACCATGCTTAACAACGTAAATGTGAAAGAAATTGTTTAGGAGGTATTTAAATAACTGAAGATAAGAATGAATTTTGGTGAAGAACTCATAAAATCAGTTAGGATTAAATATTTTCAAAACCAGTCAGTCAAGGGATTGCAAGCATTGCTGAGTGTATTGTTAAGTTCGTGCCAGAGGTATTGGATGAGAATAAACGCAAACAAAACAAATGTAATCCGGTCATCAAGGAAGAGAAAATCTATCTTAAATGTTGAAATAAGAGATCATAAAGTTGTGTCTAATCTATTTGAACATCAGTATAGCTTAGGATGGAAAAGTTTGATATCAAGTAAAGAATATCTCAGGCTAAGAAGGCGTTCATGAAGATGATGGAACTACCAAAGTTATTTTAAAAGAGCCCGAAGTTGCAAACAAGGAGGTACTTTGTCAAATTGTTTGCATGTAGTATGGCACTCTACTGATCAAAAACATGGAACATGGACAAAGTGGACCAGTGACGAAGAGAAGGTTTTGAAACATAGTGCCGGACGAGAATGCTTTAACAAAACAATGATAGGCAAATTGAGAAGTAGGGAAATATATGGAAGAGTAAAAGACCATACGGAGAACTCGACGGCAAAAAAGAACTAGATGGGTTGGACACACTATTAGGCACCAGAAAATATTCAAAGGATGATCTCGCTATGAAGACAAAGAGAGACAAGCACTTCGGAAGAATTAAGGAGGGCGTAAAACAGAGAAACTCTCAGAGGGTTGATATATGTATAACATTTGGACATTAATTTAAAACTATGACAAACGCCATTAACTCTAATGTTCACCAACATGAGTTGTCTCACCAACACAGCTTTAAATGGATCCAATTTCACCATAAAAGTCAGTTAAAAAAATTATTAGAAAGTTCATCTAGATATTTGCAATAAATTTCATCGGATAAGGCTAGTTGATGCATTGTTGACCGTGACTCAATCTCAGATGGAGCTCCGTGGGTTTGCTGTGTTCCTGAAGAGACCCAGCTGACCCTTGCGGTCACTCACGGACGATAGGTCGGTTCATCATGATAAGCTCTTTATCACCTAGAATGCACAAGCACAACCCACCGATAATTGGGTCATGGGAGAGAGCTGAAATTTGATGAAATTGCACAACACGTGAGTTATCTCACGACGAAATAGTGAATTGCATGCTCGATTGTGGTGAATATCAGTCGTTTCAAGTTGTTGGGTGGGTAAGCGTATGTTAACAAAAATCTGAGAGGAACTAATTGACTCAGAGACCCATAATTTAATTCTCCAATAAGGATCTCGAAAACGATCCTGAGCCAGGAAGTACTCTATAAATGTATTGTGTGCTAATAGCAGATGTAATTGAAGACGACTTTGAAATAGTTTATCTGTTTCAAATGTGAATGAGATAAGAACCACTGTACTTTTTTATCAATACGTCATAAGGATAGCTGCGACAGAAAAGTGAATAATAGGAGACCTCCTAGAAACTCTTCGTTATATTTAAATACGAGAACAAATAAAATAGTTCATTCTGCCAGAATCAATATCAGAATATCAAATAATTTTTAGTTAGAGTGAATCCTTTCGAAATATTTGCATTTCCCCCATTAGAAAAATTAATTAGCTCGTGGAAGGCTCTACGCTAGGGAGACCCTATTGTTGGTTAAGCCAACCCAACAAACGAAGCCTTTCAAAGCGTTTCAAATAAATACCCAAGACTGCAAAGAAGACAGTCGATTAAACTCATTAATCTGTGTACTTTCATTGCAAAGCATGAAAGGTCGAAGTAAAATCAGCCATTGCTTCAGTGACACTTTTAGGCTATATGCACATTTAGAAATGTTTTCAATGCCAGTTTTTGGCAAACGTAGAGCTGCATAATAAAAAATTATGAACAAAACCTGAGAGACTGAGAAGAGATTAATTGGCGAAACATGTCATTCGGCCATAAAGTGCATACAATGCGGGATTTTGCGAGACTGAGGAGCCAATCAATTAATTCATCATTAAAAACCGGATATATTTTTTTAACTTTCTCCCGAGCCAAAGAATATTCAACAATGCTCTAAAATGGATTAATAGGTGACATTTAAATTTTAATACCGTTTTCGATATTAATTTTCCAACTTTTGATTGAGATTTATCGATATTGACATGGTCATAAGAAGTATGCCACGCTGAAATGCAAGAGCTTACCCGAAAAAAAATACTTCCTCACGCCGCTGATAACCACTCATTCATATGCAAAAATCCTCCCAACTGCGTAAACATATACTAAAAAATAAAGGGTAAGCAAAGGACAAAGCGAACAAATAAAATGGCGAACAAAAGGTAATTAGACCAGGTGGACGGAAGAGGATTCCAAGTAGAAAGAAACTTTTTCATAGTCATGACTTCATGCTTCACATTTAATGATTGTTAGCCTTGTTTTCGAGGAATAAAGCATGCAGGCACAATAATTCCAAGAATTGGGGCTCTATCTGCAGCCCGAAGGCCAGTAAGCCACTCGGCGAGTAAGAAGTAAGCAACCGCTTATGAAGAATAATCCCCCTTTTACTTGGAGGGAGAGGCTATTGCCGAGCTTCACAATTAGCTTACTCATGCATTAGAGAGACCAGTGAGGAAAATTTCGCAATGTGGGAGTTTTTGAGGATCAAAGGTAAAGAACCTTAGGATTGGGAACTGTTACGCCATCGAGCAGAGAAACGGTGAAAGATACAAGAAATAGCATGAGTTCCAGGAAGATACCCGACCGCATAACTCTTTGGTAATGCAAACCCGAGTGATTAAATATACGCGACCTCTCATAACCAGACTTCACCTAAAACACTGAACATTTCCTTACTTTCTCTTGAACGCTGATTCCATGACTGATGTCTTCTATAAACATGCTTTCTTGCAATTCAATATAGTCAAAACAATTTTGATATCACGTTTCAGGAGACCTAGTTTAAGGGTCAATTTTGTTTGGAGAGTAGGGGTAGTTTCTTCGTCATCCAAATACACTTTACGCCCTAGAAGCAACCATGGGAATCACTCGTATCTCGCCCCCCCCCCATAAGAGTCGTTCATGGAACCGCGTGGCACTCTACACAGGACCAATCAGATTATTTCATCGAAGTCATTGATTAAATTTCAGAATCTATAACCTCTCCATTAAGTACACGAAGCATGATGCTCCCGATGAATAATTTCCTAAAATCAGTACTAAGAATTACTGTCATCATTTCCATCATTGCACGTCAGCTTATAGAGGATAGGTTTTGAAGTTTTGAGTTCCATTTCATCTCATAATCTCTAAATAAAAAAAGCAATTTCATTTTTCATGTTACAGTTTTCCCATTAGTATTGAAAAGCATATTCCTAGTTCTGAATTGCCGCATCTTAATCCAGTTATAAGCCGATGGTTACCATATTCACATAATTTCGGCAGCTCGCTTACATGTTAAGTTTTTTAAATCCTTGTGCGCCAAGTATCAAAACAACAATTAGTATAAGGCCCTAATATTTCCAATTGATAATTTATCTATGCCATTATTCACCTACTTAGGAAATCATTTCGCGCAAACAAAGGGAAATAATTAATAATATTTCACCATCTTTCAGTGTATGATTTAAAATATACTTTATTACTAAGACATTATAAGAAACTAATTCTACGTGAATGAGTCACGAGGTTCCTTGTACATAAAACAATTATTCGAGAATTTTTAGAGAAATTATTAGAGAATTTATTCGGGAGTTTTTAAGTAAGGGACTGTGCATATGAAGTTCATTCGCCTGTGATTAAAAGCGAGGCAAGCGAGACGAGGATAGTGTGTTATTACTAGTTAGATTACTAGAGAACGGTAATTGAAAACTCCCAAGAAGTTCTTTTTAATTATTTCCTCACCCATATAAAATCGCCATAAGTTTTTCACTCATTTTTTGAAGCATTACAAAAATTTATTTTCTTTTTTTCATGACGAAGATTCGAATGTTGCTCGCATGTACACAAATCGCAATTGCAATGGTCAATTGACCACTTGCAATCTGTCACCAGGAGATATTTGATATGTTGAGTCATAGTAGCATTTTAATACAGGACTGTATCTCGTTATTATTATTATTATTTGTTAAGTAAAACTTCAAAAAGTAAATGATAAATATTATGTTCTCTGCTATTTGGCACAGTTCCATTAATCTAAAATATTGCTGGAAAGATTGTTAATGAAGAAATATTTGTCAAGGTAATAACGGAATAATTGAAATCACAAACGATTTTTAAGAGAAAAAATAGCCAATAATAATCTATTATTTTATAATTCATCACACGTTGTAGAGTTGTACCTCACGAGAAATTTTACGGAAAGTCGAAAGGCATGTTTATGTCATAAATAGCCAACCTCATAGAGATAAGTGACCCCAAAATCTATGACACATTCTTGTGAATGGATGGAACCTCTCTCCAAAGTATGAATACATTATTCACAGTGCAGTCTTCGATAGGCGTAGATTCTCTTTAACGGGTGGTGACCTAACACCCCCGCCAATAATCGTTACGGCGGCTTGCGAGGTATTATGCAAATATAGATCTAACTGTAATAAGATTGGTGCAAATAATTTAATGCATAAGTGCATCTGAAATATAGTTAAAATTTTCCTTTAAATTTTGTGTATCACAATCATAAACATGATTTTATTGGTACTTTTCTAAACTTGCATGGAAAACTGTGAAAATCAAACTTAAATGTTTCTGCTGTCACTGAATATCACTCAATATCTAGCGATGGTGATTGCATCAATAAATTTTAAGTACAGATGGTACTTTTCTTCATTACTGACTGCGTAAATCTCTATAATTACTCTAAGCTAATCAACGACTTCGGGAATTATGGAAATAGAGGTAGTGGTAAAAAATAAGACTTTTTACTGTCCAAACTTTTATTAAATTGCGTGGATTGTTAACATTACCAAATGAACCTTTTTTAGTACTACCAAAAAATCATCATATCAATTTATAAATATTTGTGCCATTTTCAAAAATTATAAGAAATGACAAATCATGAGAAATATCGATGAACAAGCATACGCACAAAGGTGTTTCAGACTTAGGCACATGTGGCAGCATTTTTAGCTACAATTTGTATGTAGGCAGGCATGTCTGATGTCATTTACTATCCTCAAACTTTGAAAAGTAAATAATTTCAAAATAAATTTACGTCCCCGAAAAACCCTTTTATTTTAAAGGAACAGTATCCTTTCCATAGGTTTAGATAAATAAACCTTTAAAAACTCGAAATTTTCGAAAAAATAATTGCTTGAAAATGCTTTATGTCAAGTCTTTTCGTTAAAACTTAAGAATCTTCGGGTGTTTAGAAATTTCAGAAACACCAGAAGATGTTTAAGTATTAGCGAAATGTACTATGAGATATCCACGTGCAAAATTTTGACTTCTTTTTTATATTTTAGTTTCGGTAAAGGTTTATATATCTATTGTCGGTGGGAAACAAAAGGTCTGGTCTTGGAAGTGAGGAGAAGGGCAAGTGACGGATATTTCACCACGGAAGACTGGTAGGGTGTACATTTCTTCTTCAGGTGGTGTTTTTAGGGTTGTGTTCTAGGTTTTTTCAGGGACGCTGTTTCCAAGGTAACTTCAAAACTCGACAGCTGTCTCTTTCGAAGTCTTCCAATTGATCTCCCGCCGTTTTCGTGCTTCCTTAGTGCTGCTCGGTGAGGCGCAGGTGAGCAAAGTCCTCGAACACAATATTGTCGTCGTCATCGGCCTGGGTCTTTGCGAGAGGCTTGGCCTTCTTCTCAGCAGAGGCATTCTGCTGTTCGATGGAGCCTAAAAATGACGTAAAAGAAAAAAAAGATTTAAATTTTCGCACACTCAACTTAGCAAATTCAACTCCCAGCAAAATATTTACAGGATCAGAGAGAGAAAGATAGAGAAGTGTGGATAAGACTGAGATTATTCATGGAAATCTGAATTAAACTTTGATCCAAGCGAATTCGGCATAGGGATTTTAATACAAATTTGGTACAACTCATATCATCTGTACATTTTCCAAAAATTCAGGATAAACTTAAGGACCCGTATTGATCAATGATCATATTTAAAACTATTTTGAGACCTGAACTGTTCAAAACCTCCACGGAAAAAACCAACGTGGAATTATCATATGGTCTCTCGAGGGATCAGACGAGAAAATACTATATAGTGTACTCGGTGAAAGTACGTCAGCCTGGATTTTTATCTTGTTTAACTTTCAGTATTTTCCGTTTTCCCTTAAAAACCCTCGGCTGTCAAAATTCTGGGAATGCTTGGCTTCGAAAATTTTTTTCTGATCAATCTGTTTCGATTGACAGAAATCAAATGCCGTCATAAAAATCGTTCTCTTCCACAGCTATGACTAGCTAGACTTGTTCGACAAAAGACTATGCTTATTGAACTTTAATGCTTTTAAAGCCACAAAAAACGAAGTATATACTTATTTAAAATCACACTGAGTAATAAATGCGTGGTTGCATTCATTTGAGCGCCTAAAATATTAAACCACACAGTCTACCCAGACTATCAGTACAATCAATTAACCGTATAAATTGGTTAAGCTTTCATTTTGTTAAAGTTGAACAAAGTTCTAGCTTTATTAGGACCCTTTTGTCTGGAAATTTGAGCATATACGAGGTGGACGTTTTACTTTACCTGGAGCCGGGTGGAGGAGCTTGAATGGGACATCGGTCTGGAGTTCACCACCCAGGGTGCCGCAGTTCAGCTTGACCCGCAGAGAGTAGGAGACGACGATGCCCATGGCTTCGTGTGGAGCAAATCCCTCAGCCACCAGGGTGGAAGAGGCAAGGTTCACGTCATCATCCTGAAGTGAGAACATTTTATCCACAAATGATATTACCCATATCAATCTCCTTTTATAATGCTCTGTATTCGATATATGCTATTCAGAGCATAGTTTCAAATAGTTTCTGCTTTCACTTGACGTAAACATATATACGATGGCTTCAATTATTCATATTTATCTCCATTTTATTGAATATCTATCGACAGCTAGTTTATGTTGAGCAGTAATTACTGCAAAAAGCCTTCATGCTGGCATTTGTATTTATTTATTAAACCATAAACAGGTTTAATACGCTTAGCACAAATTTTCCATTAAAGGGCTTTAATTTGTTATTCTATTGTGGGAAGAATGTAAAGTGAGGAAATTAACCTTAGGACGATTACACCATGCATTTTGTTAAAAAGACATGGGAGATGAGTTTACAGTATTTTATAGAAATTTAAAAATTTTCGTGGAGTCCCATTAGAATTCAAAATGGCTTTAGCACAACGAGGCCAATCTGAGATGTGTTTGAGGAGAGGGTGAACCTTGCAAGAGAGATAACACATAATCCTGCTCGGTCAGGAACGAGAGGCTTAATGAAATAATAAACCTTGAGGTGTCCATCGAGGGCGATTCCCTGCTTGTCCTTGTTGGAAGAAGCGAGTGGCACCAGGTAGAAGGTCTTGGTGAGGGAAGCTCCCGGGGTAATGGGGCAACCCTCCCTAGTTTCCAAATCGGCCACAACACGGGAGAACTGCATGTTCACCATGGTCACTTCGCAGTGCTGGACGATCATCACCTATGTTTCAGGAAAACATAAAGAGGAATAAAATGTTACTCCTTGTCGACTCTGAGGACACCTATAAGATTTTGTATTTGAGTTTCAGTGCGTCAACATACCTTCATGTTCTTAACAGACTTGCGGGAGTTGTTGCTGACGATTACGTTGGCGCTAACCTTTTCGCCATGGTAGTAGATTTCCCTGTCCAGAGTAACCTCGAGGTTGATCTTTCCCTGGGAGAAGGTGAATCCCTTGGACGCGAGAGAGCTGGGGAGTCGGTTGCCCCTGGTTGGTGGAGAGTATTGGATCTAGGGTAGGAGAAGATCAGTTAGCACTGTAAATGAGATTCATCGTTTGACTCATATTTTGCAGCTACGTTTCCAAGTGGCAGTATTACAAAATAAACACTCATTCGGCTTGAAATAAATACTCCGATAAATGATCGTTGAAATCAATAATAAGTGCTAATGTTTTGCACTTCTGAGGTGAAAGGCGGATACCTCGCATTAAGCACTGCATGAAGCAGATGATCATGACAATAGGCTTTCTGCCGAAGACTAAGAGAACAATTAATTAAGGGCATTCAAATGCCTGGGCCACATTTATCATTGGATTTAAACTGTAGTTACCCTAAGTTGGCTCAACTCATTTTCAAGGGTGAAATATAAAATGGTGGACAACACACACGCTCAAGATAAATATGAGAAAATCTTAAGTCGGAGTCAGAGTAATTTTTATAATTTTGAAGTGAAACTTGGGAAGAACTTATTAAAGAAATTAGAAATATTTTCACTTTAATCCAAACAGCTTGCTTAATCCTGCTATGGAAAGAATCTTAGGAGTGAATAAAGGCAGTGGAAATCCAAGGGTGGATTATAACAGGCAATGAATAGAAGACTACTGCACAAAGACTTAAAAAGGAATAAAGAGATTGATAGCGAATGTTTGAATGTTTCCTATAAAAATCGTCATGGAATTCATAGCCTGTGATGCTAATGACTTACCTTCTTGATAGCGAGGATGACGGTGGATCGCTTGTGGCTCTTGTCGTTGGAGTGCTCACCGACGTAGGTCTTGAGGCTGTACTCAACTCCAAGGGGCTTGCCGTTGTCATCATCCATGGTCTGCAGCATCACGGAGGATGGAGCATTGACGGGGAACTTGAAGGTGAAAGGAGTGGCATTGGCTCCGAACTTCTTCACCAGGCGTTCCTTTGAGGATAGCACGGAAGGAATGTCTCGTTAAACAGAGTGGAGTTCGATATCGGTAAGCGAAGCATTTTCCTACCTCTTTAGTTTAAGCATTCAATATAACTCATATTATACCTTGATTTCTTCGTTATTACCTGGATTGGAGTCAGTTCTTGTTCGTTGTCCTTAGAAGGAACCATCTGTCCGTTGGCAATCACCATCTCCTTGCTGAACTTCACCCCCATGACCTCATCTTCCTCCCTTCCGAAACGGTAAGTCGCTGTCACCTGTAAATGAGGGTCAATTTGATTGATTGATTTGATATAGCGTTGAGAGCACATTGTATAACAGATAGATGTCTATGAGATTGATTTTTTAAATGTATATTCGTACATGAGATGATGATATCTCATCCACCAACTATGAAAAACCCATAACATGATGACACAGCTTTAAGAATGGTGTCCTGACATCCTTTGTGTAACGTCAATTTAGTGGTCTTCCGGTTATGATATAGGTAAATGCAACAATTATGGAGCAAATTGTGAATTGATTTTCTCAATAGCTCTAAATATCTTGCGCCTCAAATATTATATCGCATATTATTTTTATTTTAAGTTTTAAATTAAAGTTGGTAAGCAGCGATGTCAATTGAATGCTCGCTACTAAAACATCACTCATTAAATGGGCGTTATATAGTTGTAAAAAGTAACTAACGAGATTTTTTAAATAAAAAACTACAATCCGTTTTTATAGAATCAAAACGATTCAGCTCCTCGAATTCCACTGCCATTATCATTGATATCAAATGGAGCGCTAGCTCTAACCTGATTATTTGCATCGGGGATAATTCCATATAGTCGTGGACATACACGCAAATGTCACGAACAGCAATAGAAATTCAATTCGAGAGAAAGATATCTAGGTGTATTTGCAATTGGGGTTAGCCAAGTACCTTTATAATGGAATGTCTTTTAACAGTGTTTCACAGCGCACTGCCATTAAGACCCCATGTCCGTGCTACCCTGCGTGCTCATAACCAGAGATTTTAATTTCCAAAAGTTTTAGACCTTTCTAAAGTCGACACCTTGAGCTGCATTACGAGAACTCTTTTCTTTAAAAATAGCTCAGTCAATAGAAATAATGTTTGAATCACTGATTATTTATAGGTAATTCAAAATTGTTGTATATTTAAATTTCCTATTCCACCTGACGGCCACAGTTTGCCATCTAAACGTCTCTTTTTTTACAATAAGTAATTAAAATGTTTATCACTAGATCTAATTGTATCCTCACATTCCTAAAGTTTGAAAATATCCAAAGGATTAAGCAAAATCAGAAATGATTTCATCAATAATTGGTCAAACAATTTCTCCCTGGCGAAATGAAGATCCTAAATTTCCCCCCGTACTCAGATTCTCTAATCATTTAAATTGCGCCTAATATACTTTCATAAGGTTTAATGCATTAGACTTAAATAATGCAAAACTTTTCTGCTGTTTTATCTGAAGGAATTAGTTTCTTGCAATTGAACTTTATCATGAATTGTCTTAAATATATTGAGTTGGTTCTCGTAAAAGCTTGCAGCTTTGCAACACATTCCGCTAATAACTATTTTCTTCTTCATTTAATCCAGTAAAAGTTAATGACGTTAATGGAATAGGCATATGTTAATCCAGAAATGAGTAAATCACGTGATTTTCTATTCGTCACTAACTTACCTGACCGAAGATCTTGCGTCCTTGAAGATAATTGCTTTCAACCACGACAACTCCATCAATGGGGTCAATATGGTCGAGGTGATCCACAAAATCTCGCTTTCCGAGGTATACAGTGACCTTTCCTGTAAAAAATATGTTTTTAATCCGAATAAATAATATATATTGATGAAAAACTCCCGATACCTGGCTAAATGCGTTAAATACTTCCTAGAATGTAATTTTACTTCGAAGTAACTAAAGTTGGTAAGTAGCGTAGTAAAAAATGCATATTCTAAGGCAAGAAATGACTCGTGATTTCACACCTCAGTAATATGAAGTTGCTTTTAAATTAAAAATGGTAATATATAATGCAAATTATTCTGCAAGTGTAAATTAAGTGCAAGAATTTCAGAGGGAATTCAATGGCTTCCGAAAGAGGAACGTGCAATATTTCGCGTCCAAGGGTTTCGTAACAAAGTGTATTATTCTCTTTCCTCGCGGCGATTTAGCAAATATTCTAACCCTTGAAGAAAAAAATAAATGGTTAATCCTGATCTATGATCTTCAGCTTCATAATATTAGCAAACTAAAAATTACACTTCTAAAAAATGAATTTTTGATACAATTGATTATATATCTACTCTTAGTTTATGTTGTTGTAGTCGAGCTAAAAGCTGATCATTAACTGTACTATATTCCTTACCGTTTTTCTGATATAGCGACGCAAATCTCTTTAATAAATTCACTTGAAATTTTAAATAACTAAAACATTCCTTTGGTAAAGAAATTTGTTAACACTCCCCATTAACATGTATATTCTTATTTGTTGAGCGAGAGTTCCATTCATTACCAAAATTACTCCCACGTTCACTACGGTTTTAGAAATCTATGCTTTAAAGAAAAAGTTGTAGCTGCAACAAGGATCTCGAAGGCATGCACACACATAATTCACACAATTTCGCTATAGCTAAAATTTGAATCGTGTCAATTATAAAATAAAAAAGTTATTTTCCAAATGAAAATCCACAAACCATTTGGTGTCGACTTCTTGAAAACTTTGACTGCGACTACGAAGACAAGGAACAGCAAGGGTATCATTTCCGGAGGGTATTATTCAAGACGCGGACAAGGAAGGAACGAGCCCAAACGACGACTCCTCTCTCCACTCCCAAGCACTTTTTCCCCAGGGACCTGCTAAAGCGACGGAACGCCTAGCGAGGAAAAACACCTTCACGAGCACACGAGCACAAGCGGAGAGATGCGAGATTCGTCGTTCTGCTGTTCCTTCCACGTCTCAGGTAAGGGCACCCCACGAGTCCACCGGTCGTCGGCGAGCTCCTTATATATGAATCCTCCAAGGAAGATTTGAGAGGCTTCCTTTCGTCACGTCCTCCAAGCATCCATTTCGAGTCACCACCCCTCTCTCCCCACCATCTCCTCCTCTCTTTTCATCCTCCGTTTTGAACAAGACACCAAATCCACATTTCAGTAAATATCCTCCTCATCAATGCCTTTGTCTCAGGTGAAGGATGGTGTAATGATAAAAAAGACATAATGAATAATCCAAATCATAACAATATATTTTCTCATAATTCCTTTCTTTATTTTTACATCTGCTGAAATATGTTGAGACACTGAGCAAAGGATTTCTTGGTAGAGGTATCAATTTGTACGTATCCGCGGAGATGAGAGTCCTTTTCTTACTTTTCTTGTCCTTTTCTTACCAATCTGCTGTTTCTGGTGTTAACTGTTGATTGAGGAAGTCATTTTAAAATTCCGCATGCATAATATATCTTTGTATTTGGATTGATGTGATTATTTTCCTCCATAATGAATAAGTTTCATCAAATAAATCGACGAACTTAGTTGAGTATAATTAGCTGGGTGCGTTTGTGGCCAGTCTTCAATACTTATTAATCAAGTACTCGAACTGGGAGCGGAAGAGATCAATGGCCATAACCTAAAGTCATAAACACAGTTATCAACCCGAACTATGGTTAGGTCAGTCATGTTCACCCAATATTAAGCACAGCGGTGTGTGAAATTTACACATCAGGGTAGGGAGGCCAGACCCTTTCCGTGGCGCCTATAGTTTTCCAGGAAATTCTTGTACCCGGGAAATCACCCACCTCGGGTCCAGAGAGGTGTGCCCGAAAATCGAACTCGGGTCCTCCGGTCAGTATTCCATCGTTCCCAGGACTACCACGTCCCCCATTACTAAAAATACACTACAATAACTTTTTACTTAGAAAAATCCAGGAAGTTCGACATTTCTTAATTCATGAATAGAATTTCATATACACGTATACCGGGATCAAAATCAAAGTATAATATTTGGTTGGAGATAGAGGTTGCATTTCATCATATAAAGAATACTTTTAAAAGTAGTATTGTAGAAAATTATCCACTTTGATTATTTACCTATTACCTATACATCAAGTATTAACTGATATTTCTTTAATTCACTTATAGGTAGTTACCGTATAGGTGCACCAATGTGTTAAAAAGTATTCCATTATGGTATCAGTCATGTTTTCCATGATGAAATTGTATGACATAGTCCAGGGCTTCGAAAATTGGGAATGTATATTGAGTGCATGCGTTTTATGATAAACTGTATTAATTATATTGTTGAAATGCTTAACCAGGTAGCATGTTCTTTGTGTCGGACAACTAAGAGTTTATTTAAGAATATGGTCCACAGTAACATGAAAAGATAGTGAGGGCCCATCATTCGGTAAAATAATATAGCTTAAATTTATGTTTAAAGTCATATTTAAAATAATTTTGTATTTTCACGTACCACTAGTTGACTCGTCTTTTATTGAAATCTCTAATGAATTCTAATTATTACTTTTCGGCCTTCAGAATCATCGTCCATATTTAAAGGACAGATTTTAGTTAAAGAATCTTCGGTCTCCCAGAAATGTTTTGCAAACAATAATTAGATAATCTACAAATGAAATAATAATAATGAACGGCACGTGGCGAGAGAATTCCATCATGCCGTCCATTCCCCGTCCGTGGCAAGAGAATTCCATCATACTATCTTTGGTATAGAAGTTACAAGGGCCTTTGGCATTGTCATGATCGAATATGTTTTCCGCGTATGCATTTCAAATAAATTTTTACATTTTCTGGTGTATGGCGAAGGGAAAATGATGCTCAGAAATACAGTGCGACCTATGAGTAATTGAAAAACAGCGGATGATCTAAAAATTACGATTCGATTTATCGATTGATCACATTTACGTCGAATAATTCTGCGTAAAAAATATAATTTCACTTTACATCACTGCTCCCCACGTAATATAGACAGCCAGGAACTAGTTTTAAGACGCATTCAAGTCTGCTTCCTTTAAAAGGATTCCGTCAGTCAGAATGAAGTCGAAGAAATGATTTTTTTTCGTAAAGAGAAATTTTTCCTTTTGCCGACTACATCTAGAGAGGCTCAAATTAAAAAATAAGTAGGTTCTTATTCCAAACCAATTCAAAGTGATTTTACATTTTTTATTCAATTTGGTTGCCTTATTGTATATATTGCCAAATGTATTTACTCTCTTCAACATGAAATATCTTGAATTACAGTTCCAAGTACTCTTTATGTTGGTACCAACAAATATACCAACTTGGATTAAATAAATATTTTTTTCTGATCAAATATATAAAAAAATCAAAACATTTTGCCAATCAACGGTTCACATTTGATTAGAGAAAATTTATTCCATTGCAAAATTAGAAATTGCGCTTCAAAAATACTATATTGTCTGCCGACTCAACTGTTAAATATACATTTTGCACAAAGTATGCCTGATTGAACATTCTATTTCATATTTCGATTACCACCGCTTTTATTTAGTATTCTATAGAGACATTTTAATTGGAAAAAAAGAACATTTTTTCAAATAAGTAATTAATATTGCTTTCTATTTTGTATACAAGCTCCAATATCGCCCTCTTGAAAGAAAGACTTTATTTTAATATGCCTAGAGAAAATGCCTCGATAAGAAAAATTAACATTTCCTTACATTCAATATAAGAAGGCAAATTTTGTTACGTGAGGAAGAGAGAAATTATAATCGTTTAGGATATAAAGAGTAAAACGTATTTGCATTAAGGCGAATGATGTGATTAAAGCGTAACATACGGACGGATTTGTTCATCAAAAACAGCCATGATCTAGTATCGAAAATATACACAATAATGTTTCACGTGATTACTTATAATGTCACTTGCTTCTCTTAAGGTGTCGTATACCTAAATAATTTAATGAAGCTGGAAATGTTTTAGCAGTTTTTCAATGGGACTGGATTTACCATTGGTGTCCCTCATTTAGATATAATATTGAAATATTTTTCAGTAGCAAAAATTTCAAAATAGCTTTTAGCTATCTGCATGAAAGTAAAAATCTATCCATTTTTCCATTCCATCAATCTATTCACTGTTTAAGCCAGTATTATTTCCTGCTCCCGTGAAGATTTTCTTAGAAAATTACAAAAGTGCTCAGCTAGTTTAATGGAGACGTCAAAGGATACGTGGTCGTCGTTACTTCCATTTTTAGGATAGCCTTTTACATAAGTAATAATCGAGGGCTAACTAGAGAAAGAGGACCTAGAAGATGTGCAAAAAGTCCGATTTATTCCAAAACCCACTTCGCCCAATGTTGTTCTGTCTCCCTTACATTTGAGCATAGCGTCCTCTTCGACCTCTTCCTTTCTTAAAACCATCCAAATTTTTAAGAATACGATAAGCTCTACAATATATTAACATGATGAGAGCTATATCTAGGAGCTGAAAGCATGCGTTCCATTCTGTATTGTTTCTGCTTCGTTCCACGTAGATGAAATTTTTGATACAATAGTTTTGATATCGCTTACCAAAGCTTTCGGCTTATCAATGGATTCCTGTAACTAAACAATGTAAAATTGGGTTTTAAAGCATATGCCATATCGGAAAATTCTTCCATAGCAAAATCGAACCCAAGCAACCGAATATTTTTATTTAAAAGGCAATCTTTAATGATCCATCCAAGCATGTCCATTATTATATTATGTATATAGGCATGTTTGCCTGTGAATACAATCAAATATAAGTTTACATGCATGTATTTTCTGCAAAAAATGTCTTCCCAATAATATCTACAACTCAACTTTTTTCAGTAACCCACATCTTTAAATTAAAACATACACGTAGCACAATATATGAATGTAACAATCTACCTTATGGCATAAAATTCTATTTAAAATGTATTTTTAAACATTCCATTGGAAATATTTTTAAAATAAATAAAATCAAAAAAGCAATTGGATCATCCTAATCTATGCCCTAAATGTTTTCTGAATTACTCATTTGCTATTATTATTATATTCTTTAAAATTATCGGTGCCGTTTTGTTTTATATTATGTGCAGTTGTCGTTCTATGTTAGACCTTTTAACTCACCCTGCTCTTACTCTATGAGCTGCAAGCTCCCTGAATTATTTATTACCATTGAAAGATTAATATACGTAATATATTGTACATTTTTTTGTTTGATATTAATTATGGATAAATGCATTGAGACTTATTCGTGTATGTACATAATGAGATACAGGCGCGCGTGTATAAAGAACTGTCGGCTAAAATTGCCCCATATCTAGATATAATATTTAATAAATCATTAGCAGAAGAAAGCGTGCCAAACGGCTGGAAGGTAGCTTCGGTAACACCTATATTTAAAAACGGAGACAGGGAGGACCCCAGTAATTATAGGCCAATATCGCTGACTTCCATTTCCTGTAAGATTCTTGAACACATCATTGTTAGTTCCATGATGAGGCACCTCGATAGCCAAGATTTATTAATTAATAACCAACACGGCTTCCGTAAGGGTAGATCCTGCGAAACTCAACTCGCACTTTTTGTACATGATATATTGAACTCCGGTGAAAGTAATATTCCAGTTGATGCGATATTCCTAGATTTTAAGAAAGCTTTCGATAAAGTCCCTCATTGCAAATTACTCGCGACATTGAAAACTTATGGAATATACGAGAGTATTATTAACTGGATTAAACATTTCTTAAGTGATCGTGTCCAAACAGTCGTCCTGGACGGTGTTTCATCCGATACTGTCAAGGTCACGTCGGGTGTACCACAAGGAAGTGTCGTAGGTCCCCTCCTTTTCCTTATTTACATAAATGACCTCAGTACCGTAGTTAATAGCAAGCTCCGTCTTTTCGCCGATGATGCAGTAATTTATGGGGACATCCGAAGTCACGAAGACAGAGTCGTGTTAGCCAACGACCTAGATGCAATTCAAAATTGGTGTGATACATGGCAATTGGAATTAAATTTTTAAAAATGCGTAGTAATACATTTTTGGGAAAAGAGTAATTCCCTCCCTTATAGTTACAAAGTGAAACAAACCAATATCGCGAGGGTAGATTCCTTTAAATACTTGGGTGTAACAATTACTCACGATCTGTCCTGGGGAAAACACATACGAGAAATATGCGGTCGTGCTAATAAAAAATTGGGATTTGTGAAAAGAGTGCTAGGTAAATGCGACGAAAAGGTGAAAGAACGATGTTTCCTTGCCTTGGTTAGGCCCCACCTAGAGTATGCTGCCAGTATATGGGATCCTCATAACATAAATTTGGCTTCGGAATTAGATCGAGTTCAGCGGAGGGGGGCTAGATTTGTCAAACATTGTTATGACCAACTCAGCAGCGTATCCACTTTGCTAGACAGTTTAGGTTGGGATTCTCTTACCCAGCGGCGTTTCCAATATAGATTAAACTTATTAAAAACATTTAAAGATGGGCCCTTTTCCGATGACATCAAGGATATATAATACGAACCCCAACGTATTACGGTCGAAGGGATCACGAATATAAGACTAGAGAGATATACTGCAAGACTGACAGGTTTAAAATGTCATTTTTTCCAAGAACGATAAGGGACCATAATGCTTGTTGCCGAAATTCCCCAGGACTTAGTTCATTACAATAAGTATTAACGTACAGGTTAGGAACTGCGCGAAGATATGTATACATGTGTGTATGTATGTATGTATATATATGTATGTGTATATGAGATATATATGTATATTTTTATATATTTTTTTCTAACAGGTTCCCGCCACCTTTTCTCACCTAACCCCAAACCCCCTCAACCCTTACCCTTCCCTCATGGTGCTACACCCCCTGCCACACACCTTTTTGGTGGCTCGCAGGGTATTTATGTAGATGTAGATGTACAGCTGAGCCCCAAACACGCTCTTGAGGAGGCTTCAGGATATCTTTTAAACGTAGGTGTTCACTTTCTATGTATGCTGTAAATTCAATCGCTCTCAGTTTGAAGGTTTACCATAATTTAGCCTATGTTTCATTCGTCAAGTTATTGTATGCTGAGTTTATTCCATAAACCACTTCTCCACCTAAGGTTATAGCTAAGAATGTCTCTAAGCACAATCCTCTTGTTATCAATAGGCTCAAGAAATAGTTGGTAGCTACACGTTGAACTGTTATATTTTCCCCTCTTGGCGGGAAAAATAAGTTTCAAGCTTGAGTTAGAAAAATATCTGATACTTATTTCCAAAACATATTTCTTTTCAAGCAATATTGTAATTAATGTTTTATTATTAAATTAAAAATGTATGAATCTCTTTGGAATGAGAAGATTACAAAACATATCATCGATGTAGAGGGCGGAAAGTAATAGGCATTTTTGATACAATTAAGGGAAATTGAAATCATACAAAGCTAAACAATGGATTATTATGGTATGGATTATGGGGTATAACGATTTTATCGCCATATTAGTTAGGGCTTAGGAGTACAGCAACATGCAGCTTAAGAGTCTATCAAAACGTTATCCTAAGCCGGTAGACTACTGCTAACACTAAAATTATAACTAACAATGAGGATGAAACTCATCGAAACACGATATTAATGATGACAGCAATGAACGAACACAACTGTACATTTTTTATCCACAAATAATCAATCATTATCTATTGTTGACGGAGGTATACTGGTGAAAGTAGATTTTCATGGACAGAGACTAACCAATACTGTATTTTCAGCTCCTCCAAACTCACCAAGTACTATTTTGCACCTACACCAAAATGCGCCTCCTTTCATTTCGTACAAATGGCATATCTTATATGCCTTCCTCTGGCTTGCTTACCCAATATTCCCTCCTCTATCACAGTCTATCCTTTTTCTCCTCTAACTCCTCTATCGCAGTTTTCAACATTCCAATACTCCACTAAATGTGCCATGCGTCCCATTTTCCTGCTTTATAATTTCTCCGAACATTTTCTCTTCCCCTGCCATGATTATAACTATTCTTTTACTATTTCTCTTCCGTCCATTTAATTTGTTCCATTCTTCTTCAAAACCACAACTCAGTAGACTCCAAACCATGTCTATCATTTTCCCTCATAATATAAGTTTCCGTACCATACGAAGCTTGCAGATTATAAACACATTGACACATTGATATTTTCAATAATCTTTTCTTAGAATTCTTACTCAACGTCCCTGTGATGAATTTCCTTCTCTTTGTAAAAGCTTCTTCACCAAATGAAATTTTTGAGCACACTTCCTCCTTGCCCATCTTCTTCTAAAACACTTCCTACTAATGGCGAACTCCTCCCTCCCCTGCTTTAATACCTCCAAAATCATTTTTAATTAAGGTTTCCGTTTATTGTGAACCTCATTATCTTCGCTGTCTTATTATTGATCATTGACCCATACCTATCGCACTGGCGATGCTGTGCCATCAGGAATGATTATTGCTCGATTAATAATAACTGTCTCGATTATTTTGTAAGAGTAATTTTTCGTATTTACGATTTTCTAGTGTTATTGTACTTTTGACCTGAAGACGCAGAATGCAGTGACAGCATTTACGCAACATCCCTCCCATTCAACCCTGCCCCTGGCCTATGCCACAGATTATATCTAAATATGGAAATGTGCTAGTACTGCTGTCTTATTACTCCTTGAGCGTCGCTTAGTGAGAATATATTTGTTTCTAAAAATTAAAATGAAATAAGTTTTCATAATGTGGAAGTTATTTGGTAAAATGCCAAGTAACATAAGTGACAGAGGTTCTTTGTTAAGCAGGTGGTCCAAAGAAGCAAGGTTGGACTATAAGAAGAAGTGCAGTTTGGAGATACCTTTAATCATTAAATTAATCATTAAATTCAAATTGAATTAATTAAATTAAATATTAAAACTCATTAGGTTAATTTAATCATTTCAATTTATGCAATTATGTATTTCGTTCAATTTCAGATATATTCATTCAGTTAAGGCATAGTCTACAGAAAGATTAATGGAGTCATTACTTTATTTTCAAGAAGGTTACTTGACGGTCCTCGAAACTCTTTCCATATTTTTTTATAATTCCTAAGACATTACCCCTGATAATCAAACGGAACAAGAGGTTATTGAGAACATATAAATTATATAAGAATCCAATTCTATTTCTTAAATAAGAATCTTCGATTCTCCAATAAGAATACTATTCTATTTTCAACTTGCTTCAATGCGAGACAACTTCAAATATAATGGCCTTCACTGTTTTTTATAATCCGCAAGAAGCTTCCATGAAGCACTCGTCGCTGAGATAACTGCTTGCGAAAATGCCTTCAGACCCAATTCATTACAAATATTAGTTTCCCCTGAAAAGGCAAGTCCTGAATTCCGTCCTTCTACATCTTCAAAGCCCAGTTTGCGTTCCCTGTAGGGATAGCAGGGAACTGAAAATTTCGTGAAGTTTGAAATTTCATACTCGTAAAAGTTATTTTAAGGTATAAAAATAAATCAGAGCTTCATTCCGACAGATTTTTGTTACCAGATAATGAGCCAAGTGACAGGTATTTAGGCTACCAACTTTAGCATTAATGTATTAAGAAAAACATTCCATCACCTTTTATTCCTGAGAGGTTCTTTAAATTGCATTCTTTGTGACGGCAATTTTTTAAAGTTACTTGCACCATATACGGTTGTCTCTATCTTTTGGAACTGTCAATGAGGACTTCTTTTTACTAGAATTTATCATCCATTCCAACCGCAGAAATATCTTAAATATTATATGAGAAATTACGCAAAAACGAAAAAAGCACAGTAAGGTTTCCGCAAAGGCTGAGCATTACCTCAATACCTTAGATTTGATTTAGCATCCAGGTGAAGGCACTTACAACCTTGTGAGCAAGTGAAAACATCAGGTGAGACTAGCCGTTGGAAGAAGCCAACAATTGCTCTTCAAGGAGAGTGATCTTTAAAATTACAATGCAGAAAAACTCACGGGAAGATTATTTTGCCTGAGTTAAGAAATGCATCTTTAGTTCCCTCTGAATTGAAAAGTGAATAGTTACGACCAACCCGCAATAAAAGAGAGCTTGTGGAAAAACATAACGAACTCGGTGCTGAAAACTTGTTAAGAAAATATTTTTGGAGGCGAAAGAAAACTTGGACAAGAGTAGAGTACAACTGTAAATCCGATTTAAATATTTATGCTTTTAATGTGTAATATTTTAAGTTCCTATTTAATTCTATATTGAAAAGAATAGATGATAAATGTATGGTGATGGATTTCAAAATTTTCTTTATGCATATATTTTTAAACGGATATTTAAAATACCCATTGAATGCTAATTTATATCATATATAATGATAGCCATTAGATCGTGCATGAAACATAATTTTATTAGTTATTCTATTCTTACAGCTGAAGAAAAACTTTTGTCGATCGTTGTATAACCTTGAAGTTATGGCATAAATCAAAAACTCAGCCTTACTACATGTTACGCAACTCATATGACGTTTCGATGACGTTCAGTTGAATATCTCCTTTGCGAGGTTGAATACTCACTGCTGTCTCCGGTTAGTGGGTGTAGCCGTGGGCCACCTCCGGTTTGCTCCACCGCACAAAGAAGATTAACAGTGTCCTTGAACCACTTTCTTAGACCAAGGTTAGTTCCCTTCGATTTTACCCACTTAACAAGTATAATTATTTTGTTTAATGATGTAACTGCTCATGAATTTTTCTCTCAACTTTCCTTTTGGGTTAATTTCGGTAATATGTGTAGATTCTAACTATGCATTTGGTCCTCAAAGATAAAATTAGAACACTGTTCCTAAAATATTTTCATTTACGTCAATTTGCTCTTTGATTGGCGGAGGAAATGCAATCTTGACCTTAAGGAAAGCTATTATTTTAAAAGTGTACAGAAAAAGAGGAGTGTAATAAGGTTAGGTGCACAGTTTACCGAATAGATTTTCAGGCACAAAGAATTCATGAATAATTTACCAGCTGTGGACATGCTTTGTTGCTGTTATCTGTAAAAAAGCCATTAAAGTTCTTTTTATTGAATGGCTTTTATAAGGCGTCCAGATAAATGATCACCCGTTATTGGCCCCAATTCCATTCATTTAATGCACGGAAAAAATCTACGAGTAGTCAAATCCATGAAGACTCCTGCGTAACGAACAATGTATTCGTATTAGCTCGTTCAAATTTTCCTCCGTCGCTTTCCAGGAAAATCTCTTTTTATAGGAATCGTGGATTATGACATCCAAATTTACTTTTTATCACATTTTACTGCATGACTATTATGATAATAATACATGTTGAAATTTTTTCTATCATTACATTTTACATGCATGGATGCTCAATTCTTATAAATAATTAATTCTCAAATTAGCCTTTCAATAGCTCTTGAACCGATATTATTTCACTTGGAATAGAACAAGCTCACGAATAAGTTTTGAATGTATCTTACAAATGAGCATGTAAATATGATTTAAGTATATTAATAACTAGCAATCTTAGTTTCTACATACATGTATTTAGTTCGATGATATTACATTAGCGAAGGGTACTAGATAATCCAGTGGGTAGACCACAGTCGTACCGACCGATTGACACCTCTGAGTTTCTCCCCAGCTCTGTCATTTCTCGAGTACCAGATTTTTCCGGGAAGACCATAGACGGTGAAGGGAAAGGGTCTGCACCCCCTAATTATCCTGATTTGCAATTTTCACCTGCTGTTGGTCTTAGTCTTGCCCTAATCTGTCGATATTATAACTATGTTACGAGTGTCAGTAAGGGTATCCTTAATGAACTTCGTATACTCCCCTCGTATTACATTTGAAGTCTTTCCGGGTTTCCCACTAGGTCAGATATTTTGCTAACGGCGTTGCGATAGTCAGGTAGTATACTCATTTAGATTAATCATTATCTGCATCTAGTTTACACATTAAACATAAATGTATTTGTTGATATGAGAAGGTTCTGTTAATATACTGCAGCGTATCACATGATATATCAAGTTTTTCCTAGGTTTTTATGATAAACCGCTTTGTTAACGTTTAATAGGATTACTTGCACATGAATTAATCCAGAAAATATGGTATGGGATCACTTTTAGTGCTAACGTTCGAAAAGGTGGTTTAAAGATGGAACAACCGTCACCTACCCTCTGTCTATTCATAGTATATGTGTCGAATAACCCAGATAATAAATCCTAACTACACGGAGGCCACTTCTAAATGGCAAGAGAATATTCTTATTTTCTTTGAAAATCCGTTATTGGAAGGTTTCTCTATATTAGCTTACACGGCACAGCAAGGAATGCACCAAAATGAAGTCGCACTTGCCTGAAAATGATTCCCTGTGGTTATTTATTTGTGAATTTAATTTAACCGAATAATTCATTGTCATTTCTAGATAGGTCATCTTTAAGACGTCATATATATAATTGTGACTTAATAAATTATATTTTACTCCCAATGCTGAGCGCTTTTTCAGAATAAATGAGGTATGTTTCTCTGACATTTTCTGAGTTACATAACCCCCGTAACATTGAGGTGTTTCTAGCCGTGCCTTGTACTTCTTCCTCGAAGAATGTTTACTCTGAAACGTTCTAACTGCTTTAAACTCTCCGTCATCACTTTTTGCATGAAAAACTTTCCAACGCAAGTCTCCAACAGCTGTTCCCATCACAACTTCATCCCCTTTAATTATGCTGAGCGTCAAGCTTCTGAATGGTAAGCCAGCTTTTATGTAAAATCTAAGTAAAACTGCAAGTGGATTTCTATTTTGATTCAAGAATCAAAACAAAGTTATTCCATATTTGTTTACGATTTTATTATCTGGTTCATCGTATTTTTTTTACTTTAAAAGGAATGCAAAAGTTAATCAAATGTTCAATTTATCACTCATTTTATTGAATAATTGTCGATAATCTGAATGGCAAACCGCGCAGTGTAATCTTTTTTAGATAAACTAAATACGTTGACAATAATAAGAAATGGGCATGGGGAATATTTTCCAAAAAATATTGGTGAATCGACTCTTGAAATTATTTAAGAAGTATCAGATCGGCAAATTTCTTTTATGCATATATGCGTGATTTCCATAGGTAATCGCCATCCAACTTCTTTGACCAGGTTATGTTTCTCAGCATAATGCCAATGACAACCTTGTCCCATCACCTGTCAATATACTCATACATTTAGATGGAGCTGTACAGTACGGCTCAGCATATTTGATTACTGCTCCGGCTTAAAATACCAACGGTGATTTCTTCTATATGTATTTCTTCTTTCTTCTATAGGTGCCTGTTTCCGACTGTAAATCCTTTTCTGATTTTCCAACCCAAGTATTGTGGGTAGCTTTAAACTCTAGCAATGCCATCGGCATATTTGCACAAATAATATTTCCAAAATAAATTCAGTGATTTCATCATAAACGTATTTCAACTGTTCCGGTCGTAAACCTGGTTCAACTGGCTTTTGCAGTGTTTCGTTGACTTTAAATTGTAATGCATTTCAGACCAAAGATTACAGAAAACTACAATTAATGCCTTCTTTTATATGCATATATTTAAAAGTTTTGCATCTTATATGTAATAATTTTTTCCCATTCATTGATTTTCGTTATCATATCCGTATTTTGCGAGTATTCCCTAAATGTGTGGTACAATGAAATGATTGGAATACTTACTTATTGAACTTTGCTGAGCCACTCTTTTAACGTCCTTTTAATTTAAATTCACAAACACTGTAGTTTAAGTGACCTCGCATTCGTTGATTTATTCATGTGTAATTAGATTTAACCTGAAAATGAATTGTAACTATCATATGATTCATGTTATTGAGCAATAGAGAGTAATTTTTTGTCCTTTTCCGGTCTTAAGAAATTCAAGTAATAGCTATTTCACGATAACCTTTCTCGCATAAGACTTACCTAACTAGTTTCCCATATAAGTCTAAAATATTTCTTTTTTAAGTCTTACTTCTCTCCTTACCTCAGGATACTTACCTAAGTATCCTTTTCTTACCTCAGGCTAATTCCTAGGATGTATTACTCGCAAGAAATTTTACTTATAATCATGTTAAGCTATTGTGTATTGCTCCACAATGTTTAATATAAACTCCATCTTTTTATAACCTACAGAATAATTACAAAGTTGAACAGAAAATACTCTGATTAATGATTTAGATTTGTTAATGGTGACTGTAAATCTGATGTGAGATTTCTAGCTTTTAAGGTATGCTTTATAATATATGTATTCAACATCTGAATCTAAATATTCAACTTAAATTTAATGACTAGATGAGAATGCGTAGAAAAATGCTGACAATGTTTCTTAAATAGCAAAAGGCATTTTAGGCATGGGCAATAATCCTATCATGGTGCAAATTTTAATGAAATTCAAAGCGATTCATAATGTAATGACATCGATTGAATATATACTATTGACAAAATAGAAAAGGGTATATCATTAACAACAACCTTTGATAATTATGAGTTTATTTTTTCATGAAATACAAATACAGTCATTAGTTTGAAAAACAATGAAATGAATGGTGAAATTATTTGCAGTAAATGATACATGGTAAAAATTTTAGAACAAACAAGTTTCAATGCGCTGCAAAATGTGACTCAAATTGTGTGCAAATCAATATCAAATAATATTATTTCTTTTCATAAGACAAACCTTGCTTTCACATATTAAGAATATTTCACAAGTGCATAGACATCTTCAGCCGTGGCCAAAGCAGTAAGAAGAACATTGGAAAGCTTAAGGGTGTTCAGCACACAAGGTGGACGAAACAGTCCAGCAAATCTGTTGATGGAAATTGTTGTCATGTAGGCGTTAAAACTTCCCACAGTTCGCTAGATCCTTAAAAAGTTGAGAGATAATTCAGAGCCTGCGGTCAATTTGAGATAGTATTCGGGATAGAGACTGGTGCATCCACATTAAAACATTCATCCAGAAACCACGCAATAATCGGAAGGCCGAATCATCCCAATTTGGTTTGCGGTCCACGTGGAAAATGTTAAAATAAAATGGGAGTATTACGTCCGTCACCTTGTGTCCCCTCCTCACCACTTGGCGGCGCCCATATCGAGGAGTTTTTTTCTAAGCAACTACGCGGTGCGGTGAAGGGTACGCGAAACTATTTTTTATTTTTTTTTACAAAAGGGTTCCGAGGGTTCAAGCGATTTTTGAGGCGTTTTTAAACTGAGCAAACAAGGACAGTTGAGTTTTAAACTGGTGCAAAGGAGCCATTGATCCGAATGATGAAGACAAAAATTAGTGATACTTTTGATTCTGTCACCGGTAAACGGAAATAGGAACAAACAGAAAGAAGCATTGGAAAACATCCCCAGAAATTATTTGTCCAAGACCCTGAAACTTAAAAGCACACCAAGCAAACAGAGAAAAGGAAGCACGAAAGCATATTATTTTTTATCTTTTTTTTATTTATTTGGGCACTAGACTAAATAGAGTTGCCAAATCAAAGTTCTTTTTACTTAAGACGCCTGGACATTTTCTGGGAAGAGAGAGAGAGAAACTAAAAAGAGGGTCAACAATTAATTAGATCTTAATTTGGTAGGGTGATCTCGTGGTCGTATTGTGTGGCCCTCTTCTTTGTCTCTGCTCCGTTGTTTACTCTGGCTCGGAAAGGCGGAGCCGGGAGAAGTCCTCGAAGACAATGTTCTCGTCATCATCGTTGGTGTAGCAGGAGTTTTCGTAGCGAGTTCGCTCCAATGACTTGGCCTTCTTCTCAGCGTTCATGTTCTGCTTCTCCATGGAGCCTGAAAATTGTAAAAGTCACATTGTGACGAAAATGTATATAACGAGTGCATGTAACATGAAAGTAACCCACCTGGTAATTCTTGTGCGCCCTAATGCATAATACGACTGCATTAGCATCAAAGTGTATATTTTAATGTACGTGGTTATTCCTTGCTTTTCAGTAGAAAAAAATCCTACTCAAACTCAGGGAAATGCTCCAAAACAGGGTTAAATACACGCTTGCATCCAAAAATAAGGAATATGGCTTAAAGAAAGAGTAATGCGTGTATTCTTCACTGCATTAATGCATGCCATAATGCTAACCTATCAGTAATGTCTTTATTTTCATTTACAACTAATGGTAGCTGGGGCGGTAATAATTAGCAATCAAGTCTCTTCAGCTTATTTTTTCATTAAATCTTGAAAATGTTATGATAAATTTAACTTATCTCTTTTAACTAAGAAAGAAAATACTTTTTCCTTGCTAATGTATAGGCCTCAGAAATTGTAATTTGAACAGTTCCATTAATTCAAATGTTTTTGTATGATAAATTTCTTTTGATAAGTTCACACAATCATCAATTCGTTAATGGGTACCTAACTTACTATGATTATGATCTTATACTGTAATTTACCTTACTCTAGCCTTTGACCTAATATCTAGATGTAAATAGTTGACTTAAAATAGAAGTATAGCATAGGCCATAAGAGTAAATAAGCTAGATTTTGTACAAACTAACTTGAAAATTACTGCCTGTTACTTCGCCAACTGTTTACATCCGTTTCATAGGATTTAAGGAGCACCCGTGTTATATTTAAACGATATCAATTCCTTTGCAAAAATATCAACCGAATCACTTAGTCAATCCCCTGAGTCCCTTAGGACACCAACCTGGAGCCGGGTGGAGCAGCTTGAATGGAACGTCGGTCTGGAGGTCACCACCAAGAGCACCGCAGTTGAGCTTCACTCGGAGAGAGTAGGAAACGACAATGCCCATAGCCTCATGGGGAGCCTGTCCCTCAGCAACCAGAGTGGAGGAGGCGAGGTTAACGTCATCTTCCTGAAATGGAGTGTTGAAGACGTTGTAGTGAGAGCGATATTCATTCATTAGTTACATCAAAACGCGAACTCAACAACCAGGAGCCAGAAACTCTCAGAATACGATGTAGGCAATCTATTTGACGACAGGCGTGGAGTAACTCAAAATAATAAAGATTGTGCCCAACCCCTCTGAGTCTAAGCTTACGGGTCTTTTCTTGCTAAAAAAAAGCACCCAATCAATCCTGTCATCTCAGCTCCTATTTTAAGACTAGACGAAAGGAATCATATTTGCAATTTGGTCGCCATCAATGAGAGCATTAAACAGAGTGCCTCTTAACGGTCATTAACATTTATGCAAAACACCTTAGCAAACTGTCTGCAAAGAGCTTAGTTCTGAGAATCAAAAGTCTTATTAGGAAGTCAATTCGAATTCCAAATGGTATGTTCCAATTCCAAAACCTTTGATTACGACTTTTTCGATAATTAATCTTTTATCCGTAACATCAAGCGAAATCTTTGATGAATTCACCGAAAGCTTCAACAAAATTTCACCAGACTTCTTATAAGTAATCGGTTTACATCATTCTGTTATTAATTCGAAATTAAAGTTTAAAAGTATTTACATTACTGGGAATTATCAAAAGCATAACTGAAACTTAACCCGGTAAAATGTTTTGAATACAGCTTAGTTAGCCTAATCTCATTCTTCACGTCTTATTGTGAAAAAAATTATCCTACAAAGTTGTAATTGTGTTTAAAATCATCACGAAATTTGTTCTTATTATTAAATTTCCGCTGCTACTATCCAAGGTGAACGCTGCTCAGAAAATGAATGTACTGAAATCATTCACAGAAATCAAATCGGGACTGACAAGGATTGTTTCAGATTGTAGTCAATCTAGTTTTGAAAATGTACGAGCACGTGTGTTTCGTGTTTAATACTTGAGCGCGCACCTTGAGGTGTCCGTCGAGTGCAATGCCAAGTCGGTCCTTGTTGGAAGCTGCCTGGGGTACCAGGTAGAAGGACTTGGTGAGGGAGGCACCAGGGGTGATCGGGCAGCCTTCCCTGGTCTCCATCTCGGCGACGAATCGAGAGAATTGGGTGTTAACCATGGTGACTTCGCAGTGCTGCACAACCATAACCTGCGAGGAAAAGTGACATCCAATGTACAACAACTGGCTCAATTGTAGATTTCGATACAAAGTGAAATGCGGTCTCCCAGTTTTCTACCTTGATGTTCTTCACGGCCTTTCGGGAGTTGTTGCTAACAATGACGTTGGCGCAGACCTTCTCGCCGTGGTAGTAGATCTCCCTGTCCAGAGTCACTTCGAGGTTGAGCTTGCCCTGAGAGAAGGTGAAACCCTTGGAAACGAGGGAGCTAGGCAGGCGGCTTCCCCTGGATGGAGGAGCATACTGGATCTACGGTAAGAAAACAGGAGATGAAGATTATTTTGATGCGCCGCTCATTGTAAATACTCCGAATAATAAAAACGCATTGCTACAGGAGAAGACAAATTTAAGGTGCATGGAATGGGTTAACGTGCATTCCTAAATTAAATCGGTAACATTAAATCAGTAGTGAGCAACTTAATGAGTGAAACTCCCTGTTTTTTAATAAGATGCTGCAACAGAATTATCGTTTTTTTCTTCTACGATTTCAAAATTAATGTTGAATATTTCATACATTCAATTTCAAATGTGGGCAGGTTGCAGGAATGATGAATATTAGGTCAAAAGTATTTACTGTAGCGAGTTCCAATTTCAAGTCGAAGAGCAATATTCATTAAATTATTACGAAAAGAAAACGCTTTTGAATATCTTTGTATATTTGGATCGCGTAGCGTGTGATAAATTATCATTCTCAATTGTTCAATAATTTATATTAAGCTGTTTGGAATCCGTACCTTCTTGATCGCCATGGCAACGGAGGATCGCTTGTGGCTCTTGTCATTGATGTGCTCTCCAACGTAAGCCTTGACGCTGTATTCAACTCCAAGGGGCTTTCCGCCATCGTCGTCTCCGTTCTGGATGAAGACGGAGGAGGGGGCGCACTGCGGGAAGTTGAAGGTGAAAGGAGTGGCATTGGCTCCGAACTTCTTCACCAGCTTCTCCTGCAGGGAGGCAAAAGGTTGAGTTGCATGAGGAAACCATGATGAACAAAAGAGAGTAAGGAGGCATAATATCGGCGCAAAGTGCAGCCATTTTATATTTCCATGCTTGCCTGAATGGGAGTCAGTTCCTTGGATTCCTTCTGTGGGACCATCTGTCCGTTAGCGATCACCATTTCCTTGCTGAACTTTACTCCCATCACCTCATCTTCCTCGCGCCCAAAGCGATAAGTCGCTGTCACCTGGTTGGAACATAGTGGAGGAAAATGTATTTCTGTTATTTAAATTCAACAATTATCCTCAGCTTCAAATCCACCTTGAGTAAATTGTTACGAAAGAAACGCCAAGTTTGAGATTGATGCCTATGAAAGTACTTGAGGTTCTAAGAGTTAAAATCTGAATGTTGATAATAGAGTTCTAGTTAGCTTGAACTCTCGATACATTTGCAATTATTTAAAAATGTACTGAATTAGCTGAGTTGTACTAATTCATTAATAAGAAAGATATCCGAGTGCAAATCGCGCTTTAATTTCAGTTTCCACGGTATTTATAAATAGTTTAATCGTAAAAATTGAATTTCAGGCTACCTTTTATTCTTTTCCATCAATTAGGAATGGAAAGGCAATAAACTTTTTTAAGGATTCTAGAGTCACTACATAGGTGTTTAATGAATGTTAGCAAATTATTATGGCAGTGTTGTAAAAATAAATTAATTAACGACTTATGCCCTCCAACTTTGGTAGTTTTTCTGCATTCTAAAGGAAAGGGGAACCACTTCCTATCATTAATTATTATATCCTTAATGTACATCATCTGTTAATTAGGTATCGGTAATTATTAGTAAAGGCATATTCATTATCAGTATAGAAAACAGAGAAGGGAAGAAACTGTACTTAAATTATGACCATTTAATCAGAGCGTTTCAGGTAGAATGGGATTCGACAAAAGTTACACCCACCTGACCGAAGACTCGGCGTCCTCGGAGGTAGTCGCTCTCGACCACAACCACTCCATCGATGGGGTCAACGTGATCAAGGTGATCCACATAGTCTCGTTTGCCGAGGTAGACTGTGACTTTGCCTGTACAGGGAAGTATTTTGCATTTTAGAACTCGCTTGTACGTCGCTCAAATTGGAGTGCAAAATTTATTGAAGATCCTTTGAATAAAGTACCCTCAAAGTATTTACTCAAACATTACTGTCTAAGGAGAATTATTCACGACCTGGAATACGTTTTCTTGAGATTTAGGAAAATATTTTCGCACCGGGCGTCCAGTACTCGTTTTCTCTCCAAGATTTACCACTGCATACATCTTCCGTGGTAACGTTGGTGGAGAATCGCTTTCTAAGGAGCTTTTTCTAAAAACTTTCCCGTGGAAACAACACCAGATAAGCGACCACTGACAAGGAAATTTCCGCTTCAATTTCTTGTCAGGATTCGCACTCCGAGCCTCAAAAACTAGAGCACGGAGAAATGAATTTCAACTTTCGCACATTTAACCACAATGAAGTGAATTTCTTGTTCCAAAAAGAAAATATGTTTTGTTACGCTACTGAATAAACTCCCTGCGTCGCAAAAGTAAGTTGTTCGTTCATTTTTTTAATTTAAAAATTCTAAAGTTTACTTTGAAGCATATTAATAAAAAATTTCGAGGAAAAAAAGCACATTAAATTACATAAGAAAGTTTCTGAATGCTTAATAATTAGCCAAAACTTCTTAAGAGGCAAATAAGGTCAACTAGTCACTATGCTTTGAGCTGCTGGAAAAACACTTTAGTACAAATATATGCTCCATTTTAATTTCAATGAAATAAGACCCAGAGAAAAATTCTGTAACCTGCCATTTTCCCCTTGCACAAGAATATTTTTCTTGAGGTAAGAAAAATGGCGCCTGCTAAGTAAAAAAAAATTGATTTGACCATCGTGTTACTCCTGAAGAACCTTTGAAGAGACGTCATTAAAAGAAACTTTTAATCGGAGACAAAGTATTTTAGTTTGTAATATTCTCCATAGATATTTTGCTCAAATCTTCCTATGACTATAAACGGAATGGTTAACTCATGCTATTCGTTTAGTTTGTTGACTATTGCAAAATTTGTGCATTGATATCCCGGCTGTAGTATGAACTTCGTTTTCTAAATGCGTTTTAGTGGCTAAGCAACGACATACCCTTTAATCACTACTTTCAAAAACCATGACCCAAATTTATATAGCTACTTATCCCAAACTCCAAAGAGCATATTATCGCCAGGTCTTTTATTTAAGCAATTTATTTGCATTTTTTCAACTACCAACAATTACTTCATTAAGGTTTCACTGTGATGCAAATTAAAAGGTTTGCTCGACCGAGCGAATCAAAAATTATATTTCTAGTATCTAATAGAAGGATAGAGAAAAAGTTAACTGGATTGGAAATAAAAAATATATTTTCTTCTTCCTCGTTTCCTTGATTTGGCGTTTTCTCACGTTTCACTTTGAGAATTTTCTTTTCGATTGGAGAAATTCGTCAGTGCATGAAATCTTAAGCAATCAGCGATCAATCTTATTGAAGAAGTTTTCTGTGACCAGAAGTAGCCATAAAAATAAGCACATCGGTTTTTCTACTAAATTCATTCGTTTGAAAAATACAAGTAAAATTTAACAGATAAATTATAATTTGAACCAGTTCATCCAGCTTAATTGCTGATAAAACTGTAAAGGTTGATTATTCCGATACAACAAGCTGTGCTAACGACTGGCAACCAGTTCAAGTTGCCATGAAATTGGCCGCCCTTAGAATAATTTTTTTCGCGTATAATGACGGTTTTTTAAAGAACAAAAATTTAAAAATGAGCTTTAGAAAAGCACGGCTTGAGAAGAACTCACCATTGGGAGTAGTTTTTTTGAAAACCTTTACTGCGACGACGAAGAAGAGGAAAATTAACGAGATCATTTCTTGGTTGCCGACTGCGCGCCGAAGGAACGACTGGAAAACGAGAGGATGGCTTCTTCACTCCGCCTCAGCTGAGATACCGTCACTTGGACAAAATGGCGACACTCCACTATCCTCGGAGATAATAGGCCTCCTTCGCCTACAGTTCCTTCTTCGTCGCAGGCAATAATACCCTACAAAGGACCAGTAGTCGCCCCGTCCCTTATATACTCCATCTGGGTGCACCTCAACGGCTTCCCTCCCCATGCTCCCACCCTTCTTCCTCTATCCCCTGTCCGCTTCCGCCAGCCCCCTACAACCATTTAGAGCACATTCCTTCTGCGGCTGTACCATGCGGTCATTCGTCGATCCAAACGCCAGAAGTGTTGTAGCATTTTGAACTACAGTGCATCCAGGATTACTTTCGTGGATCGTTTCATTCCCTCCGCTGGATAATATATGTATATATATATATATATATATATATATATATATATATATATATATATATATATAAACATATTTATTTTATCTTTCATTCATATATATATACATATTTATTTATTTATTTATTTATGTAAACATATTTATTTCATCTCTTCTTCTCCTGAAAGTATTCCCCAAGCACACTCACCGACGAAACATTAGATTGTAACCTGCTTTATACCACAAAACGTAAAATGAATGGCACACAGAGGATTATGAGCTAGAGAGCAAGGTAAGAAATGTAATGACTATAGTGACCAGTGCATTCCGAACAATATTCGGTATCACCTTTGGGATAAGCATGTACACGTTGATCAGTAAACCAATCATTCAAGAATCGATAACTATTTAGGGAGGTCATTTCACATGCGAAGACGAACAGATTAGTCTGATGAGTAAGGACGGGGTAGATGTCAGGTGGTGTCTTGTTAAGTGAGGCTAAAGACTAGCGGTGTGGAGTCTCTCTATCCAAAACATACCATAATCAGTAGGCTACCTAATAATAATATAATAATAAGCTTGTCCACAACTTCTGTCTCTGCGTGATGTCTAGTCTCACATATGCCCAGTATGAAATTATAACTAAAAATATATAGGCAGATTTTTCATATTCGCAGATAAGTTCATTATAATGATGCTGACACTTTTTTATGTTAAATTCTCAATTATGTTATCACAGAATAGACATCAAGTTATAAGTTAAAATAGTTACAGTGTAAACAGTTTTCATTTTAGGCACCTGAATGGAGTATATTCAAAATTAAACATTTTGAATTACTGCATCAGAAAATTTTAATTCTGTTGATTGTTTTGTTTTTAATTTTCTTCCCAATTTCGAGAGCATTAAAAACCTTAACTAGTCTATAGCAACCAATGTATCTAAAATTCTAAAACGAATTTATTGGTACCAACATCATAAACACACACACACACACACACACACACACACACACACATATATATATATATATATATATATATATATATATATATATATATATATATATATATATATATTTATATTTATATTATGTATATAAAAGATGATTTCTTCGAAGTAACACGGAAGTGTTGAATAAAAAACTTAGACAGTAACACAGGAGTTCGAGTCTGTCGAAATTATCAAGATGTGAGTGTTCTTTTTATGTGTTCTCGTGCTGTGTGTTACTGTCTAGGTTTTATTATATATATACTAGGTTTTATTGTATATATATATATATATATATATATATACACACACAGTAATGACAGTAGTCAACCCGAACGTCGGTTTTAGTAGGTGATGGTAGAGCTCACCCATGTACCAAGCCCGACGGCGTGTGAATATTCACACATCAGGGTAGGGGGGCTAGTTCCTTTCCCTATGCCGGTTTCCCAGGAAGATCTGGTACCCGAAAAATCAACTAACTTGGGTGGAGCTGCAGGTGCCCAAAGTGCCTTGCCCGGGAATCGAACCCTGGACCCTCCGGTCAGTAGTCCAACGCTCTACCAACTAGACCACCGCGACCCACACACATATATATATATATATATATATATATATATATATATATATATATATATATATATATAAACCCACTGACAGTCACAACAAACACAGAAACCAAAACACAAAAGAGGAAAAACTCACCGGTTCTCGAACCCTCGGCGGTCCAACCACCCCTCTCAAGAGGAACCAGGAACAGAGCTCAGTTCTGTTCCTGGTTCCTCTTGAGAGGGGTGGTTGGACCGCCGAGGGTTCGAGAACCGGTGAGTTTTTCCTCTTTTGTGTTTTGGTTTCTGTGTTTGTTGTGACTGTCAGTGGGTTTACATTGCACGTTTGTGGGTTTTCCGAAAGAGTGTATATATATATATATATATATATATATATATATATATATATATATGTATAAACTTGGAAAAGACGCTCTCCGGCGACGCACAAACACACAAACACTAAGACAACAAACACTACACACATAGAAACATAAAAGAAGGACACTTAACATTGGATATTTACGTTTCGACGGCACGGCCGTCGTCATCAGAATGCCGTTGTCGGGGAAGAGCGGAGAGGACATGTGACATGAAGGGTGATCACCCTTCTCTTGCACATGTCCTCTCCGCTCTTCCCCGACAACGGCATTCTGATGACGACGGCCGTGCCGTCGAAACGTAAGTATCCAATGTAAGTGTCCTTCTTTTATGTTTCTATGTGTGTAGTGTTTGTTGTCTTAGTGTTTGTATATATATATATATATTCCAAGAGACCTCTAGTACACATACCTGAAGGAGATAGCAATATATGTAAATAGGGTCTGACTGGATGTGAGCGTGAGTTATGAGAAGACTTAGTCAACTAAATTCCAATTTATAACACTTTCATGAACATTCAGCTAGAAAGTTTAAATTAGTCACCGACACATTCATTAAAAATAAAACTCGGTACAGCATCACACATTGATAGATATTCATGGAATCGTAAGCATGGGATTGGAAAAGAAAAGGAATAAAGAAAATTCTGGAGAGGAAGGATATATACACTATGTGGTAGAGAAAGCAAAACAATGAGGTCGAATGATGATAAAATTAAGAGAAAAGTGGAATTAATTTACAATTATAGTTCTTTATTTAATTGGAGACTTAAAAACTCAACTCTTAAAATTAAACGCAAATATTTTACTTTACTTTTCAACGCCCATTTTCTAAACAGAGTATCTACACGTTCGTCTATTAATTCTGCAAATATTCCAAATTCGTTATTTGATTTTCTTTTCGAAGTATTTAACACATAATATCAATATAATTCTATGACCTTGTGATATGCCATGAGAGCACACTAGAAAGTGTGTAGACTGTTGTACCGTTCAGCTCATAGAATATCGAGCACCCACCTCATACAAGTATGCATGAATGTATTTTATGGATTAATTCAACACTTGAACTTATGTACATGGTGTTTAACAAGTACTGTAATGTACTTAGGAGTCAATACTTGTATTTGTAGCCCACGATACATAAAAATACCTTTCAACAGTAAATGTGATCGACCGCCCTTACATTTGGATCGTTAGCCATGGACTCGCCAAAGCTAGGATGATTCCAGCCATCTGATCTACAATAATATTTAATTATTAATTTATTAATATTGATAATTGAAATTATAATAATTTATATATAATTATTTCTCTTTTGATGAACAACTCGTAAACCCATTCTTTTGATCAAACCGTCAGAAATCAATGATAAATCATCAAGAATTTATTGATTAAACTAATGTTTATGTTCCATCAGCGAAAATTAACGGTAACCAGTTACCCAGTTTGTTTAGTTGATCACCTAATAGTGTCCACAAAACTAAAATTAATCAGTACGTGATTATAAGCCACTCTATAAATTATGCGAGCGCAACAGTTGTTAACGGACGCTGTAATCTGAAAAACATCATCCAGCAGAGTACTCGGGCATCGGTACTCTTGTTTATTTATCGTACTCATTACTTGAATCAATTTTACTTGGGATGATGAAACACTCTCCAAGCGATTCCGAGATTCATGGCAGGGACAAGTCTTTCCGTTTACCCAAAATTTAACCATTTGAATCCGAAAACATTTCCTATAACACAAAAAATTTAAAAAATTGCAAAGTTGAAACGAAAAAAGAAGATGAGCCAATTGGAATTTCATCTAGTCATATATAGTTAGAATGTGGACAACATTATGAAATACTCACGAGAAGCATAGTTTAACTACGATTCTATGCATAAAATGTTTGAGATTTGAAATATTGACGAATTATAAACGATGACTAGAAATAATGAGTTCCCATTTTGATGAATGATATTTGTGCTGGAATGCATGTTAAAAATTAGGACATTCGAAAATATTCGAATTTTTTTTTGTCATCTTTGCTCGCTACTTTGGTTTCATTCAATCAATTATGACTGCAATTTTTACTGTCTACTGAAATCCCATAACCCTAAGAAAGAAAATGCGATCATTATCAAAGTAAGAGTTTCAGGGATGTAAATGCGTCGTGTTGCCATATTTTGTGTTTAAACCGCAAGTTTAGCGGAAGGTGTTTGACCACTTTTGTGAATTTTGTTTCATCAACTATGAGTTGATATTGGTATTTTGTTGATGGAGAATTTGGCTGAGCAATATAGCTTTAAGACAAATTTTCATCCACTTCCATTTAACTTAAGTTTAAAAGCTTGTTACGTGACGGATAACGTGCATCTTGACTCAGTGAATATTTAATCATGGGTCTTTAATACCAAAATACGTTTATATTTTTTGTTCGTTTTGCAAGTTAACGGAAATTATTTATTTTACCGCTGCCACATTGAAATTCAAGAGACAAAGTAACTATCTCTTGATCCAATTTTTAAGAAGGAATCTTTCTCCATATTTTCAGTTGTTATCCTTGCCTGTCACATTTTTCATGGCCAAAAACGACTATACTTGCAATTTCACTAGATAAGAGTGTCCGTCTTACGGAACAGAAAAGTTATGCGGAAGTGACGAGTTGCGGGACAAAAGAATAGCCTTTCCAGCCAATAAAAAGCCAGGACTTCCTTGAAATCTTGTCCATGAAATTACGACATTTTGCTATGAAAAATTACGGTGTGAAAGCAGCTGCACTTGTTTAAAATTGACTGCTAAAGCTGTCGGAATATGAGTTTGTTTGTAAGAAATCTGTCTCATCATATCCTACGTCATTGTTCGTTTTTTTAAAAGAGAAGTTTGACGACTTGTGTGGCATCACAACCGAACTCATAGTCATTGGCAACTATTTCAATTGAAAGGACAGTTTGGTGGTCATACGTACGATATGTCACCTTCTGTGTGGTAAAAATATCCTGCACTTATGAGTTTTCTGTCCCAGAATGCATTCTTAAGTGTTGCGCCGCAAGCTATTTTACAACTGGTGAGGTGGAGGCGGTCTAGTCTTTTCTTGCCACATATCTCATTCAGTCTTGTGATTTATCCTATTGCGTGATCGTCAAAGAAATTTTCAGTAGGCAATGCTGCTTTCTTGCTTGGACGGAGTTGCCATAGAAGATTCGGCATAAATTATAATGATTGGAAATTTTTATTTAAAGTGTAAATCGGTTTTTAGATGGGTGCGACAAATACATATTGCAGAAAAAATCACAAAAAAATGCAGGGGTGAGTTTAGCCCACTGGAAAATTTTCAGAATTAATTGCATGAAAAAGATAAAAATTGCAAAACGTGCCTCACATAGGAAAACTATTCTTTTGTCATACATAATTTTACCCTCAGAAAAAAGCGCCCTAAACAAACTCCCACTTTTCAGAAAATTCTATTTTCAATTTTTGTACTTTTTGACATTTTATAGCATATTGCTATGAATTTGGCGTAAACAGCTGCCAAAGTTCCAGGTAGTTAGTTATATCACGCCATACGCCGATATTTTTTTCGATATCTTTTTTATAAATGTTTTAGGGCCAAAACCATCATTATACGAGTATATATCTATATGGCGTAGATCTATTAATGGTAGGTTTTGAAAGACCCCTGGCAAATATTATATTTTATGTTTCATTTGAACTTCCCCTTGTTTAATTTATGCCATTTCCTTTTCTTTATAATAAACTTTCAACTTAAATAAAGCTTTCAAAACTTTATAATTAGTTTTTAGAGGATTCAATCGAAAGCTGAGATAATTCGCCTAATAAAGAAAAGATAGGTAATTTGGACCAAGATAGGAAATGAGGGATTGAACAGAAAATCGGGTCGGCATTAGCCTACCTTCGACGAAATTTTAAGACGACAAAGTTTTAGCGTCCCACCAGACTGATGGAGCATACAACTTGAAGAAGGGATTTTTATTAGTGGTAGTCTAGCGCTTAAGATAGGTTTTTGAGAAATATAAACAGACTAACCACTGCTTCATTTCTAACTCACATCTAACAATACGCAATCTCAGCTTTACACTAATAATTTACTTTTTTTCAACTCGACCTACTTTTCCTAAACGTCATCCCGTCCACCTAGCATGTCCTTTTCCTCCCCTTACCTTGCTCGCCTGACGTTCTCCCCTCTTATTATTAGCGGTTGTCTAACGGCTTAGGGTAGGTTTTTGATGGACCTTAGAACTACATGACATTCTGCTCTAGTCCTAAGTAGTTAGAACTTGGTTAAGTTAGTTAGCTAGGTAACTAAGTTCACTTAGTTAAGTCCTAACTTACATGACACAAAACAATCCTTAAACGCCGTACTTCATTTCAAAATCATTTGTTCCTCATCTCTGCATATTTTCTGCATCCCTAAATTTCATTCCAAATATCTATTCTTTTCCTCCCTCCATCTCGCTTTCCCAGTATACTCCCCTCTATCACCGTCTTCAACATTCCATTGCCTCAGTGTGCTCTAGTGTCCACTTTTATTGCCCTCGTGTTTCTCACAACGACCCTCACTCTTCCCTAACCTTTCTAGAATTTCATCGCTGATTTTCCTTTCCGTCCATTTTATTTTTTCCATTATTCTTCACACACATACAAGGACATCTCTATAGCCTCCAATCTATTCTCACCCGTTTGCCTCAATGACCAATTTTCCTAGCTGCGCACAATTACGCTCTATATTACAGTTTTCCCTAGTCTTTTCTTTATAATTTTACTTAAGGTACCACCCATTAACTACCGCCTCTTTGTAAAAGCTTCTTTCATTTTTAGCATTGGTCTTTTAACGTTCTCACTACTTTTACCACTTGCTTCCAAAACATTTCCGAAATAGTTGGAATCATCTACTAATTCTAGTCTACGACCCCAACCTTGTTTATATAGTATTAGCCTTCATCTTTCCCATGAATCTCATTACCTTCGTTTTCTTCAGGTTACTTTTAATCTCATACCTATCGTAACCGATTCTTATATGTGCTAAGTAATGATTGTAGCATATTTACAGAATTACTATCAAAATGTTAAACATTTCACCAACGAGCAAAACGCTCTGTATCTTGTACTTTTCCAACAATCTTTGAATTTCACCCAACCCACCTCCATCCTTCCCTTCCATGCACTTCTTCATTAGATATCCTTCCCGTTCCTTTTACGGAGATGGGACCCATTGAATAAAGTTCACCATCGCCAGGATTAGAAACCGCACGATCGACATGATATATAGCCAGCTCATTGGCCATCTCACCAACAGATAGATCTCTTTTTGACCGCTTTTAGCTGTTTGAGAGCAGAAGGCTGGGTAGGTTAAGTATTTGTCGTGAACTTCGCCCAACCGATGGATTAGCGGTTTTCATCATGGTTACTACCACACTCTATGACCACAGAGGTGGCCAAACTGTTACCCGTGTTCTACATACAAGTAAAACTACACCTCATACTTAAACCCGGTTTGAGAAGATATTTGCAACAAAAATTCCAAGTGACAATCAAAAATGAGGAATACTATATGGCTGCGTAGATTTTCGCGGCGGTGGCTTGAAGAATTCTGCATTTTCGAGTTTTCACCGCGTTGTTGTTTGAAGCCGACAACAGTTTCGCCGAAGTTGCATCCGGCGTCTTCAGGTCGAAGAACTTCATCATCAGGTCATCTTCGACCTGAAGACGCCGGATGCAACTTCGGCGAAACTGTTGTCGGCTTCAAACAACAACGCGGTGAAAACCCGAAAATGCAGAATTCTTCAATTCTTTAAATAATAAGGAATTTTAAAAATTATACAATTTCTCAAGATGCTTACTAACTCTTGGTTATTTCAAGTAAAAGATATGCTTCATAAATAAATGTATAATTTTTATAAAAATACTTGAAATACCTTAATAAGTTTAAAATTGTGTCTTACTTAAACACGGGTAATATTTAATCTTGGCCACTGATAAAAAATTCAGAGACACTGATTGACGTCTTGATATCTCAAGAAAGCCGCGAAAAATGTTTATTGATGGGTAGCGCTTTTTACATGTGTTATAAACATCAAATTTTACAAAATTTATTGCTAAATTAATCGTTTCGTTGAAGATTGTAAAACGAACTTTTTAATGTTTCTATTATAAATTATTAATATAATGTAATGAAGTGGTAAATCTTATTATTTATAAATTATTTATTCGACGGATTTCAAATAATTATATGAATGTTCTATGATAAATATACAAAATTATATCAAGAAGTGAGGTTTCGGCAAGAAAAAAATTACCAAGCTGGGGTGCATCCATTTAAAAAAATGAAAAACGCGGTGTAAGATTTTAGCACGAAGTTGAATTAGTCGAAATCTTACTGCCGTTGGTTCGTTACCGTGTCCCTTGTCCCCAATAAGCAGATTGTTTCATCCAAGATGAAGGATATTAACGTTTGGATATCATTCAGTCTCCGTATTAAAAAAAATGTCGACAGATTTGAAGTGGAACGACAATACGTAAACTATTTTAATTGACTATTTCCATATTCAAGAGTATCAATACGTAAATTGAAATATTGGATTTTATTATGTGCATCCATAAAAGTAAGATGAGAGCCTATAGTTCAACTGTGCTTTCCTCTTCTGCTGAGAAGAGTCATGCTGCGTTATTTAAATGCCTTCCAGTAATTAATGATTTAGTTTATTCGAATTTGGGAAGATTTTTCAAAATTAATTTGCTATACCTAATAAGATATTTAGCTGTTTTTAAAAATAAAATAGCAGGTTTCTAAATTTATCCAGGAGAACTAATTTCTATATGTCTCGTGTTGTTAATTGAAAAAGCTACTAACACATAAATACATTAATTGTCATACTTCTATATGTCATATCATTTAAATGATTGTTTTGCCTTATACATTGATTGCTAGGTAGTACTTTGATTTTACTCAAATGGAAATGAAATATGGCATAAGTTTACATTGCCAATATTTGTTTTTCCCAACACTAGCTATTTCACCAATTAACAGCGGCATGGCTGTCTCATTTGCGAAACAAGGACGGTAGATACCAGGGGATTAAACCCGGCCTTTGCTTTTTGGATCTTGCTACATGACGCAAAATCCCAATATCCTAGCCTTTGATTTATCTGGGAAACCGCAAGATATAGAAAGGCACTAACTCCAATTACTTGAATATCGCTCACCATAGGGACTAATATCGAGGCTATAGTGCTACGAGAAGGTTTATACTGATGTACGTGTAAATTGAGTAAATTTGATTGCTGTTAACTATAAAAGGTTTCAATTAGGTAATTAGTTTTCTTTTAAATCTCTTAATCCGTTCGATAGATTTCGGTATCACTGCTATTAAATCATTTATGAGCCTGATAATATCTATGTCAGTCCACTTCACCTTTTCCATCCCTCTCCAAACCCACATTTCAAAAGCCCCCAATCTACGCCTAACATCCTGCTTCAATGACCATGTTTCCGTGCTGTACAAAAACACACTTCATATCAAACTTTTAGCAAGTATTTCTTTACATTCTCATTCTACGTTCCTATCATCAATTCCTTCCTCCTTGTGAAAGATTCTTTACCAAACGCCATTCTTCTTCCAAAGTCTCTACTATTTTGACCATCTAGATTTAAAATACTTTCAGTATAGACAAACTGTTCAACCTTCGAGTCTATGTCCTCCATTTTCAGTGTTTAACTTAGCCTTCTTTTTTCTTCATAACATGATAACCTTTTTTATTTACATTTCATAGTTGTTACACTGATATATAATGTACTCAGCAAATATTGTGACTCGTATGAAAACCTCATAAGCAAAACCTGACACTGCCAGGGAAAGTAAGCAATTATAAGCACAAAATGGGTATACATGAATAGTATAGTAAAATATTATATAGCAATGTGATACCGTTTTTCAAGTCTGTGATAAATCTAGGGTACACTCCTCGAGCATGTAACACAATAATTATCAATTTCAACTCATTCGTGATTTTAACCAATAGAAAATCATCATCAACTTAGAGACTTACACGTGTGATAAGCTCCTCCTGGCTATTAGTGCGTCGACCATATCGCAAAAGAACTAAATCAATATAAATGTTACCACTTGAATGTAGCATCTCAGTATTATCAGTTCCCTGGTTCTCTTTATGTTCGGTCTCATTACTTCATCTATTTGCGAAAGGAGACGATAATGGTTCATTTATTAAATAAGAAGTTATGTGATACGCTTAAAGTGAAAAACTTGATTACATAGAGAAAAGGAGACGAATTTTTCATGTCTAATCAGGCTTTTCTCTTACAATACATGCGATGTAAGCAACTCTGCAATTAAAAACGAAGGCCAACTGAAAACGGCCACAGTTCTACTGATACCCCTAGACCCCCAAGTCGTTTTGAAGGCTTTTCTGGTTGATACCACCTCGTTGAGAGACCACATAGAAGTGAACACGAGCGCACAAAATAACTAAATGACTGCTACATATCCATGCGTTTGTGTTTCACGCTTGATTGTGGACACATGCTAAAATTTAAAATTGATGCAAATGCATGTATTGTACCAAGTTCAATCGATCTATTTTAAACTTTTCGCCTTAAAATATTGCTATTTTCGACGGTTTTCCATCACTCCCTGACGTGAATGGTGATGTGTCTGAGTTTTTAAGTATGCCCTTATGAGATTGATCTGCGAGGAATTCAGCAACAAAAAGTTGATCATTAAAAGGCGAAGAGAAACTCTGATAAAAAGCTGAAAATACGATCATCAAAGCTTATACGAAACTTCCCTAGTTGCGTAGCATGGGGATCTTCCATAGCTGTGCTCTAGCAGAAAAAAACAACCACTACTCGAAAAACTTTCTGCTGTTTTGCAAGAATAATGAAGTGAGCACCCAGTTTTTTTCGTAAAAGATGCTCTGAAATGCAAGGTCCGACAAAATCGTTAAATTTTCACGTTGGAACTATTAATTGCAGTTAATTTTACACTATCCTGACTTCCATGGGGTGCTGAATAGTAGAAAGAAAAGGGTGCACCGCGGCATTTATTCGAAATAGGTGAAGAGTGATTGAAATCGAAGCCGGAAAGTTTTCAGTAACACTTCCGGTGCCATGCCACTGGATCATTCTTAAGTATTTAGCACCGGTTTACTTACACTATCGTCAATCAACATGTCTTGAATAATGCTCTAAAGAAAAAGTATGAAAATCACTAAAAACCAATCTCCCATTGCCAATCAATCTCAAACAATGAAAAGTAAAACAACGAGAAACAATGAAAAAGCACAAATTCGTTACTAATTCACTAGTTCTGAACGGGTGTGATCCATTGCCACATATGCAAAAATTAAGAACTAATAGTTGAAAGAGATTCAGATGACGCCGAGGATACTGTGCCATCTGCATCCATGCATGCGAAATGTTCATTGACTGCCCGAACGAGCAAGTATAGAAACGGTGGCCCCCGTAGGAAACTAGGTCGTTACATCGGCTTAAATAGGTTGCATTACGTTGAAAGGCCACATCATTGGGACCACAGGCATCCAATTCCACTCCTATCGTTTGAATGCATTAGCAATAAAAATAGTAGATTAAAAAATGTGTTTTGAACAAAACTTTTAATCCATTAATTTTTAAAATTGAAATGTTCTCGCTAACTTCGCTATTTTATTTGGATGATTTTTTTCATTTCCTCGTAAGAAAAGTCCTATTCATCAACAACAATAAACTAACACATTTTTGGAAACGTTTTACTAGGATTCCCGGTGCATAGGACTCAAACTACAAAAACAAAAAGAAAATCTATTTGAGCAAATTAATGCAAGTTATCCCGAACAACTGCATTTCAAAATATGAACGGAAACAAGGTATTCGTTGTCTGGGGCAGAAATCGAAGAAATCCTTGAGAGCGTGAAAAATTGAGGGACTTGCCACCAACGCTCTCCAGTGAAATAAAGAGCATCGAAAATCACGATTGAGGCACGCCCGATGGGGAGAGGAAGACCAAGGAGGTTTTTCACAAAGGCGGGTGGGGGAACCGAGGTCCGAGACAAGGAGTAGGGGAAGAATGCGTGGTAGAGCAAGGGGATGAGTACCTGCAATCGGGGAAGTGGAGCTCAAGGCGGAGAATGCCGAGCGAAACTTTTGATTGTGACTAAGGGTCTTCAACAGCTGTTGAGTCAGGAAGAGATTAAGTAAGAAAGACGAGTTATGTTCCCGGGCGACATTCTCGGCAAGCTCTAGGAATGGTAGAAGAGAGATGTGGGGTGAGGATTCCCAAGCCCATGATCTGTCAATTAGTAGTCAACACCTCCGGACATAGAGTTCCCAGAATTTTAAATATAGTAATACGTACTATTTATATTTAGAAAAAGAATAAGTACAAAAGAAAATAAAAGAACTTCTTTTCAAGCATTTTGATGGTCCCAGCATCATCCACAAGTTGATGTGACCTAAACCACTGAAATATTTAAAAGGTGTATTTTTTCTGTTTCGTCGTTTTCTAAGTGTGCTGCATAAACATTCCACAATTTTACGTTAGGGAGGTGTTCTTGATCACTTCTTTTTAATATTCATCAATGCTATTCGCTGTGGACTAAAATATAAAACCCTTTGTTCTGGCTGCGCAATGTTGAAAAATTTAGGACGCTAACGATCAAAGAGCTCGTCAAAGAGATCAGAATAAAATAACGGACGGGGGCAATTCAAGCATGAGAATGTAGTCCAACAAATCCAACCATAATCCAATCAACCACATATCATATCATTTATATATTATATTTTATTATATTATTATTAGGTAATCTACCGGTTAAGGTAGGTTTTTTGGATGGACACAACTATCGAATAAACATATTGTAACTCCAAACAAAATACAATCCAGCAACATACTCTACATCACGTCCCTCTTCATCTCTGTGTACTTCTTTCCTCCCTTCATCCCGTCCAACATCCCTATTCTGTTCCTGCCCTTTCCTCGCTTGCCCAACATTCTCCCCTTTATTACCTTCTTCAACATTCCACTACCGCTCAATACGCCTTTCATCTATTTCTCCTGCCTCCATAGGATTTCTCTCAACAAACCCCTCTCCTCACCCACCATTTCCAGTACTTCCTCATTTGTTTTCTTTTCGGTCCATTTCACCTTCTCCATTCTTCTCCACACCCACATTTCAAAACTATATATATATATATTTATTTATATATATTTTTATGTACATATAGTTATATTATATTTATTTATAACTTATGTGGAAGTATCACGGATGTGAATAATATTGTATACTAAGTTAGCACAAGTGAACAAAAACAAAAACACGGAAACACAAAAAAAAGAAACGTTTTCGAATTTTCGATGGTTAAGCCACCTTTCTTAAGGAAGAGAAAGAAAACAAGGGAGACAAGGTCGTAGGTGTCACGATGAATAGAATGCAGAAAAACGATGAAATTCAACTTCTCGGATATATCGGTGGTAAATCCATCTGCTTTAGCGTAGTTTATATCGTACAATCGATTAGCGAACAACGATATAGGAACCACAAAAGAAAAAGCCACTAAGTTCTGGAACAAATTTTAATTCGGTTATCCAGACTTATAGACATCTACAGAGAAAGGAGACAGTTAAGGTATTTTTCTGTATCATTAAATGGCTGTTATCTCTATTTCTACTAAAGAATAATGTATTCAAAAATATACTACATGCACATAAAAATATGCCCAGCGGTGATAAAATGCTCTCTAGGGTATTTATGGGAACAGTGAAAGGATATGAACGGACTAACGTAGGGTAGGCAGGAAAAAAGCCTTATCTTGAAATATGAAACAATAGTTTTAAGCTTGAATTTGCAGAAATGCTCACTTTCTTTCCTTGTATTCGTATGCAGATGGAATTAACGGACGCGCGACCATGTATTAATGGAATTCATTGCAGCTTTTCATTTTCCTTTTGTTTTCTTTATCATACCTCCGAAATACATCCAGTGGAATAGAAAAACGTTTGATGGCAGAAAAAACGAGGGATTTGAAAACGAGGACTAATTTGTTAATTTAAGGGCAAACATGAAAGATAACATATTAATATTAGAGTACATTCAAAGAAACTCTTATTGAAATGTATGTACGAGGGTCATCCGGAAAGTAGTACCCGTTCGTGAAATAGAGACACAAAAGTAAATATTAACAAACATAAAAAATTTTATTTGAAAGAGGATACTTTAAACTACTTCTCAATATAATCTCCAAGCAAATTAAGGCATGTGTCATAACGTGTGACAAGTTTCTGTATTCCTGCTGCATAGTCCTTCGCCGCCAGCTCATTGAGATACAGGGTCACTCCTTCTTTAAGTTCTTCATCGCTGTCAAATCTTTTTCCTGCCAAAAAGTCTTTAAGCTTTGTAAAGAGATGAAAATCTGAAGGGGCCAAGTCCGGGCTATACGGTGGATGGTCGAAAGTTTCCCATTTGAATTGCTGCAAAATTTTTTGTGTTATCCCAGCTGCATGAGGCCTGGCATTGTCATGAACGAGAATGACACCAGTAGACAATAGACCTCGCCGCCGATTTTGTATTGCCCGCCGTAATTTCTTTAATGTTTCACAATACGCATTGGCATTAATAGTGTCTCCACGGGCCATAAAATCAATAAGCAATACACCTCGTCGATCCCAGAAAATGGTTGCCATGAGTTTCCTGGTGGACAGAACTGTCTTGAATTTTTTTGGTTTGTTTGGTGAATGAGCATGATGCCACTCCATTGACTGTCGTTTACTCTCAGGTGATGCATAACAAACCCATGTTTCGTCACCAGTAATTAAGCGAGTCAAGAAAGAGTCTCCTTCATCAGAATAACGTCCCAAAAACGTCAGTGCTGCAGCCATACGCTCGGTTTTGTGCTCATCTGTAAGCATGCGAGGGACCCATCTTGCACAAATTTTTGCATAATGCAGATGGTGTTTAACAATTTCATGAACAATTGTTCGAGAAACATTGGGAAAATGCTCACAGATGTCATCAATTGTGACGCGCCGATCGTTCCTCACGAATTCGTCAACTGAGCTCACCAGTTGGTCTGCAATGACAGACGGTCTCCCCGAACGCTCATCGTCGTGTGTGTTCCCCCTCCCCATGTTGAAGTTGCGACACCACCGCCGAACAGACGACTCGTCCATTACATTGTCTCCATACACCTCCTTTAATTGGCGATGAATATCACATGGGCGAACGTTTCTTGCATTGAGGAATTTAATCACTGCCCTCACTTCACAACTGGCGGCGTTCTCAATTTTTTTAAACATTGTAAACAATCACAGAAACAACACAGGCAATGCTAGCGTCACGCAACTTGGCTCAGAGAAGGCAGACAAGCCACTGAAGCTATCTGACCTCGTCCAGCGGCTACTCGCGTCCATCGCTACTACTTCATGCGGCACGAACGGGTACTACTTTCCGGATGACCCTCGTACAATTTACATTCAAAGCCAAGGTCAATTATGCTTGATTAAATACGATATAGATCAATGAAATTATGTAAATATTTTACAAATTAGGTAATTTATTTTTCAATATAAAAACACAGCATTCAACCCGAAGGTCGGTTTGATAGGTGATGGTAGAGTTCCCCCACTACTAGGCCCGACGGCGCGTGAAATTCCACATCAGGGTAGGGGGGACAGTTCTTTTCCCTGTGCCGATTATGGTTTCCCAGGAAGATCTGGTATCCGGAAAATCACATAGCTTGGGTGGAGCTGCAGGTCCCCAGAGTGCCTTGCCCGGGAACCGTACCCGGGACCCTACGTAGTCCAACGCTCTACCCCCTGGACTACCGCGACCCCTTTAAATATAATCTCAAGAAATGAAAATTAATAGAATTTATCAGTAGTCGTATTTCAACTGAATTAGTAAAGACAACATGACCGACTAGATGAATTTGAAACCTGATCTTTGCGGATAGAGAATTGACAATAGTTAAAAGGCGTTTGAGTTGGAATGGGTAAGAGTGAAGATTTCAGACGGAGAGGTGGACTAAGCACGAAGTTGTAACTATACTGGGAAAATAGGCAAAATGTTTTGGTGAAATTTGAGGCAGAAAGGCAGTACGTGGAAAATATGTGAGATGTTAAGGACATGGGATGTTAAGGGCATGGTAGAAGGAAGAATATAATGCAATCGGAGAAGAGACAAAAAGTTCTTCACATCTACCTTCAGCCTTCTCTTCTGTTTTCATGCCAACCAAAATACAGCCTTAAGGTAGATTGTGAATATGAAAAACTGAAGATAAAAACGATATTGGGAAAACGAGAGGCAGTGAGAAGCTATGAGATACGTAAAATGTAACAGTTGTCAGGAACGTATAAATTACATTTTTAATAGGTTCTATACTATCTATGATTAAATAGCAATTTTATCGAAGTAAACACAAGATACCTTCATAATTTACTAGCAACTAACCGATACAAGCAACATTAAAGCGTAGGCAATGACCTCATTCACACCAAACTGTATATAAATGACTTGTAGCGGTGAACAAAAATCGTCGCAGGAAGGCATAAAAACGAAATCCTCATTTAGAGAAAAGTTGTAAAATAATTTAATGGAAACTGCTAAGCCATAGGTCACAGATTCGAGTCCTATCTCGAGCATAGATGTTGCGTGTCAACTATGATGGTTCGGTTTCAAATAAACCTGATAAAAAGCCAAAACGTTATCGGGATCCGTGGGGTACCCGGCCACCACAGGCGTTCAGAAAGAAAAAAAATTACTAGCAATTTCCAGAGCTCGGAATTTGGATCCATTTTATCGATCCAAATTTAAATGGTATACTTCTGGAGAAAACAAAAGATATCTATCTGAAATTGAGGTTTCATTTTCTGAGTTAATTATTCCCGTTGTAAAGATTTGTTTTTCATAAACATAAGCAAAATTTTTGGAATAACCTTCCAAACTTCTTCGAAATGACCTTTTCCGCTTTAAGTCAATAACTAAACAATTATTTGGATAGTATTTCGGCAAACAATTATTTGGGCAATGATGATAAGAAATACATATAATATGCAATATACGTAAATTTACATTACATTAATATCTAACCTAAATAATGCCTTGCAAGCCATTAAATCAGAGTGTTTACAGAGTGTTAACAGCTATTCAAAAATAATTTTTCAAATGAAGCGCTACTTACGTAATAAACTATTATTTTAATCGTACAGAAATAAAATAACGACGTATTTCTTTCCTACATAATGATGGAATTTCACCAATTTAAGACTCCTAAAAGTAATATTGTTTTATTTATACGAAATAAATCCTTCTAACAATCGCGAAAGAAATAATACGAGAGGATTTAATGGAAAAAATAATACGATGTAAGATTAAATAATTTTCATGAAGAGCTAATCTGTACTAATATGAGGTGTAAATGTTCAACAACGCCGGTTTTTTTTCGCGTTTAAATAAGTTATGTTTGTAGATAAATTCGAAGAGCGAGGCTAATCCAACGTACTACAGAGTGCATTCAATTTACATGCCAGGGCTTGGATCCTTATATTAAAACTTCTGGTCGAAATACCAACCGCTAACCAACATGTTTCGGAGATTATATTTTTCACGATTAACTGCAATAACAACGAATTAAAATCATTTTGGTAAATATTCATGCTCCTTGCCGGTCCTTAATTGCCTAACTTTTAATGGATCGAACAACCTCAGCGGTCCAGCGCCTAATCATACGTGCACTTGAGAAAGGGGCATAACCCAATCCAATCCCTAAGCCATTTTTCGCATATAAATCGCAATATTATGCCTCCATTTCTGTGGAAGCCTACAAATATTTTAAGATCACTTGACTTTACGCCGGTGATTAAATCAGAAGTTTTCGTCGCCCACGTGCCTATAGCGCCATGGGCTGCATAATAGCCGATTTGAGTTCATTTCAGAGATTTAATCAGAGTTAACCAGATTCGCTCATGTACATCATCCTTGGCTTCGAAATTGCCTCCGTTCCTGTTTTTTTTGGGGAATGTACTAACCCACATGAGCACTCACACACCATTGTCCTGAGTGCCACTCGGAAATATTTTTCCAATACCTCCTAGCACCATTTGAATTCTAATCGAAAACTAAAGATAAGACCCCATCCACTGAATAAATAACCAACAAACTTCTTACTGGTGGCAAATTGTGTTTTTGGACCCCCGATCCTTGAGGTAATTTCACTCAATTAGCACACGCACACATAAATATAAACCACAAGGTTGTCACAGCGCGGTTCTAACCGCAGTAACATTTAAAATGATTGTACGGGTTAGCAAATACTTGGCATTAATAAGCTCTAACCTAGACAAAACACTTTCTTTGGTGATAGATGAGAGATCGCTTAGAAATGGTATAGATAATATCACCTATCCTTAAATCCACCCACCCAAAAATCCGTCAACGGATGTGCATTCCAAGATTTCCATCTGGAATCCTCTGCAGGTTCATCCGAATGCAATCCATGCAAATTAGAAGCTGAGTTCATCATGCTACATAAGTAGAAGATCTTCGAGTCACCAATTAATCCCAAGCAAAAACATCTCGATCATCAGGATGAAAAACATTCAACTTAATCACAATACGCACTTACTTTATATAACGCATAATTTAGGGCAGATGGTTTGCTTACGTGAAAAATTTCCTTTCTCGGAATATTTTTACTTATAGCGACAGACAAAATGAAAGGTAGTGAAAGGATTAGGATTCTTAAATCGTCAAACGCTAAGGCCTTGTCGCAATAGCCACGTCTCTCAATTTCCTGCTACTTCCTTCAGGCTGGCATATGATCTGAAGTCCATCTCACGCTCCGTAATCTTGAAGAAAGCAGCTTTGGGACGTCCTCTTGATTTCTTCCCTACAATTTTTCCTTCAAATATGTTCTTAAAGATTCTTTAAAAATGTGTAATAATGTATGTGGTGAGGATTAAATGTTCATCTCAATGCAACGCCATAACATTAAGTGTACTGTAGCATAATAAAAATAAAATAAATAATAAAGCCGACATTTTCCGAAAGAAAATTTTCCAAGAACAATATATATTACGTGTATCAATGTCGTTGTGTGCCCATTCCCCGGATTTGCCCGTCATTGAGGTTTTAACGCACTAAATAGGGACACGAAAGGGGGTGTGATGGTGGGGATGTGCTATTAATGAAAACAAAGACAATGATGCATTCATTTTTGCTTGTCAAAACTTGGCGTCACCATCAAAAACTTTTAATCTAGTTGATAAACAAAATATTCCTCATACTATATTTATTTCCGTCGTTGAGTGGGCTCAAAATGGGTCGAGCCGAGGGAGCGTTTGTTGCCGTGCCATCCTTCCTCTCGACCCAGAAGTTCGAAAAAGTATGTATTAATCAAGCGACTCATAGAAGTAAAAAGTTTAATGAAGAGCGATCCTCCGCAACCATAGACCTCAAAATATTTTCGCTTCAGCGCATTTCGTGGCCACTCGAGCGAGCTTTTCAGCGACGAAATGGTAGGATCGATATGTGTGCAGGTTGGGGCTCAGTTGAGAGCAAAGAATCTCATTGCACGTATATGCATAGAGAGTATTCCTCCGGTGCCGAGTTCCACATTTTAACCGGATTATCGGCGGGGGTAAAATGGGTGAGAACGAGGGAGGGAGAGGATCGGGAGGAGAATGGGGCCCTCTCGCGGGAGTCATCGACGTGCTTCCTCCGGGGAGGAAGCCCCTCTAACGACGAGAAGGAAAGGCTTTCCCGATGGAGGTCGAGGAAGGGAGGGATAGAGGAAGATAGAGAGAAAGAGCGAGAGGAAGCGAGAGAATTTGCCAGGAAGGTCATGTGACGGAGTGACGCGGTCGCTTTTAATGATGACCGGAGATCGAGTTCAATGATGCCACAAGTTCGCCGCGCTCCTTCCCCGCGCCGAGTTTTAATTTGTGCGGTACCAACGGCTCACGAGCGTTGTAGAAAACACTCCGAAACACTCAGATCGCGAATCCCCCAGCAAGTCCCCCTCTTCCCCTTTACCTCTCGCTCAAATCATATCGCAGCGGGAGTCCCAGGGACTTCCCATGTGCAAAGTTGTCCCCCTTGTGAGTTTGTAAAGATCGTCGAAGGAAACATGTTTCGCTCAAGGGTAAGAAGGGAAACATACTATAAACCACAACCGGCATTTTTCAGAACGTGGATTTTTAAGTCGTCTCAGCAATATGAATGAACAATATCGTTGATTTTAATCGACGCAACTGCCATCAACCAACTTTGATCTCATGCTCACGAAACTCTTCTTAATCGGATTACTGTTCTTATTACTTGTTTCTATATATTGCAAAAAAGTGGTCTTTTTATTAACATCACTCTTCTTATGCCCGTCAGCTCGATTTCTTTCGATCAAACCAGCAATTTCTCGCCCGATTCTGCATCAATGCTCCAAATGCTTCTGAATATTCCAAGATACCAAAATAAGTCCCTTCCCTCGCATGAGAGACTCTTTACAAGCTTACTCCTACGCATGAGCGTTTTCCTGGACTACGACTCAATATTTTGTTTCCATAATCATCAAAAAAGTCTCTTTTGCAACGTGTACTCTTCGCATTCCACAACTTCCAAACGGTCAATAAACTATAAAAAGTATAATAATGAATATAATCCATGGGATAGTGAATACATTTATCAGCAAATGGCATTGTGTGCAGCAGCAATAAATAAACAATTGTTATTAATTGACAACGTAGCAATACTAATGTCTTATAATATCAATATGCTGTGTAAAATTCCTAGAAAGTGAGGGAGATGGCGCGACAGTAACTTTTCATGGAGATAAAATGTGCATTACAATGCAACAATTTGAGCGTTTTAAAATCATTCGTCTTGGCCGGGATTCGATCCGGGATCCCTCGATGTCTGACCGAGTGCTTTAGCCAGGCAAGCTTATACTCTGAGATTTTGGGGGCTTTAAAGAAACAAGATGTTGTGACTAAATCCCGTACTTACAATATCACAGGAATCCGTAGTCGTACTGCGTGTTAATCTTAAAAAATAAATACCCCTTTTAGCCTCTACCTCTTGTGTCCCCTCCTTCCATTATCGCTCACTTTGAAATGTGAAAGAGGGGACATGTGGTGTTCGTTTTAGAGGGAAGGCACCAAAGAGCCTTTGGTTGCTTGATTTTATAATAAAGTACGCAGGTTATTGAAATAGATTTTATTGTAAGGGAAATTACAAACAGAAGTTGAAAAATCTCCTACTTCAATTTTTTTATGATTTGTAGTCATTATTTCAACAACATATATATACATGTAAGATACCATATTCTTTACCATGTGTGACCATCCTCCTGGCGAAAAGGTAGTCAGTGGGTTACGAGGAAGTCTGGAACACCATGACAGAAACGTAATTTGTCATCTTGGTAAAGATGGCTTGCCACCTCAGGACCTTTGATATTCCACAGAACTTCGCCAATGATAGGGTGGGTATTTAAGACAAAAACTTCTGCTTTAATTCTAATATTCCAACATTTATTAACACAGTTCACGAGCACTCTAATATAAAATGTTGACAGTACATTGTGTAATAAGTTATGACTGCGTTTCATGTCGATATTAACACACACAAAAGTCACACACGTGAATCAGCAAATCTTCATCGAACCACTTTATAGAAACATTCAAGGGCATTGCTACGTCCTATGACAATAACGAACGGAACAAGAATTAATAAGGACCAATTCGCCACTGCGGAAAAAAATGTAGAAAGAAAACAGAAGCCAAAAGAAATGAAGGAGTTGGTCAAGGATTCTGTCTTTCAATGTGAAATTTGAAGAGACAATTACAGAGATCTACAAGGATACCAAAAGAGAATGGGGAAGAAACGAACATGCCTCCTCGTGGCACCACAGCCAAAGCAGAAGAGAATGGAGAAGACCCACAGACGTAGGTGAATGCAATAAACCAAGTACTTCAAGGATATAATATGAAAATCAATAGGAAGGAAACGAACAACCCAGCATTTGGAAGGGACGTCGCGCTACAAGGAGGATATTGCGAGCAAGTGAAATATTTCACTTATCTCGGAAGCAGCATAAAAGAAGGCGGAAGAAGTTCGACCAACGCCGAGCGCAAAATGGCTCAGCCTAAGAAGAACTAAATCGTGAAGAAGCAATGACTCAGATAAAAGAAGGTACGATTAAAACAATGGGGCAGTACTTGAAAGCATACCTGTCAAATGTGGATCCGAGATATGGCGACTAGAATGAGAATATAGAATAAGAGGAATCATTTCAACCTAGTACCGAAGATGATAATAACGATGAACGGATGAAATGAAAAACCAAGACGTAGGAGGGGTAGAAGAAGGAGAGACCACACGTGGAGCATTGACAGGAAACATGAACCAGGCGGAATGGGCACTCCTTGAGGCACAATGGATTTGTTGCGAACATTATAGAAGGGAAAATAGAAGGCCCACGCAGGTGACCAAGGGAAAATTACATGGGTCAAATAAATAGAAATTCAATTCAGAAAGAACCAAACCTGGGATAATCGGCATTGAGTGAAGGATGGGCTGTCTTCAGTTTCTAACAACTAGAGAAGGAAACCCTCGCAGGAAGTGCACCCACCAACGAATCTAAAAGGAAACGGTTAAATGTGTTGAGTTATGTAACCGACCTTTGGTGGAGGTCACAACCATCTCAACATGGGAGTCGCGAAATGCCACGCGATAGCCCACGGATGCAGTAATAGCACTTAATGTGTTTCCTAGTAAGAGTAGGGACTTTAAAGGTGATGAAAGAGGAATTTAATCGAAATTCCAAAATAAACCCACCGCAGAAAAAAATGCATATATTCTCATGAAGTAACAAAACGCTCAGAAAGAAATGGAATGCACCTCAAATTAATTCAAGTGTCAGAAGTGTATCATCTGAGTTGCTGTTATATCGTCTGAGTATTGTAGTTAACGAGATATTAGTTTGTAACAATAGGTTACTATGGTAAGCGTAAGAGTAGGGTCCTTGTTGGGTACCCTCTCTACTAGTTTGGTGGACATTTCTAATGACAAACCATTTGGGCCTGGAACGGGGATGGAGGAAATGAAAGTCCCAGTCACAAAAAAACCGAAACTAGCCTCTGAAATCTCAATCTCTATTGCCGAAAGCAATTATGGGATACCGCTAGCAATACTCAAAGAGCAGTTCCTCAGAAACTCTTATCACTCATCCCCTCATCTTGTTGATATTTCTCCAATGCAAAGAGAAACCCGATCGATGACCAACAAGGATGTTATAATTCCTCATTAACCTATTGGCAAAATGTTTAACTGTCATTATAAACAAAAGTCATTAAGTCCTTGCATTTTGGTTCCATCCCCTTCCCGTAGGAGTTTTCGGAAGACATGTGAAATTGCATTTTAATCGCGTAATTTAGTCAGTAACTCAATGCAACAATTTCAGAGTGTAAAAATCATTCGTCTTGAGCGGGATTCGAACCCGGATCGCTCAATAGCCGGCGGAGTGCTGTAGCCAGTTAAGCTCCGAGGCGTCCTCTTAAACTTTGAAATTTTAGGGCTTTTAACAGAACAAGATGTGAATTGGCTAAAGCATTCGGCCGGGTATCGACGGATCCGGGTTCGAATCCCGGTCAAGGCGAATGATTTTTACACTCTGAAATTGTTGTGTTGAAATGTATATTAGCGGACAACTTCGTTAAAAGTGACTGCTGCGGCATCTCCCGCAGTTACTTGGAATTTCTTTAAGGTATAAACAGCCTACGTGTTTAAAGTTGGCTTTAACCTCGTGGATTGTGGCGCGTCGTGCACGACTACGAATGCCTGTGACATTGTATGTACGGTATTTCGTGACAACATCTTGTCCCTTTGAAGGCCCAAAATTTCAGAGTTTAAGAAAACACCTAGGTAGCTTAACTGGCTAAAGCACTCGGCCGGATATCGAGGGATCCGGGTTCGAGTCCCGGTCAAGGCGAATGACTTTAACACTCTGACATTGTTGCATTGAAATGCATATTAGTGGATGACTCCGTTAAACGTGACTGTTGCGACATCTCCTGCAGTTTCATGGAATTAGTCATTAATTTCACCCTCAAAGAAAGAAGGTTGTATGCTTTTGAAATATCCCACGCGACAGAGAAAAATATGTCTACCCCTAAGGAACTGAATTGTTTTTTTAACAGTAATGATCGCCATGATATTGGATAAAAAATTAGCCTTCAAAGCATATAAATATGAGGACACCATTTTGTGGTAATTCCTCTTTTACCAAGGCAATACAAAAGTGATGCCTCAGATTTTCAAAATTCGATATGACCCTAGATTAAACGTCCTTAGACTTGAAATTTATTTGTAACCGTCTTGAGCATATAAAAATTAATCTTTAATGTTTTTCATACCCCTTGATTCATATTTAAGACAGCAAATTATTTTTCAAACATAAGAATCCAAATTTAATACGTTCCAAAACGTCATACTCTTTAAATAATTAATCACAAGCCATTGAAGAAGAACAAAATGTAATGAAAGACAAGAATGGGAACGCATGGGAATGGGAACACAGCTGAAAGTAGACCATTTCATAATCAGAGAAAATAGAAATTGAACAACTCATGTCCTCTTATCTCCTTCTTTGAATTGTTAATATTGCGTAAATTCTTCTCGGGTCCTCCACCGAGTTATATCGTCCATCTCGGCCTGGACGATATAACCCGGTGGAGGACCCGAGAAGAATTTACGCAGCTGATACGCCGGGAAAACACCAAATCTTTTACCATTGTTAATATTGTTTTCGCCAGCTGAAAAGTTTTATAGATTTATTTGAATTTGAAATATTTTCCACTCTAATTTAGAGAATTAAAATTGACAAGGCTCGGCAAAAGAGACTCCCAATGGCCATTAATATTATCAAAGAACAACATTATTATATCATAGAGAATAATATGTAAGAGAAGTATCAAGAACAAAAGCCTTCGAAACTTCCTGTATTTTGTTACATATGTTTCTGTTACTGTAAAGTACAAATTTATGAGTATCTTATTTTCCATTGAGAAAACTGGAAGATGGCTTTGATCATTGCAACCTATGCAAATATCAATCATTTTATCTCAATATACCACTTAGGCCACAAGCAGAGGCAAATAGGGTGCAAGAACCCGCTCCTTTCCCGGCACTATACCCGTAATTAGCAATGAAATGGTAGACGCGCATCGTATTTACCTAGAATTAATGTAAACGCAAAAATGGTGATACTTGAGAACGGCAACGAGTCATTCCAAAGGATTTAGTTACATACTGTCGATAATGAAGGATTATTAAAATTAAAAATACGTATACATCTCTATTTATTCTCTCACGTTTACCGAGACTTCATCGGCAGGTCAAGTGGCCCATTCGTTGATTCTACCTTTCCGACCTATGGCTTGGGACGTTCTGGAACCAATATGCAAACCTGCATCGAGTCTTAAGTGTTTGGCTTCTAGACCCCGACCTCTAGACCTCAAACCACTCGGACACTTCCGCGCGCTCAACTTTACATTTCGATCAATTTACTCCCGTCGTCAGGTCCTCGGTTGCAGCCGTTGCTACGAATCGAAAACAACATGGACGCAAAGTACACGTTTGTAAAAGTAGGTGATAAAAGATACAACATTTTTGAAAAGAATGATATGCAGGAATTCCTGATGAAATGGTGTTTCAATGTTTTTTCAAACTTTTGGTTCCCTATTGACGAAAAATTATTTTTTTAAGTGTATTTATTTTTCATTTTTAGGTCCATCAAAGGTCGTCTCAAAATTCAGAGCTACTGTTTTAATGAGCAGTTCCACTTGTATGATAATCATCAATTTATATTGGTTAGTATTTTACCCCAAACCACTTCACCTGCCAATTAAAGGTTAGAGTGCACATTTTTGATTGTTTGCTACCTAAAAACCATTACATTTTACGAAAAAAAATTAATGTTACAGGATTTCTTTAAGGATAATGCTGTCATTTCTACTTTAGAAAATGTGAACAGTGTTAGCGAATGGAAGCCAGTTGGTAATAATGAAAAAATATTACATTATTTTGTACCCCTCTATTTTAGCACCTCATTCAAATAGCATTCTAGATGTCGTGCATACATTAAAGGAATAAATGTCAGTAGTAGCCTTAAGTTTTATAGCTTGAGGAATTTCATAATCATAATTCCAGGTATGACAGTTGGTGCAGTTGAAATAGAACAGGTACCATGCACAGTAACATCCATGAATTTCTTCGACCGCCTGCAGGAAACTGGTCAAGTGGCCACTAAAAGTGGAAAAATTGTGAAATGTTTCGGGGAGCCAATTGGAGACTTCGAAGTATGGGATGAATTAAGAAAGGTAATTATGCACTCACTTAAGCACAATTATGCATAACTGTACAACCGATAACTGCCTCAATGTAAGAGATTGAAATGGAAATTTTATGTGGCTAGGGAAACCTAGTACACACAGAATTATCTTGTTTATCAAAAGACTACAGGTTGAAATAGACATAGTTTTTCCGATTAATACCACATTTGAGATTGATATTTTAAATCACTTTAGACAGATGAGAAAATGGTTGTCCCCTCTTCCCCAAAATAAGCTGTGTATAGCAAGTGAATATTTTCCAATTTAAATATTTTCTAATTATAAAATATTTAAAATGTTACCACATGTATAAAACTTATACAATTATTCACAGGGCATCAAGATCAATACACATGGCATATTTGAGTCTAGCAACAAGAATAAACATTCCTTTTTATATGCCAATTCAGCATTTTTTCACAAATGCATAAACTACATCAAAATATTTAAATACTCATCCATAAATTTTGATATTGTGGTGTACTTATTTTGCACAGTGAAATTTTTTACTTAATTATTTTTGTTTATGCTACATGAGCTCTAAATAACAGAAAGAAAATTTTTTTACTCAATGAAGGTAATCGCATAGTTCCAATGTTTATGTTCTCTGAATTAAGACACTTCTTGGCAGTTAATTTTCCTTGCTTTGTATCATATGCAGTTGTTACCAAAGGATATTTTCTCTTAGCTAAAAAAATTGGCATATCTATTGTGGGATTTTTGAAACTTACCCAATTCTAGAAATAAAAATAGCTAGAAATTTTAAAAACTTATTTCAATAACATTCATAAGAACAGGCATCAATAAAATCTTAAATGAATACTTTCATCCCTGCTCTTACTTTATTATTATGGATTCTTTAGCAAGGTTTAATTCAATAGAAAATCTAACATTAAAATTAGTCTTTGTTAATTAAACGTCAAATCCTAACTTCTTGGGGAATACCAATCTACATGATCGAAAAGAGAAGGAATACTGACAAAAAACTTAAGGCATTTTCAGAGTATTAAAAGTATATGAGAAGAGTAGATTTAAGTGAATATAGTGTCTTGTTATTACATCAATTTCCAAGGCAAAAAAATTCTCAGGACTGATTTATAAGGATTTAATCAGTTGTGCAGAATACTTTTAATTCTTCTAAAATAAATCATTTGGTATATTAGTCATTTAAAAGTGGACTTATCAAATACACTGTTGAGGTCAGGGTTAAGTATAACCTTATTATTATGTGAAAAAATTAATGAATTTTGACAACTGATTATAATACAAGAAAATGAAGAATGGGCATGCGTCCATAACCACACAATTTATTTGCAAAATAAGTGAAATATTCATCATTATGCTGAGTACTTTCTATTATTTTATAAAATTAAAAAGTGTCTGGTTTGCAGTGCAGTGGAATGCATTTTGGCCAGTGGTGCCCAAATGCATCATATTATACATGTAACTAAATAATAATTGAAAAGATATTATTTCTGATTACCAAATAATTTTTTCTTATCCATATAAATACTATTTTAAGCAAAAAAAACTATTTTTTCCATTCCTTACTCATGAATGGGTCAATGAGCATTATTTAATATCACTGCAAGACAAACCATTAAAAAAACTAAAACAAAATGCATGCAGAGTTTGAATGAATATAAGTTTTCATGTTTGTCAAAAAAAATGATATTTAGTGGTCACTTTATTGGTTATGAAAAATAAATAAACCTCTGCCGATGTAAATTAATCCCAACCAAGATTTATGTTGGCAAAGGAAGTAAGGATTAAATTTATATTTTAATGGTCTTAATAGATGTAACAGAGCAACACTGGGTTCAAAATCACAATATACAATAAATTACTTGAATCTAACAAGTTTTTATTTCAAATATTGATCACAGACATTGGCTCATCTTTCTTTCAGCAATGATAAGGATGTGAAACTATTTTCAGAGAACTTTAATGATATTATATATGCGTATATGTATATATATACACACATATAAATTAAAATTTCAAGGGTCTCATTATTTTCATCAAGTGGTTTAATCTTGGCCATCAAATGACTGGCTGATTCTTGAAAGTGCTTCAGTGGTAGAGTGGCCTCCTCATATTCCTTTTTAAAACCCTTAAAGAATTTTACACTCATTTAGTATAAGTGCCCTGTTAGTATTTGAATTAGTCATGCACTGTCTGACTTTGCATTGCCAGGAAGTCTGGATGGAAAGGAATAAGGGGAAGAAAAAAATGAGATAGGAAAAACGATTAAGAAAGGAAAATAATTATAGCGAAGGTAAATAGAAATTGGAGATGATTCAACCGGAGATGAAAATGATCATCATCCATTGCACACCTTATAACATCAACTTTAGGGGGATCGGGATGGTGCAGAGGCTAACTTACAGGCTTCCCACCACATGGCCCGGGTTCAAATCCTGGAGACAACAAATATTTTTCAGTGGTATCCCGATCCCTACTTGAGGTACTTTGTGGAAAGCACTTTGAATGAGTACGACATCCGTCGGATGGGACGTTAAACTGCGGATTCCTTGGTGCCTTTCAACAAGAGAAGGCTAATGCCGACGCCAGGTTTCCCTCCACCCTTCCTTTCCCACCCATCCCTGATGGCACAAATGGCCATAGCTGTCGGTCGCCTCCCCAACAAAACCAACCAACATGAACTTTCGGCCTCAATAATGATTAAAGCATGACTTTGTACAATGGATTTCAAGTTTGAATATGATGACGATGCACACATCTCAACAGTATGTTCAACTGCATTCTTTAGTGTCTCATTACCTGGATTAGTTTGCCTTATTGCAAATCTCATCAAAGGTCATTTGTTCACCTTTATTAAATCTAAGGAGTACATGTATTTCTTCATTGATGGCAAAAGCCTTGTACAAACAATAACAATTATAAAATATAGGGAAGAAATGAATGGAATATGCAAGTCAAACAAAGCTTAGACTAGAGAAGGTATATGCAGAGCAGTATGTTTCAACGTGAATATGTAGAATTATAGGATTATATGGGCTTTAACTTTAGACAGGCCCAACTAAAACAAGTGAATGATTCCCCATGCACCTGAACATTATGGAAAACAATAAGTTACATAGAAAATCAATGGACACTCCTCCTCTACATAGAGGTTTTTCACAAGTTTAAGGTCTTCATACCAAGTGAGCTCTCAAATATAAAACCATTTTCAAAAGACATCATTATTATGGTTAATCAGCACCTGAAACCAATGACCTCAAGAGTACCAATCGGCAAGGGCACTTTTTTTAAAATAATTGTAAGGAGGGTGTATGAAATTTTTAAAAAATCTATTATTTACCTTAATACATTCAGAAAATAGATGATATTTAATACAATTACATTTTGACACACAGATGCTTCTAGATGAAGAGAGTGACAACCGAGATCTTTTCTCGACCAGTGAGAAAAGAGAATTCATTTATCGTTTGTTTTGCCACCTGTGTCTTGGAGGTAGATTGTGTCAGTACGAGGATATTTTGGAACCTTATTTAACAGTAACAAGGATTCTATACAAGGACTTGGTTAGGTATAAACCTTGATTTTTATGCAATGTTGAAGTATTATTTAATGACTTATGATTGAAATGTACTGTTATATTTGAAAGTCACCATCATCTTGTTTCAAGCACTTGGAAAAAAAACTTAAAACCTTACTGGCTGACCATGTACCTCCCATTTGAAGTTATATTTTACAACAATCTTAAATTAATCCACTTTATGTAAATACTAACATAGTTACCTTTTGCTTACAGTGTTGCCAAAGATCCTGAGACAAAAAATCTTATCACAACATCAGTTGTGTTCAAAGTTGTAGCAAAGGGCAAAAATGGAAAGGCATATTTTCCAGAAGATCCAGAACATCTACAAAACTTTTGCTACCTCATAATCGATCCTGTGAGAAGAGTGGTGACCTGTTTTGTACATCAATTTGGTGGTTCATTTTAAGAAATAAGCTACCAAAACTACAGATATACAGAAGCTGTATATTGAATTGAATTCTTAAGAAGAGATAAAAATGGAATCTCAAAGTTGCTTTTCATTTTAAGAAGCTTTTAATGAAAATGTTTCCCTTACATTCTCAAAAACTACTCTGTGATGAAAGCTAATTATCATAGATAAATTTCAAGAAACTGTAACAGTAACTTTAACGGAGTCACCCGCTATGTGTGCATTATAATACTATATTACTGTTACAGTTTCTTGAAATTTGTCTAAGGTATGAACAGCCTAAGTGTTTGAAATTGGCTTTATTAACATCGTGGACTGTGGCGCGTTGCGCATGACTACGAATGCCTGTGACATTGTATGTACGGTATTTTGTCATAACATCTTGTTCCTTTAAAGCCCCCAAAATTTCAGAGTGTAAGAGGACGTCTCGGTAGCTTAATTGGTTAAAGCACTCGGCTGGATATTGAGGAATCCGGGTTCAAATCCCGGTCAAGGTGAATGATTTTTACTCTCTGAAATGGTTGCATTATCATAGATAATATTAACTTTACATTGAAATTCCCCTGATTCCACATACAATGCACATATATAATACAACAAATACTGAATACACAGATGAGAGGTTTTATATCATTTTCATACATATTAACCCTCACCCCAAACTGATCTTCATCTAACAACTGATTTTTTCTCTTCTTCAGTCTTTTGTTGATGATCCTAAGTAATACCTCTGCCACATAAGAAATCAAACTTTGTTTTATAATCCAAACCTACTACTGCTTTTTCCTTTTTTGGGATTTGTATAGTTATGGATCTCACAAAGTTTCCTGCCTAATTATTCCCTAATAAATGCTACAAATGTATGCAACAATTTCAGAGCGTAAAAATCATTCACCTTGACCAGGATCCCGGTCAAAGTAAATGATTTTTACACTCTGAAATTGTTATATTGAAATGCATGTTATTGGATGACTCTGTTAAAAGTTACTGTTGCAGCATCTCCTGCAGTTTCTTGAAATTTGCTACAAATAAGCCTATAAAAACTTCCTTCCTCACCTAAATTCTTAAGTATCTCTACAGGGATATTATTGGTTCCAATACCTTCTTAGATTTCATGTTCTTTATGCTATTTTGATCTCTCAGTTAATTGTTCCTCGTCCTATGCTATTCTTATCACATTCACATTTCCTATCAGTATCCACATTCACTGGCCAATTATCTTTATCGTATAGTTCCTCTGTATATTCTTTCCATCTTCAGAGCCTCTCATGCTTCCATTAATATATTACCAAATTGATATCTAATAGTTTAAATGTATTTATTTGTCTCAAAACCTGTCAGTTACTTCATATTTCCGAATAGCATATCCATTTTCCATTGGGTCTGTAAACTTTTCATAGTCTTTCTTCCTTACACTATATTTCCCTTAACCCATTAGTTTATTGCTTCAGTTAGTTGTTTAACGCTTTGCACTTTCTTCTCCCTAATTTTGTGTTCACATTCTTCTTTCATCCACCTTAATCATATCTTCTTTATCAATTCTTAACCATACCTTCTAAAATTCATGGCTTCCAACTCTTGTTATATTTACTATTTCTATTGTTTCATAAGTCTGTGAATCAGAAGCTTAAATGCATTTCTTTATTCCTTTTCTTAGCATATTTATTTTGGCAATTGAATGTAGAAGACTGTGACAGAGGGGAGAATTTTGGGCAAATGAGGAAGGGTCAGAATAGGGATGTTGGATGGAATGAGAGAAGCAGAGATGAAGAGAGACTTGGAGATGAAGAGAGACTTTTTTGTAGAGTAGAATGTTGGGTTATGTTTTTTTAGGAGAGGCCATACATTTATTTAATACTTGAGTCCATCCAAAACCTACCTTAACCGGTAGATTACCCAGACATGCCAACTTTCAAAAATGAAAAATCGGGAGGACATGCCAACTTTCAAAAATGAAAAATCGGGAGATTTTTAGAAGTGTATCACGAAGTAATCACTTTTAATTACCACAATATTTGCATGGCACCTTAATCCCTTTATGACACTTTGCCAATTTTTAATGAATGTCACACTTTATTAACATGTTAAGCTAAGTACACAATTTGAACAGTTCATCAAGAACGTAAGAAGGAAAAATCGGGAGTCTCCCGCTTAAATCGGGAGAGTTGGCATGTCTGATTACCTATTATAATAATCCTTCCCTTACTGCACCCATTCCTTAATTCACCATGAGAATTTTATCAACTGTCCCCTTTCACTCTGGATCATTTACATTCTATGTCTTCATACTCTTTACCTTTCTCATTCACTAAATTTAACATTACACTTCATAAGTGCTAAATTGCAATCTGAATCTACATTATCCCCTGGCAAATTCCATGTGAGGCAGGGGGGTAATATTTGTGGTTATTAGGGGAGGCAACTAAAAGCAGAGTTAATTAGTCCCAACAGAGATGGGTGGGTAATGTGGTAGAGGTAAACTTTCAGAGAATAGGAGAAGGGTGGGGAGAAAACTGGTTCTGACATTAGCCTACTCTTAACAAAATATGCCTAGGGATCCACTATTTAACATCCCATTTGAAGGATGAGAGTACCACACATGAAATGCTCTCCACATAGCACCCAGGTAATGATCTGAACACTGATGAAAAATCCTGCCATCTCTGGGATTCAAACCCTTACCCTCAAGGTTGGAACCCATTATAACAGCCATCACAACATCCAGATCTCCCATAAATATGTATTAGGTAAATATTTTTTGCAGTTCTCCATTGTCAGTTAATCAGCTTAACTCTATGAGTAAAAAAATAAATGTAGGAGTAAAATAATTTCGCTTTACAACTAATTCTTATTAGATTTTCCTAGTTAGTAAAGTGAAAACTCATTCCTCAAATTAATGATAATACCATCTACAAACCACTCTTAAACACCTTAACAATTGTATTTCATAAGTTCCATTTATACCCCTAATACTATAGCTGATTTTATTGCAAACCATTGAACTAAATGGGCAAGAAATTTTTTTTCAGTTACCTAAAAGAATTCTAAGAGTAATATAAAAATTATTAGATGAGAAAAATCTATTTTATCTGCAACTTAATTGATACATCAAATAACATTATATGAAGTAATCTGAAAATGTTTATATGCCAATCAAAAAGCTCGACAAAGGTAGTGAAAAAAGATAAACAGAAGCATTTTGCATTGAAATATCTTAATAATTCAATTTTAAAATAAATTATGACTATATTGGAGCCATGGCCAACACATACCCCGCCGATTTCACTGTCTTCGCCTTGTTTGGAGCTGGATTAGCTTTAGAAACCCAGTTTCTACTATTCCTTTGTCTCTAGAGTATAAAGTATATCCATGTTTCATCCACAGTTGTGTATTGATGCAGAAACTCATCAGCATCGCAACAGAAAAGTGCTAAAACAGTATCTGAATTGACCACATGATTGCATTAATTCTCCACTGAGAGCAAATGTGGCAGCCACCCTTCCCAAATATTTTTCACAATTGAAAACACTGTACCTAGTGATATTCCTGTGGCCTCAACTATTTTACAAACCTTGATTTACTGATCACTCAAAACAATTTTTGTGGATTTTGTTAACCATTTTGGAGGCAGTCACTTCCACTGGATGTCCTGAATGATACTCATCATTTTTTAATGCAAGGCCATGTTTAAATTACTTTACCCAAACACAAATAATCGCAAACACAGGAGCAGATGTGCTATGAAATTCATCTAGCTTGGCTTTGGATTATTTCGATGTTGAGCCTTTGAAACAGAGGTGTTTAATCACCCACCAAACTCATTTTTTTCATTTTTCTAAATAAAAGTTTGTCATTTCAATAGACTATGAAAGCGAAATCACATGATGAAAATAGCTGACTTTAATAGTAGGCTTGCGAGAGGTGATGCATAAAAGTAAACCTTTTCCCTTACTAAGAGTGTAATTTCTTGGATTTTTTTAAGGATTATTGAATGACCCACGCATATGTAGTTTTCAAATAATTTTCATAAATTCAACAAAAAAACTATAAAATGTTTTTAAAATAGTTTAATTAATATTTTTAACATAAAAATTTTAAAAATCTCAGAAATAATATTCATTAGTTCTGTGCAAGTTTGAATGCTTACATTTTAAGAATATCTACCTTTTGAAGAAATCTTTAAAAAATACTTTCTAAATATTCACAGATTATGACTACAAAAATATTGAAAAAGAAATTATACTGTCATATTTAAATGTGCCATCAAGCAAACATAATAAAACAAAATATGTGAATTCACTTGTTACTCAAAAAATTAAAATTGTATAGTCAACTTCAAAGGTGTCATCAAGCAAAAATAGCAAGACCTAATGAATTCACTTATTACTTAAACAATTCCTCCTCAAAGAAATGGTGAAGGATCCAAGAGTGTAAAGCTTTCAATACAACCTACAAACCATGCTACAGGTAGTGACTTGAAATGCGCCATATTATATTTTATGAAGCCTGGATCACTTCTTTCAGTTAAACTTTTGTGGCCATCCAGGTGATATAATATCACATGAGAGCAATTCTTCAGAGGATGGTCTGTCTCTAACCCTAAAAATACACAGAACAATATAAAGTCAACCTTTATTAAAGACTGATGAAACATTAAAACAAAGTGCAGAGGCAATAATAACAAAACTAAAGTCAGCATCAAGGAAATGTGAATAAGGTACGTTAATTCACTCGAAGGAATTTTTTAAATGAACCACATTGAAAATATAGCTACAAAGATGGAAGACAGAGAAAATTCTCAAGACATTTGCTGCTTCTTTAAAATCATACATATGAATGAAATGATTCACTGTGAGAATAATCAATGACTGAGATTTCATGCATTCAAATATAAAATGGTTGTGGTTCACGGATTAGCATTTAAAACCTTAAATAAAATTTTCAATAAACAAACCTGTCAGTTCGGAAACAAAATTATTGGCATAGAATGGCACAGTCTTTTCATGAAGAGGTATTGACTCGGGGTCAGGTTCCCGGCTATGATAATGTCCATTCCCCAAAGCAACTAAATTAGCAATATCATCTTTCTTCAGGTTATCATAGTTTAAGTGTCGGCAAGCTGATGATATTGCAAAATGCATGCCGCTGAATATGCTTGGTAACTAAAAACAAGACAGAAGGTGATAGTGAATTCTTAATGTTAGAATTTTTATTACTACAATGCAACTATGCTTTCAATAGTCTCAGGGACAACAAAGAGTTGGATCATAATCACGCTATTTTTTCCCAATAGCAAGGAGTGCGGTCACCTTTCGCTAATGTGGGTAGGGTTTACCAAACTGCAAACATCATCGTTTCTGAGTCACTCTGCAATTACATTAATTTAATGCTTCCCAGTTTTATACAATGGCAGGAAAAGAACAATCATGCATTTAATGTAATCCTTTACATGCATCCCTTGGCAAGCAACAGAATATTTTTCCTACATAACACTTCCATTTCAAGTTTACGTAAAAGACTTATTTTTTTAAAGCATATTGAGTTGGATCTTCAAAATTTTCAACTGTCAAGTTCAAGTCAACCTGTCTGTTCAGCCACAATTTTCAAATTTATTTTGCATTGATTATCTGAAATCCTCTAATTGGCATAATTTTTATATTATTCAAAGGTTCCTTAAACATTAAAAAATTCTCTCACATGACCATATATAATTTCTTTGAAAAATAATTTATGGGCCCATGCCAATGTGATACCCTATGTCACTAAATTTGTTGCTGTATTTCAAGATTGTTTCAAACATTCAGTTTGAGACAATCTTGATTCAAATTATAAATTTGACCAATCTATCACTTTGTCAACAGATTTTGAATTAATATAACCATGTCATATTTTATAGATGGTCATCTAATTTTCCAAAACAATGTAGAGAAAATAAATCATGTTTTTTTTTCTGATACATGAATCCATTTCCAAAACTGAGTCAAAAAAGTCCACAGGTGGAAATGAACTGAACTGAAACTGAAATGATCTTTGAATATTAAACAAAAAACTGGAAAGGAGAATATAATTTAGAATTGAAATTGTGAAAGAACATGCATTAATAATCAGAAGTATTTGCATATTGTAGCAGTTTCATCAGCAACTGAATAGGGGAGACACAACAATAATATTTAAAATAAACAAACTATTCGAAAAGATAATGATAACAAAATGAAAAAAAGGTAAAACACATCCATTTGTGAACTTTATTGTTACTATACCTTTGAATTCAACGACAAGTAAAAATTTTATAGCACAAAAAAACACAATTCTTAAAAAGACTGTAAAAAGAACACAAAGTATTATAATACCTAAAACATACCTGTTTCCGAAAGCACATTTGGGCTTTGTATAAACCATTAGCAAGAGGATAGGCTTTGGTTGATTTTACACCAGGACTGTGTTGATGCTTGATGCTATTTCTTTTAATTGAATGCTGAACCCCTGTTAAAGATTAAATAGATTTTACCCAGGAGTAAAAAGTAAATAAAAACATAAATATAAATATTACACATATTTCTATATAGTATATATGAGGGCAGTTTTTTTTAACCTCTGATCGCACAACATAAATGCTATACAAGCAAGACATGGATGGTGTGCCCAGTAGGCAACATAGCATATCCTACACCACACGTTCTGCCACAGCTGAGCTCAAGTTGTCAGTCTGTTCTGAGTAGCAGTCACGTGAATATATAAATTGATTCTCCCACCAAATGGGAATTGTGAAGTGTTATTTGTTTCCTGCAAGCAGAAGAGAATAGTGCTACAGAAACTCATTGAAGAATGAGCCGAGTGTATGAAGAAAATTTTATGAGTGATGGCATTGTTCATTAATGATGTCAAAAATTTAAAGATGGACAAACTGATTAGCATAATGAAAGGGGTCAAGGAAGCAAGTCTGTCATCACAGATGGCCTTGTTCAACAAGTTGATCAAGTGCTTAGAGAAAACCGTAGGTTCACCATAGGTACTTTGTCGATGGAATTTCCAAAAGTTTCAAGATTTTCTCTGTACTTTATCTTAAAAGAACATTTAAGCTACAAAAAATTTGTGCTCACTGGGTCCCAAAAATGTTGAATGACAACCATAAAACTCGCCGAAAGGCTTCAGCTTTGACATTCCTTCACCATTATGCTGCTGAAAGAGAAGACTCTTTTGAATCAATTCTGACCAGAGACGAGACATGGATTCAATATGACACACCCAAAACAAAGCAACAATCACAACTGTGGATGCACACAAATTCATCAAACAAACCAAAAAAATCATACAAACTTTCAATGATCGAAAGGTTATGGCTACTGTGTTTTTGGAAAAAAAAGTGCGTTGCTTGTTAAGTTCATGCAGCCAGAGACAACAATTAATGCTGTTTATTGTGAAAAATTACGACGATTGTGGAGAACCATTCAAAGCAAAAGAAGAGGCTTCTGGAATTGTCCTGATCCATGACAACGCCCATTCTCACAGTGCTGGTGCCAATGGCTCCTTGAGAAATTTCATTGGGACTTTTTTAATCACCTGCAATACACCCGACGTTCCAACCTAACACCAAGTAACTTCCATCTTTCCCTGAACTGAAGAAATGGCTAGTAAGGCAGCGCTTCCAAACCATAAAGGAACTTCAAGGCAATGCCAAGACTCATTTAAGTTCATTGGTGGCAACATTTTATGAAGAGGGTATAGGAAAGCTTGTCCACAGGTATAACAAATGGTTCAATCATCAAGGTGATTATGTCGAAAAAGAACCATGAGTGTACGTAACTTTTAGTAATAAAATAATTTTTTAATATTCACTTGTCTTTTTTTAAGGCCCATCGGAGGTTGAAAAAAACTGCCTTCATATATAACTACAACAATAACCCAAATGCCACAAAATACTTACATTCAATTGAGACAAAATGCTTCCTGGTAAGAATTCCACTTAGCACGTTAATAGAGGGAACACATATTCCATTTTCTTCATTTACAGCAACATGTGTAACATCAGACCTAAAGAGAACAATTCATGTTTGGTTAGAAGTTTTTAACAAATTCTTACTTTACTGTACTTTAAGTATACGAGTATGCCTTAAACTTCAAACACACATAAAGATTTAACCTGAGGGCAACCTGCATACTGCCAATGCATAATTACCACAATTAAAAAGTTATTAATACAGGGTACTTAAATTTGTTTCTTAAACGGGAATACTAAACAGAGAAGCATTAATATTACATAAAAAACCATAAACACAGTAATCAACCTGATGGTCGGTTTGGTAGGTGCTGATAAGTTCACCCAGTACTAAGCAAAACCACATGTGAAATTCACACACTTGGGTAGGGAGGCCAGTTGCGTTCCCTGTGCCAGCTATGGTTTCCCAGGAAGATCTATTGCCCAAAAAAAATACACAGTATGGGTAGAGCTGAGGGTGTCCAGAGAGCTGGCTACTGGAACCCATCCCTTACCATCAGTAATACAACACTCTCCCTCTTCCTCTGTACTACCACAACTACTATTATTACATAATAACATTATATTTATACATATATATACGAGGTGTGTTAAAAAATTAACGGGAATTTTTTTCATTTCGCGGGCTTGGAGAGTCCGATTGTCAAACTAACTTTTTTTTTATTATGTTGGTATAAATGTCCCTGAAATATGATAAAACTTTGAGCTGTTTTCATTGTGGACTTTGTCTGTGACAGCCACTAAGGTTAGACGTGTTTTATGAACTCGGCGATTTTCGTTTGTTAAAAGAAATGGATCAAAGAATTTGTATCAAATTTTGCGTAAAAATGAAATAAAGTGTGACAAAGTGTGTGAAATGTTAACAAAGGCCTACTGTGAGTCTGCTATGAATAAATCAAGAGTTTAAGAGTAGTATATGCGTTTCTAAGAAGGCCATGAAGACCTTGAAGATGACGAACGCCCTGGAGGCCCCAGCACATCAACATTCAATGAAAACGTGGGAAAAGCAAAAGAAATGCTTATGAACAATTGCCAAATCACAATTAGAGAAGTCGCTGATGATGTTGGCATATCGATTGGATCATGTCATGACATTTTTTCCAATTTTTTGGGTATGAAATGCATGGCAGCAAAATTCATTCCAAAATGGCTTTTGCACCACGATAATGCACCAGCTTACACTTCATCGCTCGTTTGTGAATTTTTGGCCAAAAACAATACTGCAACGATGCCCCAGCCCCTATATTCGCCAGATATGGCTTGGTGTGACTTTTTCATATTTCCAAAAATTAAGAGAACCTTGAAGGGACGTCGTTTTACAGCCATAGATGACATTAAAAGCGCATCGCTGAAAGAACTAAAGGCTATCTCAACGATTGAGTTTGAGAAGTGTTTTGGGGATTGGAAGAAGCGCTGGCACAAGTGCATAATCTCCAATGGGGACTACTTTGAAAGTGACAACATCAAGAATAAGAATAAATAATTATTATTGTCTGAAAAATTAAAATTCCCATTAATTTTTGAAAACACCTTGTATACTCGTATATTTGGCTGAACACAACTACCAAACAAATATTTTGTGAATCCCAACAAAACAATCCAGCAACCTACTCCACATTAGATCTCTCTTCACCTCTGTGCTTCCTTCCTCCCTTCATCCCATCCAAAGTCCCTATCTGTTCCTGCTATCTCATTTGCCTAACATTCTCCCCTTTATTAGTCTTCAACATCCCACTGCCAATCAATACATCCTTCATCCATTTTTTTGCCTCCATGGGATTTCTCCCAACAAGCCCTTCTCCTTGCCCACCATCCCTAGTACTCCCTCATTTGTTTTCCTTTCGGTTCATTTCACCTTCCCCATTCTTCTCCACACCCACATTTCAAAAGCCTCCTATTTCGTCTATCCTCCTACTTCAGTGACCAGATTTTTGCGTTGTACATATCTACACTCCAAATCAAAATTTTTACGAGTCTTTTCTTAACATTCTTATTCAATGTCCCTGTCATCAACTCCCTCCTACTCGTGAAAGCCTCTTTTTCTAGTGGAATTCTTCTCCTTACGTCCCTACTACTTAGGCCGTTTTGGTCCAAAACACTTCTGTGATACGTAAACAGTTCTACCTGCTCTAGTTTTTGCCCTCCTATTTTAATGTTTAGCTTAGCCTTTTTCTTTCTAGAAAATTGTATAATTTTGTTTTAATAATATTGACACTCATCCCATATCTATCTCACTGAACCTCCAATTTACTCAGCAATGCTTGCAACCCCTTGGCTGACTGAAAAAACTAAAGCTTGGTCATCAGCAAACCTAACTGATTATATGAATTCCCTGCCGACTTTCATTCCTACCTCCAGCTCTTCCCACGCCTGTTTTATCATTTCCTACACACATACGTTGAACAGCACCGGTGACAATGGGCAACCCTACCTTACACCTCTTCCTAACACTGCCCATCCGAACTCTCCGTTCCCCACTTGCACCTGAGTAGTCTGAGACATGTACAGGTTGCGGATTAGCCTCCTGTTCCTCCTATCTATTCCTATTTTCTGCAATATATGCATTAGTTTTTTCCAATTTAGCCTATCAAATGCTTTATCGAAATCTACAAAACAGGCAAATACGTCCTGATTGTACTCTTATATTCTTATTGATTGGTGATCTCTTTACTGCAATGGCATCACGCATACTTCTCCCCTTCCTAAACCTTCCATATTTTGGAATAAGAAAAATAAATCCAAACTGATCATCCCCTAAGTAATCATTTGCCCTATTCTCAATTCTTTTGTTGATGATCCTGAAAACAACTTAACCTGCGTGGGATATCAAACTTATTGTTCTGTAGTCCTCACATGACGTAGCTTTCACCTTTTTCAGAATAGGAACTAACACTGACATCACAAAGTCTTCTGGCCAGATTGCTTCCTCATAGATACTACGAATCAATCCATATGGAGTCTTCCTCCCACATTTTCCGAAGCATTTCAATAGTTTTGCAGGTATGTTGTCTACCTCCATGGCCTTATTTGGTTTTATCTCGCTTAATGCCCTTTCCATCTCATAGTCGAATATGTCTGGACCTAAGCTACCTTGCCCTACTTCATGTTCCTATTCTGTCTAACCTTGTTGGCCTAAGTTCTTTACCATACAGTGCTTCTATATATTCCTATAAATTAACAAAGAAGAGTTATTGGCAATGGTTTCTGGGTGCGAGTAAATACGATTAAGAAAGCCTGAGTGAATTACTATTCAGGCCTGTAAATTAGGTACTTTTTCCTTGAAATGGTCAATATTTTAGAATATTCAAATAAGCATGTCGCCTTATTTCTCTTCTGTAAGTACATAGTTGCAAAACTTTAATTTTTTTACCTATATGAATTACAGATTCCAGGTACTGAATCCTCAGATTTTACTGAACATATTTTACTCTGAAAAACACACATTCCATGATTAGAATGGACTGACACAAAAATCAGTTTCATAAAAAATTATTGTTTTTCACAACAATAAACTTCCTTAGGGTGCAGGGGTAGACCAGATGTAGCATGTCTGCCAGTGGAGCCCAAAGTCGCTGGTTTGAGTCACATGACCAGTGGAAATTTTTCAGCATAAAAAAAATTTGTTAATGGTTTTCGGGATGAGGTAACAACACATTAACAGAAAAATCACAAGAATAGTATTTTGGAATGAGAAAAATAAGCTCCTACTAAAAAGCTTCTCTGAACCCATGGCGGAAGGCAGCAGTTCCACTTTTAGGCACTGGTGTCGCAGACCCAGTGGGTCAGCCCGGCATTAGCTGCCATGGTTGCGGGCGAGAGTGAATTTCATGGTATCGGTTCCAGTACTGTGATTTGGAAGGCAACGGGAAACCACATTATTCTCCCTAGAATCTGCAGGCTTCCATTCAAATACAGTAGAATGGAAAGATATGGGCTCCAGTAAACAAACCTTAGATTGAAATACTGATGATTATGATGAAACTTCCTTAATTGCAGTATCTTACCAAAGTAATATAATACAGAATTTTGACAAGCTATAACATAGTCAGACCGTAGTGAAATATTTCTAGAAATATTTCAATTTCAAAATTCGCCCTGATATCTAATAGTTAACTCTTAATATGTATATACACAGCCCACATTATTGCTTAAGTTTGTTATGCAGCACTGCTTGCTGCTTGATACCAGTTTTCAGTAAACACCATAACACATCCAATACTGACCTACTGTAAAGCTGGTATAACACACAATCATCACTGCAATGAAATGAAATGCCTTAATTCTATTTTTACTCCTATAACAACAATTGGCAAATTAAAAGCTACATACGTGAAAGATTGTGAAACCCTTGATCCTGGAATCAGAGATGATAACTTTCCCAGCAACTTCAAATCATTTTTTGATAGTCCATCTCCAAAGAAGACAACACGCTCCTCTTCCATCTCAACATCTTTTGATAATGGACCAATTGAGCTATATTGTGTAATGTCAGCTGAATGATTTTCCAAAATTCTGCTCACTTCATCAGACTGAGAATAATCACTGAAATAATATTTTGAATATAATGAACACTCAACATATTGTTGAAATGGATTTCATATTAAAAAAGAAATTACAATAAGTCAGATGTCTTAAATCTATTAGGAAAAAAAAAACAAAAATATTGTTGCAAGAGTCGCATTCAATGACCTCTTTCTATTGATTTCTTGAAAGTTTACTTTAAGATTTAAAAATTTTGATAACCTCCTCTTCCCTTCCTGCCATAGGCATTGATAAAATAATAATGCACTGATTTTACATCCTAGATCTATTCACCTCACCAGTGCACTCACAACTTTATTATTGAATTCCTTAATGATTAGATGTTCACTTGTGCACAGCAAAATTTATGTATTCTCTGAATTTTCTCTTGCTGTATTCAAAGGCCTTGCAAAGAAAAGGGTGATTCTCAGGGGCTCATTAGAATTTATCAAAGGCTGCCCAAAGCAGAAAAAACTTCAAATTTAAAAATTCCTATGATAAATAAGTAGAACCATTCACCAAACTGAACTTTCTAATTTAATTCTCTACTACCAACTGATTTCAACACTATGAAATTTCTGCATTTGAATGCATCTTAGTGGATGACACTGTCAAAAGTGACTGCCACATCTCCCACAACTCAATGAATTTACTTTTATAAGTTATATTGGATCTTTGTAATTTATTTCATATTACAAGCTGAGACAAAAAAATAATGCTAAGGGTTAGGGCAAATGATGTAGCTAATTAAACAGTTTCCAGAGTTTAGTTCTCTACTTTGAACTTTTCCAAAACAGCATTTATCTTGGGGCCCACTTCATTTATGGAAATGGGGGCACTATGTGTCAGTTTTTGGTGAGTAAAAACCTAAATCAAGATTGTATACTTACATCGGAATGTTTCCATATATATCCACTAATTTAGGATTGGCACCACTTTCCAGTAATAGTTTGATTCCTTCAATAACATTAAGTGCCACAGCTTTATGCAAAGGTGTAAAGTTTTCACCACCAGGAGTATTCACCCATGCTCCCCCTTTCACAATCAGTTCTTTTGCTATTTCAATGTGTTTGTAATGGATTGCTTCATGCTGTAACATTTAAAATATATGATATTTTAATTTTAACGGTATATATATTACTACTTAACTGAATAACTTTCAGACTACAAAATATAATTTTCCTTCTGCTAAACCAGAAGGGCAGTTAAAGGAGGGCTTTTGTGAAAAAGGTGGTCATGGAATTGTGGTGGGAGGCTTTCTTCAAGGTTGGAAGCCTCACAGAAAGGAAAGAAGTTTGCAGGAACCAGGGAGATTATTGATTCTAATGTTAAGGGATGTAGTACAATGACCAATGTACAAGGCTAGTCATTATTGGCACTTCAGAAGATAGACTATATTGCTGGAGGTGCTGGAGGAGTATGGGCTGAATGGGGAAGTTAAAAAGTGGGTGGGAGAAGGACAATTTGGGTTTAAAAAAAAGGGGGCACCTTTCACATCTTGACTTATTCCAGAGAGGCTTTGAGTGTAGCAGTGATATTATAAGAGGATTGCTTGATGAGCTTTGAGGAGATCTGATCGTTTTGAATGCTATGGAGGGACCTTTGGGAAAGAGGTTGTTTATGGAATTGTGGTTCTTGAGGATGAATTTTTTTTTTTAAGAATCTCAGAGACTATGATAGGGAAGTAGGTGATGCAAATTGAAAAAGGGCATATGATGGAGGAAGATTTGGGAGTGTTTGCATGTTTTTGTATTCATTTGTTCATGGGGCTCACGGTATCCTCATTGGATGAGGGTATGGCACAGGTTTGTGTACAAACACATGCATTTTCTTACCAATGGTGTCCATCCAAAATTATCTTTTACATTTGGATTGGCTCCATCAGAAATCAAGCTTGTAACTTGATTCAGATTACCCTGAAATGAAAGTTGTGAAGCATTTTCCATGAATATATCTCCCTTACAAATATAACAATGTAATTCTGAATAAAAAGTTTAAGCTATAAAATATTATCTTTTACCTTTTTACATGCAACTTGCAAGGGTGTTTCTCCTTTTGCATTGCGTTTATTGGCAGCTTTTTTAGCAGTGTCTGACACATTTTTGATTTGAGATTCACCAGATCTCTTACTCATATTTTTCACTGGTGTGATAAAATCTGGATTTGAGGTCTCTGTGGCTTTACCCACTTTAATAAACTTAGCACCTTTTGAGCCTGACTGTAAGTTTCCCCTAGATTTACCACCAGTATCATTTTTTTCAACCATTACTAATGATGAGTCCAAATCTGAACGAAATGGTGTTTTAATATCAGAGTTGTTGCTTTTTCTTGATGACTCTTTCAGTGTATCATTACCTAAGTTGGAGGAATCGACAGAAGTATCTGAAACACTAAAGATAGTTGAAGCTAAGAAAATAAACAAGAAAAGAATGAAAGACTCAAAAGCACTAACTAATAAGAGAATGAGAGTCTGAAAAATTGCCCAGCACATAAATATGATAAGATTATTTATTTATCATGCTAACTCCACATTTTGATTAATAGGTTTCTTTAGATGTGCATAATTAGATTTCATTCAAATGAATATCCAATAAATAATGAATTGACACTTCGCCAAATAGAACACACAAATTGCTATGAAAAAGTGCATTAAAAATATTTGCTTATCAAACAAGACTGAAGAAGTTCTTGGCAATAAGAAGCATTCAGCAAGAAAATCCATTTAATCAGAATTTGGATCAGCATTTTAAGAGTTTTTAAATAAAGAGTTACCCATTTCACAATTTGTTTTTGAGAGAAAAATACCATTTATTATCTATTAACTTTGCAATTTAGATAACTTTTCATCTACACACCACATGCCTTTACTTTTCTCACACATATCTTAGGAGTAACCTCTAGTTACATGGAAATACAGTCCTATTTACATGTAGCAAGAATTCAAGAGCTCTAATCTTAAAACAATGTTAACATGTTGTTAACAACAATGTTTTGCTTTTTTAATCAACTTCATTTCCTTTAAAACATAGTTTCAGCTCAATGAAAATGGTTAGAATTCATGAAATCGATTTAGCTCTTGCTTTTAGCAACAGGGATATCAAAAACAGTGAATGTCTATGTTAGAGCTCCTTAAAAATTTTTAAACTGCTTTTTGGTTTCCTCACATGGTAGTTGGTAACACTTTCCAGTTACATCATTATTCCTCAAGTTTCTGTGCAACTGTACGTCCCAAAAATACAAGTGCCATTATTTTGGTGCCAGTAATTAAAAGTATCTTTGAAAAACACCCAAAGAATACAGTAGTTTTCATAGTCATTCTAATACAGATAAGTTGCATTGTTCTATCAGCAATGCACATGTTCATTGCAATCATTGGCTGAAAAAATACCAATAAAATAATTTCCAAGAGTTCTTCCCATTTGATAACACTTGAATATTTCTCATTTCCCTGGGTTGTAGCCAATACTTGACATACTTGACAGCATATACTTGACATTTCCTTGAAACTTGAAGCCTTCTATCACTATATTTAATAGACTACTTCTGCTAATTTTCTTTCCATTTGAGAACAGAGCCATAATACCCCAGGCCTTGAAGTCTGTGAGATATTAACATTTAGTATTCAATTGCATGGATAAAAGGGTATGGATCTGTACAAGAATCTCAATCTGCCAATCCCCAATCATGACAATATTTTCAAATTTGAACAGAATTTGTTCAGAAGCATCATAACCACCCACATTAATCAACCTGAAAATTGGTCAAAAAAATAAGGACAGACTTCAACTCTTAGTAAGCCCTAATATTGCAAAATTCACACATAAGGTTAGGGAGGGAATTCTGCTCCCTGTGCTGCCTGTAGCTCCCCAGCAAAAGAATTGAAAAAAAATTGACATAGTGCAACAAAGCAGGGTTTATAAACTCGATTGTGTGGACTGCAACGCCATCTACATTGGACAGACAGAGAGGACACTCAATATTAGGATTAAAAAACACAAATTTGAGCCAGAAACCCTCTAATACATACCCTGCCCTAGCCCACTAATAGGTTGCTGCACCTACACTCAAATTACCTCCTCTCCCTTACCTCCCCTACCTTTCTCCCCTCTTGGAGTCAGGCTATATAAGTTAAAAATTTTTTCATGTATGTCACCTGATGATGATGCACAGCCTCGAAACCATGGTCGTGAAATGTTAAATCTTTATGTGGAAGTGCAAAGTTTCTTTTTTTTACCCTAATCATGAAGGAATTCCACAAAGTTAAACCTGGAACTGTTATGTTTGGAAATATGGTCATCAAAGCAGAGAAATATGTATAGATTGGAAGCATTTCAAAGTGCTAAGCATGATGGGGGAGGAGAGAGGACTGTTGCCAGAAATCCAAAAGAGGCAGGAAAGATGAAAGTACAGAATTTAAATTGGCGATGAAATTGAGTAGCTTCAGGCATAATGTGGTTAAAGTCAAATATAATGAATAACTGATCATAGCACTTTTCCACTTGATAAAATTTATTTTACAACTGGGTTTCAATGTATTACATCATTATCAGGATCTGATGATGATGTAATACGTCAAAACCTGGTCAAAAAACAAATTTTATCAAGTGGAAAAGTGCTGCGATCAGTTATTCATCATGACGATGAAAAGTTGAAAACTGTGATAGAGGGTAGAATGTTATTTAAAAAGGAAGGGGGCGGAATAGGATAGGCATGTTGGATGGAATGAAGGGAGGAAGGAAGTATGCTGTATTGAAGAGGGGTTTAATTTGGTGATGGATGTCATGTTTTGTTGTATGGGAGAGGTAAATAAATGTACTGTTGTTCAATTGTATAGGTTGTGTCCATCCAAAACCCAACTTAACAGGTAGAATACCAAAACAATAATAACCTAAAAGTTCTACTCCAGTTTTTCTTTTATGCCATTATTTAAATACCATGTTATCATTAACCTCATAATAAATACTTCTTTCACTGTTTCATTACTCTCCATGTTCTTCTTGGTACATTTTTATACAGACATGCAATGTACACTCTCTACTCATATGCCCTCTTTATTCCAATATTCATATCATCTACCTCAGTTTCCTCCTTTTCCTTAATTGCATGGGGGAAATCCACTGTAATGTAACCAGCAAAGTCAGATAAGGTCACATATGGCAAAATAATTATTAAAATCAACTCCTAGGCTCTTTCTGACAATTTTAGTGCTTCGAAGTATCAGTGTCTCATCAGAAAATGTATTCAATGAAATCTGAAAAAATGTTTAATAATGAATACTGGAATTAAATCTTTACATTCCAACACCTGCTGACTCAGAGTAGAAACAATAAGTAAAATGCCTAGTAGTAACACAATCATCATACCTGAGATGGGGAAAATACATAATGAAATTCTGAAGAGCAGCTTTGAGGAAACTAACATTCATTAAATGACTGGTGACAAATTTTCAAACAAAAAGGTTAAGTAGATGGGTATTTTCATTTTGGTCAACCTCATCTAAAATACCTGCAAAGTGTCTAGGACCCTTCACAGAAGGACTAAATTGCAGAATGAAACTATATATGAGGCAAATGTGGACATTTGATGAAGAATTGTAATGAACAAGGTATCACATATAATTGGAAGGCCTTCATCTTGAAACACTAGAAATACAAATATTCCATGCAAAACTTAAACTTAAGTTAGAAAATTAAAACTCACTCAAATTTAACACACACACAAAGAATAACTCTAGTGCTGCATTAGATTAGAATCGGAGAGAGTGAGACCCTCTGGGAAATCATCCAATCCATAAAAGCAATGATTTTCCCTCTGCACATTTAAAGGCCAACATAACATGAAAGAATTTTATTTCCACTTTTATATCTCATTCTACACCCATTATCATAAACTATTCTAAATATATAAAATGACATATACCTTTTTAAGTACCCTGTAGATAACTTTTTGCATGATGTCGCATTGCGGGATGAACCACGTTTCCTTCTAGGACCTGTCAATATGATTTCTGGTTCCAACGTTTTCGGAGGGGAATTAACTTTCTCCACTTGTTCAATATGGGAAACCTCGTTCCCAACATACTTGAGATTTTGCTCAGTATGCTGATCACTTATATTTTCTACCAGCAGAGAATTTAGTGTTTTTTCTATATTCTTGACGTATACTGCGAGATTTTCTATGAATGTATCATGGTATATATCTTTTGCGGGTGACAGTACACCGCAGGAGGGGCAATTTGTACTGTGACTCATACAGGCCTGACAAAAGAAATGGAAACAATTCCGAAATGTTTTTGGGCTAATAACAGGTTTCAAACTGAAAATAGAAAGAGATACAAAACTAATTTTAACATGTCAATAAATCAGCAATGGTGACTATACTTAAAACTTTCACATCACAAGAGCCAACATTTACCTACCAAATTATACAATGAAATAATTAACCTTACCATTTGTTGCATGATAATTCCTTTGCAAGATCTCTCAAACACTTTACTGTCCTCGGCCATTGGACGGTATGAACCGATTCCATGTTATAACAATGTATGCTCAATTGAAAATTACAATTAAATGTTTCTTTTCCGTTAATTTTACTGCATGACGTTATGAAATTCAAAATTTAATCAACTTTAATTTTCAAAGAAACAGCATACCGATGAAGAAGCAAATTTTACTGCCAATAATAAACTATGGCAATAGAGACCGAGAACAAGTTTTGGCGCGTGAACGTTTATGTTCGATTTCGATTGTAGATAGTTTTCTGTCAAAAATTGTAACCTTTCATCACCTAACCAAGTGATGGCGTTGCAATACGATAACATTTTTCTTGAATTGCATTGACAGCCAAAAAACATTGGAAAAAGAATCATGAGTGGAAGTGTAGAAAAGGAGGAAGGTACTTCGTTAAATGAAGAAGACTTGGATGTGGCTTCGAAAAATGAGAACATTGAACCATCGCCATATAATTCAAAGACTGATAATGAAACCGATATGTGTTATAACTGGCCATCGTATGGTTTTGACAAGTGTTTAACACACATTACAGGGGCTTTTGAAGAATATTCTTCAAGAACTATTGATAATTATACAAATGGATGCAAATGGTGTGACTTCTGTCTTTTTCTTTCGTACAGGCTTAATTTTAAGTTATCCAGTGGCATAATCCTTTGTACTTCTTTGTTTTGTGCATTCAAAAATATATGCCATGCATTTTTAATAGGGCCCCCGATGGAACATGTTTGATGACAAGTAGTGCGGATAATTGTTTAAGAATTTTCAATCTTCCCCTGGAACTACACTGTAAAGCGACTTGGGAAAGTGAAACACTCCCAGAAATGAAAGCTGTATTGAAGATGAAGGAAGGAGATTTAATATACGACTACTGTTGGTACCCTCCAATGTCTTCCTGGTATCCAGAAACGTGTTGGTAATTAATATTCCATCTTGAAAACCCGTTTTGTAATTGGATGTACTCGCAACCTGATATGTGAGAATACTATCCATTAGGTAAAGTTGATAGACCAAAACTCTTCTACCCTCTCTTTACCTTATAGTTCTTCAATATCTTCCTTTCATATATCTTTAATCGTCTGTTTTTCAATTATCATTTTCCAAACACCCTTAATTTTTTGCAACGATTTTCGCTTCTTACTTCCTGACAGTGCTTTTATCTTCTTGAGCAGTGCGCAACTTCACCCTTACTTTGTAAACTTTCCCTATCCTCCTAGCCTATCTTTGTGTTTATATTCTTCCATTTCCTTTTCTCGTCTATCTTTCTAATCATCTAACCCGTAATCCATGGTTTATCTATCACTTTCTTATTTACAATTCCGATCGTTTCGTTGTTCACTCCTCGGTATGCCTTTTTTAATATGTTCCAATTTTTCCTCTAAATTACCAAGCTCTTTTCACTCACTCGTCGAGCTGGTTAATGCTTCTACATTCCATTACGTAACTGTCTTCCCGATGTTATCTTTTTGAATTTGACGCCATACTTCATAATAACTAAGTTATGGTTATTAGTCTGCATTCGGTCCCGGAAATATGCAAATTGGTCATGCCGTTCCAAATCTGTTCCTCATAATATGCCCCAGTCGATATCTTCCTGAATCAACAGGCAGTTTCCATGTGTACCTATGCCTTTTTTGGAGTCTAAACCAAGTTTTGGTGTTGATTAATCCTTCTCTCATGCAGAACTCTCTTGATTTATCCCCGCGGTCATTTCTCGGCCCTAAACTGTAGTCTCCCACGTCACTGCTATCTTTCTTTGTCTACTTTTGCATTCCAGTCCCTCATCCCTATCAGATGTTTCTCTTCATGAACACCAAAAATTATGTCCTCGTTACTGATTGTATACCCATTCGACTTATTCCTCCCAATGCTTGTGAGGAATTGCTTGGTGGCTTTTAGACCTCAACAATGACCAGAATCCGTTGGTTCAGCTTTTACATGTACTAATAATATTCTACCATACACCGCTTCCATGTTTACTGCTCTCTTTCCTACCACTATGTTCAATATTATTGCCACCCCCTACTGTCTCCTTTCCTCTCTGCCTTATATTACTCTGTATGTAATCACTCCAATAAGAAAATATGTATTTCCTCTGTCCATCTGTTGCTTTATATTTTCGAATTTTCTTGTCTTCAATTTCGCCTTAACATTCTAGGTCCATGTTCCTACTAGTTCAGTCCTCTTTGTCATCCCTTTCGCTTTGCAAGAGTTTTGTCAGATGAGAACTGTTGAAACCTTGTCTCTCCCACTTAATTCATTAAATTGTTAAATGGGTTAAATTGGGTTAAATAATTGAGGTGGTTTTCTGTTGCTTTCCTCAATAGTGTTTTTACCATGACACCATCACTCAATTGCTACCCCATTGGGGTGAGATGCCTTTGCACCTGCCTCAATGATAGAATAGATAGATAGTCGTCTTTATTGTGGGGCAAGACTGAGACTATGGAGTCTCTTCTACCACCTAATCCCACATCACACATTTACAATATGTAACTTATTAATAAATTACACAAATTGTACATATATAGCAATGAAATTAATGCATATAATATCTTAGGACTAGCATACAGCATCACAACACAGTTGCATAGTTAATGAATAACTATAACACAAAATATACAACATACACACAGTGCATACAAATACAAAACGTACACATACCAATACATGCAAACAATATTCCTGGTTATATTTACCATCACCAATACAAAGTATGATGCTCCTGTGAAAGAAAACAGAAGGATCTCGTTTCTTGTCTGTCTGTAGGAAGTCTGTTACAGCTCTATTGTCACTGGTTGGTTTGCTGGGATATTAATGACTTATGAAGTGTGAGCTTGAATGATAGGGCAGATGGTACAATAGTTATAATGGATGAAAGCTCATTCCAATGACAATATACTGTGCTGCAAATGACTAGTTGTATGTGGTTGTTCTGTGATGAGGGATAACGAGTTTATGATTACCTCTGATATTAATTTAGGAGGAGCAGATGCTGCATGGAATACCTTTGGTTTTGCTCCCACCAGCACAACTCTAGGGATCATGAGAATGCATAAGCCCTTCCACCACATCAAGGTTGTAGTCATCAAGCTTATTCTTACATACATCATATTTGATTAGATTGTTTTGGTGATTTTAAAATAATATGTAAACATTTTGTGCAGTATTATTTGTGGACTTGTACTGTCCAACTTCCTTTTAATACATATCCCCAAATTTAGCAAATTTCCCATAAAATGTCATTCCTTTGGCTTATATCAGATGTTGAGGGTCCTGAAGCATTAGAACACATTCAGGCAAGTAATATGAGGCATGCTCATAAAGTAAGGGCCGTTTGGTCTCAGGAAAAAATATACCCACATGAAACACATTTTATTGACACTTTTAGTTGGCTACAAACCTACTTCACTTCTCTACATAATCACTTCTAACTAACATGCTTTTTTCGTACCGCTGCACCAGCTTCTTAAAACCCTCTGCATAGTAGCTTGCCGCCTGAGAGTTGAAACAATTGACAATGTCATTCTTGAGTTCCTCTTCGGTTTCGAAATGTTGTCCACCGAGCCACTGTTTCAAGTGCAAGAAGAGGAAGTAGTCGCTAGGCGCAAGGTCTCATCTTCTCCATCTTGTTGGTAACAGCCCAAAAACTCTCATCCACTGGACATTCTTTGCTCTTTGTGGTGGTCGGTGAGCATTTTTGGTACCCACCTTGCACACAATTTGTGGTCCGCGAGGTTTTCCGTGATAATATTTTAGACAGTAATGTGTCCAAGTTGAGGAAATTGTTCAGCCAGGTCATTAATCATCAATCGACAATCACATTGCAGTTTTTTTCCACTTGCGAAGCAATTTCATTGGTCAGAATACTGGGCCTGCCACTTCAGTCTTTGTCAAGGACATTTGTTCGTCCATTTTTAAAATCGCTACACCATTGTCTAACCTGTCCTTCACTCATAACTGTAGGTCCATAAACTAGGCACAACTCCCGATGAATGTCAGCAGCCAACAATCATTTTGCATACAAGAATCGTATGACAGAATGCACTTCACAGCTGGCGGGAGCAACGATTGTTGCAGACATTGTTGTTTGCATGCACGGACAAGCAAACAACTTCTGAAACAAAACAAATGCTGCTATAGCTTCTCAATGAATCAGTAGATGGCGCTGCAGGAGTAAAACTGAGTTCTAAAGCACCAATATTTAAATATAAGCAAACTGCTCGTACTTAATGAATATGGCTGGTATATATTCTGTTATTTGGTCTCCTCACCCTCATTTCTGTCTTCTGGAAATGGCTTTCCCAGGGTTGGAAGTCAGAATCTCTTCTTTCTCCTATCTTGACAATGTTTGACTGTAATTAGAATTTGGCCATAAAATATACCCTTTCTTTAGTTCAGTTGTCTGGCAAATCATCACAGTGTATTTATTTGTAAATGGATTTCTTAAGAGTTTTCATTTTGATGAATTTATTAATATGTTATCCTTTATCCAGTCTAATTAGCACCAGTAAGGGAAATCCTATACATTTATGGAATGCATACACTGGAATTTTATGTGGCAGCTATATTCCTATAAATGAGTAAGTTTTTTTCTGCTAATTGAGCATTTGAACTTGTTGATCAAATGTCTTTGAAACGTTTGACTTCTTTTTACAGTTTGGATGAGGTGGCATCAGCTTTCAGTATTACCTTTAATCATACTGGGGAAAAAATTTATAGTGGATTTTGCAACCTGATTCGGGTTTTTGACACTAGTAGACCTGGAGGAATTTCTGAGAAAAGGGTTTTAAAAGGTAAGAATCTCATTAATAAAATAACCATAATATTTTAAAATCAAATTATGTTGCCTATTGTTTTGGCTTGAAAATATTATTAGAAATATGTTAGTACATGAAAAATGCCGTGTGACCAGAAGTGACATCAGATTGTATTATGATTAGACACAGATTTAAGAATAACGTAATTAATTCGTTCATTTTCTTTGGAGTACATGCAGTTTCCAACCATAATTTATCGCAAATGAAGTATAAAATCAAATTCAATTTCCATCTCATCACCCACTTCACCAGATGTAGCCTTTTTGTGGATTGTATTAAAGACATTTTACTCAGTTCTTATGCCATGCTCTGTTTATGATGGCACAATTTGACAAAAATGTTGTTGCTGTCACACTATCCAGCACAATCAACACTGAATTAAACAAAGTTGAATTTTTCAATTTAGGCAATTTTCAACAAAACACACAGATGTAGGATTCGGTCATTTATTGGGGCCAAGAATTGGTCTAGTATTTCATGAGAGTCTATAATGTTGGAACATAAGCAAGTACTTTGATCAGTGTTACTTTGACCTGTTTGTGGCCCTTTCTGCTGACTGTTTCTTGGGAAGAAATTAACTACCTAATTGAAGCAATTCTGTACCAAAAGTGAAAAATGTATTTGGCCCAATGTTTTCATGAAAGCCTAAATTTTTTAGCGTATATTAGTTGAAAGTCACGTTTTTCTAGTCATGCAAATATAATGCTCATAAATTGGAATCTTTTTTGTGAATTACTATTAGCCAATTTATTCCTTGTCCCTTGGATGATGCAATTTCTTCACTTGTCATTAGGTTATTCAGGGGCGTAACTATTATTTCCCAAGCTATGATTGCAACCTGCAGCCTCTGTTCCAGGAGAGAGTAGTTATTATCAAGGTTAAACCTTATTAAAATTTGCGCCTAGCAGTCATTTACTTGACAAACTTGAATACACTACAGAATATCAACATTTGGAAATGATGAATTAAAAGTTTATATTTTCCATATCTTTATTTTCATCACACAACTGCTCCCCATTGTGTTATATGATGCATGCTAATGGTTCTTTTTTGGTTTCAGTTTCAGACTCAGACTACCGCAGCAGACAGACAGGGATAGTTTCTTGTTTTGCCATTCATCCATTAGGGGAACCAACATATGCTGTTGGAAATTACCTGAAGACCATAGGTATGTCATGTACAATTGTATTTTGATTTCACTAAACTCGGGTAGCTAGTGTCTGTTTAATCATGTTCACTGTACAAGCTTTCTTCCACCTTAGTGCTGGCTAACTACATGAAAATATTTGGTAATTGGTAAAGCATGGGGCACAGGCAAAATGAATTTCTCTTCCTGTTTGGAGGTTTCTTTGATAGCTGCATTTTTATTACTTACCAAGATAACAGATATGGACATGTGTAAAGACACACAATTTTGTATTTGCATAACCTCTTGTAATTCTGTTCAACTTTTAAGATATATTCCCATCTTTTTTTCTCAAACAAAGGAAGTGGTGTATGAAACAAGGAATGGTAAATAGAAAAGGGTTAGAAAGCCATATATTAGAGAAGAAGATGTGATTGTGAAAAATGGAAAGACACAATAACAGAATTAGGGAGCAAAAGTGCAAAGAGATGTACATTAAATTGGGGCGAAAAACTAATAACATCCCTATAGAACTACTCAAGAATTTAGATAAACGGGGTACAGAGACTTTGTATGAGCTAATTCATAGCATTTATGAGGAAGGAATTGGGACTGAAGACATTGTTAGACCAATATTAATACATATTCCAAAGAAAAAGCAGCAGTATATGAAGACTATAGGTTTAATTTAATATGTAGCAAAGGTATGTGTAAGTTAGGATCATCATAAAATTATGTTACTTAGAATCATCAAATCAAAAAAAGAATGGAGGAGAGAGCAAATGAGCACTTTAGCAATGATCAGTTTAGGGTCAGGAATGGAATAGATATGCATAATTCTGTAGCAGTAATGAGGTCACTTGTGGAAAGAAACATAGATTATAGCCAGAATGTAGATTTTGAGGTTTTTGACAGAGTAAACTTGGCACAATTAATTAACATTTTCCAGAAGATAGGAGTAGACTAGTCGGAAAGATAAGTTTTCTGGAACCTGTACATGTCTCACAGGTACTGATTGGGTATGGAGAGTCAGAATGGGAAGTGCTAAGCATGGAAGTAAGACAGAGATGTCCATTATCTCTGCTTATCTTTATACTATATATGCCCAGAGGGAATAGGAAAAGAGGCATGTGAATGACTGGAGACTGGCATGAAAGTAGGTGGGGAACTCTTGAAATAAGCTACATTTGTGGATAATCAAGCATTATTTAGCCCATCAGGCAGAGGGTTGCAGTCACTATGTAGCACATGGAAGAATCAATGTGAAGGTATGTGATGAGCATTAATCTTTAAAAAATGAAGGTAATGGAATTCTTGATATATTGATAAATTGGAATACTAAGATAAAGTTGAAAACATAAATTGGAACAGTTCATCTATTTCAAAAGTGTTCTTGATAAGGGTGAGCAAAGTAGCAATGAAACTAAAAGATGGAAGCAAAAGGTTAAGAAGCTTTTATGAAGAGGCAGGATTTAATGACAGGCCCCTTCAGTAAAGATCTAATGAAAAGAAAACTGATAACAGCTTTAATATAGTAGTCTCTTATAACTAGAGAGCCTAGTTTTATAGTTTGGAATCTTGGTCATTGCAGCAAGGGAATTAGGGTGGATGAGAGGCTTTAGAGATATGGGTGTGGAGAAGAATGTAGATAATAAAATGAGCAGTAAGGAAAACAAATGATCAAGTTAGAGGCATGGTAGGGAAAAGGGGCAGCTTTTGGGAGAAATTCAAAGTAGACAAGACAAGTAGATGCAAGAGATCCGGAGATGAAGGGAGGCATATGTATAGAATAGGCATTTTGAATTAAATTAAGGAAGGTATAAAGTATGCAAAACTGAAGAATTGAGTTATTGTCATATTTGGTATGGTATTTTTTAGCTAGGACTTGTAGGACTAGGGTAGTAACATGTAATGCCACAGTACATCAAAAAGTTCCCCTAAACAGGTAGACTACCGCAAGTAAATAATTCACACTATTGATATGACCATAGTGTTCAAAGTTCCAATTTGTTTCATCAAAATGCACTATTTTTTCCTTGTTTCCTGACCTATGTACTCTTATTTTAATTCCTAATTTCCATTTTACCTTGATCTGTTCAGATAACTCATCAGGACATTTGTATGGTATTGCATATATATCTCATTATCATCTCCAAAATCTTTGCTGAACCAGACACATTATGTACCTACTACATTACCAAGTATTGTTAGTATCATATAAATGTTACTTTCCACTCATTGTATCCAATGTCACTTTTCTGGATGGTTTAACTGGGTTGAGTTTCAAACTGGTTGGATTTGTGTAATGAAAATATTTGCTGTCCAATATTTTCTCCTGATAATTATGTTACTTGCTAATCTCTGCCCTAAACTTCTCCAAATAAAATGTTAAAAAATCTTATCAAATAAACAGATTGCAGAAGCCGGTCTTAATTTTATCCTTATCAATGTAGCAAGGATTGCAAACATGCTTGAATGGGCACATTGCCCTAAAGATCCTTCCACTTGCTTAAAGGAGGGTAATTTTTGCAACTTTACTCTTAATTGAAATGAGTTTGATTTCTTATTTTGAATGTAGGAATTTATGCAGAACCAGGGGGAATTCATGTGGCTCAGCTAATGGGGCATGCAGGTGGTGTGTCTTACTTGCGCTTTTCCCCGGATGGAAGTAAATTATACAGTGGTGGAAGAAAGGTAGTGAAATGAAACTTTTTACTTCTTATTATAATGATTTTCAATCCGGAAATAATATTTCAGCTGTTTTCCTAGTGCATATTTCAACATCAAATGTTTGTTTTTGATTTATTCCTTATATTTCATAAAAGTTTTTATTTTTTTGCATTAAATAATTATTGCCTCTACATGCAGGATCCAAAAATACACTGTTGGGACATGAGAAATTTGGGCACACCACTTTATGTTATGGAGAGAGAAGTCAACACAAATCAGAGGATAAGCTTTGATATCACACCAGATGGTCGCTATTTAATTTCAGGTAAAATAGTATATGAATTTTAAGAACTTCATTTATTCTACCTGGGTTTTCCAACGAATCCTTAAAAAACCAAGACATGGAACTAGCAGTATTGGAAAAGGTTTGCTTTCAGTAAGCTTTATCTCTCAGTACATTGCTATTAAAATATATGCCCATCGCATGGTTTCATTTTCATGTTTAATTGAAGCAGAAAACTATTGTTTAATTGCAAAAATGATTTTTATGTGGTGATGAAATACCTCTATTTTAAAGGCTTAACACGGAAAGAGATCAAAGCAAAGTTAGATGAAGTTCATGGCACATTTGCTCTTGTGGTTGCAACTGTTTACAATTGGGTTAAATGAGTTTAAACGTGGTTGTATGTTCACAAATAATCAATATCATTCATGGAATCCAGTGGAAGTGATTTCCTCCAAAATGAATGACAAAAAGCACAATATAGTTTCAAGTGATCAAAGAATTAAGAAAAAATGTCATTTGGCAAAGAAAACAATTCTCTTCCCTCAAGATAATGCACGGGTGCACACCTTTACAGTTTCAATAGCTAAAATTATGCAATTAAAGGTCAACTTATTACAACTACCATATTCACCAGGTTTGACCCCCACTGACTGTTTTTATTTCCAAACTTGAAAAATGGCTCAGTATATTCACATCGAATGAGAAAGTCATTACCAATACATGCCTGTTTTGAGGACCTCAATGCAAACAAAAAATACCGGGATCGTAAACTTGAAGTCTATGGTCCCGGTATTTTTTGTTTGCATTGATTCACGACCGTAGCTACGTTCCTTGTATATTTAAAAAGACCTTTTCAATTTCTAGTTTTTAGATTTCTTAAAAAAGTTGGATAAATGCTGGTAAAAGTGTATCAAGCTAATAGGAGATTATATTGAAAAATGAAAAATAACTGTCAAAATAATTTATTTTGTAAATTTTCCTAAGGACTTATTAAGCGACCCACATATCTAGGATTTTCTTTGTCAGTTTAGATATAAATCCATATTTTTTTTAGCTTGAATTTCTGTGTTATTTGTGTGCCTATTATTTTATAACAGTAAGTACTCCCAACAAAGATATTGTTGCAGAACATACTCCAAATTCTTGGATCACCTTCTGATTATACAAGTATATATTATTAAAAATTCTTTTATTATTTCAAATATTATTTAACCTGTTTGTACAAATTCCAAGAAACTGCGGGAGATGCCATGACAGTAACTCTTTGATGGAGTCATCTGCTAAAATGCATTACAATGCAACTATTTCAGAGTGTGGAAAACATTTGCTTTGACTGGTATTCAAACCTGGATCCCTCAGTGTCGGTTCGAATACCGGTTTATATGAATGATTTTTACACTCTGAAATTGTTGAATTGTACTCTCTTTACAGTTTTAAAATAAGTTGTCCATTTTTCTTTAAATTATGTGTATCTGATGTTGGAATAATTTATGATAAAGCACATTCAGTCAGGGTTTTATAAAATTGTAATGTATTGATATTATCTCTATCCCCATACCTGCAGGCCATTCACTATTGTTTTATTTCAGGCAACACATGTGGCAGGGTTACTGTTTGGGATCTAAATGAAACGCCTGTCCGGTGGGATTTAGCCGAGCCACTTCTCAAACCAGTCCAGGACATAATAGCATCAAAGGACTGTGTGAATGGAGTGAGGTAAGTTTTGATGATTCTGCTTGTTGTCAATAAAAAGTATTTACGAGCTACATGAATCATTAATTTGTATGATTGAAATTGTTTTCCAATTGGAAACAGTTTGGCATCAATCTTGATCATAAATGTTGGTATCCATTTGCTGCCACTGGGATAGCTAATGAGAAATCATGCCATCTGGATTTTTGAAAAACTTAAATAAATATTTTATTCCTCAACTGTTAATTCCTAGGCCATGATATAAATACCTTGGCTTGTGGTGAGGAAATAGTTACTAATTATTGCTCATTCAGAATTCATGTTAAGATTAATATCAGACTTGAATTATTACTTTTGATTTTGGAACATTGGTGCCTATAATTCAGTAGTTTTTTTGTAACTATATTGGACTCATGCGGGTCGCGGTGGTCTAGGGGGTAGAGCTTTGGACTGCTGACCGGAGGGTCCCGGGTTTGATTCCCGGGAAAAGCACTTTGGGTACCTGCAGCTCCACCCAAGCTTGTTGATTTTTCGGGTACCAGATCTTCCTGGGAAACCATAACCGGCACAGGGAAAGGAACTGGCCCCCCTACCCTGATGTGTGAATATTCACACGCCTTTGGGCTTGGTACATGGGTGAGCTCTACCATCACCTACTAAACTGACCTTCAGGTTGATTACTGTGTTTATGGTTTTATTGGACTCATACCCATGTACAGGTATTCAGATACCCTGTCAGACTTGACCTAATACTTGTTATAATGTAAATTAACATTTCTTTGGACATTTGAATTCTCTTGGTTTTTTAATTAATAATCAATTGTGTTTCAAATATTGCTGTAATATTATAATTTCTATTTGTTAACATATTTCCCCAATCATAAGGGCAATTGCCAGTTAAACTTAGATTTACCCTGCCTCAAATCTGTGCTAAAAGGATGTCACCGCAGCTCAGTGGAAGCATTACAAAGGTGCTACTTCAAAGACTTTTGAGTACTAATTTTGGCAATAAAATGTTTAAAGTCAACTCTGTCCTACTAATCTTGGGACAAACCTTGAAAAGCACAAACTATATGTGTATATGTTATGCATATATAGACGTTTATACATATTAGTTTCACATGAAGTTTGAATTTTAGTAATGAGTGTTTACACTTTAAATATGATGAAAGTATTTAGATTAACATTTACAGTCCATTAGACCCCTGTAATCAAAACAAGTGATAGAACTCAAACAGCACCTTCTTATAAAATGTACATCAAGGCATTTATTTAAATGCATTTGTTAAGCTAGTTAGGGAGGAAAAATTGATTGTTTCCATATTCAAAATTATTATTACAAACTGTTACAACTCCCCACAATCATTTGAAATGAAAAATAATAATTTTGAATGGAATATTATGAAATTAATTAGTAGCAAGTTTCATACATTTATAATCATTCTGTGATACATCAAAATCAGAAAATAATGCTAACAGTCAAAACAAACTTTTTAAAGATATGATGTTAGCAAAACCAAAATTTTCCCCTTTTTTTCCAAAGATTCCCTCAAATTTGTAAATTTTAGGTTTTATTGTGTCTTCTCATTACCTCTTGATTTGAATGTATTGAATTTTTATTCCTTTCTTCATCAGCATTCATCAGCAGTATCCAATATTGGCTACATCAGCAGGGCAGTGGCATATTAAAGAGCCTAGCAGTGATTCTGAAGATGAAGAGGATGAAAAAACATCCACTGAGGATACAATTACAAAGACTGTTACCCCAGAAAACAACACCCAAAAGAATTCAACTGTGATCAATTCTTCCTCGAAGCCATTACTTAGAGAGATAAACCCAGAGTTGATTGATAACTCAGTCAAATTATGGTGGATTGGAAGTTGAAATTGGTTACAAATATAATTATTTACCTAGTTTCTGTTGAAATAGTAATATTTACTATTTACAGAAAACGTGCTTTCTTGCGTTCAATATTGCTCATGATACTTGTTGGTGAGGAATGAGGAAACATGAGGTTCTACAGTATAATTGTTGATAAACCACAATGGTCACACACCTTGAACATGGGAAAATGTTATCCTGGTTTGTTACTATAACAGTGATACTATAGTTACTACCTACCGATTAGAGGTAAGCTTTGAATGGGATGACACCAGCTGTCAATCGCCTCTCCTGATAACTTATGCTTATGTTATGGAACTTGAAAATTATTATATGATGCTGTGAGTTCTAAAGAATTTAGCATTTCTAAAGCACCACCAAAAATAAATGCCACCTTACTTTTTTCTTTTTTCAGCTTTGCAGATCAAATACCTATCTTTATGGTCCCCAAATGTATATTTTTTCTTCATCTTTCTTAATTATGTAACATTTTCCAATGTGTAGTAGCTTTCAGTATCCATGTACATCTTGATATCTCCACTGTTGTTTTTTTTCTGCTTCTCCAGTCTTCCTTCTACTATTTCCTCTTCCTTGACTAGCACGTATCTCCATGCCTGCCATTCTTTATTTGATTACACCTGCTCCTTTCACTAATCTCAAAAAGCATCCATTTACGCACTCTTGTCAGAGGCCAGGTTTTGCAACTCATACTCCCAAGTCATAGTCATCATCTATTTCATCAGTGTCATTTAAATAACCCCTTTCATTAATTCTCTTCTCTTTGTAAATGTTTCCTTGGCTAAAGCAATTCTTGTCCTTTTGTCTATTAGCATACATTTTCATTCTAAACACTGACTGCCCTAATTAATCCAAGTGTTTTACTTTTTCTAATATATTCATTCCTATTTCAATGTTTAACTTAGTCTTCCTATTCCTTGAGAATCTCATTCATTCTCCTATCCCTCTGATAACAAGTTCTCTGCAGTTAAAAATAATGGGCATCAATGGAGATGACTTCTTACTTCCCTGCCTGGAATTTGTATTTCTGCCCATCCCATTGATCTACCATTACTCACTTCCTCCCATGTCCCCATCCCTCCTTTCCCTATACCATCTCTACTTTTTCTAACTGCCATATTCCAATCTTCCATAACTATCAAATATTTTCTCCTCCTCCAAAATTGCTTGAAGGCATATAGACTTGATTATTAACCAAAGTTATTGGTTCACCTTTTACTTATACTAATAATATTCTCTCTCTTACCTGCCCTCTGGTTAACTACCTTTTTTTTTCAATGTTATTTCTACCCCTCACTGGCTTTGTAAATGTATTGAATAAAAATTGGCGTATTTTCCTGTGGGACAAAACAAAGCCTCTTGGTTGGGAAAAACAATTAAAATTTTTAGTTTTAATTTCCAAATTAAAAAAATGGCAATTATTTTAATATTCTTGTGTGTATGAAGTGGCCCTTCAGTTGGTAAAACGTCAAGTTTAAACTGTTGGGAAGAACATGTTTTTCATTCAGAAATGTTTAAGTTATTGTAGAAAGTGCATGTTTACTATGGGTCATCGTGTATTATTTCATCGAGAGCACCAGAAAAGTGGAATAGCGCTTAATACTTCTACCCAGAGTATCATGTATGTTTGTCTTTAAACTATGCCACTTATTTGTATGTGTTTATCCTGTCACAAGTATTTCAGTATTTTTTGGTTAGTTTTAACAAATTATTTAAACCTGGTTATCATAGGTAAAATTTCTGATTTTTTCCACTGTAAAATATGCTGTTTGCATACAGTGATATTGGCAAAAAGCATCTTCTGTTCTTAAGTAATGTACAGGAATTGCTAATGAAAGCACAATTGAAGCATTATTGGTACAACATACCAACAGTGTCAATTTTGTGAAAGATTGTGGGCTTGAATTTAGTTCTATGAACTTGAATTTTGCTATTTTATATGATGAAGTTATGTTTCCAACTTTTTCAAAGCACTAGTATTTCCGTCGAAACAATCATAATTTACACACACATATATACATATATGTACATATATATATATATATATATTTATACATATATTTAATTGGCTCAAGTACCTTAATATGGAAAATTATAGTATTTCCATCAGAAAATGGCCACCAGTAAATGACTCCCCACAATTCAATTGGTATGCATAACAACATCAGCGATAAACTATCTGAGGGAATCAATATCCCGCACAGACTTGTACAGTAAAAAATATACTATAATTTTGGTATATTTCATTTACTAAGCAGGGAGGGTTAAGTATGTATGTACAATTCTATTTTTCATATTTGCTGGGATGATCCTGATTCCATTTTGCAACTCTTTCATGCAGAAGAAAATTTGAAATGTTTTGGCCTAGCATATTCAAGTGTAGTTACATCCATTCCATGTATGCATTTTCTTGTATTTGAATTTTCAATGGGCCTAAAGGTAGAATTCACATGATAACTCTGCCATAGTTAAAATTTGAAACCTAACATCAGGGTCAGAAAGTAGCGTACTAGGAAAAGTATTCCTTAAATATTATCAAAAATTTTCATACATTAAATTTTATAAAAAAATGTTCAGTTGTCTAAAATCAGAAATGATTCTTTCACTAAAGAAAGTGAAATAACTTAAGGAATTTATTTCCCAGCCCTGTATTCCACTGCAGCATAATTATTTCACATAAGCAGACATGCCAACTTTCAAAAATGAAAAATCGGGAGGACATGCCAATTTCAAAAATGAAAAATCGGGAGATTTTTAGAAGTGTATCACGAAGTAATCACTTTTAATTACCACAATATTTGCATGGCACCTTAATCCCTTTATGACACTTTACCAATTTTTAATGAATGTCACACTTTATTAACATGTTAAGCTAAGTACACAATTTGAACAGTTCATCAAGAACGTAAGAAGGAAAAATCGGGAGTCTCCCGCTTAAATCGGGAGAGTTGGCATGTCTGCATAAGTCAATAGGTATGTACATACTTATCTTATAGAATTTAACAATCATCTCCTGTACATTTACATTTTATACCTTTAGGTTCATAATTTCAAGCCCATAAAATGTGCCTTTGAGTTTGGATTTCACTCAACTTGTATTTTTACTGTGGGGCAGTAGAGATACTTTGATATTACCATAAGAGGACATAATAGAGCAAATTAAAAGTTAAAAAAAAAACATTTTACATGGTAAACTGCTTTGAAAATTGAAATTTTGTAGACATTATTGGCAAATAGCCAAATGTTGCAAAAATTAATAGGATTCCACTCATAATTCTCTTTATATACAATTGAAATCAAAATAAATTATGTGACTTCTTTTTATAAGTTTCTTTCAGTCTCTTTTAAGTGATTGTATATTTCACCTGTACTAACATTAATCCTTTTGCTGCGGTTCACTATCTGTGATCCTAATTTTCACGTGGCAAAAATTTTTCAGTTAAAAAAATTATATTTTTCTACATTATCTCCCTTGACTTAAACACATTTGGTCCAGCATTTCTCCAACACCAAAATTACTTCCCAGAAGTGAGATTCGGGAAGGCTGTGAAAATATCCACCTATGGACCTTTCATCTCCTTCATTGGATGCTGAGCACCTCCCAGAAACGATTTTTTTGGAAACAGATGGAAGTCTGTGGGTGCTAAATCATGAGAACTGATAGGATGGCCGAGCAAATCGTACCCCAAATCCCGTTGTTTTCCCATCGCCAACGCATCTTTGTGAGCAGGTTATCCTGGTGAAAGATGACTTTTTTCATCTTCAACCCAGGCCTTTTCTCGTGAATGTTGGCCTCCAGCTGGTCAAGAAGGTTGGAGAAATATTTGTCTGTAATTTTTCTGCCTTTTTCAAGGTGATCAATTAACAGGATCCCAAAACACACGCCATGACCTTTCGGGCAGATGCTATCGACTTTGCTTTCTTTGGCTTAGAACCACCTGCTTCCACCCACTGCTTCGTCTGTGGTTCCGTTTCTGGAGAATAGTGGGTGGACCCATGTCTCATCCATGGTGACAAATCACAAAATCGGGCTGTGCCCTCTTGAATCCGCACAAACATTACTGCGAAAATGTTTTGCGCATTTGATTTTGATCGGGTTTCAGCAAATGCGGCACCCACCTTGCGCAGAGCTTTTGGATCCCTGTTCTTTGTGCAAAATGTTTACTCTATAAATACACTGTTTACTCGAAAAACACTACAAAGTTTTATGCTCCTTATCAGACTTTTTGAGAAAATGGAAAACTTCAGAAAAAAATGAAAAAAAGGTCTTCAATATTATACAATCAATGTATTGTTTTTTCCAATATCATCTGAATGATCTTTAATTTTACAAAAAGGGTGTTGGAAACTTAATAAAAAATACCTTTATCTTAGATATATCTTATCCTCTCCTCTTCCTCAACTGGGTTAAAATGTTGAAAAAGTGGAAGCTCTTGAAAGTTCTGATGGCCCACAGAACTTTGGGGCAATGACTTCCCAGGTAAGAATCAATCCAGTTAGGCTGAAAGGTAGGAGCCAGATGAAAGGTGGTTCACTGAGCATGTTTCTCAGTGAGATGGCTATAAAGACATCTGACACCAGTGGGGTAAATATTTCAATGACTGTATCAAGTTAAAAATGCTATTGAGAAGCAATGAAAAACCACTTGTCACTAGCCCATGATACAAATACCAATGGTAACAAATGAATAAATATTCCAAAAAATAGGGCTGGGTGTCATGTTTCACAATTGGGAATGCAAGGCTTCCACGGTCGTTATCAGAAAGTCCTGGCTGCAGTGGAAAAGAAGATGCAGAAGAGGGTGTTTAATGTCGAAATTGGGACATGGCAATTAGGGAAATGTTAAGGATAGATAAATTTGAAATGCTAGTTGGAAAAATGAATATGATATGTTCATTTTAGGCAATCTGGATAACTAGGGAGATTTGCACCCCAATCTAAAGCAGCAATCCTAAATAAATATCCGTTAGTATTTTTATATCCCTTTCATATAGCTGAATTCTGCAAATAGTGTTTTAACATCTTATTCATTATGTTCAGCAAAATGGGCTCTTAAGAAGTAAAGTATCAGAAATAATTTTATCATTCTTTTATATTTAACCCCTTATTAATGTAGATATTGTATGACAACACTAACTCATTAGTTTACAAAATCAGAAGGTTGAAATTTTACCTCATACTTTGCTTAGTTATTAATTTTGTTAAATTTTTACCACACCACCACAAATAATTATGTAGAGATGTTACGTAATAAAATCTAAGTAACTTTCAATTGCTCATTTTTAGAGTGCAATGCTTAATCAGCTAAAAATCAGGTTCAACAATTAATAGAAAGACTGGGTACCTTAGAAAACAAATTTTTCACATTGGGAAGTGCTTGCAGATTAGATAGTGAAAATCAACCCAACTGGCTTTATAATTACTGAACCTCAGGTGATCGAAAGAAATTTAAAAACTAGACAACATTTGAAAACTGGATCAAAATTGAGAAACCAATTGCCATTTTATAAATTTTATTGATACAGGAGTTTATCACAATTTCTTATTAGAAAATTCATGGGAATCAAACAGGCACTGTCTCATATTCAGAATTATAAGACTGAACTGAAACGATTGAAACATCAATGTCGTCTCAAAACTGAGGCGCCAATTAATCCCATTGCACAGAAATTATACAAGTGTTGTAGAACAGCATTTGAACATCAAAGTAATTTTGCCAAGAAAGAAAATTCACAAATTTAACCATTTTTTTCAGCTGCTGCAAGCTGATGTTGCACCTGCCTAACCACATTTGATGTGGGATTTTATTTTTTTTTCTGTCGTTCCAGCCTACTTTCACTGAACAAAACTTCTTGACATGTAAAGGACTATAACACCATGATGGGGACAACTGGTAGATAATAATAATACAGGTACTATTGGCTGACTTGCTAAGACAACACAAACAGAAATTAGGGAAGCCACTAAAAGATTTCTTTAAAACTGCACTTGCCCTGAAAAATGTCTGAATAGTTTTACCAATTTCCTCAATGTCTTTTTCACAATAAAAAAAATTAGCCTTAAAGAAAAGTCACTTCATGTAAGTCAGTTAAGATTAGTTCTGGAAATCAACAGCAGGAGATTGCGGTGCTTGTAGATTAAAAGTTCAAACTCCTGGTAATTTGGCAAACAAAAATTAAGATACTTTGTATAATATTCATTGGGAGAACAGATGATATTAACACACACACAATACACTGCGAACAATTCATCTATACGCTCCCTCCTCTTTTTCACTTAATTTGAAACACACACAAACATCCACACACACACAAACCATTTAGACAATGCGCAATCTGCTGCATAATGAAATGTATAGTTATATAGATACTAATCCAAAAAAATAAAACGAAATGTTTATGATAATCCACCAGTGATATCTATGGATGAATTTCTTCCTTCACAAAACCTCACCAGTCATGCTACTGCCATCAACGCTCAATAACAGGATAATAATTTCCATTCTCATCAAAGCTATTACTCATAGTGAAGTGGCTTCCTTCACTCACTCAAGGTGACCACATGAAAACATTATACAAGCAGAGCAAAAAAACTGAGACATTACAACTCGGTTAAAAAAACCTATTCACAGGTTTAGAAATAACAAAATATAGGAAATATAATAAAATGCAGGGAATGCAATCATTTATAACAATTGAGTTCTCCGAGGTAAAAATACAAGTGGGATAATGAGAAAGGGGGCAGGGGGAAATATTACACTCAATTGATCCTGAATTGGCCCTAATGAAGCAGAGGTCAAGTTACAAGGCCACCACAAAACCACAAAAAGCCCTGGTTAAGGGCCCATCTCACTCTAATCAACAATCTCCATACAAAATATTACTCTCTACCTTACACATTCAGGTTTTCACACTTTGGTCCTCCAAGGTTTCTTCGAGGGATTAGTCTCAATATGCCATACACTCCCACGAATGAAAGCACTTTTCTTTAATGGAGCCTAACATACTACCCCAGCTCCTCCTTTCATTCTCACTAGGTTTCGTTGAAATTTCCTAGTTACATGCACTCCAATACACTGAAATTATATCCTTTTCCTTAAACCCTCCACTCACACATGCACACACACAATGGCAGCACTAGTTCAATCATACATAAACACACAAACAATTGTCCTAAATCTTCCCCTGCAAGTCTGGGAAGCATTAACTAGGAAAGGTGGAAGGAGTGCTGTCCTTCTCGAGCTGCCAAATTTAGTTTGACACGCATCACTTCAAGGGATGAATAGTCTGGTAATTTCAAATAGTTCACACATGTCATGACCGATGGCAAAAAGTCATCGGGATTCATATTAGTTTCCAAAGTCTTTCGAACCACTGTCAGTGGAGGAGAGAGGCTCTTGAACCCTAGAAAATTAAATATGCAGTTAGTACATGGCAGAGGTATAACTTTGCTATATCTATGAGGCTATTCAAGGCAATACATGATATTGCCTGGTTCATTATTATTATTGGTAATATACCATTTAACATATGTTTTAGAAGGACACCAATTGACCATAGTTACATATATACCACTTATTCAATGGTATACCATATTTAGTCAATGCAACAATTTCAGAGTGTAAAAATCATCCACCTTGACCGGGCGATTGATTTTTACACTCTGAAATTGTAGCATTGAAATGTATGTTAGCAGATGACTTCGTTAAAAAGTTACTGTTGCGGCATCTCCTGCAGTTTCTTGAAATTTATATTTAGTCAAATTTAGGCAATAATAACATTTCATAAATGTAGGCAATACTCTAAAGAGACATGGGATGGACCACTCCTAAAGCTGCGACTAGTCATTGTGTGTTGGTAAGTTATTATACACACTATGAACTTACAATTTGAATTTCAGAATTATTTAAATAAATGGTTGTTACTTCAAAGACCTTGAACAGTAGCAGTGAAATAAATATATGAATTTCTAAATAACACCCTGAGAAGTGCAAACAGGTGACAAGAAGTTTAAAATATTTCTTAAACAATGTTCCATGAATAAACCATCTCTTGTCAAATACTATATTTTTTGGAAGAAAATCAAAATTTTAACAAGCAATATATTTGTAATACCTATCCAGTGATCACTCGATACACTGACTAACGACTATAACAATGAGCAAAATTTTTCCCTAACAGACAATCACCGGAGACCAAACCAATGAGTTAAACTTTCAGATTAAAAGTAGAAAGGATAGAATAAAAACAGGTCACTAAGCATATTCCCTTCATGAAACTGTTATATGAACAGCTAAATTACAATAATTGAAAACAATACTGATTGCATTGATGGCACTTGTATTCTATATGGATACCTTGAATCGATTTTACTTCATTTTAGCATTTAGATTAGCAAATGAAAAGTACTCGATTACATATAAAATGAGAGGAGACTATCCTCTGATTAATCATATTACGCTATTAGCAGATCAAATGTGTGCCATTGAGAAGAACAGTGAATGACAATAGAATCTTTATGGTGATTGAAAATAATTAAGTTTTCTAAACTGCCACAACATACAAGCAAGATAATGAGAAATAGCAAATTAAAGGCAAATTTCTTCTCGCAACTCTCTAGAGACTAAAATCACAGTCTTAAAAAGCCAAATCAAATGAAACCACTCCTTGTCATTTTCAGCTATCCAAAAAACTACCAGATTCAATTTCATAACCACATATCTATTTGGCTAGCCATATATTTGGATAACATCCCTGAACATTCAAAATTTAACAATATATTTCAATTTACAACAGCAACATTACTGATATACTCTGGACACGGAAACACACGAATTTTAATAATTGGGGCAACTTACCACCAACAGGGAGCCTAGGAGATCCAGTAACAAACTGCACAAAAAGTCTTTGTTCATCACGATCATATTGACTGAGAATTTCAAAAAGGAAGCGAATTGCACGACTATCTGGAGTGTATCCATGGTCAGGCCGACAGCATTCCATTAATGTTTTGACATCCCAACCAGATGAGGATGACAGATTGTTGGAGAAAGAACCTCCAGGACCAGCCAATGGAGATGGTAAAAGCGATGATGAACCACAGAAGACTGCTTCTAACTCCTCGGGGTAAAACATTTGCAGTTGGGAGAGAGGGAACACAGCCTCAAATCCTTCACGCAGAGCCTCCATTTGACGTGACACTCCTTCCACCAAAAACCAGTGAGAAACCAACTGAAAAATCATAAACAGTAACTAATCAAATGAAAGAACCTAACTCAGAATTAATTATTAAATAGTGCAAATATTTAGAAAGGAAAAACTTTTCCATCATTAAAGCTTACAGGTAAAGCCTGAATAATAATGGTTTATCAGTTGCTTCATTTCTTGAGGAACCAACCAAAATCAAAGAAACAAAATTCTTCTGAACCACCATATCTGTAAATGAGCTAAAGAGTTTATTCCATAACTACCATGGGCCGAATCATTACTGATAGACACACAATTTTGGCTCAAAACTAAAATTAAATCATAATTTCAATGACACAATGAATTTATTCCATGAAGTCACACTCCTGGTGTTCACAAAGGGGGAATTATTTTATTCTCTTATGAAAGATTAACATCAGTTTCATCTAACAACAATGCCAATTCAGCCAATAAGGCTATGTCAGAAATAGATGAGTGATTATTCAAATCAAATATGATGGCCTGTGATCCCACAGGGAAACAATACTCATTATGGCTTTATTCTTTGAACTATTAAAAACTTCTAGTTGTACATGATTTTGAGTGTTTTATATGTGAGACTTTATTTAGCACTCATTAGCAAACTCACAGCCATACTAGTTTGAGTGCACAAAAGAACTGAATATGAGGTTGAAATCTTCCATCCTGCATTCGTATTTGTTGAGAAACGCTGACACTGAACACTAATCCTTTTATAGTATTTCAAATTATAATTCCATGTTTTAGCATACAGTATAAGTACTTTTATTCTACTTAAATCTTCCTGCCCTGCTGTATAGCTGAATGCAGCCCCATTTTGCTTCCAACAATGAGATGCAAAGAATGGTGACCTGTTTTGGATCCCTTGGAATTCATTATGTTGAGGATTTACTATATTATATTAAAAAACTGTAATGACAAAAACCTATTTTTGTAAGTGGTATACAGTGTACAGACATGCCAACTTTCAAAAATGAAAAATCGGGAGATTTTTAGAAGTATATCACGAAGTAATCACTTTTAATTACCACAATATTTGCATGGCACCTTAATCCCTTTATGACACTTTGCCAATTTTTAATGAATGTCACACTTTATTAACATGTTAAGCTAAGTACACAATTTGAACAGTTCATCAAGAACGTAAGAAGGAAAAATCGGGAGTCTCCCGCTTAAATCGGGAGAGTTGGCATGTCTGAGAGTATAATTAGGTAACTGGTAAGGAAAGATAATAATCCTGAAATAATTCACATAGATTTGCAAATTGTTAAAAAATAAACTATTAGGTGAGCAATTGTGCTAAGCTTAATTCTAATTAAATTTTTAGAGTACTTTCACTGGAATGGAATTATGTTTATTTTTTATTACTAGCTCAGTAGACAACCTAAATAAATATTCATTGTGATTCCTCATAAAGCCATACAATGTGTAATAATAATTGCAGAGAAATTATTTAATGCCACATTATGCCTTGGGGTTTGGATTAGTTTTTAAGATAATGAAAAACATTGAGAGCCTCTCATTCAATTCTAGATTGAAGAATGAAACAAGACTCACCTTAATGTACTGATCCAGATTCTGTATGGTAACAGGAATATCCCTTCCTCCACGCCTGAGATCAACTGATGAGTACCCTGGGAGAGTGAAATCCAGACATAGGTCTGTTACAGGGCAACCATCTAGGGATAGCCTTTCAATGGCCTCTCTTCGCTGATTTGGAGTCAATAAAGCATCAGCTTCAATTGCTTCCTTTTTCACAATAATATCTTGCAGACGAACCAGTGACCGGTGAACATCAGGTCGCACATAACACAGATCACCCAAGCCTAGGGAGCCCTCTTGTCCTAGCAGCCATCGATAAAATGCTATGCTAAATGGAAGGTCCAACTAGAATAATGAAAGAATGAAATACAATTAATGCACTACAATCGCTCCTACTCCAAATGCAATGAGGGAATTTCTACGAAGAATATCTGCAGAACATAGAAAATGTCTTCACACCCAGAAGACCTGAGTTCAAATCCCCAGAGGCAGCACATATTTTTCAGTGGTATCCCTATTCCTACTTGGGTGCTTTGTGGAGGGCACTTAGAGTGTGTACACCATCCATCGGATGGCATGTTAAGCTGCGGCACCTGTTGGAGCATTTCGTTAAGAGTAGGCTAATGCTGATGCCAGGTTACCCCCCCCGCCCCTCATCCTTTCCTGTCCATCTGTAATAGCACAAATGACCTCAGCTGTCAGTTGCCTCCCATAAAAACTACTACTAGTAATTACAATACTATGTCACAAATCTAATGCTATGGCGTTGACATAGACATTGTGACTAGCAGTTATTTCTCCAATTGTCCTTGGGCCACAATAGCCATGAAAAGCTATTGCAATGGCAGAATGTAATTCTCAGCTGTTTCAAACTCGATTACTTCTTAGTATGACTTTGTATTCCAGACTACACAAATATTTCTTCTACTCATACATGCACCTGCAGAGTGATCCGATTCCCTCAGGACCAAACCAGATTCAGCCCCATTGACTTTAAGCTAGTTTACACTGGTTGAGATACTTTGCCATTATGACTGCAGTGGATAATTTATGCCACAAAGGAGTCCCTTGTGAACTTCTTTTTTTCTCACTCCAGCCCATACCAAGAGTTGGAGAAAGGATACTAAATTATATTATATGAATTTACTGTTAAACGAAAGGTCACTTACATCCACTCCTTTGATAAAATGACAGATGAATTAATGGACAATTCTAAACACTGGTATGGTTTCAGATATAAGCTTATCATGATCTCTTAGATTGTAATAACAGTTAATGAGTCAACTTTGCATTTAATAAATGCATTTATTCTGCTGTTAACCTGATTAAACTTTTCTTGCTCATTCTAAGTAAATTATAGTTTTACATTTTCTTTTTATTCGTTTCTTAAATTTTCTTTCAACAAACCTTATATATAACTTATTTTTTCAGCATAGAATGCATTATCATATTTTAAATTAATTTACATGCAAAAAGTTGTTTCACTACATGAGTGTTTTGCTTTACGAGAGAGATCGCAGAATAGATTACGCTTGTATTGAGTTTCCACTGTATTTACAAAATTACTGAGATCAAACAAAGTTCATTAAATTTGAGGCAAAGGATAATTTTAATGCAATTCCATTTTTTATTTTCCTAATTTTTGCATTGACTCATGGAGATCCATACAAAAATATCATAAGGGCTCAAGTTAACCATGTTGCAAGATAACAAATTGGATATCTCATTAATTTCAAGGAAAAAACATATTTACCATGCGTGAATCCATCACTGCCTTAGCCATGAACTTGCCCAGGAAACGGAACTTGCTCTTGATTCTTGTGACTTGAGCAACTTTTGCATTTCGAGGTAAGGGGGCTGGAAATAGACCTGTGGGTGACTGGATGTAAGTGGTCCCTGATGATGAACCTAAAGACACACCTCCAAGGAGAATACGCTCACCTAACCAAAGGTCTAGATCTGCTCTTTGTATCTCTTTGGATACAAGAGCATAAAATTCTAAGGTAGGGCCCAAACCTGTTCCAACCTGTAAAGGAAACAAACAGTATTAGAAACCTTGAAATTTTCCATCAATTGATGCAGAAAATAATAAAAGCTCAGAAAAAGTCTCAGAGCCCAGATGACAGCATATTGTCAATGGAACTGAATTACAGGGCTGCCACTCACCCAAAATCTAAGAGGATCTGACCTGAACTAATTTCTAAACCCTTTTACGAGAAGGAAAAAATTGAAACTTAAGGAGACAAGTGATCATGAAATGGATATTTTCTATTTGAAATGGTTTGGTGACATTTGCATATTAAGCAGTGGAATACCAAGAATATTGAGCTGTATGTGATCCCAATTGGCCCTTTGAGACATTTTTTTAAACTTAATATCAATTGGCAGTTTTCATGGTCAACAGCCAACGCTTAAAATACTAAAAATTCAACCTTTCCAACCTCAAAGAGGCTATCCATTCAGCCAAAAAGATCCCATCCATACTTTCTTCCTCCAAAGCCTAGCAAGGGCAATTTCTAGAAATATTTAGCATTGCAATTATGAGTTCTCATTCAACTACATAATCCAATTTCCAAAAGTAATAGGAAAAAGTAAATTTAAATGCTAACACACATGAGGCAGTTGGTAAAATCAGTGTGGTTCTGGCAAAAATCCCCCTTCCACTTTGTGGAAAGGTGCCAAACATGTATTTGTATGAGTAATATAATGATTCACAAAAAAGATAAAAAACTTTGTGACAGGGATAGAAATATAAGGTAATGGTGCTGCTGCTCACATTCCCAAGGCTATTTCATGTTGGCTATTGTATGTGCAAAAATATGTCTATTGTTTATGGGGTGATGCAGATTTATTTAATGACAAATGAAAAAAATATTCAATGCCTTAATTATGTATGAATGCAAACTTAGCAATACAGCTCAATGGTGCAATATCTAGATGAGAGATTTTTTATTAGCTTTAAGAATCTATTTTACTTTGAAGAATTTAAAATTTCATGAGTAATGGATTAGATAATGACTCTGAAGTTATATAATAATGAATCACTAATTCAATGATTTTGAATTCATGATTTTTCAGTTTTAAGGTAAAAAAATGACACAGTTATTAGATTTTTATGGTTATCAGCTGGTATTCATTGTCATTCCAATAAATAATTCAAACTTAGGCAAATTTTGGAGTTCAAATGACTTGATCAATGAGAAAGAAACATTATGCAATTGAAGTGAACATCTATTTGTGTTTATGAGTATAATAATTTATAAAACACTGCCACGAAAATCTGTTCTTATGATTCTCAATTCATCAGAAATCTGAAGCAAAGAGAGCTCAGTTTTACTAAGGTGTCTGATTAGGCAAGGCTAATTTTTCTTGAACTATGGCACCAGAAAAGACAAAAGAAAAAGTTATTTCAACTATTTACTTTTTTGGGCATTAAAGTTGAGTTTTTTTAAAGCTTTATGTGCTGTTTTCTCGACATTTACCACTTAGCATATATAAATGTAAAAAAAGGGAGTATATAAGTAAAAATAAAAATAATATAATAGCATATAATCTCAGCTTTACAATGATAGTACCGTAGCTTTCCTTCCCCACACCCCATTGCAACATATTAATTACCTTTATGTGAATATTAACATTAGTTCTCAAGCCTTCAAATACTAAAATTAGTTTTATTTAATGGCATTCATGCTTAAATTGCCACTAATTTTGGACAGTTTTCTTTTGAGCAGGAAATAATGAATATGAACAGTATTTAATTATGAGACTTACCTCATTTTCATATTGCACTTCTAACAAAGCTCGGGATGAGGCGAGATCAGCAATAACTTGCTCTGCCTGCCTCAGAATGTCATCTCTTGAAACTGTCCTTTTTCGTCTATCTAGACGAGGGGTGACTCTCTCAGCACTATCTGAACCACTAAGCTCGGGAGTAGAATCCAATAATCTCTGCAAAGCTCTATCTCGATCAAATGAGGTCGCGTAAAATAGTAATTGCCTCGTTTCAAATGGAAACAGGAATGGGCTGAAATAAAAACAGTTAAGGTCACAAAAAATTTATAAGATATTTATAAGAATCGTGCTAGAACACTTTGTTTTAGATAATGATTTACTATTAATAAATCTGTTATGTGCAATCAAGAATATTTTTAGTTAATTAAATTTGGATAATTTGATGAAGTAGTAGTAGTATTTCTACTCATTTTCTTCCTGATTGACTTATATTCATACAATAAAATTGGAACTAACAAAGAATGATTCCCAGACAATCAATGGACTCAACAAAGACATGGGATGAAAGATCAAAATTCATTAGCCCCATATTATTCCAAGTGCCTATTTTCAACTGTTTACCAGTTTCTTATTTTTATGAAAATTTTGATTTAATTTTTAATTTTTTCCCTTGAAATATACTTTTCACATCTTCAGTCCTCTTCCACAGTCAGGTTAATGAACTGACTGAAAAAAAAATCGTTTTTACCTGGAAAGCAAGGGCGAAGCAAATCTAACAATCTACCAATCTAAAACAAAGTGTTCTAACATGATTCAGTAGTACAACAATAACGCCTTGTAATTGAGTTGCTGTAACTAGCAATATTTTACATACCAAGCTGACGCTATCTGCTGTAGCCATGATGGAAGGTTTCCTGTCATAATAACCAATGGATCTTGCAGTTGACGACTTGCTTTTGCTGCAACTTTGCTGTTAACAAACTCCTTGAGGAATGTAGAAACATGCAATTTAAAGACTTGGTCTAAAAACACAGTTATTCACATAAAAGTTGCAGAGCTAATTACTATTGAATTACATTTATGATTTAATAATAAATACAAAAATATAAATATATATATTTAATAGGTTAAAGATGATGTGCATAAAGAAGTTACTGACCTGTTGGTTCAGGACAGGAGCATAATGGACGGCTGAGGGGTACAGAGACCCCCAGTGGCGGTTGAGTGCATGAAGCACTCTTAGCAAGCACAGCACTTCAAGAGAAGCATCCTGGATGGAAACACTGTCTGGAAGTCGAGAGCTGAGGAAATTCTTTAATGGAGAATGCAAAGCAGGGACAACACCTTCTGCACAAAAGAAAAGTTGTAATGTCAACAATATATTACTCTTTCAAAACACTTCTTTTCTTTAAATTAGCAATGCTGATGTTAAACTTTAAAAAAAATTACTGCCCCCCCCATTTACTTTTTCAAAGAAAGAAAAGTCTATCACTTTTTAGTTTAATGGCTCACTGTCATGTGCATGGTTGGAACAGAAACATGATAAAACTATTCATTTATGGCATGAAAAATATCCAGAAAATTACAGTGTGTTCCTATGACCTCTCTATAACTAATAACTGAGACCATGTTTTTAGAAATTCATCCAAATATTTTTTGATAAATACTCCATGTCACTAACACATTAATAAACAAAAAGGATTTTCATTTTCCAATATTCATTTGAAAGACTATTTTCCCCCTGCCATAATAACTATACTAACCATTCCAAAGGTCATCTCCTTTCCTGCGTGGGCTGTTCTTACTGCTAGTTCCCTTCCCCTTGCGACTACTTGAGCTGGAACCGCCTGGCTTGTTACTTGAGGTTGCTTCATCTTCTGGAACAGGTCTAAAAATAAAAATGCATTTCAGTTGCTAGGTATCAAGTAAAATTGGTTTTAAAATAAATATTTTTAATTTTCCTTAACTTATTTTTTTGTGTGGCTGGAATATAATATTCTAACTATGATTGAATAAAATCATGTTTATTTCACATTTCAAAGGCTACTTTAAAAGAAATTATTAGAATCACGTGTTACTATGCTGACATTCCATCTAGACAGCAAAACAATTGTATAGAACATTTAACAACTAAGAAATCACTCCCTTAGCCTTACTGACAATATGCTGAAAGCACACAAGAGAAAAAATACATACCTATAGTAGATTGTATGAGTTTGGACCCAAATTCCAGCATTTCCTAAGGGAGCTTCACTGTCAGTGTCCGTCTCCGATTGATCATTTCCTATTGGACTGAACTGTCTCACAGCTTGATACACAGTCATATTGTATGGCAATACTTGCTCTCCCATTAAAAACTGCAACTTATGCCTTGCAGCCCCTTGACTGATGACAACAGCAGCCTGTAAAAGGGAGAGCATTGTCAAAATTCAGAAATCACCAAAAAGGCATAATTTTCACCCTAAATATTTTCATCATTGAGCATTTTCATTTTTTTGTTAATTGAAAATTATTCTAGAGCGGCAAGTTTTGGTCTTTTACAATTATTGTAAATTTGAAATAACAAGTTTGAAAACCATAAACTGTCACTACCTAGGTGTAAGAAAACCTGCCTAGGTTTTATGCAAATTGAACCCATGCCCCTTGAAAAAGCAGGTGAGATTGTAGCCCTTCTGTCACCATGGTCAGTAAATATTACCATAGATAATGAAAATTTTGATGGCATTTGAATTGATGTGCCATAGAATCTTGAATGACAAGTATCTTGTAACAACAAGTATTATTCAAGATAGAATGTATTACCCTATTATTTAAATGCTAATGAAATTGGTAATACTTAGCAATAGGTATGATAAACAGGCCCAAAATAGACCTAAACTATTCAGATAGATATATTGCATCTAGAGCAGCCATTTAATATTATAAGTGATTCAAAATCCTAATAACTAATCATAAAATTCATCCACATTTTATGGCTAAGCACAAATTCATCATTTGATTAAAATTCTGAACATCTACAGAATCTGCTCTCGCTGGTTATTTAGATAATCCAGTGGATATGCATGCTGCTTATCCTCCTGCTTATTATCAGTAGGATTAACAGCATAAGTGGGCCTCTAATTAAATATTAAGGTGCATAAAATGGCAAGAGATTAAATATGGACATTTAAAATGTCCTGAGAAAACTAGCTTCACTTAAATAGAGGAAATATATATGCAGAAAGAGGCTGTCAAGAGATGGATCTCAACCATGAGAGAATATTTTAAGAAGTACCATTCATGTAACTGCTGTAGGATGTGAAACATCCTGCTCTGACACATTCATTGCATAATGTGCACCAAAAGTTGGTGGAATGTGGAAGGTTTCTGAAACATTCAGGACAATATTTTATTATCCACTTCTGGATGTACATTTACCTTTTCTGACCAAATAAGAGATTGGTACATAAATAAATCATTTTATCAACCAGGTCCAATATGTAATTAATTACCTCTGGCCAATGACTTACTTATGACTCCTGGTGTCAAATTACTTTAGGTGACAAAATCAACCTCAAAATTATTGATACTATTGCACTATGGCAATTCTTGCAATCAATTATCCAGTCTTGAACACATTTTATCAACTATATTGAGTAATTTCTTATGGATTTTTACATCAAGATTCTAAATGTAAGGAGTTGAAAAAAATCAGGGGGGATGGTAGTTCAAACACTCCATTTACTGTTAGTACTGAACTATAGTCTGTTCCCACAATTACATGAAAACACTTACAGTCTTTGCATACATTTATAACACATCAGATGTAACTGAAGGCACATGTCACTGAAAGTACTTTTATCACTAATTATTAAATGATTTCTTACCCTAACAATGGAGCTCATTTTAGATGTCTCAAAAGATTTGAAAAAATTACATTTTAAGAGTAATGCACAGTTGTTAAAAACTCACCAAAGTATCATCAATGTCCTCCTCGCTGTTTTCATCATCAGAATCACCTGAGTCTTTGTCTCTCAGACGGCCATAACCACGGACAACCAAATATCGTTCTATAGCCTGCACCAAGGCTAACGGATCGATTTTAACTGTGCCTCCTTTCCATTGTTTCAGAATTGAACAGTCTGGATGGCGCTGAAGATTGCACTATCAACAAAAATATATCGTTAAAATGAAAACATTTAGCATTCATAAAAAAATAACATGCTCACCTATCAGACCATGGTTAGAATAACACCATTATTAATTTTACCAGCACTATGAAAACTTCTCTAACTTATAAGAATTCCTCTTCTGTCACTGCCCAAAAAATTAAAATACTGATTATATTAAGCATAAAAGAAAAAATATTAAGAGAAGAGGATTTTTGTGCATTCAATATCCTAATCACTGAAAAGATGGGGTGATGATGGTCCTTCCCCTTTCCACCCATTGTTGATTTATTAATAGCTAAAATAAAAGTTTCTGGTGTAACTTGGTGACAAATCTTCACATTGAGGTTTTTATAAATCAAACCACTTTGCTTTTCCACATAAACTTTTTATTCTCACGACCCAGGTTTTGTTATAGCATAACATCATCAGGTAATAATACAAGTCAAGCACAGTATATATACTCTGGGCGGAGGGGAAGAGGAGGTAGGAAAGAAAGGATTGGTTGACCTGATGATGTTATACTATAACGAAACCTGGGTCGTGAGAATAAAAAGTTTATGTGGAAAAGCAAAGTGGTTTGATTTATAAAAATGTCAATTATTAATAGCTATTAACACAATTGCCTTATACTGTACATAAAAATATAAGAAAAAATTAAACATCAAAGTATGAAGATCCCAAAATTGTTAGCTCCCACCCTCAATGAAAATTATAATAATAATAATATTTACACTCCAAAGACCATACATACTAAAACATAAGCATAAGATTCATCTTACATTATGGTTGTTCAACAAATATCAGACAGCACACAGGTTTCACAGCCCTGTTTTATGTTACAAAGGATTGAAAGCATATAATTTGCGCAGTACTATTCACAAAATGCAAAAAAAAATATTACAATGTTCACAAGCATCAACAAGTTATGTTTTTTATCACAAAAGTCCATCTATGGAATAATAACACTTCACAAGTAAAAAGTTTTGTACCTATGGTGAATGAACACATAAGGAGATATTAGTTCTACGGTGAATGATACAAAAACACACTTTTCACTTTAATTTTTTTAATGGATATCATTGTATGATCGAAATTAATGAAAATTGTTTTATTAATGGCCAGCAAGGAGTGCAAAATAGCACTTTTTGATTTTTCATAACTAAAAAGATTTTACTATGAAACGTGCTCACTTTTGGGCCCAGAAAAAAATAATGTAAGCGACTCTTAAATAGAAATTTTAGTAGCAAATCATTTTCACTACCTCAATTGACACAGTATAGTAGAAAAATCCTATTAGGTATGAAAATGTGTTTAAGCTTGTTGATTAAAGGAGTAAAATGAATATATAAGCATTTCATTCTGATGAGCATTACTTCTAGAAATGTAACTGTGACAATAGTATTGATTTGGCTATGATACAGAAATAATTTAATATTGACCTAGGACCCTGAGCGGTTAACGACCTCTGTTTTGACACAGTTGTTTTTGTTCGCTCTCAGCACATCAGTTACACATCTCATCAATAAGACATTGAATTAGATTTGAGAGAGAAATTTAGAAACTTTTCTCTAACTATAAGAATGAGGTCACCTGCGAATAGTACAGACTTAATATTACATGAGGAATTTAGTCAAGGCAAATCATTAAAATGTGTTAAGAATTAAATTGAACCCAAGATTAATTGTTGAGGTATACCAGTTGATGCCGAGCTGGAATTCAACATATGATTCTCAAAATCAATTCTCTGGGACCTAATTAATAAGATGGGAGTTTATCCAGTTTAGGGAAATTCCTTGAAGAAGATATTTTTGACACTGCTCTAGTAGCAGAAGATGCTATACCATGCCAAAAGCTTTTGTAAGATCTGCAAACCAAAGTAGAACCTTCCAATTGCTGTCTAAAGATTCAAATAGAAAATTCATGGCAATGATGAAAGTAATTTTAGTTAATCTACCTTAGGGAAAGCCCATTCAGAATTTAATAAAATTATAAATTTTTCTAAGTAAGCAAATGACCCATTTAAAACCAATGCAAATTATTTTGAGAGCTGTGACAAGAGTTGGATGTCTATAATTTTCTTAAGCTTTTTTATAACCTTTCTTTATGAATGATGAAATAACTAGTCAGGCTTTTAGGGCTTCAGGAAACTCCATTGGTTAGACATTTATTAAGCATGAATAATAAGCCTGATGTTGAATCGCTGTAATCTAATAATAACTTTCATGAAATGCTACCCATACTCTATGTGGAACCTCTACTGGCCCTTGGTAGGCAAGAAAGAATATATTATATCACAAGGGTACTGCAACTGAGAGCAGGCATCATTGTATATTATTTATGAAATGTATACGAATTGTATATCATACGTTGATGAGAGAGGTTCTATACAGTCAAGTCTGTAAGTCACTGTCACCTGACTTCACTGGCTTTATGTCAGAAAATATCATTTATTTCATTGGAAAACATTTGAAAATTGTTAATAAGGTGGTTTTGTTCATTGCAGAATCTGGCTATGTTATGAAATTACCTCCTTGTAAGGTTGTCATTTTTGACATGCCATACTTTTTAGTTTTATTGGATGCTGCTGTCAACCTTTTATTATTTAAATATTTTTTAGCATCCTTGATTAAAGAAATTGAAATCCTTTTGGGTTGGGGAAAATCTGAAGAAACAAACTGACTTGTTCAGTTTGGACATAGAGCTTTCTTGTTTATTATAACAGAAAGTTTGGCGACATCAGGGGTTAGCCATGCTTTTTTATATGTTATACCAGCATTCTGCAACTGTAACTGCTGGTATTGCAATCTTGAACAAAAAGCAAAATTTAGTGCAAAATAGCCAAAACTGTCATCCATAGAATCGGCTAGAACTTCTTCCCTGTCTTCCTTAGCAAGCAAGACAGGAAGACTATCTTATTTAATCAATATTACACTGAGAAAAAGTTTCATTAGAAAAATAAATCACACATTCTAAAATTTTTCACCTAAAGAGTAATTTCTATACTTCTGCACTTTGGGAACAATGGATGCAAAGGGTTGTAAATGGTTGCCGTAAAATTGGAAATTTAAATTTGGATAACAGTACACTTGGCAAGTATAACATCACATGGTGAAATCTTTTAGTTGATGCTGGCCATTAATTGACCAATGATCACATAGTCAATCCCTCTCAACTGACTTGCTATGATCAAAGAAGAATAGTTACCTGAACCTATCATTGTAAATAATTTATGAAAAAATTCAACCATTGCCTACATTTTTTCACCAATTCACACCTAAAATTACAAAATAATTCTAACCAACCTTTAATTGGTGAGTGTTGAAAAATTTGAGAGCACTCGTGCCACCTCGAGGCCCTCCTGTGCCAGCTGGTAAATCATGCACTTTGACAGGGAATTGCTCCAGTTGTGACACACAACCGCTCAACTTGGAGACAAGTGCAGATAAAGTGGCTGGATTCCAATCCTCTGGATATCTCCTGATAATCTCACCATTACACTCACCTACTAAACCATTCTTGGAATCCATCTGCAAGACCATAGAATTTGGAAAAAATTAAAAATGATTTAAAATTATAGTAAAAAGCTCTTGGGGTTGAGATAGAGTTCCTAAATGCCTTCACAGTTGAATAAATGGGTATATCACAGATATAACGTAAATCAAAAGGTTTCCTGATCCAGCTGTGTAGAGATTTGATACCGTTACTAAAACCACAGAATTTTTAATGACCACAAACCATGGTTTATCCATAAACATGGATGAATAATCTATGGGCAAAGTGAGCAAATCTGTCATCACATTATTAGCAAAAATGTTTAGTCAATGAAGTAGATTTTAATACATCTTGCAAATGTGCTAAATTAAATTATAGTTATCCAAATAAGTCATAAGAAATGTCTACCAACTGTAATTAAATACAACACTAATTCCAATTCTAAATAAACCATTCCATAGTCTTCAGAATAGAAAAGAAATATTTTTTCAAATTTAAACCACTGGGAAATTTTTTCATTACAAATTATTACTGAAAACATCACTTTTTTTTATTTCTACAGTTGATTGAAGCATTAATTGGTTGAAAAGCAGTACCGCAAAAGGATTGAAATTAATAGTTAAAAGCCCAAAAATGCAGTACGCAATATTTCAGGAAACTACTGACAACAAGAGAAAACCATGAATTACTAGAATGCTAACAAAAAATAAGAATCTACTATTATTTCATATTTTATTATGATATTTCACAAATGTTTTCTTTATTTTGCTGAACTTAGAATTAAAAAAAATTAAAACGGGCAACTCACTGGACAACCAGAAAAGATATGAAGGAACATGCGAAGTTTATCATCACGACTGATGCTCTGGCTGGCAGGCACCAATGCAGCACCATGTGAAACTGTGGATGGATATGAGGTATTTCCATGTGGGATTTCATCAGTAATAAATCTCAATAGGGCACGGATAAGCCCACTGTGATTGACCTCAAATGGCGATATATCAGATTCTATCACAATGTCTCGAAGTTCTCTGAGGGCTTCCAATGCTTCTTCAGGCTGAAAAAATGAGAAATAAAAAAATAAGAACTAACCTTCAAAAGGATTTTATCCAAATTTTGTTCATATCGCACATTCTAATGAATTTAAAACATTATTTAGTAGTGTTTTCTCATTGGAAAAATTTTAATGCAATGAATGTTAAACATACCTACATATATAATACACATTCAAAGTAAGAAGCAGAAACTCTTCAAATAGAAATTCTTGAAATAAATAATAACACAAAACAAATTTCAAACAATTGATACCATTCAAGTTATTTCAGTTTAAAATTTATGAAAAAAATTCTTACTCCTGAAAGAAATTATGTACTTTCCTTAGCCTATTATTAACTGAACTAACATACCCTTTGATTAAGATGCTCAATGGCAAAGGTCAAACGTGAAAGAACATTCAGAGCAGGGTGAGGAGGACCTAAGCCCTCATTTGTACAGTGGGCCTCAACAAAACGAGCAGCTTGTTCACGAACCCAAGCTCTGGCTTTTTCTTTGTTGCCAGCAGTCAAATTCGGGCTGCTGGATGACTTAGACAGGGAAGAATCCTAAGAAAAAATAAATTAATATCAGGTAATTTCAAGAAAGATATAACCACTTACTCAAAAAAACAATATTGGACATTTCGATAAATGACTCATTGTAATTCTGAGACTCATTAGTCCAATGAGATAAAAACTAACACATTCAGGGGAGGAGGATAATAATTCACACAAAATATAACTTTAATGATGTACCATCATTTTTTTAATATTAAGACAGTTTATTGAAATTCTTGAGAGCTTGCTTCATCTGTGGCACTAAATGTTACCAGAGAAAAATCTTAAGAGCCCTGGAAAGCATTTGTGTTCTATACAAGGTTATGCATTTTCAAGAGATTTCAAATGGTAATAGAATGAATCTTTTTTCGAAGACATTTGAAATATGTAAGAGATTTCAATATTTAATCTTTCATTTCTCTAATCCAAATTACATCATTTGAACAAAGTGAGTTCTCATATTCAGTATATGCACCTCATATACTAAAAAGAATTTTGCTCAAAATAAGTCTGCAGAGTGATTGGATATACTATATACCCCTCCTTGGTAAAATGTTATTTGACCATGATGAACTTTAATATCACAAAGATCAATCATAATTTAAATAGGATTTAATTATAGAAAAGAGTAAATTCTTAAAATATTTGATCTCAATGAACAGAAATGTGACTGGGTTAATATTTTTAAACTGATTACAGTTTTCCTAATTGTAACAAAAAGAATAGGCTTATGTGATGTCCACCATTATGATACTACTACCCAATATTTAATACATGAAAATGACTAGCAAACAGGTCATTAACAAATGAGCTTTTAAAATTTCATGTTTATACAAATATTTTTCTCAATAAAACCTTTGAAATTCTTAAAAATACCTCCCATAGTGATATGTCTTGGTAGTTCTTACCTTATGATAAGGACGATCAGATATTCCAGAAGCAGATGATGGATTCAGGTTGCGACCCCATCGAGCTGGATTAAGACTGGCCAGGAAACTTGATGTCTTGGAAGTTGCCCCTGAAAAGCGTGATCTCCCACTGGTAGGAGTAGAGCGGCCTCCGGAGTCACGCCCTGAACCAGAACCTGCACCACTGTTACTACCAACACCCCCTCCACTGACTGATGTGGCTATGAGACAAAGAGGGATAGGCCATTTGATAACAGGGTTAAAGGAGTAAAATCACACAAACAGGCCAGACATTTTGAAACATGACTGGCAGAAAAAAGAGGGGCTTCACTCAAAGAACAAGAATGTTCAAAGATAAAACAAACTCCATTAAAGGCAACAATTATCATTTAAAATTATATTCCAAATTGCTTGAACTTGCTGAATGACTATTTTATAATACTGCTTCAATGCTCTTTGCAAACTAATTGTTCTTTCACTTGGAACATTTGATATGCCTACACATAGTTTGAATCTTTTAATCATGCTGATCAGCAAAAACTTTAAATGAAGTATTTACCTTTGGAAAAGAGATCTTGCATGACTGAAGAAGACAAAGTGTTGTCCTCTTGTCTTGTTTTTCTACTTGAAGACATAGCTCGTTTTGGAGTTCTCTTTCTTTTTAGTACATCGCTGAGTCTCCTACAACAAACAAAATGAAATATTAATTTAAAAAAACAATATCAGATGGCTGGTTAATTAATATTTATCATGAAAAAATTATCATTAATAATGAAGCAAATTATAATATTTTTTTCAATGTATGAAGTAATAAACAATAAAACTACATGATCAGACACCCAGTTCAGTTTCATATTGTAGACAGTAGAAGATAAAAATTAAAAGTTAAGAAAGTTTCACGATAGTAAACATAACAACATTTACATAAACATGCACATCTCCCAGAGTAAAATCTTGTGTTCTCCTAAAGAAAACCACCTATTAACAATATTTTAAAATTTGAATAAAAAATTTTCATATACAAACAATTGTGCATCATAGATTTTACTTTTCACTTGACTTATAACACACAAAAGATAAATAGTAATTGAATTTTTAGAGAAAGTTATATTTTCACACACGATGGGACATGGGGATTTGGATAATCTATACCATTTCAAAAAAGAATCAGAAAGAATTATGCGACTGAATAGACTACATTAAGTGCAAGTCAATATGTTTGTACTTTTGTGCATCTAAAATGTACATATGCACACAATCATATTAGATGATAATCACATTTTGTAAAAAATTATTACATTTATGTGAATTTGGTTTATTAACTCTCCAGTTTCAGTAAATATATTTAAACAATAGCTGAAAATCCATATCACTCATCATTCCTTCATTTTTGAGATACACAAATCACTCAAGCACATTACAATTTTGTTTTCCTAGCATGGACTTTCCCAGAATGTAGGTTAGTTTAAAAGTGATTGAACATGATGATTTCTCAATTTGTTAACTGTTCAACCTTAATTCTATTTTATCCTTCCCCAAAACTCATACTACAGTCACAGCATATTGTAACAAAGCCTGTAAGCTAGCCACTATAATCTATGTTTTTGCTGACTTCTATCATAAATTAATATATGAAGGAGAGAAAGATTTATATTACAGCATGAAATTTAATTTAACATGGTAATAAGTGCTATAAATTCTTGTTCAAACTGTAAAATCCCATTCTAATTTACACCAACTATTCACCAAACTAATAGAAATACTAATAAAAATGTTATTTTAAATAAAAACAATGCATTTAAATGAATTTAAACTAAGCTGAACACAATTAATAATGGGTGCCTGTGCTGTTCTTTAAAAATTTATCACTACAATTTGCATGCATAAAAACAACTCAAAGAATAAAAACAGCAACATTGTCGCTGGTTGAGTGAAACTTACAGTGAAACCTCTCTGTGACGGCCACCCACAGTTCCAACAGAAAGTGGCCACTTGGAGGGGTGACCGCAGATAAGGGGGTGGTCCCTACATGTGAGACAGTAGGTTCAGACAAAAACATGCATGCACTCGCAAAACAAATTACACAATCACATCAATAAAACATTTTATTCCACCACACCAAACAGCAATGGGAATCACTAGCATGGACTTTTTAAGTCTACACCAGGAGTGGGCATGGGAGCACCCCATCTACATGCTCACACCAAGGATTATTTTCCCAGTTGCCACCGTTAATCCCACTTGAAACACCCATTAAAGGACAAACCATTCTTCACAGTATATTCTTATCATTCACACCACCACCAATCACAATGCCTCTGTGGAAGACATTATTTTTAGAGAATTACTGAGAGTGAAGCTTACTACCCACTGCAAGATGTCCTGCAAGTGGCAATGGCATTAGGAGAGTGAAGTTTGGAGTGATGGCTTTGAATTGAACCTCAGTTTCAGAGGAGAATCAAATGCACGAGAATTGGAATGCATTCGAGGTACCTAATCTGTGGCAAAGTGAGGAAGACCTATTTATATGATTCTCAAAATGATGGTTATCACCTATTAATCCTAATTACTATTATATAAATTCTGATTCAAGCATATGCTAAATGTTTATGCTGTTTATCTAATCTTATAAATTGGTAAAGGAAAGCAAAGAAGTATGGAATGCTACCATTTTAAAATTAAGCATGGCCTGTTATATACTTTCATGTACAGTAACTGTGCTTCTTAAGGAATAAAATACTTCAAAAAACTAGACAGATGGCATACCACCTTTCCACCTTTAAATATCAGTAGTGAATATGTGCAAGTAGCATTTATCTGATTGAATACTTCAAATGTTTTTGGAGTAATTAAAACATAAATTCAACATAAGAAAAGTTTCCACTTGTCAATTGCTAATTGATATGAAAGGGATTCTTTAAGTTTCAACTAATTGATTGCATATCTAAAAAATGACCTGTATGATAGGAATGCCACAATTTTAAAAATGCTCTCCGTTGTGTAGCACACATCATTATAAAAAAATTAAACCAACCAAAATAATTATGATTTTGCCTTAGTAACATTGCATGCGTACACTTATTAAAAACAGTTATTTTAATTCAAGGAAGACAATGAATTGGGAGAACTCGACAAATTACTCCACTGTCTCATTACAGATAGTTTTTGTTTCCATTCTAAAACATTGATCAAGGGACTAGTTTGGTTGTGACATATTACTTTCTCAATGCCTTCATAAATTTTGCAGAATATTTCGCAAAAACATTTACAAACTTAATACCCATATATAATACCTAAATGGCTCATACTGAAAAACATTTTTCACTGTGGAAACATGGTTATTATCGATAGTTTCTTTAACTAATACAAGAAAAAATATGATAACACAATCAAAAATTCATGAAAAATAATTTAAGCTGCAATCACTTAGTGACAAGCACAAAAAATATCCAATACCAAGGGTTAATATCTTACTTCTACACCAATCACAGAGTTAATAAAAGAATATAACATTCAAGCTGTATAAAAAGAGATGTTTCAGGCGTGATATGGTAGAATATCATGATTAATTAAAATTGGAATTTGTGAAAAATTGCCAATTAATTAATAATTCAAGCTCTATTTTGTTTTATGTAGTGTTGCCAGCCTACTGCATTGTTGCAGAGTAAGATGTGATTTCTTTCCGAGTTCCAAACACTTCTACATGAGAAAAAGTTGGTTAATGAATAGTTGAATTATAAATTTTGATGGAGTTAGCATTTCATGTAATTTAAAAAATTTGTTTTATTATTATTTGCTCAGAAGGATGTTGGCACGTCTGATTTCTTGATTGGTTGTTGGTCTACGAGTAATCATATCTTCATTCCATGTATTGCAAAGTCAATTAAAATGTATACAATAGTTCTGTAACATTAGCAATTTAAAGTGTAATTTTATGAATATGGCAACTCACAGCGAATATGATAATTTAAAGCTACAAAATGTAACATCATGTGTTATATACACTTTTCAGTTTAAAGATTTATTCAAAAGAAGATAGTCAATGCACAGTAGAACCTACAGTGAAAGGTTTTGCTGCATGAATTCTGTTAGTAGTATAATGCAACAATTTCAGAGAGTAAAAATCATTCGCCTTGACCGGGATTCGAACCCGGATCCCTCGATATCCGGCCGAGTGCTTTAACCAATTAAGGGATATCGAGGGATCCGGGTTTGAACCCGGGATTCGAACCCGGATCCCTCGATATCCGGCCGAGTGCTTTAACCAATTAAGGGATATCAAGAGATCCGGGTTTGAATCCCGGTCAAGGCGAATGATTTTTACTCTCTGAAATTGTTGCATTATAATGCACACATAGCGGGTGACTCCGTTAAAGTTACTGTTACAGTTTCTTGAAATTTTTCTAAGGTATGAACAGCCTAAGTGTTTGAAATTGGCTTTATTAACATCGTGGACTGTGGTGCGTCGTGCACGACTATGAATGCCTGTGACATTGTATGTACGTTATTTCGTCATAACATCTTGTTCCTTTAAAGCCCCCAAAATTTCAGAGTGTAAGAGGACGTCTCGGTAGCTTAATTGGTTAAAGCACTCGGCCGGATATCGAGGGATCCGGGTTCGAATCCCGGTCAAGGCGAATGATTTTTACTCTCTGAAATTGTTGCATTATAATGCACACATAGCGGGTGACTCCATTAAAGTTACTGTTACAGTTTCTTGAAATCTGTTAGTAGTGTTGAATATTCCTCATAGGATACCATGAATAGTCTTCAGCAAGAGGAAAGCTGATATATTATTTTCAGTTTGTGCATACTTGGAATTTACTTTAATTACCAACTGTGAAATAATATATCACAAAACAATATTTTTCAACTATTCAATTTTTACAAATTAATCATTTCTACTTGAACGAAAGTTGATCCCAGAATATTTTTGAACATACTTTGACACAAGTTATTGTATCCAATATGTTATATTCCTAGTTAATAAGAGTTAGTTTCCCAATGAAAAAAATTACATACTACTGATTTATGTATGCTTAAGTCAGAGGAAAAACTAGGTATTTGTAGAAAGATTTTCCAAAATACTCCTCTTCATTTCAATAGTATTAAAACTTAAAATTTATGTTGAATCAGAAATGTAGTCTCTAAATGAAACTTTTCCTTTTTATTCTATTGGAAGGGATGATAAATGGAATTAGCAAAATTTACATGAAAATTCATGATTTTAACAATATGCTTTGGATCACATTTTAGGCTTTTTGGATCTACTGGAACTTAAAGAGGCAACATAAGACTTTTTTCATCAGAAATCTAATTCATGGTCAGGCAATAATAATAGATTATGCCAGCTGTATGATATTATTTTTAGTCCAGATAAACAGGTTTGTACAATAAAGAGTGATTGCACATTTTTTTATTCCATTAATTGTGCAAACATTTATTTTTATATTCTTTTCCTAGCTCAATGTGCAATTACATGTAGCACTGGTTTCATTGATTTGACATCAGAACTGTTCAGTTCACCCATCGCAATGACGCAGATAATATGTGACATGGAAATTTTGCTTCCCCCATGCAAATTGTCATGTGGGATTTGTGAAATACTGCTGAAGGCTTATAGAGAGTCTTTCTTCCTCTAGCAGTAAGAAATATAGAGAAGGTACTTAAAATGTTTAAATAGGTAACATTAATTTCAAAGTAAGGTGGATCTGGATATTAAGTCATTCATTGCTCTCATGTAAGTAAACATTAACACCTCTGTCGCTATTTTGGGATCATAATATAGCATCATTAAGAGCACCATTCACATATATTGAAAATTTTCTTGGGTGTAATCCGCATGTTGGCAACAAAAATTGTAAATGAGCATTGTTTGAGAATGTTAGGTTTTGCAAAAACTTTGTAACTTCCGCTAAATTTTATTAAAGTTTTAACTAAAATTCAGTGGATCTTACAAAGTTATAATTTTTCAAATTCATCATGAAGTCCATTAAGTTGAGTCATGGATCAATGAAATTGTGATTATCTAGTAAAAATCTATGTCAAGTGTGTTCCTTATCCTGCCATTACTCCAGACCTAGACCTTTTCCTGTTCTCCAATTCAAAAGAACACCTATTTTAAAAAAGTTTTTTTATCATAAGAAGCAGGCATAATCAACACTCGAGTCAAACATGTACCACTCGAGTCAAATCAATGAAAGTTGTCCCCATACACACATTAAACCAAAAATAAAAATTATTTAATTTTTGCACAAAAATTATGTGAATGAAAGGTTTATGCCACTTTACTTAACCCTCATATATCAGTTGTTGCCAGTGCAGCAAATAGTAGTGGTTAATGTGATATTAAAAAAAACAGTCATTAAATTAGCAATTTTAATTTAAAGGAAAAAGTAAAGGGTACATAGCTTAGTACTGCCACGGTATTGATTGTTTGCCTTCCCTTGGAGGTTAGGACGTATGCATTTCATTGAATACCAGGGAGCATGGAGTCAATGAAGGACTATGAAGAGTTAATATAGAGGTAGAACATGTCAAACTGTAGAAAGGGTATCAATAATGTACTAGCTGACTATTCCGAAAAGTGACTGACATCATGTATAGACTTTTTGACGAATAATGCATGTCTTCAGGTGACCAACACCAAGTTGTTAAGATTGGATTATTGACTCTCAAAATCTCATTCCTTTAGCACAGTTACAGAAATGAACATGTACAATATAACTTCCCGAGGGTAAAATTTGAGGGGTCTTCTTTGATTAGTAGATGCCTGGCACATGATGTTACCATGCAAAAGTTATCCACGTCATACTGACTGTGGCAACATATATAATTTACCATTGGTACAAAAAAAGTGGAGGTCTGGCTTTGAAATAAGTTACAAAGCTCTGGCCTAGGCACATTTTTTTTGCAGAATGAAAAGAAACTAAGACATTTTATATTTGCAAGTGTGAAACTTGCAAATCTCATGCTTCTCTAAACTGTATTCTAATTCAGCATTTTTTTGGAACAAAACATGACAAAGGGCAGTTAAGTAACATTTGAATCACAACAAACTAAAACAAAATTGAGGTACCCAGAGTCACAACAAAGGCACATTTAAAATCCATTCTCAATGCATTGCCTTGATGATAATATAATCATAACCTCAATGAATAGTTGGCAACAATCATAACAAATGGGAAATCTGTTAATTTTGCTTCCCAACTTCTAGTGGACTTCTTGTATTCCTTGCTTTCAATTGCTACCACAGAGCTACACAAGTCCAATAATTTAATAATAAATGGCAATTTTTTCAGGTAAACGCACACAGAATATTTTCATGAGAAATAAGATGACTTTGTGCGTATTATCATTAAGAGAAGTAAAAACTAACAGGTTAAAAAACAACATTTAACAGGTACTCACTGTTATATATTGCAAGAGATCCTGTGAATGTTTATGAGACAAACATTATTTAACTTTTTAAGACAAATGATTTGCTGATGATGATGATCAAAGCAATTGTATTTTTTACACTTTTGAACATTCATATATTGAGAGCAAGTCAAAGACATCTTTCAGTGAAATATATTCTACAACTCTTGTGAAAATCTAAGAAAAGGGCATTTTCTATACAATTCTACTTACAGCTGAGATGGACTGACAGCTCTGTCTTCCATGGCAGCATCCAAGAGTCTCCGATCCGGTGGGTTAACTGGAGAGTGGAAGAAGAGGCCTGGTGGAGGAGGAGGGGGAGCAACGGCACCTGAGAAGCTTCCATTGGGACTTGCCGAAACAGAAGGTGGAGCTACCATTGGCACCAAGGCCGGTAGACCACCACAGAAGGAAGTATAAGGGGAAGAAGAGGAGGAGGATGACGACGATGATGGACCTTGGCAACATGGGGGAATTGGAGGGAGAGGAGGTGCAGGAACTAAGACTGTATGTGAAGGTCCAGGTTGCAGATGGTGAGGGTGAGGGCTCATAACCTGGAGCTGAGGATGTAGCATCTGATGAGAAGAGTGTGGAGGGTGGTTCGGGGTACTGTCTCCTACTTTGGTTGGTGAAACCCCAAGAGGTGTGTCTGGATCAGCTAACTGCTTAATTTGGTGCATGACACCTTCTCTACGGAAGTGGACCCCAAAAACATCAGGCAATTTGTGCATCAATATCTCAGCCATTTGAAGGGCTCCTACAACTATTCTTAGGTCTTGCGATGCCATCATTCCAGCAATGTGACTTGAAACTACTTGGTTCTTCAGCACTTCCTGTAATGAGGAATTTTTTCATGAGAAAAAGAATGATTTAAATAAATTAAAAATGGATGAAGTTTCTTGGGTCTTCCACCAGGTCAGGGGTTCCAATTTCCAACTTAAAAACAAATTCAAATGGAACTCATGACCCGGTCGAAAGCCCGACAAAACTTCATCATGTTGATATGCCAGGAAAGAGCCAGATCATACTTTAAAAGAAAAATTAATAACTTTTGAATACTTTTTAACAGTAAGAAGCTCAAAAGTGATTAACAATTTGAATGGTGAAACATAGGTGTTACCTTCCCACTGTGGGTAATTTTAATAACAGGGGACTATTTCCCCATACTTCAAATCTCTTTTCAAGTCCTCTAATTTCAATCTTCCATTAAAAAAAATAATTTTAAATCACTTTGAATAAAACGTGATTTCATTAGCACTAGAACAAATATTTGAAGTTCCCATATGAACAAGCCACTGATATTAGCCAATAAGGTAAAAGAAACTGCTAAGAAATATACCCTGGCAGTATTGTTTGTGAAAAATATCAATGAAACTTAACAATTCATGTAATTACAAACTGTGATCATAAACCTGAGCCCAATTATTAGTATTGGGAGAAGGAGCAGATATTATAAAAGGGCAGCATTACATTATAATAATCAATAAATACATAACTTTCCATGCTTACAAAAACTGAAAATAACTGATGGTCTCACAGAGACATCTCTTATAGCTCAAAATACATTTAATTACCTTGAGCAAATCTGCCGATGCATAGTACACCATTCTGAGGAGAGCTCTCAGGCACTTGCATCGCACAGCAGGTCCCGCAGAGGAGCTGTACACCTCGTAAAGTACAGAGAACAGAGATCGGATGAAGGAAGAGGCTCCAGCTGGTCCCTTCTCATCCCTGAGGCATGCCACTCGGGCATCAGTGGCACAGGTGAGGTAGGAGACTCCTAACGGAGGAGCACTCGGGACTGGGATGGGTGATGATGCCATTGGTGGAGGTGGTGGAGGAGCTGGTGGACTGACTCGCCGCTGAACAGGCCTTGTCGTACCCGTGTCTTCATTGATTTGCTGCATTGAGTGAAAGTCAATGGTGTACGTTCGACCCAAAGTGGACAAACTGATTTCATCCTCCCCAGACTGGTGTGCAGCCTGCCAAAAAAAAATTAACATTGAATCTCTCCACACCATGTCAAAACCATTAAAGGAATATCTCATCCCCATTGAATTTACCATGGAAAACTATGATTAGCAAAACAAAAATTCAATGGCACAATATCCACTTCTCAACAACATCCAGTCAATGCTATGTCAGTAAACCTATCATTGAATGGTAGACTATGGTTAATAACAAAAAACATTATTTTCTTCAGGACAAAAACAATCCAGTCATCAATTACAACCTAGACATCTCTACATTTTTGATCCATTCCACCAAAGAAGAGTCAAAAATAAGGTGATCAGGTCCTATTAGTACTACTTACTTGTAAAAAACTGAAATTCTATACCAGAAGAAATGCAATGCTGCTGAGAACACAATTGGAGATAGATAAAGCAGTTGTGAGGCAATGAATTACAATATATTCTATCAGATACAAGACTCAAGAAATGAATAAAAAGCTTATTCATATGTTAAGAGCATTAATGAGATCCTCACTTCCTAAAATGTATCAAAAGTGCTTGTGTAGGACATTCACCTTTATTTTCAGTCTCAACATCAATGAAAGTGAAAATCTTCAACTCCAGATTCCATGAAAGGACAACACTGAAGCATTAAAATAAAAGAAAATTATTTCTGGGGGGGAGGCAGCAGACGAGAGGAGAAAGAGAGTAGAGTTTAGTTTTATGGAGTGATTAGAGAGAGGGAGTTGCAGGTGACATCAAAATTCTTTGTGAATCTTGGAAATACCAGAAGGGAGATTTTTTTTGACTTAACATGCATTTCATGAACTCTGAAATCAAAGTTTCCATCCCACTCTTGACATCTCATTTCTTTAGTGTCTCCTAAATTTTACTTTAAATTTATTTCGGTAAAATAAAAACTGTTACCTCAATTATGCGTGAATCAATGACACCATAAGGGTGCCAGAGGTTGCGATCATCTCTCCACTGCCATTGTACGGTGTCTTGGTGAGTGACTGGAGCCCGCTCCAGCAATGCATCAACACTGAATATACCATCAGTAGGAAGACGAGGCATCAGTTCTCCAATGAGGCAGGTTATTTCATACAACTCTTGTGGGCTTCTAGGTATAAGTTCCACCTATAAAATTTCAGAAGTTTTTGTGAAAACCATTTTTCTTACAGAATACATAATTCCTACCAATGCTACTGACATGATTTATTGATTTTCTCTAAAAAGACAAGGCTTATTCATTTATATCACAGAACATTAAGTTTATTCATAAACAGGACAAGTTTATAATGCACAGTAAACTTTTAATTATTCACGTGTGGATTACCTGAGGTATTCTCTTCCTAGCACCTCAATATCACAATAAATTAAAATAATAAAGGTAATTAAATGCTTTGAAACATCTATACACTTTTTTAAAAATACAAGTGTGAAAATATTTGGCTTTCCTTAAAGTTTCAATTTCACAAAATAAAAAGTTGTCAGTAGTATTATACCATTTGATTTCAAAATTTTTGTTCATTTATACTTTTCCATTATTATTTCCCTCACTTCATTAGCCCTGAGAATCCCATATTTTCCTTAATGGCAAGAAAATAGATTGATTCACATGTAAAAAATAATTCATTAACTACCTACACTGCATTAGTTTGATCAGTGTCATATTATATCAACTTGTTTCAGCAACCTTCAGTCAATTTAGTCTTTCGCCACTCATTTGTTTTTCCCTGGCTACCTGATTGCTTTGCATTGTAAAACTAAAATTCCTCCATCATAAAAATGGTTGAAAAATGTAAAAAATTGAACTTTCCATTACTAAAAATGTCAATTAACCACAAGGAATGAAAATTGAGTCTCCATTTATGTCCGTTTATAGCACAACCATATGCTCCACATATTTAGTTATCCATGTTTTTTTTTACTATCTGTGATTCACCATCCATCCATTACCATAGACAATTCAGATTTAACAGTATAAATAGGTCAAGTATTGCACATTAATTGGCAATTATTGACTGAAAACAATGAGGTCTATTTACCAGTAGCAGTAATAGTAGTGGTGGCTATTAAGGAAGACAACGACAGCCTAGATAATTTGCATTTATTGGGATAAATAGGTGATTTGGTGGAGGTAAGATGTTTAAGGAATGATGTGAAGGGTGAACCTGGCATCAGAGTTAAACCTACTACTATTAAGAAAAGGTGCATAGAAGTCCATAATTTAACATCCCATTCAACAGTTGGGATAATACACTTAAAGTGCTCTCCACATTGCATCCTAAATAGCGATTTAGATACCTAGGGAAAGTTCTGCCATGACTAGGATTTGAACCCAGACCCTCAGGATAGGAAGCAGCTGATGATATAAGGATGGTGCAGTACTTTTTGTCTGCCTAAATTACATAGAACATGAATTAGAAAGTTTTACATTATACTCAAGACTGTATTCCAAGGATTTGGAGCATTGAGAAACATGCCCCAGGTTTTCCAGAAGATCTAAATCTGCACTTTGCTATAATACAACCTGATGTAATATAATGTTTCACTTTGTTAAGAGAATTAATAAAACTGAATAGCTTTCCATTAGATGGATTGGTTCAGTTTTTTCATACCACTAGTTCTTGATACTAGAATCAGAGCTAGAATTGAAATGAAAAACTTTAATTAGTCCTGGAACTAATATTTAACCTATATGAAAGCTTCAATTACTAAAACTTATATAAAACATCCACTGCAGGATGTCAAATATCTAATGAAATATTTTAGAAACAAGTATTATCACATGTGGCTATTTATATATACATGTTCCATAATGTAACTAAGGTTAAATCACTATCGGGAAGTAAGAAGGGAAGATCTGTGCTAACAGAGATAAGTTGGGTAGGATAATAGCTGCAACAGAAAAGATCTAAGAGAGATGGAAGGAATATATAAAAGAACTGTAAGGTAAAGAACTTAGATCAACAAGGTTAGACACAGAAAGAGAACATGATGCAGAGGAAGATAGCTTAGGTCCAGGCATACTCGACGATGAGAAAGAAAGGGCATTAAGGGAGACAAAATTCAATAAGGCCGTGGGGGTGGACAACATTCCTGTGTAACTACTATAAAATTTAGGAAAATGTGGTAGGAAGAAGTTATATGGACTGATGTCACAGAATCTATGAGGAAGGAATCTGGCCAGAAGACTGTGAGATGGGTGTTAGTTCCTATTCCGAAAAAGATAAGGGTACATCATGTGAGGATTACAGAACAATAAGTTTGATTTCCTATGCAGCTTAAGTTGTTCTCACGATCATCAACAAAAGGAGGGAGAGTAGGGCAAATGATTACTTAGGGGATGATCAGTTTGGGTTTAGGAAGGGGAGAGGTACGTGTGATGCCATTGCAGTAATGAGGTCACTAATCGAGAGGAATATAGAATACAATCAGGACATATTTGCCTGTTTCGTAGATTTCGAAAAGGCATTTGATAGAGTAAATTGGGAAAACTAATGAGTATATTGCAGAAAATAGGACTAGATTGGAGGGACAGGAGGCTAATCCACAACCTGTACATGTCTCAGACTGCTCAGGTGCGAGTAGGGAACAGAGTCCGGATGGCAGTGATAGGAAGAGGTGTTAGGCAGGGTTGTTCATTGTCACCAGTGCTGTTCAACGTATATGTGGAGGAAATGATTAAAGAGGTACAGGAATAACTGGAGGTAGGAATGAAAGTCGGAGGGAAATTCATAAAATCAGTTACGTTTGCCCATGACCAAGGTTTAGCTTGTCAGCCAAGGGGTTGCATGCATTGCTGAGTGAATTGGAAATTCAGTGAGATAGACATGAGATATGAATCAATATAAATTAAGCAAACGCTATGCGATTTTCCAGAAATAGAAAGGCTAAGCTTAACATTAAAAGAGGAGGAAGTACTAGGTATGGTCGGCAAGGAGGGATGTTTGTTGGGAGAAATCCTAAGGCAGCAGGAAAAATTGATGAAGGGCATATTGATCCGCAATGGGATGTTGAAGACTGTAATAGAGGGTAGTATGTTAGACAAACGAGAAAAGGGCAGGATCATGATAGGGATGTTGGATGGAATGAAGGGAGGAAAGAAGTACACAGAGATGAAGAGAGACAATGTAGAGTAGGTTGTTGGATTGTTTTGTTAGGAGTCACAAAATATTTATTTGGTAGCTGTGTCCATGCAAACCCACCTTAACCGATAGATTACTTAATAATATTAATAACTATGTCACCAGTTTTTTCAAGTCAAAAAAATCTGTAATGCAGGACTGTGGTTGACAATTATTCAGGGTCAGAAAACTTTTGAGGCCAATTTTTATAAAAGTTTTATATGGAGGCAGAGTAATAATTATGTATGGACTTATGCCATAATAATCAATGTAAGTAGCTTCCGACAATGTGAAGAAATGTTACAAAATAGTCACTAGGAATATTCTATGGGATGAAGTTTTTGTACATGTTATGACACATGCGTAATTCTTGACTAAGACCTCTTTAATTCGAATATGAAATTTGATGGAATCCGCAATCTATAAAACCCATTCATTTCAGCTTTATATGGTAATAAATATGTACATAAAGAGTTTCTCTCGCTCATCACTGTAATGAATAATTAACTTCAAAGATTTTTCCATAATTGATTGAAGGGTTACCAACCTCATCATGGGTAGTGTCTCCTGATCCAGTCAAAAGGTAGCAGAGTGTTTCTGCAATGTTTTGCCGGAGAAGAGTGATAGCTAGCTCTGGGCAATTTGCACACATAACAGACAACATTCTCAGCACAGTAATGAATGTTCCAGTACTAATCACAGGAGGAGATACGACCAACTGAAAAGGAAAGTATACCAATATATTAGCATTTCCTTTTAATACAGGATTGCTGAAAAATTAATTTTATATTATGAATTTTAAAAATATTTCAATTGATAGAAATTTTAGCAATTCATTTAAGTCAAACATTCTAGGTACTAAATAAAAGAAGTGATTAGATATCATGACATTTAATATTAAACATATTTATAGTGCAATATGCACAACCTCTAAGAATACTAAATAGTCATAACGAAGTAATAAGTTAACTTTAGCTACAGTAACTGCATTTGAAATACCAACCAGCTGCTGGAGATTGGTCAACAGTTCTGGACTGGCAATTTCTTGAAGCTTTGCAGGGTCATTTTGGAAGCTGTCAACTAGGCGGCTAAAGGCAAGACAGACACTTTCCACACTTTTTTTATCTTGCTGTGTTAGTCTATTAGCAAGGAGAGGCAATGAATCTGACACAAAGTGAAACTCATCCACATGAAGATTTTGACAGCAATTAGATGTAATGGCTAATGCGGCACGCTGTGCATTGATGCTGAAGAAATCCAAATACATCAGGCAAGCTGTCACACCACGCTAGAAAAAAGAATCAATTGGCATTTGAGAGACTCATCCAATTCAGAAAATATTGTAATTGTTACAGCGTACAGTTGTGGAAAGTTATTGAATTTTGGATATTCTATGACTGGCATGAGAATTTACACTGTGATGCATTATACACCCCATTCATTTCAGGCAATCTTTGACAAAATATGGACATTTTATAATGCTATGCAGTTGCCTATGAAGGCTACAGCATAACAATATAAAATCAGAGAAAAGATACTTACAGCTTGAAGGATTGATTTACTATGGCGTCTTGATAGCATCTCCAATGCCGTTAGGCTTTGTTCAGCCACATCCATGCACTGAATGACTTGAAGTTTATCCAGAAACACAGGAACAGCATCTACCACCACTGCTGATGAACGAGGTAAAGCTTCCATCATGTATGTCAGGGCCCGACAGGCATGGTTCATCTGTTCATTAAGACAACATACATGTTTTTAGCCACACTTATATTTATAATTATATAATAACACTGCATTTATAACTTGTAAACAGTCATAACACTTATCATAAAATAGCTAACACTGTTTTTCCATAGGGCTTAAATAAGGTGATTAGCTTTCAAGTTAAGTGCACCCTAGATTCATTACTTGTGGTGCATGACTGAATTTTCAATTTTTTCATGCATTGACTAATAGGATTTATTCAAGCCATATGAATAGAAAAATTAATTTTGCATACCATATCAAAGTTGTGCTCCATTGCAAGCAAGGAGGCCAAAGCAGGAACAACCTGTTTAACTGGAAAACCAGTCAATGTATCTTCATTACCCATGACTAACATTTGGCACATTTCTATCACAGCTTGGAGTTGTTGGCCCTCATCACCTGTTGCTTGCAAGCCCTGCAGAAGCTGCTGTGCTCTTGAAGCTGAATAAAAGGAAATAAAGGATTAGTTAACTAATTTCCAATAAATACGGTCTTTAAATAGCAAACTTTTATTATTCATTCAAAGTATCTTTGTATTTGAGAGATCTTGCAGTCCTTTGAGCATGTCTACTTTTACCCTGAGGGATTTCATCCCTTAAGATGTAGAGTTTCAATTCTAGTGTTGTTCATTTTCATGGACTTCAAAGAAGCATGAAGTGCACATCTTTCAGATACATTCAATTCACATGAAAACAGTACACAGGGAGACCAAGTTGACAATAAGAATGCCAGAGAGCAAACGGAGTTTTCTGGCAGTTTGGCCATGCCTTCTTAGTTTCTATTGGCTACCATAACATCTTGTATTTGATAACTTTCTCTTTTTCTTCTGCCTCATTTAAAAATATATCTGAAATGCACCATGGCTGTTACATAATATGATTCATTATCACTAGAACCTTACATTGAATTACCAAAATATAATCAGAATATTCCTTATTCAGAGCAGAAACCCATTTGTGTTCTACAGAAAATGAACAACAAACGTGTATATAATTATAATACTGGATCAATTTTCTAAAGAAGTGATAAGAAACCTTGTTTTCAGGATAACATTTTTCTTTCTGATTACATATTACTCTTCAAGATAAAAATACTATGCACTTAAGCCATTCATTATGTGGACAAAGTCAACATTTCTCTTTCAATGTAATATATCAAAATGAATGTCTAATAAGTCTAAGAGGAAAATTCCAGCTGGCAAACATAACAAAAGGTGACTTTTACCATCTTATTAAACTATTTACTGCCCCATTCATTTCAGTAAAGATGCTAAAGATGTTTCATGTGAATAACAGGAATGTTTTAACTGACCACATAGTAGGAGGTAGATGGAAAAACCAAAAATTTTTCACAGTAAACTTATTTCTCCATCTCTTTGGTGTTATTTAATACTTTACATATTTTAGTCTATGACTTACATGAACCGGCCCCCATGCTACGGTGGAGTAAATGCTGCATACGGGGTCCAAGAGCACCAAATAAATGTGGAGGCAAGCCTCGAGCTTCCAACAGTGCTTGGAGTCTCCCAACCTCCGAGTCGTCTCCACTCTCACTATCAGCAGCTACCAAGGATGCAACGCTCACACCTGATCCCGACTGTGTCCCACCCACAACCGCTTGGGCACCCGATGGACCACCGGATGGTCCTCCACAAGATGCTGATGGCGCTATATAAAATGAACAACACATTTAAATTATGTACGCAATAATTATTTTCAGATTATGCATCACAATAGATTATGTGATGGCATGTCATTTTTCAATCATATTCTTCAAATGTTATTTTTTAATGTACTACTGAGTAAAATTATGAAATGCAAGGAACATTTTACTAGAAATTTTTTCATAAATAAAGAGATCAAATTTCCATTTCCACAAAAAATGACTTATTTTGAGGATAAACATTTGCGAGGCCTTAAATTATGTTACCCTAAACATGAAAACATCACGTTCAAACTAAATTACAGGGATGTTAAATTAGGTAAATTGTTATACAAAAAACTTGCCCTTAGGGCCAATATATATCACCTACACTTATATATCTTGCCAAAGCTAAAGTTAAATTTTGTCATTATAACATTCATTTTACACTCTACATCACAAAATAAATATTCAATAATTTATATGCTGCAATTAGTGATGGGTAGTTTGAATCTTATTGTATGCCATCAGGATCTAACTTCAAATTCATTAAACATGTTTTTTATGAGCATTCACCTCCACAAGATTAACTAAATAAAATGATGGAATAAAACATGTGGCACATGCCATATTGCTCCATTTTCTACACTTCTTGTATAATACCATGTATTCTTATTAGTTAATTACCATAATATTGAATTCATTGTACATCGATTTTGGATATTTTTTTCCGATCCATCTCCAACCAAAAGGCAGTGGTCTCCATTCAGTTTCAATTAACACAACACTCGGTTGGTTTTTTTATAGTACTTATCATCTTGTACCTTGTGCAATCAGGCACAAAATTAAAAGTACTTCGAACACCAAAAAGTGATGTTCACATTTAACATGAAGCAATTCCACCAAATGACATGCTGCACTGTTAATACATAATATAAGGTAGTTTCTATGTTGAAACAATTGGCTTTGCCAACATTAATTGCACATATTTATAAATAATGACAAGATCATTTGTATTCATGAAAAGAGTTCAGCTAGATAGATTAAGCACCTGCCAATCATATAAGCTTGAATTCATCTTCAATTATTATTTTGAAATACAACAAATCTTCAAGAAACTCATCAACTCTAGCCAAATAGTTCTAATTTCAAGGCACATATCTTGGGATCTGCTTCTATGGCCTACCATGAACTGATAGTGGTACTGGAGGAGAAAATTTTGAGAGAATAGTTTTAATTAAATTGTCTCGACATAAAAGTAGATTATACATGCAGCTTCCCTGGGAGAAGAAAATAATCATCACATTAACAAGTTTACAATACTTGCTAAAACTTAAGAATTTAGACATTCACCTTGGTACTTTTTAGTAAAAAGACTTAAAGGTTTCAACTATAGATTCGGCACATGAGAAGTGCCTATTGTCTTCAGCTGTATACTAACTTCTATTACTCAGAAAAGCATTCAACGTGGGTTTTGCTGAGTTACAATGTCTTTATCTCAACATGAGCCTTGGACTCTGTCATATGTTGGATCCTTCAGGCCTCTTTAGAAAAGTTATGGAGAAGCAAGCCATTATTCAAATGCCTACCTGCAGCAGCTTGTGTGGCTTCTTCTCCCACTGGTGGCCCTGACACTCCATTCGAAGGAACACCACCACCACCACCTCCTATGCCACTACCGCCTCCTCCTACCCCACCTCCGGCATCATGGCCCCCTGATGATGACATCCCCCCACTGACACCTGCCAGTGGAAGCTTTCCGGCCCGGGAGGAGCGGCGGCTGCTTTAATCATCAAGAAAAGGAATGCCATTAGACGTGAAGAAGAGGGTGACCACATTTTAAATGGGTAACTGAAAATAAAGGACTCTAGCCCACTTATATTGAATTCCTGTTGATGAGAAAAAATAAAATTACACGGACAGGTTTCTGATGGCAAATAGCCCTAATAAATAAATAATAATAATAGATAAAATAGACCGAAAAAGCCCATCTACAGGTTTTTATTTCCAATTGGTCAACAATCAAGGTCCGTTTAACAGTAAAAATAACTGAATGACTCATATTTGAATACATTCCTTTATTTAGTTCCCTAGCAGGAATGCATTTATGAATGAATTTTTTTTCTCAAACCATCAACGTTATTTCTATGTTGAAATTTTAAGATAGGACATGGCTAAAAACAATGCAGATTCTGCTATGATATTGCATTCAAGCTAAGAGTGATTATCGATGTTAGAGACGCCTAGAGAGGAATTTTGGTTCACTGTCGACAGAAGACATGATAAGACCTTGGCGAGGGGAGAAAGATAATACAAAAAACTATTTATGGTAAACACATCCTGTGACACTGAATTGCAAAATGGCCAGAACTAGAAGAATAATTAAAAACTTGGATATCAGATTACAGAAATTTAGGTAATTTTGATAAATATTTTATGTAAAATACAAAGTCTATTCTTGGAGTCATGGATCATTTCCACAATCTAATGCTCGAACCTACATCATTTTGAACACTTTCTTACACGAAGTGTCAGTTTCTATAAAATTGACTACTGCACAAACAAGAGTGATTGATACTAACAGAGACATCATTGATTTTATAGGAACAACAAACATCACAGCGTTATAAAGAGAAATGTCTTCCGCATGATGACTGTAATTAAAATACACTAAATATGCCATCAGAATATGAAGACAAGATTATTGAGCTGCATAAATTTGTCTTAGTGTAAGAAGAAAAATTCGAAATTACACAAATAGGAAACATGGATGAGTTTGGTGTACTCTCAAACACGATGTAAATTTTAAAGGCTCAAAAAGTTAAATTGTTAAAACTTGTGGACATGACAAAACACATTACACAGACATGTCTTGCAGTGTGGATGGAATTAATTGCTGCCTCTTTTGATTTTCGAAAGGAAAGTATTACCTAACTAAATACTGGCTTCAGGGGTGTTTGTGCTCATTTATTGAAGGGGTTGAATGGATAGGGGGAGAATGAAGTTTTGGATGGATAATGAACCAGACAACTAGACATTCTAAAAGCTTTAACCTATATATATATTTGCATTGATAAAACCTTGATTAATGAAAGAGAAATGGAACAGTTGAATGTAGTACGTGGAAGAGGAGGAGGATAAGGCATTTCACAGATTTGTAAATGGATCAAAACATAATGGAATGCTGTAAATCAAGAGACACTAGGATAATCATTTAAGAAATATGTTATCACTGTACTTGATGACATAGAGGGCAATTTGCTAAGCAAAAACTCAAATTCTTCAGAATAGGCTTAAAGTGATTCTTAATTTAGTGCAGATGAATTTCTAAGTTTTAAGATTGCGATGAAAAGTCACTGAGGTACAATGTTCCCTTTTTACATTTTTAAAGGCATCAATAACTATAAAATTACAACAATAAATCATGGTGAAATTTTATGAAAAATGTAGACACTTTTTCTTATCAATGGCAAACATTACATCAACATATTCAAATTCTAAGTTGAAAATTATGGAGAAGTGATCAGACAATTCAGTTCTCTCCATTTATAAGCAAAAATACAACTGTTACTTACCTTACCTTCAAATAAATATAAAGGAGATGAAAAATGATGTGTAAATAATGAATAACCATTGCCTGAGAAGAAGTTTAACAGAGTATATTTTTTTATGAAACAGAACTTCTACTTAATACAGATAATATCAAAGAACAGCAGGTCACGTTTTTTCCATGAGAATTTATTTGGTTTTTATATTCTTAGTATCCAATGGATAAAATTGGAATTGACAAAGTAATAATGTCTCAAAATGGATCCACAGAAGTGTAAAAGCTGACTTTATGACTGTCTAAAGGTCAGCATGTGGAACCTATCATTTTTCATAAGCATGGCCTTGAAAAACAACTGAACTGGCATAAAAATGGGTTATTTACTCAAAACACAGGAATATAAAAAATATCGCTCTTAGCTTTAAGCATTTAGTTCCAAGGGTTTTAACATGACACATTTTCACGATGGGTAAAATTATCCTTTGCCTTCTGGATTGCAGGCTTTTGACTAAACTATATAACCTGCACAATTGAAATACATGCCAAGACAACAAAATGAAACAATCGTGAGTGAAAAAATCAAACCATACAATTTCAATGAATTTAGTGCTTTTAACTGCCCTGAAAACTATATTTTAGACATACATGTTCACAGGATATTAACTATAAATTGAAAGTTGTATAACTCAATACAACAGAATAAACTACCAATTCAAGTTCACTACTCTGCAGCTGTCAATTTAGAGGTTGATCTAAAATTGAATTTATTACTGATTACATTTTGCATTTATAAACTCAAAATGGCACCATTTACAAAGTTTAGGTATGTTTATTTAATTGGATTGAAGAGGAATTATTAAAATGACAAATGTTTGTATTTTTCTTAAGTTCAAATAATGACGAATTCTTAAGGGACAATATAATTATCCAAAATTAAAATATTATAAAATGTAATGCTGCAAATTTTGAATCAGACACGATGAAATAGGAGCAAATTTTAATAGCATAATCCTTAAATCAGAGTTCAGATCTAGTTCAAAACCAGTAAATGTTTGTATCACAAGAACAAAACTAGTTAAAATAGAGGAAAAAATCAATCAATTAAATACCTGGAAGTGAGCTTTTCTGGATGGTATATTCCAATGCTGTCAACAAAAGTTACTACTTTTTTCAGAATTATTCCTATATTTCTAGAGATAAATATGCTTATGACACCCTTTTTTAATGAAAAAGCCATAATAAAATGTTAAGAATTATTAATTATGAAAGGTTTTTATTATTGCCTTGCATGGAATTTAAGTTTCTTAAAAATAACAAGAGTAAACATCCAATTATTTTAGCAATGATTTCTAGAAGAGGGGAAATTTATTTATATATAATGTATTTAGTAAATTAATTCACAGAAACAATTTAATTCACTGATTCATATTTATAAATAAAAAGATATCAAGTCAATAAATAAGTATATAATATAAAAAAAGATTTTTAAATTACGAAATAATATATACAATTAAATAAGAATAGCCTTGCAAACTTCACCAGTACAAGAAAAAAATGTTTCACACAGTAATCCATTGAGTTGTGTAAGAGAAAACAGTTTTGTACATAATTTCAAGGGATCAAATTCCATTTGGGGGCACTTTTCAAAGTTATCAGTGAATTTGCATGTCCTTAAAAATTCTTTGGAAAATCTTATTTAAAACACTGGAAAACACATACCTATTGTTAGAAGTGACAGATTGCACGTCAGAGCAGACTGCATTTGCAGAAGGTCCAAGTGGCAATCAAACTAAGGACATGTAAATTTTATCATAGATTTTAAAAAAATTAGTCGCTAGTATTTCAGAGCACATATTGAGTTTTTAAGTACCTAATAACACATGATGTCATAATATGGATTAGCTTAAAATTTTGGGCACAATACACAGTAATAAAAGTTAACCAAAATCTTCGAAGGATCAAGCAAGAGTAAACAGTAAATAAATAACATCAATGAAAGAAATCACATGATAAGACACCATGAGTGCAATGTGTCAATAACTCTTGTGCAGATTAAACACTAACTATAAAAATACACACCTGCTGCTAGCGCAGGACCCCGTGGTGCTCTTGCTTCGAGTGCTTCGTCTTAATTGGGGTCCCTCCTGGACGTTGCTAGATGTAATATCCTCACTTTTGGTGGATGTATGCTGCTGAGTCCCACTAGTTCCCGAGTTGGTTGCTGTGTAAGCAAATAAATAAATCAAGCCAGTCCTAAAAATGTTACAATAATGCTGATGTCTAATATTATGATCAAAGCCTATGCATTTATGAGAGGTCAAACTGGTACCATAAAGCGGGTGTTGCAATGTAAGGTTTAAGGGATTTATCTACTACTTCTCCTCTGAGAGTGATGGTGCTGAATGATAATGTGTAAATATGAAGATCACCCACCCAGACTCTTGGATGAGCTCTCAGACACCTTGGCCTTCTTCTTAGGAACCACTGTGGACCTCCGAGCAGATACTGCAATAAGACTGGGAGGCTTTGCTATTGGCACTTCAATGCCTGAATCTGTCAGCTTCACCTGACTTCGCAATGGGTACTTCTTTGGGACAGGTGCTGGTTCTGGTGGAATACCTACCAAAGACAAGAGGTCTTTTTATACTTTTCAACAAGACTGATGGTTGCTTGAAGTCCAAATTCCTCTTGAGCATCTTGCTTCCTAATATACATTAGAAAACCTCTGTTTTCTTTGTTTTTTATATTTCAATCTAGATAAATTCCACCATTTTATTTATCTACCTCTCCCATTAAATTACTAATGACGCACTATGACTAAGATCTGACAGCAAGTCAGTTAACTTCCCTCAGCTTTAACTCTTACTGTTTTCATGACAGGCCAAGCATGACTACAAAAGTTAAAAGAAGAGCTTTTAGAGTAATGTTACTTTTGAAATATATAGAATTTTTTGAAAGCATCATCCACAAAATAGCTATATATTCTTCAGATAAAATGCCAGTATAAACATTTAAGTATATTTTATTCTTTTAAACTGGTTTATCCTACTAAAACGTGGCCATCTTCATATTAATACCCAATATCTTTCCAGCACATTAAAATTGGTTCTAAGGTACATCCTTTCCAATGCAAAATATTATAATAGCACCATTGAAATATTAAGGTATTTATATTTTTAGCTAGAAATATTCTGAAAATTGAAATATAACCTCATATTATTATTCTTTCTCAGAAATTGAAAATTATACGTTACAGATTACTTTTCTCTAAGAATATCATAATGCACAAACACCTCTAGAGTAAAGGTGTACTAATTTTCTTATAAGCTACATATTTTATTCTTTATTCCATTTTTATAGCATGGTTAACTGCAACACCCATTATTTTTTCCTCTTCTTATTTTCATTATTTTAATTTTTTGTATAATAGTCTGAGATATTTGGTTACTTTTGTCCTATACTAAATCACAAAGGAAAAGCATGCATATATTATAAACAGATAATTAACCTCTCCAAAATCACTTACTAAAGGAGAATATATTAATTTGTAGCATATTTATCTCACATCAAGATCAGAAAACATTGTTATTTCATTTTATTTAAAATGGACAAAAAATTACACACACACATGAATAAACAAAATAGTTTAGTCTGGATTAAAAATATAGTTTACATGATAGTGCTGATACAGCTGAATTCCATAAATTTGCTAGGAAAAAACTAAAGACTATGAGAAAAAATTAAATATGCTCAAAAACAAACAAAATTGAAGGCTTATACCTACCAGAATTGTTCAAAGGTGTCCCATCCACAGCCAAATCCCGCTTTCGGCCCCTACCAGAGGCAGGCCTCTGGAGCAGCTGATTGCGGGATGCTGAAGAATCACTTCCTGACCCACCCCTGCAAAATGCAGAGCTACCTACCGATGCCAACCTAAACAAACAAGAGTAAAATGGGAGCATGATCATGACAACAGCATGTGTAACACACTAGACTAGGTTGATTTAGATTCATACTGCCCTGTATAATATCAAACCATAGTAAAATCAAGGCCGGTTTGAAAGGTGAGGGTAGAGGCTCATCTAATACTACATCCTATAGAGCATGTGAAATTCACACACCAGGGAAAGATGAACAAGTTCCTTTTCCTGTGCTACCCGTGGTTTTCTAGGAAGATCTACCACCTCAACTTCGGTATAGCTGATGTTGGGATTGGTATGTGGAACGACCCATAAGTTGGTCCCCCTGGACTTATCTCACATAGTGAGAACTCAAATTAGTATTGACTCAATTCAATCAGTGATAGTAGCTACTATCCTGCCCAATAAATACGCAACCTGAGGCCATCAAAATTTTATTTTGCATAATTTAGTCTACATCGATTTTGTCCCATTCAAAGTACTTTCCATTCATTGCTATGCACTTCTTCCATCTTCTTTTCCAATGTTTAAAGCTCCCTTGGAAGTCCATGGCAGTTAGGCTTTTTAGTTTTCTTCTTGTTTCTTGCTTTATTGTGTCCACATCTTCCCAGTGGTGTCCGCTTATCACATTTTTACATTTTGGGAATAGGAAAAAGTCATAGGGGGGGGGGATAATTAATAGAGATATAAATCTAGCAAATAAGGAGGATGATCAAAGATGATGATTGAATTTTTGCCAGAAACTGGTAAACAATCAATGCTGTGCAGGTGCATTGTCATGGTGAAGGGTCCATCCATCATGTTCAGTTAAAATAGTGTGCATTGTTGATTTTCCTAAATTCAGTTCATCAGTTATCATTTAGACAGTTTTTTGATGATCGGTAAGGACAAGGGATCGTACACGATCAATGTTGTCATCAACACAGGTGGTTAAAGGTCGTCCCAGCCTTGCATCATTCATGGCATCTTGTCGGCCATCTTTAAAATGCTTAATCCACTTGAAAACATGTTTTCTTCAGAACATTATCACCGTAAACAGCTGTCAACATATCAGTAATTTCTTGATTACTTTTACGGCACTTCATCAAAAAACCTGATGTTAATTCGTTGCTCCGTGATTTTGTCAATTTCCATTTTCAAAAAACAGTAAAAATAAGGACAACAGAAACTAACATAACTGGCACCATAGACACAGCTCAACAATCCGCCACGCATAAACGGCTCATTGGGTATCAGGCAACTAGCGCCACTAGTGGGCGGGGCTATAGTCTGAGCCATGGCCGCCAGATTGCACCAATTTGCGCATTTGCCGGCCTCGGTGGCGGCGGGGTTATGTCCTCGTCTGCCAACCCAAGGGTCGTGGGTTCGATTCCTGCCTGGGTGGGCTTTTCTCCACCTAGTATTGTTTTCACTGTTGTATTGTCATTTTTGCCCAATGTAAAGGCCAGAAAGCGCTGTTTTCGGACCAAAAAAAAATAAGGAAATTTGTTGCACAGACCACGTAGATCCATTACTATGCCAAGTAGGAAGTTCCATATTGCTAGCCAACTCAGCTTGTTCTGTTACATGTTTGCATCAAAGTCAAATTGTCTCTCTGCTAAATCAATAGAAATAGAGAAAGAACAACGCATGTGAAAAATTTTGTCTTAAACTTGGAAAAGTTATCTTTGGAAAACTCATGAAATAATTCAGAAAGGTAAGAAATAACAAGGAAATGTATTCTTCTTATATTTATACACTTGACTACAAGTATATACCATCATTTTTATGGTGATTCGGGATAGCACTGCAATTTTTATGGCATTCAATTACGTGGTTTCTAAAATTCTGAACAATAAAACTAAATTTGCCATCAAAGGCTGCTGCCATATTTTTTCTCGGTATTCTTCATCCATTCCAAACTACATCATTCTTAAATTTCCAATTTTATTTTTAACTTTTCCTCTCGAGTTCATTCACCCCTTGTATAAATAATAAACTGAGTACGGATACTAATAAAGCCAAAGAAAAGTGGTAGAAGACAATGCAAGGACACGGAAATCATTTCATTGAAAATTATAGTTCCATAATGTCCAGGGTTGCAGGAACTTCATGATCAACACTAGCAAAAAACAAAGAAAATGGTTTAAATGAGTGGTATGACTCTGATGCCAAGGGAATAGAACTTCTTTAGAAGAATCTTATGGTTGGCATTGTCCAATTATTTCCAAAACTCATAGAAAAATTCAGCAGCTTCAATTTTATTGTCGAGGGTGAATAAAATTTCATCAATTACTTGGAGCAAACTCCTGAAAGGATTTAACATTAAAAAACAGCCTTTAAAAACAAAAATTTCAAAAGCTTACTGCCATCAGTGAAAGATCTTGTGGAGATACTTCAATACAATGGAGTTTACCACCTACAATGTGGGTATTGTGAGACATCATGCATTGGACAGACAGGAAGAAGTCTTTAGGTACAAGCAGAAAGACATCAATGGGACTTAAACAAAGGAACAGGAGTGTCACAGTTTGCAACCTATCTCCTCAGCGAGAGTTATCTTGTGGACTTCTTGCCGCAAATGACATGCAAGGAGAGGAATGGGACAGGGATGGGCACTCATGAACAACTGATCATTCTGACCAGTGTACGGAGCAAGGAAATCATCATTAATGAACACCTTTTCCCTTTGCACTTCTCTCTCCTAGATTCTCAACAATTACTACCCAAAAACCACTAATGTCCTCTACCCCTCCTCCCCTTGAACTCGGCAACTAATCACCACACACCAAACCCTTCCTCACCCTCCCAGTTGCCATCTCTCCACTTACATCCACACACACCCCTTGGTACTTAGTTTACTGAATTACTAACACTTGGTGACTAAAATCTTCCTAATTTTAGTAAACATTCTGCCTGTCTTTCAGTAACCATTAAAACAGGTTCCACTTAACCCAATGCTCGGAACAGGTTTCCACTAAATATAGTAAATTTCTTGGGTGAATAATTAAAATGTACAAAATAAAATGCTTGCTTTAGTTTTCACTGATACTAATCCATTCAAATCAATTTATAACATTAACCCTTTGCACTCGAGAGGCGAGTCTCACTCACCACGTGATTTCATGCCGCAACTCGAGAGATGACTGTCGCTTACCACTTCGTACGCTGCGGTAACTTCATGCGCGGTGGTAGTTGTTTACATTTAGTTCCTTCGACGCGGGTTTCTACACTCTGTTTGTATAATTTAATGAAGTGTGAAATGATATCCCTTCAAATGGAAATAAGTCTTTCTTATCCTTAGTTCCTTCGAATGGAGATAAGACTTTCTTATCCTTAGTTCCTTCAAATGGAGATAAGACTTTCTTATCTGAAATTAATACGCCGGATTGCATTTTTGGTCTCAGTTCGAACCTGACAGCCAAGGCAAAGAGTCTAAAAAAGTTTAAGTTTTTGATCCCCATTACCATGGAATGTAATAATGAAATAAGCTCTAGTGAAGATGAGTGAGAGGAAAGTACATCTATACACAGAGAGCTTGATGATAGAGAGAATTCAAGCAGTGATGATAACATTGATGAAGTAAGAGGTGTAAGAAGGTGAAAAATTAGAATAATAGACAGTGACAGTGATGCTGGAGAAGAACCACAATCAGACAGTTCCAAAATGGATTAGCTGTCTAGAACTCAAAGAAATACCCCTGAGAGTACTGTTTATAGTTGGCAACAATCCTGCAGGACCGCACATATTCGCAGACACGAAAGAACCATTAGATTTTTTAAAACTATTTTTTACTGATGAACTCTTAAATGAAGTAGTAACAGAAACAAATAATTACGCTAGAAGAAAGTTAGAGAACAAGACGCTATCACCGTTCTTGATATGGCGAACTTGGCACAGTGTGACCACCGAAGAGGGCATTTATTGGCGTTATAATAAATATGGGGACATTGCCGCTTGCAAATTTGTAAGAGTACTGGTCATGGAATCAGTACGGGTCAAGAACACCATATGATCACCGATCGGAACTAAACCAGCTTTATTCTAGCTGAAGAGTTATTGAAATTAAAATGCCACTTGTTAGGCACAATACTAACAAATAGGAAGCATTTGCCAAACCAAACCTAAAAACCAAAATTCGGCAGGAAATCAACAGTAGCAATCCACAAGGGAAATACATTAGTTTTACCATGGAAAGACAAGACGGTTCTCACTTGCTTGACGAATTGGAACAATGCAGGAATGACTTCTGTGAGAAGTATGTTACAAGGTGGTGTTGAAGTTACAATCAAGAAGCCTAATGTTGTAATAAATTATATAAATCATATGGGTGGTGTCAATCATGCAGATCAATTAGCCGCAACGTACTGTTTCTTACGAAAATCCTTGAAATGGTGACGTAAACTGTTTTCTTGAGGGCTTGAAATTTGCTCAATAAATTCGTATTTAATTTATAAAATGACAAAACGCTACGAAACGTCTCAAGTTGCTGGTTGGTCTGCACGGAAACGGCCTCGAGTGCAAAGGGTTAACATTTTGCTTCAGATATATATCCCCCAACAGTATTTCGTCATAACATCTTGTTCCTTTAAAGCCCCCAAAATTTCAGAGTGTAAGAGGACGTGTCGGTAGCTTAAATGGTTAAAGCACTCGGCCGGATATCGAGGGATCCGGGTTCGAATCCCGGTCAAGGTGAATGATTTTTACTCTCTGAAATGGTTGCATTATAGTAAACTTTTATGTTTCTTGTGACAAAAAGCAATAATGTATGAAAAACCAATTTTCATACATAATTTTCATACAACAATTTTCATTGTAGATTAAATCAAGAGTTATATTTTGAGTATGGATAATTGCTTTGAAAATAAAAACTAGACCAGTTCACTTTGTAATATTCCAGTCAATGGTGCCTTTGACTTATTATGCCAGTAACTGAATTATTTACTCCACAAAAGATTATTAATCTACCAACTGTCTTAAGGTATTTTCCAGGAATTAACAACATTAACTAAGCCCAAAAGGATGCCTCATTTTTTTTAACTGATGGTGTAAAAGATGATCCCCAATCATCCCAATCAAAAGAACCAGGCAGGCAAAGGTATCCTTAACAGGAAAAATAGCAATGAAAGAATATAATATTTAATGCTAGCAACATATTGGAAGAATATTATAGCATTCTGGTCATTTTTAAGTTTGTGTTCATTATAGTTGCTAGGACAAGCACAAAAAAGAGAAACAAATGAATTTTAGATGTCCAAAGCATTGCCTTAGCAATATGTGAACAGCTACCATTTGGGATGAATCAAGATATGCCATTTACTTAAAGAACTTCAAAAAAACATAGCACCTTTACTTGGTGAAAGTGCAAAAACAAACATTACTTCAATAAACTACCTCTTATCCCTGAATCAGAAACTCAGTGGAAACTTCAACCAAATCCTGTACACAAAAACCACCCCCTTCTTTCACTTTGACAATCTTAGCTGTGATGCTAACTTGTAACCTTTTCCAAGTCTTCCCTTTTGCACTATGAAAGCAAAGGAACATATGAAGCCCTATCTCTGAATGATATTATCAAACTTGAGATATTGCCTGCAGAAATGGAAACAATTCAGTGCTTGCACACCTTGGTTGAAGTTAAGGCATTTATACAAAACAAAACGTACTTTGCCTCAAATTCAAATTTACTCACTCCTAACAAGTTTAAATTTAATTAGCCAAGATATTCCAATTCTCATTTATTCTTTAAAAAAACTGGAAATGTGGTGTACCATTTCGGAATTCCTGATGAGAAAAATTTTTCTTTAGACCAGTTAATGTGTATCATAGACCCTCAAATCCAAAAGTAAAGACAAACAAAACTGCAGTAAATTGAAGTAGGTAATGCCGGTATCATATGAAATGGTTTCATTAAAAAAGTAATTAATTACATTTCAAAGAATTGGTAGTGCATGTAAACTTACCTTTACTATCAATGGATAAAAGGCAATTATTTATGATACTCAAATTTGTATTAATGAGCTGAGCAGGAGTATTTTCTTATTTTTCCAAATCGGGCACTTAGGTATTATAAAGACACCACTGGCGAGAAATTTGCCAAATGTGTATATTATTTGATTTTGCTTTAATTCATGAAAAATTTGTTAATAAATGGTTACTGCATTTAAGTGTACTTTGTTTTCAGGATGTAATTTATTTCCTAAGAAGTGAGCAGAAACATGGCTAAGGCTGGGCAGGAAAAGCAGAAAACAAGGGAAAAAGAAGGCATGTTCATCAGGAATGCATGTAAAATATTTGGAATCAGAATATAGAAGTGGCCACCCTTTGAAATGAATCACAAGAGAAAGAATGTACAAGTAGTAACAATGAGGTGAAGATCACACAAACCCAGAGTGATTATTTTTGCCATCAGAGAAATTGAAATAAGATTTGGTGCTTTCCCGGTGAGTAGAATGGATGAAAAGTCCTCGGGTTTTCCACTGGGTCAGGGTCTGCATACTGGCCGACGTTTTGACGCTCGACTCGGGCATCATCCTCAGGGCAATGAGTGCCATGACTAAGTTTTGGCCGCCTTATATATCCTCTCCTCGTGGTCAGGTGTCATCTGATTGGCTGGCGGCGGAAACATGTGTTCCCCCTCCCTCCAATCCTCAATTCTGCCGTATTTATTGCCGTAGCTATTTGGGAAAAATACGGCAGAACCGAGGATTGGAGGGAGGGGGAACACATGTTTCCGCCACCAGCCAATCAGATGACACCTGACCGCGAGGAGAGTAAATATAAGGCGGCCAAAACTTAGTCACGGCACTCATCGCCCTGAAGACGATGCCCGAGTCGAGCGTCGAAACGTCGGCCAGTTTGCAGACCCTGACCCGGTGGAAAACCCGAGAACTTTTCACCCACCAGAGAAATTAATTGCAAGCAATCAATGTTCACATATTCTAAAACATCCTTCCTTAGGGAAGATAAGCTAATGCAGAAGAAATATTTCACAAGGTTGAGACCTACTTCCTCAACCCATGGATCGTTGTACTGTTAACTTCCATTGTATTTATTTACCTTTTGTAAAACAGGAAGGTTTTATTACTGTTGGTCATATTTGAGTTCTCTCCATGTGTAATGTACTTACTCCAGAAATATTTCCATTATTAATGGAATTATAAGTTCAATTCAGGAGGCCTTACTGTTACTGAATGAGTTACTAATTGCGCTCCATGCCGATATGATTAATTCTCAAATGTTCCGATGGCCAAAAATTGGATTTCTAGGATAGCTATTGAAAGCACAGTAAGCCAAAGAACATATAAATGCATACACTTAAAGAGTTCATATAATAGTTAACATATGGCAATAAATAATTTTGTGACAAGTCTGCAACTAGAAAAAAAGGGGAACAAATGAACTTGCTCACTTGATGTGCATTACATTGCCCGCAGAAAGGTTCACGGACAGTGCATCAGCATAAATAACATGGATTAAAAATTGCTATAAATAAATTTATGGGGAAGGTTCTTCCACTTGATAAAATAGGATTTCGCTAAACCCGAACTACAACATTTGTTGCCATGCACATCGTAGGATTGTAGGCTTTTTTAGCCTTTAGTCATCTGCATTAACTTAACAGATCCATAAGAATTTACTTGTTAAACTACTTTGTTCAACGGTGTAACCTTTTGTTATTTTCATTCTTAATGAATAATGCCACCAGTCACTATTCTTAATGAGTCACTTGCAATTCACACATGGAATATGCCATTGGGAATCTACATGTAGGTTTTACAGGTTCCTCCTGCTTCAAAAAATATTTAATGAGGAAATCTAACAATAAATGAAGAATTATATTGTACCAAACCAGATTAGTATTTTCTACACAAAATGTAAGTAACAAATGAAAAAACATATCACAAAACCTGATATGTGAGGCCAAAAACACTGATCAGTCGTGAGTAAGATTATCCTTCCTCCTTGTATTAACATATAGCATTAAGACTCAAAACCTCATGAAATTGACAGGCAGTGAGGTTGGTTGTTCACAACTGTGGTGATATGCGAAGAAAATTTCTTCCGTTCAGGCTTAAGTTTAAAAGATAAAACTTGAAAGAAAATGTTTACTTATCAAAGTGAAGGTGAAAATTCTAAATGAAATGGAAAATAATCCTAAAATTTTAAAAAAGGAGATAAGGAAAATAAGATGTCATCATTTAATCTCATTTCTATCATTTTAGCTCAGAAAGGAGTAAATGAAGAGCTGCAGTTAAGGGTAATTTAAAAAGAAAGAAACTAAAAACAGTGAAGAATGACGAATTGGAGGACATGCTTGTGGAATGGTTTTATCAAGCTAGCGCCAATAACATTTATCTTAGTGGTCAGCATCTTCAAGTAGAAGTGGAGAAAACAGCTAAGAATTGTTTGCATATTCAAGGGTCTGCAGCTATCAATATATCACTGAATTGGTTTAGATAAAGATGAATTTGGCCTCTCTTTAATCTGCTTCCTGAAAAGAGAATGGTGTTCTTTATGGAATCATGACACAGAGGTAAACACAGCAAAGAGCACGTCACTGTTCTTCTATGCTGCAATATGGATAGGTCAGAATAATTAGAGACATTGGGAAATCCACCAAACATAGGTGCTGTGGAAGGAAAAACCAATTTCATGTGTATATATGCACCAAAATAAGGCATGGATGTCTAGAACTCAGTTCAGTGAGTGGTTCAAGGAACTTCAGATGGGGGCTAAGAATCTTAAATAAATACGGCTCTACATGCTCTCTTGCATTCCCTTCTTTTCAATTGGAGACATGGGATCAAGGTATGCTGCAAACAGTTCAGAACTCTTTCTGAAAAGCTGAATTTAAGGTAGTTACTGTTGAAGAGAATCACTTTGGTGATGCAGAACCTCGAAAAGAAGAAGCTGACCAAGGTTTCATCGACGGATGGGAGAAAATGCAATCAATGTGTCATGTGCAAAATTCAAGTCAGTGGATGACTCTCTACCGATTACAGCTGTGCTGACTGTCAAGGAGTACTCCATTTGCATGGCTGCATTGACAACAAGGGAGATTTAGACAAGGAAGCCAGTGAAAATGATAGTGATGAGGAATGCCCACCAATGACTCTTAGCAGAGGGGATGCAAGCACTCTAAATCTGTCAGCAATACATGAGCCAGGTACATGAACAAAACATGAGTAAGTGTTCAGGATGATTCACTGTCTTGAAAATGCTGTCTAGGCAGCTTCAGACACTGTGAAACACCAATCAACAATTGGACTTTTTTGCCATAGTTTGAATTAGATGAGCAATGTTACATGGTAATAAGACTGTCGATTATCTATAAAACTGACAAGAGATGGCATGGGTAGGTCTTCCAGAAATTCATACCCACTCACTTTTTGTAAGACAAGGGTTTTCTCTTCTTGGGTATAAGCACTTATGGGTTAACAATCAGGACCTTAAATCCTTTACATCAGAATACCTACCAGAACTAAATCAGTTCCTTTGGTGATAAACCCCAATAAGAGCATGAATTATTCAGAATGAAATGCTGAAAATTATGAGAAATACCATGCCTGACAATATTCTTGAAAGTGACTGAAGCTAAAGTTTTATCCTTTATCAGCAATAGGATAATATACATTTTCAAAACAGAACAAGTTTCTTTCAGTGTCATATGTATTAGATAAGACAAAACATTTAGTACTATTCATATGATAAGAGGATACTCTTATAAGACTTCTGGTAAAAGAATCACTTCTTGGACAATATGAAACATTTAGTACTGCACCCAAATCATTATTTAAAAGAGGAATACATTTCTCTGTGACCTGGACACTCATTTAAAGATCTCAGGGAAGTATGCCATGATAGGACATAAGTAATGAAAGATGTATTGACCCCATTGCTCAGGGATTTTATGTGAAAATGCACGATGCAACCAAAGTACACAACATTTACTAGGTGAGGTCATAGTTCCTCTCCATTGTAGTGACTATGATGATGTAGCCTTAACCTTTATAAGTGTTTCATTTAATGTTCAAGGTTTCATTCTTACTTGTTATAAAGTCGTCATTTAAATTTATGGAACAAAAATCTCCAATACCACAGGTCTGAAATGCAGGCATAAAATTGTTGGATTTATTATGAGCTCAGTGGTACAAACCTATAACTTCCAAAAACAAGACATAATACAAATGAAGTCATGCTAAACAGCAACTTTTATAGATATATTTCAAATTTTAGTTAAGCTAAACATGGCAGTGTTTTGGGAAAGCTGATCCGTAGCATGCAAATTCACTTCTACTGAGTCATCCACTGTTGTCAAGGGTGAATGGATTGGATTCTCTCTCATTTTCAGTTGGCATGTTTGTATTCTGTGTTCATACTGAAGATTCTTCCCATACTGTGACAGTCAGAGCACAGGATAAGGATAGCATTAATTGAAATTTTATTTTAACCTGGATGCTGAGAAATTTGTAAATAAGCACTATCCTGGTTAGGGATGTGCTCAAGTCCGTAAGTATTTCCTCAAATTCTGTCACCCTTGGAGTACAGTAGAACTCCAATTATCCGAATCAATCAGGACCGGACCCCGTTCGGATAATCAAAAATTCGGATAATTGAAGTTTTGTCCGGAGGAAGGGTCTATTCAAAGAAAACTACAAGAAAAATGAGAAAAAGATGAACAATCAAGCTTCTGAGCCAAGATTTTAGCTTCTTCGCAAAGAATCAGACCTGAAATAGGGTTTCGCATAGAACTGCAAGAATCACTTAAAAACAGCATCTTCTAAAACTTTGTTTGCTGCCATTTTCATTGATTTCCTCGAAGAACTTCCATCTTTATTTTCAAGGACTGACACAAAATTCACAATTGTAGGTTTGTTCTTCTTAATGTCCGAAATCATTGATGGTCCAACACTGTACTGCTCTGCCAACATTTTGCCCGTAATTCTCTTATCCGATTGCTCTATGATTTCGAGTTTGTCCGCTAAAGATAACACAACACATTTCCTCTTTGAAGCCATGGTGAACCATGAGAAACACTCAGAGAAAACAACAAATGGGTGCATAAAAAACCCCACATAATCAACAAGCAATCAAAACAAACAGTGGCAGATCGCTCTTAGCCACACTCACCCCTCCACTGGGCATATTCGGTTTCTAAAACTACAACATGAGACGGTGCCTAAAGCGATTTGGATAATCAGCAATTCAGATAATTGGAGTTCTACTGTATATGTATTGTAAATCATCTGCTCTACTGGAGATGCAATATCTAAATACTGGAAATCCAGTATGCATTAAGTTTTACGGAATATGACAACATAACAAGTACTGAGTAAAAGTTTCCCCTCAGACAGTGTATACAGAGGGAGTATATGTTGTAGTTTAAGGGAGTTTTTATTAATTTGTTTTCACTATGAAAAATGACAAGTCGTAAAAGGACTGGTATCTGAAGTTACTCCCTATTAGTGATCAACTGTGAACAGCAGTAGTATTGTCATTATTTCTTTTTTCATTAGCTTTCAGTTAAATCTCTCATGACTATCCCTCATTAAATACTTTTCTTGAGAACCATAAATCAATGGATATAAACAAAATTCTTTGAGGTCAAATATCATTGGAACTAAAGTTGGGGGAGTTCCAGTTTCAGCCTGTTTTTAAAAAAATTTGAGTATTTGAACACACTTACAAACTTTGGCTATTGGAAAAATGAAGGTCATTGGGGTGTTTATAATTAGAAAGTACTTGATTCATTATTTATATTTTTGAATGCTTGCTTCTTTTTGCTTTGATTGAAATTTCTGCATGGACATCCCAAATAAATTCCAAAACACTAGGATAAGTGAACCCCAACATTCTGATGTGTGAAAGCAGTCTTTTCAATTAAAAAAAAAAGTTTGAAGTATTTTAGCAAGAAATCAAGAGCTCTACGGCCTCTAGGTTTAAATAATAAGGGGGAAAACTCCAATGGCCGTAAAAAACTTTTTTAACACGCGTGTTTCGGCCACAAAGTGGCCCTCTTCAGCGAACTGAAGGGAAAAAAACACCTCCAACACAAGGTTGAAAGTAAACTACCAAAGACAGACGTCAAATATATATAGTGACTGCAGAACGGCCATTGGAGTTTTCCCCCTTATTATTTGAAGTATTTTAGCGTTTATTTGACTAGACTAAACTTCAACGCTTGACTACTAAGGTCCTTTTGATTGTTCAACCACTGGATATTACTCCTGATTTGGTGAGTGAGAGCAGACAGCATTTAAACAAGTAAATATACATTCTTTTTTAGTTTTCCAATGAAATTTTATGATTTTATAATTATATGATTAATGAAATAATTTTACTACTACCTGTTTAGCTCAAAATAAGTTATTTTTAACTAAACTGGTGGAATCCATGAATGCTCTTAAGAAGAATATGAAGAAAACAATATTTTGGGGATATCCTAAATTTATATTTATAATGTGGTTTGCATTAAACTGAATGTAGAACATAGTCGAGTCCTCTATCTTTCGAGGATAATACCAAGGTCAGAAAATTAACTATGCGATACATTAACACTCTAGTCACAAGTAAAGTTAATTTACTTTGAGTAATGGTTAGCTGAATTGTAAATACAGGAAAAAACATACACAATAAGGTTCAAAATTTAGAAATAGATGTAAACATTTTCAGTTCACAGTCCAAGGGGATTGGAGCAAAAATAGGGCATTCTGTTTTAATAGGGGCTAAAAGAAACGTTAGAAAATTTCGAACCAATTTATTTCTCAGATGATAAAAAACTTTCACTAACCTTTGTGTTGAAATCTCGGCTTGCGAGGCTGAGTCTTGATGAGCAGTTGAGTTCTGAGGGTACTCGGATTCAGTTGAAGCAACTTCAGATGAATGCTCCTCCCTTTGATGGCTGCCTTTTCTCTCTCCCCTTGGTGCACTTCCACCCCTTCCACTAGAGCTAGCCTCACTGCTACCTGACAAAGTTCGTCTTCTTTCAACCTTAAAATTGCAATTTCATAAATCCATTAATGCAAAATCATCATCAATTAAGACGTGGATGTTCATTATAATTTTTACATAAACACTATTATAATCTAAAATCTACAGTAAAAAAACAATCATAGGATACCATTACAGAGAAGAGAAGGATTAAGGCATAGAAAGCAAAACAATAATTAAAAAACCTCTCTTATCAGAGAGATTTGACTGTGGAACATCGCAGCACAATTCTACTACCCAACTTGTTTATGATGGATGTCACAAGGAAAGAGATCAAACGTATAGGTTTTGAAATGTGGGTACTTAGGATGGAAATAATTATATGGATAGTTTTAAATGCAATTGAGAAAGTGTTTGGCATGGTGGACCAAGAGGGAAAATTGTTTTGATAAATTAAAAAAAATAAACAAAGTGGGTAAATACCATGGAGTAATGAACATTGATGGTAGTGAAAAAATTGAGTCCAAATTAACCGTAGATGAGGAGATAAAAGAAGATACAACTGTTAAGAGGGCATTACATGACGTAAATTTATGCAAGCTGTAATGTGAAATATGTAAAGCAGGTTTGTGTGACATGCTGTATCTTAAACATGCTAAGTTTGTTAGATGACCAAGGCTCATTTTCAAGGCAGTTTTTAGAGTTCACCTAAAATCACCACTAACCCATCAATTAATTAGTTGATCATAATAATGATGAAATTAAGCTAACCTGCCAGTGAGTAGGATGGCGGCCAGTTCCCACAGCTCGTACCTCCCCGCTGGATTTCTCTGTAGATGAACTTCCACAGCTCAGCGTAGCTTCAACTTGTGCTGCCTCCCGGGTGAGAGAGGAAGCACCAGAAGCCAAGGAGGAGGCAGCAGAAACCCTTCCCCTCCCTCGGCCTCTACCCCGGCCCCCGCCACCCTCTGGTTGGGTCGACGAAGTTCGCCCGGGGACCCCTCCACCTCGCTGGGACGCCAGCGATCCTGACTGTTCGGCAGAACCAGATTCTGAGCACAGCTCCTCACCTGGTGATTCCCCACCCGATGGGGATGATTTCCCAACCAACTCCTCCCCAGTTCTAGATAAAGCACTCAGCCGTCCTCTCTTCTTACTCCCAGACCTACCACGTTTCCCAGTATAACCACTAATTCGCCGTTTTCTTCCAGCTACCAATGAAGACCTGGGCCTATAAGAAAAAAGCATATAGCAAATAGTGTACACAAATAAAACAGAGACCAGTTAAAATAAAACACATACACTTCACTGAGGACCCTCTAACACCTACTTCTGACGAAGAGAACCAGGCATAATAGCAATTTTGTCAAATTATCAAAGAATTTTGTCATTTTTACTTCGGTGAATTGTATGCTAACCTCAGAAGTTTCAAAGCTTTGCTTAAGTTTAATTTCAAAACACCACAGTACTACACTTGATGGTGCAATTGTTTGTCAGTTGATAGTATACGTATTTGCATGTGTGTAACTTGTAAGGGTTTTTGCATGAATGGTAAGATCTTGTACCTAAAATGTACCAAGCATTGAAATCCCATCCCTGGCTCACTAGCCTTAGCAAGAGCACATGACCCAGTGGAAATCAAAATAGATGTTACAGATACACTTCCCTTCAAATCACATTCTCAATTATTACTAAATTAAGAATAACATCAGTAAATATGCACGAAAAGTGAAGAATCAGGCGTGATATTGTGGAATCAAGACATAATGAAAACTTTGTTGCAATTTTCCACTGTTAAAACAACTGTTTTACACTGTTAACAGTGGAAAATTGCAACAAAGTTTTCATTATTTCAGTATATATGGTTTTAACGTAGCTTTTGCCCAATTAATGTCCGATAAAATTGAAAAAATCTTACTTTTCATCAGTTTACTGAAATGAGCTAAGAACCAACAGCCTGGGGACAGAAAGTGAATATTAAAACTACCTGAGATTTCTTTGATTTGCCATTTATTTTGTTCCCTAATGTTCCTGAGCTTTGATAACTTGCAATACTTTTTTGCTTCCAAACATATTAAACTATGTTCGGTCTACCAGATTAAATCATCAATTTAAACTAAGTCAATAACTGTTGAAGAGATGACGACAGAGTAAGACAGATACAGGAATAAAAAGACCAAAAAAGAAATTCTTTGCATCCATCATTACAATAGTTTCTAGATACCACTATTTACTGAAATATATATATATATATATATATATATATATATATATATATATATATATATATATATATATGGTTTTTGGAGCAAATCTGACCAATGATATGATTACCTGTAGCAGTATTATGCATTCCGTTAACACATCAGTAATGTCTAAATTAAATATTATTCCATGGACTTTAATAAAAGATATTCTGATGAAATGAAGCAAGTATCACATTGCAGTGACTTGTTGAAACATTCTTTTATTGAAATTTTTAAACAAATAAGGCTTTGTGTTCAGTAAAAGTATTTTTATAATGCAAATTATTAACCTTAGAACAGGTACATCCTTTAGCATACGAGTATTTTTAAAATTAGAAATAAAATTCCAAATTAATGGAATACAAAATAATGCCCAAATTAATAAAAAAATTACATGGTAATGGCTAGTAATAAAAAATACCACCTAGAGAAATTGGTACAAGAAGTTAGGTTTTTCTAGTATTGATCTACTTACAACTCATTTCTTAAGATATACTTCAGTTGATCAGACAACTTTGAAGGTTGCAAATCTAGTCCTTTCTTTGAAATTTCTTGATTCAGGTGAATTTTCAAGAATTATACAGACTTTTCCAAAGTTTTGTAATTCCTTGAATTCTCTTCTTCTTTCATATTACTCTTGCCGACGTGGTCTATGTCTGCTTCATTGATATTGGCAGTTTGTTGACAACCAGCATCAAATCAGTGTTGTCAAAGTTTTATTCCTACAGTAAATCTGACCCTGATTAATCTACTGTCACAATGATTTCGTAGACTATTTAAATCAAATTAATGAACCTGTGCATTTTGCATTATTCATTTTCTTATTTATTTCGATGGCATATGGCAAGCAGCATTTTAAATTACAGCAACTAACTTTTGGGTTTTTGAGAATTCTCAAAGAATGAATATGGCATGAATCCTTCCTAACCACCACACATGCAAAACATTGAAATTTGGTTATTCGAGTGAGCTCATATAGTACAATCTGACAAACTTGATATGAATAATCAGATGACTTTCTTTGATAAATTTTCTGTGACAATTTCTAGATAAAAAGGGAGTAATCTGCTTTACTTTAGCTTCTATTGCATATTTCAGATATATTAGATCATCAAACAACAAAGTTTGAACACAATTTCAAGGTGGAACAGCAAAGAGGCTGATGAATACAATCTGATAAATTGTTACTTCCTTCTTATCTGAAGCACTTCCATTTTTAACACCAACTTTTAAGTAATTGTTAACACTCAACTATTTATCAAAAATAATTTTTATAAACAGGTTATAAAGTAAGTTATGTTTCATAAACTGAACACATCACTCATGTTTTGAACAATCAAGTCAATAATATTTTCCTATTCACTGCCTTAAATTTTTATGTTCTGTCTTTCCATATCAATGGCTAGAATAATCAGATGCAAGTGCCAAAATCGTATTCCACTATGTAAGACTTTTACAGGTCTTAGAAAAGTTCTAAGTCAGTAGCCTAAAATAAACAAGATTTTGGATCACCCCTCATACAGGAATCACACACAGTAAAACCTGCTAATAAAACTCTTGCAGGATTGACTAATATTGGCTTTAGAGTGAGGCAGGACCTCACTAATGACAAAAAAACACTTGATTTTTTTATTCTACATGAATTTTTGATCTTCAAATTAATAAAAGGTGTTCAACATAACTTTTAAGTGGTAGCAATGTTGAGCATTACACCGCACAATTTTTTAAAGATTACACTCATCAATACTTAACACAATGCACTCTGGGATTGGCAATATACATGCAACACAATTGTGTGATGAAATATTGCACATTCTATCATACTTTTAATCCATCTGCTAACAATAAGGACAGGAGTACCTGTTTTGACTTTGAAGAGCTTTCTTTCCTTTAACCTTCATTCATTAAGAATAGTCTACTGCTAACAGTAGGTTTTTATGGATATTTGATTATATACATGGATCATTCAATTCTTTTAAAAATCAGACTACTTTGACTTTCTATGCGAGAGATTTCCCATTAAAATAACTATAATTTGTGGTTTAATTTCTTTCATGAGAATAGAATGATAGAAGCAACCATGATTTTACCGCCTGGATAGGATGGGGAACAGACTGTATAGCACTGTTTGCAATTTTTTCTCTTCACTATTAGAAATTTTAAGACTTTTGTAGAGCCTCAGTTGATAAAAACCCAACTCTAAATGAATAATCAGGCTCTCCATAAGCTCCAGGAGATAATGATGTATGTCATTTGTCTTCTTTACTTACTGCTTATAGAACTAACTACCTCAAATTTGATGTAATGTTTAAAGGGTTGGAAAATATGATTTTATAAGTGGTTAGTGGCACATTTAAAGAAATCTTCAAGAGTCATTTACCCAGTAAATATGGTTATAGATATGCGGCAAAAATGGACATATATATATAAATATATAAAAATATGTAGAAATATATATATACGCACATGTATACACACCTACATTTTTATCCAATGTATATATTTTGTTGAACTACTGACCGGAGGGTCCCGGGTTCGATTCCCAAGCAAGGCAATTTGGGCACCTGCAGCTCCACCCAAGCTATGTGATTTTTCGGGTACCAGGTCTTCCTGGGAAACCATAACCGGCACAGGGAAAGGAACTGGCCCCCCTACACTGATGTGTGAATATTCACACACCATCGGGCTTGGTACATGGGTGAGCTCTACCATCACCTACTAAACCGACCTCCGGGTTGATTACTGTGCTTATGGTTTTTTTTTATGGTATATATTTTATCCTAAGTTCAAGTATTCAGCATTAATTACCTTCTATTGTTGAACATTTTATTGCTATTCCTTTCTGTAGGAGTTACATGAAATGAGTTACTTTTAAATATTTAAGTAACGCTATCATGTTGACATTTAATGTGAGAACAAAATATTTGTTTGAAGTTTATAAGTCTACATGAAGAGTTTTTCATAATTTAATTATGTATTTGAATACCAAGAAATTTTCACGAATAATGCCTGTTCTTTTTTGATTTTTTAATGTGAACAAATCATCAAATTTATCATTTCAACTTTCACAACATTTAGTGATTTTGGACATGGTCTCCTAATATTAATATGGCCTTTTATTTGTAGACCATTCACAATACCAATAAGGTTATGATTGTCTCAAGCAACCTGGAAAAATATTTCGCTCTAAGATATATAATCTTAACAGTGATTTTAAATATTCCCAGCAATTGTTTCAAAGCTGATTGCCAGTATTAAGTACTACATACAGTGATGAAACAATGGCTAGTTAACAACAGTGACCTCACTTTCAAATTTTTTCTATTAGCATTTTAGACAATCTTGTTTGTATCATGAAGAAGATAGGAAAAAGAAAGGATCTAAATCATTACCAAAGCTGTGGATTCTTAAACAATTCTGAGATTTTTTAATGCTATATTTTAAAGTAGCACAGCTATTATCACGTCTAGCTTCAAACTCAAAGTTTGTCATAGAGGTATGTACTACACCTCATGCTACTGAAGTTTGACCATGCTCCCTGTTTTGCAACTTACCACAACATTCAAAAAGGCAGGAATGAATCTGATGTTATACAATGTCTGGACGACTGAATTATTATAAAATTAAATTAGATATTTAATGAAAACCCTGATCATATCAATGAGCCCCAGTAACACAACCACAGAAATTGATGGCATGAGCTTGCTTTTGGTGGATGACCAAGAAATTAGTGTGGAATAAAGAAGAAGTAAAAATGAATTTTATTATGTGGTAAGAAAATTTTTCTAATCACTATGATTTTTACATTCAATCAATGGGCATAATGCAATGTAAAATAGGAGTTCCTCTGTAAAGTACGAAATCATGAATGTATCCTTCCTTTGTTATCTGGAATGGCCCCATGGGTGGTTTAGCTTCTAAGAACCTTTTTAGTATGCCAATGTTGGATTATCATAGCACTTGGATGGCACAAAGAGTACAGCGGCTACCGTAAAGATGTAATAAGGAAAAAGTATCAAACTATTCTTTCTTAAATGCTTCAAAAAAGTCATGCATTGAAATTATTCATTCTAGAAAAGAAATTATGCTGACAGGATGATGAAAATGATGCAATAAATTCATCCTCGACTTTCTTTGTTTACCATATGTAGTTAAAGAGCTTTAGGATGCATATACCTAAAATGATGAGGGCTAATGCAATACTGAATGGTATTCCAACATTTCAGAATCAATGTGATGTATAGATGAAGTTCTTATATAAGCTACTTGACTGATGTGATATGTACCATCTGGGAAGGGGGATTTATTTTGAAAATGTAAGAAATCATTAAAAGAGAAAAAATGAGGAGAGAGAATAATGGCATCATTCTCAACAAATGATCCAACTCCAGGGAGGCCACAGTATTTCACATGAAAATACAGACCTTGATCACACAAAGAAGGATGACAACATCATTGAAAAAATTGCAACTAATAAAATACAGTCTACTTGCTTGGGAATTCAAAATGATAGCCAACTGGCAATTCTCTTGCTAAAAACTGCTATAAATAGTTAAAACCAGTATTTCCTATGACAACAGGTAATAATTTTCAGAATTTTTAAGAATATATAAGCCAAAAATGATGATCTATCAATAAGGAATACCAATATTATCAACTTTGACATTAAAACTTTTTATGATTTTCCATCATTCCTGTTAACATAAACAAGAAAATCTGAAACATCATCTATCTGGCTCTGAAAAAGAACACGTGAAATGTCACAGTGAATGTAGCATAAATAACTATTGCAATTTAGTCTTAAATGTCACAATGAATGTCTTAATTTTGCAATTATTCCACATTTAGTTTAACGAACATTTCCGGGGTTAACCCATTTCCAACGCGTTAGACAGATTAAACAGATTCTTAAAATAAATACATATGACAATTGGAAATTCATGGGGTAAAACAATTTGCTGAAAACAAAGTTAAAAATTGCTCAAACACTTAAAACACCAAAAAGAGTGCACTTCATGGGAGTCCTCAGAATGCTTCAAGCAATCCAAAAGGAAAACAGTTTTTGTTAAAATAATCATGAAAAGAACTTGCTTTATATTTTTTAATTCTATGCCAATACCAACAAATGGATGATATAACAAATAGTGATGATTAGCAGTTAGATATAAATTACTCCTAAAATCTTTAATAAAAAACTTAGTTGCAAACAATTTCTAACTTTCATAAACAAGGTGCAGCAACATAACTTCTTTTTTAAAAGGGGTTTGGCTTTATAAAAAAGGGAATTATGTTGCCACAGCCTGTACGTCATGCCAAATGCACATTTGAAGTGATGGATACCAGCCATAAAATATATGTAATTTTAGGAATTATCTTTTGCAGTATTTGTAGGATAAAAGGCAAAGTCAAATATCAGGGTTCTTTATCCTTGTTTTCCCACAATTGTGAATTGTGTTAGGAAATACAAGCATTTAAATACATCTGACTGAGATGCCAAATTCTCTTTTTTATCTTAGGACTAATTTGGAGTAGCATTTAAACAATTCCCCTTGCCTTCAAAGCAAACTCTTTAAGTCCTCTATTCACTTCAATCTTACTTAATCTCTTCATAACTGTAAGCTCTAATCCATTTTTCTATAAAAAACATTTTTGCTACTATGCATAGGAAAGATTATGTAAATAAATTTGTATTAAAAGGCAATACACGCATCCATAATACAAGGTCAAGAAATGTGTTAGACATTACCCAATGCAGCTTGACCTTAACCTTCAACCAGTCACATAACCCTGCCTTAAATTTCTATTACAAACTTTCCTATACCGCAATACTGATTAGCTGCAATAAGTTCAAAAATGTAGTTCAAGATTGGTTGATTGCGAAACTTGTATTCTTCAAATGAATATTTTTAGACTTTTCAAGGGTGCAATTTTATTATCTGTGCATCTCTTCACCATGGTAATGAATGTATGTCTTTATATTGACGACATTAGTGCTACTCCTTGATGAATCAAGATTATTATTATTTCTGTGAACTTAGTAATACCTCCTATTAATTAGCACTTCCAGGGGTGTGGTACACTAGCCATACATTTAAATGCCACAAAACTAATTTAAAGAAAACTTATACCTTTTCATTACATTTATCATCATTTACATATCTTTGTATAATTTATTCATAGATAAATGATTATCTTTGTTCCTGGCATATATTTCTACACCTGCATTCGTATCACTTAAATACTTTCATGACAAATGCAGGTACCATATGCAAGTGAATATTATTACTTTTTTTACAAATAATTTTAACAGACTTTATAATGCATCACATACTCACTTAAATATTTTCACTGTGCAATTACTGTGCCAATAACCCAAAATCTCATTGCTTAGGTCAACATATTATTCAAACTACAACTACTTATTTACAATAGCACAGATATTTGTCATTGGTGTAAAACTACATCATTTCTCTGTTTATTACTTTGTCGCAGCAAACAGTTCCAAAAAATTCCAGGTTACTCAATTATGATGTAATGGGACTGAAAAGGATACTATCTCTCTTTATGGACTGTTGGAGAACACTTTTGAAGTTACTAATTACTTTTTTTTACATCAAGAAAAGCTTCTCAAATAATTTGAAAGAACCAAGATGCTGTGTCAAAATGTAATTAGGAACCAAGTAAAGACTTTATTAACAGAAGAACACGAAGTGATAAATGCATCAGATAATAATGCTGAAATTATACAGCTTATATGCCACATGATTGTTATCACTTTAAAACTTTTTCATTAAAAAGTCCCATTTGCTGGTAGCAAAACTACTAATATAACTCTGGCCATGCTGATTCAAATCTATGTAGTAAATGCAAAAGAATTTTTTTCGATTAGGCCCCATTTATTTTATCAATCAATATGAATAATCATAGCACACCATTGACTACCTAAAAATATACACTGATGTCACAACATCAAATTTTATTTGATACATGAGGATATAAAAATTACTAATGACTGGTGAAAAATTTTTAAACATGTAATGTATCCCATTAATAATTTATGACACTTTATTAAAGTTTGTTCTATATGCACTCAGAAGTCTGTATCTAAGACATACACACCACAAACTCCAAAATGAACTTAGCATATGTATCTACATAAACCAAAGAGTTACAATAGCAATTTAAAATAATTCTCACATTTTAACACACACTAATGTGCTAGTATTTGGACACCTGAAAAAGTACTCAATTTAAGTCGTGAATCTGAAAAGTTTGGACAATTTAAAATATTACTTTAACTCCAGAGGAGGCTTAAAAAAAAACCTTAGGACATGTCCCACATATGTACATTAACCATATCATATCTGCAATTATAGTGGCTAATTACACCAATAAAAATATAATAAAAACACTCATTTTCTCACAAGTAAGAGCAATAAGTACACAGGAGTGGAATGTGTGCAAGGAGTTAGTGGAAGAATATAAGTACTTCCTCCTTGATGATGCAAAATATTGCCATAATATTCATCACATTTCACTTGTTGCATAATATAAGCATTATAATCAATACTCAATACAGAATGGAAAGAACAACGACCAATGCACAAGCTTAGCTTAAGATATGTTTCACCATATACATTATGCACATACCTTGATCCTATTTCAATAAAATCCCCTGGCTCAATATTGGATTTAGACCCCCCAGACGCACAACTAGGTTGGTCTGCCATAGACGCTCTTCATGTAGTGAAACATGCCACAATCAAAATAAGCCTGTGGATAAGAAATGCAAATTTCACACTATATATGACAACAAAACATTCAGAAAGTCTGATTACATACTTCAGAATAGAACTTAAATGAATAAGTTACGTCAAGCTCTAGTAAATAATTAAAGAAAAAAAATTTCAAATGTGATTATTGAAGACCTACTCGATTTAAAAATATGAAAACGAGGAATGCACATTGGCAGAACTAAAAACAAAATTGAATCTAACAATGATGAGAATGGAGTTGGTAATAATGTTTTTCCCCAAAATTAAATTACCTAGACCAATGACGCATTAAGTAGATTCGAGAACATTATTATCATCACGGCCTCTGAACAAGGTGACTTGCGTGATGACATAATTTACGTTAGGCGAGCTAATGTTGACGGACGATAGAACAAATAACAACAAAAAAATAACAAAGAATCGCAGACATACACAGACTTCATTTGCAAATGGATTCCTATACAATAAAACCTCGTCGATTACCTTCGAAGAAAATTTGCATCATACATTTCCAATAACTCACGCAAACAATTGTAAATGTAACGGTAAAAATGAGTCACTACTTATCGACTACCTCAGTAAAGATAAAGAGTAAAAGTGCTGAGAACGGTAGATCCGTGTAAATGATAAGGAGCAGAGTATATCTCAACATAAAATTACCTATTATCTATTCTTTTCAGTTGCCCAAATATGCACGAAAACTTATGAGTAAGAGAGATACGTGAAACAAGAAGCGATCTATTTGTAGACCTATCAAGCAAAATGCTTCCATTCAACTACAAGAATCGATTTCTTTTACTCATGGGAGTTAAATTTCTGTAAAAGAGCTGAAAGAAAATTATTAATATGTGAATATGAGCAACACGATTCTGAGAATAAGAATACGAGTAAAACTGAACCTTTCAATAAGAACGAATAATTGTATATCACGACAAAGACAAAAGAGCCACCATTGGTTTACACCATTTCTTTCTCATGTCCGGGGAGTGTTTTTCAAAACCAATTCAGGGATACTCTACCTTCCTGTGAGATCCAAATAAATGAAAGAGATTTTCCCCCAAACAATATACGAGTTTTACAGCATAATTGTGTCATCAGATGTTTAACCATTGCTCACCCTCGAAGCAAACTCTAGAGACACGAATGATACATTCTGAACCCTCTGATGTCAGACCCGACATGAATCTCTGCTTTCACAAGAAATAGTTCTACGGTAAAATAAGCATAGAGAGGAGAATCAACTCATCCTCGACAAAAAAAACGAGAATATATGTCCGAGGATCAATTATAATAATATTTCGAACCACGCCACAGGAAAATTTCCTCATAAAACAAAGTTCCTTCTTCAACAGCTGTTTAGTTGTTATCACTACGCGACTTAGCAGTATGTTTTGGGGATTTTGGGATACCTCGTATGGTACTACCTGGTGATGCAGCCTTGATATTGAGGTGTAGATGGAAATGCAACAATGACAGTTACAGCGGAAGATTAAGTTGCGAAACAAATATTTCAATGAAAAAAAGAAAATAATCACAAATGAACTTCTTCCTATTTTGATATCTTGTTTTGAAATCGTTAATTCATTTGGAACCACCGATGTTTACTAGATTACGATTTTTGTTTTGCGGGAAAGACGACATAACAGTAGCTCCATAAATCACTAGGGAAATTGCTTTATCATCAGTTATTATTCAAACCTATTCTACCGTGGAACTACGCTCTTTATTTGAGAGTGTAAAGAATGTTCTTTATCTAACATGGAGCGTAGTCATCCCAAAAGTATAAAGCTTCCCGAAACCCTTGAAGTCTTCCGGAATATAAAGAACGCGAAAGGTTTTGCCATCGACATTGGTGAGTATGACGAATTATAGCATGACATCTAACTCGCAAATTTTTGTGTCTTATTTCTGTTGAAGGGCAAGTTGGAACTTATTTTTAGGCACCTTATACTTGTGTATAGCGTAATGTCAATGTTTTAAATTTGTAGGTATATCCCTTACAAAAATAGCTTATTGGTCAACCATATCTCATCGTCGAGCTCTTTATGATGAAGGATTCATAAATTCCAAAGACGAAGTAAGTAAAATTTTGCAGCTTTTGAAGAAAGTATATAGCACTCCTCAATTAATTCAATGAAATTTATTATTTCAGTCAAAAATGGTGTATGAAGTTTCTGAAGGTGCCAGGTTACACTTCATCAAATTTGAAACTAAGTACATAGAAAACTGTTTGGATTTTATTAATCAGAATCTGGTCGGGGCACCGTCGACGATGATGGGCAAAAGCATCAAGGGGACAGGTGGTGGTACATACAAATATTCAGAATTGATACTGTCCAAGCTGGGTCTAACGTAAGAATCAACAGCACTAACTTAGCATTTATTAGTAGCTCATTTCTTGCTGAATGTATGGCATATCCGATAAATGGAAGAAAAACTCTTAATCTATTTTAATTGGTGTTGAATGCAAACAAGCCCCCAAGTGCAAATTTATTATTAGCATTGTGTACGGCTTGATTATTTCATTATTTGCTAAGGTATTAATATGCGTTCAACCTTGGCATCAAAATCGTGTTCATATTGAAGTTCTTGGAGATCGTAAACGCGGAAAGCGCTAATAAAATCATTCCCATAGTTTGCCAAAAGTAAAGCTTTTATTTGCTTATGGCTCCTGTTAAATTTTAATTTTTATGGAGGTCTTTCACCTGATTTTTGTTTTTCGCATCATCATTGATGCAGAATACTTGACCCAAAAATTGTTCCAAAAGTTAAGCCTATATTATATATTGAAAGTTTTCAAGTGAAGAGTAAAACGTTTTGAAAAGTATACCATTGCAAAATGATATCAGGAAGTAAACGAAATAATTTTTTGTAGTCATTGTAAGAGGATTTTACAAATACTACAAAACATAGATCTATTCTGACCTCACCATGAGTCTTCCCTCTTCAAATGGTTTAACGTGTCCAACTAATTTTACTCAGTTTCATATGAATCAAATTTTATTCAATTTAATTGTATTCTCAACTAAGTATGTTGAATGTTTACAGATAATGTATGTTTAAATCTCATGGAATAGGGTTGAAAAAGAAAATGAAATCAGTTGCCTCATCAAAGGATGTAATTTCCTCCTGAAAAACATGGCAGATGAATCATTTGTGTTCCAGCGCCATGGAAATCCAGAATACAAATTTCAAAGTGTGGATCCTGATATCTTCCCATATTTACTTGTTAATATTGGATCTGGAGTTAGTATAATGAAGGTAAATGAAGATGCTGCCAAATTTGAAGTTTTTTCCAGTCTACCTATTACATTCTTGGAAGTAAAGGTCATAGTATTTGTTTTTCATTATTAACAATTGCTAGGTTGAGTCAGAAGATTCCTATGAACGCATTGGAGGCACAGCCACAGGTGGTGCTACATTTTGGGGTCTTGGGAGTCTTCTTACTAAGGCAAAGGTGAGTAATAATATATCATGTCTTCGCCTTGTAGTAATAAGGCATTATACTGAATATAATGCTGCCTTGAAAAGTAGTGAATATATGTCTTCATTTATGGATGAAATACTTAGTTACTCAATAGCAATTGCATTTTTTAAATAGTATTTTTTGCAGGAGTTAAATGTAGTTATTGGCCTGAAGATGGTGTCAAATTGAAATCAAACACATTAATGGATATATATATATATATATATATATATATATATATATATATATATATAAATTCACTGATAAGTCATAACAAACACAGAAACCAAAACACAAAAGAGGAAAAACTCACTGGTTCTCGAATTTTCGGTGGTCCCACCACCTTTCTCGAGAGGAATTAGGAACAGAACAGTTCTTCGAGAACCAGTGAGTTTTTCCTCTTTTGTGTTTTGGTTTCTGTGTTTGTTATGACTTATCAGTGAATTTACATTACACGTTTGTGGGTTTTCCAAAAAAGTGTGTGTATATATATATATATATATATATATATATATTCATTTATTTTGAGGATGTGGAGGAAAGAGGCCCACCATTCTGCCCAAAATAGTGAGGGCGGGTTTGCTGCAATTGTGTAGGAGAGCACAATCAGGCCTCAGTAACTGCAAAATACTATGTTTTATAGCATTGCATTAGCACAAAATTTATGTGGAATCATATATTAAATTTAGTGTGCTCATGAACTCATATGGATAAAAGACAAAGAGATACCAAATATACCCAAAAAGACATTATGTTCACTGATGGTGAACATTAAATAGTTATGCTTTTGGTCAATAGACAGTTTAGTATGTATGGTCTGTTATATTAGCACACTTTGTGCCTAGTATTTATGTAAGTTTATTGGAAATCATATAGTTTCACCAGACATAGATATTTTTTTCTTGTGAATTTAGTGAGGGGAATAAAAAAATAACTGCAGCAAAGTAGTTTTTCCTTTCTAAACATTTTCATAATAAATAGCATAATAAATCTAGTGGAAAATTTATGATTGATGATTGTGTTATAAAATGTGGTAAATGAATCTCAAAGCCAATTCATTTAAAATATTGTGTGCAATGTTATGTTTATTGATATTGGTCTTATGTGCCATGTAACTGTTGGTACAAGCAGTAGTCACCTTTGAGAAAAATAATCCTAGATGAGAATCAATACCATCCTGATTCAACACAAGTTTGTAACCCAATGCCATAGGAGTAGTAAAAATAAAAACTTCTGAGTTGATTGATATCATATTTTATGAAAAACAAATAGCATAATGGTCTGGTCTTGTATTAGACAATTAACTAATATACTCTTGGAGTACTTACAGTCCCAACAGCTATTACTTCTTTATTTCAAAGCTCTTTTTGCTCATAATTTTGTAATGCTATCAAAGTTGAAATATGCGTCAAATGGAAGACCTTCGGTTCCTTAGGCATACTAATGGCCACTGTATGTGATTCCTAAGAGCAACTATTTTGGCTTGTTATTTAGAAACAGTGGGCCGTGGTAGTCCACGAGGTAGAGTGTTGGACTGCTGACCAAAGGGTCCTGGGTTTGTTTCCCAGGCAAGGCACTCTGGCAGCTCCCCCCAAGCTATGTGATTTTTTGGGTACCAGATCTTCCTGATAAACCATAGCTGGCACAGGGAAAGGAACCGGCCCCCCCTACCCTGACGTGTGAATTTCACACACTGTTGGACTTAGTACTGGGTGAACTCTACCATCACCTACCAAACTGACCTTCAGGTTGAATACTGTGTTCATGGTTTTTTTATTTAGAAACACTTGGTCTTACATAATACAATTTTGATTGACACAATGTTTTATAACAGTGCCAATGTGAAATGCTCTTAGAGCTTTTAATAGTACTTTTTATATCCAGCACTTTAATATTATGGAAGTATTTACTCCTTTGCATAATGTTGGGTCAGCAATGGCATCAAACTTTATTAATATAATGCGACAATTTTCAAAGAGTAAAAATGACGTACCTTGACCAGGATTCTAACCTAGATCCATCAATGTCTGACTTTTGCCATTTAAGCTACCAAGGTATCCTCTAAATTTCAGAGTGTAAGGGGATGGCTAGTTGAAGGGAAATTTGTTGATATTGATTATTATGCCTCTGTTTGTGTTTTTTTATAAACTATATCTTATTCTTCTCTCATACTGCTGTTACCAAGTTAAACTTCAGTTGATAGATTTTGGCAAAATTTTACATAAACATCAAATAAAAATGTAAGCTGTAACTGTAACAATATGTGGAAATTTAAATGCTCTGTAGTGGTTCTCATGATGTCATTTTTGTGTATTCCATTAATTAGAGTCATCAATCAGCCAGACTCTTGTAATTTTTTATAGCTGTAATGATAACTGAAAACATATTTTGCCATAAGGGGAACAGGGTTCTTAAATTTCACCATTAACTGAATGCAGAGTCATAGCTGAACTCCATAGACTTAAAAGCAGTCTGATACTTCTCAATCGACTAACCAGGCTATTATTTTTCCGTACTGTTGATGGTCATCTCATATTTGGTGAATGGATTTTCTTAAGGTGAACTATGTGTAAATGACTTGGGTCTTAGTGCTAAGTTATTTATTGCCTTAGGCTGGGGTATAAAGGCATGTTCTAAGTCTGTCACCTTGGGACATGAAGCAATAATTTTTCTTTGTAATATAGTTCAATTGTTTCACTCAATTGACTAAAGTGAACTTTTTCCATAAGTAGTACGATATGCTCCTTTGTATCTGATGACTGCTAATTTACAGCACCGTTAGTTTTTTTATAAAATTGGGGAGATTTTAAAGTTCATGCAATGGGTGTCATTATTTATATGATTGAATCATTTTAATATCATTTCGACTTTCACTGTTTAAGTCATCTGAAATTTAATATATTAAAATAGATTTTAAATGTGTAACTTACAAATTATCTTGCCAACCTGAACAAGCCTTGCCTGCATAATAAATACATTACCATTCGTGCTGATACATGATGTTGGCCTTCTATTTGTAATGAATATTAGATATTGCAAGACAAGTAAATGATGTGATATTATGACAATTTTTCCTAATCTATGTGTATATAAAAATGAATGTGTCTGTCTGTACTTAATTTAAAAACCATGCATCCAATCGCCATGAAAATTTGGTAAATTATTAGGTCTTTTCATCGAAAGATGAGCTAATCAACAAAGTGTTCCCGAACATCATTGATTCCCACAAAAATCACAATTGGTTGAGTGAGCGAGTAATTTTGGTGGCTAAGAACAAAGATGTGGATAACTTAAACTTTGTAATTAAGAATCAAATCGTTGGTACTCTGTATTAATTCAAATCTATTGACTGTGTAACAAACGAAGACGAAGCCACCAACTATCCATCTGAATTTTGAAACTCCTTGGATGTGCCTGGCTTACCACCACACAATTTAGAGCCGAAGGTTGGCTCGGTGGTCATGATGCTTCAAAACCTAAACCAACCAAAACTATGCAATGGAACATGTTTGGTGATAAAAACTGATGATCAATGTGATTTACTAGACTATACTCAAAGGAAAAAAATCAAAGATGAGGAAGTTCTCATTCCAAGGATTCCCATGATCCCAACCGATATAGCCTTTGAGTTATTCACATTCACACGAATTCAATTTCCAATTCAAGTTGCATTCGCGATGACCATTAACAAATCACAAGGCCAATCATTGAGTGTTTGTGGTCTGAATCTAGAAAACACATATTTTTCTCATTGTCAATTATATGTGGCATGTTCACGTGTTGGTAAACCATCCACTTTATTTGTTCTTGCGCCTGATAAGAAAACAAAGAAATGTTGTATGTCAGAAGGTGCTTGACTTAAGAGAATGAACCCAAATGTTTACATAGATTAAATAAAAAAACGTCTTTATCATCATAGTTGTCATCATCAATCATAGTTTTCTCTAAAAGAGTCAACTATGATTAAAATCGGAACAGCCGCTCTTCATTTAAAAATGGTGTAACTAAACTGTTTATTGATTGCTAGGCAGTACGAAGTTCGCCAGGTCAGCTAGTAGATTATAATTACATGCACTGAACCATATACTTAGCAATCTGTGTTTTCTCTCCATGCTTGTGTATTAACGCTGTTATAAGGGTAGGGCAGTGTAGCTTTCCATTTTGGTTTATGCATAAAAACACCTCTCTCATTTTCACAGTGCCTTTGGTCACTTAGTCCAAAAGAGTTTCATCTTTTTTGATCCGGCAAAATAAAAATTAGTATTTTTCCACCTCTGGAAGGTATGTATTTTTTTAATGATTGAAAAATATAAAGAGTGCACTGGGTATATTTGGTATTAAGAAACTGGATTTTAAAATGGTACTGTTGATTGTTTGTAGTTATACACAAGTTCCCTAAACCGAACAGATGTAAGTGAATATAAGTACAATGGTGATCATATTACAATTGCTCCCTATTTTTTAATGTATGACCTCTAGTAACATAGATATAAACATATATATAGTGCATTCACTTCTTTATTAATGGATAAAAGCTTGATTGCAACTTCATGTTTCGGGTGATACATATGTAAACTGTAACCAATAACCACCTGTGAGCCCAGCAGAATGATGATATATTTGTGGATTTTTCTCTCAAGCTTCTTCATGATTTCACGACTTGCTTTTACTGTTATGTGATTGCTTGGTGAAGAAAAATATCCAGTAGATCTGAATTATGCTTACAATGAATGAAGGTAGTTCATAGATCATATTTAACTGTATCAGCCATAACCCATTTTCTTACAAAACATAGCTACAGGTCCCTGATGAAGTTGAGTCATATAAATAAATGGAAACAGTTGGTGAGCATGAATAAGGAGTTCCAAAAATTTAATTGTTTTGTTGAAGTAGGATTTATATATATATTAAAAATAATCACTCAGCTTTACCCAAGCTCTCTAATTTTTTGGATACCAGATCTTCTTGGGAAACCATAGGTGGCACAGGGAAAGGAACTGGCTCTCCTACCCTATTGTGTGAATTTCACATGCCATTGGAGTTAGTGTTAGATAAGCTCTAACCTCGCATTTCAAACAGACATTCAGGTTAATAACTGTGGTTGGAATATGAATTATTGTAATTTAATGTTTTAAGCACAGATATATGTTCACACTTTCAGGGATTTGATGAATTGTTAGAATTGGCAGAGAAAGGTGATCACCGAAAAGTGGATGTTTTAATAAAGGATTTGACTGGCAGAGACTACTTAGAGCTTCCTGGGGATTTGATTGCTGCTTCATTTGGAAAGGCAGCACTTATGAAGGAAGGGAAAGATGGCGAACCAGGTCTGAGTCAAATTTTTATCAAGCTTTCATGATGAATCAGTTAAATATTTGTTTAGGATAATTGTTGCAATGAAACAACTTAGAAATTTTATTGTGCATACTTTTAAAGGATAAACATAGTCATCCTTGAGAAAGTTTTTTATACCAAACTGTACACAAAATATCCTAGATTCCAGGTGCTATATATGATATTTATTTCTTGTTATGGGGAAAATATGATGAGGTATATTCATATCCTCAATTCATCAATTTACATAGCCCAAGATTCATATTAATTATTTATATATTCAGTGATTGGTGGGTAAAACTGATGGCTGTATCTTGAAGGTGGTACAAGAAGTGTATTTTATGTATGCCAAAGTTTCAATTTATTTTGCTGTAAAAATGATAAAAAAATTGTCAAACAAATTTATAGTCCTAATTAAATATTTTTTGGAAATTTGGAATATTATTTAATCTCATGAGATGCTACTTAATTAGCATTAATAAACTATTTCATAGATGAGAAAATTGTGAATCCTTTTTTATTTTTTTGAATCTGTACTTAATACAGCAGTCATAAAAATTCTGCAGTGATATTTTAGGATCTCTTCATTTGTAAAATATGTTTAGTTTCAAGGCACAGTGGTTATAGTATTGCTAAATTTAACCATGGAAGCGATTTTAGAACATTTTTCCCATAATACTAGATTAGTCATCTCTGCTTTGCTTCCAAATTTGCCATATTGAAGGAAAGAAAGAAACTTTAATGTCCAATTTCATCAATAAAATGTACATGCTTGTAGTTTTTGTGAAGCAAGCTTTTTTGATTGAGATCATGTGTGTGGTTGAGAGACTTAGTAGATTTGCTGCTTAGAAAGAGCATACATTATTCTTTTTTAGTACTGCAAGTGAATTAAGTTTAGTATCACCCACAATTGATGGCATCCTTACCTACTGAATGTTCGACAGTGCATTGAAGATGAAAATGAGGGGGTAGAGGGGCAGTAATTCATCACTCTTTCATCATTCAAAGGGAATGAAGTTTAAAACTTTCAAAAAATAATTTAACTTAGGAATTTATCTGGAAAAGTAATGAATACCATGATTTATGTAAAAATTATTCAAAATTTTGCATAAGGTAAGAATATAAATATGAAGCAAATATCTGAAAGCTGTAGGAGGGAGTATTTAGATATCCGTATTGTATAACTAAATACATGTGAGTCTTGTGTGTGAACAAAAGGGATCCAAAACTTCCAAGGGTGAAAGAGTGTTTTAGAGTTATAAAATACAAGGAAAAAGTGACAGTAAGAATTGATGATTGTTAAAGAATACAATTCAACACAATATCCATCATGACAGCAAAATTGACAAAGGAGAAGTAATTGTAGAAGATATGAGTTTTACCCTTCTTGAAAATATTTTTTTTTTATTAAATATAATACATGGACAGACAAAAATTTCTTTGACACCTAAAGTGTTCATACCATGCACAAATTGTGTGCAGGGATGTGAATGAAAGCTCAATCATGGAATTTTGTTTATAGACCAGAGATTAGAGATGGATGCTGGTGGTTAAAATGACGATATTTTAGTGTACTAATATTTTAAATATATTTTGATTGGAATTTTTCAATTTTGTTGAAATTTCATTGTTTCCCTGACGCATGGCCATCAGATGCAGTGTCAAATCCAGCACACAGCCATTCAATACATGAGATGAAAATGGTAGCTGTAAAACTAAAAGGTGTTTCCTTTTTATCTGGCCAATTATCTGTTGTTCTCTGCCTTATGAGAGTAAAACATCATTACAATTTGACCGTAGTCATGCAGTTCATGCAAAATATAGTATCATTGTGCCAACTGATGTTTTCATCACCACATAATTTAGTCACTAACATATCGTCTCCCCTCTGCCCAATGGGTTACACAAGTTATAACTCTATTCAATTTTTATAAACTGCATAGTAACATATAAAAAAAAATGGAAAGAAATGTTAAATTACTGGAATATCATTTTAAGAATTTTTTGTTAAATTCATCATTTCATGTCTTATGTTGTTGCTATTAACTAAGCTACCAATCATTGAACATGGTGCACAACATTTCATTTTATTTAATCCTCGTAAGTTCTTTATATACTCTAGGTTGTAGTACTCAAAAATAGTAGTAGGTTCATTAAATAGAGATATTTATGTGAAACCAGTTTGTTTCAATTTATAGGAAATGAGTATGCCCAAATGTTATTCCTATTCATACTTTCTAATATTATTTCAGGGAATCAATTTTCTGAGTGTGACATAGCACGAAGTTTACTTTTCACAATCAGCAATGACATTGGCCAAATTGCTTGCCTTTATGCTATGATGCATGGTTTGAAAAAGGTAAGTGTCATCTAAATTTTCAATTGGCAAAAATGTCATTTTGCATTATAATGTTTCCCTTAAATAACCTACTTTACACTTTCATTAATTAAAAGACAAAAAACAATTGCTAACGTTCATGCCACATTGTCTGTGCTACTGAGGCCTCAATTCTGGATTGTCACGACTAAGTATTCTACATAAGCTAAGGTCTTTCAATTACTGTCCACAACTGCCAAATCAAATTTCTCTGTATGAATGGTGACAGAAATGTTAATGCAAAACCAATGTCATCTAGTCTGCTAGATGCAAGACCAAGATCATCTGTCAATGTGCTATTCAAGGAAAATAATGTGATGCACTCCCACAGCATAGGAGTATGCCTAAGGCAGTTGTTAATAGGCATTAGCTGACCCTATATGATTGTAATTAGATGTAATATTTTGCCTCTTTATAATTCCAAAAGATTAATTTGTAATAATTGCAACTTGGCTCTGCATCAGTTCTTAATAAAAGTGTTGAGCTACTCTTATGGGAACATTAAGGTTTCTGTTAAAAACTTCAATTGGCTAAGAAGTCAAATCTACTTTCTTCCATTGAACATAAGCTATATTAAAAAGTTACATTTCAATTTTGCAAGGAAAATGTGCATGTAGGCAATATGTCAGTCTCAATTTTCAATTCTAAGCTTAATTGTGGCTATCACTCTGCAACTTCTAAGATTTGTATTCAGTCTAAGATTTTTATTCGAAATGCTGCCTAAATATGTGAACTCTTCCACCTGTTCTAATATATTCACACTAGCTGTTAGCTTTTAACTTAGCTTTCCAACTTCATATGAATCTCATTACTCTTGTAATTAATCTTTATCTCGTAATGTTTCCAGTACAAACAGTTGGTTCAGTAATGAAATCAGTAATAACTGTAATCTCATAGGTTTCCGGTTAACAATGCTTAATCATTTACAAATGTATTTAGTTCATTAGTAGTTTTGTGCTTACCTTCATTCTTCCACCATGCCACTCTAAACATTTCTTCAACATGCAGGTTAAAAAGAGTAGTGGAAAGTTACATACAATTTTACACAACACATCAATCAAATTATTATATAAATTGTTTACATCTCTCAAATTTCAAGAAACTGCGGGAGATGCCACAACTGTAACTTTTAACGGAGTCATCCGCTAACATGCATTTCATTGCAACAATTTCAGAGCGTAAAAATCATTCGCCTTGACCAGGATCCTGGGAATCCCGGTCAAGGGGAATGATTTTTAGGCTCTGAAATTGTTGCAATGAAAATTGTTTACATCTTTTATTAAAAGTATTTACCCTGTTAGGAAATGGCTCAAATAGTTTTGCAGGTAAACTGTTCCAATCAACAATTGTTTAAATTGAGAAATTAAAATTTTTTTTATTTGTTCTTTGTGCCTGGCATTTTACCTTGAATTTGGGATCATTCCTCCCGATAAAATTTGGATTTCTCGCCTCTTTCCTTAGTTCTGCCTAAGCTTTCTCTCCCTTCAGAATTCGGAACATTATACAAAGTCTACTTATTTTTCTTTACTCAGTAAAGGTTCCCAGCTCAGTGTTTTTAACATTTCAGTCACACTCTCCATCCTCCTATGTTCTCCAGTATATATCTGGCAGCCTTTCTTTTTACCTTCTCCAGTTTTGTAATATGCCCTTCTTCATGCGAGTCCCATACAAGTGACGAGTACTCTAAAACTGGTCTAACCTGGGTCTTATATGCCTTTTCCTTAGTTGCTCTATTGCTCCCTTTAAGGTTTCTCATCACCCACTGCAGAGTTATTTGTGCTTTCTTAACAATGTATTCCATGTTTAGCCTTCACCCTAAATCCTTGGTTAAATATACAGTATTTACAGTTATCACTTCTAGGAATGACATTTTCCTAGAACTTTTAGTCCCTATTGATTCCATTTACCTTGTTACTAAACATGATGGAATTGCATTGGCTAACATTAATATCCATCCCATTATTTTTCACCCACACTGCCATTTTATTGATGTCCCTTTGCAGTACGTTGCGGTCAGTGTCATTCTTGACTTTCCTGTAGATAACAGAGAGGTTATGGATAATTCTTCTGTCGTTGATGCCCAATCCAAGCTTTTCTAGTATCTTGAATATCTTGTTCAATTTGACATTGCCGAAGGCCTTCTCTAAGTCCACAAATGCCACATATAGTGACTTATTTATGTGTACACATATCATTTTCTCAGCCAGAACTCTCAAGCTGAGAATTGCCCCTCTTGCTCCTTGGTTTTTTCTGAATTTGAATTGGTTTTCTGAGAGGTTTCCTTCTATTCTTTGGCTAATTATCGGTGTGAGGATTTTTGATGCTTGAGTCACAAGTCTCAATGTTCTGTGTTCTTCGCATTTATTTGTTTTCAGTTTCTTTGGTATTGCAATCATCATACTTTTTTTTAAGTCTTCTGGTAACTTTCCACTGTTGTAGCTACCTTTGATTATTTATTGACATCCTTCGCTTTGACCCCAAATGCCTTGATTATTTCTTTGTTCATTTTGTCAACTCCTGGTGCCTTGTTGATTCTCAGGTCTGCCACGGCTTTCTTGAATTTGTGTCTTAATATCTGTGGGTCCTAATCATCTCTACCTTTCATGCTTTCATCTTTAATTAAGCCATCTTCAAGTGGTTTTGGAGCTTGATAGATTACTTCAATGTATTCTTTTCATCTATTCCTAATGTCATCATCATCTACTTGTATTCCATATGTGGCTTGGATGTTTTGCAATTTTGTTTTTCTTTCCCCAAATTATCTCTCCACTAGTTGATAAGCCATCTTGCTATTTCCTTTTTCATGTTATCATTAATTTCCTCACAGCAGGTTTCTATCCATTCTTCCTTTGCCTTCTTGCACTCTCGTATGACCTGGTTCCGCAACTGTTTATAGAGGTCTTTTTCACTCTCATTTCTTGGATTCTTATATTTTCTACTTTCATCAATGAGACCTCTTATTTGAGCTGTTATCCATGGTTTCTTAGATGTTTCCATCATAATCACAAGGAGCTCATGTGCAGTTGTGGTAATTATATTCAGAATTTCTTTCCATCCAACATCAGTGCTGGTATTTCCATTATTTCCTTCTGTTTCCTTTTCGACGGCCATGGTGAACTTTTCTCTTATGCTCTTTTCTTCTAATATCTTTGTGTTCCATTTTTGTGTCTCCTTCTTCATCTTCTTGTATCTCAATCTGCTGTCCATTATTATCAGGTTGTGATAGCTATTTATATCTGCGCCAGGGTAGCTCTTATGCTTTTTAACTTGGTTCTTGTATCTTTTCCTGACAAGGATGTAGTCAATTTGGATCATGCTGTCTCCAGGCATCTTCCATGTGTAAATTCTGTTCGGATATTCATCGAAGATGATATTTGCCACTACCATGTTTTTCTCGCTGCAGAATTCTATCAGTCTCTCTCCTGCAGCATTTTGTTTTCCCAATCCGGAGTATCCCATGCTACTTTCCTCTCGACCCTCCCCGACCACAGCGTTCCAATCTCCCATTACTATGAGGTTTTCCTTCCCTTTTTACTGTTCCTAGAGCATCTTCTAGTTGTTCGTATACTTCCTCTATTTCAAGAAACTGTAACAGTAACTTTAACGGAGTCACCCGCTATGTGTGCATTATAATGCAACCATTTCAGAGAGTAAAAATCATTCGCCTTGACCGGGATTCGAACCCGGATCCCTCGATATCCGGCCGAGTGCTTTAACCAATTAAGCTACCGAGACGTCCTCTTACACTCTGAAATTTTGGGGGCTTTAAAGGAACAAGATGTTATGACAAAATACCATACATACAATGTCACAAGCATTCGTAGTCCCCCAAAAGCCCCCAAAATTTCAGAGTGTAAGAGGACGTCTCGGTAGCTTAATTGGTTAAAGCACTCGGCCGGATATCGAGGGATCCGGGTTCGAATCCCGGTCAAGGCGAATGATTTTTACTCTCTGAAATGGTTGCATTATTCCTCTATTTCCTTGTCTGAACGGCTGGACGTGGGCATATACACCTGCACTATCTCTGTTTCCATAGATTCTGCCTCTAACTTTATCATCAATGTCCTTTCATTATATTGCCAGCACAATATTATTTTCCTTGCCCATTTCTTCGTGAGTATTATGTTTACTCCTGCAATTTTCTAGTCGTCTCCCAAGTCTCCCTGTAGCTCCAGAAGTCGTTCACCCCCACCCACTTAATTTCCCTCAATCCCAGGTTGTCTATTCCTAGCCTATCCATCTCCATCTTTGCATTTTCCAATTTCCTGCACACTCCCGTTGATCTCACGTTCCTTATCCCTATCCTGCATTTGTCTACCTTGACTGATATTTCCCTCCCAGTAGTCCCCACCCGGAGATCCGATTGGGGGACTAGTTTACCTCCGGAATATTTTACCGGGAGGAAAGCCATCATGTCATATTTGAATGCAATGCTGAATATTCTAGGGAGACTAATGTGGTGGGTTCCCATTGCCTAATTTATGTGGCAATTTATCTTCATGTCAAATTCCATATCAGTAACACATGGGGAGATTTTTGAAAAGCTATGATGGAGAGATGAAAATTTTAAATTGGAAAGTATAGGTTGGCCTTATAAATTACATTGTGCTACATCTTCATGTAACCAATCACACCGACATGATGGTTTATGATTGGTTGTAAAGTCTCCATTCATTAGGTAAGTTAATGAAGACATGTTAGAATTCCATGTTATTTTACTTTCAGGTTGTCTTAATTATCCTATGTGATATTTTCTACTCTGTGGTCCTAAAAGTATGGCAGAAACTCATACATTATAACTGTTTAGTAGCTTAAATCCCTGGTCTGCTTGTTAAGATCCCTTCTATGATTTTAATATGTATCAGAATTATTTCCTCTATGTCAACAAAAGAACTTATCAGAGTAGTTTATGCTATGTATGTAGTTTTATGCTTCCAATGACACCCAACTCAGTATTTTCAATAATTGATTAATGCTTTCCATTCACTCATAATGATTTTTCACAGAATTGGTAACCTTATTCTGTATCTTGTTTAAAATTATAATGTCCAGTCTCAACTTACTATCTAAAAGGTCCAACCTTGGTTGATTGATTGTTACTCCTGCTTCATGTCTTTAGTCAATATTTAATTCATAATTATGCTTTATTAGAGTATGTGAAAAGCTCTTATCATCCTGTTTCCAGGATGTATCACCTTGAAAACCTCTGTACCCAAAATATTGAGGATATCACATAGTTTTCTCAATTTTTGTCACATTCATTTGATTTGCCTTGGATTGTATTAATGGCTCCAAATGGCCCAGGTGGGTGTAGTAGTTAAAGACTGAACATACGTGAATATTAATACTGCTGATTTTCCCAATGTATGTTTCAATTCAAGAATAATTTTATCCCATAAGTAATTAGATCATAGAAAGAAAACTTAATTAGGCAGTAGTCAATCTCCATCAGCTCACTTTTTAAAATAGACAAATCTAAGATTTGTTAGTGTGGGTTGGATCTGATTTTGACAAGATACCTTGATGCTTTTTTGTGAACCACACACATATTCACACAGTACACTTACCTCATACAATATATGCTAAATAAGACCAGTGCTAAACCCTTCAATTGGATTAACCTCATTAGATTAGATATTCTGAGGCCACTGGTATGTTGCAATGAAACCCTCAGATGTGTGGAGCATAATAATGTTATCAAACAGTGTAGCTTCTGCAATTTCTTTTATCTATTGCAGTATGCATTTTCAGAATTAGCTGCAATCATTTAAAAGTTGATTTGATGTTTCATTCTTCCTTAGATCATCATCATGAGAACAATTTCAGTTATGCTTCATTTCTTCTAATGATACTCCCAATAATTAAACAGTGTTCTAATTGAGCACATTTACAATTACTGCGTGAAATTTGTCTCATTAAATAATTTTGTGATGGACAATTAATAATGAGAACTGCATCTAGGATTCAAGAATCATTATGACTTAGTTTTGCTAATGTTATCTACTTTTTGGTACATAATTTGTCATGCAGTGGTTTAGCACTCTCTGCCATTGTAGAAATTACCAGGGAAAAGAAAACAATAAAACCAAATCTTGTAATATATGTCCAGGCCAATAATTTGGGTGCATATGTACATACATACTAAGTCTATGGGATGCAGTAGTCCAGGGGTAAAGTGTTGGACTACTAACTGGGGTTTGATTCCTGAGCAAGCATCTCTGGGCACCCTCAGCTCCACCCAAGCTGTGTGATTTTTCAGATGCCAGATCTTCCTGGGAAACTATAATCGACACAGGGAAAGGCACTAGCTCCTACCCTGATGTGTGAATTTCATATGACATCGAGCTTAGTACTGGGTGAACATTATCTTCACCTACCAAACTGACCTTCGGGTTGATTACTGTGTTTATTGGTTTTTATATATTGTCTGTGTACCTGCTGTATTTCTGGATAATACATATTGTTATTACATTTTTGTATTTTATTTGCAGTTATGAAGATCTTAATAAACTTTTTGCTTTATGGTACATTGTCCATAAACAACTACCTATTTTAAATAAAAGGTTGACCACTGGTTATATTGTTGCAATCCTATAATTGTCAGCATTTGAGTCCTTGGTCTTGCCAACTGTGGTTTAAAACTTTGATATATTTCAAGATTATAACCTATGTGTTGGCAAGGGTTTAGGTATTGCAGTTATAATTTTAGTCCCAGTTTTGACTTCCTGGTATTGCTCCAGGAGAGTTGCCTAGCTCTGACTTAGATTAAAAGCAAATTGATGCACTGAAGATCAAAATCATCTTAATTTCAACACTTTCAAGGAAAAATACATAAATATCATTGTGCTGCATTCAGTGAAGCATATTGGGGCTCCCACTTAGACACCATATATTAATATTGTAGTAATTGTGACTGCTTATTATGAGAATAATTTCATCACAGAATCACATTGGAAGATGAAATAATGGGACTACATCTAATCAATCTAGAAATCAGTGAGCAGAAATCTAACAATTTATATCATCATTTAGGTGTACTTTGGAGGTTACTTTTTGAGCGGCCATCCTCTTAGCATGCACACTGTGAGTTTTGCTATCAACTACTGGAGTAGAGGTGCTGTGCAGCCTCTGTTTCTTCGCCATGAAGGCTATCTTGGTGCAATTGGTGCTTTTCTAAAAGGAGCAGAAGAATGTGGTAAGAAGGTAGACTAAGCATAAATTATAAATGTTCTTTGACACCAAGTTATGCCAATTCAAGATCATTCCAGCATTATGAAATCTGGAAGATTGTGTATCAAAAATACCAGTTTTTGGAGCTCTATATTTTGGTTTTTTGAAAATAGATGTTTTGTAAGTCTTTGGTTGTTATGCTCATTTCTCTTCTTGTGTCTCAAAGGGACCACCCATTGCTTACTTGCTGATTATTCAATAATGATGGATTCATTGTTTTGGCAAAAATTCAATTAGATTTTATAGTTGATGTATTGTTTTCAGGTCCAAGAATATGTTTTGTCCATTTTTCATATCTGTTATTGTTTTTCATGGTATTGTTAATATGTGGAGTTAAGTAAATAGCATCATTGTTTTTTTATGCTCAGAAATGTAATTTGAATGATATGACCTTATCTTTGAGTATTACTCAAATTTATTTTTAACAAAGTATCCTACTATAATGTATAAAGAAGTGCTTTAATTGTATTTATAATAGCTCTAGCTCTTATATTTCAATGAAAGAAAATAACTATCCAATCTTGCTTCCTGGTGATAACATTGAACTCATAATTAATACGCTTTCTCTGGATAGCTCTAGCCCCAAAATGAATCTCTCTTTTCTTAAATCACTCTAAAGAAATATAAATAAACTCACCCATCAGATAATGGGATGTTGGATAATCAGTGTTCTCCTCTATAGTCTGTTAACCCACCTACTGCTGGTATAGCAGGTGATATTTTTGACTTGGTGATTGCCCTTCATGGTAGTATTTTCTACATGATTTCCCTAATTTGCAGAGCAGAGAGTACGGAAAAAATTTATTTGTTCATCATAATTTTCTCGCGATGGGTAATGTTTTTATGTCAACCCAAATATATTTATTCACTATTTTACAATGGTGAATTATAAGATGTCATATAAAAAACAGAAAAATGTTTACATCGATGGTGATAATAAGAATAAATTGTTACAGCTTGTTATGCCCTGACAAAAAATAGTCATTTAAGCCTAAAAAGCAACTCTTGATTAAAAAAGATTTTAACACTGATTTAAACATCTGGTATGAGTGCTATCTTTGATGTCTACTGGATTATCAGCTTTAATGCCGGGTCCCTTTTGAAATAAATAAGTGGAATGCTGCATTTCATGCACTTTCTTTCTTTGCCTTGAGGCATAACAATGGATATACTCTCATTATTTTAAATAGACACATGCTTTCTTGAACAAACACACATGCATGTTATACGTGAGTGGTCTGAAAAGTTTCCAACTCAGAAAATATGTCTTGTATCTTTGTTAGGTAGGAAGCTTTTCAGACCAGCCTTGTATGTACGTTTTTGTTACAAATAAGATTTCAAGAAATAAAATGTGTTCTACATAATTCTCTTTTTGGAATTTTGGCCATTAATCTAATAACTCTTTTTTTTATGATAAATATTTTGTTAACACCCATAGCAGAGCCCCAAAAGTTAATTTCTTAATACACTTGATATTGGAAGTCATCAAAGTAGGCTGTTTTTAAAACTGCTTGATGTACAACCTTTGCTAGGTTTCCTAGGGCATATGAAATTCTGGGGAATTGAGATAGTGTTGTGGCTACTGTACAAGCTTCCCACTGAGAGGGCCCGGGTTCAAATCCTGAAGACAAATATTTTTCAGTGGTATCCCAATAGAGAGCACTTTGAGTGAGTACGACATCCGTCGGATGGGACATTAAAAGGTGGACCCCTTGGTGCCTTTCAACTAAAGCAGGCTAATGCTGATTCCGGGTTTCTCTACACCCTTCCTTTCCCATCCATCCCTAATGGTGAAAGTCACCTGAGATGTCAGTTGCCTCCCAGAAAATTCTGGAAAGTTTACTGCCTAAGTGCGTAATATAGTCATTCCAGTTTAAGCTTTTATCAATTATTAAACCTAAAAAGTTGGTAATGCTAACTTTCTTCAGAAGTCTATCTTTGATGTAAAGATCAATTTCAAGGGTTTCTTTTTTTTAAACTGCATATAGTTTGTTTTTTCAAGTAATGTAATAAAAGTTTATTGTTAGTTCAGTTTTTGTAAACCAGTCTCCTAAGAGTGCTACGGAATTATTAACATTATATTTCAGTAATGAGTAGCTCTTGTTACCTAGTATCTTCAAATTCATGTCATCTGCATAAAGTATTATTTCATCACACTTTACATTGGTTTTTAAATCTGTTATATAAATTGAGAAACAGTTTGGGGCCTAGTATACTTCCTTCATTATCTTTCAGTCATTGTTATGTTAATATTAATAAACATTGCTATTTCCTAAAGAAGTTTTAAAAATTCTCCTTTTTTTGTATGATCTCTTATTTTTTCTTGTCTTACGAGACAGATGCTGAGAAATATTCATGGCTGGAAAACTATGCAGGGAGCTCAGGGCTTGGCAACCCCATGCCTACACACATTGCATCAGATTCTTTAGGTTCACTGCAGTGTACACAACCCGATAACTTAAGTTCCACAGCATCTATGAACTGCTCTCTAACATCTCTTGGGGTTGCATCCCCTGTTGGCCTTGTGGTGGACCAGTTGGAGATGGATCGGTGGGAGCCACAAGCTGTCTATTGCCCTTTACTGGCACGGCCAGCCAAATATGTACCTGATACCGAGGATCTTACACAAGATGCTGAAGCAAGGTTCTATTTTGTTCTTTCTCTTTTTCTTACCGGGTCCTCAATTTTCAGTTATGCACAAAAAGTAGCCAAGTTTGGTAAATGTATTTACTACCTAATGAAGCAAATCACTGGAATTCCCTGGATGCTGTCCTCTATATTGCAGAAAATGGCACTACATAGAGCAGTTTTGCTTATCTGAACAAAGGGCTATAGACTAATTCCTGTGATTAAATAAATACTGAAAATAAAATACAATTAGTGTAGGGTCATTGGATACCTAACTTTGAGAGTAATATAGTTTTGAAAGTTCAGTGTTAAAAGATAAGTTTAAAATTTGTTGCTCTATTTTATGCCTCATCACTTTTAATGCTACAATAAACTTTCATCAGTGTAAGTGACTTGTTACATAAATTAGTAAACCTGCCATGCTACACTACTCCCTATTTAAGACCCCCTAAGTTAAAATTTATGAACTCGCTCCATTTTAGAAGCATATAATTTGCATGTCAAAAAACCTCCCTAGAAAAAATCTCAACCACCAATTCCTGTCCTTGATGTATTTTTTTACTATAATTTCATGTTTGTAAGATCTGAAAATGAGGATATGGATTTGCATGTAAAATGACTTTTCTGTCATGAATCCATTATATACTATCTAATAAATCGATTTTATTATCCAGGAGTTAGGTATCATAAGGTAAAACCTTATTGTATGTTTAGTGCTATAGAATTCTTATTTATTCCTCTTTTGTCTTAGTTTTTCCACTTCATCAATAGCTGTGCAATATGACTCCACAATACTGTATTTTACTAACATTCAGGGTTTGCATATCATGCTTGGTTGTAGATTGTTTTCTTTGGCAATGAGATGAAATTTAATAATATAAATGACTTAATTACAAGCTTATGCTGCAAACCACGCAATTTTAAAATGTGATGCAGTTGTAAAAGTAAGGTCAACATAAAGTTCTTGGCGAGATATATTGGCAAAAGGATAAAATATGTAATTGTGTGTTTACAATGATGCAAAAACTAAGATATTAATTCCAAGTGAAATGATGAGTCTTTGGAACTTGCTTGGCTTCTTTTGCCGAAGTTGTTGCCTTAGAAATTTCTGGTTTTCCCTAGGTGTAAGAATTGCGCATTGAAAACAGAAATTCAGAGTATTTGTTCCTAGTCATTGCCTGTAAAGCAACATGTCATCCCCTAGACCTAAGTTCTGAGGTCTGTTTTGTTAAAATATATTTGACTTAAGAGTTGTTGAAATTAATTTAAGTATTAAAGGGCCCATCAATGGCATTGGCAATAATGGGGTTGTTTCAAGTTTGTGGCCAACTAATAAATGAAAATATGCCATAGTTCACAAAATAAAATGTAAAAGGATGTTTTTAGCGAAGAAGAGTATTCAAATAAGACTTATCTGATGCTATTTCTTACTACTCCATAACATTGAACAGGAATATGAAAAATGTATATTATAGAAGATATGCGTTTATATGAAGTGAACATGACTTCCTGAGTAAATTAGCAGTGATAAATATATTAAGCCAACGGGAAAGTTTTATGCCAGTTGAAGTGACAGAAAAATACATTCAAGTAGTTAAGTTTTATTTTAGCAAAGATATTATAATATAAAATGTAGAATAGGGTGTTCGATTGTGTTTTGTTTGGAGTCACAAGTTATTTATTTGATGTAGAAAGAAATCAAGAGCTCTATGGCCTCAGGTTAAAATAATAAGGGGGAAAAACTCCAATGGCCGTAATAAGCAGTCGTAACTCTCGTCTGACTAATTGCTGTGTTGGTTTTCGCGGGAACCACGAAAGAGACCAAACACCAGAGACCAGGATGTTCTACAAGTACACAATCTGTGCCTATCCACGAAGGACGAGCACAGACCATTCATACACACTATCACTCAATAAACGCACACACACTCAAAAGGGCCCAACTTCTGGGAGAATCTGAAAACAAAGAGTGCAGACGAAGATATGCATTGAACATTCTGCCTCTTTATTTGTGGTGATTCAAAGTAATATTTTGTATTAAAATTGCTTTCTGAAATCTTGTATGTCTTATTGTGTCAGTTGTACATATTTTTTTTATGAAGTTAGCTTCTATTTCAATCCATTCTGCTAATTTTGATGTATCGCAATAATTATAATTGTTATCTAGAGTGGATCAAATTTCTGTGGAGAGGGGATTTTTCTTTAGTTGATGCAAGGAATTGAAAAAATAGGCATTCTAGTTTGACACTTTATTTATTCTGAAATAAAATATACCATTTATATTATAATCTATTGTGCATTCCCTTAGACACAGTGATGGAAAGTGTTATATTTTCAGGGAGTACTGGTTGAGCTGCTTTGAAGAATCTGTGGAGAAGTTTGCTTCAAGGGCTATGGAAAGTCAACCAGGGAGTTCCACTGCCAAAGACCGAGCTCATAAATTTAAGCAGAAGTATGTTTGCCGTCTTCATTATCTTCGAGAACATCCTTTGTAAGTAAATGATTTATAGGGAGAGATCATTAATGTCTTGAGCACTAATTTTGCAAACTTAAACTGAATGTTACTGTAGTAATGTTGCATTTTCATTTGCAAAAAATTAAATTATTAGTGTGATGTCTTTGATTGAATATGTCAAGTGGTTGCTATACTTAGCTAGTTACCATGTACTTTGAGTTCATCATCTCAACATGCACGTTACCAACTAGCAAAATTCCTTAGCAAAACAATACTAAGACTGTATCTTTCGTATTGTAATTCAACCTATTTCATAATATTTCTACATTTTATGCTTTTTCATAGGTTCTCAACTAATAATTTAAGAACTCATTCAGCAAATCACAATTATTCATTAAAGTTGTGGCATTAGATTTGTATCAATGACGGCAGAAATATGGCAGTGGGAAGAATCCTCCTTGTCTTTGTTACCAACTTCCTTGCTTCTTGGCATAGCTTAAATCTTTCTTTTTGCAGAATCTGAAAATTTTTCTAATGTGATTGATATACTCACCTAGAGTAGGATCACATCCAATCAAGACTAAACATGAAACATTGATGTAAGGAACTAACTGTTGTTCACAAAGCATGTTGGAATAGTCTTAACCAGTCTTTGATAGCATGGACTCTCATTGAGGGTTCAGCAGCCCTTACCGATTCCAGGATTTAAAAGGCACTCCTAAAAGTAACAAAATTTGTAAACCATTATTGGTTTTTGCTGAAGTTACTGGAAAAGCTTAACACCATTCCTACTAAACAAAAGTAGCTAATAAGAGTATTAGCTTCCCTCACTATAGCAAAGGGTATGATCTTTCCCAATTTTCTGTATGATGGGGGCATAAATTGTCATCATAACACCCCTGCAAGTAAATTGCAATAAACTAGAAGATACGGGGATAGTCTCATGTTTGGGTTAGTTTGTTCAAACTCAAAGCTCCACAATAGCTCTTTCATAATAATTTCAGATGAAATAACTTAATTTATTTCTGAGCAATGCTACTTGGTGGTTTTGGTTCCAGCTATGATATTTTACATTTCAGAATTAATGAAAATGTTAGATGATGTTTTTATCAAGTGTATCTATTTATCCATAATTTCTGTTGTTGTGTGACCAAAGGTGATTGGGAAGGAGAAGTTAGTAGGTGGTTGAAACTATGAAAGTTTTTGCTTTCTAATGACAAAAACCAAATGAGTATCCCATATCAAATTATCACTATTTTGAATCTTGCACACAATATAACTACTTTTTTTCACATCTTATCTGTCAATCACCTCTCAATAACTACAACTACAATATTTACAACTTTTTGTGCAGTTGTGCGAGGCTTTATTGAAATGATCAAGAATTGCAATTACCTTTTAATGTAATTTGCATTGATTACATTAATATATTAAAGAAGTTAGCACCACTGTTACCATTATTCAGAAAGTAAACAGAAACAGCTATGGTAGTGTGGAAACAATGAATAAAATTATTGATTATAAATATTATTATCAAAGAATCTTTTATGCACAACAACCAATGTAGCATTTTAACCAGGTTTTCAAAATTCATTATGCACTGGACATCACCTGGTTTCTAATTTTAAAAGGTACTAATTAAATTACATTTAATTTACAAAACTTACACTCATACATACACCCTGTGGAAGATAAACAGGGGAGTTGGTATTTGGGTGGTGACCTAATACCCCCCGCCACATGCCCTTGCGGCGGCTTTGCGGGGTATTATGTTGATGTAGACTCTGTTTCATCTGTTACTGCCAACATCCTCTGGGTGCCAAATTGCTTGGCAGTTTTTTCAAGAGCAGGAGCAATTCAAATAATATACAGCTACTAATTCCAAGTGACACCAAAAAATATTCTTTCTCTCATTTTACTCTTATGACTATAAACATGTAAGCATCCAGCCAAAGGATGATAGCCCATTTGATTAGGAAAGGAGGGGAATTAATGATCTGCTGGATGAGAATATCTCATTATTAGCAAATCAAGTATCATGGACTGCCAGCTAGCTGTCTGTGGGCATGTGTTGCTTCTCTCCTTGGCTGCTGTCTCTCAGTGTTATTTTTTCAGTCTAATCTCTCTCATAAGTTGTTAGAATATACATTTTTGGCAATATTTTGATAGGGTTGTGAACCAAACCCCTACTCAAACTTTAATTTATCTTGTGGGTGAATCTACCTGAACAATACTAAAGAGCTGAATTCCACTCTACTCCCTAAGCTTTAAATCCTAAGTGTGAATTAAAACTCTCCTGATTGGTTACACTTCAATAAACCTTAATGAATTAGACTCTGAATAGTTTCACTCCACAACAGTTTTGTTTCTTGTTCATAGTAAACCTATAGTAGGTATATAAGATTTCAAATTTTACTGAGGCCCGAAATCAATGATTAAAATGAATCCCCTGAACCATAACCTTGGATCGCCAGATGTTGTACTTGCCAAACAGTCCACTTCAGAGAAGAATGAAATTAATGTTTGGGTGGAAAGGAATATATTGTTAAAGGAACAAGGAGAAGTAATAGAAGTCATTATGGTGATATTGAGGGTATCTGTGAAGATGTGAAAATATACTTATTCATTGACCTAGGAGAATACAATGTATATCACATTTGATATCCAGTAAGTAATTAAAATAATTTAAGTGGGTTACCAAAACAATTACCATATAATACAAAGAGAGTAAAATGATTTCCTAATATGTAATCTGTACAATAAATATGCGAACTGGTCCAATCTGGCGGCCATAACGTGGACTATAGCCCCACCCACTAGCAGCACTAGTTCCATTAGACCCAATGAGCCATCTGTGCTCGGCAGCTCATCGAGCTGTGCGTATGGTGCCAGTTATGTCCTTGTTTTTACTGTTTGTCAAAATGGAAAGTGATAAATCATGGAGCAGCAAATCAATATCAAGCTTTTTGGTGAAGTGCAGTAAAAGTTATCAAGAAATGAATGAAATGTTGACAGCTGTTATGGTAATGATGCTCTGAAGAAAACATCCGGTTTCGAATGGATTAAGCATTTTAAAGATGGCCGACAAGATGCCACAGATGATGCAAGGCTGGGATGACTGTCAACTACCTGTGTTGATGACAACATTGATCGTGTGCTTTGTCCTTATCAATCATCAAAAAACTGTCCGAATGACAGATGATGAACTGAATTTAGGTAAATCAATAGTGCACACTATTTTAACCAATCATTTGGGTTTAAAAAAAGTCTGTGCAAAAATCGTGCCCAAGCTGCATTGATTGTTCACCAGTTTCTGGCAAAAAATTCAATCACTATCCTTGATTATCCTCCTTATTTGCCAGATATTCCCCCCCCCTGCGACTTTTTCCTATTCCCAAAAGGCAAAAATGTGATGGGGGACATCACTGGGAAGATGTAGACACAGTAAAGCAAGAAACGACAAGAAGACTAAAAAGCCTAACATCCGAGGACTTCCAAGGGTGCTTTAAACAATGGAAATAAGATGGAATAAGTACATAGCAACAATTGCAGAGAACTTTGAAGGGGACAAAATCGATGTCGACTTAATTTTGCAAAATAAAGTTTTTATGGCCTCAGTTTGCATATTTATGGGACTTACCTTGTGTGCTAATGACCTTTTCGTAATTGTTAGAGAAATGTTGGAGTTGGAAGTGATGGGGTGAGGGATGAGGGAAGGTTGTGTTCAAGCCTTGGGGCAGCTATCCCAGTTGTTGAAGTGGAGCAGTTTTTTGATGATGATTTTAGTTTTGGTTCAAATCCCTGGTTAAATCCAATAATTAATAAGTGCTCAATGAAAATACATACATGTATGTATCACTCATTTCCCCCCTTCTATATGTATTAATCCTTATCTCCTTTTTGACCCTCAAAACACCTGACCAAAAATCCAACACTTCACTTTTCCTGTCTTTGCCCTCCTCTCCCTCCACCACCTCATTGGTCCTGTACAGCTCCCAGTGATGCAAGACCCTCCATCCATCATCTCCCAAACACCTTACTGTGGTCCTACATTGTGGTCCTACTAATCTAACAGCATGTCCACCCTTGGTCTCTCATCACTGTATTTACTGGAGCAAAAAGTAGGTATTTTACTGAAACAAAACTTGCGGTTGTGGAGTGTAAAGAATGCCATAAAGTGGAATTATTAAGTTTGGTAATGCCTGATAGTAATAGCCTAAATTGTTATCACTCTGGCAGAAAGACAAGGCATCAAATGTAATTAGATATAAGAATAAAGTGAACATTTTAGCCATATGTAATGTGGTTAACACCAAGTCAAGGGGGATATATCTATGGTAAGATAGTTCAGGTAACCTACCTGCCAAGTTTGTGAATTTTATCGTGAGTCAGTTTGGTCTTTCCAATAAACACACTCAGTATAATGGTCAAAATAAATTAATGCCCCCTCAGCTATCAAAAAAGAATTTTTTCTAGAAAAAGTTTATCTTAAATAATATTTTGAAGCATAACCCTGTCATTCAGTTGAGGAGTAATGTGCTAATAAATGAAGTTAAATAATTAATTATATTTATTTATTGCAAAAGTGTTCTACTTCATTTATTTTATGATTTTTTTTAATTCCAGAGTATATATTTTGTTACATACTTAATAGTTTTATGTACTTGAACATGGCTTGATCTATAATTATCAGTAGCACAGCCTATACCTAGAACTGCCTTTATTATTATTGACATCCACCTTTCGGAGTCTTGTTCTGCCTAGTTGTATGCTGGTATGTATAAAGAGAATGTGGCTTTCAAATTCAAACACCATGTGAACATCATGAGTTTCTTTTTGCCAATCCAAAAACTGTATGTTCATGTTTTTCAAATTCTTATAAATTTTCAGCTTATTCCATGTAGAAGACCACCTAACCTCCCCTTGTCACTATTTGGAGCCTGAGGCACTTTTGTTTGAGCTCTTTATCATTTGTTTGTATATACCAAAGAGTCATCCATTAGGGGGAGGGATTCAATGCTACAAATCTGACAAGTCTTGGACCTTTGGTCAGTAACAACTTGAAGTTGGATAGTAGTTTTCTTAGTGAAAGATTTGGTTTATTTTGAAATGCATTAAACATTTACAATATTTTCTTTTTACATTACAGTGCATATGGTTGCCTAACTGTTAGAAGTCTTTTAGACACTATTGAGCACTGCTTAAAAGAGTTTGATTTCCCTGATCCTTATCTTAAGGTTGGTATTAATAGGCTTTCTTTTGATTACAATTATCTTATATACTGATCAACTCCATAGTGTACTTTTTTGTTTCCTTTTTCATGTAAATTATCAATTATGCATGTAGTAAAAATGAAAAACGTTCAACTCACTCATTCTTTGTGCAATGGTATTTCAATCACTGATTGATAATGTGAATAGTGTGGGCAGAAACTATAATCTAATGCTTTTTCTCATTTGAGTTAGCTCTAACTAGGGCCAGCATTCTTTTTGTCTTGACATAACAATTTTATTTCACTGGAATGAATAGCTACTTTTGCCTCTGAATATAGCTTTTGATGCATTATTTTAGCTTATTTCACCTCACATAAAAACATGAATGCATTTTTTTATTTCAGATCATTCACAATAAATGAAAATAATAGACAAAATGTATTATGTATAAAACTATACGTTGAATATTATTATAGTAGAAGATAAATCATGACAGACCCAGTTATTGGCAGAAGCATGCAAAACTCCCAAATGCAGTGACATGCAACTTTGTGTGATTTTGGATGGTTCTGCTATCATTGTTTCAAGGCATGCATTTTAAAATATATGTTGTTTTTGACTTTAGTCATGGTTTTTGAGGTTTCAGCTTGGTTACCTCAACTTGTCCCTGAAGAAAGTTTGATGAGTATATTTTAAGGATGTCAAAGAATGAATCTTGCATTTCAATGCTGAATAATTTTTATTTTGGTGTATCAAGATTAATTTTTACATATTTCCACAGTTTTTACCACATTTATGAACTCATGATTGTGTTGCTGCTGCTGTTAAGATATGTCCACTCTAGCCACAAAATAGTTAAAAGTCAATTGGTATGCCTCTCTTGCGTTAAAATGTGCATTTTTGGATTTCTCACCAACGTATTCCAAAACATTCCAGCCTTGAACCAACCCTCATAAAATTTCTGAAAGTATAGAACCTGCATTATCAAATGGAAAATTTGTATAGAGCAAGGACTTTTTGCTATAAATAGTTAAGCAACTTACACTGAAAGATAAAAAATATATGCATTGAAATCAGCACTCCTCAAGATGTGGTGCTGATTTTGAATACCACACAAATTTAATTTATAATTTTGATAGCTATGGTCCTCCACAAAAATATTTCAATAAAAATTTTAGTATATTGCGTGTTCAAAAGAGAATTGAATTGCAATAATTTTCTGCATTTCTGGCATTTTTTTCTACATTTATTAAGTTGAAATCATGGGCAGTGGTAACAAAATATTAGTTTGTGCAAGGTTGTTTTCTTATTATTCAAACAAATGCATATAAATAAAGAGAGTAAGAGTGAAGGAGAATACACAGGAAAAGGAGGCACAGAAAAGTTGATTAGGGAGGTCGGAGGAGCTAGTAAAAGTGTTTGACACACTTAAGGCAAGAACAGTCCCCACCTGTGATTTTGCAGTTCATAATTAGTTCGATAAAAATCATCCTGGTAGAAAAAATTGTTATTAAGACACATGTTTTCTTTTCACTTATGTTCAAACATTTCTTTTTAAGCTCATATTATGTGGGATAATGTAGCCATTAGGTTTTTGTTGTCATAGGTATGAGGGTAAGATGAAAAGTTCTTAGCCTCACAATGAAAGGCTGCGATTTTCAGTTTCATTTTTTTACATTATCTCCCTTAACTTCAACACCCTTGGTCCAGCATTTCTTGAGCATCATCCCAGAAGCGAGAGTCTGGAAGGCTGTGAAAATATCCATCTTTCTTGGATGTATCTCTTCTTCATTGGATGTGAAGCACCCCCTAAAAACAAATTTCTTCAAGTTTGGGAACAGATGGAAGTCTGAGGGTGCTAAATCAGGAGAATAGGGAGGATGGCCAAACAAATTGTACCCCAAAGTCCATAGTTTTCCCATCGCCAACATACCTTTGTTAGCAGGTGACAGCAGGTTGTCCTGGTGAAAGATAATTTTTTTCTTCTTCAACCCAGGCCTCTTCTCACGAATGTTTGCATCTTGCTGCTCAAGAAGATTGGAGAAATATTTGCCTGTAATTGTTCTGCTTTTTTCAAGGTAATCAGTTCACAGGATCCCTTTCACATCCCAAAACACAATGGCCATCAGCAATCACAGATAGACACAGATGCGATCGACTTTGCTGTCTTTGGTGCTGAACCACTGGCTTGCACCCACTGCTTTGACTGCTGTTTCATTTCAAGCATGCAGTGGTAGTCCCATATCTCATCCATGGTGACAAATCGCAAATCACAAAATTGGGCTGTACACTCTTGAATCAGTCCAAACATTGCTGTGAAAATCGTTTGCGCATTTGCTTTTGATCGGCATTCAGCAAATGCGGCACCCACCTTGCACAGAGCTTTCACTTCCCTAATTCTTTGTGCAAGATGTTTCGCACCCTTTCTTCTGATATCCTCACAGCCTTCGCTATCTCAATCATCTTTACTCACCTATCATCCAGCACTATATTGTGCACCTTTTTGATAGTTTCCGGTGTGGTTGCAATTTTCGGCCATCCTTCATGTGGGTCATGTTCAAGGGATGCGCGACCATGTTTAAATTCAGTCCCCCACTTTTCAACAGTTGATATTGAAGGATCAGAGTCCCCGTATTTTTTTGCCAACGTTAGATGAATTTTCTTTATCCATCCAAAATGAAGAATTTTATGGCCGCATGAAATTCAGTTTATTTTTTCATTTTAACGAAAAACACGAAAGACGTCTACTGCAACAATAGGTGTAAACAAGCAACTTGAATAATAAATTTTCACTGATTGGAACACCATCTCTGTGTCAGGCTGAGAAATTTTCACCTTACCCTCGTACTTGATTTTAAGGTGGCTTTCAAGCATGGTTGAGTATTATGAGTAGCAGCCTTAAGAGGCTCAACATTTATATCACAGTGCAGCAGCATTTTCTCAAGCGAAGTAGTTTTTTCTGCTTGTTTCATCATCCTATATGACCCTTTTAGTTCTCTTTTTGACCATGAACTCTAGTGATTAGTTGTTTGTGTTTTTTTTCCAACATTGTTTGCTTAAAGAAATTAATAATGGAATGGGAGCTTCAGGATCTTCAGATAAAGGAAATGAAACTGCAATAGCAATAAAAAAAGTACCTGGTTCTATTCTCTTATTGTACACTAATATGATTTCCTATGCATAAGTGCATAGATAACTAAGTAATTGATGCTGCAGAAATCTTTTGCTTTACAAAATCTTTCCTAAAGTGAAAGTCATAAGCCAACAGTTACCCAAGGAATTCCACATGTAAGTAGAGGGAAAGTTTAAAGGGTAGTTTTGGGCAAACTGTACAAAGTAAGTTAAATTCCACGGAGATGTCAAGAGGACGACAGCCATTGGGAGTGAATGGTTATTAACTAAATCCAACAGGGAGTGAGTGATCGAATTTGATTTTGGTATATTAGCAGAGGACTGAGAATTATTTGAAGATAGGATTTAACTCTAATGCTCAACTGGGATACCAAATTGGCAACGCCACAAGCATCCAGAAAGATAGTCCCCTTCCCCAGACTATACCAGAAAGTTAGATAATCAAACCGAGTTGTAAACTCCCCCTCTATCTATGGTCATTCAACTAATTGGAGGGAAGATACCAAATTTTTCATTACATCTAGGGCTATGCTTGCCCAAAGCTTATCTCAGACACTTGATGTAACTTGACACCAAGGTTCAAATGATATCAGTGCATTGGATTCAGAAACTCATCCACGGTATTACTCTAGAGGTTGTCCAATGAAGGAAAGCTTGAACATTATAGCAGATGGAAGAATATTTTCGATAGGAAAATATGTGACTAATAAAAAAATGTATTGCATTACTTTGGCAAGTGTGTTTTCATGTGTTTTATGTATTATACCGATAAATTCTGTTGTTTTTTTGCCTGTCTACTTTCATACTAATTATTCATAATGCCAGATACACTGTGGCTTTGATAATATGTTGCCTTTATTATAAATTAAATACATTTTAAACATTATCTATACAATGGTAAGATTCCTTCGAGTAATGGTGAAAAAAATTGTCAATATATTCCCAGGAAAAAATTTGTTGATGTTGAACTTGGACTTGCCTAGTTATTTTTGTACTTTGAATTCATTTCAAAGTTTGAGCAGTACAACAACATATTAATGTTTGTTATAGGGAACTATAGACAGTTCCATGATGTAATTATTTTACTTGTTTAAAGTCAATTTGAATGCCAAGTTTTTACTTAGGTCATGATAAAATTGATTTTTGCTGCAAACTGAGATCATTTTTTGTTCAGTCTACTTAGTTCATGTTTAATGCATGCATTTTTGTGTTAATTTATATTAATTCCCAAATTTTTACAAACGTTACCATTTTAAGTAGTTTTATGCCTAGTAAGGTTTTTTAAAGCATACATTTTACTGAATCTACTCTTCTCTATGTTCTAGAATATATCTTTCAATTGTAAAGTTATGCATAATTTCTATTGAATTAAAATTGTAGAATATATTTTTAATTGACAATGAACTAATCTAAAACTTCTTGCCATTATTATTTGATAAGCAAAAACAAGAGGAAAATGAAAGGGCTTTTGCAGCATTACCATCTTGCCTCCAAAAGGTAGATAACCTAGAATGGAGAGAAAGACAAGAATTACTTATTACAATGGTTTTGGCAGGAAATGTCTTTGACTGGGGTGCAAGGGAAGTGGCTGAACTTATGGAATCATCTGATTTTGGACTAGAAGAAGCAAGCCATCATTTAGAACGTGAGATTTTTTGTAAATAAAGTACATTTTTAAAATGACTACTAATTAGAGATTTCAGGTTTTCAAACTGGGGCTTAATCCCATATTCATATAAAAGATATTTATTTATTACATATAAACTATATAAATAAATACAAAATATATTACATGTAACTATAAAACATTTTTCCCATGTTTTATAGTTGCTGACCCATGCTTCTTGTTATTTTTTTTATATTTTTTTTGGCTTCTCATTTTTTAGCTGTTGTTTATTTTTAGAAATATTAACATTGAAATCAACGTATTTCATTTTGAACTATGAGATGAAACTTTTAAAAAGTAATAACCCAACATCGAGAATACGTTGCCAATAAAAATCAAATGTCATTTTGATTCAAATGCATTTTTCTTATTTTACTAATGTTATATACACCGGAGATGTATTAATGATATGGTATAGATGGTAGTAAATACATTATTCACTTAATGATCTTCAGGATTTGTGCCAAAAATAAGTGGAATTAATCCAGGAAAAAAATTGCCAATCAAAGTAGAATTTGCTGAAATTCTTCAAAATAGCACCGTTATGCATTGAGACACTGATGGTAGTTGCAGTATCCTGGAAAGTGTTGATGAAGATTTCATTCAGGCACCTTGGCACAGCCTCTTTGACATTATCCAGCATTCCAAAATAATATTAGTGCCATGATTGTATCAATAATTTTGACTGAATCCAGGAAATGTGGTTTATGTATATAGAACAGGTCATATCATTTCGTGTACACATAAGGAGGCAGATTGGTTCAAATGAGCTAATTCCTCAGTAGAATGAAATATACTGTTGACAAGATATTGATGTAACTTATGTTGAAATCATGGAGGTTTAGGGTTTTTATGCTTAGTTTCCTTGAAAGTTTCACCCCTAAGGAGATTGGGTTCTTGCTAAAAAAAAAGTGTTATGAGTACAAATCGAAAAGTATTCAAAGGATCTGTTGTTGTATTCAAGAGCATCACTATGTATTTCAATGTCAAACAACCTTCTGTCTTAACAAATAGAGTTATATCTTAATTCAAGATGGTGATCTATAACTAATACCCATAGGGAATATGCCAGGGGATTTATTGATTTTCCAATGATCTGCAGGAAATAGATTTAAAAAAGTTTAAAAGTAGGGTAATATGTACAAAATGTTCAGGAACACTGAACTTAATGAGAGTAAATAAACAAGTCTAGTGTAGTGGTGAAAGCATTTCATTTTTTAATAACTTCCATCTCTTGGTGATTATATTTGTTATTTTATTGTTACTTGTAATCAATATTGCCAACCCAACTACAATAGGATTTTTACTGTGTTATATTACTTCTTTGAAATGGGAAACACCTTTGAAATACGTGTGTAATTGATTTTATTTTCTTTTACTTCTTTCATTAAAAATTTGCTGAAAACTTGAAATTCTTGAAGAACGCCCATGGATGGTTGATAATTTGGATGCCTGGATAGAGAGACTCAAAGGTCCACCCCACAACTGTGCTGTAATATTTGTTGACAATAGTGGAGTAGATATAGTACTAGGTGTCTTACCATTAGCCAGAGAACTGCTTAAAAGAAAAACCAAGGTAAGAAAAGTTTATGTGAGATTATAAGAATTTTTTAATCATACATATTTTTATATCAAGTGATAGGTTTGATAATATGTACTTCATTATATATTTTACGTCTTTGAGTATTCATCAATCTCTGCAAGTATTCATTCTGAGCCTCACTTTTTAGTTCATTTTAAAACAAGAGCAATTTTAATGAGAATTCTGAAAAAAACAAGTGTCCTTGGTTATTCCATAATTTTGTAGATTTTAGATCACACAGTAATAAGTCTCTGGAATACATTTAAATGTTTCTTATGGAGTATTTTTTTTAAAGAAAAGTCGAAAGTTTTTTGAGGAACATTCTTGAATGTGATTGGACAGGTGTTAGTAGTAGTAGTATTTTATTTAAGAAGGTAGGGCAGTGATTTGACTGATAGAAAATTAAAAGCTAAAGAGTTTTAAAAAAATATAATTAGCTTTGATGGTTAGCATTATTTCTCCAACCTGTCAGGCCTGATATAGACTTAACTATAAATTGGCTAATCATTCTTTTGTTAATGATATCAACTCATGTTTCTGGGTATTTAAAATAATTTTATTTAAACAGGTTATATTGTGTGCAAATTCTGCTCCTGCTCTTAATGATGTGACTTTTACTGAACTTGTAATGATACTTAAGCAAGCTGGAAGCATATGTAACATAATTGAGACTGCATTAGCTGAAGGGAGACTAATAGGAATGGAAACAGGACAGGCTGGTCCATGTCTTGATCTCAGGTGAGCCTATTTTTACATTGATTTAGAAACTACACTAGAGGGAACTTTTACAGTTATTTAAACATGTAAAATTAATTTGGTTTGAAAAAGCTTATTTTACGGTCAGAAAGATAAGTAAAAATGGGAAGTCTAGGGGAAAAAAACGTATGTTCTTCCACAAACTCTCAAATTTTCCTTATTCAAATTCTCTTACATTTTTCAAATGACATGAGTCACTAGGCAGCGTTGACCAAATTCTCCAGGGAAAAGTGTCAACTGTCTCAGTTTGAAACAATAAATATAGAGGAGACAATATGCATAGTGTTTTTTTAAATGAATCTGTTAACTATTACTATCATGTGTGTGTGTTTTAAGTTCCTGGATATACTCCATGGCCATGGAGTGGATATATTCCATGTCAAAGGCAGAATATATGTGATCACTAGACACATGATCTTTTGAAGTAATACTTTCTTTGCATGCCTTTAAAATAACAAATATCTATGAAAATATTCATAGTTAGGGGTAATACTCTTCTATTCTTGATAATGCTCACAAACACTAGTAAAATTAGTTTTTTTTCAATGTAGGAATTCAACATTCAAGAAAGGTTGCATGTGTGCAACCAATCCTACAATGTTAGCTTACAATTTTCATTGTGAATGATTTGACTGACTGAATTTTGAATGATGTATTTTGAAATCGGTAGTTTCGAAAATTCAAAACTCCTATTAGTTACCACGAACAATATTGGCTTTCCCTTTGAACCTTCCCTGCCTCTATCATCCTTCCACTTAGCTAAGTACCATCTGATGGATGACTTTAAAACATCAGAAAGGAGTATGTTTGAACACAGAGTGCAATAAGGTCTTAATGGTTACCCTTAAGAAACAGTCTCTATTGGCAAGAGAAAGTTGAATGCCTGAAATTTTTCTATGATGGTTGCAGATGAATGATATATTCACATTGTAATATTCTTAGTAACACATGGTTCTTCTATGATGATGGTCAATCTTCTCTGTGGATTGACTTGAAGGGGAGAGGTTGGGGATGTTTGTTGGCTAAAATATCACTTTCTCTCTCTCTGACCTTTGCTAATATGTTGAAACAATCCACCTTGATAGTTTTCAGAAAATGTCCATTAATGGACCCAGTATGAGTTCCAACTTTTTTAAGCTGTCCAAATAGTAGGAATCTGGTAGGTACTCAAAATAGGCATCTTTGTTTGTGATGACTTCCTAGTTGCAAGTGGACCATTTTCTGCCAAACCATTTTTTTTTCTATTTTGTAAATAAAAAAGTCATAAGGGACAAAATCTGGTGACTACAGTGGATATTGCCTTTTGAATTTTAATTCCACATTTTTTGCTGCAGAAACTGTGCAGCTGCTCACATGTGTATTGTCTTGTTGGTAGAGAATTTTTTCTTGGCCAAATGAAGACTTTTGTCTTGATTTCTTTCCTAAACTGGTGCAGTAATGACATAATACTCTCCATTTATCCTTTGTTCTTTTTGCAAGTAATCTAATGTAGATGATTCTGCATGTATCCCAAAAAACCATGGCCATCACGTCGTCAGCCAATTTAAGTCTTGGCCTTCTTTGGAGTTAGGCAGCAGTAAGAACCCCTCTATTTTGACCATTCCTTCATTTCAGAAGTATAGTAGTGTATACATATTTCGTCCACAGTCATGTATTGGTGCAGAAACCCATCAGGATTGCCATAGAAAAGTGACAAACCAGTCTCCAGATTGATCACATAATTGCTTTAATTCTTCATCAAGAGGAAACATGGCCCCCATCTTGCCTAGATTTATATCACACACAATTTTTGTACAAAATTTAAAACACATTACATTGTGATATGCTTGTGGCCTCAGCTATTTCATGGGCTTTGATTTGTTGGTCACTCAAAACCTTATTGTGGATTTTGTCAATCATTTCAGAAGAAGTCACTTCCACTGAATGTCTCAAATGATATTCATTATTTTTGGATGTATGGCCATATTTTAACTCAATTATCTAATTGTAAACAGTTTAAGCACAGGAGCAGATGTGTCATGAACTTTATCCAACTCGGCTTTGATCTCTTTCAGTGCTAAATCTTTTAATCAGAAGTGTCTCATCCCTGCCCAAAATTAATTTTTTCTCGTTTCCAAAATAAACAAAAATTTATTGCTTGACTATGAAAATGAAACCACATGATTAAATAAAATTTGCAATTTTCCACAAAAAAATAAAAAAATTATTAATACGACCGGTTTCGATGCAACTACATCATCATCTGGTAACAGTCATATTCTCGTTGTCTGCTATATATACTGGAATGCAAGAAAGGGGGGGGGGAAAGAGAGGGAAGGGCGAAGGAAAGTGGGCAACGTGGGTGTCAATGGGGGTGGAGAAAGGGTGAAAAATTAACCCCGTCCGGGAGACCTCACAGCTGGCTGGAAGGGTTGTCTCATTGAGGGTGGACACTCAGTGCAGCGCCAAACTCCTAGGACCGTGGAGAAAGGGGGACCGGGGTTCCCCCTCCCCCGGCCGGGAAGATATCCATGCACAAAGAAGTGTGCGAAGAGGAGTAAAGGTTGAGGTCACTGTCTATGGGGGGGGGGGCGCAGGGAGGCGTGAAGGAGAGCCCTAGCGAGGGATTCAGGGTTGGGGTGGGAGGAAGGTAGGGGGAGCAAGGAGTAGGGACACAAAGCTTCACGCCTTCTTCAGGGTAACATGGTCAGAGGGTGCACCGGGGGGGAATGGGGGGGTTTTTAAACCACATGATGATCATAGCTGAAATTTTAACAGCAATCCAGTGAGGTCTGAGGCTTACTGATAGCAAACCTTTTCCAATACTAAAAGTGATATCTCTTAGATTGTCTAAAGGATTGTTGAATGATCCCTGTATGGTAAAATAGACAAGAATGAATCATGAAGAGGATAACTGGTAAAATACATATGTTCATGGCATATTTTTGAATTTTTAAATATATTAATTATATGGGCTTATAGAAAAACTACTGACAATGGTGTCACTTCCCAGTTTGTGCATTATGCAAAAATTATGCATATCAAGGACTTTTTTTAATAGTTTCATCATTGCCCTTTTGTTGTTGGTACAAACACAGATGAGAAGAACCACACATCCCAAGCCCACGTAATTTGGAATTTGAGTGCTTATTTGCCTCAATGGGGAAATTAATGTGAGAAAGGGAAGATTGAGGTTTTCTCTGGTTTCAATCGATTATTTCTTAGTATAGCTCTTATTCCTTCTTTCTATTTTATTTGGTGCAAATTCAGCATCATTGTAAAATGATAAAGTGTGGCTCATGTACTTGGTCTAAAAGTTTTGCTATTGCATTAAAAACTAAGATGTCACTTTCTCTGACCTTTAGGTAAATCCTACCCAAGTTTCAAATTTATAAATCATGGTTTCAAATCTTAATTCTCTAATTTTATCATTATAAATTTTATTGCATTTCAAAATTAAATAGATTATAGGCAAACTGAGATTACAAAATTTTTGCATGTTCTTCATGCCATAGATCAGCTTTTGTAGATTTTATGTAATTTCTTGAAATTGATGATGTTAATAAAAATAAAAACTGATAGATTATTTTTATTTTATAGTGGCATTTTTCTATTCTCTATAACTCATTAATGGTTCCTCTTTCCATCTTTCAGTCGAATAAGTCGGAAATTAGCAGATGCCATGGTAAGCCACAAAGTAGACCTGGTGATTATCGAAGGAATGGGACGTTCGATTCACACAAACCTTGATGCTGTTTTTGTGTGTGAGAGCTTAAAAGTGGCTGTAGTAAAAAATCGCTGGTTAGCCAAAAGACTCGGAGGTGATATGTTCTCTGTAATGTGTAAATATGAACAGGCCCCAAAGGAGAGAAGGGACCAGGTTTGCTAGCAACAGGTAATTAGGCGCTGATTTATATTATGAGAAGTTGTGAAAAATACTGAAATGATCATAATTCTCCAATAGTATATACTCTTTACTTTCAATAGTCTTATTGGTCATAGTACATATTTTTAAATTTGTTCTACAAGGTGAGCATTTTTCTGACCTGTAAACAGAAATGAGCTCCCTCTTCTTTGTTGCTGTTTAGATAAAGATATTTATGTTTGATTTATGAGTGATATTTTTCTCTAAAACATATTTAGAAATGGTGATTTTAAGTGAAATTATATTCCCTTTATATTTTTTTAGAGTGATTACAGTGAATTTTATCAACTTGTTTCTTTAATAGTCTTCAGTAGGTGTAAGGAGATCACATTGATGTGTATTGAATGTAATTCCTGATTTAATATCAAATCAGTACAAACGTGCCACCATTCAGCCAAAAAGTTAGTTAATGAGTTGTTCATAATTCAATCTTGAGAATGTTATCAATTTTGCATCTACATTGTGCCGAATTGCTTTAATCAGAATTGAAGTTCTAAAGCCAAACTATGTAAATAAAAGACATGTCCATGAAAAGTTACCAGTCATAAATGCACCTGAAAATGTTCCTTCCCAAATTCCCATACAGTTATAATTAAATATATGCTTTTACTCTAAGAAAGGGATTTCAGGTGTTGCATGACAAACAGTTGCTTCTTATATATTTGCTAATAAGGCGCTACATTTAAGTGTTGTATTTTATGCTAAGAAATATTCAGCAATATTTTTCACAAGTCACACTGCAGTGAACAATTTATCAGTTGAACTAAGGCAATTCAAATGCAAGATAATATTTTTTTCATAACCTTGATTTTATCACAATTTTCAATTTGTGTTAAGTTTAAATTCAGTTGCATAAACTCAAAGGGGTCAAAATTTGATAGAGCACAGGGTTTTTACTAGTTTGGAAAATATAGGAAAACTGGAAAAGGGAATTGTAAATTATCTCTCATTAAAATTGATACTTATCTGAAGTGTGTTTGTAGTAAAATGCTAAAAGAAGAATTAAAGCTATGATTTGTAAATTTTAGTTGTTAGTGGTGTTTCATGATCTTAAGTTGGTATGTAGTCTCACTGTTATTCTGTATGATTCTTAATGTATTACAGGTGTTAATCATCAGATAATGGAGTGCCTTGTGGTATGGTTTTTCCAATTTTAAATTTGCTATTACATCTACATTAAAATATGCCCTGAAAGCCTTTAAATGTCAAGGAAATTCTTTCATCTGGAGTATATCCACCCTGATATAAAAAAGGAGCTTTAAAAAATCATTAATTGAGATTCATTCTTAGACAAAATAGTGTGGCATTCTCTTTTAATGTTTCCAAGGTTGAAATAAAAAGTAGTTAATACACATTGGGTTTCAAATTCAGTACTGTAGCAGCATGGGCAGCTCTAATTATGGGAGGATGTATCACCTACTTTTCTCAGAAGGTTATTATCTCAAAAATTCATATGAGTCATGCAGCTAGATCAATGATTCTCAATTCATTTCAATTGCCAACTGCTAGGATAGGGAAATATATTTCCCTGGCCACCTCTTGTATATCGTTATTTTTATGATGTGATCAAAAAGATCAGGCATTTTTTTTGGAACTTGATTAATTATTTCTTAAACTGGAACTTTCTGGATCTGGAACTAACTATTTGAATTACCTTCTAACTGGCAGGATGTTTAATGTTTTCAGTGCTTCTTTATGAACAATCAACAACATCATTTTACACTGCAAGCCACTTTGACTGTTTGGACCTAACGTATGTGGTGAGTGTTGGCTGTTCTCTGTCATGATTAATGAAATACATACATATCAGCAGGATCCCTGAACTTAGGAAGCTCCTTTAAAAGGCAGTAATACTTCTTTATTTCATGTGTAATATGTATTCAATATGCTTAGGTTTCTTCAAATGGCTGAGGTATACTCGACATTAAGAGTTTGTGATGCCACACTGTGATGAAACCTAGGTAATAGAGTCAAAATGATTTGTGGAATTGCTGCAAGTATTATTTCCTTTCCTAATGAAATAACTTATCCAAGACTTAGCAGAAACCATTTTCTTAGAAGTTCTTGTTTGTGACTGCATGGTGGAATACTGCAGTGTTGCTAATTTCATTATTCATACTTTTAAGCCATGACTGCATTTCTCCTTAAGTGCTTGGTGAAAGAGGCCAATGATTTATTTATATGTAATTTGTCTTTCTCTCTCTCTTTGGGCTTTTACATCATCCTCATAATTGAAGATCATTTGGCCACATGCCTTAAATGAGTTAATGTGCAAATTTGCTGAAAAGTCCAACAAAATCATGCTTAAATAAATAATGTATTAAAAATGGCAGAAGAAACTTGGTTGCAAGAGTTGAAGAATTCTGTTGTCAAGTACTGGTTTTGCTGTTCCAAAGTTTTTGTATGGTTGACTGCTTGTAGCATACACATCCCAGCCCACTAAATCAGATATCAAATCTAAGAGTTCTTCTTATAGGATCCTCTGCAATTGTAAAATATTTACTGTGTATGAATCCCTGAAGAAAAATTTCATTCTAGTTCTCTCTGCTTCAGGAAAAATGTTTTTACAATATATGTAATATTTTCTGTAAAAGATTTTTTAAAAATGTCTTCTTACCCCAATATTGTAAAATTGGAATTGAATCACCTGTGAAAAGAGTTAATGTGTATAAATCAGTGAAATGATGAAAGTATTCCAGCTTTTTTAAATCTGTAAAAATTAATGAAATTGCTAAAAAAAGCAGTCTCATTCTACTCTTTAGCCTTTATATTGTGTATATTCTATTGTTTCAGGCTTCACTTCCTGGAATTATTTAATATCCATACTAAAAAGAAAGACTTTTACTTTTCCACAGGTTTTTATTATATGGTGCTATACCATACCATATAGGTACCATATAATAAAAATCTGTGGAAAACCACAAGTCTTTCTTTTTAGTATAGATTTTATGTTGTGTATTTCGTTATTTTATAATGAAAATATATCTCTACATTCAACTTATGAAGACCTCTTGGCATTGGGGGACTTTTTCTTTCAGCTAAAAATTTACAGGTACTCGATTTTCATGTGATATTTCTCAGGCATTTATCCATTTAGGATCAAGCAAAAATGATAATGGTTTGGTTTGATTTGCAACTCATCAATATTTGATGATCATTTGAGTTTGAGGAATGGCATTGAACATGTTTTCTGAGTTTTGGGAGATTTCCAACTGAGCTATAGTGCTACTTGGTACATTCATTGTGCACAAAGAATAGGAAAGCCACATGTTTGTAATGGAAGGTAATTTTAATTTTGTTGTAAATTAACATTTTTTAGGTTACAGAAAATTACCAAAACTGCATATTCGTTCCAGTTGCACCAAACCATCCATAGCATTTTTAAGAGTTCAGTAATGAACTGTGTTGTGGAATCATCCAGTTTAGGTCTTTCTGAAGGATGCGATTGGATAAATATATCCTCTGATGGTAGTAAATCAATATAAGCTTTTGGTTTATACAGCAAGTAAATCCTTTTATGAAATGTGGGAAGAGTTTAGTGTATACTTTAACAAGGAGTTATTGATTGGAATTCAGATCCATAAAGTTTTCCTGAAGGGAAAATTATTCCTTTCTTGGAGCGATTACCAAGCCATATTGTGAATCCTCAATTTACCCTGGCTTTTCTCTTTAATAATATTAATGACATATTTTTAGAATTCTTCAAGCTAATCTTAAATATCTTATATCCCAATAATCCTCTATTAAGATATTCAAGAGTTCCATGTGGCATTGAAAGTGAGAGATCAATACCAATGCATGCTGCTGCTGGAGCAATAATGGTATTTTATGGAAACAACATGATAATGGTACCTTTGAGGATGGGACTTGTTTCAAATTGTCATACATGCTTAATAATACCAAAAGTGTCATTGAGGGTAGACAGGACAATTTGCACCCTCCTGCCATCATCAATGGATGTTTTTTGTGTAAAACATTTGCGCATAAGTCATGTTGACCATAATAAAGTAGGTGTAAATTATGAGATTAAGCAAAAAAAAACTAGTATTTGGAAACTGGAAATGAATGGGAAACATCCATTTCTGATTTTCTGAGGAATAGTGAAGCGTCAACCCAATAAGATCTTTCCTGAAGGCTTGCCCCTCCATCTCCTCCTCCCGTATCCTCCCCCTGACAAAAAGTTGACATGACACCCCTGTTTAGGATCTGTTTGAGCATATTATATAATGAATGCAAAGCCTGCTAATTTTAAATAAAAAGCATTTAGCTTTGGGTCAAAGAGGAAAATTAGATGTGGAAACTCTGTAGTCATAATTTTATCATAAAGTTCTTCGAGGTTGACACCTGCTAATCATTTCATTTGTGACTGGATAGGAGTGGCCATCATTTTTCTACATTTTTTAGTTTATTTGTTTTTACTACTGAATCATTAACGTTGCAGATCACCTAAACCTGGGCTCTACATTTTTTTTTTAACTGATGTCATGTGATTGTATGTTTGTGTACTTCTTAATTGAGGATTAATTAGGCATGCATTGAAATAGGGCTATGGCCATTTAAGAAGGTTTTATGCCGAAAACACATCCTTTTCGCAAGAATAGGATAATACTGACACAAGGTTTATTTCCCTCTCCTATTTTTTCCTACCTAATTTTCCATCTACACAAATAGTAAAATTGACCTAACATATATACTAATAGGTACCACTATTAGTATTGGCATACTGATAAATTTCTTTTTCAGGTGATTTTTTTTATATCATCCTCATGACCTACTAATATTGCTAAAATTTATGTAGAGAGATTTATGCTAAATTGCAATAACATTTGAAGAGACAGCTTGGCAATAACTTTTTCATGACATGAATTTGTATTTTTAGAATCTTACAGTTTTAGCACTTAAAAAATCAGAGTGTACGAAGTTAGGAAGGAAATTAGTGTAAGTAGACTAATAAAGAAAGAAGCAGGCATCAATTTTAATGTACTGTTGTGTGATATATGGTGTATGAATTTTTGCTAATACTTCATGTCTTGGAAGTCAGCAGAAAATCATTCATAAAATTTAAAAATGTATTTAAAGTAAAGAATCGGCAGAGTCATATTTTTACACCAGTGAATATTTTCAAAATTACTCGGGAAGATGTAATGATTATTTTTTATTTTTGTTTCAATTAATGCCACTGATATATTAGTATTGGTGGAATTATGATCAACTCAGTGATTCTCAGTGCACAAAGAAATAAATGTATTTCAATGTGATAAGATTAAGAAAATGTACTTTTGGATGGGTATCAACCTCAGGAGGGAATAAAAAGGGACAGGACTCACACCAAGTATGAAATCACCTCAAAACCAGATGTAACTTAAGAGTGAATCCAGTACTGTACCACTGCCACTGTGAATACAAGTGATGTACTCAGGACTGGGTCATGTTTGTTGATTATTTTATATGTTGTTTGATTATTGTAAATAGAATAAATGGTTTTCAAAAGGTTCATTTTTCAATTAACCTATTTTATACAGATTTATTTACATTTCCAGTTGTTATATTTGGTATTTCTCTTTGGTTATCAGGTGACATTCAACCATTTTCAGTGAATTTTTGTCTGAGGGGGGCATTGTTTTAGATGGTAATTATATTTGTTTTTATCTGAACAAATAAGGGTCAATTGCAGAGAAAAAGTTTTGACTTGAAGAACTTAGGCTGTGCTGCATGGCCCATAAAGGTTACCTGAAAAGTTTCTGACTTAAGCATGAAGATGGCAGCACTCTTCGACAATAGTTGGGAATTTTGCTTTCTAATGCATTGAAAGCTACTCACCAAAAATTCAGCAATTTTAGACACCCTTTTATTGTTTAACAATTGTTTCAGTGAGTTGTTGAAATTTTTTTGTGAAAATGGAAATAATTGAGTGTTAAGCTGTTATTAAATATTTATTTTTGGAAGGCAATTCACCTACGAAAGTCGAAGAAGAGTGAGATGATGTGTATGGAAACTGTACAGCATTATTTATGACCATGAAATTTTGGGCAGCTGAATTTAAATGTGGCCATACTAGCCTGGCTGATGATGAGCATTTGGGATGGCCAAAATCTACCTCAACCTCTGATAACAGTAAAAAAGTTAACCAAATGGTACTGGATGACTGTCAAATTAAGGTTAGAGAGATAGCACAGGCTATGGACTTATAGAAAGAATGAATTTGTCATATATTGACTGAAGAACTGAACACATGTAGGCTATCCATATGTTTGTTCACTTTGGACCAAAACTCATTTCAATGAACATTTCCAAGGACCTGTTGGAGGGGTTTAAGCGAAGCAAGTCATATTTTTTGCCTTGATCCACTGCTGTAGATGAAACTTGGATCCATTTAGGATGTATTCAAGTGTCTCATTCCAAGGAAATATTTTTTAACAATTGGGGTAAATCCAATTTTAGCATTCAAAGGTGAACAATGTCTATTGCATGGTGTAAATTCACCCAGGCTGTGCTAATAAATCACAGTGTTCATCCTTTGTAATCCAGTGTATGGCCTTTATATACATAACCCTTTATAACATTGTATGGGTTTTATTTCAAGGTATGGCTAGCCATCCTTGAAAACTGGGAATGGGAAAAACCTTAAAACTGTCTTGGAAAAACTTGAGATTGAGCTGTAAAATCTGGAATTTGGGAAAATTGGTGTTATTCTACCTGAAAATAGTCTCTTTCAATGGAAGAAATAATGGATTATTATTTTTTAATTTAAATGTAATATAAATGACTAATATACCATTTTTTGTTAAATAAGGAACTTTCAGTATGTCATATATTCAGCAAGAAGGAAAATAATTATATCATGTCTGTATACAGGAGCATTCATGCAGTTAAACATGGCAATCATGTATCATATTACAAAGCAACAGCCTAACTGCATTACAACGAGTAGTAAGCATTGAACACGTACTTCTATGAGTTAGAATTTGATTAATGCTCGATGATGGAAATGATTTTTTCACTCAAAAGTTTGGTGCCTATTGATATTCTCCGTTATAATCTAGTTGGTCTAGAATATTTCCTGATTAATAGAAAGCATATAAAACTTTTTATCATTGTTTTTAAACAGTTAATCCTCAAATAAATGTTATCACTCATCTTTATTCTTGTGACAATCATAATTAATGGGGAAAATAATGGAGATGGCTTCCTATTGCCTTTCTCAGTAATTTTTTAAAGTGGCACTATCAATGCATCAACCATCCAACTGGGATTATATGCCTGTGTAGCCACCTCACTGAAGAATGTCTGTTGCATCAAGGTAATCTTTATTCATCAAAAGACTACCTTCCATCTTGCTCCTACCCTTCAACCCAACTGGTATGGGTGATCATTCTAGGAGCAGTTATCATTTCTGCTCCCAATAAAGCTCTAGGAATTTTAAGAACGCACCAGCCATTTCTCCTCCTGAAGACTGTAGTCCAAGGGGAGAAGCATGAAGCTAGTGAGGGATTAGGATGGTGTGGAGTCTAACGTACAGGCTTCACACCGTGAAGGCCCGCGTTCAAATCCCGGAGGCAACAAATATTTTTCAGTGGTATCCTGATCCCTACTTGAGGTGCTTTGTGGATACCACTTTGAGTGAGTATGACGTCTATTGGATGGGATGTTTAACTGCGGACCCCTTGGTGCCTTTCGACAAGAGTAGGCTAATGCTGATGCCGGGTTTCTCTCCACCCTTCCTTTCCCACCCATTTCTAATGGCGCAAATGACCTTAGCTGTCGGTCGCCTCCCCAACAAAACTAACTAACTAATGAAGCTAGTGGAATATTTTACATTGTATTTCAGCTATTCTTACGGCATTGACATCTATTTGGAAGTGTGAGCCATAATTATTAATATCACTGAGCTTTCAGGGCTCTAATTTCATGCAATAGTTTTTAGGGGAGGTGACTGACAGCTAAGGTCATTAATGCCATTAGGGGTGGACAGGAAAGGATGGAGAAAAATCTGGCATCGCCATTAGTCTCCTGGTAAAAAAAGGTACCAAGGGGTTCACAGCTTAATGTCCCATCCAAGGGATGGCATAATCATTCAAAGTGCCCTCCACAAAACACCTCGGGTAGGGATTGGGATATAACAGAAAAATATTTGCCACCTCTGGGATTCAAACCTGGGCCCTCTGGGTGGGAAGCCAATATGTTAGCCACCTCACCTGCACCATCTTGGTTCCCCTCTAATTTCCTCTCAGTGTAGTTCATGCTTGAATATAGTTCTTTACATGTATCGTAGAACAATAAATTATTTAGTTTGGTAGGTTAAAAAATTCCTAATTATGTTGCATTAATGGTAATTCTGTTGTTGTCCTCTTGCCTTCTTTTCTTATATCATATAAATGAACCAAAGAAAATCAGGAATTAAAGACATTTATCCTAAAATTGCTACATTACATCAATCTCATTGTTGATCATGTTACATTCATTACAACATCAGTATTAATATATGCTTAATAATGATATAATTCATCAATCACCAAAATCAATGAAATAAAATTAGAGAGTAAGCCTGAATATATACTCTACTTATTTACATATATATAATGTTATTGTCACAGAAGAAGGAAATGATATTTATTCAGTTTGAGAAGGCAAAGTACAATTGAAACAGTAAATTATTCAAAGTGTACATTTTATTGTATTAAAATATATGTATTTATGTCTTAATAGTGTAAAATGTACACTAAGTATAACATCCCTTACATTGCATATTGAAATACATGTTATCACAATGTTTAAAAAATCCATTGTATTTTATAATATCAGTAATGCAGACTTATCATACATTTAATTTTGAAAATGGCATTTACCTTAGGCACCTAGTCAATTTTTTGCACAACCCAAATATAGAATATGGTGCACAATCTTGTCAAACTATGCTGTGGTAGTCCATTACATATGCATTGCAATTTTGTTAGGATGTGTGGTATTTTTTTAGTCTGGTTATTTTTAATATAATTTGATATGGCATCTAGAATATAGCCCAGATTTGATACATGGGTTACTAATACAGAGAGGAAAAAGCTGATTTTGAATTCTTGAAATAATGGATCTTACAGGTGCAATATCATTAGCTTTGGTAGATTTTTTGTAAATATGGAGCTCTTTGGAAAATGATTACCCCAAGATATTAAGTCAAGATTTTTTTCAGGAGAAATAATATTCAAGTCTGCAAGCAGTTACTCTCTCAAGTTTTTTATAACAAAATACCTCAAACCATTTTAATTACTATATTAATTGTCTCATTATTACAATGACAATTTTAAAAAACAAGAAAGGACTACAGAAAGAACTAGGATATGGATTTGAAGGTTTTCACAGAGTGTAAAGTGGACACATTGAATTAGAAAGAGTATTGCAGAGTATAAGTGTAGACTAGAGGGATGGGCAAATTATTCAAGTCATGTATATGTCTCAGATGATATAAATAAGGGTAGTTGAAGGGGAATAAGCAGAGTCAGTGATGGGCAAGGGAGTGAGATAAGATTACTCATTGTCAGAGTTGAGTTAGAAGGTAAAATTTATGCTGAGGAAATGAAAAGGGTGGCATTTGATTGCCTTGAGGTGGGGATAAAAGTAAGTGGAGAAGTGATAAGGTCTGATTTTTTTATGTTGAAACAATGTTTAGTCAGGCATTCAAGGTATTGCAGTTGTCGTTGAGTACCTTGAAGGAGCAATGCAAAAAATATGGGATGAAGATTGGCTACAAAAAAGATAAATAAATGAGTTTTTCAAAACCTGTTTGTAGGAAGATCAAGTGAAAAATTAAAATATTAGGTAGTAAACTAGAATAGATGGATCAGTTAATGCATTAGGGATTTGGGAAAAAGGGTGTAGTAGTGGGGGCATAGGAGGAAGAATTTTTTATTAAAATGCATTTACAAAAATTAGTGAATTGATGACAGGTATACTGAGTAAAATATAAAAAAAGATAATATGGATCAGAACACTGTATAAAACCAAAATGTAGTCTTTGATACCAGAGAGTGGTCATAGAATAGAATCTTTTGTGATGTGGGTAGGGCAAAAACTGGAGAATATATGCATGTGTGCGTGTACCTATATATATATATATGTATATGGAAGTAAATGTATGTATAAAATGGAAGTATACATATACAAAACTTAGACAGCAACGCATAAAAGGAACACATTATTTCTTGATAATTTCAACAGAATGGTGCTCCATCTTCCTCGGAAGACTAAACGTACATGTATATGTACTACTACTGTACGTACATGTTTATAATGTTTAACACATAGTTAAGGGATGATATAAACATGCAAGGTGAAATATGAACATTGCTAAAAAATTTCATGAAGGATAGAGGCATTGGGACGTTGAAGGCATTAAGAGAAAGAACATTAGATAAACAAGGGAAAATAATTATGAAAAAATCCTTTTTTGATGGTTTCAAGCCAGGAAACCAGGTCAAATATATGAAGACATGAACACATTAATGTAGTTGTTAGGGACTACTTTTAACCTGCCTTGAGTAGGTAGACTATTTACGAGGATAACAATTTTTAAAATCACCATAGCAGTTTGTAATGATTAGTTAAAAGTCATGTGAACCACCAGCAGTTTCATTCAAAATGCACAATGGATGCTTTTAAGAGCCCATTTTCATGATTTATGCCGAAGAGATGAGGGGATGGTTTCTCGCAGAATGGAAGACGGTTTTTTTGATGTTTAGTTGCTAGTTCTTTTTAAGGGATTAGTCAGTTGAAGCTTCTTGTATTTTCAATGAGTTGATTCCTGTTGGCAAGATAGGTCTATCATCAGCATGGGGAAGAAAGTTCTAGTTATTATCTTCGAAATAGATTGCTCTTTTGGTGACAACACAAATATATAAAAACATTAAGTAAGACATTTAAACACAGAAACACTGTTTAAATGTCAAAACTAGATATGTGAGTGTCCTTTCTTTATATTTGTGTGTTTAAATGTCTTAATCAATGTTTATATATGTATATATATAGACCTATCTGCACTTATATGACCATATGTCAGGTATTTTTGGAATGGTAATGCTATTTTTTGTCCTCTGTTAGGTACATCACCAGAATGAAGTGCCCAGCATAGAATAGCCAATTATTATTGTATAAACTTCATTGCAATTAGGCATTTGTCCTGGTGGTAATGGTCCAATCTGATCACCTGTCACCCTTACATTGCACATACATATGTACCCACACAAGAAGAACAGATATGAGACAAAATGCTCTTATACACAATGACACATTTAGATTACCAATCGGTCCTTTACCATCATGCAAGGGTTAGGTTTACACCGTACAAGTACCTACTACACACCTACGGATGTGAAATGTTGTCTATAATTATCAAAATGGAAGCCAGGAGAAGTTATTCATCAAAAGGAATATCTTTGGGAAAATTTTAAACACAAGTGTAGTTGCTATATGTGTTTAATAAATTAATTATTAGTGGTTTAATATTTATGGCTATAATGAGAGAATAGACCAAGAGTTCATTAATATTCTGACAGCTTCTCAGGTCAAAGCTTTGACATAAAGCAGGTCATAGTTAATAGATTGGAGGCTTTTGAGATGTGAGTGTGGAGGAGGATGGAAAAGGTGAACAGGAAGGATATAAAATGAAGTTATTGGCCCATTGAGGGAGTAGAGGGGATTGTAAAGGGAGGCCAGAAAGAAGGATGCCTAGTTCTTTGATTGGTGATAGGATGTTGAAGACTTATAGAGAGGAGAACATTGGGTAAGTGAGGAAGGAATAGGATAGGCATGTTGGCTGAAATGAAGGGAGGAAGGAATTAAGTGGAATTGAAGAAGGGTTTAATGTAGTGTCAGATGTCCGATTGTGTTTCCTTAAGACGGGCAAAGAAATGTATTATTGTTTATTCTGTGTTCATCCAAGACATACCTTAAATGGTAGACTACCAGTAATATTAATATATAACTTGGGATTATTATTAATGTAGGGGCTGTCCCACATAGTTACAACTGTTGGTACAATTTGTGCTCTGATGTTGCTATGTGAACATATTATCACTTAACAGATCTTCAACAGTAATATTACAGGATAGTAACCTTTCTTTTATAAAAAAGTAATCATAGTAATTATTTGAACATTCAAAGTTCTCAGGAACTTTAGGGTGGAACAGTTGATTTTATAAATTGGAACACTGTACTTGCTGTGATGCACATGTAGGAGGTAACTCAAGTTAACCCTTCTCAATAACATATTATGTTATTGAGAAGTAGCGGATGACTCCGTTAAAAGTTGCTGTTGCGGCATCTCCTGCAGTTTCTTGAAAATTTGTCATGTATATTGTTAAATAGAGGAGTAGTCTGGTTGGGTATCATAAATGATTTTTTTATTTGTGGAAAGAGTTTGCTAGCCTACTCATGTTACCTCACACATATAGACAACCCATTAAACAAGGTGCTCCCAAAACCCTGGCATATGACAAAAGGAATGAATGTTTGCACAATACAGAGTGGAGCAGAATGGGCTCCCTAGTTTAAAAAAATCACTGAAGAGTGCACAAATGAACTAACAGAGTGGAGTAGTGGCATTAGCTGTAGGAAACAACACCATTTTTAGTAGTCATCATGCAGTGGTCTGGTGATTATCAAGGCTTTGTCGTGGAAACATTCTTTAAGAACAATAATATTGTTAAGGCAACACAGAGGGCGCTGTGGTCTAGCAATGAAGTGCATTTTCACCTCTATGGCTTAGTAAATAAGCAAAAGTTCATTACTGGGTGACTGACAACCCTTGAGAACTTCACTCAAGATCTCTTCATAGCCCCAAAGTGATAGTTTGGTGTGCTGTATCCTCCATAGGTGTTATTGGACCATACTTCTATTAATTTCGAATTTCAACTGTTACTGTGAACTCTGTGCTCTATTGTGAGATGCTGGTGAACTTTTTACTCCTCAAAATGGAAGAGTATGGGGAGGAATATGACACAGAAGCCTTTTGGTTTCAACAGGATGATGCTGCAGCTCATACCATCCGCTGGTCATGCCAAATCCTCCAAGAACAATTTCCCAGCCGCCTGATCTCCTTATGAGGGGATGTCCCTATTGCTCCCTGGATTTAAGTCCATGTAATTTTTTTCTTTGGGGATCTCTCAAAGCTGAGGTTTACAAAGTTTGATCAAAGACCTTCGAAGCTCTTAAGGAGGCAATTAGAGATGCCATCGCTGGAATAATGCAAGATATGCTGAGAAGAGTTTTTGAAAATTTTTTTGAATTCTCAACATGTGCATTGCTCACCAAGGTCATCACCTAGATGAAATAATTTTCATAACCAAATGAAAAAAATTGCATTGGATGCAGTTTTCAGAAATAAAAGCTTTTTTTAACTATCTTGGTAGGTGTTTTTACAATTCACCCGTCAAATCAGGGAACCCATTCTGCTCCACCATGTATGGGGACTTTGATCATTGTCTATATTTTGTTTTTTCCTGCTTGTTAAACATGCAAAGTTTAGAGCATATTGCTTACCTGGCTGTGTCTTTTGAAGATCTTCATTGATTGCTTGAATAGAATAAGAGTTAAATCTGGCAGAAGGCAAATAGCTACTGTCACAGTGGATAATAGCCAGAAGGTAAGTGACCCAAGCAGGTTAGAGTACACTCCAAACATCTTAAATTCCCTGTAATATATAATTTATTAAAGAATGTCAGCTTTTGTTACTAATTAATTCAACTTTCATTGGTCTTTAAAAGTAGCTTAGTCATAAAGGAAATTTAAAACTTACGCCGACATTATTGAGTAAATATATGTCAGGAGCATGTTACCAAATATTGATATAAATATTGATAAAATGAAAATCCATGTCCAAAACTTACTCTCCAGCCATAACTGTAAGCAAATTAATGTATTATATGAATGAAATTAGAACAAAGCAATAAAAACTAATGATCAGAAATTAAAATATTTGAGGATCACTGTGTTAAATGGATGCTTTAAATATTTGTATAAGCATTTACATAAAGTCAGTGATTATTCAAATATACCTATCAGTTACCAGCTTTACAATTAAATTTCTCTGTGATGCTGTTAATGGGTGATGACATGTCAACACTACAATATTACTATGATAGACTGTAATGCATAGCTTACCTTAAGATTGGCAACAGTCACGACAATATGGAATACTGTAGTGCCAAAACATGCTAGATCTGTTGGTTCTCCATCAGAAAGAATGGAATCATTTGCTTCCCAAAATCCATTCAGAACATAATAAAGGGACAATGCATGCCACAATCCTGCATCAAAAAAGTTTAAAATTTTCTTTTCCATTTTAACTATATGTCAAAAGTATGAGTGTGTCCCTACACAAATAACAATGTGATTTATTTTTTTCCATAGCATATTATATTTGCTCCATCCCTATGGACTACAGCCTTTATGGGGTGGAAAGGCTTCCATTCTGATGATCCCTGGAGCTTTGCTGGTGAGAGCAGTGTTATTTGCTCCTGGTAGGTCACCCATGTCAAAATAAATAGGTTAAAGAATAGGAGCCAGAAAAGAGGTAGCTCATGCAGCATCTGTTCCTCGGTGAGTTGACTGCAAAGATATCTGACCCCAGTAGGGTGGCTATTGAGTGATGGTGTCATATTAAAAACACCATTGAGGAAGAAAATGGGAAACCACTTCCATTATTCATCACAAGATTTTTATGATGGACACCATAATGAGAATGAGCCCTAAAAATTATGGGACTGTCCAATCAACCAGTTGTTGTGCTCGGCAGTAGGAGAGGCAAGGCTTCCATGATGGTCACCCATAAAATCCATGAAAAGCAAAACCAGCAGCAGAGTAGATGCAGAAGGAGAAGATTGAATTAGTTTTAATAGGAACTGGGAATGTTAAGACAATGTTGAGGGTAGGAAAATTAGAAAATATAAAGTGATGTATGGAGTGAGAAAATGCAGATGTATAAGGTCAGTGTGAGGTGAGATGGAAGGGTATAGGAAATTACTGGAGTGGTAGTTGTAGAGTAATATACAGTGGAGGGGATAAGAGTCAGTGAGGGGTGGCTATAATACTAAACAAAAAGGTAGGTAGAAGTGTAGTGAACATGGAGCAAGCAACTGATCACTATTCCATAATTAATCATTAATATTCCCATACAGTAATATTGAATAAAAAGGAAGGAAGAAGTGTAGTTAACTTAGAGCAAGCTGCGGAGAGAATATTGTTAGGAGAAACAGAACCAATGAACAATTGTTGAGGTATATATGCCACCATAGGGAGGAAGAAGTAAATAGGGTATATGATCTATTAGAGGATATAACCACAGGTGTTCCGGGTGGAGGGGGGGAAACATTTGATAGTTATGGGGGATTGGAACGTGTTGGTAAACCAAAGTGGTGAAGTTGGGGAATACAGTTTAGAAACAAGGAATGACAGTGAGGAAAAAATAATAAAGTTCTACAGAAAGCATTGGTTAATCATCACTGACACTTGGTTTAGACACCACAAAAGGCATAGTAGGTACACATGGAAAATACTGAGGGATTCAGGAAGGTGTCAGATTCAGCAAGGTTAGATGAGAGAGAAGTTCACATAGATTTGGTTAGCTTAGGATCTAAGCTTATAGAAAAATGCTATTGCCAAGTTTTCGAAATGATGGTAGATCTTAGACAGCCTACACTGGCTGTAATTGACATGGTAAATGTCTAGATTGTGCCTGGTACTATTGTCATGAGAGTGAACAGATTACTTAATTGTAGATAGATTAAGGTTCTGCTTCATATTCATGAGGCTGCTGAGCAAAAATGGACAATTAAAATGTGCAGCAATATAGTTCTGCAGTGCTTTTGGACTGAGAACTATTCATAATTTTGATAGCCTTTTTCATTAGAATAAGCATTTGGACAGTTACTTGAGCATTCTCCCAGATCTAATACCTTGGGTGAAAAAAGGCGAAGCAGACTCTCATATGATCTTCCCTCACATACATATGTTTTAGGTTTCCCAAGCAATTCCAAGGGTTTGAAAATATTTTTTGGCAACATGGAATACATGCAAACTCCATTTAATTTCCTATCAATGCTAAAACTTAATAACTTTGCTGGGTCATTATTTGCATCAACACTTTTGAGAAAGCATATAAGAGGCTAAGTTTTTCAATTTTCTGCATCTTAACCCTATTTTGAAAGGTAACATGATGATTGGGCAGATAAAACTGAATCCTAATCATTTCATAGTATTTTTTGTCAAAGCACACTTTTTAGTCATAATTTTAATTATCATAAATGTAAAACTCCCACAGTGTAACTTACCAATAAGAGTCCAGCTAAAGAAATTTTTCCAGGACATCAAAGAATTGCTCCTATTAAGCAGATACAATTGTGGATTATTCATCAGTACAGTTGAATCAATATTTTTTTCAAAGAGACCAAACAAGATTATGGGAAGTGATGTCATGAAAACATTGTATGTAGTAAGATACAGGCTGTCATAAAGTGACTGAAAAAAATTAAAATGGAAAAACTTAATCTCATGTTCATATCCAAAAGACCTATCATACATATGACTTAATTTCTAAATATATTGCACTGATAATAGTTCTACGAGTGCTTAATTGATGAAGTGTGAATTGGATCATGCTCAGTAATTCTTACTAAATCAGTAAACTGACTTTTAATAATCAAACCACTTTACTTTTCCGCATAAACTTTTTAATTTTTACTACCCAGGTTTCGTTATAACATAACATCATCAGGTAAAAATTGACAAGTCCAACACCGTATATATACATATCTCTGGGCGGAGGGGAAGAGGAGGGAGGAAAGAAAGGATTGGTTGAGCTAAGAAGAGGGGGGCTAAAAGTCTATGGTTTGAGGCGGATAATATTATATAATTAGCTGGAAGGATATGGTCAATACAATGTTGCAAAAAGCCCACCTGACATCAGATTAGTTGGCAGAGGATTAGGGAAATGATTATTATGAACTCGGAGAATGGCACTTAGTAATTAGGTCGGTGACTCAGGAGCGGGTTGGGAGGAGTCGCTACATTGTTGAATATATAATTGTTGAATTGTATATATATATATTCGCGGGTCGCGGTGGTCTAGCGGGTAGAGCGTTGGACTGCTGACCAAAGGGTCCCGGGTTCGATTCCCGGGCAAGGCACTTTGGGCACCTGCAGCTCCACCCAAGCTAGTTGATTTTTCGGGTACCAGATCTTCCTGGGAAACCATAACCGGCACAGGGAAAGGAACTGGCCCCCCTAGCCTGATGTGTGAATATTCACACGCCGTCGGGCTTGGTACATGGGTGAGCTCTACCATCACCTACTAAACCGACCTTCGGGTTGATTACTGTGTTTATGGTTTTTATATGTATATTCACTTTCTTGGAAAACCCACGAACGTGCACAATAATGTAAATTCACTAAATAGTCATAACAAACACAGAAACTAAAACATATAGTTATGTTCCTAATTCCTCTTGAGAAAGGTGGTTGCACCACCAAAACTTCGAGAACCAGTGAGTCCCTCTTTTATGTTTTAGTTTGTGTGTTTGTTATGACTATTTAGTGAATTTACATTATATATATATATCAATAATTGTTAATGTTCTGCAATTCATATAGATACCTCTATTGAAGCAAATGCTCTGAAGATTTGTGTTTTTAGGAGCTTTATTAGCCTGCTTATTAAAATAGGAAATAGTAAGATGGAAACATTACTAGGAATAATAATAATACATATCTTTTAGGAACCAATAAACATCAATCAATCAATATATTTGATTTATTTTGATAAGTTGTGCAACTATATTAAATGCCATCAATACAAGAATTACTCAATATATAAACATAAATTCTTAAATGTGATGAAGATTGTCTTAAAAAACTCATCAATTGAGTAAAGTAAGTTAGCAAGTAACCAGGTATGTATATACCCTATTCTTGTAATTCAGGACACTGTCTGATTTCAACTGTGTTGGCGGTCAGTTATACAATCAAATAAAATACATTATGAGATGAGTTGGAAGTGGAGGACAATCTACAATAAGTAATATTCAAATTTTCTTTACCCCTAATAGTGTAGTTATGGATATGAGAATTTAATTGATAAGTTTGTAGATTAACCATCACATCAATCAGAGCTGTAAAGATATATAAACTAAAAAGTGTTTAAGGATACTCATTTGAAATGAGAAAGTTGAGTTTTCTTAACATATAAACAGCTTCACTCAGTTTATTACATATCTAGCTGATGTAGGTCTCCCAGTTATATTTTTTATCAATCTGTAATGAAGGGTAGGGTAGACACTCTCATATGCTTGCAATGCCCGCCAGTTTTTTAGCAGTTTCACTTTCAGTTATTTTTCTTTTAAGACTGCACACAATGTGCTGTTTTTTTTCTGGATTTAAATGTAAATGATTAATATCAAACCATTTGTAGAAGGCTACCATAGGAAATTTAAAAAATATATCCCAAGATAATTACAACATTATTCAGAAAAATATTATTATGAAGAAATGAGTTTTAAAAATTGAAATGGGCCACTATAAACTAACTGGGGTCTGGTTTCTTTCCATAAACTCATACCAGGCTTTCCTTGAGAGTGCCTACCCTAAAAGGGAACTATATGATCATTATCTATGCATATATTTTTTTCTTAAATCATAACTTCATGCTTCATTTGGTACTTATAATAATTTAATGGAACTTTGAATGAATAATGTTGTCATGGGATAATACAATTTTGGGGTCATAGGAGCCTTTGAAATGGTTTTCCTGGATCACAGAGTCCCCTTTACTGTTCCTTGTTCATGTGCATGATCCAGATATATTTACATTAATCAAGCTCTTTTGTTTTTCAACTATCTGAATTTAATTTTGCATTATTACAGCTGATCCAGCAAAGTTTTTTCTATTATTTCTTTTTGAAATTTTTAAAGAAATTATTGGCATAGATGATAAAATGAGTGACCTCATTGCATGGTAGTATAGGTAGAAAGTATAGTGATGATGACTTCTTGAAATAAGAGAATGGGAGTTTCCTAATATCTTTCACATCCCTGTGGAACCCATTAAGATATCTATAAAAAAAACCATAAACACAGTAATCAACCTGAAGGTCGGTTTAGTAGGTGATGGTAGAGCTCACCCATGTACCAAGCCCGACGGCGTGTGAATATTCACACATCAGGCTAGGGGGGCCAGTTCCTTTCCCTGTGCTGGTTATGGTTTCCCAGGAAGATCTGTTACCCGAAAAATCAACTAGCTTGGGTGGAGCTGCAGGTGCCCAGAGTGCCTTGCCCTAAACTATGTGATCTTTCCTTCTAACTCTAAAGCTGCTAACTCCTCTGGGTATATTTTTGGCAGCAGTCATTCATCAAGTCACTTCAGTAAAAGTTTTAGTCGTATTTCAATTGTGTTGTACCCAGGATTGGTTTTCCGGCCATATAGGTATTGGTGATTTTTGAATAGCTTATGAATTAAGTGTACTTATTCTTTTTCACCTAAACTCAAATAAAGTTTAAGCTGCTATCTGTACTCTTTATGTGTTTACCATTTTTCTAGAATATCTAGTGTCTAATGTAACTTTGAGATCTGATAAACTCTTCTCCACATGGCTCGAGGTTTCCCATGGCTAAGTCAACAGAATTCACTTGGCAAGCATGTCTGAGGAGGAATCAAGGCTAGGATCATAGAGTAAGGCAATATCCACATTGACAACCAGACTAATCCGTTGATCTCAACTCAATAGCTTCAAGCTAAACTGGGAGCATTATAATTATTAAGAAGATATTTCAATTTAGTCTATTATCATACTTTCACAAATTTTCTTACCTGAGTGGAAAATAGACTGTCAGCACCAAACAATATTTGAGGAACAATGAAAACAACATTCTTGTAGAAGAAGTACTGTATGAGATTGGCCAAGCGAACATAATGCCAATGTCCATGGACCAATAGAGCTTTTCTTAAGAAATGAAACCTTGCCAGAGCAAAATCAGAACTTTGAGCTGCTTGCTGACCTTCTTTTCCCATTATGCCTGAAAATGAAATTGATATTTAAAAAAAAATGTCAACCTTGATATTTCATCCTAGGGATGAATTACACACTACGTTTGTCCTTTCCAGTGGAAGCCTATAGAGATACCAATAGTTGCAAAATACTGCTGAAAATGCCACATCAGTATTGACCTGCATGTGGTATGTATTTGAGAGTTAATTGAGTTCAATCACCCCTCTCGATTATTTCTTGGCTATCCTCTGCTATTTGTATGGACCAATATTGATTGATACTATTCCAAAAAGGGAAAAGCAGCAGTATCTGTGGACTATAAGTTTAATTTCACATGTGGTAGAGGTATTACTTAGGATCATCAACAAAAAATGGAGAGAGAAATTGGGTAGCTGTGAGAAGATTTTGTTTGTTTTCCATCACTAATTTGTACTGTTCGTAAAACTCTAATTGCCTTCCTCTTCTCTTTATTAATTTTTCTAAACTAAATATTCCCATTGTTCTTAATTATTTTCTTGAGTAACATTTTCTTCCAGAGTAATAATAATTCAAGTTTCTTTACCTTGTACAGTTTACATTAAAAATTCATTTGGAACATGCTTGTGGTCTGAATAAGCTGTAGCATTTCAAACAGATGCTGGTTTACTTACCAATTCCTATATGTGCCTCCTGCATCATTAAAACATCATTAGCTCCATCACCAATAGCTGCTGTTATTGGTTTTATGCTTAAATTTTTGATCCAATGAACAACCTAAAAATATGAAATATATGTTTATGGGAAGACTTTTGACAAATCAAAATAATTTTTTTCTGTACACACTAACTTAACTAATAGGGCATTGATAGAACACTTGAGGCATACAAATATGAAATGAAGTATTTTTAGGAGTATGTGAAGTTTCATCCTCACAATATTTCCAAGGGCATGGGTAACACAAATTGTAGACACCAAGACACTTTCAGTAAGTATTTGTTCAATAACTGATGTATTATTAATTTGAAGAAAGAGCAAAATTTTATATTTTAATTATAAACATACATATTTGATATCTCCCATTTATTGAGCTTGAAAATCCCATTTTTATTATCTGTTCTTGTCTTTAGTTCTACTTTAATTGTTGGCAATATGCAATCATATGCACCTACTCACATCTCGTTTCTGTTGTGGAGATATTCGGCAGCATACCACTGCAGTGCATGAAGTAGATGTAGTTAAAAATTGATTCAAAACATACTCATGGTTAGGATCATCAGTTTCAGATAAAATCTGTTGGAGAGTCATGCCATCCACAACTAAACCATATTGCTTATCCTTATTGGAATGGATAGTTTCACTGTCAAATAGTCAAATTCAATTGAGGTTATTAGTCAAACACATGTCATTGTCATTGAGAAGATAGACATACCAATCAAATTAATTTTCTCAACTTCTACAGCCTTTCTTAAATGTTTGCTTTTTGGCTTGGGCAATTTAACTTTGAATTTATTGACATGGGACTTAACTCAGGTGTTTCCTGTTTTACTGGGAGGAATTTTAAAAAATTATTGAGTTATGATATATAGGGTAGGGAAGCTGACCATGGAATTAGTATTTCAATATGTAGGACCTAATTTTTTATATCTATATAGACAGAACAGGAAAAAAGATGAGTAAAGTGTCAGTTACAATTGTCATGAGATTATGCCAATCATCTAATATGAATACTTCAAATAAATTCCCAATTGAAGTAATTGACAAGGATTTTCCTCTCCAAATAATTGACTAACTCACCAAGGATGGTATTGCCACTGTCAAGCTGCATTCATAAGAGTAAATGTCATGGCTCACTGATAATTTTATCTTAATCGGAGGTGGAATCACACCAGAACCCTTATTTTGCCAGTGCATATTCAAGATTTTCAGTAAAATCATATTTTATATCACCAGAGGAGGGAACAGTCCTTATGTTATCATGGGCCACCAATAAAACTGTGTCAAATTCAGATGTGAGAACTAAGAACTCATGCCCACCTTCCATCAAAACTTTCTGTTAGTCACAGTATTTGCATCAGTGAAATAGTAATCTGGAAACTGTACCAAATATGGATATCTTGGGTGTTGAGCCTTTAGATAATTAAGCTTTCTGGATTTACCTTGTAAACTCATTTACCAATAACATCTTTTTTTCATGATTGAGAAGGAGTGTATGCCTCTCTAATATTCAAGCCCCTCCCTTATCTCTCTGTTCTGCTTGAAAGTTAAGTTGTGGAAAATGATTCAACCCATCCTCTGTCTTCCAAGCCTAAAAGCACAGTATGATAACGGAGGGAGAAGTAAAGAGTTTGGTTACTTGCCAAACAAGATATGAGGCTCTCTAAGATTCTTTCCACAATATATATTGTATTTTTTACTTGTGTAAATATTTTAAATGCTGTATGTAATGCACACTTTACACATATGTAATGCTACATTGACAAGTTTTGAATTTGATATACAGTCATGTATGTATAATTCAGAGTAATCTCTAAAATGAAAACAGTATATGCAAAAAATGTAGGCTTTTACAAAAAGTACAAAACTGAAAGAAGTCAAGGATGCTGGTTAAATAGGAAATTGTAGTACAAAGGCTTTTATGGAGTGTAAAAATACTTTACCACAGATGGCCATCATTTTATCCAGAATTTTAGTAATTTTACTCTAGACCAATCACTGGATTTCAAGTTTATATTTGAATTTTAGTTTCATTTTACCAATTCATCTGATACAAATGGTAGAAACAAATTTAAAATCCCTACTTGGGAATTTTATCTCCTATCATATAATTTCTTTTCAAAAACTTTAAGAATCGTTTATTGAACTTGAATTGCTCCTAATACATTGGTCAGTGAAATCTTTTGCAGAGTAACATTAATACTTTTTTAACAAGAGTAACACTAAGACATTTTTAAAGATCACATGGCACTTTACTGCCCTACTTAAATGAATAAAAAGTATAAAAAATAAGGGGAAAATCATACCCCAGAATTTGGTATTAGAAAATTGGATATCTAGGTTTTTTTATTACTAGGCATTACCTTTTCATTGCTATGAAAGTCTAATAATTTTAGTATATATTCATTGGAAAAGTTACATGATCAGTAACCATTATCTGAAAGACTAATTTAACTGCATACCTACCTAATAGTATCTAGTCCCTGGATGCATGAATGAAGTTGAAAATGACCAGTTAGGTAGAATATCTGGTCCATAGGCTTCAAGCGTCTACAGGAGAGGAATACATTTACAGATGTCTCAACTCTGTCACCTGTCAGTACCCATGTCTGTTGATTAGATACCAGAATGCCTGTGTAGTCTTCAATGCATATGATGTTCAATCATTTCATTCAAAGTTGGAATCCTTCAAATCACAATCTTTGAATAATGTGCTAAACATTCTCTTACACATAAAACTCTTAGAACAAACCAAGCCAAGGAAAACTACTATGGAAGAACAGGATATGTCAAAAAAAAGAGCCCTGTGTTTACTTTATATGTACGTATGTATTTTCAAATAGCTTGAAAAATGTTTTATGCATAAGAATAATGTGAAGGCATGTGAATTAAAGCACATGACCTTAAATGTTTTGTAATTTTATTATGCAAATTTATTTTATTTTTATCTTACTTTAATTCCTGCTGCTTGAAGACTTTCCAGGGTTTCAGGAACATATTCTTGCAGTTGATCGCGCACAGCAATTGCACCAACCACTGTCAGACCACCTTCCAATTGTAATATGGCATCATATGGATTTGTTTCTTGTGTAATTTCAGCATTAAGTCTTGGTTTATAAATCCGTGCATAACCAGAACCACAATCAGATCTTAAGTTTGCCATTTCTGTGCCTTCATATCCACTGATAGATATGGAACTGTTTGTGGAACTGCTTGTGGTACTGCTCACACTAGCTTTTCTCTCATGGTGATGACTAATTATACAGTTAAAATCATTTTTACTGCTGCATATATTTTTTCCAGAGGTAGATGGATTCGTTTGTGGTGGAATATTCCTTCTTGATTCAGTTGCTGATATCTCAATTGGACTGAGAATGGATTGCGTTATTCTATCTCTTCGAATGAGTGCCAAGAGTTTGTTGAATTCCCTTTTTGTCAAGTGACGTCGACCAACCATCAGCGTTCTTAAGCCCTTCTATAATTTCAAAAAAATCAAATTATCATTTTTGGGTTGCTATCAATGATTCAAATTTGCAACAAATTGTTACTTCATTTTTTGGTGAATGACATAATTCTCAATGATTTCAAAATATAACAATACGAAGTCTGTAAATTAAGTTATGAGACTGACAATGTAGGAATCAATCTGGCGATACTGGAGGCACTGGGTTTGGAGGGGCAACAGGGGAACATGTGACCTGTCTTTAGTATGAGTTTGAACTTGCTCGAGTCATTTGGTTGTCCATTGCGATTTTTTTTGTGAAACAGTTTTTTCTATTGTGTTCTAAAAATGAGTGACATCAATTTCGAGTAATGGTGTGCCATCGTAGCTATCAATGGAGGCAATTATATTAGTCAATTCCCTATGGCTGGCAAAGCTCTGCTTGTGTGGCCATTAAGTGGTAGTTGGTTACATTGGTTGTTTATATGCCATTAGCAAAAACTTACTTGAGCAAAGTTAGTCATATGATTGATTGTCTCTTTCTTTGGTCCATTGACAGATAATTTTTCCAGTACTGTTTCAGCTCCTTTACAGTAAAGCAGGACTGAGGGACTGTCTGGTTCAAGTTGTCTGTTATTGTACACAACTTCTTCAACAGCTATTGACATCCTACTGCGATCTGAAAAAATATAATCTTTTAAGAAATGGGTGACCCAATTCATACACATGACATGGATTACATAAGGTCATAAAAATCTTAAGATGGTTACGATGTGTGCAATGAATAATAAATTGTTGTCTTACCAGAAGAAAACTCAAGAACCTCAAGCCTCAGAAACATACGCACTCTGTCCTTCACTTTAACATACAGTATGTCATCTTTCTCTCCAAGATAGGCCACTCCATGCCTAAAAAATAAGATTATACAAAAAAAACATATATTTTGAAGTAAAGTCATATGGATGTGAATTATAATGTACATAAAGAAGTAATATAGCAGTAGCAAACAAAAACACAGAAACGCACACAAATGAAACTTACACATATTCCAAATTTTTGGTGGCCAAAACATCTTTCTCAAGGGACAGAAAATACCAAATACATGTGAGATTCATTTCTAGCTGTTTGCCTGTGTTTTTGTTTGCTAGTGCTATCTTGCTTCTTCCTGTATGTACATTAGGTAGACTTGGTAGGATTTGGATGAACACGACTACCAAATAAATACCTCCTATCAAAACACAATACAGCGTCCTACTCTACAAGTCCCTCTTCATCTCTGTGCACTTCCTTCATCCCATCGAACATCCCTATCCTATTCCTAGCCTTTCCTCAATAGCCTAACATCCTCCCCTCCATTACGTTCTTCAACATCCCACTTTTTTCCTGTCTTGTTATGATTTTTCCCAGCAATCCCCTCTCCTTGCCCACCACACCTAGAACTTCCTCATTTGTTTTCATTTCAGTGCATTTCACCTGATCCATTCTTCCCCACATCCACAAAAGCCCATCTATCTTCCTACTTATCTGCCTGCACAAAATCTTATCAATCCTCTACATCTATCTTCCTACTTCAGTGGCTGGGATATCTGAGAGACCTGGAGATCCTTCAACAACATTCCAGAATTCTCTAAAAACAAAACATCACCCAAAATACACCAAAATGAATGTATAGAGAAAAGCAAACAAAAATGCAGAAGGTTGTAAATTTCAAGCAATTTATGAGTGGAAAATTTAATGAAATAATATTCAATCACTGGGAGAGTCTTAAATCCCTACTTTATCCAAACCCAGTTTACTTTGGATGCTCCAGCAAAGAGGAAATGGCAACTAGGATTTGCTCAAATCTCGCTCTAATTTACTGTTCCTTCTTATTTAGCTATCCATCCATACTGTTCCCTTAACTCCTTAATGTACTATGATTGAATTCTTTGTCATTAATTTAGCAGTGAAATAGTTTTGACCCCATGCATATATTTTGGACCCAATGAAAAGCATTCCAAATTTAAACATAGAATTAGGATGAAGGAAGTATAAAAAATTGAATGATAAACTAAGGCAGGGAACTAATTGGGCAAAAGGATCATGGTGGAGAATGCAGTGTGAGGATTGAGGTGAAGGATGCAGGGTGAAAATAGAAAAAGTAATATGGATGTTAAGGAAAGACAAATGAGGAGGTACTAGGTATGGTGGAGGAGGAAAGGGGACTATTGGCAGGACTTCCAAGGTGAAAAGAAAGGTAGATACACTGTATTTTATAGGGTATGGAAAGTTGTAAACTGTAATAGAGGAGTGAGCAGTAAGTAAATGAGCAAGAGACAGGAGTTTGATAGGCATAATGGATGGAACGAAGAGAGGTAAGTTTTCTGCAGAATGGAAGAAGGGATTATTATCACCTGAGGTGTCAGGTGATTTGTTGTGCAAGACTGAGATAAGTAGGCATGTTAAATTCATTCATCCAATTCATGTTCATCCAAAACCTACCTTAACTGGTAAATTATCAAATAATAATATGTAATATGTAAGAAGTACGGTGAAAATTTACAAACTTTACCTGCGAATTGCTTCCAGAAGTGCCTTCTCATCTGGATTAGATGCCTGGTAGATGATGTTCATTGGGTCTCTTGTTGCCACATTTTCTTTCTCCTCATCCTCAACATTATCTAATTCAATGCCATTATTATAACTTACTCTGTGACTTGTTGAGGTATAGCCATATGTTTTTGTATTTTCTACTTGTACTGTATGGCATAGCGCAAGGGCAATGAAAAATTCTTCAATTTCTACCTGCAAAAATTCAAAATTTTGGTTAGGTGGTAACTATTGTTCAATAGACATATTTGCTATGTAAATTTGAGATTGTTATTTGAACAAATATGTACTTTGGAAAGAAACAAAAAAGTTATTGGAAAAAAGCAGTAAATTGAATTTTTCAATTAATTCCTGCCACTGTTGGTTTTCATTGAGTAAAGTAAACTGAACTTCCCACCCTGAAATTTTTGAATTTTAAATAACTAACTTCCTCTAAATTGATTCATGTTTGAACAAATCTATTGCTTTCATCACATAAAGTTTGGACAAAGACCAAGAATGAGTATGGCAAAAATGAGGAAATTGTAGATCAATCAGCAAAATAATTATATTTTGAAAATTTCTCCAATCCTTGACTAAACTTCAATGAAACCTTTTACAGTAGGCTTTCTATTTTATTGTTTATATGAAGGATGTTCAGCAAATACGAGTAGTTGTTATATTTTTTAATTACATAATTATTTTATAACTATTTAATTTTATGCCACAATAATGGCTTAATGTGTACTATGGTACGAGTTTCATTGATTTAACTCCAGTAATGCGTTAGTGACAGCAGTTGTAGGTTGAAATATATTTCACCTGCAGATTGAGTTAACTCAAAATTTTGCATTGAAATTTTTCATTTGCCTAAACATATTGTCAGAAAAGGACCATGCAATGCTAAAGGAGGCTTATGGAGATTTTTTCCTTCCCTAAAGTGGTAAATGTTGGGCCCTAGGCAATCTTCTAAATATTTTTCTCTATAAATCTGTAATATATGTGCCTTGAAATTAGATGTGTTACTCAGGATTTATTGGATATTGAGTATCATAGGCAGTGCACGAATCCTACAAATGTAAAGGTCAATATCACAGAAGTTATTGCATTGTACAAGGGCAGATTTAAAATTGGCTCTTCTGTGAATTTCTTTCTTCCTTGCATAATAATTCTGCCATTGGAGAGCTAGAATATATGCCTTGCTAATGAACTTGTTTTTCACATGAATTTAGATGAATAAAAGCCAATGGTGAATGAAAATTACTCTTCTACTTAAATAATAGTATTCAGATACAATTATAACTCACTATTTAATATTATTCACATGAGTTGTAATTACTGTAAAAAGAAATGTTTGCTCCATGAGTCTAATCACACTTACACTCATGTTTAGTAGCTCAATTCCATTTTCTTCTATTCCATCTGGTTGAAGCATTATCAACTCTCCTTCTCTTTCCATGTAAACTTGCCCATTAATAGAGCATTGTTGAAATTCCATACAATTTTCTGTGAGGGTTCCTGTTTGGTCAGCAAAAAGATAATGGACCTACAAGCATATGAACATTAATGTTACTTAAGGCAAATAGCTAATTTAAAATATGCATCCCATATGTCAAACACCAAATTGATTATGAAATAGTGTTTGAGACAGTACATCAGAAGTTAGAGAATGAACAACAAAAGGAGTAGATTAGAGAATAGGGATAATACTGAGATATCACTTTTCTGCAGTTCGTGCTTCAATGGCCAGAGTTACCCTGTGTAATCAATTATTAAGCTAAATCATGGAATTTTTCAGCACTTGTCCATGGCAATACTTAAATATATAAATTTCAGTCTGAGGCAAAAATACTATCATTCAAGCTAATTTGGCCAGTGCTGTAATTGGTATTTGCATAAAAGTTTGAGTTTAAATATGAAATTTAGAATTTAATACATGAGTTTTCTTTTTTAAGTGTTTATTATGGCTCCTGGAAAAACTGAGAACTAGTGTTTGGATAATATAATTTGAATCACTGAAAAGATAATTATTATCATCAGGGACAATTTGTCTATTGTAGGGAGGGGGTTTTTGGATGATTACCAAAACTATAAGGATGGTTCATCAAAAAGTGTACATTCATTTTTTGTTTGCATGATTAATGGTGGCAAAATTTTGTTTTATGTTAAATTGTTAGCTCAATGTGTAATGTATATGTGGCACAAATTTCATTAATTTGACTCCAGGGGTTAGACCACGATTTTAAGAAGATGAAAAATACACTTCATATTAATTTTGGTGAAATGACTGATTTTGCAGTAACAATAATAATGCATTTATTTGTCCGCAGATTTGGTGCATGTTCACACATACTCAAATATAGAACACGTCAAGTATAAACTTCACAATTTTAGACGAAATACAAATATATGCATATGCATACAAATTGATACATACCAAACTACTATATTTACATATCCTTTGGTTAAATCAGGATTGATGCATAGTGACAGTTCCAGAAATTTATTTACAGAAAAGAAAATATTATTTTTTAATAGACTGAACACCTTTTTCTTGAAAACAGGTACTTTTATTTCATATTTGATTACACGGGGAAGTTTATTGAATGGGGTGGATAGTATAGCACACTGATTTCACCCTTCCTCTGCGAACTTTCCATACATCCATGCAATGTATCTTCCACCTTACTATTTTTGCTTTATTTGTTACCCATCTCAATTTATTATTCAACTCTTTGCACTTTCTTCTGCCTAGCTCTGTTTTTACATTCTTCCACCTCATTATCTCATCTATCTTTGTAATCATACCATCCATGATCCATGGTTTCCTTTCCCTTTCCCATTAATCGTTCCTATAGTTTCTTTTGTGGCTTTTAATATCCCTTTTTTGATATATTTCCTTTTTTCCTTGATAGTACTCAGCACTTTACTTTCATTCATGATTTTTTCTACAGCCTGCTATTACTCCTTCCTTGTCAATCCAGTTAATGCTTCTTCATTCCATTTTCTAACCAGCCACCTCTGCTTTAGCTGTTTGTAATTACGCTACACTTTATAACAACTAAATTGTGGTCAGAGTCCACATCCGCTACCAGGAAACTGTGTGAGTTGATCACCCTTTTCCTAAACCGGTACCTAACCATAATACTTATAATCTAACTGAAACCTTTCTTAATCACCTGGCATTTTCCAAATATACGTATGCCTTTTCAGGTGTCTAAACCAAATATTGGTGATGTCTAACCCCTGTCTCCTGCAGAATTCAATTGCTTTCTCCCCATGGTCAATCCTCATACCTAAACCATAGTCCCCCACCTCATAACCATCTCTTCCTTTGCCTACCATCACATTTCAATCCCACATGACCATCGAACATTTCCCTGCAGGAACATACACAATTATGTCCTCTAACTGATCATATATCCTATCAACGTTTTCCTCCTTATAACTGCTGGGTAGCATGCATACCTGAGTAATGACCAAGTTAGTTGGTTCTTCTTTTACCTCTACTAGTAATAATCTATCTATTGCTTGTTCAATGTTGACTATGCTTCTTCAATACTATGGCAATCCCTCATTGGCTCTCACCCTCTTCACTGTATATCACTTTGTAATCCCTGCTATCCTTCCATATTAACTCATACAGACTTCAAATATCTATATTTCCTCTTCCCATGCCTAGCTTTATATTCTCTCATTTTCTTGTCCTCAACATAGTTCTTTCATTCCAAGTACCTATTCTAACTAATTCGGTCTTTTTCTCATCTTCTGTCCTTCTGCTATTGGTTTTCTTTTTCCATTGCAAGGGTTTCATGGGATGATGACCACGGAAGTCTTGCTTATCTCACTGCTGGGCATGACATATGGCCAATTGGTCGAGTCCCATAGTTTTCAGGACTGATATTCTTTATTCTCTTTATCATAAAAGTCTTGGGAATAATAATTGAGGTGGTTTCCTGTTGCCTTCCTCAATAGTGTTTTTAACGGAGATATTTTTACATTCTTGATCTGCTCAAATCCACCTTCCCCACCTCTCCTGTGTTCGTCCTTTATGTGTGTTCCTATCCACTTTCCTTATATCTATTTCTATGAGTAAATGAATAATATATATATATATATATATCCCCTCCCATGGACTACAACCTTGTCGTGGTGGAAGGGCTTGTGTGTTCCGATGACCCCTAGAGCTGTGCTGGCGGGAGTAATAATAATTACTCCTGGAAGGGTCACCCATGCCAGATAGGTCGAAGGTTAGGAGCCAGACGAAAGGTAGTCCACGCAGCGTCTGTTCCTCAGTGAGGCGGCTGCAATGGCGTCTGACCCCAGCGGGGCGGCCATTAAGTGATGGTGTCACGTTAAAAACACTATTGAGGAAGGCAACGGGAAACCACCTCAATTATCATTCCCAAGAAAATATGATGGACGCAAAACAGAAATTGAGTCCTGGCAACTGCGGGACTCGGCCCAAGGGGCCGTGTGTCGTGCCCGGCAGCGGGGGAGGCAAGGCTTCCGCGGTCGTCATCCCACGAAATCCTTGCGGGGGAGAAATAACAGCAGCAGGACAGAAGATGCAGAAGAAGACGAAAGTAGTTAGAATAGGAACCTGGAACGTCAGGACAATGTTGAGGAGAGGCAAATTAGAAAATATTAAGCGAGAGATGGAAAGAGGTAACATAGATGTTTTAGGCCTCTGCGAGGTGAGATGGAAGGATAGCGGGGATTACTGGAGTGACAATTATAGAGTAATATACAGCGGCGGGGACGAGAGCCAACGAGGGGTTGCCGTAATTTTAAATAAAGGGGTAGGAAGAAGCGTAGTCAACATAGAGCAAGCGACAGATAGAATTTTACTCGAAGAGATTAAAGCAGAGCCGACGAACTTGGTCATTATTCAGGTATACATGCCACCGAGCAACCACAAGGAGGAAGAAGTCGATAGGATGTATGATGAGTTAGAGGATATCATCGCGAGTGTTCCTGCAGGGAAACATTTGATAGTGATGGGGGATTGGAATGCGACGGTAGGCGAAGGAAGAGATGGTGGTGAGGTGGGGGACTATGGGTTAGGCACGAGGAATGAACGCGGGGAGAAAGCAATTGAATTCTGCAGGAGACAGGGGTTAGTCATCACTAACACATGGTTTAGACACCACAAAAGGCGTTGGTATACATGGAAAATGCCAGGTGACTCAGAAAGGTATCAGTTAGATTATATTATGGTTAGGCACAGTTTAACACAGAATAAAACAGATAACATGTAAAAGGACACTCACACTGTAGATGATTTGAGCTTTCGGCCCACTCCGAGGCCTTCTTCAGGTCAGACTGAGAGGTTTTGAGGGAAGAGTGCCTCGGGAGGCAAGGGGGGTGGAAGGTTTAGGGACTGCTGGGAAGGAAGTTAAAGATGGCGGTTAAGGGTGGAAATTTTAAAGGATCGGAAATATAGGATGTATGCGGATTCGCGAGTTCTCACCTCTATGTTGGTGGCTGAATCGGGTAGGGATTCTAGAACTGTTAGGGAAAAGCATTTGTCGAATGATAGGTTGTGTGAACTTGCGTGTAGAGGGATAGGAAGAGAAGAGAGTGAAGCAGAATTACAGGAGTAGCGGTGATTGTTCATTCAAATGGATAAGGGGGTAATGAATTCGCCTATGTAGAATGAAGTGCATTGTTTGCACGACAAAAGATAGATAATATTTTTCGAGAGGCAATTAGCGTGGGAACGGGGTGAAGGGACAATGAGGGGATGTGGGGAGAGGGGAGCAGATCTGATCAGCAGACATGTTTTACATCGGGGGCGATTGCAGGTAGGGGAAATATGTGGAAATTTGTCAGGGCGGGGTGCCAAAGGGTTGGTGGATCTCAGAAGGTTTCTGAGATTGGCTGGTTGTCTGTAAGCCACAGAGGGGCATTGGGGCAGTAAGGATGTGGTCGCGTCATTGTCATGTAATATAGGATAAAGTTCTTTGAGAATGGTTTTCAGTCTGTGGGATCTGGGGAGATAGGTTGTGCAAAGGTTGAGTCCAGCATCAGATGTGGTGTTGTTATTCTGTGGTTTGTGTGGTCGAGTGGCGTGGTAGATTTTATCCTGGAGGAGGATTTTCTGGGTAACCGCGTTTGTGGAGTGCATGGTGTAGATTGTGAAGGTATTTGTTGAGGGTAGCTGTGATGTTGCAAACCCGATGTCCACGGATAGAGAGAGAGTTGGGAATTGAGCGTTTGGTGTGAGAAGGATGACTACTAGTATAGTGTAAATATTGTTGATGATTAGTGGCTTTGATGTGTACTGAAGTGGTGAATTTGTTATTGTGAATTGAGATGTCTGTGTCAAGAAAGGTGATGGTGGAGTCTGAAATGGAATAAGTGAATTTAACAGTGAAAGAAGAATTTAAGGCCGATAAGAAATTGTCAAGAGACTCAGAGCTGTGTCCAGAGCATAAAAATGTCATCAATGTAGCGGACCCATAGGAATCACATAGGTGGGTGGAGCTGCGGGTGTCTGAAGTGACATTGAAAGACCTCTACCCTATCCTCAAAAACCACAATTCCACCACCAACCTTTTCCCCAAATGCCCCTCTGTCACTTTTAAACGCCCTGCCAATCTATCAGATCTTCTAATATCTACCAATCCACTTCTTAAATCCTCGCCCCGTTCCAAAATCACTCCCAGATCCTGCAATAAACCTAGATGCAAAACATGTCCTATTTTCCAAACCAGAATTCCATCCCTCTCCCACCTGCTCTTTAACTCTCTCCCACCAATTCCCTACTCCTCGTGCACCTCCAGCAATGTTGTATACCTACTCAAGTGCCAACTTTGCCCTGCCTTTTATATTGGACAGTGTGCCACACACCTTAATATTAGAATTAATAATCATCGAGCCTCATGTAACAATTCCTCCCGTATTGGTATGCTCCCAATCCCCAAACATGCCGTGGAAAACAACACTCCCTTTGACCAATGCTATAAAGTATCCATCTTAGCATCCCTCCCGCACTCAGACCCTCCACTGAAACTCAAAACATTAGAGCTAGCTTTCATCTGGCTCTTGGATTCCTGGAATCGCCCAGGTATTAATATTAGACACTAATTGCCCCCTCTATACACATAATTTCATCCCCCTCCACCCCCAATAACTTCCAAATCATCCCCACCTTTTTTAAATTTCCCGCGCCTAACACTACCCCTCCAAACCCCTCACCTGAAATACCTTTTCCCCTCTTTTCCCCTCTTTTTCCCTCTTTTTCCCCCCTTCTCCTTCCATCCACTGCTTCCGGGCCCTCCTCTGCCTTAATTAATTAATACACACATTTATATATTTATATTTATTCACACACACACACACATATGTATACACACACACACACACATACTGTTGAATATATCGAAGTGCTCAAATTAATAGCAACCATGAAAAAGCTAAAATTACTAGAATGTGAATCAAAATATCATTTGTAATTGAAATATTCCCAAAATAGCAATTTAATATTTGAAAATGTTTGTCATGAGTTATGAATGGCTTTACCTGTCCCAATTCTTCATTTAAGTCAGATATATTGCACATAGCTTTTTGCTGTGTTTTTTCATAATACATATCTATATCCCAGGAGAAGAAGAAAGTTGCAAAGAATTTCTGTAGCTCTGAAATACAATAGAAACGTGTAAAAAACCTCATGAAGATTAAAATTATTCTGCTTAAATAAAAATTACTGCTCATTAAATTATATTATTATGATTATGAGAAAATTGAGGGATGTGCAATATGAAGTAATAGAGCCCTGTTTCCACCCACCCTATTCCCTAGATTTGGCTCCCTTGAACTTTCACCAGTTTTGAAAACTCAAAAGTTTCCTAGCTGCTAATATTTTTCATCCAATCAAGAAGTGATTGTGGCTGTACAAGCTGCTGTATTGCAGCACTCCTAAAAAAAATACCACAGAGATAGGGTAATGGCACTGGAACAATGCTGGATGGTATGTATTAATATTATAGGCAATTATGTTGAAAAATAAAGCTTTTTTGAAAACATAAATTGCCATTTCAATATCAGGCAGAGTAATTTTCAGATCACTATCGTATATGAAGGGGCAATTGCTAATCACTGAGGGCTAGTCCATATTGATACTAGGAGTTTCCCAATGGGCCATCATACAAAGGGCTGAAATATCTGAAAAATTCCCATGTAAATTAGGATGCTTAGATAGTACCATTTCTATCTCTTATTTTAGATACCACTCATATTAGTTACATGAATGCATACAACTCAAAGCACCAGGCTCTTCAGTAATCTAATGTAATAGCAGACTTTTAAGGAATATTCATGATCAATGAAGAATAACTGCTGTGGTTCAGTGAAGTTTGTGCACTTTACTACCCTAAAACAGTGGCAAAGCATTAATTTATTGACTTAATTTGGTGTTATTTCATAATACCAGTTTATTGATTTTATTGGTTGATTTTCTGTTAAAATCAAAACCAGGGCTGTATAATTCGCCCTTGACTTGATATGCCAAATAAAGTTCTTCTTTCTGAATTACAGCATGTCTGTTGTGCTTTCGTTTGATTTACACATATATTATATGCACACCAATAATAATGCATATTAAGTTTGTGACATTTTTCATCCAATCTAGGAGTAGTTTTACAAATTTAATTGCTCAGCAATTCATTGATATGTAGTTTATTCATCTAACTTAAAATATCTGAAAACAATGAAGGCTACTGTTAATTATTAAAATATGCTTAGATATTAACTTCTGTTCATTGTTACTTACCTAGAGTTACATGAAGTGATATGGGGATGAGGTAATTGAACAGAATTATGAGAGAGCATGCATCCTGTAGCACTGAGCCTAGAGTGACTATTCTTTTTGGTTCTTGAAGAGGTGAATGAACTATGAATAAAAAATAATTCAATGAAAATATTCTTTAAAACACATAGATAGCTTATATTGATCAATTTTTCAGAGCAAAAGATCTCAAAATATACAGTTGAAAATGAGGAATTGTTGTACTATATTTTTCTTTTACTAATATTCATTTAGCATGTGTATTAAAGTATGATATGATTATAACTCTCAATACATATCAAATAATTCTATTAATACTAGAAAGAATATCTTTATTGGATAAATTTTGAAATACAATATCTGTATTAAGCAGTTTCTTTTCTACAGACAGTCATCAAGGGAAATGTATGTGGAATAAACTATAGGGGAAAACTTAGATGGGAAATACAGATCAAAAAACAAAATATGGCGTCCATCACAGAGCATGCAGATATAAAGAGAATATTCAATAAAAATATGTGCTTTGTGCTGTTTAATAGAAGTAGCTAATGAAAAGAACATTACCAAATCAGCTTTGTTGGACTAAAGGACTTAATGCTTTTAGGAGAGAGATTAGGGAAGAGTTGCATTGGGATAGGAGGCTGGTATGGCTTGAGGCAGAAGAATAGCATGTGGTCCAAATGAAATAATGGAATTGTACATATTTTAAACATACGTTGAATAAGTCACAAACATCAGCAAGGCAAGTGTAGGAACTGTTACAAACATTTTATTAGGAACGCATGAATCATCCACCGTATAGTCACAGCTTAGCATCAAATGACTTTCATCCATTTGGACCCCTAAAATATTATTTGGGTGGCCGACATTTTGAAAATGATGCATTTTATTAGGAACGCATGAATCATCCACCGTATAGTCACGGCTTAGCATCAAATGATTTTCATCCATTTGGACCCCTAAAATATTATTTGGGTGGCCGACATTTTGAAAATGATGATGCCATAGGCCATAAAGGTTATGTGTAGACCGCGACAGCAAACAAAAGAATTCTTTGCTGCCGGCTACCAAGGGCTAATAAAGAAATGAGATTAAAGTATAGTACAGGGTGAATATATAGAAAAACGAAATAAATTTCAGGAAGTTATTTCGATTATCATTGCCTCTGTAAAGTTTTGCGACTTATTTATTGACTTTCCCTCGCGCATTGATCAGACACTTGCTGAGTATTGGTGCTTGGGAAACAGCAGATTATAGTCAGTAGAGAGCTAAGTACAAAGATAAGGCAAGAAAATTGTATTTGAACCTAAGAATATTTAAGGAAGAAGACATGCATAGAGAAACCAAATGGTAAATATATTAGTCCAGCAAGCTTAGACATTGAAAGAAAATATGATGTAGATGAGGTTAACTTAGGCCCAACATTCTTTATGGCAGAATAGAAAGGGCATGTAGGGAATTTGAATCGAAAAAGTCCATGGGGGTAGACCACATTCCCAAGGAACTACTTTAGAAGTTTAGGAATAGGTGAGAGAAACAGTTTTTATGGGCTAATTTTTGGCATTTAAGATAGAATAACATAGAATAGAATAAGGACGTTGCTGTTAATAAATATATTGCTGAAATTAGGAGTATATTAGAAGGATAGGGGGCTTATATGCAACCTGTGAATCTTTCAGACTGCTCAGATGTGCGTGGCAGATAGAGAGGATGGGCAGTGTTAGAAAGAGGGGTAGGATGGGAATAACTATTATCACTCTTACTTTTCAACATGTACATAAAGGAAATATTTAAAGAGGCTTGGGAAATACTGGAGATTTAATTGAAAGTCTGTGGGGAGTTCATAAAAGCAGTTAGGTTAGCAAATGATAAATATTTAGTTTCCCAGTCAGCTTAGGGGTTTTAAGTATTGTGGAGACCATCAGGATGACAGTGATGGGTATGACATGAGAATAAATGTAAACAAAGCAAAGATTTCGAGGTTTTTGAGAACGAGGAACACTAAGAGAAGCATTAAAATAGGAAGTCATTAACTAGAGCAGGTGGAACAGTTTACCAATCTCATAAGTGTTATGGGCAAAAATGGTCAAAGTAGTAGGCACATAAGAAGAAGAATGCATACTGCCGAGAAGCTTTCTAAAGGAGGTCAGAATTGATGAGAAGGATGGTGACTAAGATGTTAAGAAAAGGCTTGTTAAAACTTGGAGCATGGTTTTGTACAGCACAGAGTCATGAAGCATTGAAGCAGGATGATAGGCATAGATTAGGGTATTAAGAAATGCAGCCATGGAAAAGGATGGAAAAGGTGGTATGGGCAGAAAGGATACCAAATAAGGATTGATAGGCATGGTGGTGGAGGAGTGGGGATTTTTGGGATAAATTTAAAGTAGGTAGGAAAGGTGGATGTATAGCACTTTGACAGGTAATGGATGTTGAAGAGCAGTCCAGAATACTATACAGCAAGTTAGAGAAAGTACTAAGGGAGGTAAACTCAAACAAGGCAGTAGGAGTAGGTAATACCCCTGCAGAAATTCTAAAGAGTTGAGGGAAAAATCGATGGAAGGTATTCTTTGAACTTATATTTATGAGAAAGGAATATGGTCAAAAAATTTCCATGGGTCATGCATAGGTAACAATCCTGAAAAGTTTAAAGCAATTCTATTTGAGGACTATAGGATGATAAGTTTAATTTCATATGGAGCATAGGTAGTTCTAAAACTAATCAAAGAAAATAACAAGATAGTGCAAACAACTACACTGGTAAAAACCAGTTTTTGTTCAGAAAGAGGAGAGAAACACATGATGCCACTGCAGTAATCAGAACATTAGTAGAATGGAACTATTAATAAAATCAGGATGCTTTTGTGTGCTTTGTGGATTTTGAGAAGGCATTTGACCATGTAGAAAGAGCAAAGTGAATGGAGATATTCCAGAATTTGGGGATGAGATAGAGAGTTAGGCAACTGATCTGGGAATAATAAATTAGAAAATTAGCTAAGCTCAATTCTTGGCTCTAATGTTTGTAGGACAGCAAATTCCAGAAAATTCATAGGGGGTACCAAGAAATCATTATTAGGCACAAGGGAATAAGAAAGGCACAGTGAAAGAGGAGTTCTGTTTGAACTGTTAAAGGCTGAGGATTTGTAGGAATTTACTTTAGAATAGCTTAACATCATTCTGAAGAGTAAGTTTGATAAAAAGTTGCTCTGCTATAATATAGTAATGATGTGACTGACATGATCAGTTGACAGACTTGACTTTTAATTAACTGTTTTGTGTTGATGGATGTTATGTGGATATAAAGGTTTCCTCTATGTATATATTCCTGAAAACGATAGCAATACAATGATATTCTTTAATTAAGCTCCTTTTTTCATGAGCTACACCAGCCTGAACGAGCTACACTCCATGATGGTTATTAACATAATGTGACAGTCAGGAGGTAATGGTGATCTTGAGTCATGAGCATTTTAATTTCTAGTACCTGTTGCTTATGGAGCAAGTCTACTTTTTTATGAATGTAAATTTTAGTTGGTTTATTGAAATAAGCAAAAATATTAAAATGATGGAAAATCCTGGACAAACTGTTCAACTTCCATGTGGTTCAAGGGATACAAGCACACAATATTCAATCCTTAGCATAGGGCCTTGAGGCCCATTGGTGGTCAGATTCTTTCAGTTTGAGATTTTATGGATTAGTAGCTTCTCCGGTATACATGGAATTGTTATGATAAATATATGCAGACACTTCATATATAATAAAATAAACAGTAAAGATTAGTTCAGCTTTTCCTACAGTGAAGCCCATCAGCCACAACTAGTCATTGTTCAAAGACTGAAAGATGTGTAAAATTACTATATATTTCAATATTTAGATAACAATAGGTTTTTTCCTTGAAAGCAGGTTTTGATTAATTTCTTGCCATCAAGAGCTATTTCTTATAGACTACGGGCCTCACAGTATAAGAATCCAAGAGCTTAAAAATTATATTTCAGGTATTAAGAATCAAAAACACAATGCAATGATCACTACACGAAGCCTTGATAATTGATTATAGCAATATTTAAGAGTTAATGGTAATGAAGGCTTCTTTCACTTTTGGGAAGAGTCCCTCATGAGATTGACTGCAATGTATACTTTACAGCAGAGATTTAAAACTGATGACTATATAAAATTAATTTATTTCACCTGAATGATACTTATATACATCTATATCCAAGTATGTATTTTACCCATATATTTTAGTGTCTTTAATATATCTTAAAAAATTACTTCATTAGAGTGACAATGTGTGCAATACTTACAGGATGTATCATTTCTATCTTGCACCAACTTCAGGACTAGAGAGACCACAACTGTAATTATCATTATCACCAGAAAGAAATATATATATCTATTGATGGACCTGAGGGAAAAGAAAAAAATTCATACCAACATATATTGTTTTTTTTTCAAAATTTACTGCACAAGTTCATATTTTAAGATGCATTTCAAGAATGTATCTCTTAGTGGCCATTCATAGGGAAGCGATTCCTTAGATCTGGCAACTGATAGCATATTATCAGTACTCACTTTTCTATTGAGGAAAATTTATTTCTTCTCTGCTTGAAATTTAATGATAATTTTGTTTCTTGTCCTGTATAAACAGCACATCCTTGAATAGATGATTGATTATATTTATTCAGAATAGTTTACGTTGTAATAGAAATTTTTGTTTAACCATTTCCAAATTTATATTCCAATGAATACTTGGATTTTTCAAGGAGTTTTATAATAAGCTCATAATGAAATAGAAGTAATTGTACCATAAATATATTCAGTATTCTTCAGTCGTTCTCCTCTTAATAGTAAATTGTCTCTTGAGAGAGACACTTTTAGTTCTTCCTGGAGCACATTCATCAAGAATCTCTGAAACAAAGCCTCATCGTGGTTCTCTGAGCTGTCTTGGTCAGTTTTTATTAAGCTGTGCCTATTAAGAAGCTCCAAATAACCAGACAAGCTGCATAAATCAGCTGTCGGTTCCTCCAAGACTATTTTAATTTTTGCTTTTGCTAATAGTGATTCAACATCAGAACCTTTCAACAGCTGAATGGTTTCAGGGCTTTGAAGAGTCTGAAATTAAAATGATTAGATCATTCAGTAGTTGTTGAAATATATTTTTAATTTTCAAAAATCAAAGTTAAAAAACCAGACCAAAAGTATTGGTGAGGGTAAACTTTAATATTTTTAGAGGAAATATATAATATTTTTACAATTTAATTATTGAAAAAATAATTAATTATTGTTAATAGATAAAAACCTGAAGTCATATCAATTTATAACACATTAAACCTAATAAAACAATGAAAGTATAGCTGATGAAGTCTGCAGACTGTCTCTCATCATTTCATCCTGAGAGGTCAATCCATTTCTACCCCTTCCTTGCTTGCCCAATGTTCACCCCACCATCATAGATTTCAATGTCAAATCCCCAGTCAAAATGCTGTGTCCATATTTCTTACCTCCTTTGCATTTCTTCCAAAAATCTGCATTCTTCCCTTACCATTCTTACCAAATACTTACTTTCAATACAATACTTACCTTCTAGCCAAATTCCACCATCATAAATACTACAGATTGGGCCATATAAACTCTTTTTCTCAAGCTTTCCTGGATCTTTAAGTAGTAGTGTAGGGATTTGGTCTGCCCTCATGGTCTTATTTCATTTCATTTCCCTTCTTGCCCTATCACCTCTTTCAAGTATGCCTGGGTGAAAGCCAGCCTCATCTACATCATATTTTCTTTCTATGCCCAAGTTCCTATTGTCATGCTCTATATATAGTTATAATACATAGTATCTTCATATAACAGTTCCATTTCTTACTTATTGCATCTACATTACAAATTCTTAATATTTACCCTGTTTCATCCTCTTGAATCTGACGTTCCCTTTCCTACCAACCGCAGTTATCAACTGGAAGATCGGTTTTTATAAGTGAGGTAGAGTTCACTTAGCTCTAAGCCCAACGTTTTGTGAAATTCACCCATCAAGTGCGGCGGCGAGTTCTTTTACCTGTGTTGGCTGCGGTTTTAAACGAAGATCTGATACCCGAAAAATTATTAAACTTGGGTGAACCCAAAGGTGCTTAGAGGCGCCCCAGAGAATCAAACATGGGCACTCCTGTCAGTAGCTCAGCGCTCTATTCACTCAACTATTCCATCCCCGTTATATTTCATTAGTGTCAATTATGGTTTTAATCCGTATCCGCTCCCGGGAAACCATTCGAATAAATTATACTATGCCTTGGCATGATATAGCTTAGCTGATATATTTCAGAGTCCTAGAGCATTTTCCATACATATCTACGCATGTTTTTAGCGTTTAATCCAAGTGTTCCCTATTATTTACCCCTGTCTCTATTGCCCTCTCCCCGAGGCTACTCCTTTTTCCGAAACAGAAGCTTAGATCTATACACCCCTACACTACCATCTCTCCCTTAGCCTACAATCGCGTGTAATCCACCATGACTATAAAATATTGCCTTTTGGGAACACCCGCAAATATTCCTTCTAATGGATCCTATACTCTGTCGGCTCCTTCTTTCATTTGACTTCTTGGTGGTATGTAAAATTTTACAACGATTAATTTCCTTGCTTCAAATCCTACTTTCACTAGTATTATTTTATCTTTCTCTACTCTTTGTTGATTACGCTTCTTCCTACCTTTTGGATCAGTATTATTTCTACTATTCGTTTACTCTCTTCTTTGTCTTGTCACTACATATTTTCTCATAACTGCAGCTCCAGTAATTTCCGCTATCATCCCATCTAACTTCTCAAAACCATAAAACATTTATATTTTGTATGTAAACAAAAAATACCGGGACCGTAAACTTACCCTCTCCACAAAATTAGCATCTTTGATTTCCGGTAGAACAAAATCCCCTCCCAGCATTGTTTTTCAAATTTACGGTCCCGGTATTTTTTGTTTTCATTGATTCACGACCGTAGCTACGTTCCTTGTATATTTACATTTATATTTTCTCTCATTAAGGCCCTATTTAGGTGCTATAACTTCCCTAACCTCAGCATTATCCTAAATTCTAAGTCCCTATGGATAGGTTCTCTTCCGTATCTTCTGTGCTGCTGCTGTCGATTTCGATTTTCTATCGATTTTCGACTCTTGTTTCTTCCACTACCATTAAAGACACAATTTTGTCCATTATCGGTTCATGGGATAATTAGTTGACCCAACAACCCAACAAATTTTCCCACGGAGGACCAATATTTAATTGCTAGTAACCAATAAAACCAATAATGAATCGCGATAACCAATGACGCACGAGAACTACATGAGTACTCTCCGAAGTATAGATCGGTAGGATGCGTCCGTAAGCCTGACTTCAACTTTGAAAAGTGAGTGACAGCACTACTTAATTTATCAAGTTAAAATGTGCAAAGTAATAGTCCTCTCATTGATTTCTTTGATGATAATAGAAGTAATCCCCATCATTGTCTATGTAATGCGAGTAAATATAATATAACCTTTAGTATATAATTTCCCAGCGGTCTCTTTAGGCCAGGTTAAAATCTACCTAACACTATCGTTTGCTGATCCTCTTACGCGTTGTAGCAGAATTTTGAGTTCCATCAATCGAAATCAGATAACTAGTATGTTCCTCTATTACCGAACAACTAGCAGACGCACGACGCGTAGTATCGTATCTTCGACTCGCCACTTTATCAGCGACCTTGATCCGGTAGAGAAAGCGAAGTCAATCCGCCCTGTGAGGTAGGCAGTTTCATGACATAGAAGTGTTGCGGGAACATCACTCTACGAGAGACCTTGGTGTTCAAATCTTATATCTTGCTTCACGAGCAAAATCCTATTACGTCACAGCGAGGAGAAGTATTACAAAGACGATGCTCCATAAAACTCATATATATGATAGCAAATTTTCCGATTGCAGCTGAGCAATCGGGAAAGTATGTCATCGCATTTTAAAATTAACTACAGAGCTTTGCGTCGTGCGTCACGCTCTTTATGAATAGTTTTTTAAAATAAAGTACAAAAGAACATATTATCACTAATGTTTATTTTAATGTTAACACAGAAAAATTAGGAGCTCTGGAGTGTATTGAATTTTTCGAAGGACTTTTATTTGCAGCGACTCAGAACGCTTGCATTTTCAAACTACAAGCAAGATAATTCAATTTTATTATTTTTAGGAGCAGTTAAAATCACAAATGGGAACATTTTGAAAATCAGTATTGATTTGAGTGGTGCTTACTGTCAAGCTTGTTTCTCCGTCTAGGTTAGCCGTTGTGACATAAGCTTTTCCATCCTTTCGGCTGCTAACAAGCAAAATCATATCACATGGCAAATCCTCTTCATTCTCCACTCGGATGATGTCGCCGACGTTCAGACTCGAGCATTCTACAGACTGTGAAAACCAGTTATAAATACACATAAACTTTAAGCCCTGGACAAAACCCATTCATAATTTCACGTTAGATATAGATTTAAAAGTTAATAATCATCTACTCATGTGATTCTGGTGGAAGGCCTTCCTCCTTGACTTCATTTCATTGTTTGAAAATTTACATGCTACAGAACATACTTCCTGAAGTGAGATTCATTTTTGAGCTGTCGGAGATTTAGGTTTTCTAGAAGAAAATTTAAAGCCATGATTTTAATAACTTTACCGAGGTATATTTCGTGGAAAGAGACAGAACTTTCCTATTTGTAAGCCCAGCAACATAAGAAATGATTTATTTTGAATGGGACAATTGTACCTTCTCTTTTTCGCCTGTGTTTGCATTTAAGTTCTGTATGTAGGCTTGAGACCTCAGATCATATAAAACCAGTACCCCTACTGAGAATTAAGCTTAAAAGCATGCTCGCAATATGGAAATTGCACGATCAAACAATAGATTAATGGCACAATCTGTCGAATGACCGCCCTACTGCGGTCAGACGCCTTTGCAGTTTCCTCACTAGAAACAGACACTACGCTGTCTGTAGAAAGCTCATATCTTTCATCTGGTAGGTATATGTCTTGAGTAACCCTACCATGACCTGCCAAATGCCATTGCTCTCGTCACAGCTGTAGGAATCATCAGAACGAACAAGCCGTTCCACCAAGTTAAGGTTTTAGACCATGGAGAGGTTTTTCGATAGGAACTGTCGTTAATAAAGTTAAGGACTTTTGAGAACTGGGATTGGACTAGATTTTATTTCTGTCGACATATCATGTTTTTATTGTTAATTATTTTTAGTTTATTGCATTTTCAGTCCAGCGCCAAGTAATGGCAGAAACAACATTGAGAGTTCTACCTCTACAGATAATTTAACCCAAGCCCTCAGCGTTGGCAACTAATACATAATAAGCTTTGGAAATCCGATACCGGTGTTAAATATTACAATAGTTTGTGTTACAATCGTATTTTACTATTGGAATAAATGCTTAATCAGCAATAATTTTTCCTAACATTTTGTCAACGTGTCTTAGAATCACAAGTGAACACAAATTTGGGATCGATGGCCATCATTCAAAAGCTCACAAAAGGGATAAACACTTCTCTATCTCTACGGTACTCTGTACATTAATCTTCAAATCAAGCCAGTCTCTTCTCAATAATCTTATATCCGATATTGACGTGTCTACTGATCAATCTAACTGAAAAAGAAACTAATAAAATTAAATTTACTATTTACATCGCAGACGATTTTCAGAATTCAACCATTTGCCCTATCTATTATCTAAGTGTCTAACACATTGTTTCGTAAGAGGTAGAGAAGCTAAAGTTCTACCTAAGACTTAAGTCTTTAGGCCTACTAAAAAGTTAGTATTATCTTAAAACCGTCCCATTTTTTAATATTCCCTTCAATGAAATCATTTACCCAAATTAACCCCAATTCCGCATTCCAACTTAACCAACCCAAAATCAAAATTCTCCCATAACTTTGCCAGTCTTTTCGCTTCATAAATACATTTCCTTCCTAAACATACAGGGTTCGTCCGGAAAATAAGTGTACTGAGCTCAGGAAAAAAAAATTATTACACTTTTACATATCTTAAGCTAATATTCCTCAAAATAGGACCCTTGTGAGTCGATACACTTGTTCCAGCGGCGTTCCCATTCCTGGAACGCTCCCGCGAAGGCATCATCGGGAACCTCTCGAAGACACGTCGTCACGGCCTCTTTGACGGCGTCCAAAGTCCCGTATCGCGTTCCTTTCAAACTCCTCTTTATCTTCGGGAACAGAAAGAAGTCCGGTGGTGCCAAGTCCGGGCTGTAGGGCGGGTGCGGCAGCGTTGCCACGCCGTGCTTGCCCAAGAAGTCCGACACGACAAGCGCGGTGTGAGACGGCGCATTGCCGTGATGCAGCCGCCAGATGTTTTTGATCGCTGGCCGGACGCGGGCGACTCGTTTTCGAAGCCTGCCGAGCACTTGGACATAAAATGCAGCATTTACAGTTTGTCGTTCAGGTACAAATTCGTAGTGGACGACTCCCCTTTTGTCAAAAATCCGGAAAATATCAGTACACTTATCTTCCGGACGAACCCTGTATAAACATCAATAATTATTTGATCGGGCAGTAAGCTCACCCACGCTATGAAATCGAATTCTGAGCATAAACGCTCAAGTTATAGAGACTATGGTTTGGGATTTTCTTCTAGAGAACCTAATCTCTGACTGCAAAAAGACCACACTTTTTTGGGCTTTTTTTGGAATCTATTATAATATGCTTCGCTGATAACATGTTCGTATAAAAGTGCGTTTGGATGCACCGAAAAATTGAGGAAGTTTAAATTAAAAGAGTGCAACCTAATATCTGTCGATCATTAAAAGTTATTCTCTAGTATTTCCACTGATGTAATTCTTACACCTTCTGGGAAACAATTGACAAATATTTTAATGTTCCTTATTAAATAATTACGTGGGGTTTTTCAGCCTATTAATACCACAAAAATAGTAAAAAAAATCGACGAGAGTTAAGATAAATCCTTAATTTAATGTACAATTGTCCACACAATTAATTTCATATGAAAATCAGGACTTTGTGAATATTCCGCGATTTTTAAATCCATAAGCTTTAAACTTTCAAACTTATTCCTTAATGTTTTAATATTTGTGGTACATGGCTGAAAAATTGATTTTCATTTTTGGATATTGAACCCTGGTATGATGCAATAAAAATATCCCACGCTTCTACTGTTGGCTTTACCATAACCTCGTTCGAAGTTTTCGACCAGTGTTCATTGGCCACTTTTTATGACAATGCGGTTATTTTAAAATAATTTTTAAATAGAATTTTATAGTTGGCATCTTCTGCCCATGAATTACCTGTCTTTTCCCATTGGAATCAATTTTTACTGCCGGTGCACTGTTCACTTTTGCATCAAATTTGTGTCGTAACCAATCCTCATATCCTTGTTTTACTGCTGTGATCAGGACGACAAATACCAATGGTAAAATGCTAGTCGTGTCTGACACGGGGCTGTCAATAATCAGCTGCATGTAGTTCGAGATGAGTGCAGATATATAGCATGGCGAATTAAATTACAGGTATTATATAAATCCGCTAACATTTCAGCGGCCATTCTATAAAAATAAGCATTGTTGTAAACATACATATTATAAGGAGGGAAATTAATACTTATAAGAAGAAAAGTGTACTCACCTGGATTATAGCAATGCATAAAAAATATAAGTTTGCGATCCGATGGAACTGTTCGAATAGATTTATTGGGATGAAATTCCAAATAGTGTACTGTAAAAGAAAAATTTATTCACGTAGAAAAAATTAATTAGTGAAAAATAGTGGTCATTTTGTTGATAACATTTTAATGGTAAGTATATGTAATCCATAGTTGTAGAATACTTATAGCGTGGCCAACTAGACTAGCAGAAAAAATAACCTACAAAACTGAAACGTATTAATGAGCCGAAATTTAAAACGTATTAATGGACCAAAATTTTAAATGAAAGGTGCCTTCAAAATTAACTCTATCAGGTTTAATACGCAGTGGGATTATATTAAGCATTGTGACGCAGTTTGCAATGTAGATAATAGATCTAAAGTCAAAGCTAATGGGTCTAAGTAGATCCGAGGTCGTTTTGAGGATCACAGGCCAGAAAAGACATCGTGTGAATCATAACCGCTATATAAAGATCATTATGAAGATGAAAATTCGTACAGTGGCGCATTATTATTCAATGCACTATTGCTCAGGTTCATCAGCACAGATGGAGAGCTTTTGGAGGTCAAATATTGTTTTCCTCCCTTAAAAACTGGTCTGTTGAATTACGACCCTTTCATCAAAGGACCTACCTTGGATGTAGAAGGAGGTATAAAAATGTTTTAGGTTGAAAAAAAAAGAAAATATAAAGAAGGAAATTAGTCTGTCAGAATATTTTAGGAATGTACGGGCTGAATTAAGAATAAAAAACTGGGTCTAGATTCTAGTGATAATGCAGAGTCCAATTTTAAAACTGCCTTCTTATATTGGATATAATGTCTACCATGCTATAAACAAATACTCTGTGTCACCTTCTTGGCTCCTGGCCAATCATTGACCAATTTCAATTGTCTAGAAATGGATCTTCTTGGGAGGGTCAGAAATGAGAGATGAAAGTCTGGGGTTCACGAGCGACATGGGGCTTCATTTAATTCTCAGTGTATACATACAGTCACTAATGTCCCACGCCTTTTAATATGGTTATTTAAACATTATTCAAACCATTTGCTAAGAAATAAATATTGAATTCGGAACATATTATTGCGGTTAGATGCATACGAGAAGAGCGGGGTTCAAGAATTGATAGAAATTTTCACTGACACTTTTAAAAAAATAATTGTATATTGTTATCTTGTAACATATATTATTTCATACGTTAATCATTACCCTTAGCCATTTGTTTCAATTTCTCATTAATCGTCAACGTATGGCTCTCTATATCATTGATGCTTTATGCCATTGTCACGCGCTTTTTACCTTGTGTGTTGTTATCCGATTATCGCAGAACTTCCGCGTTTTCAAATCTTTCTTGTCTTTATCACCTCCATCTCCTTTGACACGGTCATCTTGACCGTTGTTCCTCTTATTTCTTTCCTGTTTGGGCTGTTCCCCTCCCAAACGTATTGTTCGGTTTCCGCGCAAGTTAAGACCATCGTCTTCCTATAATAAAAACGGGAGATGCAACGTCGCTATTATTCTCTCCACTTAGCTGCTTTGCAAATCACCTTAATTTCTTGAGAAACGAAGGAGCATAAAATCAGCTGGAGAAGATATTAGTAGAAGATAGAAGAAGGAGAAGATATATAATATCTTAAAACACACTGTATAGCGAGTTCATATCTTATCCCTGACGAAGGGAAAGGAAATGACTTGTAGAAGTAATTTGCAAGGTAAGCATTAAACAGAGCTTGGTAAAGTTTAAGAATGCCTAAGATTAATTAATTAAATGGGATATTCTTTAGCTCTTTCCACATACCTCCGTCGGAAACTGTCATAAGGCGTAAAATTGCCTAGTTTTGATATAATCGTCACGTACCCATAAAATAATTTGAGATTGGCATTGCAGTAAGAGCCAATAACCTTTGAAAAATGAGCACAGGTTGTATAGTCTAAATATTTACAATAAAATGTACATTTTATTGCAGAATACAAGAATTAGAGCTTCTTACTGTGGCATAATCCTCGTCTAAAACTTATTGCACAAATCTGCGAAACTATTAGACTACTTATGGGCAAGAGAATTTTTTTCATGAGGCAATTTTCCTAAAATACAAAACATCATATTTAAGAGAAAAATGACCTCTAGACTTGAAGGATACGTAGAATATTCCTATACGGGAGGGATTATCTGTTCCTAAAATATAATTAAATATTTCCACATGCCAATGGAAATATCATATAGCTCCAGGAGAATTTATTGATAATTTCTATTTCTTAACATTAGAATAATTAAAACTTAAAAGCCTCTTCTACATACCCACGAGCGTTGTTCAATAAAGGATATTCATAAGTAACTTATTCATACGATTTATAGTACACAAATGAATTTATATTGTTATCTGAATTTACAATTTATGTGTAGTACAAGTTTTATTGGTTTAACTCCAGTACTACGTTAGTTGTTACAAGTTGAAACGTTCATTTCGCCCACGCCAACGATGGAGGTTGTATGCGAGGCTGCAAATATGAAGTTGAAATTTTGCTTTCTCCTGAACAAGTCTTCATCCGAGTCCATGCGGTGTTATGCTATAGAAACCATGTAGAAAGTCCAATCTTCCGTATGAAGCCTGAAGATGGTTTTAAAAATTTAAAGATGGAAAGCAATCAATTTTAAAGGAAGGTGAACCCGGAGTTCCAGTCACTATGTTTACGAAAGTAAGCATTGATAATAATTTATGTTGATGTTATGAGAGAATATTATCGAATAACGTTAAGTACCCAACTATAAATGTTAAAATTCGATTGGGTGCTACCTATACGCTGGAAACAGAAAAATTTCTCATGAGACGACTTCGTTCACAGTCGTTTCCGCGATAAGCACCTCCATTGAATATCTCCGGAAAATTAATGTAATAATGATTAAGATTGTTTCTCATCTTCAAATAGTCTAAATCCATCTCTAAGGGACTTTTTCCTATTCCTCGACGTGAATTAACACCTTCGTGGGAAACGTTTACATAATCAGAAGCATTAATAAACTAATCGAACTTATTTCAACTTGCAAAGGCTTTCGCTGACGCAATTTAACATCAAACAATGAAATCTTCCCCAATAGACATTACAGATTAAGCTAACATTGAATTTTTGCACATTCATTGAGAGATTTTCACATTCATTTTCACACATTCACATACACAACAAACTATTCGGGTGAAAGATTGCTTTAGATGTTTCCAAAAAATTATCCACATTTGCAAAACTCGATTTTGAGGTGAACGGCGTAAGTGATGTAAAGTAAATTAAAAACGCTAATTACATTCTAAAGGATAAAATAATGCTTTTCAGGAAATCCACCTATAATCGAAGTCTACTACTAGGTATTTGGCTCCCAATCGATAAAAAAGAAGAAAACACAAGAGCTTTCAAAAAGTCTCACAAAATGTCCCCAAACTTTTCAAGGTCACGGAAAACATTATTCATCGAGGAAAACTACGTTGCAAGAAAAATTGTATACCAACTACCAAACCATCGTATCTCGTTGCCCTAATTACATTACCAAAATACTCGGTAGTATTGAAACCAGTTGTTAATGTCCTGCAAGTATTGGCCGTCGATTTTATCAAGTTGAAATAACACATAATGAGAATTCTTGACGAATTAAAAAAAGTCTTGAGTATGCAAACCGAAAATGAATGGCGAATTACTCCAAAAAGCATAAGACATTACAATGGAATCGGAAAGCGAAATGTTTACTCCATGTCTCTCTCACGAGAAAAAACACAGGAGCATCTTCCGTTAGACTCTGGCAATAAATAATTGAGGTGTTCTCTAATGATACCATACCTTGATTGATTTATATTGCTCAATAATCGAATGTCCCAAGAAAGTACTCCAACTTTGCCTTGGCAAAAACTACATATTTAAAAAAGTTTGACATGAATATCACAGGATATGGAAGAGAATATTTTACAGGTTTTTTTTAAATTTTAACTGTAAAGTTGAGTCTATGGTATAAATTGCCAAATAAATAGTAGATATTGCAAATAAATTTGTTCCAAATAGTTTAACTGGAGACTTAAGATTGATAGTCGGAGACCTAAAGCAAACGAACTAACAATATTTTCAATTGCGTAAATTTTGCATTGAAAATATTCTATCAGCAAGAAACACTTTTTTAAAAGATGAAATTCAATTGGATAAAATTATAAATGAGTAGAAATTCCTAATATTAATATCATTGCAAAGAAGGCGGCTTTCTATTTACCATATCCGGGATTCCTCTGTCCCTCCGGCTTTGGAATATTGAGAGTTTCATTTTATGTCTTATACGCTGTACAAACTGTTCAGAATTCCATAGTGACATATTTGTTAGAGTAATGGGTGGAGAATCACTCGAAGCTGTACCAGAGGGTAGTAAACTACAAAATAAAAACGTAAGGATTATATTCCATTTATGGCTATATTATCCAAGTTTTGATTATAATCCACAAGTTGTGTAAAATGCGAATAAACCACCATATTTTTAGATAGAGATATTTTCACTAGGTTTTTCGAAGAAGCAGATAACTGTCGCGAAAAAATCACTTCTCTGATCATAGCCTTCCGAGGCCGATCCCTCAGAATGCCTATGATTGGGATGAAATATCAAATATTTATAGTGATGAACACTTACCATTACTTCAATAAGCCCGGATTGTCAACCAACCCGCTGAGAAGAAGCACGCCATTCTGAGGGAGGTAGAGCGGATCGTATACAAATGGAAATTAGGTAAGGATGCCAAAGAAATCTCGAATTCTGTCGCTCGCAGTAATCTAATCTACTGTGAATATAATAAGACCCTTCAGATATGAGAGGATAAAAAGAAGATAAATGCCATCGTGAATGAACGAATGTGAGATATCTTCTTTCTTGACGCATCTCCAGAGATAAAATATTTGCAGTGTTCGATAAGATTCAGGAAATAAATTCGGAAGTTATCACTTCTAGGTTTCCACTTTAGAGGAATGTACAGGTATATTCTGAAACAAAACCATATTTGAAAAATGCGTCATATTTATAGCATAAAATACAAAGGTAATTAATTTGACTTTTTCATCGACGATTTTTCTTAAAATCCCTTCGTTCATTGGATTCTACAATTTAAGGTAGGCTTTGTATAGACAACGACTACATATCGATGCATTTTTTTGCCTCACCTAGAAAACACAACTTGATATCCGACAGTAAAATGAACCCCTTCCCAATTCAGTGTACACATCCTCCCTCCTTTCATTCCATCCAATATGCCTATTCCCATTCCCACCCTACTCTCATTCGCCCGTTCTTGTTTGTCACAGTCATCAACATTCCATCGCCGATCAAACGCGCTGATCTTTCGTGCCTCCTTTGGATTTCTCCTAACAATCCTCTCTCCTCCCCCACCATGCCTAGCATCGTCATCTCTCTTAACTCATAATTTGTTATCCTTTCTGTCCATTTCAGCTTTACTCGCATTTTAGAAGCCTTCTAATCCATGATTATCTTCCTGCTTCTACGGCCATGTTTCCTCGTACTAAACCCCTCTCCATATGTAGGTTTTAACGAGTCCTACCTTGACATTTTTACTCAACTTTCGTCTTTGATTGCCTACTCTTTATGAAATATTTTTGCCAAGTGCAATTCCAAAACACTTCTGCGATGGATAAACTTTTCCACCTCCAGTTTATGAAGTACTAATTTAATGCATAACTTAGTTTTTCACTTTCTCGAGCATTGCATAACCTTTGTTTTGTTTGTATTGATTATCATATCATACTTATGGCACTGATTTCTCTATTTGCTCAGCGACGCTTACATCCCCTTGGTTGACTGGCAAAGGAATACTCAAACTGATTTTACGAATGTCCAACAAGTCTCCATTCCTATCTCCAGTTTTTCCCATGCCATTTCCCCAGAATATAAGGTACGTTATAAAACACAGGTGATAATGGACGTCCCTGCCTTACCCCGTCCTAACACTGCCCATACTGGCTCTCCATCCACAACTCCCACCTGAGAAGTCTGAGAATTGTGTAGGTTGCAGATAAGCCTCCAATCCCTCCAATATACTTCTATTTTCTGCTATACATTCTTTCGTTCAACCCAAATTGGTATATCGAACCCTTTTTCATCTTTTCTGGCCTAAAAACTGATCATCCCCCAAGTAATCCATCTTCTAAGTATGTAGTCGAGTTCTGCATTGCTCATTCCAAAAAGGACGAAGTTGAATTATAGAGTGATAGCAGAAGGTTTATAACATCTCTTTTGAAAATTCTTTTTAGATCTTCTGTAATGCTAAATTTATCTAATTCTAATTAAGGAGTTAAATTCCTCCTGTCACCAAATACTTCGAACTCCAACATACCATGACAATTTACTGCTTCCATCACACATTTCCCTCCAATAGACCATAACTTTGACGTGGTGGAAGGGCTTGTGCGTTTCCATGGCCCCTAGAGCTGTGCTGGCGGGAGTAATAATAATTGCTCCTGGTAGTCACCCATACCAGATAGATTGAAAGTTAGGAGCTAGACAAAAGGTAGTCCACGCAGCGGTGTTCCTCAGTTAGGCGGTTGAAAAGGCATCTGACCCCACTGGGGCGGTCATTAAGCGATGGTGTCTCGTTAAAAACACTACTGAGGAGGGCAACGGGAAATCACCTCAAATATCATTACCAAGACCAATTGATGGACATAAGAGAGAAATTGAGCCCTGACAACTGCGGGGTTCGGCTCAATAGGCCGTGTGTCGTGCCCGGCAGCGGGGGAGGCAAGGCTTTCACGGTCTTCATCCCACGAAACCCTTGCCGAGGAAAACCGACAGCAGCAGGACAGAAGACGCAGATAAAGAAGACGAAATTGGTTAGAATAAGAACATGGAATGTTCGGACAATGTTGCGGGCAAGGAAAATTAGAGAATATTAAGCGAGAGATGGACAGAGGAAACCTAGATATTTTAGGTCTATACGAGGTGAGATGGAAGGATAGCGGGGATTACTGGAGCGATAATTATAGAATAATATTCAGCGGCGGGGATGAGGGGCAACGAGGGGTGGCCATAACATTAAATAAAGAGGTAGGAAAAAGCGTAGTCAACATAGAGCAAGTAACGGATAGAATATTACTAGTAGAGTTTAAGGCAGAACCGACGAAATTGGTCATTGTTCAGGTATACATGCCACCGAGCGAGCACAAGGAGGAGGTAGTTGATAGGAAATACGATCAGTTAGAGGACATAATTGTGTATGTTCTTGCAGGAAAACATTTCATAGTGATGGGGGATTGGAATGCAACGGTAGGCAAAGGAGGAGATGGTGATGAGGTGGGGGACTAGACACGAGGAATGGCCGCGGGGAGAAAGAAATTCTTCTGCAGGAGACGGGTTAATCATCACCAACACATGGTTTAGAAACCACAAAGGCGTAGGTATGCATGGAAAATGCCAGGTGACTCAGATAGGTATCAGTTAGATTATATTCTGGTTGGGCACAGGTTTAGGAAAAGTGTGCTAAATTCGCAGAGTTTCCCGGGAGCGGATGCGGACTGTGACCACAATTTAGTTGTTATGAAATGTAGCGTCCGTTTCAAAAAGATAAGGCAGGGGCGGCGGGTTAGGAAATGGAATGTAGAAGCATTTAATGCATTGACAAGGAAGGAGTATCAGCAGGCATTAGGGAAAATCATGGATGGCGGTAAAGAGCTGAGTACTACCGAAGCAAAATGGGGATATATCAAGAAAGGGGTATCGAAAACCGCAAAAGACACTACTGGAACCGTTAACGGGAAAAGGATTAGGAAACCATGGATCACGGATGAGATGATTTCAAAGGTGGACGAGAGAAGACAATGGAAGAATGTAAACACAGAGTTAGGCAAAATGAAGTACAAAGAATTAAACAATAAATTGAGACGGGCTACAAATAAAGCAAAAGAAGCATCGTGGAAAACGCAGTGCGAGGATATGGAAAGTTTACAGAGGTAGGGTGAATATGATGCGCTATACAGCAAGGTTAAATCACTATGGGGCAGTAAGAAGGGACGATCTTAGGGAAATTATAGATAAGTCGGGTTAGATAATAGTTGACACAGGAAAGATCCAAGGAAGATGGAAGGAATGAATAGAAACACTGTATGATAGAGAACTAAGCCGACAAGGTTAGACATAGAAAAGGAACATGACGTAGAAGAAGATAGCTTAGTTCCAGATATACTCGACAATGAGATGAAAAGGGCATTAAGGGAGATGAAACCAAATAAGGTCGTGGGGGTAGGCAACGTTCCTGCGGAACTATTGAAATGTTAAAAAAAGGTGGGACGAAGACACTATATGGACTGATTCATAGTATCTATGAGGAAGGAATCTGGCCAGAAGACTTTGTGAGATCAGTGTTAATTCCTATTCTGAAAAAGGTAAAGGCTACATCATGTGAGGACTGCAGAACAATAAGTTTGTAACTCAAGCAGCTAAAGTGGTTCTCAGGATGATCAACAAAAGCATAGAGAGTACGGCAAATGAATACTTAGGGGATAATGACTTTGGATTTAGGAAGGAAAGAAGTACGCGTGATGCCATTGCAGTAATGAGATCACTAATCGAGAGGAATATAGAATACAATCAGGACGTATTTGCCGGTTTCGTAGATTTCGAAAAAGGTGTTTGATATAGTGAATTGGGAAAACTAAAGAGTATATCGCAGAAAATAGGAATGGATTGGAGGGACAGGAGACTGATCCGCAACCTGTACAGACTGCCCAGGTGCGAGTGGGGAACAGAGAGTCCGGATGGGCAGTGTTAGGAAGAAGTGTAAGGCAGAGTTGCCCATTGTCACCGATGGTGTTCAAAGTATATGTGGAGGAAATGATTAAGGAGGAATGGGAAGAACTGGAGGTAGGAATGAAAGTCGGAGGGAATTCGTAAATTCAGTTAGGTGTGCTGATGACCAAGCTTTAGTGTGTCCGTCAGCCAAGGGATTGTAAGCATTGCTGAGTGAATTGGAAATTCAGTGCAATAGATCTGGAATGAGAATCAATATTAATAAAACAAAGGTTTTGCGATTTTCCGGAAAGGGAAAGACTAAGCTAAACATTAAAATAGGAGGTGAAAAAATAGAACAGGTAGAACAGTTTACGTATCTCGGAAGTGTTTTGAACCAACGCGGTCAAAGTAGTAGGGACGTAAGGAGAAACATTTCGCTAGGCATGGAGGCTTTCACAAGGAAGAGGGAGTTGATAATAGGGACGTTGAGTAAGGATCTTAAGAAAAGGCTCGTCAAAACTTCGATATGGAGCCTCGCGGAAACGTGATCATTGAAGCAGGAGGATAGACGTAAATGGGAGGCTCCTGAAATGTGGGTGTAGAGAAGGATGGAGGAGGTGAATGGACAGAAAGGGAAACAAATGAGGAAGTGCTATGTATAGTGCGCAAGGAGGGGGGATAGTTGAGAGAAATCATAAGGTGGCAGGAAAAATGGTTTAAGGTCGTATTGATCGGCAGTGGAATGTTGAAAACTTTGATAAAGGAGAGAATGTTAGGCAAATGAGGAAGGGGCAGCAATGTGATAGGGATGTTGGAAAGGATGGAAGGAAGAAAGAAGTACACAAAAATGAAGAGGGGGTTGTAGTAGAGTAGGATATTGGGTTGTTTTTTGTTAGGAGAAACAAAATATTCATCGGTTGTTGTGTCCATCCCAAACCTACCCTAACCGGTAGATTACCTAATGATAACCACACATTTGGACTTGTTGGTACATTAAGACTAATCCATATTAGGCCACATTTTTCAGTGATCACTATATTTTCTAGCATTATATTGTATTCTGGATGATTAAAAATCTTCATTAGGTTTTCCTTACCTTGCTGATATACAGGGTTCGTCCGGAAAATAAGTGTACTGAGCTCAGGAAAAAAATTTCTTACACTTTTACATATCTTAAGCTAATATTCCTCAAAATAGGACCCTTGTGAGTCGATACACTTGTTCCAGCGGCGTTCCCATTCCTGGAACGCTCCCGCGAAGGCATCATCGGGAACCTCTCGAAGACACGTCGTCACGGCCTCTTTGACGGCGTCCAAAGTCCCGTATCGCGTTCCTTTCAAACTCCTCTTTATCTTCGGGAACAGAAAGAAGTCCGGTGGTGCCAAGTCCGGGCTGTAGGGCGGGTGCGGCAGCGTTGCCACGCCGTGCTTGCCCAAGAAGTCCGACACGACAAGCGCGGTGTGAGACGGCGCATTGCCGTGATGCAGCCGCCAGATGTTTTTGATCGCTGGCCGGACGCGGGCGACTCGTTTTCGAAGCCTGCCGAGCACTTGGACATAAAATGCAGCATTTACAGTTTGTCGTTCAGGTACAAATTCGTAGTGGACGACTCCCCTTTTGTCAAAAAAGACAATGAGCATCATAAACTTATTTTCCGGACGAACCCTGTGTGTTGATTGGTTTTGACCGGTTTATTCAGGATTTGAAGCAATTCATTCTAAATCAATTGATTGAAGATAAATGGCAGTCCCATGCAATGAAATGATCAAAATTCAGTTGAATTTCTCTTAAAAAATATTTACAATGAAAGAAACATCATTAATTGGTTGAAATTTTTGATAACAGTTGAAACTAAATATGAAATGACCTATGTGAACTGTCCATACCAAGACCTGTTAAGTAAGTTGCATATTTTTTTAAATGTGTCACTTTATCACTAATTTCATTCAAAGGTGTCAGGTCAAAGGAGGTCAAACAAAAAGTTTTCTGCCCTTTGAACAAACTCAAGAGAAAAGGTTTAATTTTAGAGTGGTCCTTTATATATCAGATTTTTTAAAGTGTTTGAAAAAACCTCTTTTTCTACCTTTTCCTGAAGAAGAATCCTATTCATGTGTACATGACATTCAATATCCTTTGATCTAATACATTAATTCCAAATTTGACTTATGCAGCCAGCAGAAGAGTGTATAAAAATAAGAAAAGCTTGAAATTATGCATTTCAATAATAACACTCATTTAGGTCATCAAAATTTCAAATGTGAAAAATGACCTTTAACTAGTTGGATACAGATGTAATCAGATTGCCCTAATTGGTAGAGCGTAGTTAAAATGAAACTATGATAGTCTAATGATTTTAATCTTTTCAGATTTTTTGAGTTTTAACAATTTTTGATGTTACTTTTTCTTCCTCAGTTTTGAAATCCAAAGGTAGCATTGTACAGTTGACTTCTCATTTCTCATATTTTTTGAAATTGGCATTATTGCCTTATCTATTATTTTAAATGGTTATTATGCATATGTAATTACTGAGTTTCTATTATTAATTTCTGTCTTCTAGCTTTGATTTGGGATTAATGAAAGGAGCTACTGCCAAATACTGGATTTATCTTACCTATGAAGACTTCCCTGGGGCATAGATATGTTTTCTATTTTTAACAAATATATGGGCTGCAGTACTTTAGTTTTATTTAGAGTAGTTTAGTTATGTATTAAATACAACAAGAATGGTGACAGTGGTGTCGCATCTACTTTATTTTTAGCACTAAATTATTATTATGATATCTGATGGAATGTTACTGGATTTATCCATTTATTGTCTTTCTGTGGTGAAGTCATCTGATGTTCATTGATGCCACTACTCTATATTTTGTAACCTTGCAGTTGTTGCTTTCCATGTATTTTCAAGTGAATTTTTCTCTAAATATTTCAATTTAAAGCCATTTGTTGTATTCCATAGTGCTGTAAAAGTAACATTTTAAATATACGAGCATTTTGTCTCATATCTGTTCTTCTTGTGTGTGTATGTATGTGCATTGTAAGAGTGACCAGTGATCACACTGGACCGTTGCCACCAGGTAAATTGCCTAATTGCAACGAAGTATGTAAATAAATAAATAAATAAAAAATATATAAAGTGCATATAGTTCAGTAAGTAAATTAATCTAGAAAATTACTTGGATCAATTATAACCCATCGAGACTTATTATTCATGGCTTTTCTTTTCTGGCCTTGATTTTGTGAATTATCTCTCTCAACATGTTTCTACTTTCATTGCTGATACCACTTTCATTAATTGTTATATTTATTTATTTAACAGTAACAGCCAGGACTGGCTTTTTATATTGAATTGTAAACAACATTGGCAATTACAATTTTAAAAGTCTTGGTGAAGGATAATCTACATAGGTGTGAATCATACTCACAGCTGTTGGCTCTGCAGGCAAGGATATTATCCTGTTATTACAAGGCCAGCAAATACTTGTATCTCACATTCAAATTGCTTATTTCTCCATTATTGTTTCCCCTTGTACAGGGCATGAATTGAAAGAGAATCTTGAATCTAAATTAACATTGAGGCAGAAGCAGTCCAAAACATTGTTATGAAATGATCATTTAATCTGAGCAAATATCCCCATTAGTTTTTAATCAATGAGTCTCTAAGATTAGGAATTTTTCAATCTCTCCTGAAGTCCTCCACGTGAAGACAAGGAATAAAAACGTGAAAAGAATTATAATCAACCTAATTGTTTGCAAAATCAGATCAACAAATTTAAACAAAATATGTAACATATCAAAGGATTAACTTAAAATACGAGGTCTGTTCAAAAAGTATTACCAATTTTTTAATTTTCTCAGATTACATATATTTGATTTTCGATTTTTTTGTTGCATTAGGTTGGTACCTTTTGTCCCTCACTTATGCTGAAAAGTTTGGCCATTTTGAGTATTCAATTAATTGTTGACAGATGCTTTGCTTGGACGTGTTTTGGCTCGTATTCGATTTTTGCCTGTTCCAAAAAATGGATCAAAGAATCTGTATTTCTTGGGTCTCTTCAGTTTCAGGAACAAGAAAAAGTCACTGGGGGCCAGATCTGGGGAATATGGTGGCTGCAACATCACGCACACAAGTAATGATGTGAGAGTCAGAGGAGCTTAATGTGGCTGATTGGAGTCTTGCATAAATAGCTACAAAACTTAGTGCAGATTGTTGACTTTGGAGTTACCTAGAATTACCATTTACTCAAAAGTGGCTACATTATGTATTCCTAAAGATTTTGCTCTTAGACAGGTCTCTTTCTGCTGTATATTAATGAGCAGCTGGATAAGATTGGTTCTCTTCTGAGCTTCAGCATTGTAATTCTTCACATATATAACATACACAAATGTAATTCTTGCAGCATCCTCAGTAACAGATATGCAGTAATACTGTGGTACAGCTTTTACTTGCTTGGCATCAGGGCAGCTTCTTATATTTGAATGCAGAAAGTCGAAGCTTATTTAATTTTCTAATGAAAACTAAAGAAATATAAACATTTGCATTGATGTTGGAAGAAAATTGACTCCACTGATAGCCTCCACTCATTTCCTAGGTGTGATAATTGTTAATCAATTTACACTGGTGGAACACATCAGTACACAGGGTAATTGATAGGAGACTAGATGTCAGAATGTTTTTTTAAGTCATATATTTATTTATTCTTAGTTTGAAAATAGCACTTTTTGGCCTTTACATCGAACTATTAACAGTGACAACAATGGAGAGGATTACAAACACCCAAACCTTAGGTGGAGAAAAACCCACCCAGGCGGGAATCGAACTCGTGACACTCGGAATGGCAGATGAGGACCTTACCCCATCGCCACCGTGTCTGGGTACCCAGGCGGGAATCGAACTCGTGACACTCGGAATGGCAGATGAGGACCTTACCCCATCGCCACCGTGTCTGGGTCTCTTAATTAGTGCAATTTATTTCAAATTTATTTTTAGGAACTTGTAACTTATGGGACTTATGGGAGATATGGACTTTAAGCAACTGAAAAGTAAACTACAGGCTGTGGAGATGAAGGAGATAGGGTAAGGAACCATGAGATCCAAACTAGAAAGAAATGAAGATGTTATACAAGTAATAGCCATTTGAGAATCAATCAGTGGTACAAGGAATTCAGAGACAGCTCTCCAATGGTATGACCATGTTCAAAGTGTATATGAAGAAAAATAGTGAAGTACTCTGTAAGAATGGTGACAACCAGAAAGGAAGAGTAAAATATGAATGGCCTAGGAAAACATGGAAAGCAGAAATAGCCTAATTTGGGATTGAGCCTTGAAAGAGAAAGATTGAAAAACTGAGAATGCTGGAGGATTTGAATACAAGGTAATTACTGAAGAAAGGAAACACCCTTAAAAATAAGTAATTTTCAGGAAAAAAAGGTTATAAAATTATTTTTGTTCGTGTGAAAACTCTCTCCATTAAGTGATGTTCTGGATCTGCTTCTGATCTCAACTCCGGATAGAAACAAGAATTAGCCAAAGATAACTTCAGCCATAGATTAACTTTGGTTTCAGTGTAACCCCTTTGTTTTCATCCAGTTAATTACCTGCTATGCTAGAGAACAATTGAAAATTCACTGACAATTTAAAAATAATGGAAATTCATAATTCTTCCAGCTTCCAATGGAGTAATAGGCTATCCACAGGCATTTGGAGAGCCTTAGATTTAACAGTGATTTAGAAGAATTACAGGTCATGTAAAAACTGCCATTGCTTAACATTTCATGATTTATTATATAAATATATTCTCATAAATATGTTACAAGAGATCATAAAAAGTTAGAAAATTATTAAAGCAGGACATATTACAAAGCTTTTTCATAGATTCAGTCTTCAATAGGATGGTATTTACCCTGACTTAAATATATGCACACACATGAGTGAAGTAAAAACAATCCTCAAGAAATATTTACATCTTATCATTTTTTCCTCTGGTAACATTGTATACAGATAGCAAAATTAGGGTGATTTATACAGAGGCATCTGGAATCTTCACTTGGCATTTTTTTCTTCCCATTTAATTACTATCGATGAATTATCTAGCAATTATTATTGTTTTTAATTCAGCCAACCCAGTCCAATTAATTTGAACCCTAGGAAATATTTCATTAAACTATAGTCTTTTATCCTGTATTTTCTCCTGGAGAAGCTCATAATTTTATGCATAAATAGGTTTTAATGGCACAGAAATGTAATAACTCATGTTGAAAATGCTCTTAAATCTTGTACCTTCCTTGTTTAGGCTGGAGATAGGGGCAAGGAGTAATGCACTTATTCTTCTGCTATGCTCATTTCAGATAAGCTAAGCATTTTAAATAAAAATTTGTTGGAGGAAAACAAAGTTTCCGACTTTTCCATAGGATGAATTTTAATTTCTTCTACAGTTTTTCTTCTCAGGTGAATGTATCTTGCTCAAAGCATCTACTTCTTGTCAGGGTAATGCCAGTTGAGTTTCTCTTCGGGATGAATAAACTATTATGTGATGTCACCGTGATCTTTCTCTGTTGGAAATAATGAAAGATACATGTTTATAATAAACAATAAGGAAATGACATGATTATATTTAATATTTAATTATTTCATAATTTGTATGCTCAGAATTACATTTTTTTCAATTCTTCACACGTTGAAAATCAGGAGCATGCTTAATTTGTCCATACTTTTCATTGAAATTATGCTGCTTTATGCTGTACCCTCTTTGATTTTCCACGGCTGTATAAATGATTTACTTTTAGTTCAGTATTAACTGAGAGCAAACAACTGTATCTTCAAAATGCAACTCCTTTCTGAACTTCATCATAAGTATCTTCTAGAATAAAATGATGGAAAATTCTAATTTCTTTTCTCAATGTCAGATGCTATTTTCAAGTACAGGTGTTGTTTGATTAACCCCAGTCCTATTTGTCTGATTTCATTTTAATTTCATTCCTCAACCTTTGTCATATGTATTTTGAATTTATTTGATAATTTCATACATTATAATTCTTTTTCAGAGAAACATTTTAGATGTATCTCTTCTTTGATTAAGAAATTTCTTAATTATTATGTATTAAAAAGCTGAGGTTTGAGGACAATACTCTCTTGATTTATGACTAACTCCAATCATTTTCTATTTTGCTACTTGTAGTGAGACTATTTTCTTATAATTTCTTGTGTGCAAGTGATCATCATTTTTGAACCCATGGATTTCTGATGATTCGCAATTTATTACATTTCAGTAATTTTTTAGAGAAATTTGACAATATATATTGCTTATTTGCACAATTAATAAATAGTGCATCATAAATTGTTAATGGTCATTATGATGTGTAGTGAACTGATTAGAAGTCAGTTTTCTTGTTCCTATCCTGATGAACTTTGATGAAATTATGCTCACAAAAACCCCTTATTTCCTAATTCTGCTCCTCATCCTCATATTTTCTCTTTTCATTCCATCCAATATTTTCACTCTCTTTTTCTCAGTTTACACAATATCCTCCCCTGTGTCACAGATTTTAACACTTCACTATCTCTCATTATACCCCCCACCTACTTGTGCTTTCTTAGAATTTCTCTCAATAGCTTTTTCTCTTCCTCAGCTATAAATAACACTCTTGCCTCTCAGTCTAGCTATTTTTTTTATTCTTTGCCTTATTCCATTCTCAAAAGCCTCCAGCTTACCTTGGTCTTATTTCTTCACTGAATATGTTACTCACCCATACCACTAAACTGCATTACTATCTCACTTTATTTTCTTTATGCTAGATGTAACCATGTATTTCCAATGTCAATCGATACCAATTAATGAAACTGTGGAACTGCAAGGGGTGTACTTATTTAAAAGAGAGGGTAGGAAAAGGAGGATTGCTGAAGGGTTTGCAAGAAATATGATTTATTCTTTAACTGAATACATTTTAAAAGAAAAAAAGGTAAAAGAATGAATCATTTTTATTCATTTCTTAACCAAGGTCATGAGAATATTAAATACCTACATTTTAAAGCAAAGAATTAATATTTAGCTTGCATTAAAAGACAAAATCGTATGCCAAAGGTATATTGAAATTATTGATTGAAGACAACCACAACAATCAGTGTCACACCAAACTCCTTATAGGGTTCTATGAAATTTTAATAAACTTAAATAACTCCTATATTTGTGATAGGTGATTTTTTTCCTTGCAGTTGAGATAATGAATACCTATTAACCTATGGATTTATTTTTCCTATTATTATTATTAGGTAATCTGCCAGTTAGGGTAGGTTTTTGGATGGACACAACTATCAAATAAACATTTTGCAACTCCAAACAAAACCCAATCCAGCAACCTAACCTACATCAGGTCCCTCTTCATCTCTGTGTACTTCTTTCCTCCCTTCATCCCGTCCAACATCCCTATCCTGTTCTTGCCCTTTTCTCGTTCGCCCAACATTCTCCCCTCTATTACCTTCTTCAACATTCCACTACCACTCAATACGCCCTTCATCCATTTTTCCTGCCTCCATAGGACTTCTCTCAACAAACCCCTCTCCTCACCCACCATTTCTAGTACTTCCTCATTTGTTTTCCTTTCGGTCCATTTCACCTTCTCCATTCTTCTCCACACCCACATTTCAAAAGCCTCCAGTCTACGTCTATCCTCCTGCATCAGCGACCACGTTTCCACGCCGTACATAGCTACGCTCCATATCAGAGTTTTTATGAGTCTTGTCTTTAACCTCCCTACTCAGTGTCCCCGTCATCAACTCCCTCCTCCTTGAGAAAGCCTCCTTGCCTAGCGCAATTCTTCTCCTTACGTCCCTACCACTTTGACCGTGTTGGTCCAAAACACTTCCGAGATATGTAAACTGTTCTACCTGCTCTATTTTTTCCCCGCCTATTTTAATATTTAGCTTAGCCTTTTTATTTCTGGAAAATCGCATAACCTTTGTTTTATTAATATTGATTCTCATCCCATATTTATCGCACTCAACCTCCAATTCACTCAGCAATGCTTGCAACCCCTTGGCTGACTGAGCAACTGATGCTTGGTCATCAGCAAACCTAACTGATTTTACGAATTCCCCTCTGACTTTCATTCCTACCTCCAGTTCTTCCCATGCCTCTTTAATCATTTCCTCCACATGTACGTTGAACAGCACCGGTGACAATGGGCAACCCTGCCTTACCCCTCTTCCTAACACTGCCCATCTAGACTCTCCGTTCCCCACTCGCACCTGAGCAGTCTGAGACATGTTCAGGTTGCAGATCAGTCTCCTGTCCCTCCAATCCATTCCTATTTTCTGCAATACACGCATTAATTTTTCCCAATTCACTCTATCAAATTTTTCCTATTTATTTTAAAATAAATAATTGTAAAGGGTTACAAAGAAGCTCTTAAGCCACCTCCCTACAACATACTCACAAGAAGGACAAAACATTTATTTATCAAAGAAATTCACTATTGGACTCAAGTAAAAAAAAAATAATATCTGGCACTAATATCTGATTTTTCACATTCATAGATAAATGCTTAATTAAATCCAAGAAGCTTACTTATTATTTGATTGATTTTAATTATTTGATTGTACATGCACTAATTTGCATTTAAATAAATTGTACTTTGATGGAATAATCCATGATTTATATTCTATTATTTATTGAATATGATAGGGACATTAAAAAAGAGCTATAGCAATCAATAATAATATAATTGCTCTATTTTCTAAACATCATTATATCATTGTATGTTCTCTTATAGTGCATTATATTGATAGCCATCTGTTTATCATCAGTAGTATTCTGCCCTTAGTTTATGCTTTTAATGGAGAAAATGGCAAATAACTTTTAATTCATACCTAACATACAACAGTTTGATATCCTGCATCACCATGAACTGCCTATATGGAATATTTTAAACATAACCTTAGGTATCTTGTAGGGTAAAAGTAACCGCATTTGTGTTAACTATGACTGCAAGCTATGAGTATCAAAGCTGGAGTGAGGAGGAAACAAGTGAATAAGAGAGGAGGGAATGTCTTTGGTTTGAAATATTGGTTGATCAATGCTGTGCTATATTGCAACTTCCCTGAATTTGATAATTGACCTATCATTTATACTTATTTGGCAGACAAAATATTGTATTTATTACCTTGTTATATCTTCGGAAGGTTTTCATTGGTTGTTTTATCACAGCATAAATTACATCTGGTAGAAGGCAAATTGTTATTACCACAGCAGATAATAGCCAAAAGGTTGGTGATTGGAGCAATTCAGAGTAAACTCCAAACATTTGGAACTCACTGGAATGTAAATTTTACACAGCATAAGAAGTTTTTATTGTCAATGTATTCAATTGGCATTAAAAATCAGGAATAGCTTATTCATAGAAGAAAGATCAAAACTTACACAGACACAATTGAGTAGAAGAATGTCAGGAGCATATTGCCAAATATGGATACAAATACTGATAAAATGAAAATCCTCGTCCAATACTTACTCTCCAGCCATAACTGTAAGTGAAATAAAATATTAGCATCTTGTAATAAAGAACCATGAATGGAAATAATTTTTAGGGCCAACAGCTTTAATATGTAAGTATTTAATATCAGTGAGGTCATATGCTGAGAGATAAGGGATAGCGTTCATTTTTTTAAAGGGCTAGTTTTGACTGGGCACCGACTAACTACTGCAATATATCTAAGATGTGTCTTAAAAGACACAACCAGACACCTTGCACTGCAATAAATGCTCTTTAATCATGCATACTTTCTATCTGCATGGATTCTGTTTAATATGCCTTTTCTTTTCCTCCCCCACTTTCTACCTAACATTCTTTCCTCTATCATAGTTTTCAACATTCCATCACAAATCAAATGTAATGCATCAACTTTTCTGCCATTATTCACCTGCTTAAATTTATGCCATCTTATTTTGATGCTTAACTACTTCTTTAAAACCTCGTAACCTTTACTTTATTTACAATAATTCTCATCCCATACTTATTACCCTGATTTTCTAAAGTGATTAGCAATGATCGCAATCCTTTTGCTGACTGGCAACCAAAATCATAACCATCCACAAATCTAACTAATTTTATGAATTACCCATTTACTTTCATTCCTCTCTCTAACTCTTCTCATGCCTCTTTTACCATTGCCCTATCACGTACATTAAAAAGCACTGGTATAATGGACAACCATCCATTTTTCCTGCCTCCATAGGATTTCTCTCAACAAACCCCTGACTGTTCAATGTATATGTAGAGGAAATGAGGCATGGGAAGAACTGGAGGTAGGATTGAAAGTCGGAGGGGAATTCATAAAATCGGTTAGGTTTGCTGATGACCAAGCATTAGTTGCTCAGTCAGCCAAGGGGTTGCAAGCATTGCTGAGTGAATTGGAGGTTCAGTGCGATAAATATGGGATGAGAATCAATATTAATAAAACAAAGGTTATGCGATTTTCCAGAAAGAAAAAGGCTAAGCTAAATATTAAAATAGGCGGGGAAAAGATAGAGCAGGTAGAACAGTTTACATATCTTGGAAGTGTTTTGGACCAATACGGTCAAAGTGGTAGGGACGTAAGGAGAAGAATTGCGCTAGGCAAGGAGGCTTTCTCAAGGAGGAGGGAGTTGATGACAGGGACGTTGAGTAGGGATGTTAAGACAAGACTCGTAAAAACTCTAATATGGAGTGTAGCTATGTACAGCGCGGAAACGTGGTCACTGAACCAGGAGGATAGACGTAGATTGGAGGCTATTGAAATGTGGGTGTGGAGAAGAATGGAGAAGGTGAAATGGACCGAAAGGAAAACAAATGAGGAAGTACTAGAGATGGTGGGTGAGGAGAGGGGTTTGCTGAGAGAAATCCTATGGAGGCAGGAAAAATGGATGAAAGGCGTATTGAGCGGTAGTGGAATGTTGAAGAAGGTAATAGAGGGGAGAATGTTGGGCAAGCGAGGTAAGGGCAGGAACAGGATAGGGATGTTGGACAGGATGAAGGGAGGAAAGAAGTACACCGAGATGAAGAGGGACCTGATATAGATTAGTTTGCTTCGTGGGGAGTCACAAAATGTTTATTTGATAGTTGTGTCCATCCAAAAACCTACCTTAAACGGTAGATTACCTAATAATAATAATACACAGAGATGAAGAGGGACCTGATGTAGTTTAGGTTGCTGGATTGGGTTTTGTTTGGAGTTACAGAATATTTATTTGATAGTTGTGTCCATCCAAAAACCTACCCTAACCGGTAGATTACCTAATAAAAAATGGACAACCCTGCCTTAGCCCCCTTCCTAATATTGTTCACTCTGACTCTTCATTTTGCTGCAAACACCTGAGTAGACTGAGACATTTAAAGGTTGTTTGTAAATAATATTGACTTGTAACTTTAAGTTTAAAACTTCTGGACAATGAAATGAACTGTAGGATGTATGTAGTTATTACAGCAATGGTACTAATGATACAAATGATTACTGTAGTAATTCCTAGTATTGCACTCACCTTAAGATTGACTACAATCACTACAATATGGAATATAGTGGTACCAAAGCATCCTAGATCTGCTGGTCCTCCATCAGTTAAAATTGAACTATCTGCTTGCCAAAGTCCCCAAACGGAAAAATACAAGGCTAGTGCATGCCACAATCCTGAAGCAGAGTTGTTTTAGAATTTCAATATCACTTTAACATTTAATAACATGTTAGAACTATTATATAGTAGTGCTTTTAATCATTATTTAGGGAAAATAAATGATTTTTAAATAAAACAATGAGGGTAGAGAAAGAAACTTTGCACTTCCACATAAAGATTTATTAATTCAGACGACCATGGTTTTGATGCTGCACATCATCATCAGGTGACATACATGAACACATTTTCAACTTATATCATGGTTCCAAGAGGGAAGGAAGGTAGGGGGAGTAAGGCAGAGGGAAAAAATTGAGAACTGGTACAGCAACCTATTAGTGGGCCAGAGGAGGGAGGGGTGTTTTTTTGCAATGGTTTGACCCTCATTAAGAGATGGTTGATGGTCATCACTGCCTTAGTGAGGATAAGGTTGGTGGGGAAAGATTTTGGAGTCGTTTAGGAAATTTAGGAGGGGAGGATTTACGGGAAAGGTATATTATTTTGTTGGCCACCTCAAATCTGTCCAACTGAATGGATTACCAGATTTCCAACTGCTCCAAAGCACTCAACCTGCGTCATTCCTTTCCGTGTAAATAATGCCCAGTGTGACGTTACTGGTATGATTCTTTTCCAAGAGGTGTTTAGTGAATTGAGATCTGTTGTCTTTCTTGGTGAAGCTTGACTGGTATTCCTTAATCCTAGTATCAAATGCCCTCCCTGTCTGTCCAATTTAAATTGCAGCACCATGTACATTGCATATTGTGGACAAACACCTCCCCATCGTCTAGCCTGCTAATAGATTGTTGCACCAGCACTCAACTTACCTCCTCTCCCTTACTCCCCTTTCTTCCTCCCCTCTTGGAAGGAAGGTAGGGGGGAGTATAGGAAGGGGAGCAGAAGGCAGGTAATATACATGAAAAATTTCTCATTTATGCCACCTGATGATGATATACAGCATCAAAACTATGGTCGTATGAATTAAAAAATCTTTATGTGGAAGTGCAAAGATTCTTTCTCTACCCTCATCATGAAGGAATTCCATAAAGTTTCGCCTGAAACTGTGATGTTTGTAAATAAAACATTTTTTCTGTACTAATTTTTATACTTGTTTGATATCTTGCAACACCTTCTGGTCTAGTGTTTTACATCTTCATGGCATTCAATGAAAAACATTGAGGAAATGTTTTTGTTATTATTTACAGTTATTATTATGAGTTTGTTATTATTTACAAAATTAATGCCTTCGTCATTTTGCCGCTAAGCCCTTATGTGATGGTTTATTTATGATTAATATAGTTGCCATTTACATGAAGATTAGGTATTTTTAAATATTAAAAAATTTATTTCCAATTTATTAGCAACCTGGGAGATAGTTTCATAGTCAAACCTATGAAACTATCTCCCAGGTTGCTAATAAATTGCAGCTTCTACCAGTACCAATTTTTTGGTCAATAAAATTACTAATTGATATGAATTTTACAATTTTTTACTCACCAAGAAAGATCCATTTAAAGAAATTTTTCCAGGACATCAGAGAATTACCTCTGTTAATCAGGTACAATTGTGGGTACTTCATCAGCATGTTTGCATTGATATTTTGTTCAAAGAGGCCAAACAAGGTTATGGGCAGTGATGTCATTAAAACATTATATGCTGTAAGATACAGGCTATCATAAAGTGACTGAAAAAAATGAAATTGTAACCTTAATTACATGTTTATGTGTACTCTGAAATTCCTTAGGTTAAGCCATACCAATGAAGACTAAATGTATCTTACTGGCGTAATAATGCTATGTGACTAGCTATGAGTGCTAGTAGATGAACTTTAATTTATTAATTAGGTCATGGCCAGTATTTTTAGCTCAGACTTGGTTGTAATCAGAATGCTGTCATCTTGCTATCATTATTATTAAAAACTTCATCCATTCATGAAAATTGAGTTTTAAAAATAGAGCTTTATATATGCAACTATAGTTGTTTTGGAAAATGAAATATTAGTATTATATTAATGAGTTATAAAATGAAATATCTTGATATTCATTTACAAACCTACCCACCCATTTAGCAAACTGTGCAGTAACTATTAATTTGCTGAAATTAGTGTCCTGGTAAAGAGTTCCCAAATGGAATGAGTAGTGATTTAAACTGATTTTCATCTGACTTGATAGAGTTGTTTCAACCATTGTGCATCTTTCACTTGTACTATAATGTATGTGTAGCCAAATATTCCAGTGTTTGAATGATTTAAATAGAGATGAAGCATTGGAGGGTAAGATGTCAATAATTGATGCAGAGCATTTTGATTGGTGATGAGATGTTGGAGACTGTAATAGAGGGGAGAACGTTAGGCAAGTGAGGAAGGGGTAGGAATAGGATGGGCATGTTGGGCAAAATGAAGGATGAAATTATGAGGAATTGAAGAAGGATTTATTGTAGTGGTTAATATCAAGTTGTATTTTGTCAGAAGATGCAAATAAATGTGTCATTACTCAGTTTATATCCACTCCAACTTGCCTTAAATGGTAGAATACCAATAACAATTTATGTTTAGTCAAAGATATTGATAAAAATATGACATATATGTGCATATCAGATGCCCTGTATGTGATCAAAAGTGACATTTGCTTCATTTGTAAGATTAAAATTACTGTTCTTAATGCCTAGGTATAATTTTATTTCTTTTCTACAGATATTCTGTAAACCACAGTTATCAGCTCAAAGGTTTTTTATGGGTGAGGGTAGAGCTCCTAGTACTAATCCCAACAGTGTGAAATTCACACATTAGGTTAGGGGGCCGGTTCTCTCTTCATGCTGTTTCCTGTTACTTATTCCTTTTCACTTAAAAATGTATTCAATAGTGTTCCTATCAAGTCAGTCAACTACACCTGTATTAAGTGCTCTTACAAGGCACGATAAAAACATGGGAAATACAAACTTTTCTTAATAAATCTTCATTTATTCATCAATATTAATAAGTCACCACAAGAGTTGTGCTCATTAGAGATTATGTGCCTTTGCCAGTGTTTATTCCTATCTTTGAAGCTCCTCTGGATAGCACCACCACCCGAAGCTGCTTCAGTGAGGAGATAAATCCCATTCTAATTTATTGGTGGCTGTTGGCTGTCAAGTCAAACCTACTAAAAAGGATGGAGTAGCACATATTTCTAGGTCTTCTACGTCAAGGACATGTCCTGAGTTTACATGCCACAGACCATACAATCATGCTTTAGAAGGGAAATCATGATTTTTGGGTTAAGGTCACTACCCACCAAATTAACCTAGCCAATCTTAGCTTGATGGCATTTAATTCGAAGAAACAAGTGGTGTTTTCTGCAGTAGTAACTATTGGAGACACTCATTATTACTCACAAAAAGCATACATAAAAATGCAAAGAATTTTACTAAGAAAAATATTAATTACTGAGACCAAAATTTGAACCCAGATCCCTCAAATTCTGGCTGATTGCTTAAGGCAGTTAAGCTAGCAATGAATAATTTTAGAAGTTCTCAGTGTAAAAAGATGCCTCTTTAGCTTTATGCTTAAAGAATTCAGCCAGATACTGAGGAATCTATGTTTAAATTCAGACCAAGGTAAATGATTGTTACACTTTGAAATTTCTCAAATTTGGTACATTTAAGTTAGTAGATAACAGGTTATTATAACTAGTAATCTAATGCTCTTATAGCCCATCAGTATACTTTTTAATTCTTACAAAACTACTCTAAATATATTCAATTCTTTGGCATATTATAAGTCTTTTACCTGAGTGGAAAATAGACTGTAAGCACCAAAGCATACTTGTGGAGTATTGAAAACAATGTTCTTGTAGAAGAAGTACTGTATTAGGGTGGCCAGGCGTACATAATACCAATGCCCATGAACCAATAGAGCTTTTCTTAGGAAATGAAACCTTGCAAAAGCAAAATCCGAGCTTCGAGCTGCCTGTCGACCTTCTTTTCCCATTATACCTGAAAAATATTTTGTTATTTTAAAAACATTACAACATAATTCTTAATGGTTGAATAATCTAAGGTTGAACTAAATTGCATATTTGCCTCTTGGATATATTTCAATACCAAACATATAATTCAACTGGAAGTACCACAACAGCAGGTAGTATGCAGTGACATGCATTAAATATAGTACTAGAGATTGAAAATTTAAAAAAATTTTTACAGTACCCTTACTCATTTCTTAAAACTTAATTCTATTGATTGTGTATTAGTAAAATGTACTTGATATCAATACTGAACAACACAAATTATAAACCTGAGTGTTTATGTAAGAGCATTTTGCAGTATTTTTTTCAATGAAAAAGAATCTTTGTGGTCAAGTTTCACAATTCATTTTTTATCCAAGGAATGGATCAATATTTATAGTGAATACGTGATGAATATATATGCCATTTCAGTTAAAATTCATCCACCAAAAAGATCCTAAATAGATTCCATCAAAAAATGCTCTAACTGTAGTCTAAAATACCTGCTATGACTTAACTTACCTATACCTATGTGTGCCTCTTGTATCATTGAAACATCATTTGCCCCATCACCAATAGCGGCAGTTATTGGTTTTACTCTTAAATTTTTGACCAAGTGAACAACCTAAAAAATAATATTATTAGGATATAAAAATTCATGGAGATATATTTTAGTACTTGTCAAGATAACTGAGATTAAGAACTTACGGAATTAAAGAGTATTGATGTGAAGTATTTTTAAACATTACAATATTTAATTTTTGCATTTTCAGAAACAAGTTGCATACAATAACTGAGATTCTTCCAGTAAAAAGTATTGAAAGTCTTTTTATGTTTTAGGTAGTCTATGTATCACAAAGTAAAATCTATTTTTGAGGTGAAATAAGGTGTTGAGCAAATTAAAAATATTTTTTTCAACATTTCTATTTAGTTTTTCACACTTATGAAATTGAATAATTATATTTTTATTTTGCTTCTAGGTTTTCTGCTACTGCTACTACAAGCAACTGTAGTAAAATTCAACTTAACTAAGTCAACTTACATTGCATTTCTGAAGTGGGGACATTCGACAGCATACCACTGCAGTACATGAGGTAGATACAGTTAAAAATTGATCCATAACTTTTTTATGGTCAGCATGCTCAGTTTCACATAAAATTTGATGGAGACTCATACCATCCACAACTAAACCATATTGCTTGTCTTTTTCAGACTGGATTTTTTCACTGTCAAATAAATTCAATTTAAAGTATTAGGTGTTGACATTATAGTGTTAATACACACTTTTATCCTCAAACCCAAAAGTGAAATATACACAAAGAAATTAACTTCAATTTTCCATTGGACAATGCATATAATTTCAAGATGCCATTTTTACTAAATATAAAATCAAAATGGGGAATTCCTTAGGATACAATTATGTTGGCCACTAATGCTGATGTTAAATATAGAAAATAATGTATTTCTAACTGGCTTAAACTAAACAGTATATTCACTCAAATCTTGCAAGATAATTTGGTGTATGTTCGATGAATTGTTGAGTTATATACCTCATTTATTATTTTATGATATCAATATTTGTGACAAACATGTTTATGACCAAAAGGAATTCCTGTTTTGTTTTTATATTTTTCAGGGAATAACATTTTGCTAATCTAATCAATATATATCTAATCTAATCAATACATTGTTGAATTTGTAACCCAGGGTACATGAATATATGCAGGGTATTTCAAAGTCTATGTAAGAGTTTATGAGGAAAAAGGGGACCCAACATTAATTGTTAACAAACAATGCATGGATACTGTTGTATCTTGGAGGTTATTGAAGTTGGTGCAGTGGCTGCAAATATCAGCAAATTTGATTTTCATTGCAGTGTTTGCTGCCCATTTGTCTCCTTTTATTGGCTTTGGCAGGAAGGCTGAGACAAATAACTGTGTGCCAAATGGTTCTGGGAAAGTAGTTTGAGTGAATGTTCATTGCCATATTAATTGGGCTTTTGATGTAGCAGCAATACCTTCCATGTCAGTGATCCTTACATCAATTATTAGCAGCATACAGATATTCTTCCACTAATTCCAATGATCATTAGTAGCACAATAATGGGCCAGTGCCCATACATTGCTCAGTGTTTTCCTTTGGTCCCATGTTGCCCTAGATGTCCATGAAATAAGTTGTATTGTATTCTGTGTAACATGAAGAGATTGGATCAAGGAGACTAGACTTCTAACTGGTCCTAAAAATATGGTGAATACCTCCCTCTGTTCAGAGAAGCCTCCTTACTTTATAAACCATTGAGTTACTCCAGTACTCTATGATATCCTTTATCTGAAAGATTATAAGGACATTCCCATGTCCCAGTAAGACCTCACCTTATATCAATTCTGAGAGACTTTTAAATACCATGCCAAACAGGAATTGAGGTTAAGTTATTATATAATTTTTCATTACATAATATATATGCACAATAAAATTCTGCTAAGCATGTCTCTTGTGTAGGAGATAACTTTTCTCAGAAAATAATGATTCTTGAAAGAGAGAAACAGACTTGTTATAGTTCACATATAAAGAATTTTTGTTTGGTCTATGCCAAGTCTCTTTCTTCCTTGTTGAATATAAGTCACGCACCTGAATGATTGGATGTCGGCGGTGACAATTTTTGTATGCCATACTGTCAAAATTTTAATTTATCGAAAGACTGCAGTAATACTACTGTAATTTGAAAATATATCCAAGTTACTCTGTTACCTGAATATTTCAAGGTTATTATATCATTATCAGGGTTTAAGGACAGTGTAAAGCATTAGGGATTTCACTATCCTTTAATAGCTCATAATTCAATTGTAGGGGAACTTTTTTGACTTAAATTAATAAATATTTACTTAGAAAGTGTCACTCAAAATCCTACAGCCCCATTGGAATGAGCGAATTAATCAATCCTTAGCAACTATGAAAAGATAATATTACAATAGGAAAAATTGAATATTGCATATGCCCCATATACCCATTACATATTTCCCAAATATAGTATTGAATATTTCAATTATCTACATTGGCAATATCATAATAGGATAGCAGCTATAATTGTGCGAATACATTAAATTCAGGAAATTTTATTAGTGGTTTTAATACTCAGGAAGGCTGATTTACTTCACATACCTGAGAGTATTCAGTGCCTGACAGCATGAATCATATTTAACATGACCAGTAAGGAAGAGTTGCTGTGTCCCAGCCTTAAAGTGGCCACAGGAGAAGGATACATTTACCGCTGTCTCAATCTTGTCACCAGTTAAGATCCATATCTGTCAAGTATATTGCAGGTTTCAGAGCTTAAGTAGTCATTGGTTTAAGTATGTCAATTCACACCTTAGCAGTAAAAGTTGAAAGCTATGAAATCATAATTTTAGAATATATGGCAGAAAGCTTAGTTTTTTCAATTATGTGGCTGCTATGCATGATTTGTTGACAGTGTTAGAGCAAGCTAACCCATTCCAGTCACATATCCCATTTGCTATAAAAGTTAACAGCAAACATAAATGATTGGACTTTCTAGTAGTCTTTCCCTATGTAGGTACCTGAACCTCCAGTGATATGACATGAAAGCCAAAATACTTGAGTACTGCAAACAATATTAGATGCTTGGGTAAAACTTGAAATTTCAAGTAGATTGGTTGATTTCTTGAATATTAATGATGAACACAATGTACTTTTCCACAGTTTTTCATTGGCAATACTAGTTTCAACATTTAGGAGTCATCATCAGGTACAAATTAGTCAAGTTGTGGTCCATTTATATACCATTCTTGTGGGGGAAGGGCTGGGTAAAAGAGGGTGAAGGGGAGGAAGGAGCGGAAGAGGGGTTGTGATTGGTATTGATGGGTAGGAGGAGATTGGTGTTAAGCATCAAGGAAGGTGATTAGTGGGGTTAACAGGGGGAGGGAAGGTGAGTTAGGTCTTTCCATGAAGGAAAGGGATGTTTCCAGGATTGGGGAGAGGTATTCAAACAATAAATTGTTAACCGAATGACTCTTCTTCAAATTCTTTCTGATTTATAGCTCTTCCCACTTGTCCATCCTCCGCCCTTGGTCCATTTGGTGTATCAGTTCTGGGTTGCTTGCTTTTGCATTGAAATTGCTCCCATAATTTTCTTCCCACAGATGCTTGAAGAAGTGAGATTGTGTGAGGTCACATTTCCTAAAACAGAATTCATGTTCCTCAGCTTGTATTTTTCATGATCTCCCCATTTGACCTATGTAGATAGCACTACAGTCCTTGAGAGTTAACTTTAAATACCACCATTATTTTGTTTTTCCACTTTGTCTTTTGTAGTATTCATGAATGATTTTAAGTTGTTCGCATTGTAAAATGCTATCGGAAATTATTCCCTAGGGAAGAGGTGGGCTATCTTTTGTAAAATAAATCCATAATAAGGGAGTCTACACAATTTGTAATCTTTTACATCCATACTATATCAACTGGTTTAAACAAAATATTGAAGAATTTGCAATTTTTTGTAAAAGCACCACCACTGACCATATCATTCCCTTTAACTCCCGCCAACACATATCTCAAAAGTTATCCACTTTTTCTTTCCTGCTAAATAGACTGCTAGACATATGTCTCTCTAGAGGTGATTTTGTTCTTCAACTAAAGACAATAAAATATTGCAGTAAAAAATGGTTACAAAGACTATTTAATAGAAAAAATACTACATTGAAAGCTTACCCCTAGAACAAATATCTCCCTTCCTCCCCTTCCCAATCTCACCCACCCCTTCCCACTCAAGAATAGTATATAAATGGGCAACAACTTGACTAATTTGTAACTGATTATGATGCCTAAGCCTTGAAACTAGAAGTACCAAAATAAAGAACAGTGGAAAAATACATTGTTTTCATCATTTAATGAACATGAACTTCCACAAAGTTGAGCCAGAAACTATTGAATTGATTTCTTAAGCTTAGACATGTTGTTGAACATTTTATATTTACTATTTCTCTCATTATATTATGTGATATAGTGAACTTATTTAAATTTTTTCCATAGAAATTGAGAGCTGTGCCACAATATCCCAAAAACATAGTCTTACTGCCAAGAGTTTATGTTGCAATAACTCATCTATTTGCTGAAATATGTATGAGACTTGCATATATCATTTAATCTTAATGTCTGTTGGTTTTTCATCACATATTGAAGTATCTAAAGACAATCTTTTCATCTTTGTTTTGGAAATGTCTAATCCTTATTTTTTGCTTCACTTTGGAATGAAAATACATCATTAACCCTAATTATCCTTAGCAGTCTGAGATTGGACTATGAATTGGACATTGAGTGACTATAACTCCAAAATGGAAATATTACAAAAATATGAGTAAATTCACACAGGTTAATACTTCCCCCTGAGAAAATAAATGTTGCAATATTTAGCCCTTCTGTCCCCTGGGTATGTCAGAGGAATTCTAATCTATTATACTGTATACACTCAAGTGGGGTTGGAATTCTTAAGGCCAAGATTCAAAAATTCATATTGCCTTACTTCTGGTAAGGATATGGTATATTGATGCTACAAAGAGTGGAAAATAACAATCATTCAATAATCTTACTTTTACTATTAGTTTTGGAATACCAAAATGAAAATGATGGATCATGACAGAAATTCATGGTTTCCAAGAAAAGAAAGTTAGGGTCAAACTATAAATGAGACATAAAAAATCAACTTTGTTCTCTAAGAAATAGGTAGATTTAAGAGTATTGAAATATACATGAATAATAGATGATTCAAGTGAACAATGAAATGTCAGCTACAATCTCAAAATTGATTTTGGTATCATCTGAATGATTCCTTCATTCTTCTACATTTTTTTCAAGTATTAATTAGAAAATTGGGTCAATTTCTTTCTGAAAAATGTGTCTTGGGAGATTAAAGCATGAAAAACTAGCAAGATCTTTTAAAATCAGCATTTTCATCATAATGTGTGATTTTCTGATTATAATAATTTCATCACATTTTGGATATCTTAAGAAATCACTAGTCTAATAATTTAATGGTGGATATTTTAACAGCTTCCTTTGTGAGGTTATTGTCATTCGGTTATCATGAAATGTTTATCTATTTGTGTTCTTATACTCTTTCTGTCTTTACAAAGTACATACAGACTAAATAGTTTTGTACAGGTAGGTGTCTTGCATCATGTAATTGTGAATATTCTTAGCTATATTCATACTTATGAGACTATAGTGGGCCTAATGCTTGCGCAAAAAGTGGGTGCTAGAAAGGAAAAAAAGGAAACGGAATATTTAGCCAAAAATTACAAGCATAAAAGAAATGGAATGAGACTGTGTGAAACAATTTAAGAGTGAAGGTGAACAACTGCTACAAGTTTAGGCTGATTTTGTGGCCAATCCCAAGTTGTCAGTGGCGGAGTTATCCATAATTCCACAGTCTAATGAGACTATATCAGATAAAAAAGTTCTAGATTACTTTACTGAGGATAAAAAATTTCATATGGAATAATTTAATAATATGATTGACAACTTTAGACAATCAGACAAAATTTCTCCAAATGTAAAATAATTTAACATTCATAATTACTGTCTTTTCAATGCATAGTATACATAATCATAATATAATAAACATATTGTGTGTGACCTTTACCCTTCATACATTTTCCCCTTTGTCAAAAATTATATCAGTAAAGCAGTGATCACAAAATTTCTCTCAGTAGAAATAGATCCACAAAAATGAGTCCAAGGTACATAATATGTGTGAAATTCTATCTCTGTACATATATATGAAGGTGAAAATCTTTCTTTCTAACTCTTGCAATATTTATACATGTACAAATTTTAGAGTAAAAGGGAAGGTCAGAAAGATGAGGTAAACATTGGAAGATGTTTTGAACAAAGGTGACCTGTTTTTAACATTCAAATGTAAAAAAATATAATGCTTAAATAATGATCCTGTTGTCAAGAAGCATCATGCACCTGAATACTTTTAAAGAAAATTATGATATGCTAGTACTTTACTAACTTACTTTAATTCCTGCTGCTCGCAAACTTTCCAGGGTTTCAGGAACATATTCTTGTAGTTGATCACGGACAGCTGTTGCACCAAGCACTGTCAGGCCACTTTCCAATCCTAAAATGGCATCACTGTTCTTTAAACCACTGTCTCTTCTCGTTAAAGTAAAGGTCTTCATTGACTCAGAGCTACCTATGGAGCTTAGCAATGAACCTTGTCTACTCAGCAACCTCCTCAACATACTTACACTACCAGCTCTTTCTCTCCCCAGATTTGCTTTTACTCCAGGCTCAGGATTATGCCTTGATCGATTGATGTATGCATAATCTGAGCTAGACTTACTTCGAGAGTGTTGCATTACTGCTCTTTTATTCTCACCATTAGTTATTTTTGTGGCACTGTCTAAACTTGCCTTTCTCTCCTGTGAACTCCTGTCTAAGTCATCAAAATTATTCTGACAACTGCACATAATCTTTGTTCTAAAATCTTTGATTGAATTTACAGCTTCTTCCTCTTCTTCAGTTGCACTTTCTTTGATTTCCGCAGAGGTATACTCTAATTTATTGACTATATCACTTTTTGGGCACTTAAAACTTACACTTTCTTCATGCACTAAAAGATTGTTGTCTATAACACATGAAAAATGTTTGTCCATTTCATGATTATTAGGATAACAGAAACCATTTTTGCTCATGTTTTTATCTACTAGTATTGATAAGTCTGCAGAAATTCTATTTCTACCCATAAAAATAGGATTAATTATATCATTGGAATGGTTTTTAGGAATTGTTTCTTCCTCTTCAGTTCTGCTGAGGTTAAAAGTTCTTCCAGCATCCAAAACACCTCCTGCTGAGTGATTTCGTATATGGGTAGGCTGGTGTGCTAAAATGGAAAGTTTAGGTTGTGGAGGGACAACTCTCATTGATCCAATCAATGATTTCCTCTTTGAACTGGCAACTGCTTGTCTTATTCGGTCACTTTGAATGGCTGCAGAGAGTTTTGTGAATTCTGTTTTTGTCAAACGACGTCGACAAACCATCAGTGTTCTCAATCCCCTCTGTAAATTTTATAGAAATGAATTATCGATTGTGTACAGTTATTGGTGAGTCAATTAAGCATAACATATATTTCCATTTTGGTTAATAATGAAATTACCAGATATTAATAATTCTACTTCCAAATTGCCAGCAGATAAGATATGCATGATCTCAACATTCTATCATTGGCCTTTTATTTCCAGTGCTAGTTAAAAACCATAGTTTTATGGGTTTTAACAAGTCGCTTTTACCTTTACCAGTTGTCAAAACCACAGGTAATTATTTTAAAAAGTACTTGAGGTAGAATTGTAAGTCAAAGGATGCTGTAATAGGGAAACTAGCAAATAAGTGGGGAAACCATGCAGATTAACTAACTGGGTGACACACGTTCTTACACAAAATTTTGTATTGAAATCCTACTTGTTCAGTGAGTTTATGATTGGTTGGAAACCTTATTTATGGTTAATTATTGAGTGGCTTTCTTTAATGATATCCATAAGTTACAGAGTCACTGAAATGTTTTAGCAACAATTAGTAAATAAGAGTTGAATGGAAGAAAAAGTTGTGTTTTTTAGCTGAAGGTAATTACAATATTTAAATTATGGTAAATATTGTAATTACCCTTAATACAAGCACAATTTTTATTGAATAAATTGTAACCTAGGAATTGTGCCTTTGGGATGACAGTCATCTGTCAATACCATGGTCTTTAACAAATGCTGATATGGAAAATTGTGATTGTGATCAATGTGAATGCTTATATTAATGTGGAATGTTTTCACCAAGTATTTTCTGAAACAAATTTTCAAAGATGTGTACTGTACACATTTAGATGTGCTTTGAACTGCATTGAGCATTGTAATGATATGGTTTCATTTGGAGATTGCTTTATAAATTATATGTTTAGCATGACTGATTGCATAGGCTATGTATTAAATTTTGGGATTTTGTTCATGTACTAGTTTAATTGTTGGAATTTTCCCATAGTTTTTTATCATGAGAAACTGTGAAATAAAGTGCCAACTTTTCAATGGAAATGAAATATTTAAATAATAAGGGTTGATGGAGGACATTTCAAGAAAAAATTGCAGTTTAATTAATTATTGGTTACTTAAAAATTGGACTAGTAAATTAGTTGTTGATGTGCAGTAAGGAAAAACATACTTGTGCAAAGTCATCTATATGTCTAATCGTCTCTTCCTTTGGTCCATTGACAGATAACTTTTCCAGTACTGTTTCAGCTCCTTTACAGTAAAGCAGGACTGAGGAACTGTCTGCTTCAAGTTGTCCATTATTATAAATGACTTCTTCAACAGCTATTGACATCCTACTGCGCTCTGAAAAGAAATACTCTTTGAAGAAATAGGTGACCCAGTTCATACAGGTAGCATGAATTGCATAAGGCCATTTTCAGATGGTTGAAATGTGAAAATGAGTGAAAATTATGAAAGAAAAGAGCCATAATGTCATGCATACATGTATTACATATTGAACTTTAAAAGAGCTCTATAACATTAAAAAGGAAACAGGATTTACAATAGGAAATTTCCAAATCAGAATAAAATTTTAAATGAATAATAATTGCTGTATTACCTGAAGAAAACTCGAGAACCTCAAGCCTCAGAAACATGCGCACCCTGTCCTTCACTCTAACATAGAGTATATCATCTTTCTCTCCTAGATAAGCCACTCCACATCTAAAGAATAGAAATAGACCACAAATGAAAATTTAATGTTTAGTAAAAAATCCAACCATCATATCACAATACTTGTTGCGGGATTGGTAAATTAACAATGGAGGAAAGATATTTGTCAAAAACTATTTAGTGATGAAAAGAGTGATATTGTTATACAATGAGCATAGGATGAGGGGGTTCATGTAATAGCTAGGTATTGTAATATAATTAGTTTAGAATTTAGATAATCTTATTAAATCATTTATTGTTTTATTTTAAAATGAAAGGTTGAAGGTTGATTAACTGTTTACAGGGAATTCACATTGTAAAATTTAACAAAATACAGAAAATATGGACATGGGTTTGAGAATTCAGCATTTAATGAGAGAATAATGCTATGATAACCCTTCAGTTAATACAAGAAAGATGAAAATGAATGCAGGAAATCTGAATTTACCACAAGAAAAAAATATTGCAATACATTTGATTCATCCTTCAGAAAGCTTTAAATGGGGATATTCTGATGGAGGCCTATCATGGACAATTTTCTATGAGAGTAATTACAGTTATGCATGGATGGTAATAGCATGGCTATTTTTGAGTTCCACTTGATACTGGAATTCTCTCATTTCAGTAATAAAATGTCTTTTTTCAAACATCTGAATTTTTACTCCATAGGTTACTTCTACAAATGTTATTTGAGATGATGCACAAAGTTCCAACAAATGGTGAAAAAATTTTTGATGCAAATATTATCATTACTTTTTCCTTACTTTCACCAATAGTCCAACTTTTTAATATAATCTAAATAGCAAAATCACAAATGTATCATTTCACCTTTGCCTATTCATCTAGTTTTTGACATTCAATACCTTTAAAATTTGCTATTGTAAAAAATGTTATTTCAGTTTCATATTATGCTCCATACATAACTCTTTCTTCATACATTGCAAATAGATTTCCACCAAGTGTCAGCCTCAACCATCTCTCAAATCAATGTTCAATCCTATTTCCCAACACATTCTAGTGTTTTGGCTTCACTCACCTTCTACCTTCCTTGCATCCTAGACATATATTATCAGATTTTTAAGTTGGTGGGGGAAGAAAGTAAAAATTTGCTGTTGCTTTTGCAAAAGTTTGAAATTTATTGATTATTGTATTTAAGATTAAGTGAAACAATATAATTTTCTGTTTAAAGTAATTCTTGACTTCTTAAAAGGAAGTTAACCATTAATATAGCTAAACGACTACCTTTTATGGCAAAAGTAGTTGATGTGGCAAATATATAGAGCAATTTATTGCCCTCACCTGCGGATAGCTTCCAGGAGTGCCTTCTCATCTGGGCTAGATGCCTGGTAGATAAGAGCCATTGGATCTCGTGTTGCCACATCTTCATTTTCCTCATCTCCAGCAATATCTTGTAGATAGCCATTGCTATAATTCATTCTATTGCTATTACTGTATGCATTATTCTTAAAAGTATCTTCAGCCTTAGCTTTCTCTACTTGAGCTGTATGGCACAAAGCAAGTGCAACAAAAAATTCGGTTATTTCTGCCTAGAAAGTATTAAAAACATAAACAAAGATTATTAATTAAATAATATTATTACCTACATGTATATAAAAATATTAGTTATGTACTAGTTTGTATAGATTTTACCATCCATAAATATTAATTGTATACTATATATAGCAAACAAACTGGATTACATGTGATTGGCCTTAACAAGTAACACAAATGCCAGTTGTAAGAAAAAGATGATATATATCTGTTATGAATTAAAATTTATGCTATCATCCTCTGATTTCAAGTTAAGGTAACTGAGATTCTTGAACTAAATATGAATCAGTTCCTTTTTATTTTATTATGATGGTAGAATTCTTTTATATAAATCTAATTAAAGTTTGGCATATACAGATTTCAGCTAATGGATTCAAGTTGAAATGAGTGTCCACATAAAGTAAATGACAAAATAATTATTTTCACTATATCCTAGAAAAGATTTTCTCTGACCTCAGTAACATTTTACAAAATAATATTATACTTTATCATTTGCCTCAGTTTTTTTGGATTTCAACAATAACTTATAAACTTGAGATTTAAAAATGAACTATGAGGATTAATCATTTTATAGTGATACACATAAATTAGAATCATTTGATTTCCACTCACTGATAGAGAATGCAAAGCTGTTTGAACTCCCAGTGTCATGGTACACTTTTCAAAATTCTCTTTAGAAGAAAACTAAATTAGATAGGTCAACATCCAAGAAACTTGTTTCAATCTATGGGTAAGCTTGGATAGCAGACAAGTCTCGGACTTGTTTTTATTGGTGTTTAAATCAAAGAAAAGGAGCCAATGGATCTAGTATACTCAATCGACATCACCTTAATCATCATTCTTCCTTTATATAATAAAGTGGCATGAATAGGATTCAGAAGTTTAATCTAGCTCCTGCAAATTCATCAACATGAGATCCTTCATTATTAGAATATGGTTAAGACTAATTTTTTACCGCATCACATATATTAGGAACATTGAAACTGATTTTAATAAATCCTAGTTGGTTGAGGAAAATATATAATAGTCTTTTTCACCCTTAGTATTCTCAATTAGTGTTAATCCCAGGTTTTTGCAATGTTTTACTATTTGGTTATCTAATATAAAATCCCTTCCTCATTCACCTGTTACTAAATATTCAGTAAATGTATATTTATTCCAGATGCCCAGTTTCCAAAGTCTCATCTTATCTCTGAGTCCCTCCCAAAAGCCAATTAAAAAAGAATCAGAGCCATCATATAAATCTCAATGAAACAATAATGCATTTTAAAATTATAGTAGTAATGGTGGATTTTTAAAAATTTTAATGATGACTAGTTTTATTAGATGAATAACTTTAGAAATGACTGGAGTAATTTTAAATACTCATGCTAAGATAAACTTTCAACTCTTCATCTGAAAATATATTTTGCTGTGAAATGGCTGTTATTTGCGATGAAATCATTCATCTCTTTGTCATGTTAAACTCACACTATGGTATGGGATCTCAATTCCATTTTCTTCTTTTCCATCAGGTTTAAGCTTGATAAGGTGCCCTTTTGTTTCCACATATGTTTCCCGGTTGATTGAGCATCGTTGGAATTCCATCAAATTCTCTGTAAGTGTTCCTGTTTTGTCAGTAAAAAGATATTGGACCTATCAAAAAATGAAACTATTTTAATCCAATTGAAAAACCAAAGTCATAGCATAGAGTAACTAGTTAATGAGAAAAATGTTAAACCATAACTACACCTCATTATGTTCTAAATAAATAGCTAATTTTATCTTGTTCCATTCATTATTTAGGGAACTATTAGCATGAAATCAACATGCAAACTATAGCATAGTCAGCCATGCAGTCTTTTAGTTATCATGTAAAAACTCCACTACTTTTGCCAATGTAGCCAGTGCAACTTCCTTTGTCTTATCATTAATGAAATCCACAAATTCAAATTTTTTTTGTTGAATTTAAATGGGACATTGATTGATTTGATACACCTATCTTTGTGCTGATATGTTTTGATGACTAACATTTTTATGCAATGGTATTTATACCATGGTTCATACAATACCTAGCGCATCTGTCCAGTAGTATAAATGTCATATGCAAGTAGGGAGGCTATGGTTTGGTGAATTACTATTGGATATCAATAGATTTTTCATCCAATGATTTTTTTCATTTTTCCAATATGATTGGTGATTCTGGCTAGATGGTTGAAGGGTATGGAGGCAGTTAATTTCACTGTCTACCTTTGGTTTAGATCTGATACCTGATGCCTAGCATGGCTTGGGTAAAGCTGTGGTACCCAGAGCTATCACATGGAATTGAACTCAGACCCTCCCGTCAATAGCCTAGCATCCCACCAACTGGTATACTATTATCTGATAATGTGAATACATAACTTTTTGATGGAATACAACTAAACTATATCCGCATGACTGTCCCACAAAATGTAGAGAGTCTGACAGACCAATTTATCAATGACTGATTTATACTTAAGTTTGCACATATTTAGAAGTGTTCAAACCATATTTTGAACATTTTTACTCTGAAAGAAATTCATTATTATATTACTGTTAATAGAGATTTAAGGAATGCCATAAAAATCATTCATTGTATTCTCTAGATTTTAGTATGCAAAAGAACATACCACTGAAAATATGATAATATGACAAACAATCTTTTTAGATGCTATGATTTTACTGCTGAAGTAATTTAGCTCCTCTGCCAGTGCTATTTGCTTTCATATGTTCCCTAGTGAAACTTTTTAGCCTTCTTGTGAGATATTAGCTATTATGATTTTTCATTGGTGGATCCAATCTAACCTAGAGGAAGTATCTATTTTTTTACAAATGCATAATTTTGCATGAATGCTATGGTGAGTTTGGAATTTATTGAAAAATAGCATTCATATGTGTTGATATACTAGGTCTTAGGCTTTTATTTTTATGAAATTTCATCATCGTTCAACTTTTATTACTTTGCTTAATATTATGATTTTTGTCAGGCTCATATTGAGTTATGCCTTAACAATAACTAATGCCTAGGATATTCCTCATCTCTGGGTTTTCTTATGCTTATATCCTCTATTGCTGACTTTCCCATCAAGTAATCATAACAGTTATATGATTACCAATAATTTTGCCTTTCAACGAAGGTGCCCTTAAGTTAGTCACCTTACCCAACAAGTTAACAGTTGCAAAAAAGTTAATTGTTTGTTCTGAAAAAAATAAAGACATTTTTGAAAATTAATCTCTGCAAGTCTGTTGAATATTTTCTGAATCTTGGACGTGAATGTAAGAATATGCCATTTTTAAGAGAGAAAAGATAAGCATATTGAAAAAATAAAAATGCACTTTTGAAATTTAATTTCTTATACTTAAGAAAAATACCGTATTAGGTGCAAAAAGCATGCAGGTCTGTGTAAGAAAAATGGAGAATGCTTGCCATGAATGACATATAGTCCATACCTGTCCCAACTCCTCATTTAAGTCTGATGTATTACACACAGCAGCTTGCTGTGTCTTTTCACAGAACATGTCTGCATCCCAGGTGAAGAAAAAAGTTCCTAGAAATTTCTGCAGCTCTGGAAAATAATGAGAATTAAGTCAGGAGCCTTATTATGGGTAGTTAACAATTTTGACAAAACAAATTAGGCACTAATGTTTGTCATTTGTTTACCTTTTTATCTTGTAAATAAATGATTTTCCTTTTATAACAAAGTGATTGAAATCAGTATTCTTTGTAGCTTGCAGTTTCAATTTTATTTTCAAAATGAACTATTTTTATTTCAGGTAAATATCAAAAGGAATATCATTTAGGATATCAGTTTAACATGTATAGGCACTTACAAGACCCTTGCAAAGAATTCTTGTTCAAACTCTTATCCTTCATTGATGTAGTTCAGTAATTTGCAAATTTCTCATTTCAAAAGTGTTACTGAACATTCATTAATGGGGAGTATATGGATTTATTTTTATTCTTACAATTAAATGATAACTTTGGCACATCCGATTTGAATAGGTGTTATTCATGAGCTCTATGTTGATCCTATTTGTTCTCATTTTTGTTATGAACTTCATAATCTCCCAGAGATACTATTACCTAATATTAAATGCATAATTTACATTAATATATTGATAACCTAGTAAGTAGCTATATTTACTGAAAGTATGAGTGTATTTAGCATATGACATAAATTATATAAGTAATGAATCAGAACGATAACTTTTAAAATGTAATGATCAAATGAATTTTAAGATTTTACATACCTATTGTAACATAAAGTGATATGGGGATGAGGTAATTGTACAATATTATGAATGAGAATACATCTTGAACCACTGACACCGTAGTAGCAATTTTTTTTGGCTCTCGTAGAGTTGCATTGACTGTGAATAAAAAATAATCTGATTAGTATGTGCTATTTATTTCAGTAAAATTGATCAGAAGTTTATTAAACTCTTACATAAGAGGCAGTTATATAGGACTGCTCATTAGGCTACATAGAATCATAAGATTTTTATAGCTATTTTGAGAAGAAGTTTGTATATTCGTGGGTGATCCCAGAAGTACCAACACATCAAATAAAACAAAACTTTTGGATAAAACATTTATTTTTCAACAAATCTCTTTTCAGCGCTATACACTTTTCCTAGTGATGTTCAACAAGTTCTATAGCCTTTTTATAATAAGAACTGTCTTCCTACTCAAAATAGGCATTAACTGCTGACATGACTTCTTCATGGTTGGAAAATCTTTGACCACCAAGCCATTTTTTCAAGTTTGCAAATAGAAAATAATCTGAGGGGGCTAAATCTGGCGTATATGGTGCATGAAGTAGCAATTCAAACTTTAATTCAAGAATTTTGGCCATTGCAATAATGAATTTATGAGCTGGTGCATTGTCTTGATGAAGCAACACTTTCTTCTTAGCCAAATGCGGCCGATTTTGCTTGATTTCTTCGCTCAAGCATTGCAATAAGTTTGCATAATACTTGCCATTGATAGTTTTTCCTTTTTCAAGCTAGTGAATGAAAATTATCCCACGTGCATCCCAAAAAACCAATACCATGACCTTTCCTGCAGATGAAATGATCTTTGCCTTCTTTGCAATTGGTTCTCCCTTTTGAATCCATTGTTTTGATTGTTCTTTTGTCTCGGGTGTGAATTAATGGACTCATGTTTCATCCATGGCTATGAAACGGCACAAAAATTCTGCTTTGTTGCCGTGAAACTTTGCTAAACACTCAATGGAAACATCTTCACGACACTGGTTTGGCTCGAGTGTGAGCAAACGTGCAAATTTTGAAATGCCTACTATGTCTGCTATCTCGCACACTTTCAGTCGATGATCATTCAGTATCATTTTGTGGATTTTCTTCACTGTTTTGTGAGTCATCACCTCATTTGGTCGACCAATGCGATGCTCTCCTTGACAGCTTACACAGCCTTGTTTAAACTCTGCTACCCAATATTTTATTGTTGTAAACAAAGGAGTAGACTCACTCAGAGTAGAATCCAGTTCAGATTTTATATTGGTTGGGCCAAAGCCTTTAAAATAAACGTTTTGTGTCACATAATGATGGCCAATTTTCTCCATTTTTATAAATTCAATGAAACGTTCACTATTGATGGCTGCCAAACCAATACTAAACAACGTAGCATCTTCAAACTTGAAAGATATGCTTTATAGAATGCGTACTCTCTAACTTAGTGATATTTTTCAATTAACTACCTCCATCTCTAGGTTAGGCTGGGTACTTATGGGACCTCCCTCGTAGGTGAGAATTTGATGCAATGGTTTGCTTCAAAATGCTTTGGTGTTTAGTAAAGATTTGCTTGTACACTGGAGATATACAAACTATAAAAATGATATATTCCTAATAGATTAGTCTTCCGATGGTTTCCTTATTAATATTCACTCATGACTGCATAAAATATGTACCTCTATTATTAGAATTAAAAAACTCAAAATCCATTTCTGTACATTTTTCTGTTTGGAAATGTGGAAATGGATACAAAGTTATTTATTCCTAATATTCATTATTTCCACTAAGTGACAGCCACATATATTCAGTTAATATGCAACTATTATTAGTGTCTGCCTCATCTAGTTGCAACTATTTGAATAGTGTATGTTGTGTACATTACTTACTTGATGCATAATGCTTATCCCCTGTTAACTTCAGAGCTAGAGATACCACAACTTCAATCACCATTATCACAAGGAAGAAAAACAAAAATCCATTGATGGCCCTGATTGAAAATGATAAAAAGTATCATTATTAATTATTTTATAATGCATTTTGTAAATATATTTTCTTGTTGGTAAATTCAAAATGTCTGAATTCAATGTCTGTTCCAAGCGTTAACAGTTCTTGTATTGGTAATGGGAGTACATTTGAATTATTAAAATACAAAATGAGACCTCAGTTCAGGAAACTTCAATCAAAGCTTTGCATTAAATGAAAATCACACAGCTGTAGCTTAAGTTTTATCCCAATTATGGCCACAGATAACAGTTTCAATGGGGTATTTTCTGGTTAGTTTAGTGGAGAGGTCATATGTTGTTGCAACTGTAACTACTTTAGTGTACTGTATTGTTTGAAAAAAAATTATATATATATAAATAAATAAATAAATAAATATATATATATATATATATATATATATAATAAATTATTGTATGTAAAATTAAAAAATGCCTGGAAAAATAATGTTTCCAAAGGTGGAAATTGAAAGAAGAGGGAAATTTTAAAGCCAGAACAATGCCAAAATAAGGTAAAATTAAATATATATTGATTAATTTAAAGGTGCTTGATATGGTAAAAGAAGAAAATTTTATTCTTGAAAGAAATTTTCTTTTAATAAATACTTTATTTGTAAACAATGGCGATTGAGTAATGGGAGGTGGTGCCTGGTATTGGCTTATCTATATAAATATTATTTGAATAATATTTTTGCCTCTTCCAATTATCTTTTACCTTTTGTTATGTGTTCACCAATTTTTGTCCCCATATGTACACATATTGCACCATGCGTGTCCCTTTACCTCTCCGACAATTTTCTAAGTTTGAGTATAAAGCCAGCTGTACTTTTCTAACAGTGCCTATATTAAATGTTCAAATGTTGTATTTCTGTCGGACATATTTATCACATAAGCTTGCCAGGAAATTAATACACTCATACATATTTTGTTCACATAGGATAAGAAATTATATTTACCTTTCAATTGACGAAAATTTATTTCTTGTGAGTTTTGAATTCAGTGATAATTTTGTCTCTTGTCCAGTATAAACTGCACATCCTAGAAAGAATGACTTATTAGCATACTATTTTTAAGTTTAGTAATGGAAATACTTTCCTTTCATTTTTCAAAGTAAGACACTGTGCATAGTATCTCCATTTGATGACTAATGGCAATCTTACCATAAACAAATTCAGTATTTTTTAGGCGTGCTCCTCTCAATAGCAAATTGTCAATGGACAGGGAAACTTTTGGTTCATTTTGTAGTCTGGCCTTCAAAGATGTCTGAAATACAGCCTTTTCGTCATTATGGTTCCCTGAGGCATTATTATGAGTGTTATTTTTAACTGAATTGTGTCCATTGAGGAGTTCTATTGTGCCACTGAAGTTGTACAAATCAGCTGTTGGTTCCTCACAGACTATTTTAATTTTTGATTTGGCCAGTTGTAGTTCAACATCCGTACCTCCTAAAAAACGTAGGGGCCGAGGACATTGAAGAGTCTGAAATCAAGTGTTTAATATTAGAGAGTTAATTAATTGATTACTTTTTATCAAATCAAATACAGAAAGTTGAAGAAAAAGTTACTTTTGATTTTTTAAGAATAATAAATCTCATTTTAATGGTGGGAGATTAATGAAAATTGATCAAATGTTGTAAATTGTATTTTGTTGTCGATCAATATTTTACAATGTACTAGACTTTAGGAACATGGTGTAATGAGGTCAGATGTTCATTCATTATGAACTGCAAGATATCCAGTAATAATAATAGTGAACTTATTATTATAAGGAATATGAATGAGAGAAGGGAATGGAAGAATGTGAACATGGAATGTCATAGAAGAAAGAATGAAAGGCTAAACTGGACATGGAGACAACAAACTGACAGTGGAAAAATAATATGATGGGAAGAGTAGGACAAAGATATGGGGAGTTTATGTGTAAGTAACCTTTAATGTGAAAATAAAGATCCTCTATACAGGTTTACGTAATGTAGATCTTGTGAGCAAGTGCTTTGCTAGTAATAGAGGTTTTACGCTTCTTTGAATCCTTATTATGGTAAATTTCATTCTGATAGTTGGGTAAATTGGTCCCTTATCATAAAAAAGTGATATTTTAAATTCATAAGCTAAAGCTCAGATATTTATCATGTACCTTGATTAGGAGACAACGGTCGAAAAAACAACCGTTTTTGAAATGGATAAGTACTGCATAAGGAACGGGTATGCGCTGATATGTCAGAGCATAAAATCAGAAAAGTATGGTCGTACGCCCCTGCGAGATAGGCACTTGCATAGCGTGTAAGCATCGCTGGAACGCCATGTCTTGGGGAGTTGGTGCCATTGTCGTTTTATCTTTATAATAATCCTATTTACGTCATAGTTTGAAACTGTTTCTCAATCTATTCTCCGATAAAACTAATATGCGAGAGTGGCATCTTCGATTGAAATCACAAATATCGAATCTTTCATCGGAATTTCGTGCAAAACTCTCTGAACATCACGCATTGTGTAAAGAAAATTTTACGAAGCAAAATTTGGAGCCATTAATATTTTGTCCAATGCTTCCAATTGATAAATCGGGGAGGAGCAACTGAAAACGGCCCAGTCTTTGATTAAAAAAAATGAATTTTTAGACATAATTTACAGGACCAATTTAAAGGTTACATCAGCCTTGCAACTCAATATTAATTTATATGGGACTTACTTTCAAATTAGTCTCTCCGTCGAGGTTTGCTGTGGTGACGTGTGCTTTCCCATCCTTTCGACTGCTGGCAAACAAAATCATGTCACATGGTAAATCCTCTCCATCCTCCACACGGATGATGTCACCGACCATCAGATGCGAGCATTCTGCAGTCTGTAAGATCGAGTTATAAAAATAAACGGTAGCAACCAGACGAAACTTACACGTACTCCTTAAGGTGTGAACAAAGAGCAGCCTGACTGCATTTAATAGTTTGAAAAGTACATCATACATCTCGACTTTCCTGTGCTGAGATTATATTTTTGTCGTTAGAGGTAGGAATTCCGGTGACAAAACCCTCAAGGCGGAACTCATCTGTCCAGATCCCCTCCGTTTTGAGAAATTCAAATTCTGGATAGGAATTTCCCTCCTTGTGCTATCAATACTTTTCCACAAAGTTAAGACTTTAGTAAAACTACACATTTGCTTCATCTGGTGGAGAGTAGATGCATAATCAGGATTTGAACCTTGAAACCAAAGAGTTGTGGCAAAGAGCTCTACCCAATGAGCTAACATATCAATTGTACTAATATTTAGTGCACTTCAAAAGATACCGCAGGACTTACATTAGGAAACCATTGAAAATTAAATCTTCCCCATCAAAGTAGTTGAAACTGCAACAATAACTTTTAACGGAGTCATCCGCTAATATGCATTTCAATGCAACAATTTTAGAGTATAAAAATCATTCGCCTTGAATGATTTTTGCTCTCTGCAATCGTGGCATTGAACAATTAATTTTTCACTTCATAAGAACGTTTCAGCTATTTTTTCCACAGTTAAACAAGAGATGTATATATCATCAATAATCAATCAATGAAATTTTGTGAGACAGGTGTTATAAATATGTGTATATAGAAATTTATTTATTTATATAAGTCTGTGGGAGTTAAGAATCTGGCGGAAGGGCATTGTTTTAAGACGGATGGGTCAAATTCTTTTAGCATGTTCCGCATTATGTGAGAAAACAGCGGGTAATTAAATAGAAAGCCAGTTTGTTACCTAATTCGCAAAAAAGTGCCTTACTAATGTTTTCTAAAGAGATCGATGTTTCATAAAGTTTTCCCTGTATTCGGCACAGGCTAAATGTTTGCCAAAAAGTTAATTTAAATAGAGAATTTAAAATTTTCAATCCATTTTTCATTTTAAAGGGCCGTTATTCAAAAGCTGTAGACAGGAGGGCGTAGGTTCCTCTACATCTTTTCTTATCCTACCTCGATCATCAATCCTATTACTAATCTCTCCTCGCGATAAATTACCCTTCTCAAATAGAAAACAGTTAATACTCACGTCCTATCAATCTATTATAGGCTTTCCCATTCAATATTGAACTAGAATTTTTCAGTAAAAAATATTGCGTAATTTTATCAATGGCAATAGTGAAGAATAATTCTCGAAACTGCTAAATAGACATGCTTATACGCTAATTTCTGCCTCATCAAATGAAAATACCATTAAATTTGTGGTTAATTTATGCAAACGCTTTAAATCAAAGATCACAGCATGTGTACTATTAACGATAAAATAAAGTTGTGAATGAAATATAAAATTCTGTATATAATATCATGTTACTTACTATTCTTTTTCCATTGGAATCGATTATACTTGTTGGCGCTCTGTTCACCTTTGCATCGGATCTGTGCCGCAACCAGTCTTCGTAGCCTTGTTTTACTGCTGTGACTAATATGACAAATGCCAGTGGTAAGACACTGGTGGTGGCTGATACAGGGCTGTCAGTACTGATCTAAATACGTTTCAAGACGAGTAAAAATATAAAACATGACACCATTCAAAATACACACATTATTGATTTTTCTTGTAAGAATTCGAATACAAATGAGCAATATTGAAAATATGTATTACTTAGATAAATATAATACTAAGATAAATAATTCTAAGATAAATATGTATTACTAAGAAAGTAGTGAGATACTTCAAGAGCCAATAAGAAGCAAAATATACTCACTTGGATGATAGTGATGCATAAAAAATAGAAGTTTGCTATCCGGCGGAACTGCTCGAATAGGTTTATTGGAATAAAATTCCAAATGGTGTACTGCGGAATAAAAACTTAACAAAGTTAAAACAGTCAGTTCGAAAAAAAATCGCGTCTGCACCCATAACATTTTGAAGTAATTTTAAATAAGACGCATCAAGTATCCAAGTAATTAAACCTAGCAAAAATAATTAAATGCAAAACTTAAGCGCATTCAATTGTTGTTATACTACCGAAGAAGTAATTTTTATAATAGCAGTGCGTGACCTTGAGGAATTTGAATATTATTGTAATTATAGTTTTCTATATGAAGGACTTCTCTTGAAGCAAAACGTTACCAAAAAACAATCTTAGTAAGAAACGTTACTTATGGATTTAATAGTACATCTTCCATCGTATTTGAATTTTATTTGACAAATTATTTGCATATTTTATACCAACGCGAATATACTTAATGAATGCAAAAAACAAGTAATACATGATAAAAAACTGACTTTTTCTTTTAGGCAAAATGACATGATGGCAAAAGTAGTGAGAATTAAAATTAACACTAAATCATTGGAGTATGTTGAATCAGAATGCATTTCCCAATAAAATATCGAAGATAATGGTCGTGGCTGGTCCATGTATCGTGAGGGAGATTTTCAGAAGTCTTTCTTTCTTATTTCAAAGAAAGTGACTAATTTAATACATTCTAAGAAGGGCTGTCCCAAAAATTAAGAAGATTAATTATGTAATGAACTTCACATTAGACCAGCTTCAGATATCGGGGGTGGGGTTTAGAGTGGAGAAGAGTTTAGATTGTGAACAGAGTTCAAAGTAGGACGGAAGTTTGACAAATTAGTTTTGTTAAATTGCTATCAACGGTATCCAGGCATAGGAAATGGAAATCACAAACGCAGAATAAATTTTCAAATATAAATTTGTAAATTAATTTTCTAGATATAATTAACTCGATATGCTAAGTTGTCCGCCAAACAACCTCATGGCATATCTACGCGCCACATAAATTCCGTCAATTAACACACTTTAAATTTACTTTCCCATACAGATATTCATTGGTACGGTTTGTAGCTGTTATCTGCATAATATAGAAGGATATAAAAAGTGGAATATACACCTTATGTAAATTGGTTATGAAGCAAACTGCACTTAAGCCGACGTGCGAGAAAATCGAGGTGTGGTCGATACAAAACGGGAAATTGAGCTACTTGAAAAGAATTTTATTTATTCGTCAATATATATCAAAACTAAGAAGTAGTTCCCATTAGGTATGATACACTTATGCCAGCGCTTTTTCCAATTTTTTAAGCATTTATGAAACTGGGTCTTTGGTATGGATTTTACCTCTCACAGCGATGCGTTTTCAATCTCATCTATGCTTGTAAAACGACGACCCTTTAAAGTTCAGTTAATTTTTGGGGACAGAAAAAAGTCACAAGGGACCATTTTCGGCAAATATGGAGGCTGAGACATCCATTACAGGGCTGTATTTGGTGAGAAATTGACGAGTAAGTAGTGAAGTGAAGCGAAGAAGCATTATGGCGGAGCAAAAGTCATTAATTTTTTCGTCATAAATACAGGTGTTTTTTACGCATTGCTTCACGCAAACAGCGTTGAACTTGTAATTATCTTTATTTATCGTTTGACCATGTGGCAAGGACTCATGGTGCACTATGCAGTAAACTATACACTATGCAAAATTATAAAATTCCCATTACTTTTTAAACACACCTCGTGTACTCGTACTCCCCGAAAAATACAATACAATGACTGAAAGGTTATACAAGTTGTTTTCCAAGGTTATTCGGGTCTCCCACCGGGTCCACGTTCGTAGAGTTGCCGACGTTTCAATGGCTGAGTCGTCCATCGTCTTCAGGGCCTGAAGACGATGGACGACTCGGCCATTGAAACGTCGGCAACTCTACGAACGTGGACCCGGTGGGAGACCCGAATAACCTTGGAAAACATTATTCGCCGGGAAAGTACCAGATCGTTATACAAGTTGCCTCTAATACTCGTATTTCCATCACATGCCTCTTGGTCGAAATGATGAAGGAGAGATTTGATGCCTTTTCTATATTACTAGCATTAAATGAGCATGAGAAAATTAACAACCTAATAAGATGAAATTTGCAAACGCTACTCAAGGTGTCAAGTGCCCACGGATTTGAGCCATCTAGTGATTAGTGTGCGGAGCCACTTACTATGAGAATGATATCATTTTGTGGTCACCGCGAATAGCCCCTTGTGAAGTTATAGTATGTTGTCCGTGACCATTTAGTGACCGGCATCAATCAGCTAATGCAGTCGTCTAGAAATTTCTTTTACAAAGCTTCAAAGCTGATAAATTATTATATGGGAATCAAACTGCTCCGCGAAAGAAATTCTAAAAATATCCAATATCAACTAATATTCTGATTGCCCCCATTGGTTTTTTTCTATACATGATATTCTTTTAGGTAATTTCAAAGAAAATGAAAGGGGCTTCTGAATCTGTGAATTCGAGTAATTAGGAGCATTGATTAACTTTTTCTCAAATAAATTATCGTCATCATTTTGGGACATCTACGTATTTACCATCACTCGTTATAAAAATGAAATCCTTTTTTGTTTCTATATATAATATTCTAGGATGCCATGACTCCTTCTTCCATTGTCACGTACAGCTCACCTTATAAGATATCACACGATTGTCGCAGAACTTCCGCGTTTTCCACTCCCCTTCATCTTCTCCTCCTCCGTCGCCACCATCTTGTTCGTCTGCCGCCGTCTTTTTTCCGTTGCTGATGTGCTGGTTCCTCGATTTCACGCCATGATTCTCTTCGCTGCTGGGATGTTCCGCTCCCACACATATTATCCGATTTTCGTGCAACACAGAGCCGCCGTTTCCCTGTAGGAGAAAGGGAGATTTAATTTCAACCTCACGGGCTCAACTTACCAGCTGGGCAACGTGTACGTATTCATTTGACGAGTAAAAAGGTAACAGGGAATCAGTGAAGAAATAATTCAGGTGGTTGACGCTATGCTTTGGAGGGGAATAATTCATTTGATGACAATGACTGACTGACACTGACTCTTAGCTGAGCACTGAAGTTCGAAGCCAAGAGTAATCAAATTCCAGGTAATGATAATGCACTTGTTTTTAGTGGCGAAAAATTAGTCGAAGAAGAAGAATACCAACCTTTTAGTGGTAATGAAAACAAAAATCGGTCTCGATTTTTTTTATTTCGTTGATTCACGTCCGTAGCTACGTTCATTGTAGATTTATCTCTTAGTAGTAGTTTGTACTGTTTTTCTTGGATCGTTTTATCCATTGAAGTTATCTTCAAGTAGTATATATGTAGCTTAATAGTCTTTGTACACACTTTCGGCAAAAGATAGCATAAGAAATTACGTTGAATTCGATTCAATTTGGTTTGTTTCACTTTGTAACTATTTGGGAGGGAATTATTCTTTTCCCAAAAATGTACTACTACGCATTTTTTCAAATTTAATTCATATTTCCATGTGTCGCACCAATTCTGAATTGCATCTAGGTCATTGACTAACGCGACTCTGTCTTCACGACTTCGAATGTCCCCATAAATTACTGCATCGTCGGCGAAAAGACGGAGCTTGCTATTAACTACGGTACTGAGGTCATTTATGTAAATAAGGAATGAGAGGGGGCCTATGACACTTCCTTGTGGTACACCCGACATGGCCTTGATGATATCGGATGATACACGGGTCCAGGACGACTGTTTGAACGCGATCTCTTAAGAATGGTTTAATCCAGTAAAAAATACTTTCGTGTGTTCCATAAGTTTCCAACTTCGCGAGTAACTTGCAATGAGTTGGAGCCTTGCAATGAGCCGTGTTGGTTATTAATCAATAAATCTTCGCTATCGAGGTACCTCATTATGGAACTGACAATGATGTGTTCAAGAATCGTACCGGAGATGGTGGTGAGCGATATTGGCCTATAATTACTGGGGTCCTTCCAGTCTCCGTTTTTAAATAAGGGCGTTACATAAGCTAACTTCCAGCCGTTTGGCACGCTTTCTCCTGCTAATAATATCTTAAATATTATACCAAGATAAGGGGCAATTTCAGACGAAAGTACTTTATACACGCGCGCCGGTATCTCATCAAATCCCGGAGATTTGTTGGAGTCGATGTTTTTAAAGAGTAACTATATTCCGCGGGTGGAAAATTCGATTGCTTGCATTGGTTGCTGAAATGTTTTCGGAAGGTTCTCGGGTATATTCTGTGGGAATATGTGAAAACACTCAGGAAGAATGAGTTTAATATGTTGGCTTTATCTAAACTACTCGTTACTATATCCCCATTTCCGTTATTCAATCGTTATTCAATGAGTTTACGGTGGACTTTTTTCCCTGCACTTCCCTGACGTAGGACCAAAACATCTTCGGGTTATCGTTTAAATGTTCACCTTATTTTTTCCTTTTGGATACCGCTAGCGCCTTCCGGAAGGCCTTCTTGGCAGTGGACCTAGATACTTTGTGTTTCTTTATGGTTTCGTTGATTTTATCAGGGGAGGAATATTTAATCGCGTTTTTCATTCTGGCATGGCACACCCTTCGCCGCCTTAGAGATTTCCGTACTTCAGAGTTGTACCAATGAGGTACAACTCTGAAGTTATTCTATTTTATATATTTACTAGGTATAAATCTCTGTATTTCTTAACGTTTTATCGTAATAAAATTATTATTAGTGTCGTCGACACTACTAGTTTTGTTTGATTCATCAAATCTAAGAAAGGAAAGTTTTAACTAACATTTTAAGCCATCATAGTCAGCTTTATAAAATACTAAATAAACCTTTAACCTTCTCTTAGGTTTGTTTACTTTTTCTTTGCTTGGAGAAAATTTAGCGTTTACAGCTCTGTGATCACTGACTCCGTCAAATAACTTCTATATTTAAGATATTTTCGGTTAAATTTGTAGCTAATAAATCAAGAATCCCTCCCATGGACTACAACCTTGTCGTGGTGGAAGGGCTTGTGTGTTCCGATGACCCCTAGAGCTGTGCTGGCGGGAGTAATAATAATTACTCCTGGAAGGGTCACCCATGCCAGATAGGTCGAAGGTTAGGAGCCAGACGAAAGGTAGTCCACGCAGCGTCTGTTCCTCAGTGAGGCGGCTGCAATGGCGTCTGACCCCAGTGGGGCGGCCATTAAGTGATGGTGTCACGTTAAAAACACTATTGAGGAAGGCAACGGGAAACCACCTCAATTATGATTCCCAAGAATATAATGATGGGCACTATAGATAATATGAGTCCTGGCAACTACGAGACTCGGCCCAAGAGGCCGTGTGTCGTGCCCGGCAGCGGGAGAGGCAAGGCTTCCGCGGTCGTCATCCCACGAAACCCTTGCAGGGAAGAAATAACTTCAGCAGGACAGAAGACTCAGAAGAAGGCGAAAGTAGTTAGAATAGGAACCTGGAACGTCAGGACAATGTTGAGGAGAGGCAAATTAGAAAATATTAAGCGAGAGATGGAAAGAGGTAACATAGATGTTTTAGGCCTCTGCGAGGTGAGATGGAAGGATAGCGGGGATTACTGGAGTGACAATTATTGAGTAATATACAGCGGCGGGGACGAGAGTCAACGAGGGTTGCCTTAATTTAAGTAAAGGGGTAGGAAGAAGCGTAGTCAACATAGAGCAAGCGACAGATAGAATTTTACTCGTAGAGATTAAAGCAGAGCCGACGAACTTGGTCATTATTCAGGTATACATGCCACCGAGCAACCACAAGGAGGAAGAAGTCGATAGGATGTATGATGAGTTAGAGGATATAATCGCGAGTGTTCCTGCAGGGAAACATTTGATAGTGATGGGGGATTGGAATGCGACGGTAGGCGAAGGAAGAGATGGTGGTGAGGTGGGGGACTATGGGTTAGGCACGAGGAATGAACGCGGGGAGAAAGCAATTGAATTCTGCAGGAGACAGGGGTTAGTCATCACTAACACATGGTTTAGACACCACAAAAGGCGTAGGTATACATGGAAAATGCCAGGTGACTCAGAAAGGTATCAGTTAGATTATATTATGGTTAGGCACAGGTTTAGGAACAGTGTGATAAATTCGCACAGTTTCCCAGGAGCGGATGCGGACTCTGACCACAATTTAGTTGTTATGAAATGTAACGTTCGTTTCAAGAAGATAAGGCAAGGGCGGCGGGTTAAAAAATGGAATTTAGAAGCAGTAAATGAATTAACGAGGAAGGAGTATCAGGAGGCTGTAGAGAAAATGATGGATGACGGTAAAGAACTGAGTACAATCGAAAAAAAATGGGAATGTATCAAGAAAGGGATATTGGAAGCCGCTAAAGACACTACAGGAACCGTTAACGGGAAAAGGGTAAGGAAACCATGGGTAACGGATGAGATGATTGCAAAGATGGATGAGAGAAGAAGATGGAAAAATGTAAACACAGAGTTAGGCAAAATGAAGTACAAAGAGTTAAACAATAAATTGAGTAGGGCCACAAATAAAGCAAAAGAAGAATGGTGGAAAACGCAATGCGAGGATATGGAAAGTTTACAGAAGAAGGGTGAAATTGGTGCTCTATACAGCAAGGTTAAGTTATTATCGGGAAGTAAGAAGGCAAGATGTGTGCTAACAGTTAAAGATAAATGGGGTAAGATAATAGTTGAACCAGGAAAAATCCAAGAGAGATGGAAGGAATATATAGAAACACTGTATGGTAAAGAACTTAGGCCGACAAGGTTAGACATAGAAAAGGAACATGACGTAGAAGAAGATAGCTTAGGTCCAGGCATACTCGACGATGAAATAGAAAGGGCATTAAAGGAGATGAAAGCAAATAAGGCAGTGGGGGTGGACAATATTCCTGTAGAAATGTTGAAATGGTCAGGGAAAGGTGGGAAGAAGGCCAATATATGGACTGATTCGTAGTATCTATGAGGAAGGAATCTGGCCGGAAGATTTTGTGAGATCGGTGTTAGTTCCTATTCCGAAAAAGGCAAAGGCTTCGTCATGTGAGGATTACAGAACAATAAGTTTGATATCCCACGCAGCTAAAGTTATTCTCAGGATCATCAACAAAAGGATAGAGAGTAAGGCAAATGATTACATAGGGGATGATCAGTTTGGGTTCAGGAAAGGAAGAGGTACGCGTGATGCCATTGCAGTAATGAGATCACTAGTCGAGAGGAATATAGAATACAATCAGGACGTTTTTGCCTGTTTTGTAGATTTCGAAAAAGCGTTTGATAGAGTGAATTGGGAAAAATTAATGCGTGTATTGCAGAAAATAGGAATGGATTGGAGGGACAGGAGACTGATCCGCAACCTGTACATGTCTCAGACTGCTCAGGTGCGAGTGGGGAACGGAGGGTCCGGATGGGCAGTGTTAGGAAGAGGTGTAAGGCAGGGTTGCCCATTGTCACCGGTACTGTTCAACGTATATGTAGAGGAAATGATTAAAGAGGCATGGGAAGAACAGGAGGTAGGAATGAAAGTCGGAGGGGAATTCGTAAAATCGGTTAGGTTTGCTGATGACCAAGCATTAGTTGCTTAGTCAGCCAAGGGGTTGCAAGCATTTTTGAATGAATTTGAGGTTCAGTGCGATAAATATGGGATGAGAATCAATATTAATAAAACAAAGGTTATGCGATTTTCCAGAAAGAAAAAGGCTAAGCTAAATATTAAAATAGGCGGGGAAAAAATAGAGCAGGTAGAACAGTTTACATATCTCGGAAGTGTTTTGGACCAACACGGTCAAAGAGGTAGGGACGTAAGGAGAAGAATTGCGCTAGGCAAGGAGGCTTTCTCAAGGAAGAGGGAGTTGATGACGGGGACGTTGAGTAGGGATGTTAAGACAAGACTCGTAAAAACTCTGATATGGAGCGTAGCTATGTACGGCGCGGAAACGTGGTCGCTGAAGCAGGAGGATAGACGTAGATTGGAGGCTTTTGAAATGTGGGTGTGGAGAAGAATGGAGAAGGTGAAATGGACCGAAAGGAAAACAAATGAGGAAGTACTAGAAATGGTGGGGGAGGAGAGGGGTTTGTTGAGAGAAATCCTATGGAGGCAGGAAAAATGGATGAAAGGCGTATTGAGCGGTAGTGGAATGTTGAAGAGGGTAATAGAGGGGAGAATGTTGGGCAAGCGAGGTAAGGGTAGGAACAGGATAGGGATGTTGGACGGGATGAAGGGAGGAAAGAAGTACACCGAGATGAAGAGGGACCTGATATAGATTAGTTTGCTTCGTGGGGAGTCACAAAATGTTTATTTGATAGTTGTGTCCATCCAAAATCCTACCTTAACCGGTAGATTACCTAATAATAAAATAGATCAAGAATGTTCTTTCCCCTTTTTGGTGAAGTAACTTATTGAAGTAGAGAATTCAAGGTGAATGTATACAAGAGGGACTCGCATAAATCCTTGTCTTTACCTCCATTTATAAAACTGTACGAATCCCAATCTATTGTGGGAACATTAAAATCGCCACCGGTAATTGGGCTATGCTCATTTTTGTGGGATGTAAAGCTTTGTATCTGCCTTTCTACATTTGGTATTGAGTTACCGCCAGCGTGGGGTGGCCTATAATACGTACAGAAATATATTCTTTTCGCTCTGGGTGTTTTCACTGAGCATGCCTTTTAGGTGAAAGGGTAGGAGCCAGACAAAAGGCAGTTAGCGAAGCGTCTCTTCTATAGTGAAGCGGCGAGCAAGGTGTCTACTTACACGTGAGATTGGGAGTCGAAAAGGAAGCCAGCCATATCGGATAGAATAAAGGAAGACTGAAAGTATTCGTAATTGAAAAATAGTTGAATGCAGTGCGTGGTATCCGATTATGCCTTGTTAGACAAAGCTATGAAAAGTAGTATCGACGACTAGTCTATCTCCATCCAAAGCCTATCTTATACCAAATACTTAAATGATTTAACTTAGGAGACTAATGCGTTCGTTCTTTTATGTGAGTGAGTATTTTCTACTGCAATTGTACTACTAACATCCTCCATACTCTTCCAATTTCCAGTCTAATTACCTAATGCTTGAAAATGTAAATTTTTCCAAATACTTTAGTTTTATTCAAGATAGCCCTACCACGCGATGCCGTGGTCGAGAATGAATTACAAATGGCGGAGTGCTTTGCAGGATCTCTCAAAAGTACAAGAAAAAGTTATTAGATAAGATTATGTAAGTATCTGATGAAACGAAAGGAAATGTTCAATATAAATGAATTCTCCCTTAATCTCTCAAGCTTCAAACATAGTAATCAAGAATAAGTTGAGATGGTGATGGCTTTCCGATGAGTAATGAAAGAGAGGTCAGGTAGGGCGACAGGGAACCAGGTGAGAGGAATCATGATGAAAAATCTCGAGAAATTGCTCTCGGAAAAAATGAGAATAATAATGGATATTTGAGAGAACACATAAGAGTGGACGTTTTTTTAAAAAAATAAAACGTCAATATGAAGATTTTCCACCAAGTTACGCCAGAAACTGTTTTATTTACATCAGAGTGGAGTTAAACATGGCAGAAGATAGCGAAGAAAATTCATCCCGGGTAGTCACTCAGTCCTGCACCGTGGCGGAGATCGATTTGCGCTAAATGGACTGATGAAGTACTTGACTAGATATCTAAAAAAAGGTGAAAAATCACTGCAGAAGGTAACGGAAGGATCTGATACGTTAATGAGATAGTATAAGTGGAACTGCACTAATTGCTATTTAGTGCAGTTCAACTTTCACTTCAGTAATCAACCCGGAGTTAGGCTGTCGTTGCATTGCTGTAATGATGGAAGGTAAATACCGGAGAGGAGTTGTGACGTATTATGAGAAACGCTTCTCTGATGACGAAAAAAAAGATCAATCCTAAGGTTGGTTTGACTGGCTAAAGCTCACCGCGTATTTAAGCCCTGTACGTCGAGTGAAATTCACATATCCTGGAAGGGAGGGGTTCCTTTCCCTATCCTACCATTCGGTCTGTCACGAAGTTCTATGATTGCCAACGGCCTTCTACCAGTTAGGGTAGATTTTAGATGATCACACCTAGCTAGCCATAGCTACATTTCTGTCTAATTTTACACGAAACAGCATGACACCCTAAAATGCAATAAACACTTCTTAAATTCAACATACTGTCTGCCAACCGGCCTGTTGGATTGAAGGAGAGAGACTATATGCCATTTTAAAGAAGGGTTTATTGTAGTAAACCGTGTCGTGCTGTTTCATGTTAGGTGAGGCTTACAAATGAATTGGTGGTTCTAGCAATCAGAAAAACGCAACACATTTGATTTCTAGATGGGGTTGTCCGAAGGTGTCACTCGGGATTTATACTGGACACTGCAATCAGTTGCCGTACGCTCTATCCACCGGCCTACCAGGACCATTCTGACGGCGTACACAAGAATAATTAGGAGTAATAATAGAGAGAGCTGGGTAGTGTCAAACCAAATGGGGTAGAAGACGGCGAAGGACGAGGGGATGCCATCCGAGGACCAACCTGAAGGCGGGCGGCGGACGACGGGATTGGTGACGGCGGGTGATGGGCCGGGGGCAGGCGGCTGCACCTGGACCTCTGCCGGGCACTCACCGCCACCCATCCCGCCCTCACCAGCCCCACGGACTCTTCTTCCTCCTCGACTTCGTCTTCGTCGGTGGTGGCCTCCGCCCACGGCTGATGCATCACTTCCCACAAAAGCCGTTTGAGTGGCGCGCGCCTGTGGCGCGAGGAGGCGTCCCCGGTGGGTGTGGCACATGCTAATTGCGGCCGCGGAGCAAAACAAGGCAACAGGCGTGTGGGTCATAAGTGGGGAGCAAGGAGTCGCGATTCAGTTGCGACACCGAATGCAGGTGTCTTTTCCGCGCGCTGCTTTAAAAGTGCGTTATAACTTTCCGGGAAGCATGGCATTTATTCCTCTTTAAAACAGGAATTATTCGTCAATCAATTCGGCAATCTTGGGTGTGATACCTCCAAAAACTCTCGCGCAAACGATGGATCAAACAAGTGAGCTGTGTTTCTTTGAGTTGGCCTATTTCCTTAATGCCTGCATAAGTTTCCTTCCAAAAAAGCATTCCTTCCCAATGAGGTAAAGTTTTGAAAATGCGTCTAAAATCTTCCGGAATATGCTTATACTATGCCAAAAAATTCTTTTACAACAGCAGTGTCGGATCAGAATTCAGAATTTGCTCCATTTTTTACCGCTAAATTTCTACACTTCATTGCAGTTTAGTTATCACGTCACCCTGGCAATCGGCTTGACGGTTGTAATAGAACTCACCTTGAAATAGACCTAAAGGGGTGTTAAATTCGCTCATTAGCGTGGTTGGGTCAGTCCCTTTTCCAGTGCCACCTTAAGTTTCCGCGTAATTCTGGTATCTAAAAAATGCCACTCAGACCTTAAGACGTCATCGTTGAAGGGCAAGGTCCGTGATTTAGAACCCGGGTTCCTCAGTTTATTTTCGAAATACAGTCCACTCAGCTACCTCGCCACCTCTATGTGTATGTAAAAAATGTTTTTAATGAGAAGAATTATTTTTTGCTATGGAATGCAAACTGTAATTTTGATGATTGCTCATGAAAGTATATACAAGAAATATATTCCAGAATCCAGTCCTCCGATTATGAGCAGCTTATTGTGATCCGTGGAGATTGTTTTATACGAAAAAAACTGGTTATGAATGGAATATATTGGTGAGACTCTCTTCTCTCATTGTTGGCCCTGGCACGTACTGACAATTTTAATTTGTTCTACTCCGGAATATCATTGGTTGGTCTTAACATGGATTTTTAATTTCTAATTTAAAATTCGACAATAATTGTTAGTTATGCCATGCCTAAACTGTAATATTTCGGAAGGAAACTATTTCCGTTCCGCTGCACTAGGTATTTATTGCGCATAGACCTGCGATTTACGAGTTGATTAAATGGTAAAATGCAAAATGTGATTCATAGCCAGGGACCATTTTCCCCCGGCTCATTGAACCTTTTGCCAAAACAATGAGAAATGTTAGGGATGCCTTTCTTATTTGATACGACGGAATCGAGTAAAAGATTCGCTGTTGAATCAATTACATCCCCGAAGTTCGATCATATGTTGATCTCGAACCGGAGAAAAAGCAGTTTGAAAAATTTGTTAAGGTAGTTTATTTAATAGTTTAAGGCGCTAAAGATAATATTAATACCATTGATGGAACAAAACATAGTTTTCTGATATAATTATTTATACTTTTGGTCTATCCTTCGGTCAAATCAATGTTTCCATTTAATTCATGGGAGTATGTCGAAATCTTCAAGTTTACCTAGGATGCTTGTTTTTTGCATTGCGCAGATGAGGAATTGCTAGTTTTCATGTTTCTAACTTGGCACGGCACACTTGTTTCCCACTGTCACTAGAGTGACTTTGCGTAATGATCGACCACACTCAATCGTTGGAGAGCAAACGACTGTGCAAGAGATGGTTTGTTACTTCGCAGCTTTTTAATGGGATAGTGATTATGTGGGCTCATGATTCTGAGCGCTTCGTCGTCTTCTCACTCCTCCCCCTCCCTGTCTCATCTCCTCTTCATTCCCTATCTGTTCAAGGCCTTATGTTTTCTCACACTTTGAACACAGTCCGCAACTATGGAAAATATCCAGGCTGTCTTCAGTCCTCGAGTGGTTAACTGTTGACTAGAAAGAGCGAAGGAATGCAAATAGTTTACTAAGTCACTCACGGGTGGGAACTTAGACTATCGTCTGCTTTCTATGCCTTAGCGTAAAGTTACAACCATAGAGTATATTTCAACTGATTATAAATGAAATTAAATGGCAACATTTTAACTTATCGCTTTATAGATTAGGTTGTGCTTAATACTGCTTGTTTCAGACTAATATGGAAATGCGACGAACGCAGAAAATTATTCAAGGCCTCATATTTTATTATTCAACTTTTCGTAGCTCTAAGCGAGAATTATTCCAAACTAATGCCACCAAATTGTTTTCAAAATATTTTAATCCTTTTAAAGTGATAAGGAGGTTGTAGTCCAGTTAGAGCGTTGAGCTACTATCTGAATGGGTCGGGCTCGATTCCAGGAGACGTCTCTGGGCACCTTCAGCTCCAACCAAGCTGTGTCATTATGAATTTCACACGTCGTCGGGCTTAGTATTGGGTGAACTCTACCCTCGCCCATCAAAACTGTTGATTTTCAGTAAAGATAAAGAAATATAAGCATAAGACAATGACTTACTCTGAGGAGAGTGACCTTTGCATAACTAACTTTCAAGAGTTTTGAGTTATTTTTAGAAAAACCAAACAACGTTTTCGCATTTGTGTGCAAATGCGCGTGTTTCTGCTTGCCTTTTCTTCCAAAACCTTGAGAAACTCACGCCTTCGCGTTCGGTTTGGCTTTTCCTTATTTCGTTTGGTATCATCTGGTCTTTAGCAGATATTGGCTTAAAACCATGCAGATGCTTCAGAAATCGTTTAAATTCCGGCATAATGGTAATAACTGCAATGATGTTATGATGAAAAGCCTTAGCATCATTCACTTTCTTTGAAACAAGTAATCTCGAAGGAAACATTTTAATTGAATAAGCATTATTTTTTCAAAATGATTAAAAAAAACATTTCCCGATATATTCGTGAAAATGCGAAACTTTCGAAACTTGCTCAGGTTAAATTATTTTTTGCAAATTCACGCAATGGGTTGAATCAATAGTGAGACGCTGCGTTGGTATCTAATTCATTACAATGAAATCTTATCAGCTGATGTATAATCTCTCATTCTCTAACTTAGATAACTTCATGATAATCAGTAATGTCATGCCTTTAGTTAGTTGCCAACAGTGTCAGCAGATAAAAACAAATGGGCTTTCAGACTCAAGAGTCCGAAATGGGCCTACCTGATGTCCATTTCTCATTCCGCTGAATTGAGTTAATCTTATTGCTATTATTTTTTGCGATTATATCTGGTATGAGAGATTTACTACATTCTAAGAATGGCACAATAGATGTGCCATCTGTCTCGTGTAATCTGCTGACATAATAAAAGTTTTGCTTACGCGTGTATGGGCGTTATGGTTGCATGTGAGCGTTATGGGTGGTGTCTTCCTTCTTGAAGATCACTTTGAAATGATGAACTTCTCCGCTACTACTACTTCGCCTAGTCCATCTAGAATATTTATGGTGTAGAGTTGTTTTTTTGATAGTCTACCCTTCAAGGTTGATTTTGTATGGACACAGACTAAATATCGCTACATTTCATGGTTTTGCCTTACAAGACAAAACCTCACAGTCCAAACCACATGGAACTGTTCTTCAATTCCGCATATTTTGTACCATCCTTCATTTTGTCCAGCATACCTATCCTTTTCCCATTCCTAATTTGAATACCTAACGTTTTCCCCTGTTCATAGACGTGATCAATCCATCCCCAGTACAAATACTATGTACCCACTTTTCCTGTCTTCTTTAAATTTCTCTCAATAATCCTCTCTTCCCCCACACATCTAGTTATTCTTTGTTGGTTTTCCTTTGCATCCATTTAACCTTTTCCATACTTTTCCTCACCCACATTCCAAAAGCCTCAAATCACGCCCTTTTATCTCTCTTCAATGTTCCATATAAAAGTTTGACGATAATTTTCTTGGCATCCTTATCATTCAACGTCCGCCAATAATTGTCTCCTTGTTAAAGATTCTTTGTCTCTCTTCGATTATCCTCCTTAATGATTTTATAATACGCTCAGAAATGCTTATAACCTCTTACCTGGTTGGGAAACTGAAACTTGATCACCAGCAAACCTTACTGATTTTATGAACTCCCCACCGAGTTTAATTTCTATCTCCAGTTCTTTCAATGCCTGTTTTACCATTTTCTTGCGTATACGTTGATATAGAGGATATTTATATTAATAGAATTTTATTTAATCAATGAAGGAAGAGTATAATGATTCGAGATCACGTTTCCACGCAAATTAAAGTAGGAAAAATGCATTTTTTAATTATTCCTATTCAACAGTTCAAAACGAGCTTGATAAAGTCGAAAATACTCGGAAACGGTCTTTTCGGCTCTTTTCGGCTTAATTTCTTGATAAATTAAGAAATTTGCATTTGAACAGATCCCAGTCCCACTAGTGAATGGTAATTTTTCGTGCTTTCAACGAGAAGAAGATAGCTATTAACATTTCTAGTCATGGGAGTCCCATTAACACAAATTCAACCAAGGAAAGCCGACCTTTTGGTTTTATAAGCATTAATAATCCTTAATATGTCCTATCTGCTCCTACTCGATGAATAATTGAGTATAAAAATTACAGAAATGATTTAATTTTTTTGTAATATGTACATTTACATGTAAAACAGTATCAGTTGGATCGTGTACATTTGCAAGACGATGGGCGAAAAGGAAAACAAGCAAATTACTAGGTTGTAGCGGAGAAAGGGTTGTTGGAAGAAATTAAAAGGAGAACAGAATTGCTGATTCACTGTTTGTTCATTGGAAATTATTATTATAAATCAAAATACGTGCATACAGACGTCAGGCGGCACGCAAGTACCTAGAATCGTGATTGATGTTGCGGGGAACTATAACAAAGGTGATCATTAAGAAAATCAATCCGTCACAAAATTATTAAAAAAATCAAAACCAAAGCGAAACGTGGATAATCAAGAAAAATACGAAGTAATACCACTCGTGGACCAGGATTACACCACGTCCAAAATCACGTACTGTAAATGGAATGTGGGAAACTGTGATAGAGTGAAAATGCGTGTTAAGTGAGATGGGCGAAAAAGTATAGTAATTTTGAATGTAATACAGAAAGGCAAAACGAATGCTGAATTGAAACAGTGCAGAGCCTTAAGTTGCCACGTGCTATGTGAAGCTTAGAAGTGTAGGAGTGGTTGGTTGTGAGGTCCGGAAATAAACGGGAATCCCATTAGAAACAGGTTCAATAGCGTATCTTTCTGGGCCTTAACATACGATTCCCTGTAGAAGAAGTAACCCGCGAAATTATTTTTACCCTTATTTTTTCACCGAGGTAAGGCTGAGAAATCAGTATTTTCGTATCGTTATCTTGGGAGAGGCGAGGAATTTCCAAAAATATTTGGTATATTCTGGACACCCTGAATATCTATTTGGGAAACGTGGGTGGTGTGAAAATTTTCCGACTCAGAAAATTTCAGAAAAAATGTTTTTTATCTTTTTAAGGTTTTACTTTTCAGGCCACCCTTATATTTAAATGCCTCCTGGAATTTTCTGCGAGGGCATGCCTAAACCTTTAGAATATTATTAGGTGATAAATCCCTTTTCGCGAAGAAATTTACCTGTTTCCTTGGGCTCTTTCCTGGTTCCGAGCTACCCCTTATCCTTTCCATTACACTTCCGTCACTTTGTTTGCTCACTAAATTTATCAAATCCCACATTAATATGATTCCATGAGACTTTTTTACAGGAGCTTTCCCAATTATTTCCCATAGTTAATCACATATAGTATCAACCTCTTTCTCGTGTAAACTCCATATGCTAATGACTGTGGAATTAGCTTGCCATTAAATTACCTAAGATTAGACGACGGCGTCTTGGGTGAATTTTGACATGAGCTGTATACGGGCGAGGGGATAGTTTCAAAGCGGAACTACCTTCAAGCATGTTTTTCTTGATTATTTATAAAGGATATACCATGTAGTCGGGGGACAGAATTCTTAACATCGCCTCTTTTATTATGCTAAAAGTACCTCCACCAAACAGAAAAATGATATTTTATACAGAACATGAATCACTCCGGGGACAATCGGCGCTTGACAAATTGAGGAAGTACTGACGAAGAAATTAAATGCCTTATTTTTTCCATTGCCGTAAAATTTCATCGATTATTCAACGACAGTAAGCCTGTGCACAAATAAGCTCCTCATACTAGTATTAAATATCTTGAAAAAAGTGATATAAAAGATCGGAATGATTGCACTTTTTGCTATTAAATATTTACATTGTGGAAAATTATAAAATTACGATAGTTAGCCTGAATACAGCAGCATGGATAATTGAACAACATTGAAAAGACGTCACTATTGGAACGAGTAGATGACATTCACCTACTCACTCAATGGTTGTAGGCCTTCAATCGAGCAGCAATCTTGTGCAAACCTTAACGAAACATATATTTTCAGGCTTAAATTTGCGGAAAATTTGGAAATTTGTGGAAATCACAATTATTAACTATCATTTCTCAGCAATTGTGTAAACCTGGAGCCCACTGGTAAACCTTTTATGGACGAAGGCTTATCGGAAGACTAGGGAAGGTAGTGCCACCAAAAGTGTCGACAAGGGGTCAAAATCTGTATCTAAAAAAGACGCTTACAATACGAGAATAATTTATTAAATTCTGCGAGTATGTGATAGTTCTACGGAGGCACCCCTATTGTAGTGTTCATCTACATTAGCGAGGTAACTTCCCAATGAATGAGAGACATTTTTATGTTCGGGTCTGTGCCTGTGTGTATCGAATAACATATTGAGGAAGATGGGAGTGTCACTTTTCAAGGGTTTCATGTAAAATTTCATAACGGTGCAGTATTTGGGACTGGATGTCTGGCAGGAAAAACATTTTGATTCCTCCATTGGGAATTACTTTTTTTTACAGGATTGAATTATGTTATTCGTAGAAACTTTCGGTTTGCTTTCCGACAAAATGTAAGTGACATTTGTTACTTTTACACTTTATTGTAGCATTACAGAAATGAAATCGGTACAGTTCATATAATATACGTACTTGAGTGTGTATTGTATATTTGTAGCCCAAAGTAACAATTTAACCTGCCAAATTGATTGATTGACTTGATTCCCAACCGTGGGGAATGATAATTCACAGAGTAATAGGACGCCTCAGAAGGTAATCTGGGTAAAAAAACGGATGCTGATTATTATGGGTTAGAATTCCGGATTCCGTCTAGGCGAATTATTTTTACCAAGCAACATTCTCAAATTTGTGTGTACAGCGGGTGACTTCGTTCAAATTAATATTGCGATATTTTCTGCAGATTCCTCGGATAAAATTAATTTGTTTTAACGATATGGGTTCCCTGTTAGGTCATTCGAGTGGTATATGTCTGCAAAGCACTTGAGCTGAACATGCTAGTGCCCAAATGACACTACGGTCTGATGGAATAAATTGTGAATTACAAATTCCTCTTCTAAAAATTTAATCGCGAAAGATATGATTGACATTTTGGTTGGAGACTTTTGGCTCTATTAAATTTAAAGCAAAATTTAAAATACTATATAATAAAGCAAAATTTAAATTTAAAATATTTAAGCAAATATGATGGAATGGACTTGCTGAGATGGTAACTTATTTGTTAATAAATATGTTTGTACCTAAAGATAATATGAATCGGTGAAAACGAGTGAAAAGTCTTCATGGGCAAACTGCCATTTTACACTTTAAATTCTTAACTTTCGATTGCAGGATATTTCACACCAAAATAAACCAGGAAAATTTCTTAACAGAATAAATTCTATGGAACCCAGTGATTTCATTTCCGGCATTGTATTAACAAACTGCGGGGATTTTAATTTTCTCGATGGGAGTCACGAAATATTGGTCATAGCCCTTAACAGATTAGGAGTGTTCACAAAACAATTCTCCTAACCTATTAGTCATGAATCTCAAATAATTTCGCTTTCAATCTCAGTAAAGAACTACGTGGGATGTTGAGTCTTCTCCGTGACATTCCCCATCAATTATTATGGTGATAAGGTTTCTTTAGGCCATGGGATTCAAGAGACCTCGGGTAGGATTTCAAGTGTTTTCTGCGGGTTTATAAATGAAAACTTTATGCCGAAACGGTATGCCAAATTTCTTTTTCTCCTATGCTCTGAGAGTGGACTAAATATTTCTGGCCATGCATAAGACGTTCTTTTTTACGTGTGGAGAAGATATACTAATATGTATATATACTTGATTGTTTCTGGCTTAATTTTGTGGAAGTTCATGTTCATGAACACGATGTATTTTATCAGAATTCCGTATCGCGTTCAGTTCAGCCATGTGTTTTGCAACCAATTTGTACCATACGAATTCATTCTACGATGATCCAAATACTTTGACTATTATGGTCCGGCGAATAAACTGGAGACGAGGCTCTTTCAGTTTAGTGTTGGCACTTTGAAGCGCTGCAATATATATCATGGAACTACATTTGAAAGTGTGATGCAAATACAAAGAATTTAGAAATAGCATAAAACAGTGGCAAACACTATATACACTGAATGGTTGAGGCCTTAACTTTGTAGAAATCCATGTTTAACTTAAGAAATTAAATATTATCTTTGATTTCTATTTTCTTTCTTTGCTAGTAGAAAGCAAAGATAATATTTAATTTCTTAAGCAAACACTATAATAGGAAGGCTGAGTTCTTCAGTAAGAATAGCTATTGAATATAAGACTGTTAGTCTCTTATCGAATACATGACGGGCCAAATTTCAAGAAACTGTAACAGTAACTTTAACGGAGTCACCCGCTATGTGTGCATTATAATTCAACAATTTCAGAGAGTAAAAATCATTCGCCTTGACCGGGATCCGAACCCGGATCCCTCGATATCCGGCCGAGAAAATTTCAGATTGTAAGAGGACGTCTCGGTAGCTTAATTGGTTAAAGCACTCGGCCGGATATCGAGGGATCCGGGTTCGAATCCCGGTCAAGGCGAATGATTTTTACTCTCTGAAATTGTTGCATTACATGACGGGCCCTTTAACACGGTCATGTCTAAAGTATTGCAATCTAATGACATAGCGAATAGAATACACTGTCGTATGTGTTGCTTGCCATTCTCAAAAAAATACCTACGGTTTATTGTCTTCCATAATAAGCTCTCTCATCTATTCGGATCAAATATATTAAATAGATTCTCTCGACCTCACGTACAGTACGGGATACTATCATGTGGTTAGAATGATCAATATATGACTCATGTTAGCATTAAATTTTTTATTAAATACCGTGCTTTGGTATTTTGGTGTCTACAATATATTTTTAGTCCAATGCCCGTGTAACCTTTACCAGTGAGAAATAAAAACGAGAGCGAAGGAAATGTTGATCCACAAGGTTTTGTTTTGGGAGATTATTGCTCACTCAATATACCGAATGAATCATAGTAAACTTGTTGGGGCGGCTTTAGTGCTTCCAGCGACATTATCACGAGTGTTTGTCAGCCACTGATAGTGTTCGTAGTATTGGGAGTGTTCTCACGAACCGGAAAATGTTACTATTTCCATTCAGTCCAGGTGAACGATTTGAGAAAACGAATTTTCCTCAAGTCAACCGCAGATAGTTTGTAGCACTGTCTTCAACGAAGTTGAGCGTACAGAGCGTACGCTTCCATTTTGGTCTGTTTCCAATAATCCAGTGATGTAGCTCGTACAAAATTATTCTACAAGTTTAGATGGTACATTTACGTACGTGACGCGTATTTACCTTGAGACTCTCTGGAATTCGTATTTCAAAAGTGTATTTCTCATTCAACTGTCAGAACCAATTAGCGCTTACTAATATTATGGTCAGTTAGGCACTTATGAAAACTAATGGAAGTGCATGTTACCTTTCTCATTGTGCCGGAAGGGCAGATTTGTTCATTAAAAAGCTAGAATCTATTTTAGGTGAGGTCTGAGCTTGAAAATTAAAATTTTAATGGAAGAAAACATGTAACTTAATATTCCAAGGAACTACGGGAGGTACCCCGACAGTAACTTTTAACGGAGTAATCCGCTGAGTGCGCATTATAATGCAACAATTTCAGAGTGTAAAAATCATTCCCAGACTGATTACTGCCAACCACTTCGGTCAAGGCGGGTGATTTTTACTCTCTGAAATTGTTGCATGGATTTTAATGTGTTAATTCAACGTACAAGGGTAGGTTGAATAGCAATATAAATGCTTGTAGATCGCGAACATGCTCAATAGGCATGTGCAGATTTGAGATCGCAGACCATATTGGAATATCCAAGGAACGTGTTTGTCGTGTTACAGACAATATAGCGCAAATAATCTTGCAACATGATAACACTCGTCCACATAGCTTGCGCGCAACTAGAGGGGCTCTGCGAAACCTAAAATTTGATTTGAACCTTATTCCATCGGTCTTACGCCTCGTGATTTTTATTTGTTCAACTCAAAAGATACCTCAAATATAATCATTACACCTCGGACGATGAGGTGAAAGCAGCTGCCAAGTCCTGGATCCGAGAAAAGTCGGAAGAGTTTTTCAGTGACGGAATGAAAAAACTTGTTACACGTTGGGAGAAATGTGTTAGCCTTAACGGCGACTATGTTGAAGAATAAATATATGATTTTGAAACTTAAAGATTGTAATTTAATGTACTTTATTCCCAACCTTGCTATTTGCTTTTGTTTGTGGTCTACAAGCATGTGTGCATTACTTTTCAGCCTATCCTCGACAATCAATGTGTTCTGCCTGTATATGGTCGATTTTAGTTGGTCTCTAACACTTAGAATAGGCAATGTGTCGCATTGTATGCATCTCATTTGTCCGACCTTGTTTGGTTCTGTTACTATTTGCCTTCGTTTTGTCTAAAACCCGATTCTCTTTTTCTTTACCAATATTTCCAAGGTTCCCACTTCTATAACAGCCGTCCACATCCCATTAGGAGAGTATCTTTTCTCCGATGTGATTGTTTTCAGTAGGTTTTCTCACTGAACTCTGTATAATTTTTGCAGTTTCCTGGGTGAAAAATGTGGTCTAGAGTAAGAACTTAAAGGTGATAACTCCGAAATGACTTTGGTTACCTACGTATGTACATGTGTTTGTTTTATAACCTGATAATACTTCGGAAAGTATGTGCTTTGGATGCCGTTAATGTTTTCCCTCTCACTTGCCTACTTCATCCATTTTCGTTTTTAAAAGAGATACTAGTACAAGTAGTGTACGGGTAATACGATTCAATTGAAGACATAATTTTTCACAAAAATTACGACTTTAACACAATTTTTTATACTCCTTTCCTGTATACTGTCATTGAAGAATGAAATTTTCGAGGAAATAGAGAAAAACATTTTTAGACTCTAGCGTAATAATAATCTCCTTCTAAGTTAATTGATCGTGGAAAAGTTGAAACTGCGCTTCTTCGGAAATTTACCAATTGCCTTAGGTCAGGAGGGGATATTCTTGCGTATCCGATATTTAGTGGAGTTCCTGGGCGTAAAAAATGTTAAGATCTGATCGTTGTCAGATATTTTTTGAAATTTGAAGAGGCAACAAAAAAGTATTCCAGAAGGAGCAGCAGCAGAATAAAAAAATGTGTCCTGAGTGTTCGCAATCTTTGAAGAGGACATTTATATATTCTAGAATACTTACGCGGCAATGAAAAAATTACGTCCGAGTTTTACACAAGCAAAATTACCATAGCTGTCAATGCACCCGTAAAAAAAACGTATCAAAAAAGACCTTACTTTTTAAAAAAAATATCAATGCACAGACACTTAAAGTAGAGTCTAAAATATTTAAGCATCAATTTACATTGTCCTTTAAGTATTTCCCACGTGGTTCCCCAAACGGCATTAAATAATCATAAACGTTATTCCTCCCTGCAACCGCGCCTACCGCTACGGTGAACTCAATTTGAGTCTGTGTGAAAAACTCACCATTAGAAGATATCTGAAGAAAGGAGTCTGGATTGTCTGCCAACCCGTGGAGAAGGTGATCGTTGGACTGAAAGGGGTATTGGGATGGTCGAAATATCATGAAAGGCAATGAGAGGGGCGAGGTACTGTGAACGGGCGTAAAGGGCGCTAAAAGCGTGTTCTCCGTCTCTCATAGTGACCAAATCTAATCTCTGGGGAATGCGATAAGGATATAGAGATAATGCAGTGGGAAGAAAAGCTCCGCCTTTTATGTGCGAATACGGGGAGTGCCCTGAGATGAAAATATTGGCCGCCTTCGAGTAATGGTGGAGCATTCGGTGAATTCACGGATTTTGGAGGAATCAGTTCGATGGTACAATATTTAGGGGATTACAAAGAGAAGAAAAATCATCTTTTCAAGTATGCGCTACCTGTAGCTAAAATTAACTATTTGTTTGAACATTTTTTAATAATCTCATCTCTTGAAATCTCAGTCATTAATGAAACTCATCTGAGTTTGTTCGTAATCAGCATTCAGTCACTAATTTGCATAGGCGTGTCAAGATTTAAGAGCAGCATACATAATTTCGGTCAACGGCCTTGATTTAATTATGTAATCATACAATGAGGAAAACCAAAAGAAATACATTGAGCAAGCAAGATATACTTGTCGCTTAATCTTCTGTTACTGATAGCCAAACTGAGAAAATACGTCAATGCCTTACCAGGTCATTCGTTTTCACATTGAAATTATTTTTAGTTATTTTTTAGGTGCTCTCAAGCTCGAATATTTTGTCACTCTTTTCCTTTCTCATTATGTCATCCTTAATGTCCATATTTTATTCTAAAGATTTGCTTGCCGGGCAGCTTTTAACCCTTTCTATTTAAGTATTACAGCAAGTAAAAATACGTGCAGGATACTCATTTTTTTCATGCTTTAGTGTTGCAGAAATCATTTTCCAATATTTTTCCGTAGATAGTACTTATTTTAAAATAATTGTATTCAGTTTGAATTGCAATAATAAACTATGAAAAATAAACCCCTAGCTGAAAATATTTATATAGAATTTTCACTGGCATTTGCTTTGAATTTAATATTATATTTTATTTTTCATTTTTTACAACTCTAATTTTAGCTTATATCGCTTTTTTCACACATTTTATCGAATAAAAGTTTAATTATTTATTTATATACTGTTCCCTATATTTATAATTAAATATGGAAACGAAATCACTCACCCTTTGACTATTTTGAAAAATAATATATGTATCTTTAATGGTGTGAAGGTAAAATGTCATTTATTGAAATGTAGTCTGGTAGAGGATTTTTAGTATTGGGCAGAATTAGAAGTGTAACAGTTCTTATTCTCTAGATCAAATGAAAACTTTCCTTGCCTGGTAGGTAAATTTCAATAAAAATAGTATAAAATGAAATATAATTTTGATAATGACTAATAATTACATTGATCAAAATTATTATCATAAAATATAGTCTGTGTAAGATGGGAAATTATAATATCAATTAAATTTGATTACTTTATTTCTTTGGGACCCTATGGCTGTAAATTATTCATGCGCATCCCTAAGTTCCAAAACCATAAAAAATTAATCTTGATCATAGAAATTAAATAGATGCAATTGTTAAGTCTCAACAATCGGAATCACAGTATCGAGAAGTGTTTATTTTTTCGAAGATCCCATTGAAAGAGAAAAAAAATTGCCTAAAAGAAACTAGATTTCCAACTTATGATATTGTGCCAAGTTTTTCAAATGCAGATTCAATAGTGATTAATTACGCACCCATCGATACGATAGTAAATAATTATCTCCCTCTGAGTGTTTTTGAGGGCTAAATTTGTGCGCGTCACAACAATTTATGCATTTATTGCTCAACCCGTTTAGAGAGCTAGTTAAAAATAATAGTTAAGTCGTCATGTGTCAATTCTTGTCCTGTTAAGAAGAGAAAAAACATAAATTCTGCATTCATGCTTGAGAAGGAAGTAATAAGAAATATATCTATATGCCACCGCAGATTTACTATATACTATAGTATGTATATTATTTTATGCTTATATGGTAATATTTTGTATTTGTTGCATTTATTTATCCGACTGTTCAAGACGTCCGACAACATTTATTTTTGCGAGAACTTTGATTTTCTATTTTATGTCCTACTCGCCGTACTTAATCATTGAGCTCCTTTGCCTTTAATGGGTTTTGGGGTCAGTTTAGACAGAAAATTATAAAAATGATGGCCGTAATTGGTATTGTTCGTGACTCATTTTTATGTAGCACGTAAAAGGTATGTCTTCTTGCTGAGATCACCGTATAGACTCACGCGCTCTGAACACAATGGATTATTTGTTATTATACGGAAAGTATACAAAGAAAATTTCTGGAAGAACTATTTGATTGTGATTATTCACTGAATTACGGTCGTGAATGAAATAGTGAAATAGATATGACTGAGGTGAGCGAGAACAATAAAAAATATAAATATGACTGAGGGAAATAAATTCTTGAACATTCTAGCGAAATATATTGTTACTAATGAAAAAATTGCGTTGCATCATTTGTGTGTACATTTGTAAAAGATAGAGAAGGTACCATATCACATATCAATGTGAACATCTTATGTTTAGATATGACTATAGGAAGAGCTTAATCAATTTTCAAAGCTTCTTGCAACTCTAAGTGGATTCGATTTTAATTTAGTTGATTTTATCAGAAGTTCTCTTGGCGTCGCAGAATGAATTCAACGTATTACGGATGGTGGTTCGACCTAAAAAAAAGAGGTTCATTTGCTTCGAAAGTGAGTGTAAGTCGACCAATGAGTATTCGATAGCGAGCGATGGTATGCGGAAGATGTAGAAGTTGATACTTGGGAACATGGTCTAGAAATTCTACCAATGTTATCCTAAGATTTTGACAAATGTGAAAACTTTAGAACTTCTTTTGACGAACCATGTATTTTTACAAATAATTATAACCTCCCAAAAATAAGCGAAAGCGGTAGTGTACCCAAGTGTGTACCAATTCGAAGTTTTGGAGAACCATAGGAAGAAAAGGAGTAATTCTGGATTACCGAATCAAAGAAAAGAAGATACAGAACAGAAAAGAGGATAAGGAAATTAACCGATCTATAGTAAAATCGTTGTTCTGGAGAAAGCTTTTGACAATGTGGAATGAATATGTTTGCATGAGTCTCAAAATGAATTGAAATGAACCAAAAAGGTGATTTACTATATACACGCTTTATGTGGAGTAAAGGCGGAATAGATTGAATGTGGTGGATGGAGCGAAGAAATCCATTAGCGAATAGTAAAATCCACTTACTATATTTCCACGTTTCAAATATACGTATTACATACTTGAATCAGTAACGTTAATTTTATTATGTAGCATTATTATTGGTGAAAATGTAGTTATCCATGTAGTATGGAATATAGTATTCCATGCATGTAAAAGCAAATCATTTATAACATAACCTATGTAGTCGAACTACCTTGTAAAATTATCTACTCCAGGAAAATCATCGAGACCAAAATGTTTCTATTGATTGAAACGCTTGATCTAAATTTCGCGTGCAGTTGCTTTAGTTGTTACGCTTTCTCTTTGGTGGCTTTTTCCATAGGCAGTTAGTTTTATCATTAACTTATATGTTCAACTCCCTTTAAGTAATAACAGCCATGAAAATACACATATAAGTATGAAGTAAATGTTTTGGCTTTTTTTTACGAACAAATTAAACATTTTCTAGACTTTGTAAGAGCTGTCCTTCTGAAGACAATCTCTTGAGTGTTACCTAGCAGGTTTTTCCTTTCGCATACGGCCTTAGTGAATCGCCCTGAGAAAATTACGGGATCGAATGGTACAAATTGGCCTTGTTCTTGCTTAGAAATGTAATCTTGATTAGATTGAGGTCAAGGGGTGGATAGGTAAAGCTTATTTACCGTGAAAAAGCTTGGTCGGGAACAATAAGTTGCTGACAGCCAATTAAATAATTAAATATCGACACATTAATGAATACGAGAAATTATAATATAATAAAATGATTACAAATATTTTATAGTGATTTTTTCTTCTTTAATTAATTTGTGAATTTATCACTAACATAAATCGAGGTGTTTTCCTTTGGTATTCTTCAGGGGTGACCATATATTAGTTCTTAAATTTGCTAATTATTTCCCTAGTACCAGGAATATTATTTTAGGGAGTATAAATGCAGTTCATAGAAAACTGAGGAAACATGAGGAAACCTCATCGGATTTACAATTCCTGAAATGTAACACCCAAATTCGTTTTGTTGTACAATTAAAATAATCATAAATTAAAATTATTAAGCCAGAAATAAGAAATATGTTTGTTTTTGGCCCCATAAATTGTAATAATTCATCAGACTTTCGAGACTTCACACTTAAGGGAGGTTCACATTATTTTTTATCTAAAGTAATGAATACTTATTATAAATTATTTAACGGGTTGTGTAGCCTTAATTTATATTATATCATTGTTATAATTTATTTTTGTTGATTTTTGTTGTAATTTATTTTATTTCGTTATAATTATTTATTTTTTTTCTGCACTGCAACTGTTCGTGAGTACCATTGCCGAAGAGATAATAAATTTCGAATGGATCCTATGTCATCCTATTTCGGTTTTACTGAGGAGGGCAGATATGTAGATTAGTTTACGGCCATAGTTGCTTCTGAACGATTGTGAGATATTAAAGTCACCCGATGAGGAGGTAAGCGGACAAGTCCTTGAGATGCACGTTATTAGAGATGTTCACAAAGAGCTTGTCCTTATTTTGTGGAAAGAAAGTTCCACAAATTTAATCCATAATGTTTTGGGACTATTCTCAAACTTTACGAATGCTAAAAAATATGTATTGAATGAACAGTTTTGCAAAATAGTTGAATTAAGGCTATTTTACAGGTTTAATTTGATTTTTGACGTCTTATTTCTTTAAACAGCTTGTTGGCTTAATAGTTGCAGAGAGTAAATATGGACGGTTCCGGTTACAAAACTGTCAAAATCCATTTTAATGAATAATCTATTATCTTATTATTGATATTCTGTGCTTTAGGCTTGGATTTACATTTAAACTATTTGTATAATTTTGGATTTGTTTAATGGGAACTGTGGTGAGATTCTGTTCAAGTCCGATTAATTTGTTATTGAATCATTTGTCTGTTGATGTGGCTATTTTGTCGGCTACTCATGGAGGGAAAGAGAGGGAATGTAGGGAAGGTTTGCTGAATTAATGTGAAATATTTGAATAAAAAATGAATTTTTACTGTACTTGTGTACTTTTTCTTCCTTCTTCTTTTTGAACGTGCGTATTGTCGATTAATATTTACTTCATTTAGGGAAAGTTCACAAAGATAGGGTGTCTCCAACCCGTATACAGGGCGCTCCAGACGTAATACAGGGCGCGTTCCAAAAGTAATGCGATTGAACTTGCTGCGACCCTCCTATTGGTTGGTGTGGGATCGAATTACTTGGATTAGGTGCGAGAGACGATAAACTTTGCCGCAAAATTGGTCTCAGTGCTTCCAAAGCGGTGGAAGCGGCAGGACGTAAGTTATTATAAACCTCTGCGCGCCGACCGTGTTAAAAAAAATGGAATCGACGATGGAGTACCTTTACGCGATTACTAAGTTTTGTGCTAAACTGAAAAAATCTCTTGAATAGACTTACAAAATAATTCGCGACGGTTACGGGGACTCTGCTCTGTCCTACTCACAAGTTTCGAGGTGGTTAAAGGCCTTTAAGGAGGGCCAAAGGAAGAGTTCCACGAAGAATAACCCTCTGGGCGGCCGTCAACCAGAAAAACCGACAGCAATGTGGCTCGTGTTCGACAATTGTTGGACTCTGACCGTCGATTGAGTATCAAGATGGTTGAAAATGAACTAAACTTGTCGTCTACTGTTGTGTGTCTCAGTGTCACTTGTTAAAAGGGTCTTCAGGACGAGAAAAGACATCTTCGTTACCTGGCAACTCAATCACGGCAACGCAATACGAGTCAGCGAGTTCCTGGCCAAACACCAGCTGCCAACGCTGCTTCACCCCCCCTATAGTCCTGAAGTTACGCCAGCAGACTTCTTTTTCTTCCCTCAGATTAAGGCAGCCCTGAAAGGAGCCCGTTTTTCATCCATAGAAGAGATTCAATCAGCCGTTTCAAAGACCTTCCAAGAGGTCCCCGAAGACTCCTTCTAGGGAGCGTACCAGTCAGGGCAGAGTCGCTGGAAAAAATGTGTAGAGGCTCAAAGGCAGTGATTTGAAGACTTTTAGGTCACTGTGCAAATCTTTTCAATAAATTACTTCAAAAAAATAATTGCATTACCTTTGGAACGCACCCTGTATTTCAGGAAATATGTTCCTCTGAAGGAGGGTCTACTGTCCAGAACATTCCGTTAAAAGAGATTTTTGGGTCGTGCTGATGTTCATGATATATTTTATGTGTATACATAATTTCGGCGCGAACCGGGATTTTTGTTCTGGCCCGATATCACAATGAGACTACCACTGTTGTCATACCCAACACTTCTAATCACTCCTTGTCATTCGTTGTCATTTCTGAAACTTGCAATTAGTAGGTATTATCACATTATCAGATAGTCTTTACTTGCATGGCGATGTGGTACTACCTGGTGAACCAAAAGTATTCCCTGGAAAATTTGGGAATTAATTTGTACTTAGTTGAATATCGGACACCCCTATAGAGTGCATAGTATGCGATAAATCGCGCAACTGTCGAGAAAAGTTTCATTCCAGATTTTAATGCAGTCCACTTCGTTAAAACCTCTGAAGATGAACTGAAAATTTCCAAAGTACTTCTTGAAGTCTTTCGTGAATGGTTATAGCAGAAGATAACATATTAAATGATGTTGAAATAATGAAACCATTTGCAATTCGTAGTGTTATTTCTAAAGGTTCATTCAATTGTTTGTAGCCGTAGTTGCGTGAAAGTATCGTTTTGAGCAATTATTGCTAAGAAATTAAGGAAGTGAAATCTGGCAAGATTTAAAATTTTGGACTGCCGGATAATTCTCCGAGCATATCCAAACGTTATCGTTCGAAAAACACGTTGTCACAATGTAAACAATACATATAAATAACTCTTAGGCTGTAATGATGTTCATGTTTAGATAAGTCCCAGAATGCCCTTAGGCACTCATAAATGATAAAACAATTCCGTCATTCAATAAAAAACTAAGTATAACGTTATCGTGACCATGGCGTGAAGGGCATTCTTAAACCTGAGGGAGATAGATTCGACTATCGCTAAATAAAAGTGCTTAAAACACTAATCCGCTCCTCCAGGTAAATGCAGTGGGGTAAGAAATTTGGCAACAATGGCCTTCTTTCCTATCAAAGCGTGCAGATCAAAAAGTTCCCAGTACATAACGACGGAGTAATAAATCTTCACGGACGCGATAAAGGATTTTTCTGCGCGTTATTGTCTCAGTTCACGGATATGTCTACCTCTGTTCGGCCTTCCCCAATCTTGAGACCCAGCGCAAGAATTCGCTCGGATGTTGTGTTCCGTGGCACTCAATTTACAAGATGTGGATAGCGCTAAAATAATTCACCATGTTAATTACTGTGACGCACGCGCGTTATGAAGATCCTTCATTGTGCCAGTTACCCCGGCATATCCACAATAACGTCCAAAAGATGTGGTCAAGTATACTGTATTTTGTGACATGTAAGACGTACGTGTATATTAGTCGATACATAATTTTGACGGTAGGTTTTGTAATAATTTTGTAAAAAATTCTATTGCTTCCAATATAGTCAATAACTGTAAGCCGTTACCAATCACGAAAGTTGCAATATTTTCATCCGAAATTTAAATAAATTGCCCCAATTTTTTATTTGACTCAAACAGGCGAGATAGTTCATCTAGCATCCGCAAATTTTTTAGGAATAAGCATGCACTTTCTTATTCACGGCTACAATTATTGTATTTCTTACAATTATATGCTTGATAATAATTACTCCTTTATTTCTATAGTCCACAGCGTATTTGAGTGTACTCTCCATGTCCTTGACACTTAGGCTAAAGCTGACGATGGTTATGCAGATGCAGGATAATTTTTTCAACTCTTGTGGGAAAAAAACGCCTTATATATTCGTATGTATACCGAAAAAATGGTATATTAAGTTCGCCAGTTGAAATCCGCGGGAGGTCGGCAATAGACTGAATCCTAAAGTGCAATTGTTTGTCAGATTATAGCATATATAATTGCATGCGTGTAAAATGAAAGGAGGTAGATATGTATTTTTATGCATGTAAAATAATAGGATGTTTCTATGAATGTATGCACCACTGTGGATTTGGGTTTGCATTTATGTGTTGGTTTTGAATGCGGTTTTTCTTTTTTCCCTTTTCTGGGTGGTGACCTAACACCCCCCGCCACACGCTTGCGGGGTATTATGCAGATGTAAACAAGAGAAATTTCTTAATTTTTTTTCCATTAACTTCCCTTGGTCCGTCAGAGGTGTCATTTTCTCACATCAGTTTTCTTGGTGGATTAAAATGGCTGGTAGGATAAAACTAACGACTAGATATTTGCAATTTAGGAGACCATCGATTAATTCGGGGAGGTTCATGCGCCCACGCGTTCCTCCTCCATGTGGTCATATAGGGTTTTAGGCGCTGTCTATAATTTTCTTTACTGTGAGTATTTTGGAAAAAAATCATGAAAATTACGAAAGTTCCAATGATGGATCTTCAGCGTTAGAATGTTAGGCAAAATTACCGGTTTTCCCGGTAACAGGAATATCAAAAATTTATTTCGCTCCCAATTTCTTCGATTTTACGTTAAGGGGAAGAGACTAAAATACAATAAAGAGTTACCTTTTTCGCATGAGAAAATATAATAGTGCACCCCGTAATTTAGCCGCCAAATGGGTGTCTGCGGGCGACACAAAATTATTCTTGTGGGCGACACAAAATTAGACTGTGTGACTCCTTTAATCGTCAATTTGTTCTCAAGGTTGGAGAAACGTTGAAGCAGATCGGATCATTGTATGATTACAGGATTCTTTTGCTGATCTAAGCATGGGCTTGACTCAAATTTCAACTTCTTTGGAAATTATAGGTATTTTCGACCAATGATGGAATGTTACAACGGTGAAATAACCCGGAAACTTTAAGATGGTAGACACTGACATTTTAGTGCACATGTCAGAGTCAGGATGTATCAGACCCGGACAGACGCCATTGCATACTTTGAAAAAGTCTGTTTGATATTAAGGCGAATAATTTATAAGAATCGAAATATGAAATTAAATAGGATGTACATTCTTGGATTGAAATAAAGAACGAAAAATATAAGAGAGATTCGTTATGTAGATAGCATTGGTGTAATTTTCCACACGAGTTTCATCAACCGCCTTTTCTCCTCGGTGTCCTGCTCTGTCTAAACTATCATCCAAGATGATGCCATAATCATTGCTCTTTTGCCGAAGATTGAGATTTTTTTCTGTTTAATGTTTCATAAAAATATTTTTTAAGTACAGAGTATTGCGTCGTAGGAATTGAAATCGTGTTTTATGAAATGTTATGGTTTATATACTTTTGTTCTTCAAATTTCTTTTATAATATTTTGACCTTTGCTCTGATCTTAATTTTACGTATTTTCACGGCACTGCAAAAACCGCGGAAAATGAACACTAGTCATTATTTTAAAAGGGAGCCCTTCTTCATTTTCTCTCCTGTTGGTGGGTGCAGTATCACATACTACGGGGGACGCCTGGAGGATTGGCTGAACATGTTGACAATGAGTCTTCATCCTTCGTGATAGATAAGGCTTGAGATACAATGTCAAAATAGCAGATATCACTCTGGCCATGCGTCAACTTGATATATCGTTTTTCAGATGCGTCATATTGGACCGGCCGAAGGTAAATGGACTCATGGACTTTTTTATCACTTCCTTCTCTTTCTCTGTCCGAAATATTAAATGTTGGAGGCTACCGCCTTCCGTTCCAAATATACCGACAAATTGACAGTGGATTAAATTAACACAACAGAACTAACCTATAGAACTCGAGGGTTGGTTTGACAGAGGGGAGAGGGGGATATTTCACTACCATATTCTCAAATCATCTGAGCAGGTGGAAGAGCTAATCGAAGAATTTCGGCTTCTGGGTTTCCCAATAATAACTGCGATTCGGAAGATGTTTTCTCGCTTACCACGGCACCATTACACACAATTTATTATGACATTCCTTCTTCCAGAGAAGAGCGCTGTCTCTTCCCTTGATCCGTTGTAGCCGTTAATACATACAATATGATCCTCTTCCGGCTCGTAACTGGAAACTTTTTACAAAACCAATTCCCTCGCGAAAGACTTTCGGGAAAATTTACGTGTGATTTTATTGTCAGAAGACTATGTGATAATTTGTAGTGAAGTAGATTAAAACTGCAATGTCAGGAGAAAGGAAAGGAATAAAGTTTTTTATTTGGAAATTCTTAAATGATAATCTAATCACAGAATATGCAAATAGAAGACGCAGTTCAGTTTCTTTCCTGAAAAGCAATTACATTTGTGGCGTTGTAGCTTGTAAAATTAGGACTAATTTAGCCCGGGTTTTAAGCATTTATTTTCATAGTTTTAACGTTCTTACATTTGAAAAACCCTTCGCTCTGGTCTTTTCCCCAGTGTCCTTTGTTTTTTAGGAAGAAGACATTATTTATTTATATTTTTTTCGTTGGAATGCGACAGTTTCTATTTATATATTATCAGTAATGTATCTTAGACCACATGAAGACTGTTTTTGCAGAAGATCGGAGGATACTCAGACATTCCACAGTAACATTAATTTAGTTAGTAGAAGATACCTTCTCCATTGCGGATTTTATCCAACTGCATGAGCGTATCCTAGAAGATTCATAAGACTACAGAAACTAATTTTAGCATAATACATATAAAGAACCTTTTTAGGATTGCCCCATGAGCTGCAACACTTGAATTAACTATCCGAACGCAGAATGAAACAGATCCCAGGCATCAAATTAAAATCTTAGATTAGAATTCACCACGATATAAAATGTAAAAATTGATATGACCGAGTTAGTGTCCGTGAAATGCCGACGCCAGGTTTCTCTCCGCCTTTCTTTTCCCATCCATCCTTAATGGCGCAAATGACCTTATCTATCAGTCGTCTCCCGTAAAAACTACTACTACTATTGAAAAGATTTGAAATAAATGTCTCGTAATTACGGGAATATTTATTTTCCTATTTGTGTTTTACCATTTCCATTTGCCATTACCTTTTCCGGGTATAATTATAATGCATCGAAATAATAATGAGTCATCAATCCGAGTATTGAATTGTAGTATATTCCCACTCTACACTTTTACCCACTCATCCCTTCCCTGCCATCCTGCCCCTGCTTCAAACTGCTTACTTTCATCATTTGCCTCATGGAACTCATTTTTTGCCTTCCTCCGTGGATATTCTCCCCCTTCGTTCATATCTTTACGGTCTTTAGAACAATAGTGAGCCACAGTATGTGTCAAATTAGTTTCCCCATCTACAGGCGAGTATCATATCCAGAAATTTATTTATCCATTTGATCTTCAAAGAAGCGCTTACATCGTTACTTCGTAGGTATATTTTATTTCCGTATTCCTCTAAAGTGTCATATTTCTCTCGCATGTAACTTAAATTTCTCTGCTGCTGATATAGCCTCAGGGCCATGGATAAGTGAATCCAGATTTAAGTTTTCATAAGCCGTTTCCTTTTCTCAGGCTGATACTATATTTTACGCAGAGGATTGTTAAATTTGACGTGTTAGTTCAAGGGTTGTGTGCTGGGCTACTGACTGGTAGGCTCGAGTTCTCGTCCCGGTGACGCCTCGGGGCACCCTCAGCTTCACCCAGGCTGAATGACGTAACAGTTGCCAGATCTTCCTGGGAAACCATCGGTGGCAAGGAGAAAAGAACTGCTGCCCCCCCCCCCCCCCACGCCCGATTTGTGAATTTCATGCGCAATGGCTCATTGAGCTGTACCCTAGCTTATCAAACCTACTCGTACATTGGAGTTGATTACTGTGCAGGTGGTAATGTTACACTTAGAAGGTTAAAAAAATTACTGCGAAGATATACCACGTACATGTAGGGAGGTAGGAAAGAAGTAGTTATGCCTTGGGGCATCTTCATATCTGTCATAGCAATGGCACGTGGTCTGACGATAGTGTTGGGAAAGCGATTGAAGTGCCTTCTTCATGGAGTGTCTTTATGTTTAGTCGTCTTCTTCATTCTTTGCTTTTATTTACTAATAGCGTGAATTGTCGGCATGAAGATGAAGGAGGAATAATTCTCAAGGAGTTGGCCATCCAAGGTCGGCTTCACCTTTTCACTTATGCTAACAAAACAACCGCAAAAAATCAGCCATGTCATCGGTACAATAACAAGGTACGTTGATGTCCGTGATGACGCCATTGGCCCTCGGGATTGAAGTCGAAAACCTAAGGGTCGACTATTACGTCACCGAATTAATCCCAGTACCGGCATTGACTTATTTGATTCGAATGTCTATCGGAATCACAACACTGATTCCTCACCGCTGACAAATATGCTCGTCCATTATACCTAGTTCGTATTTATTTTGCAATTTGCTAAAAAGCATAGATGTAGGAACACAAGTCATGTAGATTATTATAGGTAAAAACAATTGTGCCTGTGGGCAAAACAAGTTGACTATAGGTACGTTCAAAACCAAAAGAAAACATACTTTTCATGTGACTTAGAGAACTGACTTTTAATTAGGAAACGAATAGTTTTAATGGCATAACAGGTTTTTCGCTTATGTCAATGTTTCCGGGCAAAACTTTATTTTTTCCCGTATTTATTTTAGATGGTAAAATTGATCTGGTTACATTTACTACGCTACGCTCAATATTGTCGGCTGTTTTATTTATTAAACTATTCACTCCTACGCACACACCTACTTGAGCCATGCGATTAGAACAATTTTAGTCATATAGTAATACATTGAAATAGAATGTCTGCGCGGCGCCGTTAAGCACTATTAATTGAGGAAATGTCGCATCGAACATAATGTTCTGTCTCTCTACATTTCCTAATAAAACTTCTGTCATTTGTGCACTAATCGTGAATAAAAATTAACATTAATTGGATGTGGAGTACTTTCTTCCCTCAACGATCCATAAAAGCCTTGAAAGCTAAAGTTTGATTCTTTTTAACTCCAAAGTTAATTAGGCATTTGTTAATTAACTATACTTAAACTTTATCTTTTAGAAATTCCAGTGGAAATGTGATAATTTTAATGTTTTTTGTAGATCATATTTTAAATGTTTCTTCGTTTTACAAGCCAAGAACATTGAGTTGTCTATCGAATTAAAGATAAAAATTCATGTCAAGCCATGTATCTGAATTTACTTGTAATAATTGAGGCAGAAAGTTTCGTATGCCCTGAGTCCGCAAATGCAGAGTAAATTGAACTCCCAAATCTAACTCTACAAATAACAACTTTTACGTTTAAAATAATTATAAATAGTGGTACAGGACGTTATTTTTCTAGAAATATGTAATCCTCATAAATATTTTAGAAAAGGCTGTTATAAACGCATATTCCTTCTGTTTCACGTGGATTTAAATTCAAGAAGGCATTTAAATTTGTTGGGTAGTACTTACACTAGAAATCCAAGTAATATATCACGAAATCAATAAAAGCCGTGCATAATAATGAAAGTTAGCTCCTTCATTGGCTTCATATTAATTAAATATACTATTTGTGTTTACATTATCAAATGGTTCCAAATGTCCAGAGATTAGCGATTCATTCATCAAATACCTTCATCCTTGTTCTATTGGAATTTAATGATGATAGCGAGAGCTTTTTCCTATAATTTTTTAGTTATTTTACTGATAGGTATTCTTGCCTATTCTGCTAAATTAAAATTGGTAATACATCTCTTGTAATTGGAACCCGAATCGGTACTCCTCGACTTTATTTACGTACACTACCAGAGGGGGCACAGAAACGGTGGTGATGCGAAGAAATAAAAGTGTCAATGCCGTCATTTGATCTAACATATGTTCCGGCGGCCACTTCCACCGCTGCATGCGCCATATGGTCTTCAATGCTCTGTTTCCGCCAATAAAATGCGGCATGCCCTGATTGATTCGATGGTGCTCTGAATGGCAATAAGTTTTTAAAACCATTTTTCTGGCGTCATTTTTACTGAGCTGTGAAGACATGCTATTTGGCATGTAAGGTAGGTTTTTCCCTACCCGTTTGAATATTAAAAAAATCTTGATTCACTCATTGACCTTTGATAATAAATACATTTTAATCAAATAGGAATACTACCATAATGAATAAAAACAATCTCCACAATATTCCCTTCCCGTCCGAAGGGATTTGTTTTCTTTGGCTTATAAGCGACTATCAGAAAAGAACAGATTTGATTAATTGGTTACCGAGATGAGATTAGCACCATTTGGTACCGTGGATCCTACTTTTCGTCGCCGATTGGATGATATAGTAGCGCATATGACCCAAAGCGGGTCGGACAAATATATATATATATATATATATATATATATATATATATATATATATATATATATATATATATATATTACACCTTTGTTAAAATCCCACGGACCTGAAAAATAATGTAAATGGAATTAACACTGGTAGACACAAACACAGAAACAGACTGGGTCTCGAATTTTCGGTGGTGCAACCACCTTTCTCAAGAGGAGTTAGGAGCAGAACTCGGAACAGAATAGCACTGTCCTGTTCCTACCTCCTCTTGAGAAAGGTGGTTGTACCACCGAAAATTCGAGACCAGGGAGTGCCTCTTTATGTGTTTCTATGTTTGTGTCTACTAATGTTAATTCCATTTACATTAAAAACATATATATACACACACACACACATGTTTATAACATGTATGTTTATGAGTGTGTGAATTTTCTTTGAATATTCTCTTCCCGAGTGCTGCAATCTATCATGACTTAAACCACCACACATAAATTCATGAGTAGGATTTTGATGAGGGAATACAGGTGTTCACTTCACTTTCAGGCCATAATGGAAAACTTTATTTAGCTCCTCTTAATGAAAAACAGATTGTTGACTTAACGCAAGCAGGCCCGAACCGCTGAGCCTTAATTTCATACACAGCTCCAATCAGTGCACCGAACGAGTTATACGATGTAGCCGAGATAAGTAGGACACTGTGTGAGCTGTTTTCATTAAATATCCACCCCTCAGCCTGTGTTTGAACATTTCTCATTTCGGGATACGTTTAGGCCAGTGGGCACACATTGGGAACAACATGCTACAAAGCTACGGTCGAGGGGAGTGGCGGTTGATTTCAATGGCCCATAAACGAACTAGTCTCCGTGTCCTAGGTCCGCCTTGCCTCACGAGCGGCGGGGACTTCGTGAACCAGTTTCTCCACCTCCCTCTCACCGCCCACCTCACACGCCAATCACCTAGACGCCTTCACTTCCACGGCATTCCACCGCCGTGCACCCATACCACATAATCTACGATGGCGTCGCCCTTTACTCGATCAGATTGCGTCGAGTGAGGTCAGTGTTGGTGTCCCAAGCAGGTCCTACACATCTGAGAGTTGACCTTGTCCCGGTTTAACTCCTCCGCCGGTGGTCACCGAGATCTCGTATATAGGTGAGTCGCGAGGAGTTAGTGAAAGTGCAAGAGAGAAAGATATGAATGGGAATTCGATGAAGATTTTCCAGTGGAAAAGTATTTTTTGTCTAGCAATCTGTGAGATATGTGGAAATGACTGACATGCCATTTTTCATCAAAAAAATTTTTTAAATGTAGTTACGGCGAAGTTTAGGGGAAGAAAGAAGTCTGTTGGAAACAGTACGAAGTATCTCTTATACAAATTCAAAACAGAAGTCATCCGAAGGAAGAATGAATCGAAATTGTTAGAGAGGAGCACCCAGGAAAAAAATCGTGCATCGAATGGAGAGAGCGGCAATGAATGTAAGAAGTCAATAATAGATGGAGAAGCCAGCTGAGAAAAGAATGGAATTTCTGGACTGCTGAAAAAAACATTTAAATAATGACTCCCGATGAAGAAAAAATATGTATATGTCATATTTACGAAAAATCATTCATCGGCTGTATTCCTCAAAGAAAACAGATTTCAATGAAAAATCGTTTCCCTAATAGCTACATATATATTTATAGAAATGTCTCTGTATGTATCTATTTGATGTTCATAATAGTTTAATATGTATGCTGTGAGGTAAAATTTGAACTAATGGGCTAAATTCGTCACTAGAAGTCACCACTTAGAAACTAGTTCACTTATATGTTCGTATTTATTCGTTGATTTCTTAAATCATACGTAGCATTAATGTTTAAGACAGTTGCGAAGTCAAAGGACATCCGTATATTTGCTTCGAAATCATACGATTTATTATCTATTATCTCGTATATCTATTTAAAGGATCTTTTGAAACGACACTGATGTCACTGATTTAAATGATTAATGACTAGCATTTAGTTCTACCTTCCGTGAAGAGTGTCTTTCAGTTTATTCAATCGAGACGTATTGCCATTAAGTTGAATCATACTTCTTGATGGCCAACATATTTTCTTTCACGAAAATTTACCCTTCAAAGGGTTGCCACCCCACAGCAGTCCGAGAATTATTCGTTGATCTCAATTAAACTGCTGGGCGTTTGCTCCCATTGCTTGACATATACAGTTATCAAAAATGAATGGATGGATGTACAGAGGAACCACCTTCCATCTTGTACCAATGCAATCGCCATATGTAGGCCAAACCTTTTATTTGAAAGTAAATTTTCGTAAATCACGCGATATGTACTGCCATGACCCAAAACGATGTTGAAGATATACTGTATGCCCTCCATTCGAATTTGAGGAAACCCGAATGTATTCCTCAGATTTTTTAAAGAGGTGTATTTCTCGATCAGCCAATCAAGTGAAGCCTTGGTGTGTTATAACTGTAACTTATCACATGCCGTTTGAAACCGTCATTTAACTGTGGTCACTAATTTTGCATGCATTTAAGAGAAATCGCTTCGAACGCTCAAATGCCCAGACTTATTTTTCTCTAATGCCTGGGCTTTCTAACATAATTTTCTTGAATTTTTTAAACAAACTCATGTTAGCGGATTTTCTAATTGTTACGTGAAGTACTGAATTCAGACCGTCGCGATGGTTAAGTGTGCACATGATTGCAGATTGCGGTAAGACAAACAATGGAGAAATGCTATGAATATAATGTCGACTTGCATATACTATTCATTCACTTCAAACAAGCCTTCAACAGTGTGAACAGGAAAGATATGCTACGTGTGTTTAGAGATTATGATATTCCAAGGAAACTGATTAGACTGGTTCAATTGACATTGCATGAATCAATACTTAAATGCTCATCGATAAGATGCACACCATAATCACTGAAAATCTGGCGATGCGAAAGATCTGCGCTAAACTTGTCCCGAAGGTCTTAACGGACGACCAAGAGCAGATTCGAGTGTTCACCTTCTGCAACGATATCGCGACGATTCCCCAACTTCCTTACAGTCCAGCCAGCAGACTATTTACTATTCCAAGTGAATTCCTCCCTCAAAGGAAATTATAATGGGACCCTAAGTGCCGTCAAAGAAGCTTGCACGCGTACCCTTAAGGACCTTCTGGAATCCGCCTACCTTCGGGTCGTGGAAAAGCCGCTGGAAAAAGTGTGTTGACGCTCAAGGGATGACTTGGAAATATTTTGAGGCATTGTAGCGATATCTGAAATAAATCTATTTTGTCGAAACTTCTCCGGACCCCTTTAATACAAACCATTTATAAATGTATTGAATTTTAGTTGGTGTTCATAAATGATGCAGTGATTAAATTCGGCATCATCACAGTAACCAAGGTTGGTTTTGATGCAGACGCTGAACTGATGATGTATGCTGAACAAGATTAATGGCGTATTTCACTTCACACTTCCAGGATAGAGGCGCATTTTTCTATGTAGTCATTCGGTTCCTCTCTTTGCACCCATCTAGACAAACGCATCAATTGAGTTTTAGATGGGCTCACCCCTAGGTATATCCCAAGTTTTGAACCCAGAGCCCTACACTTAGCAGCCGAGCGCTCTACCCGCTAGTTAACTTAGGTACCGAAACACCAAGTCAAGAAGGTGGGTTAAAAATTTGGGTGGGAATAGCCGACCGAAGAAAATGCGTGTTTATTTAGAGAGAGAGAAGGTGAGGAGGAGCCATTAAGGTATAGTTATGGACGATGGGAAGAGTTTTCCCCAAAGCATGTCTTATGCAATCTTTTCTAGAAAGGTTTACTTAGTAAATAATACGCATTAGGATGAGGACAAGTGAGGAAAGGTGCACAATGATTAATGGGTGAAGCAATGAGGCTAACTATCCCCACATACTGAATCCGGGAAAACCATCGCCTGCAAATATAACTTGTGCGGAGAACTTACAACAAATACTTAGATGATACTGACGATTTTCTGCTTGCCATATATGCTATTTTCAAAACTCAGCCAGGAGCTTTTGCTGTACTACCCCTTCGTGCTTAACTTAGAGAAAATTAATCGTTTCTTAAAAAATATTGACCTGGGTAACTACACGGAGAGACGTGAGTGGGAGCAAACTGAAGATTTCTTAATAATGCCTCTTATGTCCCTGAAGACTTTTTAACGTGTATCTCCGTGTCTTAATTAAATATTTTGACAGTGCAGAAGGTAATACGATTGTAATCAACAATCTCTCTTCCTACTAATACTAAATGTAAGGCAATGGAAATGAACTAGTTGATTAATAATTTCTTTTTTTAGTAAAGTAAAATTTTTCAAATCAATTCCCTATTGACAGTTAATTCTTGGTAGACGGGCTTTACCTGGTTGAGAATGATTGAGTGCTAAATTTTATGTGCAAAAAAAATGTACACGATGCCCACTATGCCTCGGGTATATATCATAATCATAAAGTTGAGTAAAGAAATCGCCGCGCAAAACATACACAAAAGTCAAATGAATATATTGCGTGCTACATGCGTATTTCTCATTAGCTCTGACGACTTCATGTTCAGTCAATCTTTTGTAACTTTATGATCATAATAACTCAAAGTGATCTGCAATAAAAATGTCAGAAGCAATGGGCCTATTAAGGGGCGCAGAGGAACATTTCTCAAGTCAATAGTGATAATAAATAAAAAGGAGTTGAAAATATTATAATGTTTTGCAACTTTTAGATTTAAAATAAACCTTAATCTCAACGCCATGACATAATATACCTCAGCAATTTAACTTGAAAGTCATTTAAAGAAACATTTCAATAGCTGGCGATGGCAGGAAATTTGAATATTGTTTTAAACGAAACCTTGATTAAAGGTTCTACCACAGAAAAAGACAACATTTAAAGTCAGGGTTCTTTCAAATTTTGGTGTGCCTCCAATCACTTTTTCCATGATTATGGCCATTGGGAGTTTTTTGTCGCCCCTCGAGTTAAAATCTATCGCTTCTTGTTAGTTTGCCCTGAAGCGAGAAAAGTCTAAAAAGGGGGCCAGAAAAGTTGGTAGTTATAATTTTCTTATTACCAGAGTAAAAGTATATGTGCAATATAAAATATTATAGAATCACACCAAAATAAGAGGAGTATTTTAACTGCTAAAAAACTACGTGTGCATTATTCCAACATAATAGGCTTCAATCATAAACCTTTTTCATTAATACAAAAGCTTCAAAGACTTCACTGGTTATGTGCTTTGTATAATTGTTTCAAAAAATTTCACTTGTGGCTTAAAGTGTAGAGTTATCTTTTACTAGGATATGAATTTTTTCCCTTCCACGGATTACGACCTAGAAGAGGTGGGAGGGCTTGCGAGTTCTATACTCAACTTATTGGAAACCTATGCATGAATCAAATGGCACAGATAAGGATTAAATGAAAAATCTGAATGGGCAGCGGAGTGAGACAAGGTTGACCGCTAACATCCCAACTCACATGCTTAGGAAGTGTTGAGGATAGTATGAAAATAGATTGAGCTGGGAATAACAGTGGGTGGCGAGATGGTTAAGGTATGCAGTTTATGAAGCGACAGATATTAAGACAGCCAAGGATTTTCAGTTATTATTGAGTGCTTTCGAGAAAAATGCGGGATCTAGGTGACGAGTATTGACCAAAAGAAAAACAAAAGTAATTTCTTATTTTCGAGAAGCAGAGAAGCTAGGCAAAACATTAAAGTAGAAGAAAAGAAACTAGAGTAGGGGGATATTTTGTGTATTTGGTCAATATTTCCGAGAATAGGGGTTAGGAATAAATAAAATAATAAAGGGGTTAGGAATAATGAGAATAGGGAACAGATTTGCGTTAGAAACAGAAATTTGAAAAAAAGGGACTTGATGACGAGTGCGGTGAGTAAAGATACGAAAAAAATATTAGTCAAACTTTATCATGGAGTGTAGCGCTTTATGAATGTGAAACCTGGACTTTGAAGCAAGAGGATGAGTGTAGATCTGTGGCTTTTGAGTTGGGGTGTGGTAGAGTATGGAGAAAATAAGTTGGACCGAGAAGACAAACTTTGAGGTTTTTAATGGGATTAGCGGAGAGAGGAAATTACTGAAAAATTCGAATAAGGCAGAGAAAATGGAAGAAGGAAATATTGAAAGGTAATGATTTGTTAAAGACGGTGAAAGAAGGAAGTTTGATGGGTGATTCGGATGGAGACAGGAAGAGAGTAAGCATAAACAACGTGAAGGTAGTCAGAAGTTTCCAAAAAAATAAGAAGGAAATAATGGAGGAAAATGAAGTTATCTCAATAAACAAATGAAGCTAATAAGTCTTTATATGACTTTCAAAATCCAGCTTCAAATAGGTAGAATACCTAGAGTGAATACGTTTTTATAAAGTGTGATTTTAAATACTGATTTACCGTTGGAAATTCAAAACACATACTGAGCCCAGAAATGACATTTCTTAATTTTTGACAACGGTAATATTCCTCGACAATCATTACTGTATATGTTTTGTCAGCAATAAAGAAAAATATCATAATAAAACCCAGCAATAAATAAAAATTTCAAGTAAAACACAGTGGACCTTATTGCATAAAATATTTTTAATTAGGGCCATTTAAAATATGTGCTTTCTTCGTAGGTCATGTGATATGACGTATAATAATAAACTAGATTCTAGACTTCCCCTTCAACCGCAAATAACGGGTGTAACTGAAGAAGAATGGCGGATGAGGAAAATGAAATTTGGGTCCTCCTCAGGGAAAATATATGGTGCTTACCTTTTCACTTTATGTCTATAAATTATATTTATTTGCAGCAGTCTAATGATTAGAGTTCAGTTTTGAACTGATCCTCAATATTATTTTACACCTCTGTATTTATATCCCGCGTAAATAGCTTCTTTCCTCAGTTCTTCTTCGCACAGAGAATACTTACAATTAACAATTTCTCTCTTTCGCCACATAAAAGAGGTTAGAATCGTTATATGGCAGGTTTATTACCAGCACCCTTATTGTTGTAACTTCCTTATTCCTTGACTCAATTTTTCTCATAATATCTATTCTATGTTGTACTTTGAGGTCAGAGATACTACGACAAGTGAATTTACCACTTAATTTGATGATTGACCAAAATTATATTAATTTCATAGGGCACAAAGCGATGCAAGAGTTTACGATACATAACTTAAAGAGGGCATTTTCCAACAGTATCCGAAACAGAGTGAATTATGCACTGACCGAAGAATTATAACAATCATATGAATATAATACATATATTTTTCAGTTTGGTAGTCCACCGTTTACTTATGTTTTTCATGGAAACAGGCTTAATACTCTGACATTTCTTAGCCTAGCCCAAACAGCTATGTAACAACGTAGCTATTATGCTAGACACAAACGTTTGCGTGTGTGTATATACGAGTATATATATATACATATACATATATATATATATATATATATATATATATATATATATATATATATATATATATATATATTCTCACTCAACCTCACACACACACATATATATTTTGAAAAATAAACAACCTAGCTTTTCCACATAGACAACTTTTAATTACGACCTAGGTTTCGTTATGGTATAACATATTATATATTTGACTTATGTGAAAGTCTCATGGATGTGAATAATAAAGTGTTTTTATATACATATATATCGTGCATACATACACACTCGCACATACAATGTGTATGCATGTCCATAACACGTTTAGCCTTTTTACGGGAGGCCAAAGAAATTGAAATTTAGCAGATACGCAGTTCTTACATAAAAATTTGGTATCCCACATGACGTTTTTTATGCCATCTCGATTAAAGAAAGCAGTATTTCCAAAAGAATGCATCAGAAAAATCCTATAATATCATGCCGTCATTTGTCACAGCCACAGCTTTGGATTTTTGACATAATGTATTACTTTATCCAAATCATCGATGAAATGAAATCAATGGTAAAAAAAAGTGTCTCTAAATTTTAACTTATAGTTACTGAAAATGTCCTATTTCACGCATGAAACAATAATAATAATTATGATTACGATTTGTTCACCTTGGATATTTTATACTGGGCGGTTCGGATGGTATTTTTGCCGTTAATCACGCCAAATGATCAGTTTATCAACTGCAAAGCTACGTTTTAGATATATTCCTAGGGGAAAATATTGAACTGCATAAAGAAAATAAAGATTCACATTTTTAAGGATAAATGAATGCATATTAATTCATTTCATAAAAGATTTTTGAAAAGTGAGTTGGAATTTGTAATAAATTGCATTGAACATATATTGCAACGGCTCTCCCTATTCCTTACTTCTGATTTTGCCTAAAAAAGCAGAGCAAATAAAAAATCGTGCTGAAATTTGCGCTCCGACAATTATATCCAATTAGTACGTAGTGTGCTCCAGGGGCAAGAGCGGTCCATCTCCCGTATGATGATCCTAGGCATATAAAGGAAACAATCCAAACCCAGAATTAATTCAACATATCATCATGATTAAATATGAAAGAAAGAAACTACCGAAAATTTTTTAAATACGTTTTACACTTTCAAAATTCACACCAAGGCACAAAAAGACGGAAACGCCAGCGAATAAAAACATGCCCCTCTTTTACGAACCTCTTCTTTTTAACGGCCAACGTCTTAATATCAACTTCCCAAAATTTCTTTTTGCGGCTCATGAAGTATTATAAAAATATAGATAGATATATTTGCTTTATAATATATATAGTTGCGTGAAAATCCGTAATATAGCCGAAATTTCAAACCCTAGACTGTAAGAGGCAGAAAATTTAGCTGGTTATATGCAACAGAGGTATGAAATTCGAGTTGCGAACTGCATTTTGTTATTTTAGACTTACCATTCCATGAGCTTTTTCTTTTCAATGTCGTGCTAAGCAGGTGACAAGAGGCCTCTCATTTCCCATTACTTCCAGCTCTTTTTGGGCTTGTGAACTTGATTGTATAGAGCTCCAGTTAGCTTACCATGACAGCCAAGTCCTTGGGAACCTGAAGGAAAATCAAGTACTTATTTGAATGCTTATAATAAATGAATAAAAATAAATTAGCTGCACGACATGCAGAAAGTATTTTCATGCTTGTCCTTTCCCACTACGAATAGCCTTTCACTGGCCGTTTCGTGGAATCCGGGATATAGCATATCATTCAGAGAGTACATGATACTATGCATTCATAAATTTCATCTGCTTTCAGTCACTGTGGAATTACATATTATTCAAATGAGAGTTAAATAGCATTGAAAAATTCATGAACGTCAATTGAAAATACTTAAACGTCAAAAATTGATTAGTTAATCGTTCAGTTTTGAAAATACTAGCCCTTGTACGCTTGGGGCGAATAATTACAGAAGGCAATGGCCATTCGAGATTCTTATTACTCCACCTGGCAATTTTCCCTCCCAAACGCATATTTAACGGTTTAGAGAGATCAATTTAATTTATATCAATTTGCTGGTTCGACAGGACTTCAATGAAGCTCACACCGTACTCTGAAGCGTGGGGCAATACAATGGAAAGTTTTTAGAGTGCATGATCTTCTTGCAAGAACAGGCTTAATTTCTATGATGTAACGCACCCCACCCAAAAAGAGCGGGTTTGAAATCGGGGGAACATAATTTTCGAGCCCCCGAGCGAGGGCGGACCGGCTTCATATCTGATGCAATTAACAATGTGAGGAGAAAGATATGCAATATAGTCGAGCCCCGATCTCTCTTCGAAATCCTCGGACCTCAGTAAATTGTGAATTCGTAAATGGCTCCACCCTCTTGTCGAACTTGATTGTATCGGCACTTTTTTGTCAATTCTCGTGGTATTGGATTAGGTTATAAGTCAGAGAACATGAACGGCATCTGACATTCGGACAAAATGTTGATTCCAAGTGAAATGGGTGTATTTCCATTTGATGTAGTTTTTAGTATAATCCCGATCACAATACGCTAAATTTTCATCAAATGCAACTTTCACCTGTTGAAGTTTGTGACCTTATTCAATCATTGTAATGGTGGCATGAATTTTAAAATATCAACGAAAGCATTTAGGAATGTTGAGTGAAGAAATCCTTCAGGAAAGAATTAATTGGATGTTTTTCATCATATTTTAAGTCAAATATTACAATTAGGTTAGGTTAAATTACATTTTAGGTCTCATCAAAGATCATCAAGACAGACTGTCATTTTTTTCAGTCAATTTGATTATGTACCGCAATTTTCAGGGCTGTCATATATTAGTTACCGTTCCTTTCTATGGAGACCATTCGGTCTCTTCATTTGCGAATAGGCATGGGAGTTCCTGAGTCACTTGGCTCATTTATCTTTCATCCCTATTATAAGTGGTGGTCTTACTCACGCCTACAACCTTTCAATTCAGGTAACCTTTGTAAGAATCAAGGAAACTTTTCCAGAAGTCATGACTTGATTGATTGACTTTTTTATTCTCTTATACACTGTAAATTTTTTCTCTTTAACTGGAATTGTTGGTGAATATTATTTTAATTGAGCAAACCTAAATATACACCGTTGAATTTAGTCATGTAAAGTGTAGAAAATACAGCAGAACAATCTATTTCATGAAATACAATAATTTGTGTTTACAGCTGACAGTTCCTGATGAATAGTTATTAATTGATTCGTGAGAGGGTTATCTCTATGCTCCTTTGTGGATAAGAAAAAGCGTTGTAACTATAAGAATTGGTTAACATGGCATGTCTACCTAAATACATGCTATTTATCTAATTAGAGGAGACCAGAAAGGGTTTCAACAGGGGTCGAGTTGTATCATGAGCTTTTATTTATATAAATAAAAATAAAAGGACGTGGATTGAATGTAAGACTGCAAGAAAAATTCTTAAAACACCTAAATAAAAGTTGTAAATCTTTTAAAAACTAATATAAATACTGTATAAAAGTTTAAGTACTTGTATTCAGTTAGTAAGAATTCATAAGGTTTTAATGTTTATGCTTGCGTCAAGACAGATAATACCTGGTCAACAATAAACATCAATCCCTAAAACCTTCGTTGACACGAATTGGAAGAGATTGCAAATTCAGCATATAACTTTTCAATCAAAAGATTACTACTCCATCTGGTGAAAAAATTCAAGTATACCATGATGGATGAATAAGGACAAACAACTCAATTATCTTGTGAAGTTCATTCAGTATGTTCGTTATAGGAGATAAAGAGTAATCGATGTCTAGTCATATTAAGAAGTCGTTTTATTGATAATGAAACTCCGTTGAACAATTTATCCATGAAATCTTCACTTCACGTTGCCGTCGCGCCGGGAGGGAGTATCATTTCTGTTCGACCCGGAAGTGTTTCGGCATAAACCGAGTTGTAAAGAAAGATGGCTTAATATAGTTGAAATCCCTTGAGAGGCCCGCAAACAAACGATATGCTATACTTTCGTTAACTATGCATGGCTCGGAAAATGTCGAACACTTGTGTGTAATTTGCACACTTGTGCTATGTTCCACGGGTATCATTGTTCCATAAAAGTATATCCAAGTTCAGTTCCACACAGACATTTCGTAAGGGAGGGGAGAGGTTGGCGATTGTTACGTCGGGAGAGCTTGTTAGCGAGAAGGGCGTGATGATCGAGGGAGCGGCATGGGGTCAGGGGGATCAAAAACCGCGTGACTTACTTCCATTCCGGCATCGTCTCCTTGTCCCTCATTCAAGGCAGTGCACACTCGCTCCAACCTCTTTTATTTCTACAGGCCACAACTGAAAACTTAAAATCAACCTCCTCTCGTGTTTTTCAATCCTGCATAATAATGCGATACCGTGCATACGATATGATCCACCCTCTTATGATTTACTCGTATCCTATAAAAAATCTATAAATGAATAATTCACGGTGGGGCATTTAAAGACAATGCAAAATATGAGTAAAATAAATACAAGTTCCAATTCTAGAAAAATAATCCGACAAAAAAATAAAATCGGGGGTGGGAGCCCCAAGATGTGAGGGCTCAATGAGAGCTTTAATGCTTTGCGGTGACGATGATGGTTAAAGAAGTAAGGACATAATAAAAGGAACTGCGTCAGGCAAAGAAGATTTTACAAAGAGGAGGTAGTTGATGTCAAGCACCCTTATTAAAGAAATAAAGGTATGACTAGTTAAAACTTTGATATGGATCTTAGTTTTGTGCTGCGCGGAAACCTGGTCATTGTGGCAAGAGGATGAGCGTAGATTGGAGGTTTTTGAGACCTAGGTACTGCATGTTGAGGGACATTGAAAATAAAACGGGCGAAGGAGAAAACAAGAATTAGACAAGGTAGCGGAGGAGAAATAGCTGTTGGGAGAAGTTCAGAGAAGGCACAAAAAGTATGTGCCGGGGGTTTTGATTGGCAATGTATATTCATAATAACAATTAATCGTGCGACTTGACTTGCGATTCAATTTATAATCTAACTCTACCCAGGAGGGTTATAGCGAAATTATTTAATTATACGGTCCGTCTGGAAAGGCGTCCTTCATTGTTAAATTTCGCAGATTATGATATTTTGCCTATTGGTCAGTAAATTGTTTTCTATATAAATGGGGGAAAAATGTACCTGTGATTATTTCCGTCTAAAATAGGATTCCTACCTCTTTTGAAGTCTCAATTACGGTCTGCGAACAGACCGTTTCTTTTGAGCGTTCACAATATATGACACGAATTATGTCGAATCGGTTGAACTTTCAGGCTGAACTATTGTACGAATAGTTCAGCCTGAAATAACAAGAGTCGATTTCCGAGTGAATTAATTATACCATTCGTGTTTATATTATGAACACAAACTTTAGGAAGCACAAATACAATAACATGTATTTCCTTTGATAAAGTATTCCGTCACCTTTTCATGGATAGCTTTGAATACCAGCTTTCATAAATTTTTGCGGTAGCATTTTTATGTTTTATTCACTGTTTGATGAATATTCGAAATCGATTTAGAGATGAAAATATAAAGTGGCTTAAGAAAACTTCCCAAATCGATATTGAATTACACACGAATAGTTTCCTCTGGTGTTATTTATTCGAAAGCTGAGAAAAATAGATTATTAGAAACCAAGATTCAACTTAGGATAAAACTTTTTAAGCGCGCCCAATCTGAGGAATACTTGAAATAAAATGATGAAGTTAAACAGAAATATAAGGCTGTCGTGGCTAGTTAAATTTTAGATCGTCTGACAAATTTATTAAAAAAATAAAGATTTAAGCTCGCAGACATTCCTTGTGGTTGCAGGAGTCCTTTGATAATCTGGGATAACCAATCTTCTTCAGGGCCGATCGAACAAAATTTTTACGATATTTATGTTTATCGTAGGATTTAAAACCGGGAACTTACGGCTTACGCTTCGAATCACTGATCAGACTAACTGCATTGCCTGAATTATGTGCGTTATTCTGTAAAACACATTTTGAAATGGTGAAGAGAATTTTGATCAGTTTCATCATTCGGATTAAGATGCATATTTTATGAAAATTTATTAGAGTCAATTTATCCTAACCTGCTAAATTATCTTTATGGATCCTTAGCATTAGAAATAAAAAAATCGCTTGGCATGACGGTATTTCCATCGAGATATTTACGTTTGTCTTGAGCAAAATTGACTTTCTGGGATAACTTGAGTCATGTCCTCCCATTGAGTAAACAAAATAATCAAATTTAAACTTATCCTACTTGGTCGACATATACACCCTTTTACGACTGCCCTCTCTTTTATTACCTTCCTTCCTCAATCGCCTTAGACCCGCATTCCTTCCCAATCTCCACCTACTTTATTGATAAGGCCCATTAATTGAGATCACTCGACGTCTGAATTTTATGGGAATACGTCGCAGAAGTTGAAACCGTGAGTAGTCCAAGAAGGGCCCATCGGCAACCGGGGAGGTCGCATTCCCGGCGGAACTAGTGGTTGGCCAAACCGCAGTCGCGAAATAGTCCTGATAGCAAAGCATTCTACGAGAAAAATGCGTGTTATTTTACACCATAGAAACATTCGCACAAACCAGTAGTTTTTATGTGCCAACTGAATTTCTCAGAATCTCCCATCACAACATCTATCATTTCATCTTCAACTTGCTAGCAAAATGTCTCAAGCTTCTATTGTTTTGCTAAGAGTAGTGACTGGTTTTACAAGTTGATGAGCTGAGATTATCCCGTGAAATAAGATCTTCCAGAAAATATCTCTTGCGAGATTGCGCAACTTCCGCCTAGGATTGCAATGGTTACGTGTGAATGGTGTTATCTGTCGATGGCATGACCCTTGGGACTAACCGCTTTAAGTATTATGATGTTATCTGGCGGTTACATTTTTTAAATTAAGGGAGTAAACTGCAATATCTTCCAGTTTGGGGCAGAGTTTGATAACATAAATAACATATCCTGCTGAGATCTAGCCTCTGATTGCTGGTGCGAAACATCGTACGGGATACATACGTCAGGAAAAACGGATGCGGTATTTCCTGAGGCAGTGTCGCGGTAGTTCTCAAAGGAAACCCGCAGAATGGAAGGGATAATCCTCTCATTTTAGGGGGCAAATTTTACGCGTTATTTCAGTGCATAGAAGAATCCTCTGAAAAACCTCTCTTGGAATATGCACAAGTACACAAACAATAGACTTTCAATCTGCCGATCAGATGCAGACCTTTGCGGCGGTATTCTATAATACGTTAAGACACATTAGCGCAATTCTTCGGTTTGCTATCTTTCTTAACGTTTGGCTGGTTAGCTAGTTCAGTAGTAAACTTTCCTCCCTATATATGGGCGTTAGTGATTGAAATAAATTACCTGGAGATGTTTTTAAACCTTTTACTGTAAGCGTTAAAAGCTTCAAGAGAGAATGACCAAACACCTGGACCAAATTATTTTTTCTTTCTGATGATATTTGGCTATTACCTGACTTGGTTCTAATTGTTGATTGATTTAGGTGTCATTTTAAATTACTGATTAGTGTAACTGTAACTGGCTGATAGTCAAATGCCATTTCAATAAATAAATAATCTAAACATCCATGCTGAATGTTACGACTGTCTGTTTCTATATTATGCCTGCTGTTTAAGGAGAGAGAAATTTGATACAAGTAGGTTTCCCTAAATGACAGACTGATGATAGATTATAATCTATTATAATCTGTTGATAATTATCAACAAGTTACGGAATAGCGCTGCTGGTGCGATAATAGATGAATTTTTACAGCATTGCTATTGTAGCCCATAAGCAATTTTCCTAGGTAGCAAAGCTTGTAAACCTGGATTTGCAACGAAACTTAAATGGCTTCTGGTATTCAGACTAATCTCACTTGGCGGAGAAACATGTCAAGAATGGTGATAGTTATTTTGTTATTCGTCGCTTCAATAACGACAAAGATGACACGACCGCGTCATGCAAACCTATGGTTATGTAGCTGGTCTGATTAGCGAATGAGTGGCTAATCCGAAAATATTCAGATATAATTTGAAGAGTGTAAGTTGATTAAAGCATTTATTATATCTTCGTTCATACTTTTATTACGAAAGCAACATTTTTGAAAATGTATTTTGTTAAAGTGAAATGTTGATGTCATGTTACGTATTTTCATATTGGAGCTTGGTGGTGTATGTACCATAACTTTATGTCGAATTTTCCGCTGGACTTTAAGCTAGAAGTTTCCACTCATTTCCGTCAACATATATTTTTTCCGATTAGAGGAATAACTTCATTACGACACTTTCTGGGGGAACTGAGACCGGATAGAGTTTCGAGCTGTTAGAGCGAGATAAGAGGAAACCTACTTTATTAAGATTCATATATGCAACGCGGATATACATCCGGAAAAGCAGGCAAAGAGCCATCCCTATAAAAAGCATTTCTTGACAATTTGCATTAACAGTCGACCTGAATTAGTGAACTTCCACCAGCTGATGATGTATTTCTTCCCTTAATGACGGTATTCTAGTAACTGTAAGACAGATGCTGAGGCTAAGTTTGCTGCTTGGCAATTATCGGAACTCAATTCGTGCGATGTTTGTGGTTTGGGTACCAAAATTTGAAGCATTTAACTTCAATAGAGAAAGCAAATAGACAATAGCCTATTTTTTGCATTTGATAGAATTAACTAGAAGATAATACTGTCTCAAGTGACCTAGAGCGATACACGTACCACTGTGGTTTGAAGAAGGAATGTTTCCGAAAATAGTACGACAAATATGTGAAGTTAAAGAGTAAAAAAACACTGAAAATCCAAATTTTACACTTTGTGAACATGATTCCACTTTCGATCATGCTTTCAGGTCAAACTGATGAAGCTGCGGAGTAGGTAAACCATGGTCGTGTGACTGCGTAGGTTTTCGCGGCGGTGGCTTGAAGGATTCTGCATTCTCGGGTTTCACCGTGTTGTTGTTTAAAGCTGACTGTCGCGTTGTTGTCAGCTTTAAACAACAACGCGGTGAAACCCAATCTGCCAATTGACATCGTGAAATCCCAATGCGACAACAACGCGACAGTCAGCTTTTTACAACAACGCGGTGAAACCCGAGAATGCAGAATCCTTCATGGTCGTGCGTTCGTAAATTGTGCATTGTGAAATTGTTTTTACTATTCCTTCCAATATGGATAAATTTCACATACAAGTATTATACTTTTATACAGCCTGAGATAGTGTCCTACAAAAAGTGAAGTAGGTTTGTAGGAAACTAAAACGATCGATAAAAACTTTTTTAAACGGATTTTATAATGCCTAAACAGCCCATACTTCTTGATATTTCCTCGTATTAAATCATTGTCAAAGTTAGGTGATGCTTAGAATGGAAGTGTTTAATGTTTTAGCTATTAAAAACCTACCTTAAGCGATATACAACCAATAATAATAATAACCATTAATGGATCACTTTGAGAATGCTCTGTCATGGTAATGGTGTAGAGTAATAAGGGAAGCATTAAATAGAAGAATGTAAACAATAGAAATATGGTGGGTTAAAAAATGTTCAGAGTGAAATACTATAAAGGAGATAGACTTCCGTAAAACGTTTTAAAGGTATTAGAGAAGGAAAGAGATTGTTTAAAAATTTGCAGAGGAGTAAAAACAAATATTGGAAATGTTCCCAGATTTAATGGGGTCCTGAAAATGGCAATGGGAGAATGAATGGATAGAAAGAACTACGGAGGATGAGCGCGGGCACGGGTAATGGGATATGTGAAAATTCATACGTTATCAAGAAATGAAGAGGCAAGCTGAGGAGATACCGAAGCCGAGAAACGCCTAATAATAATCCGGATTGATAACTGCTGATTACAATCTCGAAAGGCTTTACCTAAGGCAAACACATGTTGGGACAAGTAAACCTTTTCTATTGACCCTCAATTTTTTTTTATTAAATCTTATCAATTTCCTATGCTGCATAGTATTATGAAAACGCAATCGCGAAATTTTTCTCGCTATTATAAAGTGTAAGGATGGCGAATGTAGGACTCTGACGCTCAGGCAAATGCATTGATGAAGTACTTTTATTTGTTACTGCGTTCCCTTTTCCCTATTTCAGGTCTGGGAACTCAAAATGTTATTTCCATCGAGGGAAAGTATTTTGATGCATATCATTAGCGGCTTAATAGCTTTGAGACCTTGGCCAGAAGCTACACGTCTTGGCAAGTGAAGCTCCTCATTTTGAACGTCTGCCCAATTACCGTAGCGAGATGCAAAATCCGAGCGAATTAGTGCGAGCTCATATTCATCAACACGCTTTCTGCAAGGCTATTGCGCCGCAGCAAATACCGTGTAAAACAACTCTCTCTATTCTAAAGGCCGCGCTACGCGATGATGTTTATTTCATTGACTGAAGTCAGGATGCTCAATATCGGATGCAAATTCGGTGCTAAGTCTCGAATGAATCCTTTTGCATGATGCAGCTCTCCGTTCGAATTTTTACATATTAGGAAACTTTGGTTTGATTTCGTTGCCGGAAGTATTAATACTTGAATTCAAATAATCATTTAGCAGTCAGCATGTCAGATTTAATCCATAGTTCTGACGAGGAAATGGATGTCGTATTAGCGGCAATGCTACTTGCCAAGCGATTACAATCCCGGACATGGAAAAGAAAAATACGAACAAAGAGAAAAAAATATTCGCAAGTAAATCTGTTATCAGTACTAAATCCCTCTCCCCAAATCCCTAGAAAATCCCAAAAAAACCTCGTTGAAAAAAATTGAACTAATTTCCTAATAAAAAAAGGCCAAACGTACGGGTAAAAGACGCGATCCTTATAAATTTTAACTGACATGTACTTATTTGAGAAGCTCTATGGTCTGAGAAAAAAGAAATATAGTACGTCATACCTCCGCCGTCGATAGTCCTACCATAACAGGCAGAGAAAACGTTGGGATTATCTAATAATACTTCTTACATCACGACATGACCGTGGTTCCGTTCTCCCGGCCAATTCGAATGTCTGGATCTGTCCTTGCCGCGTGCATTCTTCTGGCATGAAATCAGTATATAAATTTCCACAATTAATGCATTAACCCGTCTATATTTTCGGAACTAAGACATTTGTATACATTAAATAGACTTTTGAAAAATCCACCAAGTTACGCCAAATATTAGTTATTACCCTGATGTAGCTGCCACTCGAACCAACGATATTTATGGATAACACTAAAATAGTATGCCCGCTCCAGCAATACTAGAATTCGTGTCTTTGGAGTAAGAGAACATCAAACCATCTTATCTCAGTCCCAATTCCCTCAATGCCAAATAGTTTGTGTTTAATAAATGTGAACGACACTTTTAATGTATACTTTCTAACTCTCGAGTGGGCGGTAGATGGCTACTTCAATCGAATTCCGCTCTCCTGTTCGAAAGGTCCCCGACCTCAGAGGTAAACCATTCATAATGTTCTCGAACGAACAGGAGTGACGTTCGCTCCATTGGGATGAAAACACTGCTGGTTCGACATCGGGGATCACGAGTTGGGGAAACGTGCCCGACACCTTCTTCATTCGCCGTCCACATTTTTCCCCCCTCCACCCACCACCTCTAACCCTCCCTACCCCCGACCACCCCACAAATAGAGACTTCCGCCCACGCCCCACCCCTCCTTCCCCTACACCCGCCCCCACTTCTGCTCCCTGCCCTCCTTCCACTCAAACCCCGGCCCCAACCCACTCGCGGAGAGGCCAATGCAATTGATCCTGAGAGTGGAAGTGATTTACTCAAGGGCACGATCTTGATCCGCTCCTGCCTCCCTCATCAGCGGGATCACGGGCCTCGGATAAATCACCGACGGCTTTATTAGGCGGCCACGCTCATCAGATACAGAGTGACGTGTGTGTGTATGCGTGTCGAGCGCATACACGGGCGCGCGTGCATCCTTTCCGAGTCAGTTATCTCCCGGTGACCATCTCTCCTTTTGCGCTGGCCGCAGCGTGCGGAGCTTCAAACACGAGAGCCTTCGGGGCTCCTGATTGGCGGCGCCATAATCCTTCGGTGGTCATGAAAAAAATAAACGTACAGAGAGAATACTTCAAACTGCCGGTCGCTCAGCAAATATTTTCCCACTTACATCGGTCTTTTTCATCCTTTTTTCCTCGTTAACGAATGCTCCAATTGAATCATCCTCGTCATGCGCTAGTAGTGCGAGAACCAGCTTCTCTAAACTCCCCTCTTTACATTCTTTTTTGCTTATTTCTCCCATACATTTGTTGGTCCATACATTTAGGTCTTCAAATAAATGTTTCGCGTGGTGCATTCTCCTATGATCTTCTTAGCTGGGAGTCACTCTCTTACCGTTGTTCACACATCTCCAAAATTCGGTATCATTTTTAATTTTTAATATATTGTGGGAAAAGTTTTTTTGTGGTGAACTTGAGGAAGGAAGGATTGAAAAATATAGTGAAAATCTTAATATATAGCATAGTTTTTTACGGTGCCGAAACTTGGTCATCGAATCAAGGTGATAGGGTTAAATAGGAGACTCTTGAGATGAGAGTCCGGAGAAGTATTGAAAAAGTAAACTGGACGGAAATGAGAATAAAGGAAGAAGTACTAGGAATGATAAGGGAGGAGAGAATGAGGTTATTATCTTAAAGACATGTTATTTTTTTGGTTTTCCTGCTTCATACTTCGATGGTGACTCTAAAGAGCTAAACACGTTCACTTATCCTAGTATTTTTTCATTTTAATTTTTAGTTGTCCTCCGCTCCCTTGGTACAGACCTTGTTAGTTTGGCATTAGTGGAAATCCCTATATTTTATTTATTACGTATTATCATGTTACTCAGCTTTCGGAAATAGTTCAATTCGAATGTTAAAATAAGCGTTATTTAATTTTCTCCTCTGCAAATCACATCTATGCGTTAACCAAGGAAAAGTAATTATTATTATTACTGAAAAATATCCAATTTGCAGGGAATTATACCTCGTACTTTTTAATCGTCGGAAGAATATATAGAACAACTGTCATTCAAAGGTTCCTAATCTGAGAAAAAAACATCTACTTGTTAACGGATTAACTTACGGACTAGATGAAACTTGTCACTCTACGACATTTTTCATACAAATTATTATTTATTGACAACTTACACAAATAAGTGTTTTTGTATACATTTGCGAAAGATAATAGTTTTTTGAAGACTAGCAAGAAACGGCATAGTAAGTCTCGAGTCTTTTCTTTCATGAGAAAACATCAAGACATGCCTGTAACTGGAAATCGGGATAAACCGTACAGACGATCTATAAGCAAGTATTGCGAAATTTTGGTGCTTAGTATTTTCTTCCCAACAAATCGACTCTTGGAAGATTCCTTCCATGAAGACGACAAAAATTGAAACACTTGTTGGCTATCCACAAATTTAATTTTATAAAAGTTAACCTTGGTATTTATTCTGAAAATAAGTATTTCTACATTTTTAAAATGATTATTTCGAAATGAAAAAAATTCGAAAAATGAATGATTCCCCATGATTTCGAAGTAGCACATTCAGAAGGACAGAATGAAAGTGTTTGATGGCGTATTTTTTTGTGAAATTTTAGTTCATACGTGTGCTTAAACGTTTCATTTCTTTTTATAGTCAAGTCATTCACGCTGTAATTGCCAATATAATGTTAAATACAATCTTGCTTCAGAGACTGCTGCCCAATGACGTCATATTTATGACGGAAATCCACAGTTTTTCTTTTATGAGGTCTTATTGAGATGTCCTCCACCCGCAATTGCCCCCCATCGGTTACCCCCGCCCGAAGTGTTTCCTCACCCGATCTCCGAGGAATGCTTGCATCTCATTCTCAGCGTTGCCGCATTTTGTCTCCTCTTTAAAACCTGCTGAAGGTAATTTTATTATTTTAAACAAGGACGATACAATTTTATCGGCAAAAAGACATCAATACCGATTAAGTGAAAATCTCTTGGCAGTAAATAAAGATGGGTTTTAGATTAAGTTCATGTACGTTCCACTGCTGCCTATTAAAATTTATTGTACACATTTGTAAATAAAATTACTTCTTTTATTTTGATAATCATCGAAAAAATGTTATTGCAGGTAGTGTTACGTACATCCTCGTTTAATGATGTCGAACCGGCTCTAGCGGAAAATCAAACCACGGTCTTAGTGAACTAGATCTGCTTGGCTCAACATGCAGCGACGGAGAGGAAACCAGTTATCATCAGCTCTCAATTCCTGTCCTAAGAATGAGGAGACAAAATTAGCAATGTATATTCTGTAAAAACAGAATGTGTTCCTTTCCACGTAAGCTATGAATGTCATCATGATTGCAGAGTCGAAGAGTAAGTCATATAGTCGAAATTTGTTGTAGAGTTTTTAGTTGAACCCGTTCTTACAAAATAAATATTATTTTTAAATACGCTAAGCCTAAGAGCTTCCTTCCCCGGCATCTCTTCCCCTAGTTATGATATATCTACGAAAGGGTAGCCAGAGGGAGAATAGTCCGTGGCCAACTGAACTCTTTTTGAGAAATTCCTGGTATTCGGTGAGTTCTTGGGACATTTCGAAATTTACTTCTAGTGAATGCAATTTTTATGTCTGTTCTAACACTTGTCAAGCAGTGATCTTTTTCTGAATGATACTAAAATAAAGATCTTTTCGTCTTGCAGGATTGTAGACTCAAATTTAATCGAAGCCCGGACACCATTTTTTAACACTAAATATTAAAAAAAATACATGCATATTATTTCAGCTTCATAATTTGATTAAAAATATTAATCCTCAGTTTAACACAAATGATGGTTGTTTTAATTAACTATTTACCAAATAACTTAATATTGACGAGACTTTTAATTGGTGTCCAATTAGCCGACCCCATGTGTCGTGAAAGAAAGAAAAATGTATACGTGCGTGTCTTTTTAGTTATCCACTTAGCTCTTGTCCACAATAATATGGATTTTATTAACAATTGTTTTGGTCGGCCTTAGTAATTACTAGTCGGTATCCTTTTCCTGACTCTTTAACCGTGTTTGTTACCGATACTAAAAATGTCTGGGTTTTGCTTGAAATTTTCTCGTGACGAAAGTTTTCGTAGTCTAGTGGTGTCGAGGGACTGATGGAGTATAGGAGTGATCATATTTCCCAATACCTTGTTTTTCTTCCTGACTACGATTAATCCGCTCACTAGGAGTAGTTCTACTCTTAGCTTTCTTTGATACTGGTGAAACTACAAGTACGTATTTAATAACATGTGCCACACTGTTCCATAATAATTTTAATATTCGCCAAAAGTAGACCATCAAATGCCGACGGTTTGGCCAAATTTCTTTTTGATTTTTTCTCCTTTATGGAGAATATACTTTTGAGTGAGATAAAACTGCATCTTTCTAAAATCTAATGGCTAAAATTGACTGGTTTTATATGGACGAGCGCAATAGTAGCGAGGGGAACAGAATCAGTCCCTGTCGACACTTCCAAGCGTAATATCCACCTCCCTTCAATTTTTTTGGGTACTCTTTTCTCAACTGCCTTCCTTTTGAAACGCCTTGTATAAGTTACGCCAGTGAAGCTTATTTCTAATATGCATCAACGTAAGGGATACCCTTTCAATTTACAGCGCAAAATATCCAAATACGTGTCGGTTAGGTGGTCCTTATTACTAAGATTCCTTCAGCCTTATAACACCATTTTGTACACGTCACTTTTTTGCCAATCCTATTAAATATTTCACCTTTAATCAGGGGTTTTGATGCTTTATACTTATAGTGACGCTTGAGCCAGAGCCTCCAAACTATTTTCCAGTACTCTGTTCGACGTTCGCAACTGCCTTCAACCTCTTGTTACTGGCGATGTAAATATTTTATGTCCTTTAATACAAATAAAATATAATTGCGTCTCCGATTATGATGTTGATGGAAAAAATACATGTTCGAAATATTTTATTAATGGAACCAACCTACACAGTGTACTTCCGGATATTTTATGCATTTGTGATCAAGAGTCTCATTTAGTGAATACTATGAATATGAAAATTTGTTGATACTTGATAAAGACTGGTTCTCATTTCTAGATTGTTTATTCTTCGACTTGTGTGTTGTTTTTTTACGTAAATATTGAACAGTATGTAGGTATAAAATTTATCATTAGTTAAAATAATTAGTTTTTGTTTTTATTTCGTGTTAATTTAGCATGGAATCCTGATGCTTAATCTGATACGGGATACTTGTAGCTCTTATTGGTTACCGGCATGATTGCTAGTTACTCCATATATTAAGAACTGTGCTCTTCGATACGATAGAAGGACACGTTTTAAGATCAGTCCAGAGGCCGTTCTTTCGGAAAGATGAAAGTCGTATAGCTACTCGTAAAACATTACTTCTCCTCTTAAGCTTAGCATGTACGCAAGGACACCACCACGGTTCAATGGGGGACTCTGGTTTCGCAAAACTTTTTTCTCCCTGTGCATATTTTTTATCAAGGCTTAGAGAATGTGAATTTAATGGAACTAATGGACATTCATAATTTACCATAACATGAAGTCCCATTGGTATTTTTTTGCTGAGATTAGATTACATATACTCTATTGAATTTTGAAATTTAAAAGAGAGAAAGCCTTAACTAAAGACAAAAGTAAACTATTTATTCCATAAAATGTTTAAACAAGATTCAATGACTTATTAAAACCACAGGTATGAAGATCAAGATTCAATGACTTTAATTAATGGTTTTACGCGTAATTTCACTGCAACTCTTAATAACGAAGGAATAATGGTAATATTCTTAGATTTGTGGTACAGATATTTTTCATTAAAATTATACTACTCGCAAATTGCTCCGTTGACAGAAATAAAACTGAAAGTTACAAAATTGCTGGTCATTGTTTTCCAACTTCTGTGCAACATATGGGTAGGAGGAAAGAAATGGCTCATCGCCATTATGCAGTACACTTTTTTCGGTGAGAACTTTTCACTCAGGAAGAAAGAAGTGCCGTTTACCAAGAATGGAATCAGATGTATGAGGAAAGAATTCCCTCAACAAATCATCGCGAGAGGAATCAGGTGAAATCAACTTTGATCAGCGATCATTCTTGCCGCAGTTCAGCGCACACGCCGCGTCCTCACACACGGGGTACGCGTTTCCATCGCGGACACTCCCCGCTGAGCAGCAGTTACTCTGGGCAAAATCGTTTCCCAGGAGTGAAACAATTTTTCCGGCTAGTCCTCAAGGTAAAAATTCAAATGAGTAAAATTGCGGCCCTCGTTCTCGAGTATGCACAGCCACCGAGAAGAGAGTTTTCCTCCTTCCTCGATTCTTCTTGGAAAATACATCTGCCCACCCCTAACCATCAGAGTCGCCCTCCCCATCCCCACCGCCACCCTTTTTTATTCCTCGGTCGCAGAAATTCGCTTGGCTCGCGCGAGGGAACGAGACAGCTCGACATCGGGAAGTTGTCCTTAATCACGACTCAGTCCCTTGACCATGGGAAGCAGCGGTAGCACAGCAATAGAGAGGCGACGCAAGGTGGTACAGGGGGCGGGGACTATTCGGTTCTCGCGTTCTGTGGCCTGGGGGACGGAGGTAAATGTTGGTAATCAACGGCCGTAGTGCCGACTCCAACGATTTCCATCAATCAAGTCTACTCACCGAATATGGAATGGGGAAACTGGAATTACTCAAGTGTTGGAATATTCATAACTGAATTATATTAGCATAATTGGACGATTTATTTCAAAATTTTGCCTCTCTGTGTGGTTATTTTTAATTTTCACTAGCACTACGTAAATGTGAGCAAAAATGGTAGTTATCAAGTTGCTTACAAAAAAAATCAAATCAGCAATAAAAATATTTTTTATGTCGATGAAGTAATTGAAGATACTTATTTTTCATAGAAGTTTTCAAGTTTTCACATTGAATGCGTCGTATACGTACTACTTAAAACCGAGCTTTCATTCAACTTTGTGCATTAGAGTTGCCTCATAGGATAGCACCTTTTACCGTAAGACCAAAACGCTCTTCGCTGAGTAGAAGGCCAGTGGATACTTAATTGGTCAACTTAGATTTCATTAGAACCAAAATAGTAATTATAACGGCGGATTTCTTATTCCTGGAAAAGGGGATCATAATTAAAGTGCCAAATGCATGAGGATTGCAGCTGTTGTGTGTTCTGATTACATGTTTGAAATGATTTTCTTCTTTCATCCATTACTGCTATCCACAGTCATTTTATGCAATATTTCCACTATTTCGCGACTAACAAGTGTGTCTACAGTGTAGCTGGAAACCTTTGGCATTTACGCTTATCAATGCAGACATTTCGATAAAAACCTTTTGATAAAGGATGCCCCGACATCCAAAATTCCTTCAATTATCGGCTGGATTTGGAATGCGTGTTCTCTTATTCCACTCTAAACAATCTTTGTTTGTACGACTCATTAAACTAATATCTTAATCTAGTTATCTTTCACCGTTTCTTTAAGTAGTACAATAGTTTACACGAATGATATAAAAATTTTATATAAATAATAATTAATATACTTCATTGCCATAATAGCAAAGGAAAAAAGAGTTAAAAGAGGAATATTCGAGAGCATCAGGTAATCCCTGGCAATAAAGTTAGCAGCTACTATTTGTGTAAAATGATACAAAAAATTTCATGATAGTAGATTAGTAATAGTTTTTCTCTCTCATTGACAGATTATTGCAATCATTGAATGATACTCATTTTATTGATGTGAGTTATACGATTTTAATAGTCTGATCACTTTATTGCTTTCAGCCATTTAATTAACCTTATGATTTACGCTATGAAAACAATATTTAAATCAATTGCTCAGAGCAATTACAGATTTATTCAACAAATTATTTTAGAAATGTGTCAAATTTGTAGAGAAGTTTCTTATACTCTAAAATTACGTGGTGGCCTCTCTATTATGTAAACATTTATAAAGCGGAGGACTTTCCTCGAAATTATGGAGTTTAATCCTAGGAAATACCAAATAGAAATTCAAAAATTCCTAATAGTTTGGGCACACAATGGAAATAAGTATTTACAATAACTGATTTTAAAGTTTTTTTTTGCTGGTAAAGCTTAGTCTTACTTCATCCCCACGATATTCTGTGTCTATTTTTTGAAATTGCTTTCGTTGCTGCAGTATGTATATGGATACTTCCATCAATGAAAACAAAAAGTTTTTTGAAAGAGAGAGCATGATTATATAGGCCCAAAGAAACTAGGGCTACCCAGTGAAGGTACCGCGAGAGTTATTAAAACAGTTATCATTTGATCATTTGTTTCATTTTAAAGCAAATTAAACTATATATAAATATATAATTTTATTATTATTAACTAATCTACCAGTTTAGGTAGGTTTTGGATGGATGCAACTACCAAATAAATATTTGTGACTCCTGACAAAACACAATCCAGCAATCTAATCCACATCAAACAACCTACTCTTCATCTCTGTATGCTTCCTTCCATATATAATTTTTATGTTGTCAGCAATAGCGAACAAAAATACATGAAACACATAAAAAAGAAAAGAAACTCTCCGTTTTCGAATTTTCAGTGAACGAGCCACCTTTCTCAAGAAAGGGAAGGAGTGCCTTTCTTCTCTTCCTTGAAAAAGGCGGCTTGATCGAACCCAGGTCCTCCAGTCAGTAGTCCAATGCTCTAACCCTAGACTGCCGCGACCCATTATATATATATATATATATATATATATATATATATATATATATATATATATATATATATATATATATATATATATTTAAATATATACATCCTAGTTTTCATATCATTAATTATTTTTATAACTAATGATGTGTATACTATGATATCTATACATATATAACTAATGTGATGCAAGGAAAAGGGATAGGAACACACAAAAGATATATCTGTATGTGTGTATATTTTTATAATTTTATATAATATTTTTAACAGAAAATAGTGAATTCGTAAATGTTGCTTGTAATTAGCTAGCAGATGTTTATGATTGTCTGCAACTTTCATTGAAGGAACAAGTCGTCATTATCTCTGCCCATCAATCCTGATTGATTGGTTTAACGCAGATCCCAACTCAATTCGTCTATCGCTTTAACTGCTCCATGTCTGCAGATTTCTCCCCATTGATTTTGTCAATATTTGCTCCATGGGTCTTATCCAAGGTCTCCCTCTACAGATCTTGCCGTTCACTTCCCCTAGCCGACTTTCCTTATCAGGCCATCTTGTCTCAAACTAAGTCCGATGAGGTTATACCTTTTCCATTCCATAGTGTTCCTTGATATCCTTTCTTCTTCTACTTTCTGTTTACTACCACTACCTTAAATGTTTCATCCAGTTAATCGCCATCATTCTCTTTTAGTACCAAAACAATAGTTCCAATTTTCTCTAATTGCTTTTGTCATTACCTTAGACACACTACCATAGAGGGGGACGCTCCAAATATATTCTTGTGCTGAATTTCTTTCCTAATATCCAGATGTGTTGTCTGCTTTCTTACTTTTTTTTCCTGGCAGAATACCCTTTTCACCTGGGATATTCCACTAATTAGACTTATTCCCTTCTTACTCTTTCCATCCGTCCCCAATGACTCCAACCCTGACCTGGTGCAATGGGTTTAAGTTAAGGGAGGGGGCTGGGAGATGGAGGGAACTGAGGGAGCAATGATAACGGTCACTAATACGTTGAAGGGTAGAAACCAAAGGAAAGGTAGTCCACCCAATGAACAATAATTCCAAAATTAATGGAAATTAATAAAAATAAAGGCTTCTACAGTTGCTGAGACTTCTTTTCAAATAACATATCTTATCCACCTCTTACAGCTTTTGATTCTCCAGCTGTTTCTTCCTGATTATCGACTACAGACAGATTTATTTTTCATTTTCTTCAGGTTCGTCTTTCACCTTCAGCTCTTCCCCAAATTTGACCAAAATCTTCTTAGGTCTCTTATGATCTCCACCATAACAGCTATCGGTAAAACGGAACAACTACATGTGTGCTATTTTTTCTTTGTGAATATCCACCTTTGAAAGAGGCATTCACATACGGTTATAAAAAGTTGTCCATTGGCGGGATTGTCTCAATTCCAAAGGCATTTCAAATGTTATGGTGGCATAATATGTGAATTTTAATTCTAACTGATCCATGAGGATTTTGTCCTTATTGATGCATAACTCTTACACTATGAAATATTTGTGCCTTCATAAACTGATGCATTGATTTTACATGTGTCAGTATTCGCAATACTCAGAATACCACTTGAAAAATGAGCGGTTTGCTGCTTTATCCGTAGTACTGAGGAGGAAGAAAAAGTTGTTGCGCTTCAGTACCCAGATCATCGCGTTTGAAACTGATATAATCTAGCCGATATAAAATCGCGATCGGACACTTGTTTGGTAATATTTCGATACCAAAATTATAAACGGTATTATAAATGAAGAAGTTCTATCTTTTAGACGAATTTTAACCCATTATCATATCTGTAGGCTGAAATCTTAATGTCATTTCGTAAAAACTATCATGTCTGGAAATTTCCATTCATTTGCATGCATTTCTTGTGGGATGGAAAATGTTTTGTGTTCGAACTTGTGACTGCTTTTTTGTGAGCGGTTGAACGACACCATTTTCCGACCCCAAGATTGCCAGGATGCGCCCAGTCATTTTTGCATGTCAATAAGTGAATGATTGCTAGACCAGATTTAACTTAAAATATAACCACTAATTAGTTAATGATTAACCACAGAGACATGCTCCAGCATCGTCAATACGTTCGCACCCAATACACCTAATTAAATCTCGTACGTGGCTTACACGCTCGAATCTCGTCTCTCGTCACTTAGCCCACATTGATTCAATATAAAATTGATCAGACTATGATCAAGAATTAATTCCACACTTAATAATTTCGGAATGGCTGCGCCAGCAATATTTTGAAATGAAACTTAATTTTTGTAATCTCTCCGTGATAAAGCCAATTCTGAATTTGTAGTGAAATTCGTACTTGGCCAAAGGTCTTTCATACCGCAACCATTTCCTAAATTTGCTCTTCAGCGAGTCATCATTACGACAATTCTCTAAACTGAAATCATAGTCGCATAAAAAACTTAATTGTGCAGTTTCTCAGAATAAGTTTTAATTACTGGTGCCACAAAGAATATTTACTCAAATAGTATTGGCTCTGGCGGTAATAATTAACCAAATGCGTAAATTAGTTGCCTTAGATCAGCGGCGATCAGCAAGGCGAAGATATGGTTTGGTCGCCTGGGAATAAGCGAAGGTAAAAAAGGTTCCAATTCTGATGGATTCACGGCAGCGACTGCGGGAGCCTTGAAAACTGCATGGGGGTCACACGCGGCGTCCTTGCTGGAGGGAGTGGGAGGGTGAGGAAGAGAGAGAAAGTGAGAGATGGGGAAAGAGTAAAAAAATTATCAAGCCGGAGAAAAATAAAAACGAGACTTACATCGCCGTACCCGCCGGCAAGCACGTCCACGCTCCAGAAAATGAGATTTCGTCATTGGCGACGGGGGAGCCGTACCAGGCGCGTGGGGTGGACGACAAAGGGAATGTAATATCTCGGTGTTGCCCACAGATCTGCGAATGGAATAATTGACGACCTATGCATGTATCGAGTGAGATAGCAGTTTTGTTGGCGCCAAAAATTTCCCACCCTGTAGGATCGGATCAGTTACTAAGTGAAATGAAAATGATTACCCTGTATTTATCAGTTTTTCTAGCATAAATTTTGCATCATCGGAATCATGTCCATTGAGAAAAAGCGTTGCTCTGCTGCCAGAAGGTCCTAGGCACGATTCCGGGTTACATTTATGAGCACAATCAGCTTTATTCGTGTAATGCAATTTTTTCAGGCACAAGGTGTCAGATTCCATGACAAGCCAGAGATGGTGACCCAGAAAAAGAAACTTCCTCACTCTCAACACTGATTTGCGATTTGACACGTCGTTAGGCTTAGCATTGAGAAAACTAGCCAAACCTATCAAAATAACCAACCTTCGGGTTGATTACTTTAATTGGTTGAGAGGATTAGATTAATATTAACGGTCAGACATGCGACGAAAATGAATCGTTTCGCTCTGTCTATCCCGAAGTCTCACACTGGATGCCGCGATTAGACGAAATTATTTTCACGGGCGGATGCACTCGTCACCACGGTTGAAATACGAGCTGAAAAAGGGAATTTTTTACTTAGGCTGTTGTTCCCGGAAGAGGTTAATATCTTTTTGGCTGGTATCCTTTCCCTTCTCGCTGATATCTTTGATTTAAATATATCATATAGTCTTTCGCTTAGGTGACAATTGTTGTTTTACTGGTGGATACATTAGATGGGGCCGAGAAGTTATTTTTAGAGATAGGAATTTTCTTGTAAAATCATCCTTGAAAAAGATTAGAAATTGAAACGGGGAGGTCCACTTGGCAAACTCCTGACATCAGCGGATGTTAATGACGTCACGCGGCGGCGTTAAATGGTGTGAAATAGTATATCGATACTCCGCCCACTACATGTAAAAATGGTTGACGCTTTGATGCTCAATTACTTATGAGTTGAAGCAAAGAGCAATAATATTGGGGAAATAAAAATATGGGCGTTTTTACTTTCTCCAAAATTAGTAATGGGAAATAGGAATAGTTGCATGAAAACTTGATTCAACGGAAAAACGATTCAAGAAATTGTTGATGAAAAGATTCAACGGTATGCACGGTTCGTGGTCTCCTTGACGAGTTTTGGTTTTGTCTATTATAATAAAAGTGTGATAATGTAAAATGTTGGAATTTTTTGTAGACTATAACTAAAAATATGTTAATCCTAATTTATAAATTCAGCTTCAATTTTTTTATGGAATATGGTATTGCTTCGATCAAATCGGCTCTTAGCGCAGATACATTCTAAAATTTTATAGATTTGCTTGGTTAAATTTGTATTTCTTCATCAACGATTTTCAGTTTATTACACAGAGTCCCTGAAAAGTTAAATCATTTACATTCAGATGAAAAAACACCTACATTTGTTCGTAAATCGGAGTTTAGTCGAAAATATGGTTCTCACTAACTTTTTAGGCGTATTTTCGTAAATCTCGTAACTTTAGAGATACTACATCTTCTTCAGTTTCCACAAATTTCTTCGACAACTAATTCTAACTTTCGAATAAATAAATAAATTTCGACAACTGCTAATTCACCAATTAGCAGTTGTTGAAAACCTACCGAATGAAGACTAATGGTCGATGTTTGTGCGAAATAAAATATTTCATGAATGCCGACTTTTTCACAGCTTTAGTATAAAGTATCAACCCTGAAAACTTTACGAAAATTTTTACTTTCAATGTCGACCATAAATCTTCATTAAATATTTTGCAGCTCCCATTAAATAGTGCGCTTGAAGGGGTTTTCACCGCTTTATTTTGGATTGATACACGAGGTTTCGTGAGATTTGGCATTTTCTCATGGTGGTGGAATGCATATTGTGGAGATTATACATGTATATGTACACAAGCACTTTACCGAGGTTACATGTTTATGCTTACCCAAGATCCATAAAAATTCATTGCAAGCATAAAAAGAGATCTTAAGACACTTTAAGCTCCAGTATAATCTTGTAAAAATCATCGCAGGTACTTCATCATCACCTTCCAATTGATAACTTCCCCGCAATACGTCCTTGGTCTTTTCCCAAATCTTCCTTTTCATTATTTTTTCTATCATAATGTCCAATTCCCAGTAATACCTTGTGATACGGTCGATTAGGATTAAGAGTCTTCTTACCATCGCTACTTGTAATATCAAGTTCCTTTCTTTTTTTCCGAAATAATTTCTGTCTATTTGTTCAATATTTATTATTTTTTTCGCACAGTAATATCATTGTTCAAAATTTCCATTTCTTCCCGCCTTCATTCCTTCCATCAAAATGTAAGAACTAGAAAATGGAGGAAGCTCTAACGCCCATTCTACATGATTTCACCATCATGCTTTGATTTTTCCTTTTCTTAAATTACGCTCACTTTTGCAAGGCTACCACGTTACAAGGGATTTTCAAAATTTGAGCTAATGCGTTAATGAATATTTTCAATTTTTATATCATAGAAAGTGAGTAAAACTTATTTGCGTTTGCTAAAGATATTTTCATACAAATACATGTTGACTGTTTTCTTTTATATTTATAAGTAACCTGTAATATTTAAGTTCTTCCCCTCTTTAACACCTCTGCCTAAATTGTCAATTTTCATTGCACCCTGTGCTAAATAATTGTCATCGCGATATGTATAAGGGTAGGTTTTGGATTGTCACCGGGAGCAAATGAATTTCTTCAGGGCTTACGAAACACTTCTGAGTCATTCAAACCTTGGCCCTCCCGTTGCAAAAATGCCTATTATCGTCATATGTCCTCCCTAGCTAACCAACATTCTCCCTTCCACCTGTGTACCCCCACCACCCACTAGCTCTCAACATCGTCTGGGTTCACTTCTATATCTCCTTAGAATGCCCTCCACTCTCATCTTCCCATTTCCATATCAATTTTCCTTTTCTTGTATTCCTTTAACCATTTCATTTTTCCATTCATCTAAATAGCAATGGTTTTCTGTACTTTTTCATAGTATGTGTCACAATAATTATTGAGATAGATTTGAAGGTGCGTATGTATTGATATGGAAATGTGCACCTATCATCTAGAAGGTGTTTTTTTTGTTTTTGCATCAGATAGAATATTTTCTATTCATTGCTCTTCCTTCTCGTTTCGCTGTTTCATTTTTCTATGCATTTCGTTGTTTCTGGTACTTTTTCCTACTTTTAGGCGATTTTATTGCCTAATCCTTTGGCAAGCACATCAAGTTCCGGAAGTGTTTCCTAATCATGAGATAACTGACAGCTCGTATTGCGTAACTTACTGGAGATAAAGAGGAATGAGATTTTAGCATTCAAACAAACGAGAAATCATGTGTAGCCTTTTGGATTCGCAGCGTGATCTTTTTTTATGGTTCATTTTGCATGGTGTTACACGCATGAATTTTTTCATTTTACACCATCTACTAGGAGCACGTTTCAAGGTTCGATTGCAATACTAAAAATCAAAAATAACTAAAGGCCGGGTTGATTAGAATTAATTGAATTGAGTGAAATATTGTTATCTGCCGCTGAAAATTTGGACTGCGCTCATGGCCAACGGCAATTTACTTTTATAGCAGTGCCAGCGATGAATTTACATTGACTTTGGGTGGGAATATTTTTTCTGGGTGGAGAAAGTACGTAAACGGTAAAAGATGACGGAGAAAAATTACGCTTACGAGAATACATGCTACTTACCGGAGTTTACGAGTTAAAGTTATTACTTTGCGTGTTCGCGGCGAAACATTTTGTTATCGAGAACTTCTTTGTGTCGAATGGGCAAAGAAAAACGAAGGTTTGATTTCCTACGTCTTCTTTCGAGGTCGATTCACATAGATATTATTTAGTATTATTTATTTTTATTAAAAAATACAATCAGCTGGCCCAAGATTTTCCTTTCGTGAGTTACATATTCAAATGATAGCACCTAAAAATTATATTTCAGGTGCTATACTATATTGCAGGTGTTCAGGTCTCTGGTAGGTATGTAATGAATGAATTTGCACTTATGTTTATACGAAATAAACACAGTCACATGTTAAAATTCCGTCATAAATATTTTAATTTAAGAGTAATTACTAAAATTTATCGTTTGACGCATGTTGCGTAATCATTCATTCCACAGAAGTGTAGAAAATTAAACAACTAGGTATTATTTTTCCCGTATTTTTTTTAGGAACTTCAAACTTTAAAAACGTCAAAGAAATAATAAACTCAAATTAAAGGCGTTATCATAATTTATTAATATACAGTTGTATCACTTTAAAATCCTAAATATTATTAAACAAATATTGGAAAAGTATTTATATGCTTTGTATTGATAATTTCTTGAGATCTAAATAAACGGGTAATATCTGACGCGGAATTTATGCAGACAGAATTATTAATTTCAAAAATTCACGCACCTTCCTGATGATGTGAAAGTAGGCACCAGAAAAAATTAAAAGGAGAAGCAGTTTTCAAATTGAACTAAGTCTTTCGTTTGTAATTGTATGTTTTTTTCATTTCCGTTGTATTGATGGGCGTTCACACAAGAAAAAATAATGACAACACTCACATTATTTCCGCGATCAAGGTCGTGAGATTCATTTCCAGAATATGACCAGATTACTGGAAGATGAAAGTAATACATTAATGCAGTTACTTATGTAAACTGTATGCAAGAGCCCATCGGCCTCTAGTGACCTTCGATTCTTCGAAGTTGCACCAAATTATTGTACATTTTCCTGTAAAAAGGGAATTAAGGAAGTCAAGATTAAAGGCGCCATTTCATACTCCATGGGGTCCGGAAAGAGTTCATCCGGGTCAAAAAGTGCCAATCGCAGGGGATTAACCCTAAAATGGGTTTTTAGCACCCAATAAACTATCATATGCTTTAGCCATCTCTCATGCTGACTTAGTTCCTTGATTAATGTCTTCATTCGCATAATTTCCAAATTAATTAGTAATTCTCGGTGGACATAATTAACTGTAGATTACTTATTTAATATACTTCGGAGCATTCCACGATTTTGGCCGCTAAGTTACCAATTTACATGCTTGATACTTAGTATAGGGAATCATTTTGTATCCATGAAATTATTCGACTTTGGAATAAAATAAAAAACGCATACAAATAACATTTTCTCGTTGGTGCCTGTCCATTTTATGTTTTGCGTGTGCGAGTAATGAGATGTAATGAGTAAAAATTGTAAGCCTAAACATTGCATAACACATTTTTCTAAAGCTAGTCGATCGGGAAATATTTGGATTCATTCGACATCTTATTAAATAGCTTTTGTTTCAAAGTCTTCGAGAATAATTGCGGACGACTTATTTTCTCTAACAGTTGGTTAACACAAGATAGAAAAATGGAGATTACATTCAAGATACTCCTCTGGAGCCAAAATTTTCTTTATATTTGGCATGCGGATGTAGATCGTCCAAGATCGGTAGTGTGAGGAAACAGTCCATAATTATACCAAGTAATATTAGCTGTCTGTGAGGTACGATCTACAAGGCACCTAAGTATGTATCAGAGTATGTCCTGAAACATTCGCTAGTGACGGGATTCGAGCCCTATTCTCTAGGAAACAAGTACAATAGCACGTTGGTGCAATTTCAAATAAGAATAATTGTCCTAAAAGTCTAGCATTGAAGTGCATTTAGTTATTTTGCAGCAGTAACAAATAATAAAATCAAATTGCACGTTCAGAAGAGACAGTCAGTAGTCGGAAGGAATGTAAAAAACTGAACGTCCGGGGAAGGGCTATTCTTTCACTTTCTCTCAAAGATAAGATGGCATGATATGGAAACTTAGAGCAGAATGGTGCATAAATGAAGAAACATGATAAATATTCATGAAGGTACATATATTTTCAAGAGTAGAAAACAGAAAAGACAAGAAGGGAAAAGGAAGAAAAAATAAGAATAGAAAACAGTAACCTACTGCATTTTTAATTATCAGACTAAAAAATGATAAAGATATGTTTTTTAAACGATAAACGTTTCATTCAATAATAAATTGCATTTTCGTGATTCACAGATGAGAATGTATTTCGTGAATAGCTGCGATATTTTTATTAATTTTCTTTCTTTTATAAATACAAATTTCAACTGAATATTAACCAATGGATATATTTATATTAGAATTTTCGATTGTATACGAATGGTACACAATTGGGTTTTCCCTTAATGGGAAAAACTGTGGCGATGCATCGAGTTGGTCGCATAGCGTTTCCTGTTTACAAAACTGATGGTAAATGGGTTACATTTTCTTTGGCGTGTTCCAGTGAAGTATAACGATAAGATTGTCACACTGAGTCTATTGTCAGTGCATACATCATATCCATGTTCTCACGTGATATCGCTTTCACTGGAAGGAAGAGTTCACCATAAAAACCTAAGTATGAGTTATAACAGTGAATCCTCCGAAAACTGAACGAAGAACTTGTATACCCACGGTTTTTCAAAGATTGAAAAAGACTGCTTTATCGCATGAGATCCTCCCTTGAGTAAGACTTAGGTTCCAACTGGTGTCATCTATGGAAGTTGTAACTTTTTCGAATTATCCCACGATGAACACACACATGCATGTAACTAATTTAAATAACTTCCATGGAAAACACTGGAACGCTAGTTTTCCTCTTCACGAAAAAACTGAGTCGATCCCCATTAGAAGATCATTTTAACCATAATATAGTATAATTTCCTTTTAGAAAAATCTCGTGGCAATCGAGCGCTAATAGCAACGAGTATTATGGTTAATAGATATACGAGTAAATTGGACAAAATATCGATGTTGATATACCACTAACGATTAATGATAAGATATTTATTTACTATTTAGTCACGCTAGGTATATGGCGCATTCTTTTCCGTTATCAGTACTTAGGGTAGTGCCCATCTCTGTTAAACTTGAAAAAGATGGACAATCTCTCCGGTTCGTAGAATTCTCAGTTTCTGCAGTTTTGCGCATCATAAGAAATACATAATCGGATTAGTGCGATGGCATTTGTTTATCCTTCCGACACTGGGGACACGCGTTTATTTTTCAGCGATGTCGAGACTGCTCCGCGTCATCCCAATCCCTACTCAAATGCCAACTGAGGAACGCTACAAAATTCAGCACATGGTCCATCGAGCAGGATGCCGAGTTTCGGGCTCTCAAAGCTTTTCACTAAGAGACCAATGTGGACATACAATTTCAATCTTAATCCTCTCTCTCTGAATTTACGGCTATAATCCCCACCTATCCGCGACGGTTCCTCTATCGGTAATGACTTAAGCAGAGCAAGTCACCCACAATACCTTGATTATCACAATCGATAAGAAAATAAGCCCGCCGGACTGTTACTAAGGCCTTATTTCGATCCTGAACATGAAAGCAAGGTTCAACGAGCGTTTTATTATGAAGATTGGGAATAGTATAACGATTAAAAACTGAAGGGGAAAGATTAATTCACTAAAGGTCGACGCAGGAGCGAGCACAGCTGAAATCGTTATGCCATTTACAAAGATTGAACACTTCCTTGATATAAAGAATTGGAACTTATAACCCATTTTGAGGATTCGTTCACTTACTAAGGTATTGTGTTTTGTTTATTACGGTTGGTTCTAGAAAACTTTAGCTTAATTTTAAGAATAAATATTTAAGGAAGTGATACTCTGGAATTCTACGGCATCATATGTGTATCACACACAAATTCTATGCCTAATGCTTGTTAGGAAATTTGAAACGGCCATGAATACATATGTTTCTTACATCGCTCATCACTCTTATACTATTCCGCCAAAAGTCTCGTTTATACGCTTTCCAGAGCTGGCCTTGACTGGGTAGTGGACGATTGTATTTTATGTGCTGATGTCATACTCCATGATCTCGTCTCTAAGTATGGATCATTTTCATCACTCCATAGCCCTTTGTAAACCCAAATGACTCGGACAAAATATTCTGTAGATCAGAAGATCGTTCATCAAATTTCAGTTTGTGATCTATCGGTCGGGGTGCATTCTCCATGGACCCAGTGAGTCAAACTGAGAGTGCTACTTTTATTAAACCACCTCGCACTACACCAATTACTATAACGCCCCTCGTTACAGTAAACCTTTTTCAGTCCAACATATTGAATACTGTACCTCCATTCTCCAATCATATGGTTGCTCCAAATTCTTCACCAAGTTTTGAAAAGTAGATACTAATTAAAGAAACCTTCAATGCCGACTGAATGAATACTCACATGCTTGAAAAGAATTGGAATACGAATCAGGAGAGGATCGGGTTGGTACAATGGCTAGTTAAATGTCTTCCGACCTCGAGAACCCGGGTTCGAATCTCACTGGTGATGACAGGATTTTTTTCGGCGGTATCCTGAATCCCTATTTGGGATGCTATGTGCAGAGCACTACACGCAAGTACGCCGTCCGTCGGATGGGACGTGAAATTGTGTGACCCTTTTGTACCTTTCATTAAGAGTAGCCTAATACCGACGGCGAGTTTCTCTCCATCCTTTCGCCATTCCCTGAACACCCTACCTCTACCAAAGTAATGACCAAGTGGCGCAAATGACCTTAGCTGTCAGTAACCTGCCAAAATAAATACCATTTCGATTTACGAATGACAATAAAGTTAAAAGTGAGAGTTGTAGCAATTTCAGTATTATAAGAAAGAGTAAAATTGAATAAAAAATTACTCTTTTCAATCTAACGCATTTCCAGAGCACGCGTTAGATTGAAAAGAGTTACCATGCCTAAATTCTAAATAATTTTGACATTATTTAGACTCGAAACGATAAAGATTGCAATATTAATTCAGTGCTTATGTTGAAATTAGATTTTATTTGCAAGAATTTTAGATTTATTATTATTAGCATGAGTCCACCGGCTTACGGTCGTTTTTGATAGACTATAGAACTAATTGATACTGTACTCCTAGGTATTACATGAGACAAAATATACTTAAACCCGATGTTGAAATAGCTCATTCTCCAGCTTTGCATAATTTCCACCTAAGATAATTCCACCCTTTCACATTCGTACACTTCCCTTAATTTCAGCCTATTCTTTACCTCCCACTACTTCGCGCCACTAGGATTTTCACCTCTATTACTCTCTTCAACATTCCATTGCCACTTGCGTTAATTGTCCTGCCTTTTTCAAAGTTCTCTCAGCAGCCGTCTCTCTTCCTCTGCCATGCCTGTAACTTCATTTTATATTTTCAGCTCTCATCCAAACCCACATCTCAATAGCCTGAAATCTTTGCTTATCGTACTACCTCAACTTGGTCGTTGAGGCAGGAGGAAAATTAAACCAAGTTGAATCATACAAAGACACGCTCCATATCAAAGTTTTCACCAGGTTTTTTTTACATCTTTCTGTAACTTTCACGAGTTTTTTTTACATCGTTACTGAAGGTCCATACGATATCATCAACGTCCCTTTGTAAACGCTTCTTTACCGACTTAATTCTTTTTGCGCGTGCTATTACGCTCATCCTCATCCAATACACATTCCAAATAGGTGAACTGTTTTCCATGTTCTAGTTTGTTTCCACCGTCTTAAAGACAACCTAAATCTTCCTTTTTCTTGATTTCATTGACTTCGTTTTCTTATGGCTGATTCCCATTCCATTCCCGTCACACTGATTATGCAATGCGCTAAGTAATTATTTTAACCCTTTGGCTGACCAAATTGAGTAGTTTCAGGCATGATGTGGTGGAATTCGAACGATAGTAATATTTTTCCAGCAGATTAGTGTAATAGCACGACAGGGTTTCGATGTATTGCATCATCTTCAGGTCTGACCTGAAGAAAGACCTGAAGATGATGTTATACAACGAAACCCGGTCGTGCTATTTAACTTATCTAGTGGAAAATTGTTACTGTCTTTTCTTAATTAGTTTGACTAACCGTTTCATTAACGCTTGATCAATCGCACTCACCGTATTTATTTATACGACGATAGGTTGAATGGAAGAAGGGACCATTTGGACTCACTTTCACCCAAATAAAGACCTCCATATATTTATCTATATTGAAAAAACAGGTTATGGTAAGCATCCCTGTCTTACTTCTCTGCCTAGCACTACCCATCGTGACTCTCTATCCGCTATTCGCACCTGTGCAATCCGAGACGAGTACATGTTCCGAATAAGTTGTCATTTTCTCCAGTTCATAAAATAGATTCATAAGTAATATTGAAAGAGACAACTTCATTTATATGATTGTAGTGAAAGTCTTTTGTATAGTTTTATATTGCAGTTTATTGATTCTTAATAATTAAAAAAATTGCATGTTTTTTTAATCAAGATCCCACCCGTATTGATGATAGTCTTTCGCAAAATTTCCTATTCTTGAGCGTATGACCCTCTCAAGAAAATTTCCTTTCAGGCTCCTTTGTCTGGAGCTAAAAGAGTGTTTTAAGCACAGTTGTATGTGGAGATCTGATGATGATTATGATATCAGTTTATTGAATTAATTCATGAATTGATTATGATACTATGCACAGATAATGTCACTTCAAGGAGAAGTTTCTGTAAGCCCTCTAATTGCATCCTCGTGGATCGATTGATGTCCATTTTAATTAAATTTTACTTTCTAATAATTCAGTAAGTACAACTGAGATGCTGACTCTATTAATTGTGATTAACGTTGAAAATCGTCACATCTTAGTTGTGTTTGCATAGCGAAATGTAAAAAATCTTACCAATACTGCAACCCAACATATGTCTCTATATAATAGGTAACAATACGTAATATTGTTCAAGAAGTTGACAACATTTAATTGATTCATTCCAAAGAGCTCTATCCAATTAAAAATGTTATTGATGCAGAATATAAGTCATTGGCTGGAACTGGACAATAGATTCGTATTATTACAGAAAGGAAGATAGTTATGAATTTATTTTCCATAAATTTAATATTTAAAAACATTAATATGCGTAAAAATAAAATATATTTCAGTAAAAGACATTTCACAATAATTTAGTTCCACAATTAAATTAAATATTTTTAATGATTCAAGTTTTCATTTCTACAGCTTCATCTAAATTTTCTGTTAAAGAGTGAAAATCGTGGGGTTTTTTTCAGTGGCTCTTTCAGAAAATTGAAAAGTAAACTTTTTTCACATTTCAAACTATTTAACCTCCCGATAAAGTTACCAGCAACGATAATATTTGGCAATATTACTAAAAACTGGGAAGAGTTAGCAATAATTAATTGAGAATTCTTGGTCATAACCAGTAGCCAATACATGAAGACTCTGCACCATACCGTATACACGAACCTGATATGGTTTTTTAACTGACTCCATTTCAACTTAACTGATTCCAACTGCGATTAAGAAACATGATGCCGTACAATTGTATACGTAAGTCGTCAGGTGGCTTCTGGTGGCAAACGCCTTTAAATGGGAATCGGAGTTTGGAGAGAGTGATGTAGGGAATGTAGGGTTTTCCTTTAAAATTTTACTCGAATAACAAAAAAATCGAAATATTTGTTTCAAACTCTCTCTCTCACTCGAGCTTCATGGAATGGAAACTGTTTGTCATGCATTACTGATCTAATTGAGTCTACATACTTCGTGATAAATAAACATGCTCAATTCTCTTTTTAAAAGAAATTAGTTTCCTATGAGAGCAACTAGTTTCAATTTGACCCCTTTCTACGACCTGGTGCTGGGAAACCCAGCACTGAGTCGAAGTACAAGTCGTAGGCGAAGTATTTTCTTGGTTTTTCAATACGCATGACATAGAAAATATCATGATACCAAAGTGTAGCTGACTAGGGGATAATTATGCCGATGCATGTATAATTATTGTTTACTCACAACTGTATTATAAATATGCTGTTACTTAAATGATTTTTCGTTTTCATGCGAAGAACTTGCTACGTGGGAACCGTCCGAAACCTATCGCCCATGGTGGAAAGCTGTCTACGATTATGACCATTCAATGTATAGTCATTAAGTGCTTTCAATATTTTACGCTTTAATGTTTCGATTATCGTAGCTATTATTCGTGAAAATGGTAAACGGTGTTTGCGAAAAGGTTATGTGTAGTACCCTGAGAGATTTCGCATTGGATGAAAGAAAACATGAATTGGAAGAGGGAAAAGCCAAAGGAATAGTTATTAGGTAAAAGTGGTGGTAAAGGAGAATGAAAATAAGAGAAGTCGGTGAGGAAAACTTGAAAGACACCGAAAAACTAAATTGATTTGATATTGCGAGAAAGTAGACTAGGTACCGACAGATATGCTGCAAGATAGACAGCATGGTTGGCTAAGGATGGAAAAGTTAGGAGCACTGATAATTGACCATATGAGAAGTAGTAATAAGCATCAGGAACTATGTAAAACAGAAAGAGAGGTGAAAGTTATTCTTTGAAAGGTTACTTATTTATATGATGCGGGAGAACCGCCCAACACCTATCACCTATTGTAAAAAGCTGCCCACGATAATTAACCTTCATTATTTTAATAAGGCGTCTACAATAAATTGGAGATTATTAATTATTTTATGAAACAATGGCATGATTTTTTTATGCCTCTCGGGATTTTTATTGCCAAAATCGAAAGGTTCAAAATAACAAATATAAAACAATTCATTTTATAAATTTTACAAATATTAGAAAGATAGGAAAAATTATCCAAATTGCTTGTCGTTAGCTCTGCTGTGTAATAGTTATCATCACATTCCCCTGCCTCCTTTGTATTCTTTCTAACCATCAAAAATACTCAGTAATTCAAATGCTATTCTTTTATAATGCTTTGGCGTCGCTACACAACGCCCTTCAATTGCAGTGAGGGGGCGTGAAGTTTAATCTGCTCCATTTTACCGCGGGCGAAGCATGTTCTTTCCGGTTGCTGAGTCGTATGATAAGAGTAATCGCGTCTTGAAGAAAACGACACTCATTTCACCACGCCCGTTACTGAGAAGGAGATCGTGAAAGATTCATTATGAGCGTGAAATTTAGTCAATTTCATTTTCGGAAAAGTTCAAGTGAGTCCTGAATAGGACGAATCCTTGAAAAATAATTATTAATCCATCTTCCCTGGCGGTGCTGAAAAAGCATCGCGACCGTCAATGGATTGGACCATTAATTTTGGACTATAATAATCAATTATAAATACCTCAACTGAAACAACTCTATGTTATTCCTTGATTAGTCATTAAATTATGTTAAGAATTTATAATTTCAATATTATTATCAAGCGCCAGAGATACTTTATTTATAGAGATCAGAGCCAGAGATCTTTATTTTACTAGATGGCTCGATTCTTGGGTTCGACTTTAGCCAAAGAGATGGAACTATTGAAATCACGCGGAAGCTTAGAGAAATCATAATTTATGGAATAACCCACTACGAACGCACGGGAGGCCTTGAGAAGTCAAACATGAGAAAATTGAGTGACGCACATGTTGCGAATTAGAGTTATTTAACTCGGAACACTTTTGTGCCAGTGAAAATGATTCCCTCCCCTGGTACGTTTCCATCCCGTAATTCTCGTTTATTTGCAAGTGTTATTTATGTGCGCATTTGCCCCAATGGCATATAATCCTTTTGCATGGTTAGATGCAAGAGAAGATAATCGAGCTAACAACAGTGGTGGAACAATTAAATGGATGAGTAAATGGATCTCTGAAAGAAAACTTACTTATTCTGTAAAATATTACTGGAATTCCCAGTATCAAGAAATAGGGGAAAAAATGGCCAGATATACGTCCATTCATTTAGCTAAGCATTCCGACGAAAGGGAAGGAAATCACGCCCCCTTTTCAATTTTCAGCTGGTTACTTATAAATGTACATAAAAAGAGAGTAAATAAAAAGGTTAGCACTAATGAGACATTTTGGCCTCTGCTAAATAGTTTTCAAGCGTAGGTTTTCATAGGTTGGAAATTTCTGGCAGGAGACCTCACTCAGACTGTCAATATTTGTCGAGAGGATGTCCCCGAAGAATAATGAGAAAAACTTACTTTAATAATTGTTGATCACCAAGCAGTCGCTTCTGTTGTCACAGAAATAAGAAACTTTTCGGTGATGTCACTGTCGTAATAATAATGCTCCACGTGAATGATGTTCGTCGGCAGCTATAGCATCAAAGTCCAGAGTTTTCCTTTCGGCTGTCGCCTCCTTGGTAGCTGAAAACGACGCGTAAGGAGGAATCGCGTTTGGTCTGAATGAATGACGACAGCGAAGTTCACTTGTTGACCCGTTGTTTAAAATCTTTTCTCAAGGATCGCACTCACACGCAGACATTAACACAAACCGTCGGCGAAGAAAGTTCGCCTCTCCCCTGAAGGAGGCTCAGTGGAGTTTTCCCTTTGCGGAGACCCCTGGAACGGAAATCCGAGGGTCACGAGTTCAAGCCGAGGGACTTTTCGGTATATCACGCGCCTTCGCTTTCAATGAGGGCACAGGCGAACCGGTCTCTCTCTGTCCCAAGAGGTAATAGCCTCATCCGGAAAGTCCGCCACTCGAGAACACCTTTCTTTCCTTCTGCTGGGACGGAGTGCGCATGCTCATAAGCGGGATGTGGTTTCTTTTTTTCCCCCACCAGCGACGCTCATGGCGCGCCAATCCGGTTGAACCTTTTGGTCCGTCCGTTCTAGGGCCTTTCTCTCTTCTTCTTTGGGTACCCGGTTCTTGCGGCCAGACCAAGGACGTAACTCTCGGCGTCCAAGTAAAATAAAGAAAAAAGTGGGTACTTGTAAGAGAGGCGCATCGTGATCAGTTGTTGAGCAGCGCATCAAAACCTGAGAAGCCACCCGTGTCCATGGTAGGCGGGGGCCTTATCCATCACAGTCCTTTTAAGTGGTGGGGCCAGTTAGTATTTCGATAACAATAGTCATTTCCAGACGAATTGGAATAGTTCGCAGGTGGTGCGTAATTTGTATAGTTTAATCACGCCCTCCTTTGAGGAACCATTTAAATCCATAATTTACAAATCAGTTAAATTTCCGTTATTCCGTACTAAAGAAATGTATCACTGAGTTTCACCAAGATAAGCTGATGTCATAGTTCCACTGAGTGCTCATTATGGCTTTACAAGAAAAATGCTACACTAGAATAACCCCAGTAAAAAAATTCCCTGATTCATTAATTTCCACCATTATTTTAGGGAATAAAAGTTAAAATATAATGGGTGAATTTTGTTGTAGAGTTAATTTATTCCTGTCAATATTTACCCTTTTGTCTGATAATCTATCAACAAACCTAAAATATTAATGGTAGAAATCAAAATAAAATATTTTCATTCAATTTTTACTACAATGTAAAAGAGGATTCATTTCCCATTGTTATTGGGACTCATTTAAACATGCAAAAACCAAAACTCAATGTCTGCAGCCAATGATTGAAATTCATTTTTTAACATATGTCTTGACACTGTCTGGGGACTCTTCTCTAGATTTTCAACACTCTTATGGCTTTAAGATACACTATGATTTACTCTGTTGTTTGAAACCTTCAAAAACCATCAAGAGATGCCTGCATCTTTACGTGCTGGTAACTAAAATGAGGTCCCTGTAAGAGGAGAATGGGTAAGGGAAAAGTAATTATTAATGAGGCAGTTTCACTTGTATTTCATACCTCTCTCAAAATATCAAGCTGGGGGCAAACGTGTCATCTGATAACCATAGGTATTCCCGAAGCACCAATTTTCCACTAGTCTGGTGGTAGATGAGAGGAGAGGGTATAAGACAGAAAATGCATATCTTAAAAATTTTTATAGAAAACATAATATGCATGGAGGAAATGGCAACATAAGGGTCAGATAACTCTTGATAGGAAGGAATGCAGGTGGAAAACTCATCAAGTACGATTTGTGGATGATAATATATTTATTCACGGGAGGGATTAAAACGATTGCTATATGCATCATAGAACCAGTTTGATACATATGGAATGGAAATTAAATAAGATAAATAAAATGAGCTTCTCAAGAAATAGGTAGACCAAGTTACAAAATAATGTTGGAGGGTATAAACCAGAGCAGGTGTACATCTTATCTTGCAAGTGCTTTTAAAGATAATGAGCAAAGTAGTTGGGTCGTAGAGTTGCTCAAGGTAAAAAAAATGTTAACGAGAGATAGCATAGTATTTTACCGGTTGAAAATTTAATTATTGAGGTGAGTGGATATGCGTACATTAGAGGTGTTTGAAATGTCGTCTGTGGAGGAAAATGAATAAAATAAAATGGAGAGAAAGAAAAACAAAGAAATCTTGGTATGGCAGGGTTGGCAAGAAGGTTGTTGGAAGAAATTCAAAGGAGATGGGACAAGTTCATGCAGGGTCAATTTATTGACAGTGAGGTGCTGAAAACTACAGTTTAAAGGATAAGCCTTTTAAGAGGTTTTTCCTCCTCTTGTAAGGTTAAACGATAAGTATGGCTAAGTGTGGTAGGAAAAGAATAGTCATTACAGGGGAGATGAATGAAGCCACAAAATGTGCAGAAATGCAAAATATGTCCTGAAAGTACTTGGGTCCATCAAATAGCTCTAACCTTGATTGGTAGGATACTATCAGTTATAATGCCTTTTGAAGTATCATAAAACATTTGTACTGTGTGTGAATAATAGCTTGCTTGTCTTGCTTATCATTCACTCATGATCATCAAAAATCTCTTATTAGTAAATCAATGTAGGTTTATTAAATCTCATCAAAGTCCTGTTAAAATATGGTAATTAAATTGTTTAATTATCTACTGTTAACTGCAAGCTAGCTTTGCCAAATCCAGATAAGTGATGCACTCAAAATACTCATGGCTTCAAGGTAAGAGGGAAAGAATCTTATTTCCATGACTATCTGTGTATATTTTCCTGGTAAAACACTACAATATTAACAGCAACTTGAGTTCCATTGGCAATGAGAAGTTTCCTTTTGATTCTATACAGTATAAAAGTGAGAGTTGTAACTGGCATGCCAGAAAAGTGAAAAGAAGAAATGATTAAATAATATGATTATTTCGTAGTCTACCATCTAAAGTAAGTTTTGGATGGACACCAACTGAATACTGCTACATTTATAAACCTCACCTAAAAAGACACAACCTGATACTTTATATTATAAATAAATCCTTCAACAAGTCCACCTACATTCTCCATTACAGTAGAGTATAGGGTGCTATTAAATCAGTTGATGTCCCAGTTGAGGAGGAAAACACCTTTGAGTGTGCAGTGTGCTTCCATGAAATACCAGTAGGATTGCTTGTGCTCATTTTCCTTTATTGCTCACCAACTGGTGATTTTCATGTATTCATTAAAAACTGAACCAGTTCATTTTCTCCTTACTTGAAAACAACCAGATACTAGTATGGTTTGAGGCATCACTTCATGGAAGTGATTCATATCGGAAAAGAAATACTTAGTTATTCTACATATATTTTATTAAACATGACTTAGGTTTCAACTTACAAAGTCATCATCAGGTGATGAGTTTTTAAGTCGAAACCTAGGGCATGTTTAATAAAATATATGTGGAATAATTAAGTGTTTCTTTTCTGATACAACCAGATACTTGTGATGAATGTTGTCCTTAACTAGAATCTCTTAGTACACTCTCCTCACAGATCCAATTCACAGAATTTGTTCAATACTTATGGTATGAAATGTCATAATAATAATCCTACTAGCACCACGTCCTCATCTGCTACCCTAATAGGTTATACTGTGATCAACGTCAGCCAAAAAAAATTATTACAACTGTTTGTGAATTAGGAATATCAGACCATAGTATGATTAAAATAAGTTTTGACTTTAACCTGCCAATTGAGAGTCTAAATCATAAAACTTACTGTAAGTGATCTTTTTTGTATGGAATATGCAGCATCTCCTGCTCCATCTACAGTTTCAAAACTGGGACAATATTTATGACTCTAGGACAGTAGACGAAGGTTTTAATTACTTTTATACAATTTTCAGGCACTATTTTGACTTTTGCCTTTCAATTTTAAATCAGAAATTACCTCATAAAATAAAACATAAGCCATGTTTAACTAATGAAATCCATTTCTACTCAGCTATCCTTAAAAAACATGAGATCTCCAGTAAAAACACTAAAAATGATAAACAAAGTTTACACTATTAGGAATTGCAAAAGTACTACCATAAGTTGATTTCTAATACTAAAAGAACTTATAATGATGATAAGTTACTTAATTCTAATAATAAGTCCAATACGGTATGAGAAATAATTAATGATTCTTGGAGTTTGAAAAATCTGTACCCAGCTCTCCCAAAACTTAGTAACTCCGGAAGTAACACTACCATGATCTACACATCTTTGGCTAATAAACATAACAGGCACTACATATATGCTTCTTGCCCAACTGCCTTTCAAACTACTATACATTTTGCTAATTCACCATCATCAATATTTGTCAAGCCCTGTCCTGAAACTAATCTAAAAGCAATTGAAACCCCACTCAAAAACAAATCCAATGCTGGTCTTGATGTAATCCTGGTAAAGTTGTTTATTATTGTTTTAAAATTATAAAAGTCCCTCTTTTATTTTTAATTAATAAGTCTTTGATGCAAGGGATTTTCCCATCCCCACCAGTGCCTGTACACAAAAGCTGTGGCTGTGTTAATGAGTTAAATAACTAAATAACGATAAAAATCCAAAATACATTTGCTAAAATATTTGAAAAGGTCATGTATATTCAAATAGTGTCTTATTTTGAAAAAATTCCTTACTTTCCTATTCTCAGCATGGATTTAGATCTGAAAGATCTGCTATGACTATCTTATGTCAGGCAAACAACAGTATACCTAACTCATTAGATGCTAAACGCATAACTTGTGGGCTGTTTTTTGATTTGTCAAAGGCTTTTGATCTTGTAAACCACAATAGACTTCTAATTAAGCACAAAAGTATTAGAATTAGTGGCATTCCTCTAAATTGGATAAATTCTATATCCACAATTATACTCAGAAGTTAATGTTGTCAGTATATGGGTTAAGATATTCATCTGAAGTATGCCAAGTTTCCCAAGACTTGCCACAAAGTTCAACTTTGGGGCCACTCCTTTTTCTGGGATATATTAATGTCTAACCTAACTGCTTAAAGGATTATGAATGAATGGTACCAGTTTTGTATGCTCATGACACTAATGTAATAGTATCAACACACACTTTTCCTAGCCTTATGGAAAAATCAAGGTTTGTTACAATTGCCATAAACAAGTGGTGTACGGATAACCATCTAGACTTAAATGTAAAGAAAAGTAAAATGGCGTACTTTTCACACAATAAGAATGTGACAGATAGTCTGCTGGGGAAAATTAATGATCGATCAATTAAGCAAGTGACGGAATGTAAATTTTTAGGTATTTCTTTGTGAGCAAATATTTCTTGGGACACACATGTAAAAGCCCTTCAGCTTATGCTTATACACATGTCCAATTGATAGCACACAGCGTTGGATTGCTTGAGAGTGCAGCCCAAAGTCAGTGGTAAATTCTTAAGACTGAATACTGTCACAAGACCAATTGTGAACAAGTACTGTAGGGGAAAGTTGAAAAGCAATTTGAAGAAAGATTTCAAGATTATGTGAAACTGTTTGGGAGTAAATGTAAAATTGGGAGTAAAAATTTCTTAGGTACCCAAAATTTCTCGGGTTCTTGGGTACTCTTGCTCAGTTCCATTGGCTATTTATTAAGACACCTGCATCAGACTACAAGTAAAACAGTACAACATAATTTATACAATGGGGAAATGTATTCAAATTTAATTTATAGTATAATATTTGGTGCTCAGCTACCATTTCTCTAACCATCTTTAAAATGCAAAAAGAAACCATCAGAATAATCCCTGGGAAACTTCACAATGCAGCATTGAGGCTTATATTCCAGGAATTAAATTTGCTACCACTCCCACGCATATATATTATGTTTTTAAATCTATATATAAAAAACAACACTGGCAACTATTCCCTTAACTCTGACTATCATTATCATTACACCAGAGGAAGGTACAACACCCATTATGGCAATGTTAGAATTAAAGCATTAAAAGTACGACCTGAGGAAATCGGTATCTGTTTATAAAACAAATTTCTCTAAAGTGTAAAGGATACTAAGGGAACTGCTGCATTCAAATATAAATTAAAAAGATATCTAAAATGTAACATGTTTCACTCGGTGTATGAATATCTCAACAATATTCCTAATCTTTGAGTCCATTCTTTTAATTTATAGCAATGCTCTCAATTTAATTTTTATTAATGCTCCATGATTTTTTATGAATATTTGTGTGTGTTACAGTTAATGTGTGGCTGTTATATCTAATGTGTGAGTGTGTGTATGTGTTATATTTAATGTAATTGTTAATACCATATTTTGTATTTCAATTGAGCCTGTATGCATTTGACTTCTTTGTGACATGTTTTATATCATGTTCATACACCATCCACGTGATCTTTGGGCAAATAAAATGCAATATCATTATTACCTACCTGTATTCCACCCAAAATACCTATTCTTCTCCTCCCCTTACCTCACTTGGTCAATTCTTTCCCCTCTCCCCTTCCCTCTTTCTCTCTCAGCTTATGGATGCAGAAAATGCTAACCCTCTGGAAGTGAATCAAAGTTAGTATAATTTCATAGTGGAATGGTTACAACCTGAAGGAAAGAGATGTGAGGGGTGGTAGGTCAGTATGGTTCAGGAATAAAAGATGTCTCTGGAGAGCAAGAAGTCAAGTTAAACAGGAGAAATTGTTTAATAGTAACTAATATCTAGATTAGATACCAGCCTAGCATAAATAATCTGCAATATTTTGGGAGAAATAGCAATATATTAGCAGCTGTATATTCTGAAAACCAAGGGAGTTAATAGACAACCGCTCATTACTCCCCCACCAAATAAGTGTTTTGGCATGCCCAGCACTGGCACTTATGGACTCTTAAGATATACACAGATTTTGGATAAGAGACCTATACTCCAGTCTACTTATATTGTCTATAATATTCATTCATTCATTCATTAATTCTACCGTAGCCACTCTGTTGAATGATTTCTTAAAACCCACAAAGGAAACAAATATATCCTGTTTGTATTTACAGGTACTATTTCTTTTGTATCAGTGAACTAATTACTACTATACCATCAAACTTCTCTCCTTTCTGAATCCTAACTAGTCTTCCCCTTAGTAACCATTTGCTCTCATCTCCATCCTTTTGTTGGCGAGCTCAAGCATTACCTTAGCTGTGAACAAAGGCAAAATTGTCCTTTGGTCGTCAAATAAGACTGTTTCTCTTTTGTGGGTTGGGACTAGAACAGATCTTTCAAGATTTTATGGCTGGATTCCTCCCAAATAAATGTTATCAATGAGACCATCAAAGTTCTTCTTTCATGTTTTACTAAACTTTTTAGTAGTTTCAGGGGGATGTTATCCATCCTATGGCCATATTCAATTTTATTTACTTTACTTCTCTCCCTTCTCTTCTATTTTGAAATCAAGTATGCCATGATCTAAGCCAAACCAAATGATATGATTCTTTCTTCCTGTGTCCTAACTTGCGTATATCACTGATATGTGTTATTTCTATCTTTCCTGGATAAATATGTATGTTCCTGCCATATCTTTGATGGTGTGCACAAATTTTGACTTCCTACTTCTGGACAGTACTTTCTATTTCAAGTACAGAACACCCATTTTCCCCATTCTTTCTTTAACCTCCATATCTTCTCATTATTACCAACTTCTTTTTCCCTCCAAGAATCTCTCTTAGCTTATTATTTTTCCATTTATATTTCTTCTTCCTAAATCTTATGATTATATTCTTCCATTTTCTTCTCATGTCTATCTTCCTAATCATCTCTTCTTTTATCCACTGATTCATTTTTCTTTGATTATTTTTTGTTCCTATTATTTCATGTACATCCACTGACATCACCTTTTTCATATTTTTCCATCATTTTTCTGAGTGATATATCACATTGTTTTTAATCAATAATTGTTTGACTATTTTTTTGCACACTTTTCTTTTCATACCAGTTTAAGGATCTTCATTCCATTTCCTTATCTGTCTTCCAGTTTTTTTCTATTAAATTAGATTTTACTGTTAATTATCACTAAACTATCATCTAAGTCTTCATCCGCTCCTGAAAAATAGAGCTGATAACATTGTTCTCTAATCTAAACCTAACTATAATATAATGTAACTGATATCTCTTTGAATATTCCAGCATTTTTTAACATGCATTAAAGGCTAATGTGGTGCTTAAATTATGTGTTAATTAGAATTAAACCATTTATCTAGCTGAAGTCTATAGTTTTTCTAATGTTTATTTCATGGAACATCCATAACCACTTCAAATAATTGATTTTGAGCATTATTTATTTCTTCCTTCCTATGATTGATTTCATGCATATAGAGCTGAATTAGATGAACATTCATTGCTTCACCTTTTATCTCTACTAATAATTCTGTATCATCTGCTATTTACTTACTTTGCCTCTTCTGACATTTTTGTTCAATAATATTGTTCTTACCAACAATCTTTCTCTCTGCTGTATATTACTGTATATCTATCCTTTCAGTAATCCCCATAATTATTTAATTACACCACGCATAGTCAAAAAATATCTGTACTGCCTCTCTCCATATTTTAAGTATTTTATGGTTTTTAATATCTCCTATATCTTTTTTTCTGATTTCCATCTCCTCAACATCTTCCTTATATTCCAAGTCCATATTCTAACTTATCCAATCCTTTTCCATATCCTCTTTGCTGCTGTCAATATCACTTCGCAAGGTTCTCATGAGATGATGACTGAGGAAGCCTCTTTTCCCTTGCCATTGTGCATGACACCACAATCCTGTGAGTCTAGTCCTGCAGTTACCAGGAGTTGTTTCCAAATTTGGACCTATTTTCATAAATTGAGAAAAATAATTGAGCTGATTTCTTGTATCCTTCTTGGTTGATGTAATATTTGGTGTATCAGAAAGTTCACATGAATGGTAGTGCTTACCATGTCTTATGGACTGTCCAAAGCAAATCTTTAATAGTCAGATTACATTTCATGATTAATTAAAAACAATATATTGACAACATTAATTGGTAATTATACAAATTTACATAAAATGTAATGTTAATAAATGATCTTCTGAATTCCAAATATACTTCGTTGTATAGGAAGTACAACATGCAGGTATGGAAAGCATGCACTTAATTATTTTTTAAAAACTCAATTTCGTTTGTGTAAATGCATGTCTGCCTATTTCAGATAGCTATTTAACCCTTGACTCCCTCGAACACATTTTTATCAATGAATCCATAAGTCATGTTCCTGCGACGAAAGGCATTGTATTTTTAAATATAGCGCGTTTTTTAATATATTACGTTCACCACTTAGTTCAGCCGTTTTCGCGCTGTGGTCTAAACCTATCATGAATAGCAAACATTGACTGGGCACATAGTGTGGTAATTGCACAACCTCGTTCCGGCGGCGCTAAATTCTGAACCCTTTGCCAAAACAGCTGTTCCTGCATTATGCAGCAACATTTATTTTTAGGAAGCCTGTGATCAGTGTCTCGTCGAAGCTTTGGGTTCAGTTGTGTTTTTGTGACGCGTTAATAATAAAAGTATCCCCATGATAATCTGTAAGAATATTAGTCAGCGATTCCTAAATTCAGTAACTTGTGTAATATTGTGTTGCGTTAAATCATCTGCAGTGGCTGGTGGATCTGAATTAATTTTGTTTCGTTGGTGAAGTTTGCGATGAAAAGGAAGTGTGGTATTTTTCGGGATATCTACGAACAGCCGTACAATGATTCCATCAGGCTCAAGTTGTATAATAGTAGCAAAGGTAAAACATCATTGACACAAGTGTACTTCAGTAACTTTTTTATATAAAATTGCGATGTGTTTAATTTTATAAAGTCGTTGGATATGTTTACCAAATGTTATTAATTCTACCCCATTAAGGAAGTTGCGATCTTATGCAGAGAATGTGTTTGATGAAAAAACTTCCAGTTCATAATGGATGCGTAAACACGATCTCATGGAATAGGACGGGAGAATACATCTTATCTGGATCTGATGACCAACACATTGTCCTAACGAATGCGTACAGTTATAGGGTAGTTATTTATCTAAATAACATATTTAGCCATAGAAAATATTAAGATATATTCTTTAAAATATGTATTATCGGTGTACATCTGTAATTAATTTGTGCGCACCTGTACTTATTTTTCTTGAAGTGCCTCGTTCTTTAGCTATGACTCTCTTCTCTTTAAAATTTTATGTATTGATTAAAATTTAAATTAATTGAAATTTTAAGTTTGCGTGATGGAGTAAGATTCTTACTATTTAAAAATATTTTTATCTTTAGGTTTTAACAGACCATAAAACAAGCCACAGAGCGAATATATTTAGTGCCAAGTTTTTACCAAATACTGGAGATCATCATGTGATATCTTGTTCAGGAGATGGTATTATTTTATTTACAGGTAAGTGACTTTCCATGAATGGTCGATTTTGCAATGGATATATTTTATCTCGCTGTAGGAAAGCCTAATGTGTATAATTAACTGCTAGAAATTATAAACAGTAAAATAAGTGCCTAATATTTGTGTGAAGTGTGTGGGAATTGGTTCTCTAATGTGATTTAGTGCTGTGATAAAATGTTTTTTATGAGAAATAAAATAATCAACACTGAGGATATTAAAAGAAGTATAGAAAACGCATTCATAAGATTTACTTTCGAGTGTAAAGTCCAAGCAACATGACGTATTGCAGATGGAATCAATTCTTGAGGATTGAGTTATTTTTATATTCATCAGGTTAAAATATAACAATTTTATAATGTTAACGGGGCCAGATTGCTGTTCTTATTTCGTCGCTTCAAACTAAAATTAGGAATGAATTATAGAGTTGAGAATATTGAAAGAGAAAATTCATGAATTCAGAAGCTATTTGATTGCATTGAATGCAAAACATTGAAACTTTAAGTATTTTATGACAAAGTGACGTTTTTTGGGTTCCGAATGGTACTCGTGACTCCCCAGTACCAGTAGGATTTTGATCCAGTCGACGTCAGATTTTCCCAAGAACGAACTCACGATGGTTTTACTAACAATCATTTGTGACTGTCGGAACTATAACTTATGAGTTTGTTGTTAGCAGGTCGATGAGCTGTTAACTACAACAACCCGGCTTGATTAGAAGACATCTGATTAACCACTTTGGGAATATGGGACTACAAACCTCAACCTCGCCCAATTAAGTCGATAAATAAATAAAAATAACGAGAAAAGATTGATTGATTACTTTGGTGGTTCCACTTGTCATAAGCTTTTGAAAGGAAGCTGGGCTGCTAGTTACGGAGAATTTGATCAGCTAGTTCCCCATTTCAGCCTTAGTTAATGCTCTATGATATTAAACAAGAGTACTTCAAAGTACTGGTAAGAGTAGCCCAATAGATTTCAATGTGACTGGCCTAGAAATCAAGGATAAATTTTTCTTGGTTTTTATATTGTAACTTATTCTTCATGTTTCTAGGCTAAGTTAAAAATAAATTAAAATTGGGGATTATAAATTACTTCACCAATCTAGAAAGTGTTTGAGACAAAAATGATCAAAGTGTTTGGTACATTAAGAAGAAAAAATAAGTAGAGCAAAGAAGCCTCAGCTTCTTTGACTGGGGACATTGAGTAAGGATGTTAAAGAAAGCTTAGTGAACCGTTTCATGTGGAGAATAGAGTTGAACCATGTGGAAACATGGTCATTGAAGGAAGAAGACAAGTGTATATTGGAATCTTTTCAGTTGTGGCAGTGGAGAAGGATGAAAAAGATGAAATGGATGGAAAAGAAAACAAAACAAGTAGTACTAGGCATGGTAGTGGAGAGAAGTTTGTTGAGAAATATGCAGAAAAGGCAGGAAAGTTGGAAGTAGAGTATTTTAATTGGAGATTGAATGTTAAAGACTTTGATAGAGGGGGGAATGTTAGGCAAACAAAGAAAGGGGAAGGTAAGGAAATGTGGATGAAATGAAGGGAGACAAAGTATGCATACTTGAAAAGGGATTTATTATAGTGTAGGGTGCCCTATTATGTCATGTTAGGTGTGGCAAAATGTAGCACTTATTAGTTTGTGAGTCCATCCAAAACCAACATTAAATTTTAAATTGCCATTATTAATAATAAACAGCGAGGAATGTGTACTTTGTATTTGTTAAGACTGCAAATGAGTTTTATCTTTAATTATTTGTACTGCCACATATAGCTTTTTTATTACTCATTTGATTATTGGATGTACATTGGAAATTGGATGGTTATCTCTTCCAAAGCTAACCATGATGGTTGATGTGTATACCTCTGTGTAATGTTTATTTTGCAGATTTGACAAGGCAAGTGGAAACATATTACAACCAATTCAATTGTCACTCAGGGACGACTTATGAAGTAATGACAATTCCAGGTGATTCACATTCCTTTTTAAGTTGTGGAGAAGATGGTACAGTGAGGTGGTTTGATCTTCGAATGAAAGACCGTTGCAGTAAACCTAATTGCAAAGAGGTAATTGTTAAAACATGCTTTAATAAATACACGTTAAGATTTCCCACAGCTGACGTTGTGGATTGACTTCTCAAGGCTTGATATGATAACTGAGAAACTGTTGTTAGACTTCTGATTTGTGACTAATTTTGATTGGAAAGGCTTATATAGATACTTTAATTTATACATTTTTATTCCTATAAATTAATGGAAATCAATTCTCTGCTGTATAAGAATATGTTATCATTTCATAACTATAACATTTCATTCACAGCTTGTTAAATTGAATATTAATTATGAAAATAACTCGCTAACTAATAATTTTAACTGTGTTGGTGAAACTTTTTTAACATCGCTTTTTGTTGAAAAGGAAACCATAATCTAGTTTTTCCACAATCACATTTTTCACGACCTAGCCATTTTTGAAGATCATCATCATTAGGTCAGTCAGCTTGGAAGATCAACATCAATACATCACCTGGTGATGTGGTTCTTCAATTAAATATAGGTGATGAAAAATAAATTTAATATGGAAAATAAAGTTATGCTTTTCATATCATTTCAATGAACTCATCATAATTCATGATTATATTGAACATAATTGAAGTGCCTATACTGTGCAAATTTTATGCATGTTATGTAAATGGTGACAATGTAAGCAGATTAAAGAGATACATGTGTGATGGGAACAAATTAAGGGTTAATATTAGGACAGTATTTCATTATATGGCCTTGAAACTTTGCCAATTTTTTCTTGACTGGTGACACAAATAGGTGTAGCTTTCTTCACCATGTTTTTACAGTCACTTGAATGCATTAATTGTAAAAAAGTGATAAGGGACATGCATACTCTTTCACTGATTGGATGTGTGATCGTAATACAAACTGGTTGGACTACTTTAGTGTGTGCTGACAATGTTGTTTCTTTATGTATAGTAATTTGTACTGACAGTGGTTTAGATTTCTGAGAGATGTAGTAGTGATGTTTTTGAGTCTGTACTTTTTGTAATTGAAATTAAATTATAACTAAAAGTTGAGTAAATTAATGTGTAAAGTATGCCAAGAAAAACGAATTAACCCAACCAAGATTCAAAGTCCCAATCCCCTAAAGTTCAGTTAAGTAATTGAAAATTTGTACCCTCGAGCTATCTTCCTTCTAGGGATATTTCTTATGAGTTGCAGTGCTCTTGACCAATTGTTTCTTTACAAAACTTAATTCTTAGAAAAATGGAAATTGTTAACTAATTTAATTTCTATGTGAGAGAATTCTTAAAGCAGGAAGACAATTTTGACGGGTGTCGGAAGGAGGGAAATTTAGCTCAAGGCTATTTGTAAGAAACCAGAGCCAACCAAATTTTTGAGGGAGACATCTGGTTCAAGGATATAAGTGAGATGCAGACACAACACACAAATTCCTTTTGACTCAAATCCAGAGATAGATATAAGCTTTCAAAACTATCCAAGGAATCTGTGCCACAGCTGCCAAAAAATGTAAACCCTCTCAAATTGGCAAGTGTGCAGTAGTGGCTCAATTTTGTTTGACCTCAATATTTGTGCAATGGGAAGTATTGGGCACTTGGCCACAAACAAGAAAGAAAAAACTATGAAACATTCAAATTCTAATCATACACTTGCACTTACGTACATTTTTTGGTGATTTTTGAAAATGATTATGGGTTTTTGGTGAGATTAGTAATTCACTTTTTTGATGAAAAAATACATTTTTATATCTATGAACATTAATTTCACAGCTGGCCATACTGAATATAGTGAATAATTTCAACTTTGCACATTTTTTTAATCTTAAAAAAATCTTATTTTCAAATAATGAGTTTCTTATATGAAGTGACACTGATAGTGGAGTATATCTTTCAGAATTATTGAATAATCTCTAATGGCTCATTAAGTACATCCTGAAACATGAAATTTCTCTTTCAAATTGACTTGGATATTAAGTTTGGAAATTGATTTGGATTTCCCTAATTGTTTTTTTCTATCTTAGTTTGCTGTATAATTTCTCTTGCAGACTATTTCTATAGTTTTATACCAGTTACAGCTGACAAGCCATTTGACCATTCAGATAAAAGATTACGGTCATTGCTGGCCACACTTCAGAACTAGTATGGTGCATATGGGATGAGAATCAATCAAAAGAAAACAAAGGTTATGAGATTTCTAGGAAACTAAGATAAGCATTAAAATTTTGGGACATAAACTAGAGCAGGTGGAACAGTTCACCTACCATTGTTTCAGATGAAGATGGGTAACACATTGAGGATATAAAAAGAAGAATTGCATTGCATAAAGAAGGTTTTACTAAGAGTAGGAAAATGATGAATGAGACATTTAGTATGGATGTAGGAGAAATGATTGGTAAAAATGGAGTTAAGTATGACTCAACCTTCATCACTGAGAGCAGAAGACGAGCATAGATTGTGAGACTATTTTAATGGGATTGTGGAGAAGAGCATAAAAATAAAATGGATAGAAAGGAAAACAGATGAAGTGATAGGCATGGTGGAGAAGAAAGAAGTTTGATGGGAGAAAGTCAAAGAAGGCTGGAAAAGTGGATGCTATGTGGTGTGAAAAGTCAGTGGCAGTGAAATTATGAAGATCGAGGTAAATGGGAAAATGTTGGGTGAGGCAGAGAGAAGAAAATATTAAATTCTTAATAGAAAGATTAAACTTTCTGACTGGAATGAAGATGGGTAGATATTATGTTAATTTGAAAAATTATTTGTAAGGGATTTAGTGCTCTGTTAACTGGAGCTTAGAAGTGTAGATATGTTCGGTCCATAGATGCATCAAAAACTTACATTTACCAATGGACTACTTTAATAATAATAGTAATATGTAATTGTTATGGATCATAGTAATTGTTGTACTTATAATTTTCTGCAAAATGCTTATTTTGAAAATTATATGCCTGCATTTTATGACAGAAGGTAAATACTAACTGCTGATCAAATTTTCAGGATGTGATGATTTCATGTAAGAGAGCAGTTACAGCCCTTTCCGTTAATCCAGTGGCACCTTATCAGCTTGCAATTGGATGTTCTGATAGCACTGTTAGAATGTTCGATCGAAGGATGCTAGGCACTAGAGCATCAGGTAAGAAGCTGAGTTAGGAGGTCTTTCGACAAAATTTGTAATTCATTCATATAGCTTATTCATGCTTTACTCTGGGATGGACATTGACTAGGAAAGCTGGTAAATAGTTTGTAATTATTCTGTAAGTTGTATTTTTGTAAATTTGTTAATTCTTTAATGAGGGTAATTAGAACAGTTCTTGGAATCAAATAGAAATAAGCTACGTTCCTCTGTAAAACTTTTTTAATTTTTAATTTAGTCTCCCTGTACACAAATACATTTGGTCCAGCAATTTTCCAATTCCTTGATCCTATCTCAAAAATTAGATTCCTTCAGGCCTGCAAAATACCTGCCTACTTTGGCTGTTAGTTCTTTGCTTGAAGAGAATCTCCATCCACTGAGAATAATTTTGAGGTTGGGGAAGAGTCTGATGGAGTCAAATCAGGTGAATAAGGCGGTTGTGGCAACAATTTGTATCTTAGTTCACATATTTTTACCATTGCAGTGACACTTGTTTATGGGCATTCCTTGTCTTGATCAAAAATGACTTTCTCCCCTGCTAAACCTGGCCTTTTTTCGGCTGTCTTTTGCCTTTTTTGGTCCAGGAGGTTAGCATAGTATTGTCCAGTAATTGTTTGACCAGTGAGAAGATAATCTATCAGCAGAATTCCTTTTGCATTGCAGAAAACTGAAGCCATAATTTTTCTGGCCGGCCATATTGCCATTGTTTTCTTTGATGGTGATGAATCAAAATATTTCCCCTGCTTTGATTGATGTTTTGTCTCTGTGGTATAGTATTAAACCCAAGTTTCATCTGTAGTCCCAAATAGGTGCAGAATATCTTATTGGTTGCTCTTAAAATGGGTCAAACATTGTTTGGAAATTTCCATTCTGATGTGTTTGTGATCCTTTGTCAAGTGTTACCCATCTAGCAGATAATTTTCTCATATTCAATTCCACTGTTAAAACGTGATATACTCATTCAGATGACATCCCTACAGCTTCAATTATTTCCCAAACTTTCAGTTGGTGATCCTCCGTGCCAATTTTATGCACTTTTGCAATAATTTCTGGGATAGTGGCACATTTTGACTGGCAACTATGTAGATCATCATCTAAGCTGTCCTGACCAAACTGAAACCTATTTGGCCTCTTGAACAGTTTAAGGAGCAGCCACCAGTGTGTTTTGAAAGTTGGCATGAGAAACTCCTTGCACCAGCACTGACATCTGGTAGTGATTCTGAGAATCTTTCTAACTACCATCATTTTTAAATATCACAATAGGGATTCATCGATTTGTGGAAATGATAATTGCTGCATAATTTTTCTGTTTCATAGTTACAACAAACAGATTTGGTTATTGTTTCGGGTATTGCTTGAACAGAAGTTGTGAAATGTATGAGCTTTGGGAACTATGTGATGTAAGGCACTAACATTTTGAAAGCGACCATTCAGGTCTGTTTGTGCACTCATCCACACAGAGCATGCATGGAAATCACAAAAAATAGAGCAAAGCTAACAAATGAGTTATTGCTACATAAGATGAGTATTATAAATATTTAGTATCATGTTAGGCTTAACTTAGAAGTAATGTGTGTAGTGCTTGGGTCCATTGAAAACTTACCCCAACACAGTAGATTACGGCTGTATAAGCTGGCATGAGTCTGGTTTTGCGGGATAATTGCAAGTTATTTATTGTTACCTGAATATTCATGTAGTATTATGTATTTAAATTAAAAATAATTCATTAGGCAGGAAATTATACTATATATGTATATATGTATCTATATATGTATGTGTGCGGGTCGCAGTGGTCTAGTGGGTAGAGCGTTGGACTACTGACCGAAGGGTCCCGGGTTCGATTCCCGGGCAAGGCACTTTGGGCACCTGCAGCTCCACCCAAGCTAGTTGATTTTTCGGGTACCAGGTCTTCCTGGGAAACCATAACCGGCACAGGGAAAGGAACTGGCCCCCCTACCCTGATGTGTGAACATTCACACGCCGTCGGGCTTAGTACATGGGTGAGCTCTATCATCACCTACTAAACCGACCTTCGGGTTGATTACTGTGTTTATGGTTTATATGTATGTGTGTGTGTGTGTATACTGTTATTCGTTTTATAAGAATTATTACCCAAAACAGATTGCCTTGATATGTGAATCAAAGAGTTGATGGCTGTTTTAAAGTTTGCCTATGATGCACTTAATATTAATCTTTTTAAATTATATGTGGGTCGTGTGTTATGGATCTTAAAAGCTTTATGCACTTGCCTGTTCTGCCTTTTGATACAATATTCATAAGGATTTATATTCATTTTCAACCTTTTTGTTTGGATGTTATTCTATGGAGGTTTTCATTCATCTGCCTAGGGTCATCAGTGTCTGAGGTATCAGCTTCTTTTGGGCCATTTTGTTCTTTCTCTGTTCCTGAATTTAATGGTCGATCCTACAGAATTACCTCACTTTCCTTCAGCCCTGATGGAGAGGAAGTTCTAGTCAGCTATTCATCAGATTACTTGTATCTATTCAATATGAAGGTAAGTGATGTAAAAATGCAAATTTTTTCCAGTTTACTCATGAGTCATGTTTCTTTCCCCTGCTTTAAGGGAGTTTTTTGAATTGTACCAGAAGCTTTGGGCATAATTCTCTTTAAATTAACATTTTGAGGCCAGGAAAATGAGTCCAATAAGCCATGATATTTATATAGATATTTCATTTTGGTATGTTAAAAGATAACTTCAAATTTGAAAGAATTAATCATTTACGTATAACATCATATGGAAATGCTACACTAACACTGAGACTTATATTTTATAATGGCTCCATGTTGAATTCCCTTGTATAATTTAATCTCATTAAATGCATATTATTGTCATGCTGTCCATTATACATTGCTGTAGTGATAGTTTGCTCTATGATTACTCAGAGCAGGCACAATCACCCGACAATCCAGTCTGATTTATTTTCTGTCACCAGTGTCAGAACTGTTGTGCCTGATATGCATTAGATGTGAAATTTCCAACACAAGATCATAAAGTGAGTATTCAGTTGTAAATTCAGCAAGGAACTGCTTAACCGAGTACAATGTCAAACAAATTTATTGTAATGTGAACCCATCATAAAGTGACCCACTGTATTTGAGGGTCTACGATGGTTGTCCAGGAAGAATCTTACGTTTCAGCTTAGCGTGGCAGTGGGTAGGGCTAGATCCACCATCATGGTATTGAAACGTCCATACACTCAGTATGCATCCTGCTATGGTAGTGTGCAGATTGTGGTTCTTCTAATGTGTGCGTTTGCGATCTGTGATTAGGTTTTTACTGGCAAAAAACCACAAGCCAATTGAATTTCATAGGCAACTTTGTGAAGTGCATGAATTCAGAGTAATGAGTGAAGGCAGAGTGAGGCAGTGATGCATTCAGTTAAAAATGGCTGGACCAATATTCATGATGAGGACCACAGTGGTCTACCTAGCCTTCTGACAGGTGAACTAAACTAATGGCAAAAATCAACAAAAAATTTTGTGAAAATTGCCAATTTACAATTACGGATATCTCTTTAGACATAGCTTGCAACACAGAGCTGTGATGGAGATGCAGAATTGCATGCTGGGGTAAACAAGTAGTTAAAATGCTAGACTGTAGATTTCTTTAGAGATGGAATTGGAAAACTTGTGTATCATTGTGATAAATACCTCAATCTGAATGACAACATTATAGAAATATGGTCTTAAAATGTGCTTTTCAAATGTATACAGTAAAACTTTATCTTGTCGCTAGGGTCATATTTTATTTCAAAACCTAAGTTACTTTCTGTACAACCCACATATAAAGCTAATGTACAAAAAGCGATTTTCTCTAGAAAATCTGTATTGAGACATTTCTGGAAAGGTGAAATTATTAATAAGTTGACTGAAGTAGTTTTTTTGTTACATGGGATGGGAACTTAAGGCTGTGATATAAATAATATGATGGGCCCAAAAGGCTTTGCAAGTAAATGAATACTGCCAAGGGGCTTATATTTCAAAACTGCAATGAAAATTGGCTGGCTCATTTTTCACGCATTAAATGCAAATTCCATATTACATATAATTTGGGCTTGGTGATATTGAGACATTTAACATATATTTGCCTCACTTTTCAACTAATTGATTCTCCAAATGAGTAATTTGTGGTCACATTGGATGGCTTGAATCTTAGTGTAATTGCCTGAATATCACAGTCTGTGTTTTTAATGTTATTCAGCAGTAACAGATTTTTACTGTTTCGTAGACCAGATAACAGAGTTCTCCACCCTAGCATTCATAAAAGTCATAATGATTTATAGGTTGTTTTTATTATGCATTTTCAGGATAAGGAAAGCTTTATTACCCTCAAGGGCAGTTCATTAAGAAGTTCAAGCAAGAGTCCAAGTGCATGGGAGAGAGCTAAGAAGGCATGTGGTTTCAATCAATCACAGTCTCAGCAGCCCAATCCACCTGTTAAGCGATTAAGGTTACGCGGGGACTGGTCGGACACTGGGCCGGATGCAAGGCCTGAGAGGGAAGGTGGACGCAGGGGAGGTGGGTGATTGTTAATTATAATTATGTTGTCAGCTCATTTGCGTGTTTCTCTTTATTTCCTCTCATATCCTTCAGTCCTACCTTTGTTGGAAAATTTCTCCCTAGGTAACCAATAACTTTTCTGTTGGTGCCATTTTCACACATTGGTTTTTAGTTGAAAATGGTCTTTAAATATGGAATGAAAAATGCAGTAAAAAATGTTTTTAATGAATCACACATTCACCTCAGTGGTTAAATATTTCATTTTTGCATATTTGTGTATCCAATTGATTAGTTATTTTTCAAATGCCGTGAGAAATAATACATAATGACCTAGATGGAATTTTTTGTGATGTTTTTGGATGGAATTTGTCATTATGAAGGTAGATGGGAAATTTAACAAACCCTATCTAAGCGCAGATATTCCTTAAGTTTTGTTTCCTCCATCTCTTTTTCTTTGGAATATCTGTAGTATATTATTTACCATGAGGAATGATGGCCATAAGTTGGGAGGAAAGGTAAGTCAAAAAATAAATGAGATGTGTCAGCATAAATGTAAGAAATTGGATATGTAATTTTTTAGTTAGGAAAGTTATGGACAGGTTGATCAATTTTGCTATCGCCACATTAATGTTTGTTATGGTAGATCCATGAGAGTTCCTATTGTTTGGACTAGTTGTAATAAATTACATGTTCATCATTCAGTGAAAGCTCGTATAACTGAATTTCCAATTCACTCAGCAATGCTTGCAACCCTTTGGCTGACTGGTAAACTAAAGCTTGGTCATCAGCAAAAATAACCGATTTTACGAATGCCCCTCCGACTTTTATTCCTACCTCCAGTTCTTCCCATGCCTCTTTAATCATTTCCTCCACATATACGTTGAACAGCACCGGTGACAATGGACAACCCTGCCTTACACCTCTTCCTAACACTGCCCATCCGGACTCTCCGTTCTCCACTGCACCTGAGCAGTCTGAGACATGTACAGGTTGCGGATCAGTCTCCTGTCCCTCCAATCCATTCCTACTACCTTGATCAAAAAGTTCCCGGAATTTATTCAGAAAATTAAAAATACAAGTTTATTCATCTAAATCTATATTGTCCCCTTCAAAGTAATCCCCATCGACTGCAACACACTTATGCCAGCGCTTGATCCAATCCTCGAAACATTTTTTATATTCGGTTTTCGGTATGTCCATCAGTGCTTCCTGCGATTTTTCCATTACTTCCTCTCGGCTGCTAAAACGCGTTCCCCGTAATGGTTTTTTAACTCGATTGAACAGAAAGAAGTCACAGGGAGCCAAATCAGGTGAATTCGGTGGCTGTTGGATGGTATTAGTTGCATTTTTCGTCAAAAAATTACGAATAATGATAGCACTGTGCGACGGTCTCGCCGCACTGTGCGACGATTTCTGGTCTCTTTCGGCGAATTGCTTCACGCAAACGTCTCAAAACGCCCAAATAATACTCTTTGTTTACTGTCTGGCCTTCTGGCAAAAATTCATGATGCACTACACCGTTGTAATCCATGAAAACCGTCAGCATTGCCTTCTTTTTTGACTGAAAACGACGTGGTTTTTTTGGTCTCGGCTCATTTGGTGAACGCCATTCACTTGCCTGATGTCTGGATTGCGTGTCGTACTCATAAACCCACGTCTCGTCTCCAGTAATGATCCTTTTGATGAATGTGGGATCGGATTCAGCCTCGCAAATCATGTCTTTTGCGACGTCAACACGGTCTCTTTTTTGCATGAAATTGAGGTCTTTTGGCACCAACTTTGCTGCTACACGACGGAAACCCAAATCATTAACCACAATGTCTTGGGCGGATCCATAGGCAATGTTCAAGTCCTCCGCTATTTCTCTGATGGTTAATTTGCGGTTATTGACCAACATTTCTTTTACTTTATCAATTTTTTCACCGACTTTCGATGTCGATGGTCTGCCACTGCGTTCATCATCTTCGATTGACTCACGACCACTTCTGAACCGCTCGTGCCACTGGTAAACGACCGTTTTTTTTAGAGAATCGTTGCCGAAACACTTTTCCAACATTTCCAACGTCCGTGCGCCACTAAATCCGTTTTTTACGCAAAATTTAATGCAAGTTCGTTGTTGCAAATTTAAATCCATTTCTGCAATTGTAAAAAATCGCCAACACACACAGAGATAGATGTACTCTTGGCTACGTAACTTTTGCAAATGTCAAGTTATGACACTAAGATTTAAAGGGAATATCAACAACAGATGTACCAATTTAACAAAAAAAACAGAACTCAAATCGGAACGATGGGAGCGCCACACGGTGGTTATTCCGGGAACTTTTTGATCAAGGTAGTATTTTCTGCAATACACGCATTACTTTTTCCCAATTCACTCTATCAAACGCTTTTTCAAAATCTACGAAACAGGCAATTATGTCCTGATTGTATTCTATATTTGTCTTGATTAGTGATCTCATTACTGCAATGGCATTGTGCGTACCTCTCCCCTTCCTAAATCCAAACTGATCATCCCCTAAGTATTCATTTGCCCTACTCTCTATCCTTTTGTTGATGATCGTGAGAACAACTTTAACTGCGTGGGATATCAAACTTATTGTTCTGTAGTCCTCACATGATGTAACCTTTACCTTTTTCGGAATAGGAACTAACACTGATCTCACAAAGTCTTCTGGCCAGATTCCTTCCTCATAGATACTACGAATCAGCCCATATAGGATCTTCCTCCCACATTTTCCTAAAAATTTCCATAGTTATGCAGGAATGTTGTGTACCCCCAAGGCCTTATTTGGTTTTTTCTCCCTTAATGTCCTTTCTATCTCACCATCGAATATACCTGGACCTAAGCTATTTTCATCTACTTCATGTTCCTTTTCTATGTCTAAACTTGTTCACCTAAGTTCTTTACCTTACAGTGCTTCTATATGTTCCATTCCATTTCTTGTGGATCTTTTCTGTTTCAACTATTAACCTACCCCACTTAGCTTTAATTGGCATTATACGTGAACAATGACCAAGTTTGTCGGCTCTGCTTTAATCTCTACTGGTGATATTCTATCCATTACTTGCTCCATGTTGACTACACTTCTTCCTGCCTCTTAATTTATTATTCCCTGCTGCTGTATATTATTCTATAATTATCGCTCCAGTAATTGTCGGTACCCTTCCATCTCACCTCGCATAGACCTAAAACATCTATATTACCTCTTTCCATCTCTCGCTTCTCGCTTAATATTCTCTAATTTGCCTGTCCTCAACATTGTCCTGACGTTCCATGTTCCTATTCTAACTACTTTCGTCTTCTTCTGCGTCTTCTGTCCTGCTGCTGTTATTTCTCCCCTGCAAGGGTTTCATGGGATGACGACCGCCGAAGCCGTGCCTCCCCGACTGCTGGGCACAACACGGCCTCTTGGGCTGAGTCCCACAGTTGCCAGGACTCAATTTCTCTATGTTGTCCATCATTATTTTCTTGGGAATAATAATTGAGGTGGTTTCCTGTTGCCTTCCTCAATAGTGTTTTTAACGAGACGCCATCGCTTAATGACTGCCCCACTGGGGTCAGATACCTTTGCAGCCGCCTCACTGAGGAACACCGCTGCGTGGACTACCTTTTGTCTGGCTCCTAACCTTCGACCTATCTGGCATGGGTGACCCTATCAGGAGCAAGTATTATTACTCCCGCCAGCACAGCCCTAGGGGTCATCGGAACACACAAGCCCTTCCACCACGACAAATAAACTTCATAATGGAATAAATTTTAAAAATGAAGTAATTCAGTTGAGCACACATTACCTTTTTTTAATACACTTGTGAAAGATTAGTGACTTAATTTTTGGATAAAATTGATGATATATTTTATCATATAAGCTTATTTCATATTTAAATAGAATCTTGGAAAGAAGTCACACACGAAAAGAAGGGGAAAATGTTTCCTGGGTTAACATGCATCAAAACCATGGATTTTGCCTAATCTGACCAATCCCTGGCCCCATGTAGTCTGGATTATTAAGGTTTTACTGTACGATATATGGATTATTACCATATCAAATTTTAATCCTCCTATTATTATTACCATGTGTTCAAATACCCCAAGACATTGCAGAAAATTTAATTATTCTGGAAAAGCCTGTGAAACCATGTTGGAGATTTTTACCAGTTTTACATTCCATCATCTTAATTCTTCTATCCCAGAATAAGTGCATGCTATTTACAAGAGAGGAAATATTCTTGTTCTCTTTGTCTTGTTTGGTGTTAGTATGTGCATTTTGTCATGTGTGGTACTTTTTATTATATTGGCAATCCTATTATTTTTCTTTGTTATGATTGGAAAATCCTATCCTTTAATATTGCTTCATAATTTACAATTTTAATCATTTATTACTTTTTAATTTACTTGGATTTTATAGTATTTCATCATTCATTGTGTATTTCCAATTAGTTTTTATTCAAGCTAAAGGAAAAAAATGAAGTCACATTTATGTAAAATTTGTTTTCTTAAGTGGAATAGTACTTTAAAAGTTAATTGGAGCATTACAGAAATCCATAAATTTTCTAATTCTGCAAGTTTTTTAAACAGATTCAAGTCACACTCAAACCAAGTTTTTCTCAAAGTTTTTATTTGATAAATTTACTACTTTCAACAATAGAAGGACACTATATTTTTAGGTTTTTATTTATTAAATTGTATAATAAATAAATTGGCTTGATTTGAAATAAGAGATATGCTAATAATATTTTTCCATATTGTTTACTCCCTTCATGCTATATTGAATTTATATTTTTGATTAAAGAAAATTCAAATTAGCATAAGTCGCTAGCCTTTTATAGGTAATTGTAAATTCACTTTCATCAAGGCCAACTTTAATGTTCCTGTATTATCCTTGTACATTGTGGACCGTCTTCCTTGTCCCTGGAGTAGATAGATGAAACCCCCTTTGTGTGCACTTGAACTCAAAACTTGTAACACTGAGATGCAGTGGTGGACATTTGCCCTCGTCCAAACCCATCAGAGATCGCGCAGGCGCGGCCTACTCTCCATGCCAACCTGATGCAGCGCATGACCGATGTCCTCTCGCGTATGCTGAATGACCCTGCTACTAGGGCTGCCCTCAGTGGAGGTGGGGAGGAGTCGTATGAGGGAGAGGAAGGGGAGCAGCAGGCCCCAACCAATTTGGCTACTGGCACGGAGCCACCTGATGGCGTGCCATCTGTTGATGCACCACCAGATCCACCTATGTCAGGTAATGGTCTATTCAAGGGTTCCTGCTACTTATTAGAAATTTGGGATATGTTCAGAGAATTTCATAAGAAGTAAAAATAATTTTTTATTTACTGTGAGATAAAATTCTTGGGTATCAATAAAATTCAATTGGAAATTAAATAATAATTGTAGAACTGCATGAGAAATAAAATCTTCTTTCAATTATTGTGTACAAATCATGTACATAACTTTAATTACTTAATGCAACATACATGAATCATTTATTGATTTAACCTTAGCCCAAAAATAGCACTTTTTGGCCTTTACGTCGGACTATTAAACGTGAAAACAATAGAGATGGTTACAAACACCCAAGCCCTAGGTGGAGGCAAACCCACCCAGGTGGGATTTGAACCCACGAAAAAGGTTACTGGTTCTTTGCTGAGGTAAAATCATTTTTCAAATTTATGGAACTTTATTTTTTCTAATTTTGTTGTGCTTTCATCTTCATCCACTTGAAGCTGAGAGGTTTTTTTCCACAAAAATGTATAGTGAGTAGCAGAGATGTGATAGGTGAATTTCCATGGCAATCTAGTGTAAAAAATCTTTGGGATTTTAAAATGTATATTCTAAAATAATGGGAAGTGGTAGTCCATGGGTAGAGCATCGAACTACTGATTGGAGGACCTGGGTTCAATTCCTAGGTATGCATCTCTGGGCACCCTCAGCTTCACCCAATCTGTATGATTTTTTGGGTACCAGATCTTCCCAGGAAACCATAGGTGGCACAGGGAAGGGATCTGGCCCCCCTACCCTGATGTGTGAATTTTACATGCCATTGGGCTTAGTATTGGGTGAACTCCACCATCACCTGTCAAACCAATCTTTGGGTTGATAACTTTGTGCATGATTTTTTTGTTACAAAATAATTATTAGAAAATTGTAATGGGATTTCATCAACTTTTCATAAAAATATGAGTAATATATGATGGATTTTACTATCTTATTTATGAATTTTATTATCTTAATGCATCTGTCTTTGAGTGTAGAACTGTTGCTAAACCAAGAGGTTCTAATTTGAAAAATGAAAATGATAATTATAACAATCTCAGCATCTCCTGAAGGAATATTTTAATTTTTCCCTTTTCAAATTTAGATGTTGCCAGCAGTCTGACTGCCAATTTACCTCTATCCGGAGATGAGGCTGCTGTGGGGAATCCAGAGGAAACAGCTGAGGCTGCAGGGGGCATGGGAAACACTGATACCCCATTAGGGAATGCTACAGAAAGCTCTGTCCTTCAGTCTGTTCCCCAGATCTCTGCATTGTCTTTGGGTTCACCTTCCACAACCAGGAGCCATCAGGAGAATGTGAATGCTCTTAATTTGTCCTCTTCAGGGCCATCCCAGCACTTCCAAAACAATGAGGGGGATTCCCAGATGTCTTTTAATCAGACACCTCCATTTGGGTCTGAAATTATGACCCAAGACATAAACAACCTTCAAGATCACCTTTCTTCTTTGAGAGATGGATTTATAGAGAGGTTAAGATGGTTTAATTTATCACTCCTTTTTAAGTTAGTTTTTAGTTAATTATTAATCCTCTTTATGCATATGGTCATCAATATTGAAGAATTGTAATTGTCAACCAATGATTTTTCCCCTGTTCAAATTTTAAATTAAGTTTGTCTCAGGAAAAAAGTGTAAATAAATAATATACTACTCTGTCCAATAAGTTCGCGAACTGAGGCCATAAAAACTTTATTTTGCAAAATTTAGTCTGCATCAATTTTTTCACCTTTAAAGTACTCTCCATTTGTTGCGATGCACTTATTGGATCTTCTTTTCTGCTGTAAAAGATTTGGTGTTTTCCCGGCGTATCAGCCGCGTAAATTCTTCTCGGGTCCTCCACTGGGTTATATCGTCCATCTCAGCCGACGTTTCGATGTTCGACTCGGTCATCGTCATCAGGGCTTCTGAATGCCGTTGCCACTTTTTCTCCCGTATTTATACGCTATATATACGCTATTTATACGCACCAAGGAAGCCATCGAGATCCGCCTCCGAAAACATAATTTCAACAGGGACTCGGGTTTCCAACTCAGCAACACATGGAAACCAATCCTCAGAGCGATTGGTGAAACCAGATCCGACGGGCGGCCAATGGGAAGGCCACTCCACGGACCAATCACATGACACCTGATTGGGCGAAAAAGCATATAAATACGGGAGAAAAAGTGGCAACGGCATTCAGAAGCCCTGATGACGATGACCGAGTCGGACATCGAAACGTCGGCCGAGATGCACGATATAACCCGGTGGAGGACCCGAGAAGAATTTACGTTTCTTTTCTGCTGTTTAAAGCACCCTTGGCAGTTAGGCTTTTCAGTTTTCTTGTTGTTTCTTGCTTTCTTGTCTACACATCTTCCCAGTGATGTCCCCTCATCACATTTTTGCATTTTGGGAATAGGAAAAAGTCACAGGGGGCAAGATCCGACGAATAAGGAGGATGATCAAGGATGGTGATTGAATTTTTTGCCAGAAACTGATGAGCAATCGATGCTGAATGTGTAGGTGCATGGTCATGGTGGAGGATCCATCCATTATGTTCAGTTTAAATAGTATGCACTGTTCATTTTCCCAAATTCAGTTCATCAGCTATCATTTGGACAGTTTTTCGACAACTGGTAAGGACAAGGGACTGCACACGATTAATCTTGTCGTCAGCATTGGTGGTTGAAGGTTTCCCAGCCTTGCATCATTTTTGGCGTTTTGTTTCCCAGCTTTAAAATGCTTAATCTACTTGAAAATGGATGTTTTCTACACAACATCATCACTGTAAACAGCTGTCAACTTTTCAGTAATTTCTTGTAACTTTTACTGCACTTCACAAAAAAACTTGATGTTGATTCGTTGTTCCATGATTTCACCAATTTCCATTTTTGACAGACAGTAAAAACAAGGACAGCAGAAACTAACATAACTGGCACCATATGCACAGCTCGATGATCTGCCAAACACAGATGGCTCATTGGGTCTCAGGCAACTAGTGCCGCTAGTGGGCAGCGCAATAGTTTGCATCATGGCCACCGGATTGCACCAGTTTGTGCATTTATTGCAAAGAATTTAACATATTTATAGAAACTTCTTATTTCATATTCTTGCAATTTATTTGGCTTAGCTGACAAATATTTCAAATTTGAATTGCTAAATATATATTATATTATTTCAGATTTGTTTCATCATTGCAGTAATGTGCATATAAAATAATTTTAATTTTTGTTTAATCAGTTCTAATGTTTGCCATCATAATGCATTAGAAAGGGTATTTATTTTATTGATAATGATATTTATTCATATAGGTAAAAGTTATTTTTCAAGATTTGCTAAGTTTTGTATCCTATTTAACTTGACAACACTTAACGATTGAGGTGTAGTTCATGATAAATTGCTATATACACATCCATTTCTTGGTCAGTTCCTGCAAATTATATTTGTCTTTATAATGGATGCCTGGCATGATTTTTTAAAATGTGAATACTCAATAATCCTTTTTTTTTTAAGACCTAATTGCATCCCAGTTCAAGGCATAAGCAACTGAGGTATAGTAACTAGCTAGTAGTCTGTAACAATGTTGTGACATTGTATTTAAATTTTCTCAACCAAATATTACTATATTATTATTATTTAGATTTAGTTGCAGTTAGGCAAATGGCCTGGTGGAAATGGTTTAGTGATGCATTCTTATAATGCACAAATGAGCCTATGTTAAACAAAATGCATTTAAAAACTATGACACTAAAAGATTCTTGAAATTCCCAACTGTACCTGTACCATCACCCATGGCCCAGGTTCACACCATAGAAAGCAACCATCCAACACCACCCTCCGTCCAAAATCATACACCATAAAGATATCACACACTTTTACAGTCTAACTGTTTATGCCATCCACATCACACACATAAATATTTTTAATAAATAAAATAATATAATAATCACTGGCCAATAAAATTTATCTCCCAGTCCTTTGTCCAGTGACTGCTTTGCACCTTTTCATAAAACTCTTAACATTTGATGGTTATGGCTCAAATGACCCTCTAGGATCAATTCCAAATTAATATTTTTTCTCATTTGTTTTTGTGTTCTTATTTTTCTTTAAAACTGTGCTCGTTTTTTCCCTTAAAACTTGGTTTTTCTATCTCCTTCCATAAATCTTCCCATGCTTTGTCAACTATTCTATGCATTGCACCTAATGTATTCCTTTTTCTTCTATTTTCCTAACTCTCCCATTTCAGAATACCCAAAATTTCCATTATTCTATCAAACCTGTCATACCATCCAAGTATATCTTGCAGCCTTTTTTGCACTTTTTCTATTTTTTAATATGTCCCACCTCATATGGGTCTCCTACTATGGATGAGTATTCCAGGATAGGGCTAAGCAGGACCTTACCTGCTTTTTCTTAGGTGGCTATGCTATGTCCTTTTGAAATTTCTCATTACCAATGAGTACTTAAAATGCCTTCTGCTCCACACTATCTACTTGAACTCTCCACCCTAGATCCCTAGTTAAGTAAAGGTCTAATTATTTACAATGACAGTTGCATGGTATTCTGTCTCCAAAGAGAATATATATATCCTTTTGTATTTTCTTTTTATTGAAAAATTATATACTTGCTCTTGCTTGCATTAATGCCCATATTATTTTTTTTATCCAGTCACCAAAGCAGTTGATGTCATTTTGAAGTATCAGGGAGTCATTTACATGCCCTACTTATTTGTAGATAATGCATTCATCAGCAAAGAGTCTTACTTTGAAATGTAAATTCTTCAGTAGATCATTTACATAAGTTAGGGCGAGTAATGACCCTTTTACACTGCCTTGTGGAACTCCTGCTATAAAGGAACTACTGCTCTTTTGAGAATACATCCCCTATTATTTTCATGAAGTGTGTATTCATTTTAAAAATTGTCTCTCTCTTAGGGAAATAATTTGCCATAATTTTATTGTTTCAGACATCACTCAGAACCAGCTATCAGTTTGACGTACTCAGAGCATGGGTCTGCAAGTGGCAGTATTTCTCTTGGAGTAGGAGATGAGGTTGGGCGAGAACTGTCACCCAATCATGTTGATAGTGTTCAAACCCAAGCAAATGAGAATAGGCCATTGTCACAAGAGACCAGTACAGCTTTGGCTGGTTGCAGTGGAACCAGTGCGGCCGCCCCAGAAGGTAAATAATCCCTTTTTCTTTACATTTATCTCATTTTATGGCCTGAAAGTTATACTACCTATATCATTTATAAAAATATCAGTCTGTATCTCCAATGCAAAAACATGGTTGAGTTGAAGAATAGCTAAATGCATGGTAATATCTCTTCCTTGCTTTTTCAGACCATATATGAGTTAATGATCGTATTTCACCTAATCAAATTGAACGTAAATGAAAACTGTTGATTACTTTAACAATTATTTTAATCCTACAGTCATTATTAGCAATTTAAATACACATAAAAGGCAATAGTTGTGGATATTAGGGCAGAATATGCCATCTTGGAGTCGAGCGGTGAACATTTTTTCAACTCATGCGAACATCTCGGTTTAAAAAAAGTCTTAATCGCTATATACTTTTAAATCCTACAATTTTAATTCGAGGGTGGTCAGAAAAGTTCTCAGCCTCACCCATAGATGGCATGAAAACTCATATCATAACATCATGCGATACATCAATACATGATTTCTTCTCTCATGATGGCTCAAAGAAAAAGTTAAACTGCTGGCAAATTAGATACTTCATCTTTTTGATAAATTAAGCCCACCAGTGATGAAGCTTTAGGGAAAATGCTTTGGATATGCTCGTAAAAGAGAAGTTTACAGTCAAAGATGATACCTAGGTCTTTTAAAGTTGCTGCTGTTGGAATTACTTGATTATACATTTATGAGAAGAAAATTATTAAAAATTTTCAACTTGATTCCATTAAGAAATTAAATTCATTCCATTTCATTAAGAAATTTAATTCTGTTAAGAAAATATAGTTAAAAATAATGCGGGCTTAAAAGATTAAGACAAGACAAGGTGTGTCAAAGATAATTGAAGGGACAATGCATATGTGAAGTTGCTACAACTTAGTCTATCTAATTTCAATTTTTCCTTGAGATGCTTTTTTAGTATATTTGTGCCAGGTAGAATTTTAACATAAATTTTCTAGTCATTTACAATGTAGTGATTACAACAGTTTCACTAAAATGTGTGCAGAGTTGTGCAGTAAACGGTCATGGGTTTAAAGCTACAAGTACTCAAAGTAGTGTGAATGTGACTGTCATTGATTCATGTTGGAGAAAAAAAGTTTATTATATTTCAGCTAATATGGTATCTGCCTTGATGGCTGAAATATTAACCATTTTTATCGTTGCTAATAATTTCAAAAATCCATGTACCCCTTCACTTTGGAGGCTTATATTGATCAAGTGGTAATTTTTTGCAAAGTTTACTCATTATAAATATAAATGAAATGCCATGGTAGCATGGTAAAAATTGGAGAATGATGCAGAGTGGTAAAGACTTTCAGACTTTACTTCGTTGAATTGTTTGATGTCCATATTAAAAGAGTTTGTAATTTTCCACAGACTTTATTTCACAGTACAGTACATTTTCACAATGTGGTTCACCGACTTGCGGCATTATCAGGTAGGTTGAGTATATATCCATAGGACAGAGGAGAGAGGGAAGTTGAACGTGGGGGGGGGGTGGGTTTTCTGAGACTTCAAAGTCAGTGTTTGTGGCTTTTTCGGTTAAATAAGCCACCATCTCTTCTTCTGTTAATCGAAAAAGCCACGACCACCAACTTTGAAGTTCAAGAAAACCCACCCCCTCCCACCTTCAACTTCCTCCTCTCCTCTGTCCGATGGGTATATATTCAACAGCTGTGTGTGTCACTTGTACCACAAATCAGTAAAACACATAAAACTGTGAAATAAAGTCTGTAGAAAATTACAAACTCTTATAAAATGGTAAAGAATTGACTAAAATCATGTTTTCCTTGAGGTTCTGTAGATATTTTATACATTAATGAATGTGTTGTAATTGTGAGGATAAAATCTATTTTAGGAAGTGACATGGACCAACCATCAAATTGATATCTGATCTATAAGGTCCAAAACAAAATTTATTATCAAAATCTGTCAAGCTCCATTTTGTAGAAAAACTCTTAGAGATAATGGTCATTCAATTGAACCTATGAAATAGAGGCATTATATAAGGTCTTGATTTATTTCAGAGTCTTGTGATGACATGGATGATGATTTCAATGATAGTGAAGATGATGATATATTGGAGGAAAATGGTCCTCATGCTACAGGAAGTCAAAGGTTGGCTCTTTTACATTTTTTTAACTTAGTGAGTTTAATACCTAGTTTGATATGTATGGTGGGCGAACTCTATACAAAATATCCTGCCCTTATCTTGTATATGCTTTTGATTTTACCTTTCCTTCTTAAATGCAAAAACCTCTTCTGGTCAACCCATCCTATTGATCAGTTTGGTCTTTGACCTTTGGATGGCTTAATTTAATAAAAATAAAATATTTCCGCCCTTAACATTAGCACATTTAATACTAATCTGATAATGGTTAGTTCTCTCCTGTATAAGTTCCTATTATTTTCAATATTTTATGCATATAATTACTTAAAGGAATATTTCTAACTTTTTATATAGTATATCCAAGGCATTTTCTTTAGGTGGTATTCCTTATGTATTGAGGTAAAATTATGTTCATATGGATTATATAAAGGTGATCAGGAACCAGATAATGGATGCACAAACTATTTCCGACACAAATATCAGCCCAAAAGTGGGATAAGAAAATGAAAAGAGATGTTTCTTCTCACCTACCCATTGAATGCTCTGTGCTGCTAGTATTCATATTATAATTTAGAGTATAAAACAGTATACAAGGTCTGTTCAAAAATTTCGTGAACTTTTTTATTACAATAAATACTTCACTAACAAATTATTGGTCAGGGTCCCCTTCAAAGTAGTCTCCTCCCCAATGTATACACTTACCCAAAGAGTGTTTCCACTTTTTGAAATAGTTCTGGAATGCTTCTTCTGGAGTGCTCATAAGCTTTGATGTTGAATATTTCTCTTTCTGGAATGGTGACAAATCTTTTTCTTTTGAGTGAGGTTTTTAGTTTGGGGAACAGGAAAAAGGAGCTTGGGACCAGATCTGGTGAGTAACCTCACCATAAGCCTTGGTTATCAACTCAAAAGTTTCCCTGAAGGATTTACAGTTCTTCAAAAAGTCAATATCCTAAAGGATAGGAGAAGAGAGAGAAAGGAGGATCGTAAAGGATATTGATTTTTTGTGGAATTTATGCCGATAAGTACACTTGATTATGGGAAGTGCTACAGGGTTAAAATAGTTGCTACAATGAGTAATTCACCAACCATAATAGGTTTTGAAAAATCCTGACAAATATGACATATTTTTGCTGACTCTAATCCAAACTTTTGTTTGTTTTACATATTGTCTTTTTCATTTGCTGATGCCTTGTGCCTTCTTTCATGTCACCCCAAAAGACAATTGTCTTTCTTTATCTGATGCACTGTACCTAACAATCACCTTTCCACCTTCACTATTTCATTATCTTGAAATATTTGTGCCATTCACTTTTCTTCTTTTATTTTGTCTAGCAATTTCCTCTCTCCACTTCCTTGGATAAAACCTTGTTGTTTGCTTCTTCTCTATTCACCTTATTTTCTCCATTCTTCCCTTCTGTTAATGACTTTCACTAGGCATTGATACATGTATATTTAAATAAAATGCTTACTTTTCAAGATCCTTTGATTTTTGTCAAAGTGGAATGAGTGCTAAACATATACTGAGGTACGTAGCAGGCATGTAGTCATTCCGGAGATTCCCCTCTCTTCAGTCCTCATTAAACGAGTTATTTTTGGGACCAACAATTTTGCTTTTTTCTATTTCACTTTTTCCATCCTTCTCCACAACCATTTCTCTAAAGCCTATAATCTATGCTTGTCGTCTAACATTCTTACTCAACACCCCTGTCATCAACTCCCTCTCCCTCATAAAGGTTTTTTTTCTTAATGAAATTTTTCTTCGGTGTCCTTGTCTTTTTCGCATGTCTCTACTTTGAACATTTTGGTATGAAATATTTCCAAGATTGGTAAACTGTTTTACTTGCTCTAGTTTTTGCCCTCCCATTTCAACAGTAAACATAGCTTTCTTTTTTCTTGAAAACTGCGTAGTCTTTGTTTTCTGTATTGGTTCTTTTCTCTCATACCTGTCACACTGACCTCCTCATGTTTTCAACTCCTTTGCTGACTAGTTATCTACAGCCTGTAAAGCTTAAGAACATACTTATATGTGATGTGTATGATGATATATGTATATGATTTATTAATGATTCATTGGTATTCATGCATTAATTTTATTGATATGTGTAATAGTAGTCTACAAATCAAAGGTATTGAGATGAAATCTGACTATTAATTGTTCAAATACTTATCTTTTAACTTTTTGCATTGACTGCAGTTTTATTTTTAACTGGCTATTATATAGGCAGATTGGGATGGTAATGGGGGGATATGATACCGAGAGCTCTTATACTCTTCTTCATTTTCAAGAGACTATGCTACATAGAGATATTTTCCTTTGGCTCACGCACTAATGACTTTGTTTATTATCTTTGAAGGCTAATTCCCCCTATTGAGAAGCATATGGATGATGCAATTGCCGTGGAAGATGAAGTAATTCCTCAAACAGGAGGAAAATCTCAACAATTTTTATGTGGTGAAAACTGCTCATATCACCCTACTATAAAACAGAAATACACTGGCCATAGAAATGCAAGGTGAGTTTCTTATCAGTAAATTTGGTATAAGTTGCAGTATTCTACAAATGTGTGTCCTACTAGATCTGTTCCAGTGTGCATTTATTATTGTTAATATTGTGCTGTTGTAATGATATGTGCCATTGATATCATTTTTAATATATTGCAGAACAATGATAAAGGAAGCTACTTTCTGGGGAGATGCATTCGTGCTATCTGGGTCTGACTGTGGTCATGTGTTTGTATGGGAGCGCAGCACAGGAAAACTTGTGATGCTGCTTGAGGCAGATGCTCATGTAGTTAACTGTCTACAGCCTCACCCTTTACTTCCACTTCTTGCTACCTCTGGAATTGACTATGATGTTAAACTGTGGGCTCCCATAGCTCAAGAACCTGATTTTGATTCAGCATATGCTGAGGAGGTATGTAGAAATTTGTATGCATGTGCTCCATAGTCCTTTGATTAATTTTCATTGATTCATTGAGTGATATTTATTGGTTCCTAAAAGACATGTTTGAGATATGTGTGGAACACATCACATTGATTGCAAATATTTCTGACAGAAACAAATGGAAATGCAATTGGAATTTAAATACAAATGATAGTCACAAATATAAAATTAAACACTTCACAGGAGTAGTAACAGCATACAAGGTGTGTTCAAAAATTAACAGGAATTTTAATTTTTCGGACTATAATATTTATTTATTCTTATACATTGATGTTGTCACCTTCAAAGTAGTCCCCATTGGAGATTATGCACTTGTGCCAGCGCTTCTTCCAATCCCCAAAACACTTCTCAAACTTGATCTATGAGATAGCCTTTAGTTCTTTCAGCGATGCACTTTTAATGTCATCTACGGTTGTAAAACGATGGCCCTTCAAGGTTCTCTCAATTTTTGGAAATAGGAAAAAGTCACACGGAGCCATATCTGGCGAATATGGAGGCTGGGGCATCGTTACAGTATTGTTTGTGGCCAAAAATTCACAAACAAGCAATGAAGTGTAAGCTGGTGCATTATCGTGGTGCAAAAGCCATGAATTGTTTTTCCACAGATCCAGGCATTTTTTCAGATTGCTTCATGTAAACGGCGTTGAACTTGTAAGTGGTACTTCTTATTGACCGTTTGACCTGGCGGCAGGAATTCATGATGCACTATGCCATTAAAATTGAAGAACACAGTGAGCATAACCTTCACGTTCAACCGCACTTGTCGAGCCTTTTTCGGTCTTGGGGAGCCAGAATGCCTCCAATGGGATGATTAAGCTTTAGTTTCAACGACATATCCATAAACCTATGTTTCATCACCTATTATAGTACATTTCAGTAAATCTGCATTGTCGTTTCCTTCATTTAGTGACTCCTGAGCAACTTCCATTCGCCGCTGTTTTTGTTCTAAATTCAACAATTTTGGAACGAATTTTGCTGCCACGTTTCACACCCAAAAAATTGGAAAAAATGTAATGACATGGTCCAATCGATATGCCAATATCATCAGCGATTCGGTGATTGTTCATAGCCATTTCTTTCACTTTTTCTACATTTTCATCGATTGTTGATGTACTGGGGCATCCAGAGCGTTCGTCATCTTCAAGGTCTTCACGGCCTTCCTGGAAACGCTTATGCCACTCGTAAACTCTTGATTTACTCATAGCAGGCTCACCATAGGGCTTTGTTAACATTTCACACACTCTGTTACACATAATTTAATTTTTTATGCAAAATTTAATACAAAGTCTTTGATCCATTTCTTTTAACAAATGATAATCGCCAAGCTCATAAAACACGTCTAACCTTAGTGGTTGTCACAGACAAAGTCCACAACGAAAACAGCTGAGAGTTTTATCATACTTCAGGGGCATGAATATCAACATAATAAAAAAAAAGTTTGACAATCGGACTCTCCAAGCCCGTGAAATGAAAAAATTCTCGTTGTGTTTTGAACACACCTCGTATTTAAGAATAAAATTATTTATCAACAGAGAGACATGAATTCATCCACAGTATAGAATTTATGTTCGCACAGGAACTGATAAAATTTAGATTTAATCAACATCAAATTTTTTTTCCCTTAATTTTTTAGTTAATTTTTTCAGGAATTTCACACCAGCAAAAAAAGGGTTGGAATGACAAGGCTTAACAAACATTCTAACCATACTGCAAGGATTTATTGTGTATTACTTGTCTAAATATATACACATAAATATCTATACTTTTAATAAAAATTGGACTTTCTAATCATGAAATGTTAAGTCAGACCATGGCTTTTAAAATCAATAATGCTATGCCAGTGAGCTTTAAAACCATTAAGTTACTGCCCTATCCAAGGAAATTTGACCATCGTGTAAAATAAGAGAAATAGACCACAGCATCTTATAAGTACAGGATTTTGTCGTTGGTTTCTCTTCGTACAGTTTGGAATCATGAGATCAAGTGTAAACAAACATACTACCTTGATCAAAAAGTTCTCGGAATAACCACCGTGTGGCGCTCCCATCGTTCCGATTTGAGTTCTGTTTTTTTGTTAAATTGGTACATCTGTTGTTGATATTCCCTTTAAATCTTAGTGTCATAACTTGACATTTGCAAAAGTTACGTAGCCAAGAGTACATCTATCTCTGTGTGTGTTGGCGATTTTTTACAATTGCAGAAATGGATTTAAATTTGCAACAACGAACTTGTATTAAATTTTGCGTAAAAAATGGATTTAGTGGCGCACGGACGTTGGAAATGTTGGAAAAGTGTTTCGGCAACGATTCTCTAAAAAAAACGGTCGTTTACCAGTGGCACGAGCGGTTCAGAAGTGGTCGTGAGTCAATCGAAGATGATGAACGCAGTGGCAGACCATCGACATCGAAAGTCGGTGAAAAAATTGATAAAGTAAAAGAAATGTTGGTCAATAACCGCAAATTAACCATCAGAGAAATAGCGGAGGACTTGAACATTGCCTATGGATCCGCCCAAGACATTGTGGTTAATGATTTGGGTTTCCGTCGTGTAGCAGCAAAGTTGGTGCCAAAAGACCTCAATTTCATGCAAAAAAGAGACCGTGTTGACGTCGCAAAAGACATGATTTGCGAGGCTGAATCCGATCCTACATTCATCAAAAGGATCATTACTGGAGACGAGACGTGGGTTTATGAGTACGACACGCAATCCAGACATCAGGCAAGTGAATGGCGTTCACCAAATGAGCCGAGACCAAAAAAACCACGTCGTTTTCAGTCAAAAAAGAAGGCAATGCTGACGGTTTTCATGGATTACAACGGTGTAGTGCATCATGAATTTTTGCCAGAAGGCCAGACAGTAAACAAAGAGTATTATTTGGGCGTTATGAGACGTTTGCGTGAAGCAATTCGCCGAAAGAGACCAGAAATCGTTGCACAGTGCGGCGAGACCGTCGCACAGTGCTATCATTATTCGTAATTTTTTGACGAAAAATGCAACTAATACCATCCAACAGCCACCGAATTCACCTGATTTTGCTCCTTGTTACTTCTTTCTGTTCAATCGAGTTAAAAAACCATTACGGGGAACGCGCTTTAGCAGCCGAGAGGAAGTAATGGAAAAATCGCAGGAAGCACTGATGGACATACCGAAAACCGAATATAAAAAATGTTTCGAGGATTGGATCAAGCGCTGGCATAAGTGTGTTGCAGTCGATGGGGATTACTTTGAAGGGGACAATATAGATTTAGATGAATAAACTTGTATTTTTAATTTTCTGAATAAATTCCGGGAACTTTTTGATCAAGGTAGTATGTGTTCATGTTTAGAACTTCTTGACGTGTGACTTCTCTTTCTGTCATTTTTATTGAATATATATCCAACATTTCACAATGTCTTGGTTAAAAGTTAGTGTTGTAATATCCCGTCACGTATGTGCCCATATGAAGACTTGCACATTATGCTATAGGCAGATGTGACAAATATTTAGGTCAGAAGGCATCAGTTACAATTACAATTACATGTGTTTTGTTGAGCACATTTATGGGCTATTGAAAATAAGGGCCAGGAAGTTTGAAAAGCTTGGTCCTTAAATTTATAAAATATGCTTGAAAAGGGAGAATCAAATCCAATTCAAATGAAAGAGACAGGTAGATGTAAAATTTCCTAAAAAATAATCCATCTCTTGTAGGATGATTGGCATGTAGTCCTAAACAAAAAGTGCTATCCTTTCATCAATGAGTGGATCCTTGTAATGTTCGAACAATTTTCATTTTTCAAGAAACTGCGGGAGATGCCGCAACAGTAACTTTTAACGGAGTCATCCGCTATGTGTTGCATTGTAATTTTCATTTTATTTGTGAAATGCAGAGGCTCATTCACATACATAACATTTGTCCACCTTATAGTAGAATCCACTGGCTGGATTGGTTGAGTTTGGAACACCACCTTACTTTTAATCTATTGTTTTGAATTTGTGCAGAGTTTCCACATAACATTGAAATTTGTAAGTCCTCCATTCTGGTTGTTAGTCACAGATTCTGTAATTTATTCAAACAATGTCTTGCTTGATTTGAATTGGAATTAGGTGGCTCTTGTGTAAAATGCAGGGGCCTTGTAATTCAGTGCATACACTACTGGGCCATCCACCAAAGGGTCTCAGTCAATTCCAAGTGATGCCGCGAGACATGAGGCACAGTTTCTGGGTAGAACTGGTGCATGGAGCTGTGCTCCACGCACCAGTTCTACCCAGAAACTGTAAATGGTCCAGGTAAAGGAATTGCCCCCCTTACCCCAATGAATGGTCTCATCTTGGATCTTAACCTGTCAAGCCAGCCTTAAGGTTGATTACTGAAATTTTTATTTAAAATTTGCCCTTGATTTATGATAAAATCCATTTTGGTAGAGACTTCTTTTAAATTTTAATGCCATATGCCTACCTCATTTTCACATGATGTAATCCTCTAAAGCCTGCTCCCGAAAAGGTGTTGTCTTTGTTTTGTAGCCTTAATGGGACCAGATATCCATACATGGTCTGTGTAATAAATGTGTGAACTGGTGCAATCTGGCGGCCATGTCGGGGGCTATAGCCCCGCCAACTAGCGGGGTTAGTGCCTGAGACCCAATGAGCCTTGGTGGAGCCTGCTTGGTGGATTGTTAACCCATACGTATGGTGCCAGTTATGTTAGTTTTTGTTGTCCTTGTTTTTACTGTTTGTCGAAAATGGAAATTGATGAAATTATGGAACATGAATCAAAATCAAGTTTTTTGTGAGGTGCACTACAAGTGATCAAGAAATTACTGGAATGTTGACAGCTGTTTACAGTGATGATGCTCCGAAGAAAACATCCAGTTTCAAGTGGATTAGGCATTTTAATGATGGCCGACAAGATGCCATGGATGATGCAAGGCTGGGACAACCTTCAACCACCTATGCTGACGACAACATTGATTATGTGCGGTCCCTTGTCCTTACCAGTTGTCGAAAAACTATTCAAATGATAGCTGATGAACTGAATTTAGGAAAATCAACAGTGAAAACTATTTTAACTGAACATAATGGATGGATCCTTCACCATGACAATGCACATTCGCCATGCAATGCCTACACATTCAACATTGATTGTTCACCAGTTTCTGGTAAAAAATTCAATCACCATTCTTGATCATCCTCCTTATTCGCCGGATCTTGCCCCTGTGACTTTTTCCTATTCCCAAAATGCAAAAATGTGATGAGGGGACATCACTGGGAAGATGTGGATGCAGTAAAGCAAGAAAACTAAAAAGCCTTATTGCCGAGGACTTCCAAGGGTGCTTTAAACATTGGAAAAGAAGATGGAATAAGTGCATAGCCTACGAATGGAGAGTACTTTGAAGGGGACAAAATCGATGTAGACTAAATTTTGCAAAATAAAGTTTTTATGGTCTCAGTTCACTTATTTTTTGGACAGACCTTGTATATTGGTTGAATAAAGTTCAAGGGGTGTACTTTTTTCTCCAGCAATGATATGCTATCCTTTTTGAACAAAGCTCAAGAAATTTGATTATGTAATTGGTTCACCTTACTGCTGCTACATTTATATCAAGAAATTCAGGAATTAACCTTTATGTATGTTCTGAATAAGTAAAATTTGTATCTTTTCACGAAAACTTGATTACACTGCTACTGGCTTTGATGTATGATCAGATGTTCTTTTCATTTCTTTAACAGATAATTTTGGAATTACCTTAAAGTTGCTATTGAAATGTGAAATATGTAGTTTCAGGATGCTCTGACTTACTTGTTGAATTTGGTAAATGCTTTTGACAGGGTAGTGTATAAAGCTAATGAATGTGTTACTGGGTATAGGGCTGTATTAGAGAAATATGCATCAAATTTGAAACATGGCTCTGGCTTCACAAGTGAGGATAATGGATTAGGAATTTTGGTGCGTAGTAATATGAGAGTGTATGGGAAAAATTTGCCTGTATTGGTCTGTGTTTTAGCTTGTAACTCAGTGTAACTCTAAGTGAATCTTTTGATAGATATTGTGGGGGAGGGGGATGTATGAAAGAAAGTAGACAAGGAGTAAGTTGAATGTAACAATTGAGTCAGTGAAATTAGTTGGTGATCAAGCTTTAGCTTGCCAGTCAGTCAGGACATAGATAGTTTATGTTATTAATAATATTACAAAATCAATGAGATGTGCAGATAAATAATGGGAAAATGAAATGAATGTCATTGTCAAGAAATAGAAAGACTTAAGACGGATATGAAAGTAGAAGGGCAAGAATTGGAGTGCTCTAATCATTTAGTCAGTGTTTTACATATGATTTACATCATCCTATGGATAATGGAAAAGGAATTTTCATGAGCTAGGGAAATATTTACAAAAAGGCTCAAATTGATGTCTAGGACTTAAAAAAGTCCAGTAAAAATGTCACTATGGACCATGCATTGTATAATCATGGTTTGTAATGAAAGAGGTTTTTGAGATATGGATATGGAGAAGAATTAATAATCTAAGACTTGGAAGTTTCTTGATTAATGTGGTAGATCATTTCACCATGTCCAATAGTGCACATGACCTGCCAAAAGTTAATACTGTCCCTATCGTAAGGAATAGTATCACCTTCAAAGTTAAATGTTCTGGATTGCCAGTGAATTACAGTTGAAGTAAGTTCACCCCAAGCTGTTGATCATTTTGAATTTTTAAATTAAAGGTTTACATCAATGTCATAACCCAAAATTCATTCCTTAGGCTGGTTCATACTTATGGTCATATTATACACATTATGACCAATTTGCTAACTATGCATCTTCTTTCATGAGGATTTTTAATGGATTAAGCAAAAATTCTTAATTTTATTTTTTAAATATAACTAAATGACTTTTTGGCAAAAATTATGTCCATTAGTATTGTATACTGATCCATAATTGTTATGCTACGTGGAGAGCACTTCACTTGGAGAATACCAGTCATCAGATAGGACTTTAAACTGTAGACTCCTTAGTGCTTTTTGTTGAGAATAGGCTAATGTTGATGCCAGGTTTGTCTTCACCCTTCCCTCATTTCCTGAATGATCTGCCCCCTACTGAATTACTCCCACCTATCCCTAATGGAACCAAAGACCTCAGCTGTTGATTGCCTTCCTTGACAAATGCTACTACTATAAGTGAAATGATGCACAGTATCCTCTTGAATATTCGTCTAATTTAATTACTTTTGTTTATAATATTTCAGCTCACTAAGCGAAATGAAGTAATGTTGGAAGAAACGAGGGACACCATCACAGTCCCAGCATCCTTTATGATCCGAATGTTGGCATGTTTAAACCAGATACGCAGGGGTAAGTTATTTGATAAATTTTGTGTTATTCTTGATAGTATTGGGCTCGTACATTTAGACTCTCTTGCTTTTCCTTAGGTGCCCGAAGCAGGGTTAGGAACCCCAGAAGACAGAATCCAATGTGATGATTGAAATTTTTGTGGATATTTTTATAAGGAAGAGCCTCCTGTAAATAGGGATATACAAATAGTTATACATTATTCATATCTTGACCCCTCAGTCAAGTGTTTGATACTAATGGCCACATGAATGACTTTGATTTTATAATATTTGTTTAGTTTTAAGACTGACATGTGTGCATTGCTTGCATGAATTGTTTTTCCATTGTTTTACTGTCATCTCTTGCTCCATAAATGCTGTTTATTTAGCATGTTGACAAGTCAAGGAACTTCTTATACTGTGATAATAAGCAAGCATATTTTACATAACTTATGATGTCCTTTTTCTGAGGACATATACTTCACCATGTACAATTTTGAGCTGAAGGCAAATCATTGCCCTCCTATTTTATACATAGAAGTGTACAAAGTTAATACCAATTGTAAATCCTTAGCCATAGTAGTCCCAGGTATGAGGCCATAACTTGGCATATAAGTTGCATAGATGTAAAAAAACTGCATGAAAAATTGAGGAAAGCATTAAAATTTTATGTTGTTAAATAAATGAAATATTTTTCTGATTTTTCATTTGATATCATGATTATTGATTCTTATTAATTTTTGATGAAGCCTCATTTCATGTTGCACTTGGCCTCAAATGTTCTGGCATCATGATAATCAATTGGGGTGTCAAAATGTCACATTTGCTTTACTTTGGAAACATAATGCAGTTATATATTTTGAGTGTGTTGAAGTTGTGTCAGTGATAGTGTTTAAGTATGGTCTTGTCCTCTTGGCTGAGGATATTAACTTGTCCTCTTCGTAGAAGTCTGGCATAGGAGTCATTTGAATAAAGCTACCAATGTTGAAAGGAAAATGTTTATGGACTGATGAAGTATGTAATGAGATGTATGATATTGCATGATTTTAAAGTTGCATGGTAGCATAAAAGTAAACCTTTGCGAAAGCAACCATCTGTCACCAAAGAATCCTTTGGTTAAATTATATTTGCTGCTGTTATATTGAGCAGCAGTAGATTAAAATTTCATCATTGTGCCATAGTGGTATCTCACCCATAAAACAGGTTGGGAAATAAAAAGAACTCGTGAAAAAGATGCCTTGTATAGTATATCATTCTATGATATGATATCACTGTCCCTTTCCCTTCAATTAAATTGTTATTGGTGATAGATTATTCCTTTTCTCAATGATATCACACCATAATGATGGTTTTGAACAAAAAGTGTATTTGTGGCAAATTTTACAAATTTTGTGTTGTATTTGCAAATGTGCAAACTCCTATATAGCTTCAAACCCCAAATGCTAGTTCTAGGCTGAATATAATTGAAAATCACTTAACATAGTCAACTGACTACAGCAGTTTGTTGTCATGATTGTTTTCTGTAGAATCGCAGCATCAAGTTTTACCGCTGTTTTATTTGGAAATCATATTTTTCTCAAGAGATGTACTGGGTTCCATAAGGGTCTATAAAATTTTGGACAGTCCTCTAATATAGAATCCTTTAACCCTTTGTCTCTCTTTGCCTCTCACACGACCACATTTGGCACTTTTTGCTGGCTGCTTTTGAATGTTTAAGAAGTATACTTTTATTTTTAACGGTATTTGTAACTAGAGAGGTACTCCTCAAAAGTAAAAGTCCCCTATGGTAGAAGAAGGAACATGGTAATGGCCAGTATAAATGCTTATTCATTGATAAACTTTTTCAAGCTATTTTGAACTTTTAGCAATGACATGTTTGTTTAAACATCTCAGGGAAATTGATTTGGAATACAAGCTATGTGTATTCTAAAGCTCTCCCATTTCTATCTGAAATAAAAGTGCCATGTAATTGCCATCTGATCACCATCTGAACATTTATTATCCTTTTTCATGCTAGAATATCAGAGATGTCTCTTGTAGTATATCTTGATTAAAAATCAGTCATTTCTTTCATCAAAGTGGGAGGAGCTGGGACTACATCTTAAGAAGCAAATGTGGAAGGTATGCTAAGACTTTTTTATTGTGCAAAGACTCTTATGCTCTGGTACTGTGGAATTTAAGAGAGGTTTTTGATGGACAAAGACTATAAAATGGCACATTAATATATATCTTTATCTCTCCTAACTCAACACAACCTGAAAACTGACACTACAAGAAACCCTTCTTCAATGCGGCATACTTTCTTCCTCCCGTCATTCCGTCCAACATGTTGTTTTTTCCTTTCTATCCACTTCACCTTCTCCATCCTTCTCAACATCCACATTTAAAAAGGCTCCAATCTTCGCCTATAGCCTGCTTCAATGGCCGTGTTCTGCACCATAAATAACTACACTTCATATCAAAGTTTTAAAGAGCCTTTTCTTAACATCCCTTCTCAACATCCCTGTCATCAATTCTCTTCTCCTTGTAAAAGTTTTTTTGTCTAGCACAGTTCTTCTCCTATTGTCCCTAATATTTTGACCATTTTGGTTCAAAGTATTTCTGAGATACATAAAACTGTTCCACCTGCTCCAGTTTTGATCTCCCATTTCAACATTTAACTTAATCTTTCTCTTTCTGGAAAACCACATAACCTTTTTTTATTTACATTTATTCTCATTCCATATCTATCACACTGAATTCATAAGTGTGATACCCAATTTGGTGAATCAAATCTCTTCTTGAAATCAATTAAACTATTGAATATATCCTGATTGTATTTTCTGTTCTTGTCTATTTGTGACCTCATTACTGCTATGGCATAATGCATGCCTATCCCTTTTGTTTACCCAAACTGATCATTGCCTAAGTAATCGTATGCCCTCCTCTCTACCCTCTGATTGATAATGCTAACCACCGCCTTAGCTGCATGTAAAATCAAACTTAATGTTCTATAGTCCTTGTATATGGCTGCCATTCCCTTTCTTTGGATTGGATCTAACAAATACCACACAAAAACTTCCAGTCAAATTCCTTCTTCATAAATACTTTAAATTACCCCATAAAAGCTCTTCCTCCCATATTTACTTAAATCCTCAGGTAGTTTGGTGGGAATTTTATGTACACCCATTGCTTTATTTGATTTCAATTTCTTCAATGTCTTTTCTATCTCACAATCATTTGATTATCTTTCTATTTTTAAGATTTTCGGCCTAATGTATTAACCATATTGTTCCTCTATGTATTCTCTACATCTCTCATGAATCTTTCGTGGTTCAATTAATATTTTCCTGACTTTCCATTTATTTTTTACCTGAATCTTATCCTCTTACTTCATGACAATACTTTCACCTTCCTTAATAGGGCATCAATTTCACTCTTTATCTATAAACTTCCCATATCCCTGCATCTTCCACCATACTTCTTTCAGCCTAATGGTTTCCTGTCAAAGTTTCATTCAACTCTGGATTTTCTTCCACAAAACCCCATGTTTACATTCTTACATTTCCTTCTCTTGTCTAGCTTCATGATCATTATCTGCTGTTTTTCATGCTAAGACCCTGCATTATATCTAGAGATTGGATAAGTATAATAGTTTTTCCTTTACCTCACATCTACTCCTTTTCTTTTGCAAAAATATACCTCTGTGATCCCAATGTCTGAATTTATGAAAAATGCAGACTTTTATAGGGAATTGGAAAACATAATTTTACTCCATCTATTGCTTCAAATGTTTCCTGCTTCATTATGTAATTGTGGATTGCTGTAACTCTGAAATTTCAATTAAGCTATTTCATGGGAGTATTGTTTTGTAGCATAGTGGAGGGTATCATGGAGCTCTATCAAAATCAGGAAAAGAAGTTAGAACTTTTTAATATTTTGAAAATAGAGAGAGGGGTAGGGGAAGATATTTGGTCACAAAATGCATTATGTAGAGGTGATGATAGGATGGGGTATTCATTATTGAGGCCTTGACTCTGCACGCAGTTGATGTGTCTACCTTTTTATGTGTAGCCCAAGAGGTTATATGAAAGCCTGATTTCTTTGTGCTGAATGAAAGATAGTGTATGTTCTACAAGAAAGGTTTCATGATTTCTGTAAATTATGGTTTTGGGATGATGGTTTTTTTAAAATATTACTAGCATTCAGCAATTTTGATGATTAGGGTACCTTGAAAACCTTTTTAAAACAATGATAATTCAGGTAGATTCAATATTTGCAGAATCTTTAATGGTGGTTGTTCCAAGGAATTCCTTTAACCTGTATTAAGTCCAAATAAATTTCTTCAGAAATTTTGCTTAGAAGAAATGTAAGTATATTGAAAATGTTAATTATTTTGTATTTTGTGAACTAACATTCCTGATATTTAGTACTGTCTGGTAACTTAATTAACATGCATATTGATAATATTGTTCTTTTTTGATTAAATTTACTGGTGTGACCTTGAAGTAATTAGTGTACACATTGACAGCACTTGAAAATAAGATATATTAGTTTCACCTTAGGTTCTTTTGGTGAGATTTGATGGTTTCCATAGTTTATAAGTCAATGTGGTGTTACTTCCACCAGCATATTAAGAGTGAAGGTACCTCCATGATACTACCATCTTCCAAAGGCTACTTGAAGTCTGTAGTCAAATTTTGGAAGAGAATTGGCAAAACAGAATAGAATAGAAACAGCTGTGTGAGCATAAAACCCTTTTGAAACATTTTAACAATCTCCATATAAAATTTTGGTCATTTCTCGAATCAATTGAAAAAGCATGTTAGCAATATTCCTTTCAGCATACTAGCCACCAACAGTTTGCATGTGGTGTAGCTAATTCAGTTTTGAATTTAAATTGGATTATAACTTGTGTGACATCCTTCGTCTTCTTGTGACTGTTTGTGTGACTGTTCTTACTTTCCTTGGCATGTTTGATTTATTTTATATAATTTTTATACTTTCTTTTGAACATTAGTAGTGTTGGACTGCTCAGGAGTTTTTTCCAGAATTCTCATGCTAATGTTCAAGTTTTGAGTATGATAGAAAGTGCATTGAGTGCTTCAAGTGACTGTAGCATTATTCTGAGAAGCCTGTTTGGGGCACAGTTGTTTGTTGGACTTCATTGTTGTAAAGAGAAATGACATGGGAGCCCTACTGTTCCACATGAAAGTGTCAGCATTGAGATGAAAATGTAATACTCTGAAATAAGTGTTGAGAACTGCAAAGAATAAGGGAAGAGTTATCAGCATATTTGAGATATTATATTTAAAGCCATGTGCTTCTTTGCTTGGTGACATTTCTCTAAGAGAATTTGATTCAAATGGGAAGAGTGGTAATGGAGACCACTTCATGGTTTCGTTTCTTCTTTTCCTTAGGAAGTATGATGATGCTCATCATTCAGAGGCGACAATATTTCAAGGCTTTTTTAAAATGATAATAAAGTGAACTCTTGATTCTTATGCATTAGACTCCTCTCTGGCCAATTCTGGACTGTATTTCTTGCTGGATAGGTGAATTCTCACTAGTTTAATAACACATTAAAAATAAGATTTCTGATAGATGCCATTTAGATTATGGAGAAACTGGAACCAGATAAAACATTGAATAGTTAAAGCATGATGGGATAAGATAGGGTCTTTTGTCCTAAATTGTTGTTATCAAAATGTCAATTGAAGTCATGCATTAAGAATGAAATAGATGATTCCTGGATAATGAGTGCCCACTTTCAATGGTTTTGTACTTTGTTAAACAAATTGGTGAGGACCACTGGAGATGTTTGAGATACTCCTTATTCAAATATTTGCATTTCTCCTAGCCTTGCATTATGCGAGCATTGGTATAATAACTATATCCACTATTTCAAAGTATTCTTGACAATCTCACTTTAAAAATTACTCTGACAGATGAATTTTAAAAGTAAACATTATTTTATACTGTTAAGGATAAAAAATTACCTCTGAATGTCACAGATATGGTATAGACTCTAATTTTGTATTGGTCTCATTTGGAAAGATCACCTTTGAAAAGTATAATGATATATGGTTGTGTAATTCATATTTGGGATCTTGCTTAAAATCATAAGCTAAGAATTGGCTTGAAAAACGATTGAAACTCTTAGACTCATGACTCTACCTTCACCATCAATCATAGATTTGGCTATGAGGGCAACTGAATTGGAATCATCATTATTGGCAATGTTAGAAATGAAAACAAAATGATACATTAACTATTTTTGCATAATTAGATAAATAGTTAAAATTATAGCTAAGCATCAGTATAGAGTGCCATCTTCCTGATATTCTTTATATTATACATATATATTTGTAGTGCGACTGGTCTGATTTCTTATCAAATGAAAATCATCTAAGTTAATTTTAAGGCAGTTAGTCCTCTAGAGGTATAAAATGTAGCTTTGTAGTGTAGCCTTTAGTCCATTTCAACTTATTCATGTATTACATCTACAGCAGTTAATGCTATAATTAATTTGGTCCCTTTTCATTAAACAAAATGTCATTTGAATTGCATTTAGTTCTCTCTAATTTCACTGCTGCGCATGACTAATTCTCATTTTTCTCATTATTAGGTAAAATCTCTCTAAAAATGATGCCTCAGTTAGTTGATAGATGATTTTTTACATTATTTTGTTTAATATTGAGTCAAAATTCAGAGTAGTGGCATGTGGCACCTGTTCTGGCGTTTTCATAGAATTATTTTAGTAATATAAATAGGCACCTGACTGTGGAGTGTTGACTGAAGCAAAATTATTATGCCTTGTCATTGATTAAATTGTAAAAATTTGGTTTAAATCAAATAGGCACATGATACCTCTTAATTTCCTGTACAAATACAATTGAGTGACAGAAAGTCTTAAACTGACTGTAAATTATTTCCTTTGACAATCCTCTAAATTTCAGAAGATGAATGTACTACATGCAAGATACATTAGGCTAAATGAATTGGACAAGTTTGAATGATAGTTGCAAAAAGTGCAAAATAAGCACATTAAAGATTATTAAGGGAATGCTCTTCCTTGAATACAGTATAAGTTTCAAAAGAACCGAATTGATTGCAGGTTTTATAAAAATAAGTTTTGTGTAACGACCACTTTTTGTTAATTAAATTCCAAAGGTTTCCTGCCTTATATTTTTTTTGCATCCCATCAAAAGAGGGTATCAAAATTTCCACATACTTTTATTGGATATAGTTAACTGTATTAGCGACATCTCTTATATTGTGGGAGCTTTATTTTAAATAGTTAGTAGTAGTCGTGTACAGTGAAAAAGTAAACTGTTTACATTTGTCAGGTGGGCAGTTTACATGGTGAGTTCCAGGTATTCATGGTAATGACCTGCATGCTCTAAATTAATTCTAGTTATATATGAACAATTAAGTGTTATAATATACCTAATTGATTTCTTTCATTGTAAAATACACTATAAAATGTTCAATGCTAAAAATTAAACTGAATAATTTACCTATCTTCTTATGCTGATTTGATAGAGCACATGTGTGATTCATCAGGTAACTCTTTCGTGAGATCCATTCAAAGGGTAGGTACTTAAAGGAAGTCTGTAGCTGAGCTCTATTTAGAAATGGATTTCATGTAGCACCTGGCTTCTCTTATTAGTGAAACTTTTCATTTAGAACAATAGTTTTTTGGAAACTAGTACATGGGCATAATTTTGTTATCTTTGAAACCCGGTTGGGTCCATCTCCAAGGCTTAATTCAATGAGACATAACTCTTGTCTTCTAGCAAGTAATTAACCATTACATATTTTTCCTTTTCTTCATTGGTGGTACCTGCTACTACTCTACCACTGCATAATTAGGAATTGGACGATCATTGTGTGGTGCAACATGATCAATTTATGGTATATTTATAATAAAACAGCAGTGCTTGTGCAGGCAAGAGAGAGGATTCTAATTGGAGTTTTTATTAATACTAATGGGCTTTGAATCCTATGTGTTCCCTGGGCTCATTAGTAGCCATGTGAAAGGGGTGCCAATTGGCTGATGTGCAGAAATTGCTGACTTGACTAACCTATAAACTTTTTATTAGGTTTCCAGATCTCCAAAATGGCCTTTATACTTCAAAAATCTCATGTTTAATGAGATATGTGGCTCTAAAAATGTTAATAGGATATTTTGTGCAATAAAATTCAAATATTAGTATTCCTGTGAATACATATTGAGTTAAGCTGTTACCATTCTTGCCCTCCTGGATTACCATACTGGGTAACAATGTACCCTGTATAAAATAAATGCCTGTATTGGTAAAAAAAATCTCTTCTCATTATGAGTCTAGATGTGAATTGTTGATTTAACTTCATATAACCTTTGCAACAAAATCTAATGAATTTTAACCCGAATGTGATTTTAATGACTTAGTTGTCTTTCCATGAATAGTTGTTAATTTTAATGAATGTTCATTTACATTTTAACTAAGAGTTGAAATGAAATTTGTGTTGGTCTCTGTAATTAGAAAAATGTATTTGTATCTGAAAGTTTGCAAAATAACTGAAATTAAATGAAAGAGATATTCTTCAGTTTTAATCCATAAAATGTTTGGGCCTTCTAATGAACAGGGCAGATTTAATTAAATAATGGTTATGAATTATTAGTGCAATAATTTGATTGTATATTAGGAGTGTTATGAAAGAATTTTTCCATATTTTGATTGAACCAATGAAACACCTTTGAAAGTAATGTTGATTTTTTGTATCTGGTTTTATTTTGATGACTGTCTTGTACTTGTTTGGAAATGCTTTTCTTATGTTACGTAAAAAGCTCCAACTTAAAAGTCTCCTTTTTGTTACACTTTTTCTGGTTATTTGAATTCTATTTTCATGTAGATTTTTTTGTGATAACCTTATAAGATGGATTGAGGTTACACAATTCAATTTTTACTGTGATGCCGTAATTGTTCCAAAGTGAAGTGAGCCCTAATTGCTGTATTTAGAAGTTTAATTGTTCTATTTAATTAGGTTCACATGTTCAAAGTTTCTCATTAAGTTAATAGATCACTCATTACCTACAGCTTTATCATAATAACATTATGATATAATCTGTAATTTACTCCAATCAAAATAGTAATCTTCTGATAGGCCAAATTATTCTATCCAGCAAGCTCAGGATTAGTGTTACATAATGGTGTAGCTTCACTGCACTTCCTTCTTTTATTATTCACTATTGCAATGACATTGATATGATAAAATGTCATTGATTTTACTTATTAACATTGCAAAACTAAAATTTAGTTATGGCCTTGAATAAATATTTGGAAGAAAATCTCCCCTCAACATAAGAGCAGAGTAAGAAAAGTGATAGAAATTAATAGGCCTTTGATTGTTACGTGTGATACAATGTGGGAGTAAATGGAGAGAATCAGGTATCATTTGGTGTTATTAATTACAATTTTCTTTGAGTCCCTTTTCTATGTCCAAAACATTGATTAAAATTCATTTATACAATTTTCAGCACTAGCACTTGCTAAATATTATTCCATACCTTACTGTTCTGTGTTGGCATTACTAATAAAGAGGCTCCTGATTTCAAGCCTGTTTGAACAACAATTGAGTTGCTGTTGATGGCATTGTCATTCTTGTGTCAACACATGCCATGTAAACTTTGTTTTAATTGATGTAAATGTAGTAAAACATTATAAATGTTGATTCAAAATTATCACCTGAAATTATCATTGATTTTTGTGAAATAGCTTATTCATTAATAAAATCAATTTGTTTTAAATGGTTTATGGGTTAATTAATGTGTACATGAATTGATTGGTGACCCTATTGCATCAGTTGCAGAGTGTAATAACAGGATTAGGGTGTCTATGAAATTCTTTTCTCCTCTTTTACAGTTCTTTTATGTTTTTAACAATCACATGTATTAATATGCCTATTCTTACTCTTTTGTGGTAGGATGGGCAAACATTCTGGCAGGTCATAGTTTTTGTATAGGGAGGAGGAGTTGTGTATACAGAAACCCAACATGGAGGATCAAAGTCAACATAACTTTCCCTCAATTGGTAATTGTAATTAAAAGAATTCAATTGTCTATTTGGATATTCCATCAATGAACTTTGAGACATTTTAGTGTAACCGTACTTATGTCCAGAAAAATTGATGAAAACAGGGATTTGGAAAAACACTGAATATTAAAATTAATGCTATTTTACTCACTCGCCTTAGGTGAACATAATCAAATTTGTAAACAGCAGTTAAGTAAATCATTTGTGGGATTTTTTCTCTGTACCAATTGGCTTGAGGTGATGAGAGTTCTGTTGAATGCTGTTGTCCACTCAACCTAAAGGATGTAGTGGAAATGCCCTGGCAATATTAACTAGGTTACTCCATTCTTCAGATAAAGCTTACAGGCTTATTAAGTTAATAACCCATCCACTTGCATTAAAGGCTGCAAAAGGTTGAGAACTTGGAGACTTCTCTCTACATGACTGTATGTGTGTACCTGAAACCATTTAAACATTTTTACCCTCAGTGTACAGAAAAGTGAAATATAACTTAGATTCTTAGCATGAGAGTTGAATATTACTTAGAGGGGCAAAAGCTGTTTTAAGCATACCAATTCACTTAATAATAGGTTGTAATGACCCTTGGTTGTATCTAAGTAATCCAAAATGAGATGTATGTTTTTTAAGTCATTCAAGGCTATTTTTTTCTTCATAATGACTTGCTTATCCTCTTCCCATGAACTACAACCTTGTGATGAAAGAGCATGTGCATTCTAATGGCCCCTAGAGCTGTGCTAGAGGGAGCTATGATAATTGTAAGAGCCGGACAAAAGATATTGCTTGCAGCATCTGTCTGCTCTTCAATAAGGTGGCTGCCAAGGCATCTGACCCCAGTGAGGCAACCAAAAACACCTCAAAACACTAGTGAGGAAGACAATGGGGAGCCACTTCAATTAATTATCTCATTAAACAATGACAGAAACAGAGAAAAACACTTGCAATTTACCACTAAAAGTGGAATATTGCAAGTGTTTTTTCTCTGTGTATGTCATTATGGAGCAATTCCACCACATCACACCTGAATCTCTATTGTACATCCATAAAATAATGATGACTCGAATCTGAGAATGAGTCCTGTCAATTATGAGACATCCTGCTGGGCCGTGTGTCATGCCTGTTAGAGGGAGAGGCAAGGCTTGACGTTATCATCATATAAAATCCTTGCTAGGTGAAATCAATAGTAGCAACACAAAAGAGAGCTGACCCAGTTCGAATAGGGACTTGAAATGTTACTAGGATTTTGAGGTCAGGGAAATTAGAATATATGAGATGGAGAGAGGATACATTTTATATTTTAGTGCTGTGCAAAGTGAAATGGAAAGATAGAAGAGATTACTGGAATGATATTTTTAAAGGAATATACACCATAGGTTAAGCGAGCCAGTGAGTGGTGGCAATAATATTAAGCAAAAAGGTGGTAAGAAGTGTAGTAAACATAGAGAAGGTGAGTGATAAAATATTATTAGTAGAAGTTAAAGCTGAGCCAACGAACTTGGCCATTAAAAAGGCATGTGCACCAGCAAGTAACCATATGGAGAAAAAAATAGAATGTGCAATCAATAATAATATGTCACCCTGAAAGAAAACATTTGCTAGTGATGGGGGCTTGAAATGCACCAGTGGGAAAAGGGAGAATGGTAGAGCGATTGGGGACTGATTTATAAAGAAGAAATGACTGTAGGGGAAAACAATAGAGTTCTATTGGAGACAGGGTATACTCATAATGAATGCTTGGTTTAAATGTTCCAATAGGCATCAATATACACAGAAAATATGTTCAAGCCGTACAGTATCCCAGGAATGGATGCAGATTTGGGCCACACTTTAGTACTAATTGAGTGCAATATTTGATTCAAGAGGATGAAACAAGAAAGGCAATTGATGAAATGGAGTGTGGAAGCTTCACCTTAAGCAATAAAAAATGGGTATCAGCAGACTGCAGAGAAAATTGTGAGTGAGGATAGGGAGACAAATACAAGAAAATTAGAGGAAAAATGGAAACATAAAAAAACATATCAAAAGCCATAGATGAAACTGTAGAAAAAGTAAATATGAAAAGGACAAGAAAACCATGGAATACAGAAAAGATGGTTCTGAAGAGAGGTGGGAGAAGGAAACTTAAGAATTTAAACAAGAATTAGGTAGCAAGTGGAGGTAGGAAGTGTAAAGAGTTGAATAATAAACTGAGTCAGGAAACTAATAAAGCAAAACACACATGGTGGAAAGACAGTGCAAGGATATGGGAAGTTTACAAAGAAAGGGTAAAATCGATGCACTGTACAGGTAGGTGAAAGTACTTTCAGAGGTAAGGATATAAAATCCTTGCAAAAAATCAATGATAAGTCAGAAAAATATTAATTAAACTCGGAAAGATTTAAGAGAGATGTAAAGAGAATATGACACAAATGGGTATAGCTTGGGTTTAGACATACTTGATTTCATGATAGAAAGGGCATTCAGGTAATCAAATCATGGAGACAGATAACTATCCTGTGGAACAACTGGGGGTTTAGGAAAATGTGGAAGCTTTCACCTGTTCATTTTTATTTACCATAAAAAAGGGAAAGGCAGCCACATATGATGACTATACAAAAATAAGTTTGATTTTGTATTCAACTGAGGTAGTACTTAGGATTATCAATGAGAGGGTGAGGAGGAGGGTATACTGTTGAGAACCACTCCCCGATACTTAGGGAGTGATCATTGTGGGTTCAGAAAGGAGAGAGGCAAGTGTGATACCTTAGTAGCAATGAGGGCACTAATGGAAAGGAGCATAGAAATATCAGGAAGTGTTTGTTTGTTTCATAATTTTGAGAAGGCATTCAATAGAGCACATCCGATAGGGTAGAATTAATAAGTATGGTAGAAAAAAGTAGTACGTTGGAGGAATAGTCAAAATATCTGCTACTGGTAGAATTCTCAGAATACTCAGTTGTGAGTGGCAATGGAGAGTCGGAATGAACAGTGTTATGAAGAGGGTTAAGAAGGGATGTCCATTATTACCCATGCTTTTCAATATACATGTGGAGGATTTGTAAAAAAAAACAAGAAAGAACTGGTGACCAGAATTAAGTCAGTTAACTATTGAATTTTGAAGACTGTAATCGAGTCTAATTGTATCAATTAACCTTAAAAGTAATGCTGAATATGCCTACACAAATTAATCTTGAAAATCTGTTTGCAGGGATTCAGGCATAAAATCAATTATAATGTTGAGGAAATAATCAAACAACACTGAAATTGGTAATTTTATTTATTAAACTTTGTTTTATTTTTATAGCAAACTTCAGCTATGGAAGTACCACATCCGTCACTTGCTACCAAATCACTTTTTGTCCATTCAAAAGAGTTTTTCAGTTATCTTCCTAGCAAACAGTATTAAATCTGTTCTTTGCACTCTTTTTCAATTTCATTGCATGCTTACATGTTCTTTTCCCATCCTACCATTCGTTTGGAAAATATAAGTCTCTTCTGCAGCTCTTAACATCTCATGGAAAGTAGCACAGGGGCTAAAAAAATGTATTAATTCCAAAATTTCAATGAAAGATTTCCACAATTTAAATCAACACTTCCCTTCCTGGATTGGTCCAATATTATTAAATAAAACCAAGATAATATTAACAATTTTAATGTCAGCCTAGTAACAACACAAGTGGTGCGCTTTTTCTTTCCCTTCTATCGGTAAGTTGGTTCACCTTTTAACCTCAGATTGTTTCCACAGAGCGACTCGTCCTTAACCTAATATTTCACTTGGTGCAAACAGTTGAAGTAGGATCACCTTTTTTCTCTCTCTCTGTGAAAGTGACACAGAAATTGTATTGATAAAAAAACACTCAAATACCATTACTCTGTGTGTATTATACAAATATAGTGAATTCAGGATACTCCATCAATGATGCACACCATAGTCTTTCTTTTTTTTTGAGGGAGTTGAACGTTTTCCTTAGATTTCACTTGATAGTTCTCCGCCAATCACTAGACCCTCAGCTCTTCTGCGTTAGTCACCGCCTTACCTGCTTGCCGCTGGTGAGCCTTCTTGACAGTGGCTGTCCCAGACTGAACTATTGGGGATGTTCTGAAGGTCTGTGGCAGTAACTGGATGCCCTGTGGCAGTAGGGGTTGACACTCGGAACGGGGGAGCTTCGTCACACCCGTTTCGTCGCCTGCCGTCCCCGCCTTCGGGGGCAGCTGCGATTGAGATCCGGGGGATGCAGAAGACACCTTGGGCGGGGGCGGGACAGGCACCGGCACGGCCACCAGCCCCGCCCCGCCCATCGCCGGGTGATGGTGGTGGTGGTGGTGATGGTGGTGGGGCAGGTCCGCGAACTCGGGCGGCGGTAGCTGCGTCCTCCCGTTGCCCCCGGCCGTCTGGGGGCTCGCCTTCGCCGAGGGTAGGCCACCCGACGACGAGGCCGAGTCGCCCACTTCCCCGCTGATGTTGGGCATCCGGCCGTTTTCGGATCGCTTCTTCGCCTCGAGGCGGTGCTTGTCTCTTTGGTAGTACACGCCGGCGAATATGAGCACGTTTAGGATGAGCAGGGAGCAACCTATTGCTATTGTGACGCTGAGGGCTGTCGAATAGGCGGCGAAGCCGTCGTCGGTGTCCGAACCGGCTGCTGCCGCCGCTTCCACTGGCGAGGTCCCCGACGAGGATGATGAGGAATGCGTCCTGTTGGCGACCGGGCCGTGGCCAGATGCGGCCGCTGATGCGACGGCCTCTGCTTCCGACTCCCCGATTTGTCCGTCCGGGCCGTCCTCGTCCCACTGGCCGCGGGGAGGTACCAGGAGGGCAGTGAGATTGAAAGGCGTGTGTGTCCCCGGGGGACCGAGGCGCGGGGGCGGTGGGGGTGCGATCGGGGACTGGCCATCGTACGTGGCCACGTCGGAAGGAAGGAGATGGTGAGTGGCCGGGACACCATCGCCTCCGGGGCGGTGGAGGTCGGGGACGAGGTTGAGCCAGAAAGAAAGGCGATGCGCGCGGTAGTGATTTTTCAAGCGTGGCTTTGTATCTGGAAAACGGTATGAATATTAGAGTTAGTTAAATGCCAAATGTAAAACAACTAATAATACTTACTTGCGGAAAAATATGGAATATTCTGAACTAAATATGTTGTGAAATTAGAGGCAAATTCATCATTATCTAGCAGGATATATGTATATCTTTTTGATTACTCTTTTAGTCAAACTTTATGTGAAGATTATATGTTCATAGATTTGAGTTACTGAGGATGGTGACTGGCAATGACAGCTTAGGACGAAAGTCTAATAAAACCCATCAAATCACAGTAAGGGAGGAATTAATTGTTTCAGGCATAACTTTGTGGAATTGTTCCATGAAACGTTTGTAAAACTTTGTAAATCCACATGAAAAATAAACTCTAATGTGACCCAAGTTTCACTGTGGACTCCATCATCAGGTCTGATGATGCTGCACTGCAGTGAAACCTGGCTTGCATTAAAGTTCATTTTTCATATGAATTTACAAAGTCTTATTTTGACATTATTCATAAGGGAGGAATTAATACAAAAGATAACTAATAGTAGAATCATTTGCCTTTTTAGAGGCAAAGATGGGTTTCCTGATGTAAGATAGATTGACAAAGAACAGAGCTAGAGAGAAATTAGTTATCAGTGTAGTCTACTGTTGGGAAAGGGCCTCAGCACACTGAAACACCAGTTCCTGTTAGATAACCACAATTAAGAAATGCTGAGCCTGGATTGATGCTATATGTGTGACCTCCATTTTTCTACCACCAGGTTTTTTGGCCCTATGTGTAGAATGTGACAGGCGGCTAAAACATGGGTTGGCTCAATGGACAATGATATCTTAGTATCTTTGGTTCTGAACAAAGTTTACTCCATGCCCTGAATGTCTATCTTCATTGACTACAATTAGTGAAAGGCACCAAGGGAATATACAGTGTAACATTTCATAGCATTGAGTACTGCATGGTAAATGCTCTCCATAGAGGATTAAGTATGCATTGGAACCATTGAATTCAAATGTGAGAATTTCACAGCATGGAATTCATTTATTTAGACTAGAATCTGAAGCCAATCCCTCTGTATCTGGCTGAGAGCTGCAGTCAGTTAAGCAATTGGGGTGACCTGTTACACTGTAAATTTTTAAGTCTCTTAAAGGAGCTTGATGTTCACATGAATTACAGTGCATACATCACTAAGTAATCATAGTCATGTGTCTTTTCTGCTGTGGCTAAAGCAAAAAATACATATTTGAAACACAAAAAAACTGCAGGAATTGCCACATAGCAACTTTGGATTGGGGTCATACAAATCAGGTTGATGTGCACACACATGTGAGAATTTCACTGAGCAAAAATCATGTCTTGCTGAAATTCATGAGCTAGATGTAGCTATACTAAATATATGGAGGCATCACAATGGCAACCATTTGGGAGTATTAGGATAAAACTATTTTATGCTTATTATTGAATCACTTCCGTACAACTTGGGATTTTTAATGCACCTTAAATTTTTGACAGGTAGCTGAATTGTTCATAACTGAAATTCTTGAAGAATCAGAGGGTTATTAGCATAAGGGATGGTCTGGTGCTTCAATAGCAAGTTATGAACTTTGGTAAAATGTTCAGATTGCAGGTTGGATCACTAGAGTAACTTATGGAAATGGAATCCTATATGAAGACTAAATGAAAATGTCTTTGAAAAATCATACACAAGTAGGTTATGATGCATTAAGAAACTGATCAGTAACTTTTCTTTTAACCTAGAGTTGTAGCTTGCCTTCATCTCTTTCTTCACGCTGCTAGCAAATCCTTTTTAGGGTAATGCCAAAGTATTAATTTAAGGCATTCATCTTACTAGAGAATTTTTGGAGTTCTGGTTATCTCTGAAGTAAGTATAAAACATATATTTGCCTATGTTACATTAAAAACACCTTCACATTCAGACTATTCACCAAGCTGTTGTAAAGATAACCTATTAATCTATAATATTAAAATGTTTCTGAGCTAATAATTATGTCTATGTTTTTTCTAAAATAAAGATGGTGATGAGTGATATACCTCCTGTAAAATTTGGAAATATTATTATAAACACCTTATTGCACTTCGCTGGAAGTGTTTAAATAAATCAGAAGGACAAAAACATGTGAGAATAAGCTGAGAATTGGTGTGAGATATTGCAATTACTATATCTGATATCCAACTCTTACTCCAATATGTGTATCTTTCTGCAGTATTTTTTCAAGAATTGAGAATTTCAGGAATAATTTTTATCAGGTATTCCATTTTACAAAATATTTATTGTTTTTGGCCCAAATTAGAGGTCTCTTTTATCAAAAATATGGACTGATTTTTTGTGGCAAATTTCAGAACAGCTGCCATACATTTTTGTTCAATCTTGATTTGTACCACTGATTCATGAAAAATTATGCTACACAATTACTACACACATTGGCCTTGCAATAAATTAAGCTCTTATAGTTGACATTCCGTCCCATAGACAACAACCTTGATGTGGTGAAAGGACTTGTGTGCTCTGAGGACGCCTAGAGCTGGTGGGAGCAATGATAATTGCTCCTGGTAGGGTCATCCATAATAGATAGGTCAAAGGTCACAATTATTATTCCCAAGAATATGGTTAATAGTATGATAGAATATGATTAATAGTATAATAGAATGATTGACAACATAGAGAATATGAGTCCTGGCAACTACAGGACTTGGCCCAACCAGCTTTGTGTGGTGCCCAGCAGCGGGAGAGGCAAGGCTTTTGCAGTCGTCATCTCATGAAACTGTTGCAAAAGAAAACTGACAGCAGTAGACAGAAGATGCAGAAGAAGAAGACCAAATTAGTTAGGATAGGAACTTGGAATGTTAGGACAATGTTGAGGACAGGAAAATTAGAGAATATTAAGCAAAAGGTGGAAAGAGAAAATATAGATATTTTAGGTTTATGCAAGGTAAGATGGATGGATAGCGGGGATTACTGGGGTGATAATTATAGAATAATATACAATGACAAGGAAGAGAGCCAGCAAGGGGTTGCCATAATAATAAATTAAGAGGCAGGAAGAAGTGTAGTCAACATGGAGCAAGTAATGGATAGAATATCACCAGCAGAGATTAAAGCAGAACCGACGAACTTGGTCATTGTTCAGGTATAATGCCACCAAGCATTCATAAGGAGGAAGAAGTTGATAGGATATATGATCAGTTAGAGGACATAATCACATGTGTTCCTGCAGGGAAACATTTGATAGTGATGGGGATTGGGATGCGACGGTAGGCAAAGGAAGAGATGGTGATGAGGTGGGGGACTAAGGTTCAGGTATGAAAAATGACAGTAGGGCGAAAGCAATTGAGTTCTGTAGGAGACATGAGATAGTCATAATCAACAATTGGTTTAGATTCCACAAAAGACATTGATATACATGGAAAATGCTAGGTGACTCAGGAAGGTATCAGTTAGATTATATTATGGTTAGGCACAGATTCAGAAACAGTGTGACCAATTCGCACAGGTTCTCGAGAGGGGATGCAGACTCTGACCAAATTAGTTGTTATGAAGTGTAGCGCCCATTTCAAAAAGATAAGGTAGGGGTGGCGGGTTCGGAAATGGAATATAGAAACATTAAATGGATTGACAACGAAGGAGTATCAGCAAGCAGGCTGTAGAGAAAATCATGGAAGACACTAAAGAGCTGAGTACTGTTGAAGAAAAATGGGCATGTATCAAGAAAAGGATAATGAAAGCTGCAAGAGAAACTATAGGAACCATTAATGGGAAAAGGGCAAGGAAACCATGGATCACAGATGAGAAGAGAGGAGAAAATGGAAGAATATCAACACAGAGTTAGACAAAACGAAGTACATGGAGTTCAATAATAAATTGAGATGGGCCACAAATGAAGGAAAAGATGCATTGTGGAAAACTCAATGTGAGGATATGGAAAGTTTGCAGAGTAAGGGTAAAATTGGTGAGCTATGCAGAAAGGTGAGATCGCTATCAGGAAGTAAGAAGGGAAGATCTGTGCTAACAGTTAGAGATAAGTTGGGTAAATAATAGTTGACATGGGAAAGATCCAAGAAAGATGGAAGGAATATATGGAAGAAATGTATGGTAAAGAACAATGTTAGAAAGAGAATATAATGTAGAGGAAGATAGCTTATGTCCAGGCATACTCAATGATGAGATAGAAAGGGCATTAAGGGAGATGAAATTAAATAAGGTTGTGGGGGTGGACAACATTCCAGCATAACTACTAAAAGGTTTGGGAAAATGCAGCAGCAAGAGTCTATATGGATTGATTTGTAGTAGCTATGAGGAAGGAATCTGGCTGGAAGTCCTTGAGAGATCATGGTCATTTCCTATTCCAAAAAAGGTAAAGGCTACATTGTTTGAGGGCTACAGAACAATAAGTTTCATATCCTATGCAGCTAAAGTTGTTCTTAGGATCATCAACAAAAGTATAGAGAGTAGGGCAAATGATTACTTAGGGGATGATCAGTTTGGATTTAGGAAGGGGAGAGACACCCATGATACCATTGCAATAATTGAGATTACAGTAATTGCAGATCACTAATAGAAAGGAACATAGAACATAATCAGGACATATTTGCCTGTTTAGTAGATTTCAAAAAGGCGTTTGATAGAGTGAGTGTAGAGTGGTGGATAGAGTAGAGTGGGCAGTGTTAGGAAGAGGTGTAAGGCAGGGTAGCCCATTATCATCAGTGCTATTCAATGTATTTCTGGAGGAAGTGATTAAAAAGGCATACTGGAGAAGAACTGAAGGTAGGAATGGGAAATTCATAAAATCAGTTAGGTTTGCTGATGACCAAGCTTTAGTTGCTCATTCAGCCAAGGGGTTGCAAGCATTGCTGAGTGAATTGGAGGTTCAGTGCGTTAGATATGGGATGATAATCAATATAAATAAAGCAAGAAACTCATCAAAACTTTGATCTTGAGCATAGTTATGTACAGTATAGACACGTTGTCACTGAAGTAGGAGGATAGATGTAGATTGGAGGCTTTTGAAATGTGGATTTGGAGAAGGATTGAGAAGGTGAAATGGACTGAAAGGAAAACAAATGAGGGAGTACTAGGTATGGTGGGTGAGGAGAGATGTTTGTTGGGAGAAATCCTAAGGAGGCAGGAAAAATGGATAAAGAGCATATTGATCGGCATTGGGATGTTGAAGATTGTAATAGAGGGGAGAATGTTAGGCAAATGAGGGAAGAGCAGGAACAGAATAGGGATGTTGGATGGGATGAAGGAAGGAAGTACTCAGAGATGAAGAGTGACTTGATATAGAGTAGGTTTCTGGACGGTTTTTTGTCGGGAATCACAAAATATTTATTTGGTAGTTGTGTCCATCCAAAACGTATGGTAACATGTAGATTACTTAATAAGAATAAATTGTTGATATTAAAGCAAACCAAATTAACTGGCCAAAAATATGTTGTACCCATAAAGCAGTTGAATTCAAAAATTATAATGAGAATAATTTATACCCAATAAGTGGGTATGGTATAAATATGCAGGAATTGGTTGTAAGATTGTTAAAATCTCAATATCACTATAACCCTTGATGTTGAGTCTGAATTTGCGACTAACTGTTGGGAAAGAAATAAATATCATTGGAGATGAAACTATAAAAATTGATTTTGGTTCCAACCACTTCAAAAATAGTGAAAAGATTCATTTTGTTATCTTCAGTTACTCAACAATCTGATTTCTATACAAAGAAAGCCCTTACCATATTAACCTCATTAATATAAACAAGAGAGTGGTTGATTCCTCTTTATGGATATAAATTCCTTCTTTTGCCTTATCAGGATGGGAAACAATAAATATTACTCTTAATGATTTATCCTGAAATTGAATATATGCCACGTAATTGGTTTTAGACATACCCTTCATTCATACCTTTGTCAAAAGAGCCTTGTCTTAGTTTTCAAAGGGAATTTTTTTCTTTTTAATTTCCACTATCCTTGGATATTTCTGTTATCTCTGTCACACTCATTAACTGCTTCAGACATGCTTTTTTATTCCCTGTACTTGTAATTTTCCCCATCTTGGGAGCCCCTTCAACCTTATAACCCATGACTTTCCTGGTCTACTCCTTCCTTTCAAATCATGTACTCTTCTCCTATCTCTGTTTGATGATATAATTCCCATCTATTCTTTTAACATGACCAAACCGACATAGCACATATGTTTCATGCAAGCATCTATTCATAATTTTCCAATTCCTACTCATTACTTACCCTATCTCTCTTATTTTTATTTCAAATACCCTGTAAGTATTTCACATCTCCAACACATTTAGTTGACATCTATGCTGGCATACCTAAGGTTTATAGTATTTCTACGCAGTAGTCTGGGGATGAGTAAAATATTACAACATGCCATTTTTACTGTCTAGAACAAACAATTACTCCAGATGGTACTAATAACATTTCTGCTAGCAATTGAATGCCTTTCCATATATTCAGCTAACCTACCATCTTACTTACATTTAATTCCAGGGTATACAAAATTGTCTGTCAAGTACAGTGAAGTACTTTTCCACTTATTGTATGCATTTACCTTCAATTTCATTCTCTCTGTTACCTCACTGAAGCTATACTTGTATTTAGGCCTGTCTGTGAATAGATCTTGTGGGCTCTCAGCAGGTAATACTGCATCATCCATGGGTGGAAGAATTGGCACTGACACAGTTCCAGTCACTTCACCTTCCTTATTCATGCATTCTTGTTTCATACCATGTTTATTTCAAACTAATCACCCAAGGTCCCATTTATAGTTGCATTACTATTTTCATGAAATGCATTATTGCATTTAATAATGTTCAGTCACTACTTAATCTCTAAAAATATCCATAAACAGTGTCAATTGAACATTTCATAAGCTCTCTTCAAATCAAAAATGTGCAGTCTACTTTCTTTCTTGCATTGATTCATTTGGCAAGCATTTGATGAATAGAAAATAAATGATCTTTGCATCTTCTACCAGGTATAAACCATATTTTATCCACAGATTTTGTCCACTGTTATCAGCTGTAGCCATTTCACCAAACATTTTCCTCAGAATGACAAAAACTATAATGACTATATTTTTTACCTTCCATCTTACCCCCCTCAATCAGGGAAATTATTAAATTCATCCGATCATTTACTACATAAGTTTGCAAAAGTAAATTAAACCAAATGCAATGAGTTGCCATTAGTATTTCACATGACAACTTAATCTTTGCTTCCAATACTATCTAAATTCATAGCTTTTCCTGTAGTAAGAATGCTTACAGCAGTTACAACCTCAATTTCACTTTTATCATCTTCCATGCATTCATCCTCAAAATATGTTTCCCAATGCCCTCTACCTCACTTGTTGGTACATTAAATACATAAAATATTTCCCATTCTCTTCTGTAATGAATTCATTTATTAGCCTTGTTAGCATTCTTATATTTTTGTCTCCAATGTTTTCTACTTTTACCCTAAATGTCTTTTGTCTCTAATCTCTTTTGACACCCATTTTCCCTCAAGGTCCACTTTTGTGACTACCAATAAGTGTTATATCAAATTCCACACTCAGCACCTCTTGCTTTTATGCAACCTTCACTGATGCTCTCCGTTTTTCATCATATGTAAAAAATTCAATCACAGGTACTCTTAGAATCAATCAACTCTTTCAATGCATGCAAATGAATTGAGTTTTGCTTAAAATGTATTCAAGAAACTCTTTTTGATGCATATATCTAACAAGTTTTCTTTAATATTGTTCATGTAGGAGTCATTAAGTGACCCTAACACATTTTAGAGGCATTTCTTAAAATATGAATTCAATAATCCATGTCACTTAATAATACTATTTCCCTTTTGCCACAGCAAAACAGGAGGAATTTGTACAATGAACACTTTAGGTGAAACCACAGTATTTAGTATAAAGGGCCATTTAACTTGATACAATTCCTCTACATGAGCTAAAGTTTACTTCATTAAACAAGTTGTTATTTGTATATTTTTCAAAGCGTACATACCCAGGTTGAGATACTTTTTATGCATCCCTTCATATGGAGCCCAGTCAATATTACGGAACCTGTTCCTCTCTTGGCGCACCCCTCTTGCGACATCGGCCTCTTGTGGTTCATTTGGATTTCTGGAAAGACATATGCACTCAGTGGATGAACTTACAACCTTCCCTTCATTTCACTAATTCAGCCAATAGGAAAGAAAAGTAGTTTTCTTATTACTATTACATGATCCCCTTGGTTTTTAAATGGATAAATAATTATTTAAAGTAATAGCTTCTTTTTTACTTTAATTATGCAGGCTCATGGCCAAGATGTACCTCAAGCATGTAGAAAAAGTTGAAAAATTAATTTAGTTTTTAATATTACATCCTGATTTCTGTCAAAACTGATGCTGCCATGGAGATTATGTTGAGTAGTATGTAGAATAAGCTTGAAAGAATTTAGTAAATTCCTAAAAAATATCAAGGTAGTGCCATAAAACAGGAATGATGATTCGTATGACTTATGCTGCTACCTCATTTAATTTATTTTTGATAACTTATGCTTTAGGCTTACCCTGTGCGAGCAAAATTACTCCAGTAGACAATAGTTGCTTCTGAAAGTTGAGCTTCTGACTTGGTGAAATTCTTAGGAAAGGGAGTGGCAGTTTGCGGAGCCAGAGGAGCTCCAAACACATATGGTAATTCCTCACCATGAACACAGCCTTGCCGCTGAAAATAATAGAATTTTCAAACTTAGGATAGTTGTGACATTATCTTGATTGGTATAACTCAGTTCACACAGCTCAATTTATGCTTAATTTTTGCCTAATTGTTTTACAACTCGCCATTGATTCAAGAACAGATATCCACCATATATTCAAAGGACTTCTGTATAGAGTGATGTAACTACATAGTCTGAAGATTAAATTTACAGTCAATGGAACAACACAACTATATGGCTAAACTAACATAGTCTGTTGGTTCTTTAATAAATTACCATGGTCAGACTTGTGTATCTGGTATTTTTTCTCTTCGTTATAAGCATATACTCACAAGTTGCGATGAATCATAAAGTCCACAACTTCAGTCTTTATTGGGGGACAGAATCATTGAATAAAAGTTTTTGTCTCTATAATGTGTTTAGGGTTGCTTGCATTCAAGGGGGGAGTAGTGTGTGGTGCGTGATTCCACGGGGCAGATCGCAAACTAAGCAATCCTCTTATGAGCTGGAGATTTTCCATAAAAAAGGAGAACGGAAAATCTAATTCAAAAACTTAAGAAATTAAATATTATCTTTGCTTTCTACAGAAATAAAACTTTATTTGTCGACTAGTTTCGTTTACACTGTAACATCCTCAGGACTAGTGATACAATGTACATTTTGTCTGAGTTATATACAGACAAAATGTACATTGTATCACTAGTCCTGAGGATGTTACAGTGTAAACGAAACAAGTCGACAAATAAAGTTTTATTTCTGTAGAAAGCAAAGATAATATTTAATTTCTTAAGTTAAACATGGATTTCTACAAAGTTAAGGCCTCAACCATTCAGTGCACTAATTCAAAGAATTAATATTAATTAAATTAAAGGGGATCGGGATGGTGCGATAGCTAACGTACTGGCTTCCCGCATAGAGCGCCCGGGTTTGAATTCCGGCGGCAGCAGATATTTTTCAGTGGTATCCCGATCCCTACTTGAGGTGCTCTGTGGAAGGCGCTTTGAGTGAGTACGCCGTCCGTCGGATGGGACGTTAAGCTGTTTGACCCCTTGGCGCTTAACGTTGTGTGTATGTAGTCTAATTCCAACGCCGGATTTCTCTACACCCTTCCTTTCCTGTCCTACGTAATTGCGCAAATGACCTCAGCTGTCGGTAAACCTAAAACTACTACTATGAAATATAAAAAATTAGATTTTGGTCAAATACCCGCGGAGGAGTTTAATTTTCCCTCGGGCTCACTCGTCAAACTGGGAGCGAATCGGATTACCTACGATGGACGAGAAGTTCATTCATCCCCGAGCGGCTCTCACCTGAGGATAGTCGCCGAACTTAGTTTGGTACTCGAAAACGTAGAAGTAGGTCGACTTGGCTTTCGTTGCGGAGCCGGGGCTGGCAGGCGCGGGGGCAGGTGCTGGCTCAATCCCCGGCGGGGCCTGGGGCGGAGTGAGGGCAGCCGCCGCCGACGCGTGATAGTCGCCCGTCTGCACGAGCGGGGCGACCACAGTGGCATCGGAGAGAGCCTCCAGCGTTTCGTCCCGGATGTTGACAGGGTGCTGCACGGGGCGCTCCCAGTCCGTGTACTCGTTGACCACGGTGGCGAGGATCTCGGAGAGGTGGTAGCGGTAAGTGTTGCGGACGAAGGTCCTCAGCAGTCGACTCCTGCGGTCCGTCTCGATGCCGTACTGCAAGAGAATACGCGCTGGATCAGTGTACGCTTTTTTTTAACTTCTTCACTTTAAGTATTGGTTCAAACGATTCCGACAATCATGCACAACTATTAAGTAAGGCGAATAGATAGGCATTCAGGTGTCAAAACTAGAAAATATTTTTATGTCAAATCCTGCGGTTGACTCTTGTCTGTATACCCGTTTCGGGGGCATAAATGGTGCGCAGTCGACAATACTAGGGTTTAATTGTTCTTTCATGTTTCTGTTGCACACAATTGTAAATGTATTGATTGACATTTATTTTTAATTTGTTTACATAGCAAAGTCAATTTTGTTCGACATATATTAGCAGTTCCGGACTCAGGAGCTTGATGAAAACTTTGAGATAAATCTGTCCATCATGTCAAAACTCGGGAAACTGCCAGATTAGTAAGGCTTGTCTTGCCGCCCTATTTCTAATTTATAACTTAATTACCGAAAGAGGGATTAAGTAGTGTCATATTTAAACGCACTTTACAATTTAATATATGCTTAATGCATTGCTTTTTAGGATCCCTTTTCTTTCTTGTGACATTAAAATATTTTCCCCTCAAATTCCAGTTCCATGCCGCACAAAACTTATGTTCACTCTTTAGGTTTAAAGTGCCTTCGTGTCTCTTTGAAAATGATTGATTTGTACGTGCATCTCTTTTACCAAACTTTATGCTTTTGAAGATATAGAGTGATCCTCCCCATCAAAACACTTTTAAAAAATACCTTCCTGTTGACTAAATCGGTCTGGCGGTCTCATGTTGGCTAAGTAGGTCACCGATGCGTCTCGCCTCGGGCAAAGTCTAGTATTACGGCGACTGTGCTGGGTCGTGTTGACGTAATAGCCTTTTGGAATTGTGATGATGTTTTTGAATGGAACGGCAATTTGTTTTGGCAAAAACGAATAGAGTACGGCTGCCAAATACAGAGTGCGGCAACATAACTTCCTTTTTTGAAAGCGTTTAGCATATATGTGTATAAGAGGGGATCGGAATGGTATGATGACTAATAGTATTACCAGTACGTTATTTGTAGGCTTTCGACGCCTTCTGTTATCTCGCCCCGGAGGAACGTGTATCGCCTATCACAGTAATAAAATGGGGCACCCATGCAGGAGATGGGCTTCGAACCCGTGAAATTAAGGCTAACCGGCGAGTGTCTGCACTATTTGCCAGTCTCGGCATTAGTGGGTCGGAAGGCATACAAGAGTCAAATTAACTTGTCCCTTCGTAAGAGCATGAGTTTGTCGTCCTAGTTGGTCTGTTGGGTGGTACATTCGCCTATTAACCCGAAGTTAAATAACCTATCTAACCGAATCATGCCTTGGGCGTGTATAACGTGCGCGCTCTTACGCGAGGGAACTCAGCACTCGGCGGGGTGCTATGTGAATATTTTCTGACGAGAAATTGTCAGCGTGAGATTAACCTTACCCACCGGAACAACTAAAATCATAATATCAGCTCCTAGGGCTTTGATTAGATGGGAGTGGCAGCGTTAGTAATAAGATGCGCCGACGAACCATGCTATAAAAATATTCTTAAATAAATTGAGATTAGATTTTACAGAAGCTTTTGTTAGCGAGTGTAATATTCAACGGGCTGACACCTTGGGATTTCCTTTACAATATTTTTTTATAATGTCGCAGTGTTGAAATCATGGCCAATATATTGAATTAGGTGTGAAAATTGGCTTTTGTTATCCTTTACTGGAAATGAAAGTGCAACATTTTCCCCAATAGGGCACCCGATATCCTAACTAGATTGGCCAACGAAAGGAAAAAAATAGATATCCGTAATTTAAATAATTATGATTGTCAACGAAATATCATACTAATTTAAAAGTGCACTCTCTACAAAAGACTTGGAGACCGACCGGTTTGACGTAAAAAAATGCTTTCTGACACTTGTGTTCTAAGTAAAACTCGGAAAACAGAGGGATAAACTCTTTGGGAACATTTGAGACACTAGAGATTTCTTCAGATCGTTGTGAAAGGAAGAGTAAATTTTAATATCTACAGGGAAAATCCTTGAAGAATATAGATGCAAAAATGACAGGCGGAAAAATGAAGAAATACTTGAAGGTATCTTAATTCATGATCAGTGACCGCTTACAGCTATAATTTTCCTTATATAAAACTGACTGACTGGTCAGAAGTGTGCTAATCTCACCAACGCTAAAAGCAACTTTATTTAATAAGCTTTATCTGCCATTTTATTTGATAATGCTAGGTTATTGGATACGGAAAAATAGTCATTACATTAATAATGGAATCAACCTAAGTTTGTGGAATTGTTGAATTTAATATAAACAAATAATCGTTAGCTAGTTTCCACCCTTTAACATGACACGTAATAAATAAGAATGGGGAAGAGCACCGCATTAAAAAAGTGTGAAAAATGACTAAGAATTGTTTGTTTCAATGAACAGTCATAAACTTCTCTTTGTAAGCTTACTGCGAGAAATAAAATTTATTTTGTACCAAACAATAATAGGGTTACTAGCTCTCTTTAAAGCCAAGGGGATGGCACCTTTTCACTTTATAGATTGTGTAAGTTAGTTAATAGCCTGTAATAATTCATCCCATAAATTAACTACTCAGGAAATCAAATACTCATGACGTTGACTTAGTTGCTAAAATGACCCAAATATGAACCTACGATCCGCCGATCAAATTCAGTAGTGCTTCATAATCCAGCCAACCGTTGTATTCTTATGTTTGTGTGTGTATACATGTGTATATATATAAAATGTATTATATATATGTATATATATATGTGTATCATATATATATATATATATGTATCATATACCTGTATATGTATTATATATTTATATATACACATTAATTTGACCTGATTTGTAACTGTTGCAAACAAATCTGTATAAAGCATCCTAATTACGTAGTGCATATGTTGTGTCGGTGAATAAGCTATTTGTACTTATATCATGGGAAAATGTTAAGAAATAAAATAACGATACCATCTATTATAATGATTCAATAAATTTTGATCAATTTATTTTGTGTTCAAGTTCAAATCATACTTCTGAGGCTTCCAAGGATCCTGAAACATACAGTTCCTGTAACTCCAGTTCCTTGATCAATATCTATAGAGAAAGGGGAGTGGTAGGAGGAGTACGAGCTCTTTAGTAATAGGTGTAGTAAACATCGAGGCTGGGTTGATGTTTAATTTGGTACGTCGCCTTTGCATCTCAGTGGGATGGAAGTAAGATTATGGCTCGGTAACTTACGGAAAGTACAATGATTTGAGGAAGGACCTTAATTAGAGGCCAAATCACACCTGATGCCGTCAAACAAGCTTGGCTCAGGGTTTATGCGGAACATATTTCTTCGTGAAGGTGATGTAACGGCAACATCCAAACAACAAGTTTCAAAGGAAAACTTAAAAGGGACTACTTTAAATTCGTGAAACGAGGATGAAAAATGACATTAATCTCGTAGTTAGTTAAAATCTTATATTTTCTAATGCGAAGTAGCGATAAGTCAGTTTTATTTTTGACAAGAGCGTCTTTGCATTCCCCTTTCCGTTTTAATTAACCCTACTCAAGCTGACCTAAATATAAAGTGCTGCTGATTTTATTGCATAATTAGTCTAAATTTATATAATATAATAGGGTAGTTACCCCCTCCCCTTTCTAAACATTATTCATAAAAATGAAATGATTTAGAAAAATAAAAAGGTCAATTATTCATTCCAGAATTTTGTTGAAATTACAAAGTGTATCGGAACTTTTTGCATCACTTTCGTCGTTTGAACGCGTTGTTTTTTAAGAACAATCTGAATATCGACAGGAGAGTCATTTTTTCGATCTAAAAATATGAAAATGGCTCGCAAGATCGCTGTTCTTTCTGTTTCCAGAAAACACATGTTTCTTTTGATCCTGTAATAAAACGAGCATATCCTTTTCTATATAATAAGCGAAAAATTAAAAAAAAATACATAGAGATATTTAAGGGTCAGCAGGTATAAAGAGAGTCCCATTCAAGATTAGGGTTTACACGAACAGGCCCCTAGGAAAACATTTCGAGTATTTCATAAATGATGTCTGTATATTTCATTCCGCTTGGAAATATGGAAGAGAATCTAAACCGTGGGTGAAAATAGATTCAGAACTAATTTTCCTAGGAGAATCGAAAATAACCTATTCAATGGAACATTTAAGTATATATCCTAGCGTTTATGGAAATACTAATCGCTCCTCTCTTCAATCACGCTGAATGATGGAGGATGAAAAAGCACTTTTGCTAAAGTATGTCTCTCAGTTATCGTCTCTCAGATACTTACTACGCCATGCTCTACTGAAAATCCTTTCAGACTAATGTCGTAGTTAGAAAGGATCTCCTGAAGTTATTTGAAATAAGCAAAAATAACGGCATAATATATGTTGATTGAATGTGTTACACAGAGAGTCGTGACAGTAGTTTCTCAGAAATAATTTTTTTACATACCAAAAATGAAGATTTAAACACATTTCATTTGTCTTATTGTTACAGGGTTCGTCCAGAAAATAAGTGTACTGAGCTCAGGAAAAAAAAATTATCACACTTTTACATGTCTTAAGCTAATAATCCTCAAAGTAGGACCCTTGTGAGTCGATACACTTGTTCCAGCGGCGTTCCCATTCCTGGAACGCTCCCGCGAAGGCATCATCGGGAACCTCTCGAAGACACGTGGTCACGGCCTCTTTGACGGCGTCCAAAGTCCCGTATCGCGTTCCTTTCAAACTCCTCTTTATCTTCGGGAACAGATAGAAGTCCGGTGGTGCCAAGTCCGGGCTGTAGGGCGGGTGCGGCAGCGTTGCCACGCCGTGCTTGGTCAAGAAGTCCGACACGACAAGCGCGGTGTGAGACGGCGCATTGCCGTGATGCAGCCGCCAGATGTTTTTGATCGCTGGCCGGAAGCGGGCAACTCGTTTTTGAAGCCTGTCGAGCACTTGGACGTAAAATGCAGCATTTACAGTTTGTCGTTCTGGTACAAATTCGTAGTGGACGACTCCCCTTTTGTCAAAAAAGACTTATTTGTCAAGACACTTATTTTCCGGACGAACCATGTATGATAGGCTATACATTTAAGAAAAACTTCAATGTAATTCAATATAGGACGGGATGAACTTCATACTCTTACAAAAGGACGAACAGATGGTACTCAAACGGAAACCAACATAATTTAAAATTTTATTTTTACATTATCTCCTGTTAAACTAAATCTGTCTCCTATATTTTGAATAGTATTAGAAATTAAGCAAGAAATGGTAAATATAGTAGTAAACTTATAAGAGCAGTAGGATAGTGTGAGATAATGTTCAAGGACTTCGTTGGAAAAGTTTAAAGAGTATACTTCGGGACATAAAATTTACCTTATAATTTTCACTACGAAAATATGCAGGAGTGCTTTAATGAAAACTCATAATCGCTAACTATAAAATCCTCATAATCTCAATATTTTCGGACTAAGCTTAAACTAACATTCGAGCTAAAAGCAATTAAATACTTCCAACTCTCCAATCTATACAATTTAAGTAGGCGTTCTCCATTTGAAAATAATTAAAAAAAATTATATTTGGGTATTTTCATTGCGTAAATTATTATAGGTTTCTCAGGATACGGAAAAGATTGTTTCGTTATAAATTATATATAAAGCTCTTTCTCCTGATATGCTAGAGGGAAAGGCGGATCTGTGGATCAGCGTTTGTGTTTTAACTCTTAGCTTATCCCCTCAGCCACAGCAGCACACCACTTAAATCTTAATCCACCCATCATTATTCTTGATGCTATCAAAGTACGTGGAACTACGGGAAGTACTACACTCCAAAAAGGTCGTGCGTTCGTTAAGTCAGAATTACCTCTTGGTATAATTTCTCTTTATGAAGCTAAAATTTAGTGGAAGTTTTCAGAGAAAATGGGGATCTTTTCAAAAGCACATGAAATGAAAACAAAGAACTTGTGGTACTAACCTAGCTGAATGCTCCCAAGTAACTTCAACTTTTAATGAAATCCCTCAGCTGGTAATCTTGGGGAGTCATCACACAAATATTTTCTTACAGCCAAGTAAGATTTTCTAAGAACTAAAGAAAACTTGAAATGACATTCCTTCTTAACATTGCTTTACCAGGAAGGAAATGTATTAATGGACTCTTAGAGAAATATTTTTCTTGATGTGAATAATTTCTACCGAAAGTCACTTTTCTTGAAACTACGTGCAAATTTACGGGACACGAGTTAAAATCTCAGGTAGTTAAATTGAAAATACAGACCTGAAAAATTCCAAAACGCAATAAATAATTAGAACGATATAGCCATGGTTTTCTGCATTTTTAGTTACATCTAGTAAATAACAATCAGAGAGTCTGCTGTTTCATAGCCTTTGCGGTAATCTAAATGTTATACTAACACATTTTAGGTACTAACATGTTTGTCCTTGTTGCACATATTGATTTCTTTTTGTCACAACGATATTTGCATAGGGAGGACAATCGCCTATACAATACGCACTCGTTTAAATGAGGCTGCATTCCCGTATGTGTGATGCTCATGACTCATTCGCAGGTTTGTGAGATGTCCGCATTTCTTCGATTTTATAGGCGGCTTTATGACTCTAAAATAAGATAATATGGTATGCACCGACGCAATTGGACCGCGTTAGCGTGGAGTCTAATTTATTTCATAATCGGACTTGGAATTTATTATCTGCATATGCATTAGTGTGCGCCGATTTTCCATAAGAAATTAATCAAAATCACTAATTTTGTTTAGGTAAATAAGTCTACCTTGGCATTATCGTGTTTCCAATAATATGTGTACTCGGTAAAGAGTGGTATTTGCTGTACAAATTGTCTGCTGGTAAAAGTTGCACAGGAGTGATTTGAGTTGAAGGAAAATACGAAAATTTCCGACAAAACACCCCACCGTCTCCGCTCTTGCGTGGAATTGTCACTCACCTGCAGGTCTTCGGCGGTGAAGGCGAAATACGCCTCGGCCCTCACCACGCCGAAGAGTAGGTCATATCTCGCCAAACGGTCAACGTATTTCTTCCGCCTCCGCCTTCGCTCGGCTTCGGCCGCGGCGCTCGCTCCGTTGGCGTCCGAATCGAAGCCGCTTCCCGTGCCACCGTCCAACGATCCCGGGCCGGACCCGATGCCCGACGATCCCTGGCCTACCGATGAAGTGGCTGAGGAACCCGAGCTGGAGAAGCCCCCGGAGCCCCCGCCGCCAAACCTGGAAAAATGAGAACGAATTTAAAGCGACCGAATTTATTAGTTCTCCGTCCGCACCATCCGAAAAAACCAGCCACCCAATACATTCATCTTTGGAAGGTGCTTCATTCATGAGGAAATTTCAATGCCTCCCCAAGTACCATTATAGGGAAACGAGTTACTAATTGCAAGAAGGGAGAATCACTAAAACGAAAGTTATATTTTTATACATATTATGTTTGAGACAATGTGTACATTAGACCATATACTAAAACTGTTTCGCGAAAACATAGTGCAATGACGAGGAAAAAGCCAGTCTGGGATATCGTACTCTTTCTCGTTGCCATTTTTTAGAGTTGCTGTCTCACTACAAAGTATCAGAGGGATCACCATAAATCAAACTCTTTTGGAGAGTAAACTTTCAGCACTATCATAATAGTTCACATAGTTTACTAGGAGTTAGAACTGGAGAATTTTGCAGCCCATCTAATCAACTAACGACGCTCTACACTTGGGTAACTTCAATTCATGTAACCCGATCCAAAGGAATATCATGATCATTTTCGATGACCGCGGAAACTTTGAACACCTTCTACCCTTGGCATGTTCATCATAGGAAAAATATAGTCTCAAAAAAATTGGTCATTACTCGTAATTTGGTTGGTCTTGAGGCTTGGTCGGCAGGCTATATTATTCGCAAATATCGCGGTATTTAGTGTGATGAGTTTTTAAGTCTTATCATTTGTCACTGATATACTATTTAATTTAGGTTATTGATAATCTAGATGAAGTGAAGCATTCATCTTTTGTAGGCAAAAAGGAGGATCGTTGAAATCGACAACACTGAATTTCACATGATAAAATATCAATTCTAATTATTCATTAACTATACTTAAAAATCCTGGGTTGAAGCTGTTGCAAACATAAAAATTGCATGCACGTCTTAGCATGATATGAAAAAATTGTTTGCGTTTAATACTTCCGCAGAAATTATAATTCTGGCTCCTCATTGCATTGGTCGGAGAGACCATAGCAAGAAGTTCAAGGAAGCTGATCTTCCAGTTAATCAAATAAGAAATCGTACCACCCTCAAATAATTCTTGGTTTTATCAGAAGTTAATAACCCATTACTATCCAAGTCAATCAAAAATGAAATATCGGATGATTCTTCGGTGATAAAATCACTAATGCCCTAATGACCGTAGTAATTAGCAAACTCTTCTACAAAGTCGCCTAGGAATCCATTGTTCTACACTCGAGGTGGGGAGAGTGATGTTACGTGAAGTTCCTTCCACATATCGCTGGAGTTGGGATCGGATTAGCGGCCACCGGTGATGGAGTTCACATCAGCTCAAGATTTCAGATTCCGCGGATTCAAAGACTATTAGTTTTTCTTCATGAATGAAAAATTAACTTTTGTCTGAAATATGAATGCACTGTGTTATTCACGATAAATTTAAAAGTTTTACAATGTGATTTAACGCATTTGAGTAATTAAGAATTAGCCAAGAGAGAAATATCTGAGATCTAGGTCACTAGTTAATGACGCAAGCGGGTTGAAAAACTGTCTGACATTAATATATATTTTGCTGCGGACAGTATGAAACATTTTATTTTTACCTTGATTGCAATTAACTACAATCTACCATCAAATTGCGCCCGAAATGTGATGTTTATATTAATTGATTTAATTTTTCTTTATACATCTTTGGATTAAACGAATATATTATGTGCTTTTACTTACGTGAAATTTGTGCGAAAAAAAGAAATTAGTATTATTATTGCGATAATCTGAAGACATAATCCATCGGAAATAATGGCTGATGTTGTAACAACCCAAGCACTGCCAAATTATCTCGTGTTGGTTTTCAGGATAGTATGTAGATGGGAGTGTAAATCAAAACGCCTTAATTCTTTACTCACACTGGAAACGCGGCAATATCCTTGGCTTACGTTCCAATTTTTTTACGTATAAGGCGGTGTCACACGTGCCAAGTTTCCGTCCAACTCGCATCAAATAGCGACCCGCATGTGAAAATGTACTGCAGCCGAATGAGAATAGGACTCGAAGTTTCACGAGTTAGAGCAGACTTCATTTTCCCCTTTGAGTTGTATGCAACTACCAATCAGTGGCGTGGTGACGTGATGGTTACTTTAACAAAAGATCACTGCAGGGAAAATTGGCAGGGAGATGACAGTGGCATAATACCACAGAAATTTAGACGGTGGCTGGAATAAAGACGCATCGGGAGTTTTAACCCAAAAGGAGGTATATTTCTACAAATTGGAGCGAAAGATATCGAGAAAAAGTTTGCAAAACATTAAACAAACAAGATCTTTGGGAAAAGCAAATAATTTTGGAGTATACGGACAATTAATTCCCTGAACTATATAGAGTTAAACACATCAGCAATTATAGATTGAAATGGGCCGAGCATACGTATATACGGAGGCCTGGGAATCATTAAATGTAAAAACTGAATAAACATTCGGAAATCGGATGAGAGCAGTAATAAGTGTCGTCCGAACAATTAATAATTGGTTGGCATGGAGACGATATGAATGACACTAAAGTAAGGAACTGGAGTGAGTATTCAATAAGTAGAGAGGAATTGAGAACTCTACAGTAGGCAAGACCTCTACAAAGGGTTGTGAAACCATGATAACAATAACGATGGAATAGACCCGAAGGAAGTTTTAATCCATAAGGAGCAGATGTTTTCTAGATTTTACAACAGCATGGATAAGAACTACTCCAATCAACCAGTCTGTCACTATTAGTCATTATCTCCGACTATGTCAATCGAGTTCACGCCACGAGATACGCCGAGGTGGGCTAGGACGTATCCTCGGTGGATATTCTGTGAGAAAACTAGACACGATTCGAACGTCAAATTTGCGCGATTGAAATGCGGTTTCATATGGTCCAAAGTCTCGGCGATTCAACTATTTGGGCGGCGAAAAACAAGGGGAGGCTTACGAGGTGGATCGCGGGGGTGGCAGGAGTCCGCCAGCGGCGTCCGCGTCCACCACGACGCCGTCCACGCTGGGTCCGAAGGCGGTGGCCGCGAAGGGCGTGGTGGGAATGGGCGCGGAGGTGAGGTCGGAGAGCGGCTTCTCGCGAAGGCAGCGCAAGAGACGCGGCGAGGGCGGCAGAAGCCTCTGCAGCCGCTCGTCCGCCACACCCGAACTGCCGTCGTCCTCGTCAGCGCCGTCGTCACCCGCTCCTGGATCCCCGGGGCCCCCGCCTGGCCCCATGCCGCCGCCTCCAGGGGGCATCCCCTGCATGCCTCCGCCAGCCGGGGGTGTCGAGGTGCAGTTGACGTGGCGGGCCACTGCAAGGGCGTGGCGCCAGGGGTCCTTGACGAGGGACCAGGGGCTCAGTGCCGAACCACTCATTAGGATGACGCGGTGGAAGAGCATGCCTGCCGAGGAATCGTCCGAAGATAATACTAATTATTTATTTGTCCAAGAACCAGTTAGTTAAAAAGAAAAATTGCACGTTTAGTATAGGACGTGCCAAATGGGAATGAACAACATTAGCAATAAGAAAGATATTCACTGGTGCTTTAGAGCATTCTTTTCAGCTAATAGTTAAAGGATGCAAGGCACATTGAGGTTTTAAATTCAGCTGTCAGACGGCTGTACAAAATGAGACCCATATTACGGGACCCTAGATAAGAACAGTAAGTACATACTTAAGAAATATGCAAGTTATTACCAAAGCGAATAAAATGACGCTTAGGAGATAAACGTCAGATTCAACTTTGACAACTATAAAACAGTTTCCGGCTGTCGTATTTGTATTTGAACTACACACATTAAGGATAAGAACTAAATAAACACACACTTGAACGACCAAAGTTATAGTTCTGCACTTTTGTCAATGAAATGCATTTATTTGGTATTCTTCTTGAGGTAATTTTTCGGAAAAAATCGTTAATTTAGTTATGATGAAGTTTTTGTTTATCAATGCATGGTAAATATGGAGGAGGTAATTGTGATAGCAGAGGTGAGAAGAAATCGTCAAAACATCAATTTTATTAAAGTCATCAAATTATGAGCCTGTCAAATTGGTATTTTTTCTACTCACAGTTTTGTAAAAATAGTGTATTCCAATATACAGTTTTACTTTATGAAAAATATAATGATATTGAGATCACCAAATATTTTAGGGGCTTATACATTAAGGGGAGAAAAAGTATATGTATTTATTTGCACGTGTTTTGATAAAAAATATTAGGAAATGGTTGCCATTGCCATCAGAGTGAAAATAAAATTGATTTACAATTGAAGTAATGTATGCGGGGCAAAATTCCTTGCCTACCTTTTGAAAGAAAGCCTGGTCATCTGTCACACACCTAACATCTTATGGGATTGAAAATTTACTGGACCAAAGTTTTTGTACGACCACTTAATTTTCAGTTTTGTCTTGAATACGAAATCTCGTAATATTTGCCAAAGTGATAACTCCTATTTCACTCTTCAGTTTAGGAAATACTAACATATCAATAGTCACTTTCCGTCTATTATGAAGTATTTGCATGCTCTTAATTTTTCACCTACCACAAGTTTAATTGTATCTTGTCTTTCATATTTTTTTTAATATTACTTGCTTTTTGCGGTTGTTTCATGAAGAGCACTTACTTGTGTGAGTCATTTATTGCCCCGAGACATCTAGTGTTTTTGTTTATTTGTGCTAAAGGCAACTTGTAAATTCTCCCTTTGATCTAATAGGTATTGAACTCAGTGGTACCAGTGAACTGCTGTTTTCAGTAATTAATCTTACCGTCTGGTATCGCGGGTGAAACCATGAGGAAGTTGGCGCAGGCTGCCCCCGTGCCGTGTCCGAGAATGGTCACACTCCCGGGGTCGCCTCCAAAAGCCGCGATGTTTTCTTGTATCCAGTGGAGGGCGGCAATTTGGTCCATGAGGCCGTAGTTCGCGGGCGAGCGGAACGGTCCGGCGTCCGAATTAGCGTTCAGGAAACCTTGAATGGAGAGAAATTAATTCGACCCGGATGCATTTGTGGGCAGGGTCTTAAAAGCTAAGGGAAAGACTAGTATTTTTTTGCAAGGGATTCAAAACCAAAAAATAAAATCGAGACGGCAGAGCATACTGGAGAATTTTAATATAGTAGGTTTTTCATTTTGACCGAGATACGAGTAATTTCGTGTTAATCGATCTGGACAGGGCCTAGGTGATAGATTTTTTCGTGTTATTTAAATTTTTAATAGCCCACGGAAGTAGAAGGATTGGGTAATGGAAATTAAGGCAGTCATAATGAAAAATTTGGGAAAAGCATTGTAATGGGAAGAGTTAACCCCAGCCGTAGTCTTATAAATGGGCAAAGGATAGGTAAGGGGAGTTAGAAAAGGTATAAATTAGCAGAAAATAATAAAATAAATATAATAAAAGATACTAAAAATAAATGAATTAAATAGATCCCGCAAACGGTCATAACAACCGTGTGTCCGATGATTAAATTACAAGTTATTCTAATAAATGAAAAATAACCACGCACTCTCTAGCTTGGATGTACTTAGCAGTATTGATCCTTGCTAGTCTCACCAGGTGCGAGTCACAGTACTAACGTCGGAAGAAATTCCACGGTAGACCTGTGAGTGAGTGAGATTTGCAAGGGTTAAGGCGTCTTCGCATACCCAAGCGAGTGAGTGTCTGTCGGACCACTGGCGTAGAGGGAAAACTCTCGTGAGTCCTGATTGAGTGTGAGTGCTTGCGACTAGTAAGGATCAATAGTACATCCAAGCTAGAGAGTGTGTGATTATTTTTCCTTAATTATTAAGCATATTTTAAATTTTATTTCGTGTGACTGTCGGACCGCTGGCGTAGAGAGAAATCTCTCGAAAGTCCTGATTGAGTGCGAGTGCTTGAGACTAGCAACGATCAATACTGCAAAGTACACCCAAGCTAGAGAGTGCGTGATTATTTTTCATTTGTTAGAATAACTTGTAATTTAATCATCAGACACACGGTTGTTTTGACCGTTTGCGGGATCTATTTAATTAATTAATTTTTATTATCTTTTATTATATTTATTTTATTATTTTCTGCTAATTTATATCTTTTCCAACTCCACTTACCTATTCTTGGCCCATTTATAAGACTACGGCTGGGGTTAACTCTTCCCATTATTTCATACTGCCGTAGTTACCGTTCGCCTTATACAAAGCGTTATAATCTTGAAGTCGAAGAAATTTGGCTTAACATGACCACTTGTGACGGAAGCCTGCTCATGAAAGAGGAAAAGTTTTCCGGGCATTGGACGGTGTAAATAAAAATTTGTGGTCAAATGTATTCGAAATTATTCACCCAAGGGCATAAGAATTGTTTCGAACGAATGTAACAGTTAATGAAATGCCTTATTCTTCATCGTGGTAGAAGATTTCCGGGAACTTCTTTGCCCACAAATTTGTTAAGGTATATTGATGGGTTGTGATTTGCGCCTATTTTAATCGATTAAAGTCTTGATTGTTTGAACTTTCGAATGAGTCGTCATGCTGAGAATAGGATTTGATGTTATGAAATAAATTTAATTATCATGATTGTTATGCTCCTAGATACTGGCTCACGGTAAATGCGATTTTCAATGTGTATTGCTATTACAAACGTAAGTATCTTACGTGTTGCGGATGATCTTCGTTCTTAGGTAAATTTATTTTTTGTCTTTAAAATTGAATTCTAATATACATGTAAATCGAATACAGGCTGATATTTCATATTCGTCATTCTGTGCAGTGCAGTTGTACTCTTGGATAAAGCCATTCTCAGCATCTATGGCTACCTGCATCTGAACGGACGTAGAGCAAGCATTTATACATCACTGCTCATTTTTGACGAGTATTTTGGCTTACTCTGAGGGAAACTTTAATTTACGATGTTGAGAGATAAAAAAATCCTCTTGAGTTTTGAATGGAGACTGATTAAAATTTTACACTCTTACACGGCCAATACAAAACATGCGAAACTGCTTCCCCAGTGTTTGACTACTGTCTAAAAGGTAAATGTATGTGCCCTATAAAGTCATACATATATTATTTTTATGCATTATCGTTTTTAAAGTGTACATAATTGTGGCAGGGTTTTGAATATATTTCATGTGGGCAAAAAAATACCAAATACGATTCAGATTTGTGTGTAATTTAAAGATTTAGTGGCACAAGAAAGCAATTTTTTTGCCAATTCCTTTCAAACTACGACCGCTGTTTCTTCGTTCTGTCGTTTGTACGAAGGCCTCGGTCACACCACTAAAACGAAATTGTTTGCAATCGCGTGGATCTCGTAATAACCCAACCGGGCCTGAGCGACCATTTCTGCCCATGAATCTTCAAACTTCCCTGCTGGCCATTTATTTCAAACGCTTCCAACGGATTTCTTCTTTTTTGAAGGAGATGAAAACCTTCGGGGATGTAGTGGAGGGAGGGGGAGAAAAAAAAGATACTAAACGCTCTCCGAAAGAGATTCTCCCCTGATTAAGAGTCTTTTCGCCTGGAAGGAGGGCGGTGGCACTCTCTCTCTCTCCCTTACCCCGCCACATTACTCTCAATGACCCTGTCCTCTACTCGTTTTTCCCAGACCTCCATCTCCCTATCTCACTCCTCGCCCCCTTCCGTCCAACGAGAAACCCCTTCCTTATCTTCCCCTCCCCACGCTCGCTTCTCTACCCTGGCCACCCCCTTCGCCCCAACCAAAATCCCTCATCCTCCTCTCGACCCTCTTCACAATGGGGTTGAGCGATGCTGGTGGTGTATCGAGTGTTCATGCGATGCAAGTATCGGGAAGTCGAACCGTAGAGAGAGAGAGAGAGAAAATATACATTTTGAGCATGGGTGATTTAATGGTTTACCGGGCGGAGATTGTCACCATACTGGATCCCGGAAAACTATTGCTCCTCGCCGGACTTTAAAGCGTATCCGCACGGCATGGAAAAGTTTTGCCGAACACTATTTTATTCTTCTCGCGTCTTGTATTTTCAGCCCGATTCCACAAATTACAAAACGCCTGTACTTTTCTTCTCTCTTTTTCGCTCACTTAATTTTCTTTTCCATTATGACTTTAAATGCTCCCTTATTTCTCAAAAAAGTTTTGTCCTCTCATTCTCCCCCCTTAAAAATCTCATCCTTAAAATATCTCATTCACAACTCCTATTCTACCATCCCTCATCAACACTAGTTGTATCCACCTGTTTTTTCTCCCTTTCTCCGACCCCACATCTCAGAGTCTTCTAAATACACTCATCACTTTTTTCAATGATCTCATCATTGAACTATCGCTCTATCAATTTAAAACTTCTACTGAGGCTTTATGTACGTCTTCACTTAAAGATGCCCTGCCAACAATTCATTTTTGTGTTATGAAAAAATGACGATAATTTTTAAGGATTGAAATAGTATCAAACTGTATCGGAACGCCAGTGCCTCACATCGACGTAGTTCGGACGGAGATTGGGATTGGGTAGTTCATCTATTTTACGTTACTGCCCCATCTTGTTATAATGTTATTTCGATATGTTGCGATGTGTGATATGGAATGTAATTCCGTCTTTTTGAATCACGAAGGTGATGCATTGAAACTTCCGTGTTATTCAAATTGAATCGAACTGCGCATGCAGACTCGGCCGCATACTTTATTCTCTCAATGACCCTGTCTTCTTCAACTCGTTATTTTCCCTCCCTCTCCTCCTTAAGACTCTTCAAGATACCCCATCTTCCCTTCTCCTACCTCCCTCCCCCAGACTTCCACACTCGTGGCCTTGCCTACGACCGTGGGCATAAAGCAAGGCCACTGGAGACTCATCTGGCGTTCTCCGTCATCGTTCTCACCATTTTCCCCCTCTCTTGCGAACTCCTCTCTCACCCCCCCCCCTGTCCCACTTACTCTTCTTCTTATGTACCGCATGAACCCACTTTCTTTCCCGCTCTCATAATCTCCCCCGGCCTATTTATCTCCCCGCCTCCTTCCTTAATCTCCCATACTCTAACTCCTCCTCCGAATCCTCTTCTGATTGTGCCCTATCCAAATCCCAATGCCTTCGAAGTAATTATTTTCGTTTCTTTCGACAAAATGAGTTCGCTTAAAGGAAACGGCGTCCAGTTTGGAAGCACGCCGGCGTCACTGCAGTTATTCAAACGGCCATTTCTCATTAGGACACGAGGATTTTTTTCGTTACGACTCGCTCATTATTTAGCTTTTATGATGCATCTTCGAAAGACTCATTCATTTTCGCGGTAGTTAAAAAATAGGGCTTACGAAAGGGTTTACTATCATGATTGAAGGTTCATGGACGTAAGATAACCATTTCTCCCTGTGAATTAAAATTATTTGTTCATTTTTATTCTAGTCAGGAGTATTATGCATCATAAACGCTCATTTTCAATAGATTTTGTATTTAGTTTAGATCATGCCATACATAATTTAATGTCACATACGAATCCATGCGCTCTTGTAAGACCGTGGAATGGTTAAATTATTTCCTTCCTTTAATTATCCTTAATAACGTTATACAGGGAAACCTCATTATGTGGTCTTACGCAGTAGCTATTTATGAAACAAGTTTTATATTATTTTAAATGAACAATGAATCTTTCTTCGGAGGGGAAGTCATTATTTTTCCTTTAAGAGGTTTTACGAGACCTTCCATTGAAATTTCTAATAATATTTTCTTATGGCGAACATGAGATACAGCATTTGGAAGTTTCTTTTGCAATTTTATTAGTAATCAAGCATCTTAAAATTAACGTCCAGCATATTTTCAATAAAAATGGAGCGTGTCGGCAAATGTATTTTAAGTTCATATATTTAGGGAAAAATGTTACTTCACCAAAAATACACATTATGTATTGCTATTAATTAGAATGATTGTATTATTAGTTCATAATGTTCCGCATGCAGCATATGTCGGAAAGCTTATTATAATGTGCTTCAACTTCGACTTCTAAGCACACTGCACATGTTAAAATTGGGTATGCGTACAGGATAAACAAGCTTTGATAGATATCATTTGAATAAGTACACGATGAAAAGTTTGCCCAATGGTGAGATAGTTGCCATTTATAGCAAAATTTAGTGGTTAATTTAGCACAGCTAAACATTTTCCTTCTTCCTCTAAAGCATTTCAAAAATCTGAATTGTTGGTGATTTATGTAGCAGCAAAATATGAATGTCACTTGGACAAAGGGAATTATTGCGACAGCTTTTAGCTCTAAAACGATGAGCTCGTTCAAGGCATGCGCTACTGTTTCCATTCGGTAGCATTATTTATTTCACGAAATTCTTTCATTCCGTGGCATCCTGCCAAGTTTAGTTGGCCGTTCCAAGTAAGGAGTGAGCCATTCAAAATTATTTTGTTTCAATTGTGGTTGGTATAATTTTTATTTATACTCTTTCCCGTTCCAATTTAAATCTACTGAATCGGAAGTAGCTCCCCGTTTATAAATGGCGAAATAGGCAAAATTTCAGAGATTATTCAAAAGATGGTCCAGGGATTTCACAAATTTTAAATTTAAACACGAATGGTTGTACTGCCGATAATATATTTTTACAAATTTAATGATGCAAATTTTATATAAAAAGTAATTAAAGCGTAGAACTAAATTTGTATGCTTGACAGTTATCAAAAATATGTTCAAATCTAAGTCCATTTCAACATACAAGTAAATGGAATAGTAGAAGTGTTATTCCAATACATTATATTCAGAAACTGGATTGGATTAATATTATTTTAGTAGTATTATACAGTTGAGAAAGGTGTTGGATGAACACAACCTGAACAACGATACATTTCTTGGCCTCTCCTAACAAACTGCAACCTGACATCCGACGTTGCAATAAGCACCTCTTCAATTCCGCATACTTCCTTCATCCATTCTGTCCAGCAGGATTATCCTTTGCTTACTCCTTCCTCGCTTATGTATCGTTCTTCTTTCTATTTCAGTCTTCAACATCCAATCGAAAATCGAATTTCTCTGCATTTATTTTTACTGCCTTCTTGTGTTTCTTCCAGCAATCCTCTCTTCTCTTCCAGCTCGCCCAGTACGTCTTCGTTTGTTTACCCTTCTGTCCATTTCACCTTTGTCATCCTTCTCCACACCCACATTTCAACATCGTCCAATCCACCCCTATCATCTTGCTTAAATGAGTATGTTTCCACGCCGTACCGAGCACCCTCAGTATCAAATTTTGACGAATCTTTTAATAAATTCTTTAATCAACACCCCTGCCGTCAACTATCTACATATTCTTCTAGTTCCTTTTCTTAACGCAATCCTTACTCATATGTTCCCACTACTTTGACCATCGTGGTCCAATATATTGCACAGATAGACAAACTACTCCACCTGTTCTAGTTTTTTCCCTCCTATTTTAGAGTTTAACTTAAACATCTTCTTTTTCGAAAATCTTCCTAGTATTATTGGTTTTGTTCGCACTGATTCTCATTCAATAATTAGTGTACTGACTTTCTTATGCGATCAAAAATGCTTGTAACCCCTTGACTGACCTGACAAATTGAAGGTTGATCATCAAAAAATCCAAGTGATTTTATGAACTCCTGACTTTAATTCCTATCTTCAGTTCTTCTCATGCCTCTTGTACCATTTTCTCAAGAGCACGGGTGATAATGTACACTCATGTATTATCCTTATTCCTAACCATCCTAACTCTCCATCCGCCACTCGCGTCCGAGCTGTCTGCAATATTTATAGGCTGCAGTTAGGTCGCCTATTTATTCAATGCATTCCTATTTTCTACAAAACATTCATTAGCTGTACTAAATATGGTCAATCAAAGCCCTTCTTGAAATATACGAAACCAACAAATACACCTTGATTGTATTTTATGTTCATCTCTATTTGGGCTACCTTTCCTTTTCTGGGATAGGAACTAAGAATAACCGGGTAGAATCTTTTGGTCAAGTTCCCTCCTCATAAATACTAAACAATAGTCCTTAAAAACACGTCGACGTTTTCATAAACCCTGAAATACTTCTCCAGAAGTGTTATATTCCTCACGGCCGTATTTGATTTCAATTAATGATCTTAATGCCGTTCCTACCTTGCAATCAAATATGCCTGGGCCTATGCTATCCCATTCTACTCTTATAGTCATACTCTTTTTTTATGTCTAAGGTTACTAGTCTCATATCTCTAGGTCTCCTTTCCATCTTTACTTAACCTTCCTTGGTTCAATTAATATCTTCCTGACATATCATTTATCGTTTATAAGGAGTTTACCTTCATGATTCCCGACAGTGATTTCACCTTATTGTACAGAGCACCAATTCATTCCCTTTTCGTAAACTTGTCATATCCTCGTACTGCGTCCTTCAAAACGTTACTTTTGCCCTATTAGCTTCTCGCCTTAGTTTATTTTTCATTTTTTTGAATACTCTTCTGCCTAATCTATAGTTTCAATTCTCTCATATCCTTCTCAATCTTCCAAATCATTACATAAGTATGTGATGCATACTTTCCTCGTTCTTTTCCTATTACCCTTCCTATAGTTTCGTATTCGGCTCTCGATATCCCTGTTTTATTGTATCCCCATTTTCTTATATTTCACCTGTATTCCTAACTTCACTCATCCTCCACAGATACACCTTTTTTCATCCTGATTATTATTCTTTATTCTATTCTGTCCACCATCTTTCCTATTTTATGCTTCGAAATCTGGTGTAAGGTTACCACTATATATTGATCTGCGTTCGCATCCACTTTTGAGGAACTATGCGAATCAGTCACACTGTTCCTAATTCTGAATCTATCCAAAATATAGCGTAATCATTATTTTAATCCCAAGGCTATTCCATGGATACTAACGTCTATCGTGATGTTTAAACAAGTGTTCTTAATGAATGAACTTCCCTTTTTCTAGAACTCTATTAGTACTACTAATATCTACTCTGTAGAACCCGTAGTCATTCCTAGTTCCTTAACCGCAGTCTCCTGCGTAACTCCCATCTGTACCTTCAACTTTAGCGTTTCAATTACCCACTGCTATCAAATGATTCCTTCCAGAATTACCCACAATTATTTCCTCTAATTGATAGTATGCTATGTAGTCGCCTTCCTTCCAATTATTTATTGGTGGCATACAGGTCTGAACAATAATGAAGTTCGTTGGTCCACCGTTTACTTTTATTGATGTTTTTTATTACTCACCTCTTCTATGTCTAGTACGCTTCTTCCTACTTTTTTGTTCAATACGACCGTCACCCGTATTCGCCGGCCGTCTTTCCCTTCGCTGCATGTCACTCTGTAAGTATTGGTCTAATAATTCCCAGTTCCCCTGCCATTTCAACTCGCAATTGGCAAACATATCTATATCATTTTTCTTTTAGAGATAGTTGAGGCCGATACTTTGAGGAATTTCATTGTAATGCACAAGGAATAATCAAACAACTTGGCGTTTCCACTGGCTGATTAGAGATTATGCTACAGTATAGCGAAACTAGTTGACAGTAAAAATTCTGTTCTGTGGAAACGCAAAGTTATTTGATTCTTTCTTGTGCATATCTACTATATATCCTCCTATCTATCTTTCGATTTATATTTTATAATTTCCCTATCATTAAAATCGCGCGTAATATAATATTTTATTGCTTTAAATGCCTTTCAATGTTTTGCTTATGAACGTTCTATTTCCTTAATTATAATGGGAGTGTGAAACTATCTTGCTTATATAAAATACCAAGAGTAAAAGAAAATGCTTTGCGATTGATATGGTAATTAACATCGTAAAACTGTTGAAAGACTTCCCACAAGTTTAATCTTAACAAACTTTAGACAATTAATTTTGGTATCACTCTCACATTATTGATACATTAAGAAGATAATTGTTGACAGTTAATATTTGACGGTGATTCAAGGATGTGGTTAAATTGTGCAAAAGGGTTAAGTTGTGATTTAATATATCCTGTAGGCAATGATATAATAACTGATAAGTAATGATAAAAATTAATTTTTCTACTTCGAATGACTTAATTTTGAATTTTTTTATGAGTTAAATTAGCGTCGATTCATTCCCCGTATTTTCTTTTCATGGGATTGTCTCTCTCTCTCTCGATTTAGTATTAATGGACACATTTCTCAATCCTCAGAGCGTATTTATTCTCATCGAGAATGAATACACCTTTTACTGTATCTAATACTATGATAGAATATCATCATCAGCTAACACTCACCCAGTACGCCAAGGCGGAAATTAATGGTAACCACCACCAGACCTCCGTGCGAAGCCAATAGGGATCCATCGTAAGGGTTCCCTGAATTCCACTCGAAGGATTCGCCGTGAATGAAGACAATCACAGGTAGACGCATGTTGGAATTACTGCTGCTGCCATCTAACCTCGTTATTGGAACTGGAAAAAGTAAGAAAGGAGAGGGAAATGATTAGTATGCGTTTTGGGCAGATTACATTAAGGTAGTTTATGTTATTACGATAACTCAAAGTTGAAAGATAAATCTCGAGCCTTTATGGATCCCTAGAAAACATTGATTAGCTTTCCGTTAAACAACTGCTAGGTTTTGTATGGAATTGATTATTCTATTTGTATTCAAAGTACATCGCCTTCCAAATAGCTGGCGATCACCTTTTTCAAGGTATGAATATTAACCTGTAAGTCGCCACGATTGTTATATTTGTTCAACCATATGATACTGATCATTATTAATTAATCTCTGTTCTTACATTCTTGGGAATATATATAAGGCCAATGGAACACATACTAATGACGTTTTTTTTGCAAGCACATATGACAACAATAAGCAGAAGAAATTCAGTATTTCTTTATTGAGTAAATTTCATAATTAACACCGTCCCGAAGGACGATGGATGAAGCATCTCCAGAAATGTTTGAAGAGAAAAGCAGGGGAATTGAGGTTTTAGCAGGGTAATTGGTGTAAATATACATATAATATATATATACACATATATATATATACACACACACACATACATTCTCCGAGTAGACTACGCATGAAAATCCAGGATCAACTTGCAAATCCTTAGATTAGCTTTTCATTTACCGTAGGAATGGTAATGGAATTAATGAAAAAGTAAATATTGCACAAAGATTTGTCTTATGCTAATCAGAGCTTGGAATTATAATGGATTTTACAGTTCAAAATTGTATCCAACATGAGTTGACCAGGGATGGGTTTCCCCACTACATCTCATTGAATCTAGAAACAACCGCCACCAACGCGAATTCCGGCCCGTAATTATGAAGAATCTGAAGGTTATTTTTCAGCTTTTCCTGAGGAGAATTGTGGAAATCAAGAGCAAAGACACCATAAGTGATACTGGCAAAACTAGCCCCGATCGAGTCTTCAACCAATCTCATTAAGTAGCGGATTATCCCTGTTTCAGGTAGACGGGAAACTTCTTATTTCATATCGATATAAGCTATTGTTTATGTTCAATTTTTATACATTGGTCGCAATATCTATCTCCGAGGTATTCGTGGATCAAATAGTACAATACCTAAGCATGCAAAGTATCTTGAAATTCGCTTCAGAGGCGTTGAATAGGGTTTGTTAGGATACCAATCACGAAGAAAAATGGCAAGAAGTCTGTTAGGGGAATTATGTTAAATATAGGCAAATATTACCTGTAGCTCATGTGTTTACCTTGGTGATCTAATTGATATCATGATAAAATTTTTACTTGTCTCGATTACATTCCTAAAGAGAGACTTTGAGTATTTATTATAATTACTGCCAACGTTACCAAAATTCCCAAAAGCCTGAAATTGAGTGAAAGAGGAGACACATTAATGAGGTCTCTTCCTTCTAATCCATCAATTTATGGTTGGCACCGCAAAATTCCCTTCTGGCAAGGTACTTGTTCACTGCAGCAAAGAATGATCTTTTGGAACCGACATTTTTTGTAGCAATGTTCATGAAACTAATAGACTACTACTTGTTTCAAAGGTAGCATATCATATTCAACCAGATTTGAGTCCAAGCTTTGATTTTTATTTTTTGAAAGATTTACGGATCACATCTACATTCACCCTGCCAGCAGTTGCAGAAACATGTGGTTTGTATTATGACACCAGCTGTCAGGAAAAAAGAGACGAGGAAGGGAATAATATTTTAAAATAATGCTTCTTTCTACTTGTGTAATGGTCGTGAAAGAAAAACGATAACTCGTGGCCACTTGTTGGGTATGTCACTATTTACCAGTTGAATTCCAACCTGGCATTTTAGAGAGGATGTGAATATTTTCTCTATGCTAGCAGGAAGCGTTTTTTTGTACTATGATTTTTGTACTATGATTTCATGGTTGGCTGTTTTATGGTTTAACACAGTACTGAGTTTTTGTGCTAAGAGGTTCTTATATCAACTTGAAATATCATGGAAAATGACGAAATTATATTAACGAATTTCGTAGAACTAGGGGTTTAGTAAAATTAGTTGTACGAGTTGGGCAAAAGGAGCTTTATTCCAATCTGAACTTTCATATAGTATATATGGTGGTTGGAATTCTAATTCTCCAGAGGTTCTAGGAATTAGCTGGGACTCCGTTATCCGTTTCTGGGAATTTCAACAGGCATAGTCTTAGTTAAAACTTTGATATATGAATGTACACATATCAAACTCAATTTTTTTAAGGCACCCAGAGCACGTGGGACGAGGCATCATGGTACATCTGCAACTTCAACGCTCTCCAGGGGCGATCGACGTCCGGGAACATGCATTTTGGTTAAATTTACCCGATCACTTTATTGTACCGGGACTTGAACATCGAGGGCCGCCTCGGCTTTCCCTGGGCGATCCAATTTGCGCTGCTATTTCAGCCGTTAGACGCCGATCAATCTGTCTCAATCGTCCATCCCTCAATCCCTACGCAGGATCCCCAGGGCCGTTAATCACACCCCTCCACTTGCCGTGGCTGGTGTGAGGGGAGGTACGGGATCGGGGGCGGAAGAGGAGGCGGGGGAGGAAGTGAGGCGAAGGGGTTCGCGTGAAATCGATCAGCCCAAAACTCTCTCGATACATAAATTAATTTGGTCGGTGTGTAACCGATTCCAAGGTAGTAAGCAGCGGATATTTCTCTCTCTGTCAAGGGAACTGTAAGGAAAGGGTCCTCTGGGTGCAGTGCGATGCGGGATGGCGCCTTTGTGCAACGGTGATCCCGACTGTGGGAGATATTTCCATATCAAAGGAGAAAACGGTGCCGAAATCGATGACACGCGACGTGCGGGACCTTTGTCACAAATTCGTGGATTTTTCACCTTACTCCTTTGCGGGTTGTGTGATTCTGAAATTGAATAGTTTATAGGGCAGTTTAGAAAAAAAAACTGATATGGAGTTCTTAAGTTTAGCAAAAAAAGGACAAAGATTTGCGGGATCATGGAAAAATGGAAGGAAGAAGAATCGAAGAATACCAAAACGGAATGGGACCAATTTATGGAGTTATTTTCTTGTAATATAGCTTTGAATTCTGCTTGTTTGTGGTGAATAATATTGCTTTTAGTGACATTTCGTGTTATCGCTGAATTTTACTCCAAGGACTTAATTTTGGAAATGAAAACAGTTTATTTATTTAACTTAGTGTTTTGTTTTCTACTGGTCTTACTTCTTGTTATACCACCCGTTTCGGTTTCGTTTCGATTTTTGGTGTTATTGGTATTCTCCACCTTAACGACCAAAGTAAAAAATATGGAATGCTAACAAGCAAGAAAAATACTAAGGGTATGGCAATAGGAGGTTAAGGTCAAAGGATCAGCATCACATTGAAAGGTGAATATGTGGAACAAATAGAGAGCATTAGGTATTTTGAAAGTGCCATCACCGAAGACATGTCCTGTTCCCAGGAAATCGTATCAAAGGTTGCGATAGCAAAAGAAAGATTGCATAAAAAATGAAATCACCGTGTGGACATTAAAAAAATGAACTGAGATAGAGATTGGCAAAATGTTCCAAATGGAGTTTGAACTTGTACGGAACAGATGCAGGGAATTTGTGGAAAGATCAGGTAAAAAGAATAGAGGCCTTCGAAATGTTGGTCTGGAGGAGGATGGAATGAGTTAGATGGGTGGATAGAATAAAGAATGATGAGGTTCCACGAAGGGTTTGAGAGGAAAGAGAATTAGTAAATATCATCAAGGAAGGAAAGGGTAATTGTTTAAGGAATTGTATGACTAAAGCTTGCCTGTTGAAGAAGGTGTAAGAAGGTGGAGGAGAGGACGAGGGAGAAAGAGATAAATGATGTTGGCATGATTTAAGATCTGGGGAACATATGAAAAAATGAAAAGAATGACTCATGACAGGAAGACACGGACGTCAACGATGAGTGAGTCTGCCACGTGGCAGAAAACCCAAAGATGATAAGATGGTATTCTCCGATTATTTCTCTGGCAGTATTTCTTGACATTCCATTTCTAAAATCAAGAATTCAAAACGTCAAAGTGTCTAGATATCAAATGACGCGTGGAAAAAGGCATTCATGTAATCATTTTAGACTTCGTGTTCCGATATTAGATTCCATCAATGAAGAGTTGAATATTATTTTACTCGCTTTTCAGGGGCATTGAATACTTAATAATATTATGTTTCTCTCTCGAGTAGAGAAATAATATTTTTCTCCTTGTGTTTAAAGAATACAGCAAATTAGAGCTCACAAAATGATTGTGATTACCCAAGATTACCGGCTACTTATTTTTCACGACTTATGTCCCAATTAACGGAGGTATACAGCTCGTATTAAAAAAACATCTTTTTACGAAACAGAAGTCTTTTAGTTTTGTCAAATCGTCAGGGAGAGCAGGCAATTGTCCAGTGCTTGTGTCATTGGGTTTTGTGTTAACACCGTAAGCGCGAAAAATTTTTCTTTCCTGATCCCCCTGCAACTTCTCCTTAATTTTAAGGAATTATTCCTTAAAAGCGTTTACTTCCTCCCTCAACGATTTTTCTCCTCTCTACTTCACCTCCGCCAAATATTCCTCGGAAATAATTCTTCTCGACGTCAGCATATTTCTCATTAATCATAAACTCTCCACACCCCTGTCTACAGGAAACCCACATAAACATAGGCACCTCTACTATACTATCTGGCACCCCAACCACCACCACCACTTACCACCACATAAGTACTGAACTCTCCGTCCGCGGTCACCGAATCTGCAACAATCCAAAATCCCCAGATAAATTTCTGGCGAATTTACACAACGCTTCCCTCAATTGCAGTTATCCTTAAAAAAATTCTCTGATATTTGAACTCCCCGAAACTTTCCCAAAAAATAGCTTGCACATCCACACTATCTGCACAACTTACTTCTCAGGGATTCAATCCCTCGAACATATTCTCAAAGACCTTTTCCCCATTCTGATCAATCACAAAACAATGGATAACATATTTTCTAAATTTCCCTCTGTTACTTTTAAATGACCCTACAATACATATAGTATTACGTATTGACTTCTAAAATCCATTCTACATCCTCTTCTAAGATGTCCCTTCATTATATCTGCAATACCTATTTCTTTCTCTCCTATTCCTGGCTCATCTAAACGTCTCACTTCTGTCATGACGTTCAATATCTCAGTAAAGCACTTGTGGAACCACGTTTTCCGAATTTACCCAAACGAATTCCAACTTCCCCTCAAGCATATCCAGCACTCCATTTGCCCTACTCTCTTCCAGATTACTTCTTAGAACTAACGTCTCCAATCTAATTTCATATTCTTTCTTAAATTTCTGAATATTACCTCACTCCAAATCACTGTTTTTACTTTGCAAATTTCACCCCTGTCAAAGTTGTTCGCTTCCTCTTTGAAACTGCTTAATTTGGAAGAGTTTTTATTCGAAAAAACAAATTTTGTGCAAGGCACCGTAAGACGTTTTGGATCTGATGACTTAGTAATTTAACTGGTTAACTCTTCATCGTTATCACTGTCACCAATTCTTAAATTGGTTTGACGCAGTAAACATCGTTCTCAAACAAGTAAAATGATATGTTCAGGATGAATTTCAACCATATTTTATTAACTTAAATCGTACGCGTGACTGTGTGCAAGGTGGTGTTGTAATATTTCCCTCGGGACTAATCTCCAGCGTAATTGTCGTGAGTTTGGAGAAAGGAATCACAAAAGCAAGAGGTATTTAATCATCTGAACTCATCCGTATATCTTCTACCATATAGTTGTTTAAACTTCGCCGTGCTCTAAAGGGAAAGCGAAGAACGTAATCTAAAATTTCTGCGAAACTAACTGCTCAGGCGTCCTCCGTTGAGTTTGTGCAAATTTTGCCTGAAAATTTGGAAATGTTGCACCTTCGGGCTGAGGGTTCAAATTTATTGCGCTTTTAGACCAAGGCAAGGGAGCGACGTGGGGGCGAGCCGACGAGTGTGGGGAAGCTTAGGAGCCTCTTAATGACTGCGGAGTAGGGAGGTGGGATGGCTGGGGTACTGAGGAGAGCGGCGGAATTACAGGCTGTCTGTTCTAGGAAACGGATGTTGCACGAATAGGGGAGGTAAGGATAGATGCGGAGAGTGTGTGAGAGAGGGCGGGACTTGAATTATATATACATTCCGTTACCGCCAGAGTACCTGCCAGGGGTAATGGGGCTGGGAGTGAGGTGTAGCGAGAACTTGATTCGCGCTTGTCGATTTTGACTTATACCAAAAATCCTTTACTCTGTGAGGTCTATTCTTCTCCATCCTCCGCCGTTCTCCTTATATCTTTGGAAAGACTGTAGGAATGCCCTCCAAAGGAAAGCAACATTCACCGATATACCTGTAAGTTAGCTGGGAATATTCTGTGATGGAGAAATGAAAAGTTGAAGACATGCCAGCTGATATTCCTCTGTTCAAAGGGTTGATATTATGGAAATACTGTGTGGGAGGTTATGATTTTTTCGCTGGTGAAATAGATAAAGTTTATTTTTAGCAGCACCATACAAATATTATGTAATTGAAGTGGAAATTATGTTATTAAGTAACTTTCAGTTAAAAAATACGAAAATATTTTAAAATGTGTGGAAAAAAATCACAATAACTGCCAAATTTTGGCATGTTTTTCCTTATAAGCAAGGTGTCAAGGAATTTAAAACTACCCCAGTGAGGGAGTTAAGCCATAGAGCAATGCAACTAAATATCGAAACAACGAAATATTCATATAGAAATATAGCTATATCTCAAAATACCCTGAAAAAAGAATTTCCTTTTAAACTATAAGGCTTTCCTAATACTTTTTTTACGGCTCTAATTTCCCGTGCGACGAAGAGAATCCTTAAGGGAAAATTCAGTTGAAAAATAAATGTTCGTTTGCGATTCAAAAAAGACATTAATAACAGTGAAAAAGTGAATTAGGTACAGCATTAGATTTTTTATCGCTAAAATAACCCCATCATTTAGAAAAAAAATAATGAACTAAATATGTATGAATGTATATGAGTTGGTATTAACTGCTCGACTAAATGCTCGTTGCGACTGGTGGTGCGAAGCCTTTAATCCTGCGTTATGCAGCGGTTTTGTTGTAGTTTTATCTTCGTGGAAAACTTTTAGCCTTACATTTATCAGCTGCAGTGGCAAATCGCACCTCTGCTTGCACTTGTATGAACTAATAGACGGCCGGCATAACACGCAGCCTCAATCTACTTTAATAACTTGGATAAATAAGGGGACGCGGATATTTTACGGGATTAAAGGTTTCCTGTCCCTGGGATTTATCTGCGCTATTTCGAATAAATGAATACGATTGGTCTCTCGCTACTAGACCAGAATTCAATACATCGAACGAGTGGCTATTACGGCAAACACTTTATCTCTTTCCTCCTCCCTACCCTCCTCTCCTACCTCTCCTCTCACCCTCCCTTCCCTCCCCAGAATGCATCGATGACCACTCGAGAGGGCGGCGCCTCGTGGCATAATAGGGGGTGAATGGAATCCGGAGAGGGAGGGAGGGTGTTGGGTATGAAGGGGGAGGGGAAGGGTTCCGACCTGAAGGGGCGACGGAGGAGAGGGAAGAGGCGGGGGAAATACACAGTCTCCCTCGGAATACATGCATGCGCTGGTATTATTATACGCGATACCCCGGAATGGCCGAATTCTTTCGCTTCCGCAGCCCAAAGGAAAAATTATGCTAATTGAAGTGAGTGCAGCGGCCGAAAAAGGTGACCCATAAATTCGAACGCGTCACTTGCAGCTTTTGAATGCGGAGCGATTTGAGGGAGGGGAGAGGACGAAAGGGTTATGTGGGAGTGAGGGCGGGAGGTGGAGGAAGAAATGCCGGGGAGGGAAGTGGGTGTGGGGAGACAGAGTGGGGAGCGTGGTGTGAAATTCACGGAGGGTCCGTGGTTTGGCAGTGGTGGTGCTAGTAAGAGGGGTGGGACCGGTGGAGGATTGGTGCCCACCGTGGATTATGACGACGGTAGGGCCGGGAAGGGGTGTGTGGGGCGAATGTGGAGAGGGTGGTGCTGTGGTTGGGGGAGGGAGGGAAGAGGAGGAGGGAGCCTTGTGACGAAAGAGAATTCATTGCGTGGAAACCAATAACCGATTTCCATATTTATGAGAAAATACAGAAACAAAAGTGAGTGAAATATTACCAGTAATCATTTTGCGGATTTCGTTTCATTTACGAGTAACGGAGACGCGAGGAGGAGTGGGGGGAGAAAGAGGGAATGAGCCGCCGTAACTTCCTCCTTTTTTTATCAATAAACGACAGAATGATCGCAGTTTAGCTAATAAAGCACTTCATTTCCTCGCTGGTCATCGCGTGAAGGGAATCGCCACGGCTTTATTAATGAGGAAAGCGGCCACTGCTCTTCCTTTTTTCTCCCACTCCGCACTATGGTTTTCGGAACAAACGAATTCCTTTTTGCGGGAAGGGCGTAAATAAATGAAAAACGGAACAAAATGATGCGGCAGAGTTTAAAAAAAATTCGTTTCTCGGAGGGACGCTAATTGTTGGAATTAAAATGCCGCATTCTAAAAATTAAAAAAAAAAAAAACACAACCTTTTCTCTTGGTTCTTGGAGGGAAATTATGTGAGTGGTAATTGGGGCGTGAGCATGGCCCTGAGTTATGTATGTGTGTGTATATGTAGTAGAAAAGATGAACATATCATTCATTTGTCTCTGTATTTCTTATTTTCTCAGGGACTATTTTCCTCTGCGCATATTATGGCACGAGGAGAGGCGAAATTCTCTCCCGTTATACGCTAGCGCCGCGAGAGATATTCTACATAACCAGATTTATTTTGGTTGGATTTGAGTGGAGTCAAGTAACAAATATATAACAAGGAAATTATTTAGAGAGAAAATTAACGTCAAACAATGTGTTGTGGCAACACCCCGTGGCATTCCAATCGTACATTCTCCAATCGAGGTTGATGTTCTTTTACGTCGGTTTATCTCGAATACCGTCTTAGATTCATTTACTGAATCAATCAAACAGGATAAATAGACTCATTCATTGCTTTCAGCATAAAGGAAATATATAGTTTTTAATTTTTCCGAATAATTTAAATAATGGTTGATCCGATTTCTCACGAAAACTGAGATAAAAGTTGAAGTGCATCACCATCTTATTGTAGCTCTTATTCAAATGGCTAACCAAACCCTCTTGGCAAATTTGCGAACATTTAATTGTATATGTTAATCAAAATTCATTAAATATCAACGTTGATTGGGGTCCTATCGTTACTGTGATAATACATGCAAAGATATCCCTTCCGAAAGTTACTCATAATTCGATCTTAATATTAAAACGAGGAATTCACGTATATCGTATTAACTTGAAATGTCGTACAGCTACCAGGTCAAGGGTTATTCACTCAACTCCACGCGTCGTATCGTTTGAGCGTATTATTTCTAACATTAACAATAGCCAACCGGCAAAAGTAGTGTCTTGGTACCCTTTGCCCTACTACAGTTGTTAGTACAACCTAGCCATAGAACTGAATGCTCTAACGCCATTCATTACAATAATACATTCTTCAACTCCACGTAGTTCCTTCATTCCGTCCACCATGCTTATTATTTTCCCAACTTCACCTTGCTCACCAAAGCTTTTCCCCTCTTTATCACAGTCTTCCTCATTTCTGGCCCGCTCAGTATACCATGAATCCACTTCCACTGCCTTCTTTGAATATCCTAACAACCTAATTTCCTTTCCTACCATGTCCAGAGGTTTTTCGTTTGTTTTACGTCAGCAAACGAAGAGAAAAATGTGAAGCACAGAGTTTGATTTCGAGGAATCAAGGAACCAACCGGATCTGTTTTAAATTTTATTTAATTACTTTTGTAAAATACGAGTATGCTTCCACGCTATGCTTATTATCCTGTCATATGCCTCGCCTCTCATTTTATTAAATTAATTTCGGGCTTGACGTTAATTATAATTTGCAATGTGGGTGTCATCGTGTTACCCTTTAGCCAACACCTGAGTGAGGGGATTGCAGGTTAAACTGGTAAAGGCAGATGGACATAATAGAACACCGTTACCTACTGTGCCGCCTAGTTCTTCGAGCCGTGCTTTTACCTATTCATTGCCCAGGGTTCATTCTGAAATTCATCGCGGCGATTGCCGATGACATGATTATGATAAGAAACTTATAGTTTGGAGGTACCGCCGTGTCCATTAGCCCGTCATCTATCCGCACACTTGGTAACCGAGCGACGTTAAACCCCTGGAACTCGCGAAAATTAATTCGGGACGAGCACGAAGAAGGAAGCAATGAAACTAGTCCTCGCGCGACGGCGATATAGTTTCGCGTAGTGTTTATTTCGCGGTCATACTGCGTCTTTTTTCAAATCAACATTTCTCATCACACTGGATGAATATGTTCCCCTCGCTCTTGTGATTCTGAGCTCCATTTTCATCGACCCCTGGCGGGAGGCAGATATTTTTTGTGGGAAGATAATCCAGAGACATGACCTTGACCCGTCCTCTCTTCCTCTGTCTACGTTCACCATCTCCCTCCAAAGTCAACATCCTTTTGCCTACTTGAGATTTGCGAATCCTCTCCATTTGCAGGATGCCTTTACGTAGTTCGGCAAATACAGGAATGTTAACTGAACAAGGAGAGAGAGGCAGGTTTGACATAAAAGGCCAACGCTATGATTATGCCATAAACGTCAGAATGAGTTTAAAAGTTGGAACATTTTAAAAATGTAGCGAAAAATCAAATTACCTCTGGGTAATAATTAACGAGTTAAGTTGAATATTAATTCAACATTTTCCCTAAACTATAATCAACCGGGGTTGATTAAAAATCCTTTGGAGTTATAAATATCATTTGTGGAAAGTAGTTAATGATTTATGTGAGTACTTTTCTCAAATTTAATACTCTTTATAGCTTCCCCAATTTTCTGCTTAACATAGATAACGCTTTAGAAATAATCCTGGAATTTGAACGAGAATAACGGGATTTCGATGCTCAAAATATCAGTTAAAATATCATCTAATGGAACTCTTTAAAATATATATAGTTTCCGACCCAAAAAAAATCAGAAAAAATGTCTTGTATCTTTGTTAGGTCGGAAAATTTTCAGACCACCCTTGTGTATATATGTATCTCCCCACTGAAAAATATATCTTTAGGAAAACTTTTGAAATTGGTATTATCTTGTGAATATTTCGGAAATGCTTACCTACTATTATTAAATTACAGACATGATTTTTTGGAACCCACATTTTCTCCAACAATAATAAATAACAGGGCTATTCCTGTATCAGGACAGTGTTTTGCACGTTTCCAGATGTAAGAATGGATCTTCCTCCCTTTAACAGAGTCATGTATACGATATACTCCTCTTTTGACCTGCCGCCTTACATGTTCCCATTATTTCACTCTAGGGGTTAGATGTTAGAGAGACTCCATAGTCTCAATCTCGCCCGAAAGTAAAGACAACTTTCCATCTATCTTTCCTGAGTCTTACACGCATTTTTGATGAACCTTTACTTATACATTTATTGTTTTTTTCCACTGTCTCATTGAGTGAACCTCGCACTAAGAATAGTCTTAGATTTAAGTATTACGTGAAATTAGATGAAAAACGGAAAGTATTTTTCTAAAAGAGGGGTCTGTGCTCATTTGTTGATGTACCAGCTATTAAATGTTACCACAATTCTTATCGGATTTACGGAAAGCGTTAACCAAGGTATTTCGTTCACAACATCCAATTAAAGTGTTTACCACTTCAACTTAATTTACCTCTTCAATTTTGAAAAGAGATAGCTTAGGCATGTACCTATCGCAGCTTATATCTATTCAAGGCTTAGCGCCTGTAATTGCCGGAGTTCATGGAAATAGATGCCGTCGACGAGCACCCGAACCGTTTAGAACACTCTCGAAGGAAAGGTCGTACGAGGCATTCGAGTACCTCATTAATGTCGGTATTATGACTTAGCAATCTCTCTCTCTCTCTCTTTTACTTTTTTCTTTTTTATTTTGGGAGTCGCTCCGGAAATCGCGAGCCTTATCTAGAGTGCGGAGTTAAAATCCGCGCTAAGCTCTCTCTCTCTCCGTTCCTCCCCCCCATTTTACCACCCTGTCCTCTGGCTTTCGCATCGGAAATAAAGCTAGGGTGTCGCTTCACAATGGGCGCTTCCCTGCGAGCGACCCGTAAGAAACGGGAGACCTCGTCCACCCCTTGCCAAGTGAAGGGTCGTGCGGATTGTGTCCGCAGCGCGAGAGGGGTCGGGGGCTGCGACGGGTCTCGAGGGGGGAGGGAGAAAGGGAGCAGTATAACATTCTCGGGAGGGACGGGCATGGGAGCGAATTCCCGGCCGCCGGCGGGAGAGGGTGCTGGGCGGGTCTTTCGGGGGGGTTCGGCGGTGGGGTGATGTTTCGAATATTTCGAGGATGAGGAATGGGTGAGTGGGGCGGGTTCGGAGGGAGAGGTTGGCCCCCGCGGGTTGGGAGCGGTAACGAGAGGAGGAAGGCGGTGGTGCCGGGAGGAGGAATCCGCCGGATGTCGAGGTGGGAGCGTGCGGGAGTTCGCGGCGTTTCGGGTGCAGTCGAGCGAGGCGTCAAGGGGGAGCGTGGGTGGCCACCCGACGGGAGGAGTGGTGCAAAAGTGTTGGACTGGAGCGAGCGCAAAGGGCAGAGGGTTCATCCGCTGGAAGGAAAGAGAGAAATCCATAAGGGGGTGGGGGGTGAGACTTTCCAATGTTTTATTTAGTACACTCTGCGACCGGTTTCACCTTGACAAGGGATCATTGAGCCAATGATACCTTACCATAAACGCGAAGCCGTTCGCGGAGAGTAAAAAAGTTCGTGAAAAAGTATAGGGTCGTTTTACTCCAGTGGATATCCGCCATATTCACAAAGTTACCACGGAAAAGGTTTAGTTTATAGCGGCTAATAATCTATCGATCAGACAACTTTTAAATGGTCCCTGAAACTTAATGCAACGTGCCGTGGTTTTATAAAGATTTGTACTTAGCCCTCTTTAGTATAAAAACCGTTCGCAATACAATAAATGTTCCCTAGATCCATACCCTTCCTATCACCCTTTATTCCCTTCAAAATTCCTTTTCTTTTCCTCCAATTTTCTACCTCGCCTTCAAAACCTTCTCCCTTTTGTTACAGTCTTCGATATCACGCTGCCTCTCAATATCTCTTTCATCTACTTCTCCTGCATTCTTCGAATTCCTGCCAGCAAAATTCCCTCCATGGCCGGACGTTTCTATTGTCTTATTTTCCTTTCATAAGTAGTCTTTTCCTTGCAACAAATAAGAGAGTACATTTTTATCAGCAAACCGCTTAGAACTGGCAAAAATAAAATGGCTCATTAAAAAATATTAGAATGTGTTGGATGCTTGGAGTAAGCGAGTAGTGTAGACAAGGAGGTTAATGAACAAATATTGAACAATTTGGTGATAAATGAAAGCTGGCTTTTGGAATATATTGTAGTTCAGTAAGTTATTATAATTAAGGTATTTGTGTTGCGCATTAGATAATAACGGAAAATTCATGTACAAATTAGAATAGGATTTCAAAAAGGAGAGGAATAATTTCTTCCTAATATCTGGAGCTCTTGAGTGCTTTATGAGGGCCTCGAGATAAAACGTTGAGCATCAGGTTTCAACAATTTATTCTTTGGCAAGACGGTTAGGGGAGAGTGTGGGCTTCTGTAGAAGGGACGAGGAGAATAATAAAAAAGGTGGATAGAGAGAACATAAGGAAAATGAGGATATGCTAGACACGATGTTGAAAAATGATTAGTTGAGTGAAATTTGGAGATAAGCCTTACCGATTGTCGTAGATAATGACAATTTGAGCCAACGTCTGACGCAGTCAATAAAGGAGAATGCCAAATAATCAGAAAAGGAGAATGTCATGGCATCTTGAACGGCACTAATGAGCTAGAAACTTTGAGGAGATGAAGGACTCAATAAAGATGAGTTCATGGGGAGCTGAACATTTTGGAAAACACTCATCGCTCAGCGTACTAAGATGAACACTCAATATCGCTAGCAGCAAAGAGTTCATCCCAAAATAAATTCCTTGGTAAACTTCTTAAAGATTTAAAATAGGAATTCACGATGAGATACTATCAATACAATCAGTGGCACGCTGACAGTGACACGTGACACGATTCGTGACACGTTCAGTGTCACGATGTTCATACATTAAAGATAACGTTGAGCATGAAAGTTCTTTATTTGACTAATTAAAAAATGAGGACACACGAATACAATTTCAATTGATTTTCAGCGAAATATTTCTGGTCAAGGCAGTTAGCCTATTCATACTTCCTATTTTCTCTGTTGATGACTCTATGAGAAGGATTATTATTTTATTAAAATGCACAAGCCATAAAACCACGTCCAAGTGGTAGTCCATTGGGTGGGTCTATGATATGTTTTCTCAATATTTCGATCGAACCCAATGTTACTACTTTCGTTCTTTAGGAGTGACTCTCAGCTTGTAGTTCTTTGACGAATAGTTCACTGAATTTCAGCTTCGGCTGGTCTCAAGGTGATTCCCCTAAATTAAATCAAACCTACTGAACTGATTCCTAAGTGTCCCTTCCTAGAAGGCAATTTTCGATGGAGCTGTCAGAGTTTCAAAACGCTTTGGCTATTCTCACCCAAAGTTGCTATCAACAGATTGTCCGCGGTCTACCTGTATATTTTCATGATAGGGTGGTCTCCTCCAGAGGATTTGTCTTCCTATCTTCTTCATTCGCCCGGGGCCAACAAATGAAACCGCCAGGGGTGCACACGACGACTCCGCTGGCCACGCGGCGCGTAACCCGCACCGTTTCACGCACCATGGAACCCGCACCGTCCCCCCCACTTCCGACCGCTAAGCTTCCTCCGTCAAGCCAACGGACGGCACCGCCAATGCCGCTAAAGCGCGATTCCGCGACCAGCTAAAGCGACCGCTCCGACACCTCAACGTTACCATCCCAAGACCGTGAAATTAACTTACTCTCCCAGAACATCTCCAATGGCCTCAGCCCATGTAGACCGCACAGAGACCCGACCAAGATTCAACCCGATTCAGTGGTAGCGAGGTTTCACACAAAACCGCCACCATACAATCATGGAAAATTTCAAGAAATAAATAGAAGGGGAAATGTCCCTTGAATTAATGATCATATTTCGTAGTCCCATCTATAAAATGCAAGCAATTTACGGTATATAACAACCATTACTTTTTTTTCATTGAGTTCCATTATTCCCTTTACCTCTTAATTTCTCAGTGTCATATTCTTCTTCAGTTCCTCATATTTTCTACCGGATTTTATGATTTCTAATTAGTCTAATCTCTTCCTTCTTCATTCCCCCCTAGTTACCATTTTTCTCTGTATCAATTACGACCCTCAATATTCACTACCTCTCGATATTTTCTTTTTTACATAGCAGATTCTCTCTTCTACAACCATATATAAAACATCGTCGCTTGTCTCCCTTCAAAGCCACGTTAATATTCTACAATATTCTTCCTGATCATATCTTAAATTACGTTGATCCTATTGTCTTCCATAAAAAGTGGTGGATCTATAGAGAGTAATGATTCATATTAAGTAATCACTAATGCTTTCTTCTACTCGAGTAACCATCAGTAATTTCTCATATTGTAAGTTTTGATTTATATAAAGCAGTTCTTGAGCCAAAGATAGTCTTCCCGTCCAAAATAACGAGACCGCAACGTAATCCTCTCCATTAAGTCATAAATAGAGAGATGAGATAAATTTTCACCCCTCTATTTGTGACTTTTGAGCCTACGGCACAAACGTATCTAACGTCCTCTTGAATTAACTCTCAAATATCCACCAGAAATTAAGAACAAATTAAAATTTGTTAGCAATAACTGAGTTGAGATTCAGAGAGCTCGCATCATTTATACCACCGATTGTATAAATAATTCATGTTTTCATGGCCACGCAATAATTTTAACCAATTAAAACAAAGTATTCAACATCAACATCTACAAATACCCCGCAAGCCGCCGCAATGTTGTATGGCGGGGGGTGTTAGGGCACCACCCGTAATTAAGAAAAATACATGCAAAAGTCAGAAAGTTATACAAGCCACAAACAAAACATTGAATAAATTCATGCAAATGCCCTTTAAACCCGCACAAATGTAAACAATAAACTACCGACCAACATTCACATGAAACATGTATTGGACTTAGGTGACCCTAATCATGCTCCCCAAAGTTCCACAAACAAATGAAACCTATTAAAACTCTTCCAGCACAACTAATTAATCTATTAAAAGTCCTGTTATCAGAGAAAATCAGCAACTTTAAATTCCTCACCGTGACGTCCAAACCTATGTTGCGCGCCCGAGAGCCTAGTAAGTGCTCGAAATGCCAAAATAGCGGACGTTCTCACGCAATGTAGCCTTGAAAGTTAATGTCCACTAAGCTGGAGGCCATCTCACCTCTGCTTCTCCTCTTATCTTCGACGCCTCGCTCAGAAGCACCAATGGAATGGCTCCATAGCTGCCATCTGATCAGTGTCCAAACTCTTGACCAGTGAAAAAATGTCTGCAGATTCCTTATTCTCAAATACCCCCAAGCGTTTAGCCTTCCAAAAAACTGGTCAATACAATCAACCACATTGTACCAAAACCAGTCTCCTGCAGACGTGTTTCTACAAGCTGTTTATTTCCAAAGGACCTTTTACAAATAACTCCTTTGCTCTTCTACAAAAGGCCACTCAAACCTATCCAGATTTAAAAAATGAATTTCACTTCCCTCTCCTCTACCTTTCCTTCCTCCAACGGTGAAGAGATAGAAAGAAATACATCAATAAGTCCTCGATAAAAATTACTTTCGAAGCAATCCTTACCCCAACATCAGCCCACTCTCCTTCACCTTCGACCTATGCTCTAATAGCACTTTCACCTTTTCCTCGAAATCCGCGGCAAGCTTCAAATTCTTGGAATCCAGGATTCCATTACTCACCCGCATCCCAAAACAACTCTAACGCCACCATTCCCGTCTCCTGACTCTCAATCCTCAAACAATACCCGCGCCTCATTATCCTTCCCACACTTCATTTATCCTTGAATGAGTGACTATTATTTATTCCTTAATTATCAAAATCCTTTTTTCGTACACGTTCAACCCTCCTGGTAAAACCTATGTCTTTGCTTTCTACTTACATATAATGAATTCGTTTTATCTACTTCTGACAGCTAAAGCTATTAACTTAATACCGACCTACATTCAATTTTCATTCCGCAGTGGGACTCCAATTTGCTGCCCGAAAGAAACCCGAAGCCTTTCGAATGAACTTCAGTAGTTGTAATTATTCCATCTGCCAAAAACGACCGCGTCATCAACAGGGGAGAATGCGACGCTATTTGCATCAAATGCAACATTTGTCACTCGCCTTTATCACCGCTCATCGAATCGAAACTCGATTCTATTGACCTCTTCATTAACGCAAAAAAAATCTTTGTTAATTACTGTTGATTCCAGCACAAAAAAACTCAGCAGAAAAGTTTTTACTCACCGTATTAGATTAATTAAATACTAAAAACAAAGGTTGGTAACTTCAATATTCCCGGGGATGGATTATAACAAAACCTTACCCTTCCCTCATGGTGCTACACCCCCTGCCACACACCTTTTTGGTGGCTCGCAGGGTACTTATGTAGATGTAGTAGATGTAGAAAACTCAGGGGTAATACAATAAACCCTCTCCATCTAAATTACAACGTCGCCATTTGTTAATGCTCGATGTCCGACCTCCTCAATCCAGCTCTGATCAAATGGATATTCCAGACTTTATCGTTTCACATTCTATCTCACACTTCCAGAATTTAATTGAACGAAATTACTTTCAACCATCTATTGTACCACCTGTCTTCTTGCCTGGGGTTGAAATTTTTCAATGACACCTCTCTTTCCTCGTTTATTTAAATGGTTAAACTTTAAAGAATCCTCGACCCTAATGCATATAAATAAGCTCAGGAGAACCGCTGACTATTAGATTGGGAATATCGCTGTTATTTACTTTAATTTTGTAATTACAACACCGTACATTAAATATTATATAAATAATTACGAGTACTCCTCTTCCAAATATTGATTAATCACTTGGGTTCGTCAAAGTAGAAGCGAACTATGAAACATGCGGGGACTAAGGTATTTGTACGGTTGCTACATATTTGTTGGAAATCTGTAGATATCATAAAACATATTTCAAAGTAAAATATGGAAAATAAAGTAACATTTTGATATAAATTTAACTCGATTTGGTAACACGGAAAATCATTTCATTCAAGAAAATACACGATAAGTCATTATAACGCAGAAAATTAAAACTCTGCACCGTAGAAAATAAACTGAACTTTTTTCATCTAACCGAGTCTTTAAAAGAAAAGCACCTGTGCATGGAGCGAATACAAAACGTTGTTCAAAACCGCATAGTATCACCAACTGAGCTCCTCTATTTCTGCATCTAAAATTCGTCATTCGCAAGCCTCGCGTAAAAAGCGTATCTAACTATTACGAGGTGCGACTGCCTATCTTGAATAAAGCCTATGGTTTACTCTTTCCTTGTTCTCTATTCGGCATTTATGAGATTTTTAATCAAGATTTTATCCTCAATATCTCTGTTCTTATTTTTTTATATGATGTACTCCGATGGCCTCACACTTTCTTCTGTCACATACCTGCGTCAATTCGCAGGTGACTCGGCGTCAAGAGATGCAAGGTAAAAATGATGTAGCAGAAATACCTACTAAATACGTCTGCTGCCATGATTTTTAATTTTTATCGTATGCATACAGTATCCACAGCTGGATTAAAAATGGGAAGTTACCACACATCACACTAAAAGTCATCGTCATCTTCCACAGCAAGCATAAGGCCAAAACTGTAAATCTATTAATGAACGAGAAAAATAATCTCTTATTAATGTAAAACTTCTATTCGCCGCACAATGGTTACAAGAAAAATAAAAATTGCACGCTATTTCCTTATTTAAACTTAATCGATATATTCGAAGAAGCTCTTAAAGCGCTTTCCTCTAATTTGCGGCAACAACCTGCTCATATTAGATTTTAAAAGCTACACTTAAAATCAAATATTTTATCCTGCATCCACTGAAACCAGGCTGATTTGGAAGACAATTTGAAAGACTAATGCCGTCAGCGCACCCATTGGAAAATCCCGCTGATTTCACACCAATGATTCCTTTAATTCAGAGCTAGGAAATTCTCACTCCGTTTTGAGAGAACTTCTATTCTATAAATATAATCCTCATGGCCATGCTAATTCATTCTAAGGATTTTCTGGTAATTTACGTAGGCAAAAATAGTATCTGGTATCTAAATTCTTCATTAGTCTTCCTCATCCCACTAACTAATTTTATTGTTCATGAAAAAATCACCGTTGAAGTAGTCACCTAAATTAGGTCGCAGATTCCCACATTCCTTTTCCTTCCCACAAAAAATCTCCTTCGCGTTCCTCTAAAGACGAACGAGAATCACTTGAAGAATCCAATCCTTCTTTTCTTTCTCGACCTTTTTCTTCCCAAGCCATGAACTGATTTAAAAAAATGCAAATCCTTGGTAATTTTGGAACTTAAGTATCCAATACCACATTAAGCTTTCAAATATATATCCATAATAATGCACCTTCTGAATGCAATTATTATCCACTTCACAGACAAAATAATAAAAAGTCAAATAGCATCGTTATGTACAAAAATAAATTGCTAATTTAATTAGCTCTGTGATGAACAGGGTAGTTTTTACTCTGTCTTCATTATTTTATTTAGTTTCACGTTTTTGTCATTGATCACGGATGACTTTTACTCTGCCATATTTGGTTCATACATCTCTGTAAGTATGATGTGGCTAATATTCCAACTTCTTACATCTCATGGCATGTGTATCTCTTTTATGAGTAGTTTTGAGTATGAATATTTTATGATACTCAATTGTGCTACTCACAGAAACTTTTCTCCTATTTCATTTCTTTTACCAAAGTATTTCCATTGATTTCCTTGAATGCTGCGTTAGCCAATTACTTGCTCTTAAGCAATTCGTGTTTACTTCGATTTTCGGGAGAATTGCTTGATGATAAAAATGAATGAAACTAATTAGGAATTCTGATATTCATGTTATTACCCTGGAAAAGTGATATTACTTATTTTAATAATAAATTTCCACAGCAAAATACGACTTTAACTTTTTTAACTTAAGCCCTCGTGCTTTTGCTCTGCGTTGTATTTCTTGTGATATGATTGTTATATCTGTTCATTGAATATGTAACGATTGTGTCTACTATGGTCACAAAATAATAAATTTTGAATGTATTTTTATATATCCTTGAGCCTTTAATGAATAAATACAAGCAAGGCTCTCAAGCATTTGTAGTGTGCATCCATTAGAACATTTCTTTTTAAAATCTACTTTTGAACATTTCGTCAGATCGTTAAATATTTGAAAAATATAGCTTTATCTATGCCTATCCGGAACATATTTGGTGCCTTCCAAACTTATAAACCATTTTCTGCGAGTAGTTAAACACAATGACCAAATATTTGAAAATATTCATATCCAAATACTTATCAATATTTGCATTTTAACTTGACTACTTTTCATGATCATACCTTTGAAATTCCTGTGTAACTTTCTCTTTCATATTTTCTGGTTGTTATTAGAAATTCAACCATTATAATAAAGAGAAATAAGAGGAACCAGCTTTGATGCATGCAGGACAGTTGGAATCAATAGAATTATATTCTCTCAAGTTTCCTTAATTCCTCACCCACAAAATACTATGGCTGTAGCATGAATTTAGGTCCAACCAGGTTTCATTTTAACTCTTCAATGTCGATAATACGTAAATGTTTGCATCTTTCTAGTATATTTTTCCGTATGTTACAATTTTTTATTAGGTACATCAAATCATCAAAATTAATAGTACTATAAATTATTTAAATATTGAATCATGGACAGTGAAAGGAAGTTGAACCCTGGAAATCAAACCTCTAATAAAAAAAACTGCTCATGTGATATCCTCGAGTGTCATGTGCCTCTTGAATCCTTTGCTATGCGATTGATAAGGCAGCAAAACTGTTCGAATGATCGTTTGCCCAGATGGAATTCCAATTCAGTCTGGTTACAGAAAATAAGCTACTTTTGCGACATATTTTATTCCTCTCTGTAGTATGTTTCCATTTCATTTCGTAGTGATTATTCAAATTTTACTCGTTCACATGCTCCAGCTTGCAGGATCAAGTCTCCTATGTCGGGTGTTTGGGAATTGCAGCAATCCGTTTATCGCCGCCAAAAATATTGCTCCTATCGAGCATAGAGTGTTCATACAGGTAGCAAAATACAGATTAGAGGCGCTAAGTATCGCTCTTGGTCTCAAAGAACTTAATTTTATCATTCGGAGCAGATTTATGTTGATTCAAATATTTGAAAAAATCATGTAATATAAAAAAATATAAAAGTTTATTGTACAATTTACAGCACCGTAGTATTCCTTCCTATATTATTCGAAATTAAAAAATCATGGTTGAACTTCGATCCAATTCTCCTCAAATGATTGGAAGTTGTGCTCACATTAGTGTCATGGATTATGGTTCAGGTTAGTCATGGTGAAACAAACATCTGCTACCTGTTGTCCGCATCAATCAATTTTAGGAATATTTTTAAAATTGTAGCCATTGCCAATTTCCTTGCCTTGGGATTGCGGTGGTCATCAATGCTGTTGTTTAGACACTGTCACGTAGTTTCCTCTCCCGAGCGATTCGTACTTGAAACCATTAGATGATTGTTCCAGTTCCTACCTGTAGTATCCAATGCAATGCCGTCTCCGTCGATGCATTGCGCGTATTTCTTTTAGTTGTTTGCGGACTGTGAAGAAAAAAGCTGCTTGGGTTTTTTCCCCTCGACCGACGGAGTTCATTGCATCGTTATTTTACCCCGATCGGGAAAAGCGGTAGCACTCAATGTAAAGAACATCACTCTCCTCCACCGGTCGTCAGTCAGCAAAAGGCGGGCGATTCCCCATTGCCCAATCGCGGGAATGCAATACCTTTACCTCGCGAGAACCTCTCCACGATTAAGACGGCTACAAAGTACGAATTCCTCCCGATGAGGCGGCCTCCTTTGGCGAAGTTATAATTGACAACGGCAACCATTAACGTCCTGCTAGAGGAGAATTCCTCGAAGTCCCTCTGAGACCCTCTTTCGGTCCCAGTTCGTCTGCTCCCTCTCTGCCTGGAGTCGGGGCTGGTCCAGGGGTAGAGGGATGCCGAGGGCGAGGTCGTGGGGAGGGGCTAGGAGGGAAGGTGGGGTCGGGAGGGACCGGGAGAAGGGACGAGCGGAAGGTATTTAGAGACATCGAGCGCAAACCGAAACACAATGATGTCACGTACCCAATCGGGTCATCATCTAGGCCAGAGGTGAACTTGGCAGCCGGAGAGGGTTAATGTTTTTTCCCTTCCTTCCCCCTCCACAGACCTTCCCCCCTGCTTTCCTCGGCCATAAACTCCGCTTAAAGTCTCGGAAGGCAATCCCTGGGTTGTGGAACGCTCTCTCTCGCCGACATCTCCCTCCCCGTACAATCCCCACCCGGCCCCATCCACCTTCTCGCCCCGGCCCCCACACCTCCGCCCCAACTCCCTCCCAAGCACACACACCTTTTAACTTCCCTTGCCCTCTTGCCTCTTCCTTTTTTCCACTCACCCAAACGAGCTGCTGACCCTCTTCCTCCACACCCCACCATTTCAACCGCACGTCCATGTCGCTCCTATTTAGTCTCTCTCCGTTAATGGCTGAATCTTCATTCCCTTGCACACTGTCTATCTGGCTATCTATACGCCTATATGTCCGCGTGCAGGTGCTACCGTGTGCGTGCTTTCATACTCGTGTCCATCCTCCTCGTTCCGCATGTGTTGGCATGATACTAGATGGTTTAATGGAGCATTACTTTGGCGAGAAAATTAATTTTTATACAAACAGAATCGGATTCTGGAATTATTTTTCCAAAAATTTTAAAACGTGTAAATATTCTTTTGAAAAGTAGAAGAGATGTTTGATATTTGCAAGATAAATAATGTGTTGATATATATGGGTATTCAAAATAATGGAAATGATTTTTAAAGTGGACAAATGCACAATGGCTCTAGCGGAAATAGTGCATTGGCTTCCGTCTTTCTCAAATAGATTCTTTTTTTTTAGTGAAAAATATGTTTTATATTTCGTCATGCTGCAAACTCGTGCGTCATGGCGATAAATATTAATTTTGGGAGCAAAAATGTCCGGAGACAAAAATGATGTATGCAATATCCATAGATGGAATGATAGGTTGTGTTTGGTTGGTGATGCTATTAACTTCTGGCATTGAAAAAGTAGGATAGTATACATTGAGAGGAAAATTATAGCGTCATCTGCATTTAGATACAACAAAAATATCAGAATTGATTAATTCGGTGAGTTTGGATATAACTGTCATACTCTTTAGAAATTTACTATTACAGTGGTGGACTAATGCAGAAACTATGCTGCCACAAGTATCATCTCGTTTTGTATATCCATTAACAATATTTCTGATAGAGAATGTTTCGTTTGATCTACTAAAGAAAAAATGAATTCGAACGGATTTACTGTCATGCAATATATTTATTTTGGTTAAAAACGCGTGGATGTACATTCTCCAATTTGAAGACAAGCTGCGGAATATACCTTCCACAAGCAATGTTATTACATTACACAAATGTATTGCTTTGACATGCGGAAATTACCGTTTATAAACTCATGGCTACATTGCTTGCAATCTTCATTGGTAATAATAATTAATAATGTAGAATTGTTAATATGTGTTGGCAGGCAGATGTAGGCGAGTTCCTGAAAATTAATTCACAATACTGTAGACTTATACGACATTTTTTGATAGCACAATCAGTGTTTGATATACCCATATATTTTAAGCATTAGCTAAAAATTACGGGCGCTAATAGACGACCCTTTCTAAAGCCATGTCCTACCTTATCCATCCTGATTCTACCCATGCCATTATTTTTACGGTCTGGCTCAGTACAGTTTTCTTCTCCATTAAAAACCTTGTTTGCTTTAGTTGGCTAAATAATTCTTCGCTGATTGTTGAAGTTGAGAAATGTTCAGCATCTAATAGATATTAATATTTAAAAGAAATGAGTTCAGTGAGTTTTTTTCATTGTAGTTGATTTTGATATAATAAGCGTAGTATCAAACAAAAACGTTCAGGATAATCACCTACAATTTCATTTAGTCCTACATGAAGTGTCTGAATGCTAGTATACTCTCCCCCACCATACTGTCTAATCGTATGAACTTAGAAAGGTTAGAAACTCTGATTAAAAACCCCAAAAACGGACTGTCCGCAGCCATATATGTATTATAAGCAATACGATTGTCTTGTATCATCTCCTAATTGAGCATTAGAAAATATGCCATTAAAATAAAACTGATAATATTTACATGCATTTTTTATAAAATATTTAAAAAAAGGGAACAGGATGGTCATTAAAGCAAAGAGGTGAGCTACCGATCGGGGCACCCGGGTTCGATTCCGGATTCCGCATTTAGGAAACCTCAATTTTACAAAATTCTGTGATTTTTCGGGGAGGGAGATCTTTCCTGAAAACCATAGGCATGGTATTAAAAGGACATCGGCCGCGATGTGTGAATTTCACGTCTTCGGGCTTACTGTGAGGTGAGCTATAACCACATCGATCAAATAAACTTTCTGACTGATTACAGTAATAAATATCAAAAAGAAAGCCATCGGAAAAAATAGGCTATAAATTACCTCGTAACCATTAAAAGTTTGGAAATCCCTACTGCTATTTTGTTTGACTTAACACACCTTCGTGTAACACATTTTAGATGCGTAGATGACCCATCCATAACTTACGATTACCTTAAAGAACGGCGACAATATTTCATTCAACAGTTATTAAATTTGATCGATAAAACTCGACCATCTTCAAACTAAGAAAATATTAAATTTTCGATGAGGATATTGGCGCTGTTCTGTACATAAATCCACTTCGGTACTACCGTTCCCTGGGTGTGTTCCGTGAGGATGCAAGAAACGGCAGGAATATAGATAAGATGGAGGTTAATTAATTAAAACCTTTCTAGTTAATTTGAATATGACTAAATCACCATTCTTGGCCATATCGGCATTAATTATGAGGTGGTTACAAAGTTCGTGGATTGTTCCACCGTGACAATGGTTGCATTGTTTTTGGTGAAAAGGAAGAAGAATTGCACATACATCTCCGTAGAAACTGTGCGTGGTGTTAACCTCATTAGTCGAGCAAATCGTTGGGGAAGGAGGCCTGGCACTATCAAATGTAGCCCAAGGACCGACTGTTTGCTTGTGGATCCGGTCCCAGAGCAACCCCCCTCGGGTTTCCTACTCTACAGCACCGTCCTACCCCCCACCTATTTTAGACCCCCGCCTCACTCTCCTCCCCAAGCGCTCCCTCGGCATGCGAGGATTCAGGCCCGGGGAGTGAATACTTCCAGGCGAGAGAGTTTCCAAGTGAGGTAGTTTAAACTCGATGCTGCGAGAGAGTGCTCGTCCGAGGGCCGCTTGACGAACCCGCTGCCTGGTAATGGGACCGCACGCCGCCGCCTACTCCTCTCCCCCCTCGGCTATTCCCTTCTCCCGTGAACTCCCGCTCCCCTTCTCCACGTCCGAATCTTCTCACGGATGCGGACCACGTTATTCCGAGCGAATTGCGCCAACCGCTTATTGTCTCGCTCTCGTCCTATGACGCAGACCTTACTTCAGCCCTTCCTTAAAAGGCCGGTTAATTAATGGACCAAGTTATGTTATATTTGCAATGCGTCATGTTTCATTATTTTTTTACCATTTCATTGTCCCCTCACCAGAGGTAGGTTTTGTTGTATCCAGCATGAATAGTGTACAAATTCAATATAATAGATAAATAAGCGCTGTTAAATAAATATTTCCAACAAAATGAGAATTCCAACAGTTGCAAAGGATAAAATCCCACATACAGGAACGGGAAAAGGTTCTAAAGATGACTGATTTTAAATTTATAAGCTTGAAGGGATTTAATAGATTTATTATTGTGTAGTCAACCGTTTAAGGTAGGTTTTGGGTAGCACAGATGGAATACCACTTCATGTAGTTCTTTGGCTCGCCTAACGTGACACAACCTGACACCCCACATCACAAAAAAACCCTTATTCAATTCCGCATACATTCTGCCTCACTTCATTCCGTCCAGCATGCCTATCCTTTTCCTCCGACTTCTTCGCCTGCCGAACGCCCTTCCCTCTACCACAGTCTTAAGCATTCCAACGCCAAATAAAATGCTCTGTATCCACTTTTCTTACATTCTTTGGATTTCTCTCAATAGCCCTCTGTTCTCCTCCACAATGATTACTAATTCTTCGTTTGTTTTTCTTTCCATCTATTTCATCTTTTCCATTCCTCTCCGTAACCATATTTCAAAAGCTTTCAATCTACGCCTGCCATCTTGCTTTATACGATAAGTTTTCACTTAGTTAAAAACCACGCTCCATGTAAAAGTTTTCACAAGTCCATTCTTGAATTACTTACTCAGAGTCCCTATATACATGTACATATTACTTGTATAAATTCCTTCTTCCTTAAGAAAACTTCTTAGTCTAACATAATCTTCTTTTTTGTCTCTGCTACTTTGGTGGTCTTGTTCCAAAACTGTTAAACTATGAGGACATAAGAAAGAATAGAATACTATTAAGCAAATGAATGATAATCTACAAATCGAGCACTGATTGGTAGGCTCTGGCAGAGTAGGGAAAGTGGGTACCATCTCATTTCTAGAATTTCGTAGTTCTCATAAATGTTCGATATGCTATGGTTTACATTTTTCACTCAACAGCATTAACGTAACGAGAAACTGTACTTGAAAATAGGTATATATTTTAGGCGTTTGAAGGCATGGCGAAGAAAGATGGTAGTTTGCTTTCATTTCTCCTCTCCTCGCTATTGAATTCACTCCGTGAACTCCGTTTGATCTGTTTTCAACTTTCTCTAACATATATATGAAGCTTACCTTACCCTAGATAATTAGTGTTCTCTCCTGGTATTTTGTTAACCTGAGAATTTCATGAGAAAGGTTTCTACATTTCCAAGGAAATTAATTTACCAATAATTCTCTATGGATTAATAAGATATCACGCAGAATAAGACACTTTCGTATGTGTTTGGCATCCATAAATGTGCAAGAAACCTTTCAGTGATTTCATAATGGCCAATTACACCAAAGTTGAAATTTTTTTTACAGAACACTGATAGAGAGGAAAAAGAATCAAATCATTCTTCACGTATTTAAAGAAGTCTATAAAGTACAAATTACTACGATCATATCAAAACAATGAACGTAAAAACAACTTTTAGTTTTCTATGGATTAGACAGGCCTACAAAAAATTTTTTTTTTTGGTGCCGGGAATATTTGTGTTGATTTTAACTATATTTGTAGAGCTAAATTCAAATATGAAATCCGTTTTTATTTAACAGCTCTACTTTTTTAGATATGGCACATCTTACGATTAGTTGTTTTAATATTTGATATATTCCGGAAAATAATTTTAAAAGTTAAATAAATCTATAAGTATACATGGGGATATATGGTAAAAGAGAATAGGAAAAATATTACAGACTTTGTGAAACGTGCATACTTGGGATATTTTGGTGTTAAGCTTGGTGACCAAGATAAAACATGGGCACCGCATTTTGTGTGTAAAACATGTACTGAACATCTGCGGCAATGGACAACAGGACAAAGGAAAAGTCTAAAATTTGGTGTGCCAATGGTGTGGAGAGAACCTGTGAACCATATTGACGACTGTTATTTTTGCATAGTAAATGTTTCGGGAATTAATCGAAAAAATCGCCAAAAGTGGACATATCCAGATTTGCCTTCAGCTAGACGCCCGGTACCCCATTCAGAAGAAATACCGATCCCAATATTTCAGACGTTACCAGATATATCTAAGGAAGAATTTGAGTTATTTGAAAACATTTCTCATTCTATTGACGATAGTGGCAGTGACTACGAGGGGGTATCAACAATTCCTCAACTATTTAATCAAGATGAACTAAGCGATCTTGCTAGAGAACTGAACTTATTGAAGGAAGCATCCGAAATACTAGCATCAAGACTGCATGAAAAGAATTTACTGCAACCCGGTACAAGTAAATAAATAAAGAATAACTGTACTTATTTTATCGCACAAGGGAAAAGGATATGCTACCCTTCTTTACTCAAGAAGACAATCTTACATTTTGTTTAGATGTTAAGGGTCTTTTGGAAAAAATGGGACTACTATCACAATATGATGCTAGTGATTGGCGTTTGTTTATTGATAGCTACAAGCGTAGTTTAAAATGTGTACTTCTTCACAATGGTAACAGGTTTGGCGCAATACCAATCGCTCATTCAACTAAAATGAAAGAAGAATACGATACAATAGCATTGGTCTTACAGAAGATAAAATACCAGGAACATCGCTGGGTGATTTGTGTAGATTTAAAAATGGTGAACTTTCTTCTTGGGCAGCAAAGTGGCTACACAAAATATCCTTGTTTCTTGTGCCTCTGGAATAGCAGGGACAGACAAAACCACTGGATTAAGAAGGAGTGGCCTAAGAGAGAAAACTTGGTTGTTGGGAAAGAAAACATCATTGCTGAATCTTTAGTTGAAAGAGAGAGAATCATCTTACCGCCTCTACATATTAAACTAGGCCTAATGAAGCAATTTGTAAAGGCTCTTGACAAGGATGGACCATGCTTCGGCTACTTAAGACTAAAGATGCCCCATATAAATATTGAAAAACTTAAAGGTGGTATTTTTGAGGGACCACAAATCAGACAACTTACAAAGGATCCTGCTTTTGTCGAGTCAATGAATGAGATAGAAAAAATTAGTTGGATGTCATTTTTTCAAAATTATAATGAGCTGGTAAAGATTATGCTCAGTAACTTCAAATCACTTGGAATGTAATATGAGCACAAAAGTTCACTACCTACACAGCCACTTAGACAATTTTCTTGGAAATTTAGGAGACACAAGTGAAGAACAAGGTGAAAGATTTCACCAAGATATAAAAACAATGGAAGCTCGCTACCAAGGAACATGGGATAACCATATGATGGCAGATTACTGCTGGTGCTTAAAACGAGACTGTTTGAACAAAGTGCACTCAAGAAAATCGCGCAAAAGAAGCTTCCGATGTGTTGAGTGATGTTTTTATGTATTTTTTCTATTCAATTTGTTTTATTACAGTAAAAAATTTTAGTATTTGTGTTCAATTGTATTGTAAAATTCTGTTGTGTTTGTGGGTGATTTAACAGCCCTAGAAATAAATCAAGTCTTTATATTTAGTGGGTTTTATTATTAATATAACATTCCCATATCATCATGTAGAAGATATTTTTTACATAAGTAAAAACATATCTATATCTTGAAAACTATAGCTGATAGGAAAAAACTAGTGTCATAATTGGATTCAGCACCCCAATTGTTCTTTAAATCAGCATTAAAAGCTCCGGCACCAAAACCACTGTTGGCCTGTGTTATATAATAGGTTTTAATTCTATATCACTAAAAAAATTAGAGAAGCTAGTTTTGATGCCTATTTGATAGCAACTCAACTTCGTGTAAAGAGATTCAAATATCTGATACTATTTACCAAAGAAACATGTGGGATTGTCTTTAGCTACGTGGTGGGCTATTAATGAATATTTGCTTTCTAATAAAAACCTATCCACTCCAGCTCATTCGTGAATATACAGGTATATGTTTCTTCGTTTTCCGTAAATTTCTTTATGTTATACTCCTAATGATATTCAGCATGGTTGCATTATTAAGTATATATGAATCTCTTACTCAGGCGGATTGCTTTTTCTGAAAATAAGAACTAGTTTTAAATTACGATGACTAAATTATGAATTACATATGTGGGGTCTGTTCCTTAAATTAAAATTCACGTAAGCTGTCAAGTTTTCATACTAATACATGATCCTGAGCCTTTTAAAGGCAATTTATTTTCCTTTTCCATTAAGTCTGTATTATATACAGGATATTTTCTTTAGAATTCCTTTTGCCATGTTTAAGTTTATGTTTAATGTACTTTGTAAAATGAATTGACACTATTAGGAAGGTGAACCTTTTTTATAAATAAAATCTTCAGAGTACTTGAGAACACATTCCATGGAGTTTCATCATGTCAAGGATATTACCGTAACGCTTTGGAAAATTAATAAAAATGAGGCAATGGTACAGTGGAGAAATACCTGTGACTGAAAGATACTGGCAATTTTAATAGTTTTTTTTAAAGATCCTCACAATGGAGGCAGGTAAGCTTAAAATGTGTGACAAAGGAACAAAATGGCCTCTTGCATAATGTAAGATTTCTTCTTCGTGATGAGATGGGCAACGATAGTGAATAAATAATTAAGTTGATCAGGATACACCATTAAGACATTGGAAACATTATAACTGTGAAATTTCAAACCGTATTTGCGCCAGTTAATGGAGATAGATGTATACCGATCTCTAACCTGGAAATCACTCGAAGCTGAACTCCTGGAAATATCAAATAGTCAAGAGGCAGACAGAGTATTATAGAGCATTTAATTCTAGTGATTGCCTGAAAGCGGAATGCGTCGGTTCGTCCATTATAGATGGGCACGGAATAGAAGAGCATGGTGGAAATAGGCGGTAAGGTACAACCCTTCATCTCCGAAGACTCCCGTTCACTCACACTCCCGTTCAATTCCATCTCCGCCCGAAAACAACCCTCTTTGCCTTCCTTTACCCTCTCCGTCGACTTTATCTCCCCGAACACACTCTCACTTTCCTCCGCGCGCACACCACCCAAAGTGTCTACCGTTTCACCTCACCACCTTCTTCCGCTTCCCCCAGACCCCTCCCGTTTTCTACTAAGCTGGGAATTACCAAGGTTCCTCCACGGAGCGCTACAACTTACTTCGATGGGTTGATTTTATGATCTCGAAAGCGGCGCTGGATGTGGGGGAGGGGGAGAGCGAGTGGGTTTTGGGGAAGGGGGATCAAGGATGGGGGTTTGAGGATTGGAAACCGGTAGGGGGTCTCCTCACACTCTCTGTTAAGGGTATTGCCTCCTAAAACCTTCCACCCTACCCTTCCACCCTACCATTCCACCCTACCCTTCCACCCTACCATTCCACCCTATCCTCACCCCTACTAGCCACCCGACCACCTTGGCCCTCTTTTTTTTGAGGAAAAAATAAGCACACCCACCCTCCAGTTGCTCCTCCTACATCCTCGACCCTTCTCGCCCTCGCAACCACCCCAAAAACCTTCCTAATTGGATTATTGGGAGCTCGACGGATCGCGCCCCGATGGAGTTTCTCTCCGAACGGGTGAGTACCGGGGCATCGTCGACTGAGGGAGATTTTCATGTGGGGTTCGGGAAGGGGTTGGGGAGTGGGAGTGTTTTGAGTTGCAGGTAAGGAGGGCAAAGAAATATACCCATGCACCGATAAACGCCATGTGATTTATGACAATAAGTGATACATAGGTCGTCATATACCGTTGGTATTTTGTATTGGCAAAGTTCAATGTATTTTCCATACGGTTGCACATAGTATTTGACGAATTCCAGGAATGCGCAGTTTATAAAGGTAAAATAAAAATTTCAGATACCACAAAAAATTTATTCTCACGACCTAGTTTTCAACTTCGTGTCATCTTCTGGTGAAGGTTAGGTCACCTGAAAATGACGCAAACTGTAAAATTATTGCATTTTTTTTAAGCATCTAATTCCGGAAGGCTTCCTTAAACTTACACCCGTAAGCATTCGTTTCAGTTAGACTTTTTAAGAAGATACATCAAAGCGCAGAATCTCGAAAAATTTCATGTAAATAACGGCGTAGATAAAAATTAAAAAAAAGGGCTTTACCCAGATCGTGGGTGTGGCAGTTATCAAATCTATTTTTAATTTACTAGTAATGATTTTTTTAAAAATCCGATGAATACCAGGATATGTTTCGGATTTATATCGAAACAATTGAAAGCATTTTATACTTAAAACATAATAGATATCCCTTTCATTTATTTATTTAACATTTATTTCAAACACTAACAAGGGCACCTTTACGTTGAATTTAAAAAACGATGTATTTAAAAATTATTTGGCGTGTTTTTTGTTCATCGTGTATATGAGGATATATCGAAAATTGAAATTCATCGATGTTTAGTCGCCATTTGGCGGGGAGGGAGTAGGTGGGGATGGCGGACGGAGAGTGATGCCTGTCGCCTCCGGATGGCGACTGTGTTGGATTTGCTGCGAGGAGAATGGCGAGGAATGTGGAAGGGGTCACCGGATCCTCTGATGCGCGTGGCGCGGAGCGAGGCGATAATGGCGCCACGCATCGCCGCCGCGTCAAATGCGATGAACGCACCTGACAACGAATTTACAAATTCAATTTCGCGGATTATATTTTGCTTCCGCGGGCGTCTTGCGAGAATCGGATCATTTCCCACGTCTCTCATTTCGGCAAATATATTTTGGTCCCGGCTCGGGGGGTTTGGGAGAATCCGTCGGAAAATAGGGAGGGATTGGAGCATAGGATACGCGAAAGCAGTAATAAGGAGAGAAGACAGAATGCGTGGGGAATTTTTGACTTAAAAAAATTATGTCACCTTTACATACCCTGTTGGAAATGGTGCCACTTACCCAAATTTGTACGAATACAATTTGTCATTCATTAGTAATTGGACTTACGTGATTCTCGATTCATAAACAAATCATATATTGAGTAGGGTTATATTCATATATTCATAGAATTCGTTTTCTTCATCTTCCATTTGTTCTCATTTATTAACAGTGTTTTTCGAAGAAGAACAAGGGTGAAAATCATAAATCTTGAATAATAATTCTCGTTGTTCATCGCTTAAATAATTCAATAGGCATCCTTCATCCGAGTTTTACTGTGTTTTACTTCTTACCGAATTGTACTCTGAACGTTCAATAGGTTGTGCCAAATCCGAGAAAATTTAACTCGCGAAAGTATGCTGTAACAATTTGAAGAACAAAGAATGAGAATCAAAAGTATAATTTAATAAAATAACTTTCTGATATTAGATGAGCTGTGAATATACGATCGCTAGTTTGTAAAACTTAGATGGAAAGGCATCTATGGCCACAGAAGTGAAGAGGTCTGGCAAGAAACATGCTCCCCTAATAATCAGGCATACAATTTTTTTGCCTGGTGCAAATATGTCTAATATTGGTTCATGGCTGCATACTTAATTTTGACATGATATGGATGCGGGCGTTCATAATTTTATTGTTTCCACAATCATTATTCTTGTTTGTGAGCGAGTTGTCTGGCTAATGTTATATTTGGAGTAAAAGGAAAACATCATGCCTCACCATAATACGTGAGTAATTCGCCTGTGTACTCCATGCGCGGTATATTCGAGGTTCATTCTTTACGCGTCTGCAGAGCCCCAAGGCATCGGTGAGGTTGTCGTTTTCAGTCATGGGGTCTGACTGGATAGGAAACTTGCCCGTAGGAATTAATTTAAGACATTTGCTGATACAGGTGCATGTATATGGAAATAAACTGACGTAGTTGAAAAACAGAGGAGCACGAAGTTGGTTTGTTATTCTCGTTGAGGAAAATGGTGCTCGCAATGGCCGCGTTTCGCCACTAATTGAATCGTCATCGTTCAAGGCTGAAGCTTGACTGCAGCCCTGTTGTTACAGCCTCTCTCATGATCTACTGAAATCTGGGGTATGCAGCGTGCCTGGGCTCCACGAACCAGTACGATATGAATAATGAATTACGAGCGGCCCATGGTGTAAATCGCAGAGCTCGTGCGTAAGGACTAATGAAGAATTTACGACTAATTGGCGACGAATCATGAGCTGGAATTACGAATTAAAAGTCAGGAATAGTGTCAACCTTGTTTTATTTGACTGTCAGCGGTCTGTGAATGCCTAATTCCTGCCATAAACAGAGAGAAACGAGTGATTGTCGATGAATCAGTCAAATTGGAAAATTTTAAAGAAAAACTTTATGTTAAAACAGTGCTCTTAACGGTACTTTAAAAATATTTTTAACTGGAAAAAAATTTGAAAATTTTTGAACTCTTAGTGTCATAGTATTCTATGTTTTCTGGGATGTAGGGAGAAATTTTATCAAGAATATAAAAATTAAATCCCTTCACAAAGAGAAATTTCTCAGTAAATTTTTCTATGTTACCAGATATAGTCAATATTTTCCAATATGTTCATACATTTTGTACGCTTGGAGGATAGTCATTTCAACGCTAGAACGCTGATACTGAATAACTATTTTAATACAAATAATAACTATCACGGTTATATTTGTGGATTAAACTTTATTTCACGAACTTGAAGATGAAGTAATCCGATAAAAATTTGAAGTTAATGGTTCATATCATACATTCGATTTTAAGAAATTATAAAAATTAATTTTTGCTTACTTTACTCCGCAGATAATGTATATAGGCGCTTGTTATCTTAAATCAAAATAGTAGATATACTGAGGGGTTAAGAAATAAGTGCTTCCACCTTTATGCTTGAATATAGATATATTATAGATTCAAAACCATAAAAAAATTCCGATTTTTTATTTCGTTGCTAAACTAATTTCAAGGAGTGACAGCTTTGAAAATGATTCCAGATCCGAAAAAAGTACGTATACTTATCACTGAATACTCATATAAGCCCCGTCGTGAGAGTAGACATGCTTTCTTTCAATCGTATGCGAATAGTGGTCCTATTGTATTCCGGATAGGAAAAGTCACATTTGGCTTTTCATGAGATGTCGTAGAGTTCGAAACATCTGTTTTACATAATTTCCTTGTCCCTTTTGGGATTGGAAATTGCAGTCTTAGTGCACGTGGATTAGCGACCAACCCACGGGACCAAACAGACCTTTGCTTTTTGGCTCAAAGTAAATTTTAAATGCAAATTCTTTATTCTCCTATTTCCGCTTGTGTCGAAAGGGCGAATAAATGTATAAAATCATAGTATTGTTGGAAAATCAGACTTTGTACGTGTACATACTAACTTAAAACTTCGAATCACGCAGCCGACGTAGTTAATAATTTGAATGATTGATAACTTTAAAATATAGCCTTTTTAAATCTAATACTTATGCCAAATGAATATACATGTATATTTTAAATTCTGTTAAAAAATAGAAATTATTTTGTTGCATATACATTCATTAAATTTTAATTTGAACTATATTAAAAATAAATTTATACAAGTCGAGCGGCTTCTTCTCATCTTACTACTAATGAATTTTTTAGGTTTCAGAAAAGGTTTAAGAAGAACGAAATCCATTTAAAAAACTCGCGATTTGATTTAATATTTTAGTTTGAGGACACTTCTGATCAAATCAAACTACTGCTCAACTTTTGAAATAACCCTCAAGCATTCTGTTGAGTCATTACCCCTTCGGACAGGAATTTATTTTTATGTACGCATTAGATTTTTATATATAATTTTCAACCACTCCGTTTTCGACTTTTATTCGAGGAAAAAAGTCCCACCTGAGAACCTAAATTTTTATAGGACTAGCACGTAGAGCTATAAAACGTCTTTTCCATATTTTTAGTGGATTTATCACATGCTTGGGAGACCGCATTTCGGCTTTATTACAATTTCTACATAAAAATGGTAGAAATAAGTTTTAATGGTAGCTCTAAAATAATTCCGCTTTAAGGTAAAAGCCATGCGAAGAGGAAAGATACACATCATTACAGTGGGGTGAAATATTCGTGAAGCAGGTGTTAAGGATAAAGATAGGATTTTTATGAGTCTGGACCGTGTGAATGGGTTTTAACAACTGAAATTGTCCTTTGAACACGACTCTCGTTTCCATGGTAACGATCTTTGGCATTATGATTATAATCTGCGGAATGGGTGTCCGAGTGGTGCGAGCAGCAGAGTGCAAACCAGTGAGGCTCCTGAGGTGCAGTGCACCACCCTCGTAATGTGTTCACCCTTGAATAACAACCTACATTCGACTTGCTCCCTTTGAAGTTTTCCACTCGGATCGTGCTTGGCAGGAAAACCATACACATTACCATGAGTTTGATTGTGACCAGAAGACTTATATGACGTCTTAATAAAACGATTAAACGTATAGCTGTATATTCTCTAAAGGTTTGAAATTAATGGCATTTTTAACCACGATTTTCGGAATGAGTGTTTTTTGAAGTATTTCTACTATAATTTAGTCAAACTAAGTTAATTTTGAATTAGTTATTTTGTCAAAACTAGGAATTCAACTTAAATGTCTATGATGATGAAACCATTTTCGTACCCCACTTATGATAAAGTAATGCTTAAATAGGTACTACTTTGGCATTAAATTAAACTTCAATGTTTTATGCATTAGCATATTTTGTAACTTTGATTCATACCTTCATAATAATGAAGAAAGGGCTCTCACGTTGTATTAAGCTTTGTACTATGACAAAGAGTAAGTCATGAAAAAGCAGCCTTCACCATTTATTATTTTATTATGTGCGATTCCCTTGGACATGTAGTCATTAAATTTTGACACATCGTAATGCCATTAATTTATGAGTTAAATCAATTTTTTGAAACAATTTATAATTTATTCAGACTGTAAAACTGACATAGACTTAAAGGCAGGGGTGGGCGCTGGGAGTGAAATCTAAGAGTGTACCAATTCAAAACATGACGGGAGATGACGCGACAATTATTAAAGAGGTCATCTGCTGATGTCCATTGAAAATGCAGAAATTTCACTGAGGAAAAACCGTTCGCCATCGCTGGGACTCCAACCTGGATCCATCGATGTTCGGCTGAGTGCTTAAAACAAAATAAGTTACAGAGGTGTCCTCTTAACACTGAGGTATCTGGGTTCATATTCTGGTGAAGAGGAATGGTTTTTACGCTGGAAAATTCCAAATCAATGAATACGTTGGGTGTGAATGTGCGTCCACAATTGCCTATGTGAATATCATATCAAAAGTTTATTATTACCAAGAAAATTCACATGTATTTATTTTTATATAATATTTATTCAAAACAGGATGACCCAGTAGATAGCCTCTGAAATGCAATATTTATTTTGAAAAGGAACTAAGTACTATAATACTTAAAAGTGACCACGGTGACTCGTATAAACAATGTAGTTTTCTAGTTTTTTAGAATAATTCCCTTGTCTGCTTACCTCCCGGCTTTGTAGTACGTACTTTTTAAATGCATAATATTGTTTTCAATGCCTCAAACTTTAAGGTTGGTCAAATACTGCATATGAATACATTTCATAGAAACATAAGGAATAATAGTGCATGGAATGCTTTCAACATAATTACGGTCCACTGCGGAAAGATGTCGCTGGGACATTAGTCAATATCCTTACCATTAAATTTCGAATCTAAAGTTTGTCTGCTTTTACAGAAACGTCAGCCGTCACAAGACTACTCGGAGTCCAAGGAAATACGTCCCGTTCACTTGCCAAAACGATCGTAAATTATTCTCAGCTTTTAATTTTCTAAGCCCACTTTTAAAATGCCCATACGCTTTTGTGTTGGAGATTTTTATGCGCGTTCCAACACATGAACCATGGACCGCAGTAGTCGCTTTGGGAGCAATATTTTTGCGTCGCTGTTCGAATTGTCGAGACGGGAAAAATGATGGGTTCACTCCGATACGTGGAATTCTATGAGAGCAAAATTTTCTTCCTAGAACCGGACTCGTATTCCCTTCACGTTTTCCCTTAGAGGGAAGACTGCAATGTTATAACTCTACCAGCTGAATCATTTCCTATTCAAGTCGAATAGCAGCGCCGAACTTGGACAAAAGGAAACGAGAATCTTCCTTAATTTCTATCTTACAGTGCATGTAGTAGCCTCCACACTGCATACAGAAGCTGCCTGGGAACGTTTCATGAAAACATTTGTGGCTCTTCCAGTTAAGACCTCGCGAGAAAAAAGATACACTAGAATAAGAGCTAAAATATACGCTTAAAGTTGAAAATTTGGAAATTAAAGGAATAATCGAAGATGAAAATTTAAGATGAATTTAAAAGGCTAATGTGCGAGTCTTAACAGTCAACACGGGCAAAATTTGTTTGAAAAAAAAACTACATGGCTTTTTAAAGTTAAAATAAAAATGGGTAGTAAAATTAATAGGTGATTTTCGCAATGAAATCTTAATCAATTATTGCCAAAGTGGGCGTTTGATCTGTTCTGCTGGAATAGCTAGGAGGGGAAGAAATTAATCGATCCATACGCAGTAACCATAGGCATTGAAAACGAAAACTTGAGACATTGGAATAGGATATTTATTCTTCGTGCACAGATATATTTAATTACTCTTTAAATAATTCCTTTATGGATAATGCTGAAAGTTGCAACGTAGCCGCTGGCTAACACTTATGCCCACGAACGTTTTTGGGACCGCGTAGTGTAATGGAATATGCCCAAAATTGTTCACATGTATTGGCACACGCGATCGGTAAGGGGATATTTCATCCTGTTTTGTCCTCATTTTTCAACATGCTTGACTCCAGGCTGAATGTCGGAATGATAGGATTCGGTGACCTATTGTCGTGGTTGGCCTCGAAAAAATAAATTCCCGGGAGAGGTTCGTACGGCAAGCGAAGCACGCGGCGGTCGAGGCGGGAGGAGAGGAGGCAGCTCTCCCTCGTGATATGGCCATCGGGTCGACTGGCCGCCGAAACCGAAGCCGGCACGGACCTTTTGGGGTCGTGGGGCAGACAAAAGGGCGCGGTGGGAGCGACGGAAGATTCTCCTGGCCCCTCCAAATTTTCTCTCCGAACCTCCCAGAAATTCCGTTCACTCGCGTGTGTGGGTAGGCAGGGTTTGGGTGATGGGGAGGGAAGATGAAGAGAATTCGGGGGAAGAAGACGGGGGTGATGTCGAGAAGGGGGCATAGGGAGGCAAAGGGGCGGAGAGTGCTGTGGAGAGGGCGAAAGATTACGGATAGAGGGTTGAGGAGGATGAGGGAGTGGGGGGGAAATGATTTGCCGGGCGGGGCAGGCCGATTAGCCGCAGTTTATTGGCCATTAGCCGGGTATCCGGGGACTTTTTGCAGACAATGAAAGGGGAGGCTTTGGGAGTGTGAGTGCGGTGTGGTGGAGGGGGCTAGAGAAGGTTGGTTTGGGTTTGGTAAGCTGGGAGACCGAAGGGGGGAGTTATGGGACTGGGTGAGGCGGAAAGATTGAGGGAGGCGGCGGTGGCAGGGGAGAGGTTGAAAGAGTTAACGTGTTATAAATGGCATGGAAAGGGAGAACGGTTTTCGCCTTCCCTTCCTACTCTATCTTTTAAAAATGACGAAAGTGATGGACGGACCTCCGATGAATCTCAAAGGAAATGATTTTTTCCTCCATGGCGCTTATGCATTTTTAACATGTGTTGCCCAAAGGAAATAGGTTTTAGATCGCAAGTCGATGTGGCAATAACTCACTCTCTATAAAGTCGGTCCTTAGCAGAAAATGTATAAAATGATATTTTAACGGAGTATATTGTTTGGAGTTTTCTTTTTCGGGGAATCACAGATTAAAGTGGAGTTGCGTATATGACGTAAGAATTCAGAACTTAACATATCTCTGATATTTTGGGTTACCATTTGGCACGAGATCTTTCTGGGTTCTTCTTAATTTTCATCCCTGCGGTCTGCTTCCTCTCTAACCAATGATATTTCTTAGATTATCGATCTCCAAGCCTCAACTTGCTCACAAAAATCAGAGGAAGGTCTTCATTTCGGTTCATGTAATGCTTTCAAGTTTGTTTTAGTCTGTTGTAATATTCAGGAGTTCATTATTTTGCGTCAAAATGATATCTAATTATGAAGAAAATATTGATATTAATATGAAAGTGTCTCGTTATGAGTTCAATTTCTATTTATCCTCTTAAAGCGAATGATGAAATAAATCATGAAAGAAGAATTCTCGTCAACTAAATAGCTTGACAATTTGAATAATAATTAAAAAGTCAATTTTAGAAAGATCAAGTTTTACGTCAGTTTTTCAGATTACATTTTTATCAATGAAAATAACAGCGATGTTAATTTATTTTTGAAGTAGGTACTGGAAAAATATGGAGGATGTATTGAAATAAGGCACCTGTCTGCATTTAAAAGACTCCTCTTAATACCGATAAATAAAATGTGAGATATTAGTAATAATAATCACAGACAAAAGAATACCGTACGCTTTTGAAATGTGGTGATACAAAGATTGATACTAATAAAATTAATACATTGAATACTTAGAATTATGTCATTCGAGGAATGAAGAGAGAATTCTATGGAAGATTCTGACAAGAAGATGAAAACTAATTGGGTACGTTTTGTGGCATAATGTTTTTTTGAGAATCTTAATGAAAGGAAGTGTGGAAGTGAAGGACCGCAGGTTGAATGACGATAAACTTGTAGTGGAGGGTGCCGGCGAAAAGAACTAGGAAGGTGAGATTGGCAGGGAGTAGGATGGCTTGGATCTCTTGGATCTCCGATACAGACCAACCCCGGCATCGATAAGCTGAGATGATGAAGAGGTAAAGGAGGAAGGGGAAAGATCTTTGAGTGTTGTGCATAAGAGGGCCAGGTGTGGGACCGGAATACAATTTTAGGCGCAAGCCACCCGCATTAAGATTTTGCCCTTTTGCATGAGAAGCCAATAAATTTGCTTCGACTTCAATAGCTTATCGATTAATAGTCATCCCTTAATATGGATTTACTGAGTAACGCCTCTCAGGTTGAAACAAGTATTTCCCAATTCTATCAGATTAGAACTCTGACTGGAAATTCGAAAATAGGTAAGGTAGGGAATGTAGGTGTTAGGTAGTTGTCATGTCATTCCCGTCTGTAGTAAATGGGCAAACTTGGGGTAGTGTGGGTGGAGAGGTATTTTGATAAGATTACTTTTTTAAATCTTATGAACGACTGTAGATTTAAGAATTGTCATGCAGTAACGTGTGCTTCAATGAACACCATTTTATTTACCCTTTTGCCAAAGTATTGCCTTAGATAAATATGAAACGTTGTATATTCATAAAAAGTTATATTTTTATTATGCTTAAGATTTTTTATTCATAAAACACAATGTTTGGTGAAAGAAATACTTGTTCATCGGTATGGGTTACCTAATTCAGATAAAAATTTAACTATCTCAATTTAAATAAAGTATTTTGTAGGTAATGCATTAAACTCAGAATAATATATCTAAATGCAGCCGTTTCATTTAATTATCACGTCAATTTGTGCCAATATCTGAAAAAAATATTTAGTACCTCTCCGTCCCTGTCACACCTCAAGGAATGCCCTACGAAAAGGGAATCAATTTCACTTGTGCAGACAGGAATCTGATATATCAGTAAAATTTCAGATTTCAATTACAGTCAGGCTGGGAACCATTAGTCAACAACCTGTTCGGTTTTTTGGCTAAAAATGAGGTATTTCTGTAACGTAAAAATATTTCTCCGATAGGCCAGTCACTGGAGAAAATACTTAAGAAATTTCGCTTTGGCCACGAAATATTTGAAAGGGAATGAAATGTACGGTCTCAGTCGATTAATACCGATAAATGCGCATTATGTGAGTTGAAATTTTAATCCTTTTGAACAGGGCATCCGTGCAGTAATGATATTTAATTACCCATTAGACGGGTAATTATTATTCACTATCGGGCGTTGGGGTTTCCGATTTTCTTCTTTCATCCAGCGCGGTTTGTGGGGAGGGCGAGGGAGAGAGAGAGAGGGGGAAAATTTCTTCGCGATAACAAAGGGATTGATCGCTTAACTTTTTCGACATTATTACACCCGCACGGTCAGTCCGTAATGCACAACGCCACATCACCCAGCCGCATCCGCCATCAAACTCCCGGGTGGCCTCCACGCCACTCGCATCAACAAAAACTCGTTCCAATCCATCCCTCTCGACCCTCATCTAACCCCTCCCCATCCCCGCCTCACCTGATCTTCCGGCTTCCATTCCCTCTCTCTCTCTCTCATCTAATGCCCTAACACACCCTCATCCATCTCTCACTAATAAGTGAACCGGTCGCCTTTCTATCACCCCCATCTTCCCCCCTCTCCCACCAACTATCCATGGCTGCTGGTGCCCCGCAACATTAATCAAAAATCGCTAAATCCGACGTAAAACGTGGAAAATGTATTTTCTTTCCACAATCGCATGACGCACGACGAATGGACAGAAATAGTCTCGATTAGATACGGGAGTATTAATGCGCTTTCGTTCTCGTGGGACGGGCATAGTGAAAAGTCTGTCTGCCTTTTCATTGAGGTATTACGATTTTCCACCTATTCTGCTGGCCGGCTGAAGTGTATGCGAGTCTAAGAGATCAAAACCTTCGGTGATGGATACAAAAAAATACCATCAACAATCTACGAGCGGAATTATGAAAGCAATTTCACACAAAGGAATCTCTATAGCTATCTTGATTCTGTTTTATCTCTATCATTATCTCTATTTCCTATTCGAGTTTCGTGTTAAGTTCAGCTAACGCTCACTTTAATCTTTCTAGTACGTAATCTGCTTCTCAGAAAAGTTCCTTTTGATCAATTTTGGGTATAATTTGGATTCCAAAAAATGTCTTCGACGTCAGCAGAGAATTATTTTCTTCCTTTTAATGCGCATTTCTGATAGGGAGTGCTATCTTAGATAGCGATAATAGATTCTTATTTCTCTTTTGTAATTCTGCTGGCTGTTACATTTAGTCTGCAGGACAAATCTTTTCTGTTATAATTGGCGAATATAGTTAATCCTTATGTAATCTTATATTTGCCGATGAAAAGGTTCCAAATAATTTTTGAAGCAGAAATGTTAGAGAATATCAATTGTTTTAGTAAATATTTGATAGGAAAGTAATGTAAATAATGAAAAATTATAAAAAATTGCGGGAGGTTTTGCGACAGTAACTTAGAAGGGATTCATCAGCTAACGCGGACCACAATGCAAAATTTCCAGATGCAAAAATCATTCGCCTTGACCAGAATACCTGTCAGTGTGAATGATAATTACACTTTAAAATTTTGGCATTATAAATAATGAAGATGACGAGGCAGCCATCAAAGCGATATTTGAAATCATTTTTTAATCAATTTAAATAAAAAAGACCGTATATTCCACAGTATTTCAATTGAAACCTTATAAACTGGTGTGAATGTTTCTTTACGTCAGATATTTTCAGTAGGTACAAAAATGGAAACAGTTTAACTCCTTTTTAAGAAGAAAGAAAAATGCTTACATAGTTAAACATTTGCTTCACTAACGCCGTTAAATTGGTCGTGATTTGGTTTAATTAGGTCGTGATGTTACAATCCCTTCTTTCGTTACCAAGATCGAAATTTTAATGTCAAATGTCATTTCATAATTGTGAGTGATAGTAGTGAGAGTAGCAGTGAGTAATGGTATCAGTAGTAAGAGTAGAGTAAGAAATGCATACTAAGGGTGAAATAATTCGTCGCCAAGGACAAAAATAGAAGAATTTTCCACATGGTCATAGCAAAACGACATATAATTAGTAATTGGATCAAAATAATTAATTTGTGTAGAATGCTAAAGATTTATATACTACTCGGTCCAATGAGACAACCTCCTCAAAGAAGAGGCTGACGGGAGTGAGAACATTTTTAAAAGATATATTATAGTATAGTACGACTACCAACCACTATTTCGGGTACACGAACAAAAACAATCAGGAGAGGTGGTTTAGAATTAAAATGCAACTTTGTAAGATATCGCCAAATAGTACCTAATCAGCTCTTAGTGTCAATTGAAACTTTTCAAACAAGCAGGAGCAAGTAACTCCTTTCGTTCTTAAACTGGTTCACGTCTGCAGAGAGAGTGAGGATTTAGCTTCAAAATTTCAACCACTGAAATATTAAAAGGTCTCTTTCCGAAACCTAGAGATCCATCTCCGAAATGGTTTGTTCGAGAACGCGACCTCTGAAACATGCAAAGGTCTCACTACGAAACCAAGACGGATCTTCAGAATGTTTTGCTCGATAGCGAAACGGACATGCCAAACTCCAAAACTCTTCAGCAGCAAAATCAAATTTTTCATGAAAATAGAAAGTGCTTATTGCTTTGAAATTGCCAAGATCTTTTTGGTGATCTACAGTCACCTAGCATACAGCCCTTAAGCTACTTCATTGTCTTCTTGGGACCCGTGTCTTAGAGCTATTATTCAATTTACATTCTCTCTAAAAACGGCTACCAACACAAAATAAGAATTTCAAAATCACATCCCGTAAAACTTATGGAAAGTGGTTAGTGTTGTAATTTGCTCTTTACTGTTATATGTCTTTGTTTTTACAAAGTACAAGGACCAGTAAAACCCCTATAAGTCAATGTAAATTGACATGTAGCTTCAGAAAAGGAGTTCTTCGACTCCCTAACGGAAGAAGTTCGAAAGCTGTCCCCGAAAAGTGACTCGAGCGATCAATAGGCATCGATTGAAAAGAGGTCGATTGTTGTCGCATATCGAACTTTTGAACACTCATCTTCTCCTCGGGAATATGACCATGAAGTGCGAACTTCGAAAAAAATGCCTTTTTACTTGATCGTAAAGCTCCTCTTTAGATTTTCTTGTCCGATAAACTTATCGACCAGATTCACCGGTAGGTCGAATGCCGTAAAATAAATCTGTTGAAATGCTCTTTCAACTGCTATAATTCTCCTTCTTTTACTGTGGACTTTCCCTTCCTCTGTTTTGAATATTTGCTTTGATATTAAGCAATGAGTTACAGAGGTACCTCATCTTCCAAGCGTTGAGTATTACCCAGTGATTAAGAGTGAGAATTTTGCGTAGATACATTCCGCTTTTCAAACCAAACGAATACGTTATCATTTCCCTTTGAGTACCTGCTTGGACCCATAAGTTAAAAAAAATATTACGCCAGTGTGTCTGTCAAAATTCAATTCTAAACGCCATCAACTAGAGATAATGTCAAAAACCCTTCAACACTGAGACGGATCTTCTCATACAGTTATGTTCATGCTCAATCACCAAATTTCCAATTTCGAGCATATCGTGGGCGTGTATCGGAAAATCAATATATCTCTGCAGCCCTCTAGGGTAACAGAGATTAGGCTCTGATATCAACGTAGGTTACTACGTAAGTGTGGAAAGTAGATAGACAAACTAAGACTTAATATATATGCAGAAATGCATTATTGTGAATTGATCAGAAGAACTTCATACAAGAAAGAATGTAAGTAAAACCCTACCGTACAGACTCCAAATCAAACTTCGCAAGAACCATGAAGCATAAAGAAAAATAAATAACCGAATAAAATATGTTTGTTTACATAAATACCAAGTTTTATCTATAATCTAGACCTTCCAGTATAGGATTTCTACAGGTGAGTTTAAATTCGCCACCTGTCAGTGCCTTGCTCCCCTCCAACCCCGTTTCTCCGTGAGCGTACTCTTGAATACACTCCATTGCTCCATCCTCCCCTTCCGGCCCATTCCTCTGTCAATAAACTTCCTTTCCCCTTGCTGCCCACACCCCCGGTGGTCCCATTTACTCCTCAATCACCCTTCCCTCCCGCATTCAATCTCTCTCTCTTTCCCCTCCTCATCTCCCTCCTCTTTCCCCAAACCCTCTTCGCAATCTTTTTCGGAGTTGACTGATTTCAGGATTAATATCCGATTGGAGACCATCACGCGAAAATTGGAATTTGATGAAGAGGAGACTTGATTGTGAAATGTGATCAATGGCCGAAAGTCTTTCCCCCACCCCCAAACCCCGTTGTCTCGGGTTTTTTTTTCTTTTGTGCCTCGCGGTGCCGGCTGAGAATTCCTCGGCGTTCTCCGCCGTCGCATTAGTCGCCTCTAAAAAGGAACTTGGGCCTCTACGCCTCGCATCCGTTTCTTCCAAACTCTCCTCCTCTCGTCTCTCCAACGTTTTCCGGAGGATGGGGGCGGTGGAACTTGCACTCCCCCGCGTCTGGAGTTGAAAATAAAAAAGGACGTTGGATTCGGGGGTGGGTCATCGTTTCCAAACCGTCGACGTTGCGATCAGCGTCGAATATTTACGAAGCAAGGGAAGATGGAGAAATGGCGATAAACCACCCAACCCTAGTCAACGATGTGCCTAATTGTCGATGGTGAGGAAACAAGAATTGTTTTCAATTACATTATTTTGATGAGGGGAGAGGGTTTCGAATTTTTTCCTCATCGAAAAAGCTTCCGTCATGGCTTGAGATTTTGTCAGGACGGAGCAGTTTTCTGCGTGCATATAATGTATGCATAATGGTATTCTTGCTCGGAGCTATACGATACAACAATATATCTTCTGCAAAGTCCGATTCACGTTTGGTACCGTATCCAACGATGATATCAGTACGCAGCTATGTAAATGCAACTTTGTGCTATAAATATGGTTCATGCGATGCTTTATTTCCGTTATCTAAGCCCCATATGTATAAGATTTTGATATGATGAGGGAATAGAGCAGTGGTCTCGATATAATAAATGCTCCATTTGCCTCATTGGATATCGTCCTTCGGGTTCCTAAAAATGCTGTCATATCATATAGCCATAGGGTGAATGCGATATGATAGGTAGCTATGAAGCAATGCAAATATGATGCCGCTCATTTGAATCATAATTCCAACATATCAAAACGTCTATGTTATTTATTTACATCACTCGGCGATTCTTAAAATCAAACTTCACCTGCCAAGGCGAGGGAATTTCCGTTATCATGCATCAATGACTCGCTTTCCCTGGCATCCATTAAAATTGTTCCGACTGCTTTTGGATTCAAATTCCTCACCGCCCAGATTAGATTTATCTAGCCTAGTGGTTTTATCATCTCGCAAAATAATAAAAAAAACAGGATCATAAATCTAAAAACATCTAATTTTAATTATTCAACGCCATTACAATCAATACGCAACCACACACACACGTGTATGCATGTGTGTGTATATATATATATAGTAATGTAACTGGACTAGTCGACACAAACACAGAAACAGGAACACACAAAAGAGGGACTCACTGGGTCTCGAATTTTCGGTGGTGCAACCACCTTTCTCAAGAGGGGTTAGGAACAGAACTGATATATATATATATATATATATATATATATATATATATATATATATATATATTCATTTCTCATTTTACCAAATAATTCGGTTTGTATTGCGAGTACGATTATTCGCTCGAAATGTATATAAAAATTCTCTTATCAAAGAGTATGAAAATCATGCATTAGTTACGAACTATGCGGTCAATGGTAAAAAAGTCTAATAATTTCTTCGATAGAGGCATGGAACAATAATGATTAATAACTCATAAAAGGGAGTGCAAGTACATTAAAAAGTCCACCAAAAATTGACCTCTGGGAGCTGCGTTCGAATTGTGGTCTAGCAGGCCTATCACCAAGTGAGGCTGAGAAGCCACCAAGGCTCCTCATGAAAAATTCTTAAGCCTATTTGGCAGTGCGATTGTGGAGCGCACGCTCACAATCCAGTAATGCACCCTGTACGGATATTGACCACCTTTTGAATTAATCGGTAACCCGACTGCGACATGCTGTGGCGGAAATACTTTCAGAAAATCCATTTGTTGATTTACGCCGTTTATATTTGCCGATTAGCCGTGTCAAACGTTAACCATTCTCTCCGATTGACAGTAGTAACCGGTGACCATATCACTCCATCATGTATATGTTACTGTCACAAACACGGAAAAAAGTGGTTAGCGGATTGCGAACGATGGTCTAATGACCCACATTGCAGGCAACGCAAGTTTTTATTAAAATAATATATGTGGCAACTCTGAGAGAACGATTATGAAATTTTTAACGGTTAATTAATTGCTAGCGACTATTTTTTGGGCATTTTAAGAATTTATTTAAAATTTATTCGGCATTTTCATGTTTACAAGTTATGTTACCTGAGCATGCCCTGCTGGTTTTTCAAACTAATTTAAGATATTAATTTGTATTATTTTCAAATGTAGTCCTTATATCCCTTTTTACTCATTTCTATGAATCCATAGAATCCAGTCTTTTCTGAGTTTTCTAAAATAAATGAATGAGGCAATCACATCAAGCTTAACCCGCTGTTATCGATAATATTTCGGTGAGTGAGTTGCATAGGTTAACCGTAAGAGTGACCGGGGGTTAACAGGAAAGGACAATCGGCCTAAAAACCAAAATATTGGAACCCCTTAGCGATTAATTCGGAGGTAAACCGTATTAATCGATTGCATCTACTATATTGCAGTGGATAACGTGGTGCTCTAACATGTACCACGTCCATGCAAATCACATGTACGGCTAGGATTAAGGGCATTTTCAAATCAAAACTTATTATTTGCATTTTATTTTGAATATTTCTTTCCAAATAAACTCCACATTTCAATTATTTGGTATGCAACGATGTTATATCCATTCTTTGTTACGGGAACTCCCCGTATAGGTACTTTTGGATGGCAATGTATTTATCTACTAATGGCTATCACCTTATATTATCGAGTCCATACCCTTAACTATCGATTAAGAGGGTACTAATGGTGGAAATATCGAGCATTGACTGTATACTATCGATCTTTTGCTTCTATCGACTATTGATAGCCCATCTCTACATTGGATCCTTCCACGCGAAGAAGTAAAAAAAAATAAAAGCAGAGAGAGATAGGAACAGGAAGAGGGGTGTGGGGGTTAAGATCACCACTCCATCGGAAGATTGTTTCGTCTTCAAAAGCAGAAAAGTCTTCAGGTCATCTCTTTCCCTCTCCCTGCCCGGAATTTTCGCTGACGTAGTGGTTTATCCGTGGTGTTGTTTGAGAATTATTGATGCCGGGGGTCTACTCTCTCCACCGGCAAATGTAACGGACCCCGCTTGGGGTTTTCATTCCGGAGACATGATTGCATGTCATCGAAGACCATTAGATTGAGGAATAATTGATGAGAAATCATTCGCGCGCTCGTTTCTAGGGATATCGGATTGTGTGGGCGGTATCGTAACTCCTCTTATGCGTTCTTAGCCACACTCACCCGTCCCGCCAAATGGGCCCGCTAAAGTTTTCTTAACCATGGAAGAAACGACGCAGGTGCGAAATCCATGGGATTGAGGGCATCAAAGTCTGATATTTTGTTATTAGTCTGTGATAATTTCATATGCCATTCGGTAATGGTTCTCGTAGCAGCGGATGTTAAAACTCATGGGATACTCATACTATAGGAAGTGTAACTCATAGAATGCATGCCTTGGAATCCGCGCTTTATGTAAATAACTTAGAATGGGATATTCGAATTGCCGTTTGGTGCATATTTACACTTATGAAGAGACCCAATGAAATTAAGTTGATATAAACTTCTATCTTAGGTACGAAACGAACAATTTGAATTGATTTTACCGGTATCACACGTTGAATGAACTTATCAGTAATCCTACAAAAGCTAAACATTCTGACGAAACTTGACGGCCTCTATATGTTTCCTAAGTAAAGCGAACGCCTTAATTTTCCAATACTTGAAGGACCGCTTGAATATGAATGTCGAATTATGATTCAATGAATTTTCATGGGTTGATATCAAGCGATTTTTGGAAAGAGGTTGTAGGTGCTGCTAATTAAAGCTTAGTTATTTATGCGTGAATATAACTTTCCCGAAAATTCATAAAATAAATGTTAACTTTGAATTTTGATAAGGCGTGTGAATTCCGTGTTTTTACATGAGTGCACGATAAACAACGTCACCGGTAAAGGAATAGAAGTACTAAGCATATAAATAAGTATGTAATACGAAATACAACATTTAAACTCAGTAAAACAAGTGAAAACTCTTTGTTTGAATACATTGCATTTACAGGTAATAAAGATTACTCAAAAATTGATTCAAATATGGTAAAGGTATGGTAAAAATACAGCAAAAACAAAAAAAGACAAATAAATATTGGAAAACTACCTTTTTTGGTCAATATGGAATTTGCTAAATTATATGCAATTTGCCTTTTTCCGTGCGCCAAATAATTTTGGAGATCGTAGAGTGGAAACATTTTATGACCTACTCCATCTCATTTTTAAGAAATACAATTTTAAGTTAAGTAACATTTTTCTTATATATTTATTGCTTTTTTAGACTATACAACCATACATTCAATTCAGATATGCATGTTTCAGCACCGAGGCCTCGAAAATTATTCGCACTCCAACATACCGTGGTCGCTTGGATCGTGTGCACAAAATTCGGGAAATAGATGCCAGAACTAGCAGACTCAAGGACTCCTTCTTCACACGGACAAGACGGGATAACAACTGTAGGGTTACACTCGTAGATTTAAAAAATGCCATTTGTTACCCTCAGTGTCTAAGTAACAAATAGTTACACTCTTATAATAGCTATACTCTTTCATGCCCTTTCACTAACCTCCTGTGTGTTGTGTCAAAACCCTTCCCGCTCGACCGCATTGGAATGCCATTAAGTAATACTATATAGTGCTCTTTACATTATTGTTTGCTCTGCTTTTGGTACCCTAAATTTCATCTTCCATCCATTATCCCACTCCGTGGGGGAGCCCTCCTCCTACCTACAGCTTTGGGCCAAATTCCTCACCTTGGGTAGGAGAGCGTTTCATGTTGCACGTTCTTGTGGTGGTGGTATTTCGCCTAGCTACTTACTAAAATCTAGCTTGCACCTTCTTGGATAAATTTCTTGCTGCATCCTAAGGTACAATTATTTGTTATAATTAAGCATATGTAATTGCATGCTTGTGGAGTGAATGTAGGTAGATATGTATATGCATGCGGGTAAAATGATAGGATGTTTCTATGAATGTGTGCACTGCTGTGGATTGAGGTTTGCATGTATGTGTTAGTTTTGAATGCGGTTTTCCTTTTTTTCATTTTTTTGGGTGGTGACCTAACACCCCACGTCACACGCCCTTGCGGCGGTTTGCGGGGTATTATGTAGATGTAGATGGACATTGATTTTCCTATGCATTCCTAAATCATGGAAAGAATTTTAAAAGACGCCTAGAGAAAAATTCGTTAGGTATGTTGTTAACATATATGCTACGTAGTCAGTGTTGCATGGTAGGAGAGATCATGAATCATCATGGATCGGGTTGGTACGGTAGGAGATTTCATGGAAATAGGACTAGAATGATCAAGTGTAAGGCCGACAGATTTAACCATTTTTTGATTTTAAGTAACCTAGCATGTTGCTATTGTTTTATATAACCCTTATTTTTATAAAACAATTGCGTTTGAAAAATTATTTTCTTGTCCTACTTTTCCGTGTGTATACACACACATACACACACTCGTATATGTATTATTTATTTATTACCAACCCTTAAGTGAGGTAAACATTAGAATAACCCAAAACATTAAATAGATAAAGACTAACTAAAAATATTTATCCCAGTATGTTGTTAAGTTTTTGTCACCGTAAGTCATATTTACTCATGCGATAGCTGACCTAGTTCGAAGAAATAGGAGACTTGAAAATTTTGGGTGACATATACTATTTAGCTAGAATGTTTTACCCTGAACCATTTTTTCCAAAGAATTCCTCTTTATGTTAAGGCCCCCTTTCCATGGTGGGTTCCGGTTTTCTTTAACATGATAACCCAGTGCCAGAGTCGGTTGCGTGAGGAACGATGTAAATTGACCGTTTTGAAAGCGAGCGATTTATCACTTCGTCCCTTCCACAGAGAGCATTTCGTCTGGTGTTAGTTTGCCGGACTGTCGTAAAATGTTCCAGTTTATATGTCTCGTAAAGAAAGCAAGGCGAATTCATCCAAGCTAACAGCGATGTAAAAGCCAACATAAATGGCCTGCCGTGATTCTTTTCCGTCAGCGCTTCTGCAGCGGCATGAAATCAAAGTTGCATGGCCCAACAGGAGGAATGGAACATTATAAATTTACCATGGCGGTCATTTCTTAAAAAAATCGTAACGTGTCCAATTTCGTTGATTCATCTTTACCAGGACGAAATATTTTCAATTCGTTTTATATCCTTTCCAGCCCGCATGATTTCAGTTTCAAACAAACGTCAATACATCCGAACGTTTGATCTTCACGAAATTCCGTGGAATATTATTGATTATGCTCCTGCCGTTTTTCATCACGCCTTCGACCGCGTCTGATTCATTTGAAGGGTACGTGGAATGGTTTGGTGATGTTGGGGGCGGTTACATTGCCAGATAATTAAATAATGGACTGCTCGTTCAGTTTACCTTTGGCAATTTGTGCACGCCTCTCTTGCATAATTAATCCGCGTGAACATGTTGTTACTCCTGTTTCGCGTTTTAATTTCTCATAGAGCTGTATTAATTTCTTGTTTAATAAGCGGCCTAAAACTCGTTAGCGTATTTAATTCATGAATTCATATTCGCGTTACTATCAGTGCCGTTTGGTAAAAGAGTTACACATAACCTTTGAGCGAAAGATTTCTCCTTAGCGTTTTGGATTGATCAATGGATCATATATTATTCAATGATACACTTTTTATATTCAATATTTAATTTTATCTCGTCGTCTCATTCTCTGCTTTGAATTAAGTCAGGCATAATTAATACATCATGAAAAGCGGCTCATTTTGCGGATTATTTTGGAATAAATATCGTGAATTTAATTTTATGGTGAATCAGGATTAGAATTTATTAACGCTCACCAATATACTTGTTAACCATTTCGTTCAGTAGTTAAGGCCCTAACTTAAGGGAAATGAAACTATATCGGATTAATAGATATCGTCGACTAATGAAAGACCTACCTCTAAATGATTCCACGTCAGAAATCGCTTCTATACACACGTTATTTCCCTGGTATTTTTAAAATTTAATTTGCAGCTTAATTTTGAGTTCAATTTTTCCTCTCAAATTTATTCAACGAACGTGTAAAACATTTCGGGGGTTTTAGGGTAGGATATATATGGGATTAATAAGAATATCAAAGCCCGACACGTGCAGCCCGGGAGCAAACGGTGTGGAAATGAAACTAGCCCTATACCCTTGCACAAGGTAGTCACACCACACATGCCGTTTGTGCGTCTCTTTACTTGCCCACGGTCCACTGCTGACTCTTTAAGGGGACGTTTCTTTTGACCGTTTTCATTTCCGTCCGGTCTCGACCCGCTTCCAGTCATTAAGGGTCCGCACAGAAGCAGATATACAGATCCTCATTTGCCGCGGGGGAGATCCGGGTGATATCATTAGTGCACCGAAATGCAACAAGGCGGCGGCAGCCTCTGCACGGGCTTTGGGGTTCCAGGCAGAAGGGTGGAACACCCTGGAGAGCCCATCGCGTCGCGCTATTCCTGCTAGACACTGTTGGACACCGTGCAATAACACACCGGAATCCACCCCACCCATCCACACACACAGGCTGACACGAACACACACAAATACAGTGACACACATTTAGGTGTACGATCGTGGCCGTTGGAGTTTAATACGGGGAGGGTTCTATTCACTCGGATCGCGACGGAGATCCCGACAAGGACGGGTCGCGGAGCACTGGGTGGCCGGTTTTAACGTGTCCCGCGTCCCCGACCGCGAATTTTTCACCTTTCGGATTCCCTTCGACACGTATAATACTTAATTCGTAATTAATTTGCCCACTGGATATCGAGCGACGGGGAAATTTTTACCGACGTGGCCTATGAAGGCATTGCAAATATTTCAGGCGTTCCAAAGTCCTAGCCGAACAGGGAGAGCCGGACGGGATAGCTAACCAGCGGCTTATGGTTTAATTTTGCAAACTGAGATTAAGTTTGATGACTCCATTGTATTTTGCCTTCGAAAATATTGGAAAAATGAGAGAATTTCTATTATAATATTAAATCCAGTACTTTGCAAATAACGATTAAGCGTCAATAAATTATTAAAATATACTATTTGGGCGTCGATAGTAAAATATGCTTTCCACTTCTCAAGAAGTCTCGTAATATTGAAGAGTCGGAAAGTTTAGTGCCAAGTATTTCAGACCATTATTAGCTTAGAATGTCTTACAAATATTTAAATAAGAGAAAATGATAAGTCAGCTGGGTGAACGATGTGTTTCTAAACATTTCATAAGAACAAATTCAAGATGTTATTTCGGGATTTGATTTTTTATCACAATTTACATACAAGATAAAGTATTGGGTTTAAGTGATCTAAAAGGCCTTGGCGGGAACTCTTGAGATAGTAAGTATTCCAGTTATTGCGCAAAGTTAGTTTTCATATCACATTAAAAATAATTGAAACCATGGGTGACCAAATAACTCAGGTAAATTTACAAGGCTGTAAGTCCATCACATCGTCATTGTCAGCATCGCATTGTGGAATATTTTCTTCTCCAATAAATATTTGTAGATGTATTCGTCCTTTATGCTCAACTAATTTCTTGTTCTACTAGGGTATGGGGCACGGTAATAATATGGCTGACACACGAAGAATCGTCGAAAAATGGCGGCGCTCTCACAAACTAGCTTACAAAGAATTGTTGCCGTTTTGGTTCGTTCGGCACTGGAAAGCTCCTTGACAAGTTGGCTATTCTTCCATCAGAAGCGTCGCTCATTTTACTTTGAAGGCACCCTTAGGCTAAGCAAAACGTAAGCATGTATTTAACCGTTGATGTGATTAACCTAAAGGTCCGTTCGAAAGAGTAGCTCAAACGTTCTCCCATTAAAGTCCAAATTTTGGCATCACATTACGGATATCCCATTCTAATTTAATAACTAAGCTATTTCTTCGAACTTACTATATATAGTAAAATTGTTTTTTCAAAAAGAAATATGTTGTCTGTGTCGATATTTTGATGAATCATATACAGTTGGGTATCATATACATAATCATATACATAAAACATTCACAATTGGGTGAAAAAAAGTATACGATCATTTTAGATCAGACTTTGCTGATCGAAGCATATAGTTGATTGGTCATTTTTAATCGATTTATGACAAAATATTAACCATTATCTGTATGTGAGTTTCATACCACTGGATTCATCTAGCTGATAATATTTATAATTTCTATTATTGAAAGATTTCGGGGAAAATATATCTTACCTCTGTTGATGACTTTTTATCCTATAGCAACACTTTTCTGTAAGTCATAGTTACTTCCCATGAAGACACTTACGTATTCAGTTGAAGGAATACTAGATAAAATAACGCTATTTGATATTCATTTAGTAACGTACTAAATATGTTGCGCTATTAGTAGGTAAACATTTTTTTGAATTCGATGACATTGATATGCATTTACATATTTCAAGAAGAGATGAGGAATGAATTGTGTATAATATTATTTTAGGGAAAATAACTGTTAGTCTTCAATAATTTGTCAAAATGTCATTTCTTCTTGTTTATTTCAACGCGCGCAGTACCCTGAGCACGTTCTTTAATGGATGGCATTGGAGGAGGAAGGGATATGGCTATCGAAGGAGCGACATTTGACGTTGGGGAAGAGAAGAAACGAAGCGGTGGAAAAAGCGAAAGAAATGCGATTGGCGGGAGGTGAGTTTAAGGATAGATAGTTTGACCGGCCCACTTTTATCGGGGAGAGAAATTGAGTCTTTCTCTCTATCTCTCTGTTTCATTCTCCCGAATGGCCCTTCTTCTAAAGTGGAAGAGACGAAGGGCGAGAGAAGAGGATGGAGGCTCGGTAAAGGTTAATAAGCATCCGAGAGAAGCTAAGAGGTGGAAAAATAGAGGCCATGGGATTGAATGCTAACAGCAGGATTAAAAGGCTTGTTCTCCCTGGCAACAAAACTTGAAAAAAACACGGGATCGAAAGGGGGAAGAAAAGATTTACAAACATAATATATCTCGTTTAATACTCTCCAAGGATATTATAACTCCTTTTTTTGGCCGATATTGGACTTGCGACGAAATGGTTAAAACATCAAACGGTATTGAAAAATATGAATGAACAATGTCTCTTATTAGCAAGAGGAGATTAAATATACTGATTGTCTGGTGTTCAGATTTTTCTCGCTGATATCTTGGGCACGAATCCCGTTGACTCTAGATTGTAAGTTCAATATTTCGTCCTTTCCTTGGAGGTTAAAAGGTTGAGCGTCTTGCTGGCAAAATTTCTCTAAGAGTGAGTAATCGCAAAAACTTACTCTTTTTTTTGTCACTCTTTCACTAAAAAATGCCCACAGATTTGTATTATCCACCCATGCTACACGGAGAGGTAATAGGATTCGCGCACTCCCTACAGCTGAAACTTGTTTACGAAACTATGGGTGGGTCTGTTGGAGAATCCAACGAATAATGCATTACAAGGGAAGAGCATTCGAAAATAAGGAATAGTATTGCGTTAGAAGATTATTATTGCAGAGAATGTTAGCCGCTTAATACTCATATTTCAATATAAATAGTGTAAAATATGCAACCACAGACATGCAATCCATTCGCTTGTTTTTAGGAAAGACCGAGAGAAAATTATTTAAAAGGTATTTATGAAATACCTGATGAAAAAAATCATGCTACAGTTTGCAATAATATTTCAACTGTATAGTTGTGAAATGTTGAATTTATTACAGATATATCTACTGAATGTAAGTACACAAATCAGAGATCGATTACCAAGACGTACGAAGGCGAATATAATCATTCAAATACGAGGAAATAAGACAAATGTAACAAATCCCTTCTTTAAAAAATATTTTTTTAAATATTGAGTTGATGGAAATATTTTAGATAAAATATCGCCTTAAAAAGAGGATTTATTTTATAATAGAAAGTTGATTATCACGATTCACAGTAGAGAGGTAAATAAAATATTGGTCAATACATTAATAATGAGCCCATCTTTATATGATTCAGAAAATGTTGGGAGAAAGAATTGACGGTGATTGGAGGCTTTTGGGAAGAAAATATGGAGGAGGGGGAAAAGAGTTGTATTGGAAGGAAGACGAATAAATATTAAATATGATCGAGAAAGAGAGAAAACCTACAGGTAAAATTCGGAGAAGGCAGGGGAATACTAACAAGGGGGATCAGCGGGAGCTTGATATTAAAGGTTGCCATTGAAAGGAGGAAGTCAGATAATTGGGAAAGACTGAAGGAAGAGGATGTGAAGGTTTTTTCATATAAAAGGGGGTTGCTATTAATATTATGGAAACGCATAGTGACAAGAAAATATCCTACCCCTAGGGTATGATAAAATCATTGAAATTGAAATTTGAGAGTATCCATTTCTAATGGGGTGGTATCAAATAATAGTGACTTAATTTACGATGTAGGTGTGAGAAGTCATTGGGAATTAGTAATTAACACGTCACTACAACGTTTCTAAGAATGTGGGCGTCACATAAGTAAAAAATTATCGAATCTAACCCCTGCACTTCCCCTATGATTCGTCATCATAATTAAATTGCCCCCCTCTAAATTCCAGCAATTTCGATTCTATAATTTTAGGATTGTGGGCAGATAAAGATAACTGCGGAGCAATTCGCACGTTAGGAAAGCAAAAAAGAAGTTAGAGAACTTCTATGTTGGCAAACAGTGTGGATGGAGACAAAACGATGGTCCATAGTAGACATAGACAACATTTAGGCTGAGATTTTCCCTCATAATATGAGTGACTGTGAACATATACGTGTATGTAATTCAACCAACGAATATCAAAGTAGAATCAAAGAATACTGGAATCAGTTGAAAAATAGAATAATTAATGATAGAATATTGCGTACAAAAATCATTCGGCTAATGAGGAAAACTTGAGGAGAAAGACGAAAATTAATCCGTTTTCCGCGAGAAAAAATCCAATGGAGTTAGTGATGCTGTTTTCATCCTTTAAAAACGCCAGCGGTTCAGCGGAATGGCTGAAGAAGCAAAGCGGAAAATCATGACGTGGGCGGCGACATGAATTAAAACGAATGGACAGTTTGTAGCCGCGATCACCGGAAGCTTAGGCTTAACACGATCACCGTGTAGGCTTAGTTCGTTCGCAACGGTCGTGACCGAGTAAACCTGTCGTCGGAGGGAAAGAGGAGGATTGAGGGGGGGGGGAATAATGCGGGACCGGCGGGTTCGGGAAAGCGTAAAATAGCGAAAGTGAGGGCAAGGTAGGGGGGAGGATGTGGAGGGATTGCTGAATGAACGGGGAAGAAATGCCTCAGGGGAGGGCGCGGGTGTGTTGGGTGGAGTGGGTCGGGGAGGAAGGGGAGACGGTGCGCGCGTTAGAACGGAGGCATGGACGAATAGGTACACCGGTGGAGAGTTTCAAGATCGATCGCTCTCTCCCTACCACCTCCACTTTCTCGTAAGATTTCCAGAGACTAGTTAAGCCCCTTGCGTCTTAAAGCTAACAATATTCGTCGTTATATCGCTTTCTTTAATGCATGCACTCGTAATTCATTGGGATAGTGGAGGCGGAGGGGAAACAGAGGGGATGAGGATGAGGAAAATCCGTCCCAGAAACGAGAGGTAATTCTTTCCAAATATGCTTTTAAGCGGAATGGAGGGGGATAAGGGGCACACGGGGGGTTAGCTTGCGCCGGCCGCGGGGACAGAGAGGGAGGGGGGACTGAGGAGGCTGTACGGGTGAGCGTGGGTTTAAGAGGGAAATTTTTGGAGTGTGTTGTGGAGGGCACGCATGGGTGTGGCGGGAGGGGGAGATGGGCGAAGGCTAAAGAGAGATAAGAGGAGTATATGGCGGGGGCGGGAGGGGGATCTTGAAGTTTGATAGCGAAGAGAGGGCGGGAGAGGAGATAAAATGTGCGGGAATCAAGATGAGAAACTGCGGAGAAGGGAGGAGAGGGGGAGGTTAAAGGTTTGGAGGGGTGAAATGCGAAAGCAGAGAACGGAATCACATGGAGGAGTAGAAGGGAGAGGGCGAAAGAGGATAAAGTGGTTAGCCGAGGAGGGACGACGTTGGGAGAATAGGCAAGTGGGTCGACGTTGGGGCACGGGAAATCATCTCGAAGAAAGCTTGGGGGGGGGGCTGAAAAAAATGGGTGGAGACAGAAGCAAACCATGAGGAAATGGCGGTGGGAAAAGGAGGAGCGGCGGGATGAGGAAGAGGGAATGAAAGAATGCTGTGTGGGTGGGGAGAATGAGAGAGGCCAGGCAGGAGAAGAAACGTGAGTGATCGGGGTCGAATGAAGGAGAAGAAGGGAACAGAGAGAAGGAAAGAGAATGGAGTGGCTACCGAATGGTATGAGCGGGTTGAAAGGGAAAGAAAAATAATGATAAAAGGAATCAGATAAGGGTGAGGCAATGTGAGGAGCAGCATATCGCTAAGCTTTTGTTTACTGGATATAATCCTCTGCCACTAGGACGAGGCTTGTTGGTCTGATTGCCTGGAGGTTAAATTTCGTATTTTTGAGTAGGTTCAAGGCGAAAATTAAAATGCTGAAGTTTCTCGTAAATGGTGGTCGAAAAGGTTAATTTCTAACGCAACAGGAGTGCACAAAGCGCTTTCCCACGCTAGTGTTTGGTGTACGAGCTTCTAGCCTTCTTTTAAGAGTCGCACTTCATACTGAGTGCTACATCCCATTAGAATATGTAAGAGTATAAGTATACGCACGTTAAAATGGTGTCACAGTGTGGGGAAAAAATATATACGGCACCAACTTCACACACATCATTCTCATGCCCATATATTCGGACACAAGTCGAGGCACATCACTTTTAGGAATGCCAAGTTCATCAGAATCAATGCGAACACTTAATCTGCCATCCCTGCCCAAGAAAGTATTCTCTCTTGCAAGATTTTCTTCACTTTTTGAGGTCGAAGGTCGTCCTGAATATTCGGCGTTTTTAAAACCTTCTTTACCCTCCCGACACAACTTGTATCACTCAAAAACACCCGATCTACCCATGGTGTTATCACCATAAGCTGCCTTGAGCATGGCATAAGTCTCTTTCCCGGTTTTACCTAGTTTTGCGCAAAATGTATTGGCGTAGCGCTGTTTCAATAACCAGTTATTATCACGGAGCGTAACGAGGATACGTTAAGAGGTTTCGCAAACGAACGATCCGCACTCCGCAAAGGTTGGAAGCCAACTGCTACCGGTCTCTAGCATTTTCTGAAAACTCCCTTCCCTCGAACTCAGCCAGAGAAACCGCCACCCATCCGTCCGTACATCCGAGAAAAGTTAAGCCATACTAATTTTGAGACAGACCTCGATGCATGTATATATATATTTTCACTTATTTTCTCCACGAAGACTGAAAGTATGGGTGCTTTTTTTGCATATCCGCAAGTCAAGTGAAGCGAGAATACATTTACCAAAAATAAATTGCTGAATTCCAATTGGAGCGAAAAATATTAATTTATACTGGCCTCGGGAAATGGAAAATATATTTTTCTCAGTTAAAAAGAGGTAGTTAACTTCCTCTTCACTCGGATTACCTATGATAACTTGGCCTAACCTGGTACATTCGTGCATGTTTGAAGATAAATGTTTAAATTGCTATGAAAGGTTACACGAGAAGTAGTAGAACAAGTGGGTCGAATGAATGAATGAACCGAATCATTTGGAAGTGAAATGGTAAATGCAGACCAAAGTGTACTCTTTTAGGGTGGGAATGAAAATGTACACTCTTCCATGGACCAATCTATCATTACAGCTTAATGAACAATCGTATACGTAGAGTATAACAATTTGCTGGGTGTAAAATCATGCAATTGAGCAGCAAACAGGTTTCAGTGCAAGAGCCATAAGACTTCAACACCCAGCAATTTGAGCGAAAAAGCCAAAATAGCCAAAAGAAGATCAGACGTGAAGTGAAAGTTTTGCTAATGATAAGTACAGCGTTTAATGCAATAATATCAAGGTGAGAAATTAAGAATTTGGGCTGTTATCATGATAAAAAACCTGGGTAGCGGTTAAATATTAGTCAATCTTTTGCCAGCAAGAATCTTACCATAGCCGTGTAAGCATGGGTAAATCAAAAATAATACGTCTGCATAATGGCCGACAAGTCGCCGCGAGGGACTGCAGCGGGGTTGTTAGGTCACTAGCCATTAATGCACAATCCCAACAGTACAAAACCAGGTTATGTTATATAAGGTCACACAAATACAAAATGACTTTCATTCCGAGTCCCTAAGCTGCACATACGCAGGAATATTTGCAAGGAGAATTGAAATGAAATAATGATTGAAGCGAAACGTATTTTGGAATATATAATAGTCCATACTGACATGATACACGATTCAAGAGAAATATTATGGATTTGGGTATTTAGCGTTAGAAAAACGTTCACTACATAAAAATACCCAGCACAAGAAAATTCGTTGTTAAAAAATTGCGACACCTGCGGACAGGGAAGCTAAAGATGAAGGTAGAGGAATATTGTCATGTATAAAAGATGAAAGGAGAGCAAAGGGCAAAAAGTCATGTGGAGCGAATGGAAAACGAGTACTTATGAAAAGATGAAAAACGCGAAAGTGGGAGTGAGACGGCTGGTAGGAGAGGTTGCGGGAACGGGCTGCCGGGGAGGGGAAAAGTTACCGTTAGGGAGACTTGTAAGGGAAGAGGAATTGGGAAGAGGATGGCGGACAAATGCGGGAGGAAGAATGGGAAGAGACCAATGGACGTATAGAGAATGAGGGCAGGCGAGAAGGATGGATTGAAAGAATAATAAATAATGACCCCCCATTTAAGTGAGGTGAGTGCGACCAGGACAATAAAGAGTAGCTTTATTCCGAAAGAAAGGCTTTGTTGAGTCGCCCCATAAAAATTGGAGAAAATAATAAAAAGACTATTGGGCAAGAAAAGGGACATATTTTTAACCACCCTTGCCAAGAGTGTGGGAGAAAGAACTGCGCAAGTGGTGAGTGAAAACTTCACAAATTACTAGAAATTATCTCATGTTTAAATTTAAAAAAAATCATGCTAACATAATGGACCATATAAACCAAATGGAAGCGGTGAATTCTTGAATATTGGGACTGAAAAAACAATGAAACAATAAAATTAATATTAAAGAAAATGAAAATGAAAGAAATAACTGCAGACACAGGTTAATATTTAATAGGCAATCTAGAGTGAAGGGTGCGGCCTCTACGCCCTCCGGAAACTACTGAATATTCTAATAAACTTTAAAATGATTGCCTTCTTTAGCTTCTCATTACTTTCAACTATCTTCATGTCACTGAAAATACGCATTCTTTTCATTCATATTTTCCGCTTTCTCAATGTTGTCCCTAGTATCTGAGGCTTTAGCATGATAGTCCCAGTTAGTGTGCTAAAATTCAAATGGCGGTCTGAGAACATTTTGGAGCGAAGAATAAGCCACGCTTAAATATCAGCGTATCGCAATAGGTATTTCTGTAGTACCAACAAACCGACAGAATATTTCATCATGTTATTCTTGAACTTGTGATTTGGAAAACTATTTAGGGAAACAAATAAAAATAACCTCTTCTCCACTTGATGCAAAAAAATTTCATCATTTTTCCTGGACCTGATGATGTCGCAATGAACCGAAAAAAAGCAGCGATAAAGATTTTTTTTAACACATCAAATGGAAAAGCGCTAATTTTATTTATTCCCCGATACGGACTTCTTCCGTCACATCACGCTCGAACCAACGAACGTTTATTAGAAAAGGTATTAGTAATTAACGGAAAAATGGCAAAACCACCATGTGAGAGGCTCGAGAGGGAAGTGAGAAAAGGAGGAACAGAGGATATGGGATGAACAAGGAGAGCGAGAAAGCATGTGGAAAGAGACAAAGAGGGATGAGCGTGAGCGTGTGAAGAGGGGGGGACGGGAGGGAGTTGGGAAAACTGTAAAAATGGTGATAGGGGATTAAGGGAAGGGACGGGAGGGGAGGGGGATAACGATGATATGGGGAGGGGAGGGTTGGGGGCGAGGGATATGGCTTGAGCGAGAGGTCGTCGCTTTGGGCGCGGGGTAGAGTGAGGAGGAGGAGGGATTGGGCCGAGGGAGGGAGGAGGAGGAGGAGTAGGGAGAGGCAAGGCCCGTGGGAGGAGGCTTTGGAGGGAATCGATGCTCTGGGGAGGGAAGGCCATCAAGCGGTGAACCGGCCAGAGTATGAGGGAAACTTGGGAGGGTTTGGTGGTGGGAAGGGGGGTTTTGGAACGGGTGGGAGGGTGCGAATTTAGGGTGGTTTTTGAGAAGGGGTGGCAGGGATGAGAGACGCGTTCGTATACACGGGAGATGGTTTTAGCGCGGGGAGAGAGAGGAAGGGATGAGGAGAAAAGCGGAGGGTAACGCTGGCACGGAACGATGGGTAGGTACACCTAGGTGCCCGCTATGTAGAGAGAGAGAGCAGTGAGTACGAGAGGGGAAGAGAGAGAGAGACGGTGGCTTAAACTTGTGTGGTGGAACACGTTGTGGGTGGAGGTTTGAGGGAGGGTATGAGACAGGGGTCCCCGGTGGGAAGGTTAAAGAGGGGGTGTGGGCTAGGGGGGAGGAAAAGGGAGAGGGTGGGGACCGGAGTGTGGGCGTGAGCCGTGCCGGAGGTTTGGTTAAGAGGGGGTGGGGGTTGGGGGGCTAGAGAGAGTTGGTTTCGGGGTGGGGGCGAAGGGGTTTGCGTCGCCGTTGGATGGGTGGGCCTAGGGCAGTGTTTAAAGGGAAGGGAGGGAGGTGACGCCGTCGACTCCTTCACGTGTTCGAGTGCGGGCGGCGGGGGCGGGGATATTCGGGGGTAGGAGGCCAAGATGGGGGGGGGGCGTAGGTCGGCGCTGCAGGGGGCACGACGGATGAGAGAAGAGGAATAGGATTGGAAGACACACGATGAAGGTGGAGGAGGAGGCCCGGGAAGAAAAGAGGACGGCGTCGGGTCGAGTGGGCGATTTTGGGTGGCTCGGAGGAAGGGTGGGGGGGGAAGGTGAGGCAGAGGGGGACCTCCAGAGGTTCGAGGGGAACAGAAGGGAAAGGGAGGGATCCCCCCCTCCCCCACGCAGCCCCTCACTAGTGTTACCCGCCTCTGCCGGCAGTGGCGCGACTGCAGGCTATCGATCTGGCGTGTCGAGGCTTTCTCCCGGATCAGAGAACTCGAATAAGGAGGATGGCGCTGAAAGGAAGAGAGGGAGAGAGAGAGAGATAGAGATAGAGAGAGAGAGGAGCAGGCGACGGTATTGGAAGAGGGAATGATGAAAAGGCATCTCCGAACGGGAGGGGGGTGAAGATGAAGCGGACCAAGGAGAGGATGTGGAAAGTGGGTTGTAGAGAGAGAGAGTGGAATTGGGACTGGAGAAATGGAGCTGGAGGCGGTGGTGGATAAACACCATCCGAAGACATGCAGGGGAGAGGGGGTGGCTCAGTCTCTCTCGCTACGTGGAATGGTAGGGCTGGCGAGTGGAATGGTAATATTCGGGAATTAAGAGGTCATTCATCGGCGGGATTGGACATTAACCGCGAGGCCGGAATGGCGGATGATGAAAAAATAATCAGGATCGGTCCCATTAAGAGATAACGCTTATGCGGGGGTGAAAAATACGAGAGAAAGGGGGGGATCAGGAGTTTTGTTTCCGTCCTCCTCATACCACTCTTCCCCAAGCCCATTCCCCCCTATTTCCGTTCTCCGCCCACGACCCCCTGCTCCTGTCGCAAGTGTTATTGCCGATGATATCTCGGCCGTGGCGGCGTACCGAATGGTCTCCTCGAAAGGAAAAGGCCGTGAATACACGCGGGGGCCGTGAAAATCGAATAACAAGGCATACACTCCTCTCCCCGGCCCGAACCAACATCCCCTTCCTCCATGACTTTGCTTCTAGCCAGGATACGATTTAGGCGTAGGAATGCGAACAAAATCACAATTGCGGTTTTAAACTTGGTGCGAAATTTGAATGCGGAAAATTCGTAGCCTTGGCACACGAAGAGAGGCCTCGTTTTTAAAAACTATTTTTATATCAAATTCCAAAATTGATCAAGAAGCAGTACCAACTTGAGCTGAAACCTAAAGTAAATGTCACAAACTCATTTTAGTACACATTGGGGCAACCATCTTCGTCCTCCATTAATTCTTCATACATTAATCCGGTGTCCAACAAAATATTCACCTACGTTAAGGAGTGTGTCACAACGGGGCAGAATTTGACGCATACCCTGTTCGTGGAACTTTGCTGTCTGTGACAAGATAGCTAGCTCTCAATACCGTCCTTTGTCTCACTGTCGCTTTGGAACCTCTGATGGGGAACAAACCTCTTCAGATACAGAAATGCATGATAATCGCCCGTCGGCTGTAGGGCGATAGGCCTGTCAGGCCTTTGTGGGATTTTATCGCTTAGTTCTGCCAACGGATCCACGTCGACTCTGGACAGGTGCCCGCCACGATCATTGTGAATGCTCAATCTCCCATCATTGAGCCAATCCACTTTCTCCCCATTTTTCATACATCAAATTTATCCCAAAATTTTCAGGAATACGACTACGACTTTCAATCGTGCGAACAATTATTCTATTCATTTTGGGTCGCTATTTTTGCCTTAGAATAATTAAGTGATCAACGTGACGCTGTTACCATTAAAATTAATTGAAATTTACAATACTTAGTCGTGAACAAAATAAAGCAACAACTACGGAGACGTAGCTCTAATATCGTCGCTTTCATTGGGGAAACGAGTCGTATATCGGGACGGCATTCGCTTTCTGGGCGTGTCTCTCAAAGAGAGAAATGGGGAGCCCCCTACCACTAAATGGCCTGTGTCGTAGGCCAGGGCAATGGGACCACTCGCCTAGTCGAAATGCTGGAGGTTGGATTATTGTGGTGGATTATGCTGTTGACTTCCCAAGCGGATGATCTCCGGTTCAGACCACGGGCCATATTTCAGTGCTATTCCGATCCACACCCAACGACTACGTGGGGACGACCTCGGTCGTATTGCCTCGTAGGATGTACTTCAAATTCTGAACCTCTTGAGGTCGGGCCAAGTACAGATTACTCTACGCAATAGGAGACCTGGTAGCATTGAACATGTCTACTGAACGAAGGGCTAAGATCTGAATATTAGTGGTCCTAGACACCCAACTTAACTTCGGTTTTCTCCTGTCGAGGCCTACTTTCTACTGAACGTAAAAAATTGTGCAAGGGGAAACAGATTCTTATAGAGGGTTTCTCGGCAGAGAAATCCCATTACATTTTTGTTGATGTCTGTTCCGACTTAAAGTGTTGTTTTCGTTCTATCTGCACTAATTTATATACTTATTATTTTAGGTCGTGGATGTGTTCTTTGGGGTCTCAACCAACTCCCAATCCAGGTTTTCAATAACTTTTGACGCTTTCTGCTCGTTCAAAACTGTTTTACAAGATAGCAGTTTCTCTTTACATCATGATATATTTCGAAATCTGATTCTTCTGTTGAAGGTTTTAAGCCATTAATTCATGTTGAAGTTGAGGTTGGTAACAAACGCGAACTTAATATCTCCTTGACTTTTTCATTCGAAAATGTCCCCACCACTCTCTTGATGAAACCTAATTTCTTCAATGTATCACGACAGATGTTCATAACGTGTTTTACTCATTCTAGAAAATAATTGAAAAGGAGGGAATACGAGGGAAAGATAAAAAAAATCAACCTCTGGGGAAGACTGGAAAAGGTCACAGGTTCAAGTCCCATACAGGGAATTGACGCTGCGTAAGACAAGTGAGAAGCGAGATAAAACCGTTGAAGTTGAAGCATCTCATTTCTAAACCGTACACCACTTGGAAAAAAAACTTGACTCGGTCTTTCCGTTGATCTTCATCAGCTGCTGGGTTCGAACTTCGAATATCCTTCTGACTGGGGGCTCGAGGGACAGCAGAAAATCACGTAACAGGGCACGGGAACATTGGTAAAAACCGTGAAAGTAACTGAACTAGCGAGGATATGTCGAGAAGAAAAGGATTTGTGAGTGAGCTGGAGGGAGACAAATAGAGAGAAAGAGGGAGGAAAGTGAACGACATCGAGGGAAAGAGCAGAGGTGGTTGGAATGACGCGGGAAGCGGAGTAGGACTACGGTGATGGGAGAGGAAGAAGAATGGAATGGGGAATGGACGGAGTGGGTGGTTGAAGGAGGATAGTGAGATAGGGGGTGGGGAAGTAGATCGTAAGGTTGGGAAGAGCAAGATAGGAGGGCGCTGGTTGGCAGAGAGGGTAAGGGAGCAGAGGATTCGGAGTGAAATGGTGAGACGGCAGAGGGAGAAAGAGGTATTTTATTTGAGACGATGTTTGAAAGCAAGAATAATTGGAGGTGATCGAGAGAAATAGAAGTACACGGGAAGAGCTTTGACGTTCGGCTGCCGTAAGTGAGTCGGAATGAAGACGAGGAAGGTTGGGGTGGAGGAAGGGCGGAGGAAGGGGATTCGTGGAGGTGGTAAAGGAGAGTAAATGTTAGGAATTACGAAGCGCGTGTATATATAATCCACAAGAGCGCGCGCGCACACACACACACACACACATACACAAACACACATACATACACACACACACACTCAAACGTGAGAATACATACATTAATGCACACGTGTCCGTGGGGGGAGGGAGAGAAAGAAAGAGGCGGGGAGCGCTGGAGGAGTGTGCGCTTGAGGAATCAAATAAGCTCACGCAAAAGCTCTAGATGACATTCCACGGGAAAATCCGTTGGTACATTTTCCCGAATTAAATATTTGCGGCCTACTTGTTTGAAATTAATTCAGCAAACACTTTATCTACTTGTGCAAAGAGATTAATATTATACACGGGATGTGGCGAACTTGATTTCATAATATTCCGACATAGCAAGGAAAAGTAATTCGACTAAAAATACGAACGTGTATTCCTATGGGGGAAACACCTGGAAATCCTGGGGAATAGGTAGAAAAAATACAGCACCTTGGCAGGGCTCTCGCATCTCGCTTATTGTCGGGACGTGGACGTTTTGTCGTCCGGAGATACTTTCTTCCGGCACGTTAAATAAATAGAGACACTCAAGCTGCCGCGGACTCGTCTCCAACGTAAAACCCATTGTCACTAACGTAGCGGTAACTCGTGATGCGACGATTCTCTTTCCGCTGTGTCTGAAACTCCTTGTGCTCATTACGCGGTGCAGTGTGAAATGGTGGCGGTCATTTGTAGAAGAGTCCTTCGTGACGTCACAAGTGTGTCTGAAGCTCCTCGCGATAGCCTACCATGCTGACCCCCATCGCCTTAACACGAGGGCGGCTTCCCCTCTTTTTTCGAATACAATTCTCAAAGGCTTTCTTCTTCTTTAAGTTATGCTGTGATCCGATCAAAGTGTTGCATAAGTACCAAATACTACGTGTATTTTGTTTAATACTGTTCCTAAAACCACCGACGATACTATGCTGAATTTCATGAAAGCTCACTGAGTTTAAATATATGATAATAAATAAAGGCAATCATTGTTTGCTAAAATTACCAGTTGTGTGCTGTATTATATCTGTCTCGTTGACTGATTTTCAGCATCGTTAAAGACTCTTTTTAAAGGAAGAATCAACAAACGTCAAAATTTTCATTCTGTTCTTGTATTAAATGTACAAAATAACATACGTATATATATATATACGGCACAATATAACACAGAATAAAACATATAAAACGTAAAAGGACACACACGATGATTTGAGCTTTCGACTGACTGTGAGTCTGACCTGAAGAAGGCCTCGGAGTAGGCCGAAAGCTCAAATCATCTACAGTGTGAGTGTCCTTTTACGTGTTATCTGTTTTATTCTGTGTTATATTGTGCCGTCCAAAAGTTATATTGCCCTCGTGAGTACTTCCGCATCATCGATATATATATATATATACATATATATGATATTTATTATTTTACTTGATTGTATTAGTAATGGAAATGCATTATGAGTACGATGGACCACTCCCATTAACGTAGGATCTACTTACGAGTAATTGTTTTTTCTGGCATTGAAACAATTGCAGATCTACTTAAAGAGAATTTTCGACTCACCAAGACCTGACTCGAGCAAAAGGGCAAATTTTTGCGCATAGTTCTGCGGTTTTTATTTTCCCTTCCATAAAGACGGACTATAATGCTTGAAATAGCTTTATTTGTGTGATTTAAGGTGCTTAATGGGATGCGAATTTTGGTGAAAATATCCCATCCTTATTATCTAATTAATTCGTATTACATGAAATAAGAACATTAGTTTTACAATGAAACTTCATTGTCATTCCAAGAAAATAAAGTAATGCAGTATAGATATATCATGATCTCGAATGGCAGCAAGGTCCGAATTCTAAAAAACAGTTGCTGAAATTTAAGTATTTGTCGAGGTGTTCGAAAGGAGAAAAAAAATTGCTCATAAGTTATTAAAAGTTACAAAGTCCGAGAATTGTGGTAAAGTAATAAAAGGGACCAGGAATGGAAGTTACGAGTCTTATGATAGTAATAAAAACTTTCCAGAACCTCATTCACAGAAATTTCGAAAACTTTCCTGTGATGTTTACACTTGATATCTATCCCATATCCTATTCCCTCTCATCACGGTCGTGTGCTCGCAAGCTATGTCGATTGTCCCACTGATCGGGGGTGTTCCCGGGCACAGTCATCGCCACCTCTGCATATTTTACCGAAATAGACATACACTCCGTTGTATCGCTGCGGTTCCCGATGATGGCGAACAGTGGATCACCGAAAAAAACTTGTGGTCTCTCTACCGCTCCCAGTGCCAGAAATATCTTCTCCCCTATGATGTTTAAGTGGAACGCTCGCCGCTTCGCAGTAGGTACATCTCCATCAGGGCGAAGTGCTCCTTTAAACCGGCAACCCTTACGACACACAAAAAGACCAACGGAAGGAGTCTAGGGTCCGACGAGCACACGGACTCAGAGCGTTCAGAGTCTGACACGACGACGAATTATTCACGGAACTCGGTCACGAAGGGCAGCACAAAATGGCGCCAATTCCGTTCTGAAAGGGCACGAATTCGATGCGTCGAAAAACATCGCGAGCTAATGACGGGTCTGGGATCGCAGGGTGCCACTTGGAGCACGGTGTAAAATCCCGTCGAGTTTGAGCTGGGAACGCTGAGATTCCAGGTCAGTGAGGAGACGAAGGGAGTATAAAAAACGTTCAAGTGTTTGACTTACTCTTGGGTCTTTATCTTTCTTGAGGGTACAATCTTAAACGTCCAAATATCCTTCTTTCATGGGAAGTTCTACGCGTATCCCGGCTTTCAGTAGAGCTTCTGGTTCGCTCTATTAGAAAGAAAAAAACGTTTCTTACGAACATTGTATCATTCTGCTATCCGTGAGACTGTACGCGGTGACTCAACGAAGGATAGTGTTGAAATTATCCGTTTCCCTGCTAAATTCGCATTTTGAATGTACATATTCTATGTGCGTATTCTTAGAGAGATTTAGTGCGTATTCTTAGAGTTATGGCTAGTATTTATTTATTTCCATTTTTGCAGAAGTTTTTTATGCTCAGAACCGCACGGAAACAAGCGAATTAGGCTAGAAAATCTCTTTGGTGGGATTAATGAATTTGCTTTCCCCAACGTAACTGCGATAATACATACACTATTGTCATCGTCTGCGCCTTCATTCAATGCAGATTGTTTTCATAATTTTATTTTCGTCAAATAAGCAGCCTCATATGTTTCCATTTTTCGTGGCTCTAATCAAAGATTAAACGCCCATTTGCAAAAGATATTACTTTTTGAATGGCGATGAATTTTATGGAAAACTGTTTAAAATTTCATCACGGCATATGGAACGGGTGGAATTACAGTTTCGAGGATTGACGTTGATTGAAATTTGTTCGAACATTTCATGCATTTTCCAATGGTATTTAATTTTTCATTTCGTGGAATTAACGAGCATAAATTAGGGGAATTCTCAAATTTAATGCATTATAAAGATTCGCAGTGATTGGTTGTAAACACGTGTCTAATTGTTGAGACACCTCTAAAACTGATGGAACGGCTAAGTGTACTTGTCATTCAATTAGTGGAAAGAAAGTGTTAATTGATCTTGAATAAGGAAAATAGAAACATTAGCTGCCTAATGTTTAGTAATTTCAAAAACCTTGTAATATTGAATCAAAATTCAAACGGTTTAGATAAAATTAACTTAATCTGTTCTTTATTTTGGCAGTCTCTAACGCAATTAATATCGGTTATTTTATAGGTTAATTGAGATTTCATCAGCATGCCATGATTTTGCGATTTATTAATGAAATTTGTAAGGCATTTGAGGTTATCGAACCAAACTTGTTGAGTAGTCAGTTGTAGAAACGACGTTTTCGAATCGTAAATAAGCCGTAAATATCTTCAAGCCCATTTACGGAGAGATTTCGCGCGAGGACGATGAAGGCACTACGTCTTCAGATAACTATGACACTTTTCTTTGCGACTTCGCGGATGCCGGCTTCATAAACTGGAGGATATCGCGATTTCCAGAAAAATTCTCAGATAAGTACAATCCCGGCCCCAAATTCTCAAGGATCCCGCTCCGAAGAACCCGCCCTGGGGGGAGGAATCACCGACACAAGGAGTTTGGAAAATGGGAAAAGTTAGATATACGACGTAGAAGATGCGGAAAGGAAGGAGGTCCTGCGGTGAAGCTTGCTAGGGCGTAGTGGAAAGGGCTGGAGAGGGAGGAGTTGTCGGAGGAGGGGGGTGGAGAAGGAAGAGAGGGGGTGGGGGAGGGATGGCTCGTGTGCATGAGTGTTGAGGTGGGGATAGGCGAAACCGTGGGGGTGCCTGGAGGTAAATAGACGCTCTGGTCTTGGAGTAAGTGGTCGGGGGAAGGACACAAAAGAGAGTGGAAAGAAGTAGAGACGTAATAAGAGAAGCAAGAATAATTATTAGTTATAAAGAAGACTTTACTTTGTAATGATTTTAATAATATTTGTAAAAATGGTTTAATTGTTTGCGTGTCATGACGATACTGCAGGTATAAAGTATTACAAAAAACATTACGGTAAGAAACACTAGTAATAAAATCGAACGAGGGGATAGTAGGAGTTAGCGCTAAAATGCAATATTACATTAACAAAAATGTTCAGTTACGATTTAGTTTTCGACGAATGCAACCTGCTGTAATAAACGGCATGTTACTAAAGTTATGTTTTATCATTCATCACATCGTCTGATTCTTCTCAATAAATTTAACATATTATAATCACAAGTGTTTGAATGTATTCATTATGAAAAGAACAACATTAATGGTTTTTACAAATCTGTATTGGAACTTAACGCTTATCACGTACCTACACATCGTCACGCACGCGTAACACGTATGAATGAAATGAACGTTCATATATAGCTCCTAACTGCCGTAATTAAATATTCATCCCCTCCCACCACCCTTAGCTCATTTAAGTCGCGTCATATGCACCTAATGGTGTGAAAGCGGCTGAAACCGAGAGTAGTAGACGTAAAAGTTTTGACAAACATAAATTTTGCTCTTTTTATAATAAAATGACATTCCTTTAAAATAAAAATACGCAAAACAGCAAAATTTCTGTAGTCCACATGAATTAGATTTGCTATCACTAAGCTATGACGGTTTCATTCATGTAGATTTTTAGAAATACTGTGTCTGCTATTTAATCACCTTTTTATAATTCTGTACAAATAGTTGCTGATTAAAAACCATGTTTTTTACATTAATGTTCCTCAGTAAATCTCCATATGGTTTTAGATTACAAAACTGCGGCTTTCAATTAAGTTAACATTGATGTAATGCCGCCGCCCTTCACTGGCCAATATCAACAATTTGATATACGTACCAAACATACGACCGAAGATTTCCTGGCTTGATTGAAGTTGAAACTAGCTTTTTGGCCATGGTTTGTTTTTTTGCTTTGTAAAAATGATATCAAATTTTTATAATGAGCTTCATAAACCTTCCCATATTTTGCAAACAAAGTCTTTATACCAACAAGTGCGGAAAAATGTGAAAGTTTTGATTGTGTACCTTCTATAAACGATACCCACAGACGAGGAATGCCCATTTAAAGAGGTTCCCAGCCTTGGAAACCTACTGGCGGAATAACGGAGCACGGGAGCAATAAAGGTTTAGGGACTGTAGGCGATGTGAGGGGAGATGGGAAGAAAAGGGCAGGACATAAGAGGGAACCACGAAGAGGAGCAACTAGAAGGCGGTGCTAGGAATTGGGAGAGTGAAAAGGAGCGAGCGTGGGGCAAGCGAAAGAAAGGGATGAAGGGAGTCAAAGGCGACGCGCAGATTGTCGAGTGAGACTGCGGAATGGATGGGAGAGTTTGAAAGGCTATTCGCCTAATACTACTGCGTCGAGGCTCGGGGAGGAGCCACCCGGAGGGTCTGTGAGTGCCCCATTCTAGTCGGGACGTGTAAAAAGAAAATAGAGCGGGGAAGGAATAAAAGATGCATGGAGGCTAAAGGCGGAAATATGGGGCGAGGAAAAGGAGAAAAATAAGACGGGGGCGGCAAGCCTCCTCACCCATTACTCCCACCGAAACTACTTTCGCGGGACGATCGCCCGTGAGTATTGCCTTAACTGTGCTGCGGTGCTCGCTTTGACGTCTGTATCTCCTAACGGAAATATAGTGCCAGTCGCTCACGACCCTAATCTCTCTCATGCGAAGCGTTTTCAATATTAAGTGGCTTCCAGGGATCGACTCCCTGGCGAAAGGGATTCAATCAATAATTATTTCGCGCTGACGGAATTCAATATATTATCGAGATTTGAAAAATGAATTTTGACCCCGAAACGTGCTCTTGAGTAATTTTTTCTTGTAATGGAACATCTGCATATTTTTATGTGAAGATGGCCGATTAAAAAATTCAGCATTAAAGGAAATTCAAATAGGTTCCGTTGGTATGATGAATAAAATTTGATAAGGAAAAATAAACGAGCAAAATTATCAATATGTACCCAAAGATGACTCTTAAGAGTCGAAACTTTTTTCTAAATTTTTTTCTTCATTTTTCTCTTTTAAATAACGTCGTTAACTAACAGAAAATTCAAAAGTGGAGGATTACTAGTTTTATTAAACTCTCTCATTTATTAAAAAATGGGAAACCCATTTGAATGAACCTAAAGCTTAAACTTTTCTTCGTTAAACCATGTGGATGAATTATATGGGGAAATAAGAAATGAGATATTTACACACCGTTACCGCATTTCTTCTAACGAGAGTAGGAAGACGTTTTACTGCTCGTAAAAAGAATAAGGACGAGTCATCGGAATCCCGTTCCCAAATGGATAGAGAAACTCCGGTGAGCGCTGAAACCGTTTCAACGATTTAATTTATACAGATTTAGATGGACTGTGCAACAGTTATCTTCAATATCTTCTCGGGAAAATAATCGCCACCAGTCTCAACGGCCGAGTCCCTTAATTTGAAACATTTCCGGTACGGGCAGAAATGGTTGGTTGCAGTTAATTTCGAGGTCACGTAAGTCTAAATGGCAAAGTTAAAACCATCGAAAAAATATATAATATAATTGAAATCTGAATGGGAATCATTTACGAATCCTTCCACTGCTTGTTGAATGTTTCATACAGGGGGAGTGATCGAACACAGAGGTTAGATTGTGGATACTGATATCGTTGGAGTTATGGAGGACAACGTTGGAAGGTAGGGGACGATGATAAGGGAAGAATGGAAACGCATGAGAGGCACTGAGCAAAGAGATATGTCTAGATGGAAGGAGATAGGTAGGGATGAAGTGGGGCGGAACTGAAAAGAATAAAAGGAAAAAAGGACGCGAGGGAGGAAGAGAAGAGGGAGGGTGAAGGGGACGCTGGTAGGAGAGTCAAGGGTGAGAAAGAGAAGGTGGCCGGGAGAGAAAGAAATATGAAGGCTGGGGTTGGATGGGCCATTGTATCTGGCGTGCCAATATGAGGCATTCCAGGTCCAAGCGAAAAGTTGAGGATGGAGTTGGTATTAAGAGTGGTGGTAAAGGGAGATATTGTTAGGGATGAGGAGGGCGGATTTGACGACGCGGCGAGCTGTGCGAAAGAGCAAACCCGGGACGTATAAAAGTGTGGCCCGAGACGGGGGCAAAGGAAGGGGAAAGGCAGAGAAAGAAACGAGATGCGTAACATGTAGGTTGAGGAGATGGGACCCCGCGGAGGGAAAGTGAGCTTTGGAAGGAGCGGGAGGAGGGTGGAGATGAAATGGAAAAAGGGGAGATGGGAAGACAGTCGAATAAGGAGCTGTCTCGGGCATTTATCGATTCTGTCGCCGCGTTTGATGACGATTACTCCATCCCTCCTCGTGTGGCACTACTTCGCTCATTGGCGTGAAATAGTCATAAATCTTTCGTCTCCATTTTTTTCCTCTTTTCCTTTTTCCTCCTTTTTCATCCTCTTTTTTTGGTACCGAACCTAGCGACAATATTGTGAGAATTTTTTGGCGCGATAAATTGGCGGTTATGAGTCGTTAAAAAGGACGCTCTTTTTTACGAGAGTACAACGCGTTGATGGGCGCCTATTAGATTCTGCTAATTCATAATGCAAATCCGATAACGTGAGCGGAGGAACCCGTGATGAGAGGGGATGAAGGATTAGTGAGGAAACTGGGCTTAAATAAAAAAACGGGTGAAGGCTAAACCAAGGACTGGAATAAGGATTAAGAGTGAATTAGATGTCTGTGGAAGGGGTTGTGTAGCGCCCGAAGGTAAAAATGACGTGCGGTTATTGTGATTCATCTATTTTAAATTATGTATAGAATACACACAATCAGAAAATAATTAGTACTCTGGGGAATATATCGTGAAATGCAGACACGATTTTATTAGCAACGTTGTCCGTCAAGAGGAAATTTTACTGATCATACTAGAAGTTTATTTTGTGGAGAATATACCTAAGGGAAAGGCTTTCACTCTAATTCATATGGCAAAGAGTAAATGATGCCCATTGCAATTCCTATGTAATAACGAAGAGGGAAGCGTAGCAAACAAGTCTACGGACTAAAGACAGAAGATAATTTCTTCATATTCGGGTGCTTGAGAAATCAAACCATCCATTAGGTTTCCTTTATTTTTACAAATGAGCAAAAATACAGAAAAACCGGATTGCCTTATGTTGAAATATCACTTTTGGCACAAATTACAGATACCGTGTTCACGTATAAAATGTAATTATTATTTCAATTTTGAAATTTTGAAAGACCTGTAGCTCAATTTACCCTCTTGTCAGTCATTTATAGGCGAGCTTTTATTTCGTACATTTAAAATATTTAAGTGAAATCTCAAAACTTAACTTCTTCCCATCATCTAGATTAGATATATAAATAATGAGCATGCAAATGAGAGGAGAATTCTTGATGTAAAATAGGTATACCTACATGGAAGAGGAGCTAATGCTAATCATGCCACACTGAGACATTTATAAACTTGGTGCAGAAAACTCTCTTGCTCTAAATAAAAAATATTCATGCAAAACTTAAGAAGCAGGCGCCATGGATAACCTTTGTCATAGTCTAATATTTATTATAGCTCAATAACGCAGGTTTCAAAATTTCCCATGGCATGTAGTAAAGGTTTTTTTTCCAATTATATCAAAATATTTAAGTTCTTTATACTGCACCTGATAAAAATTGTCCCTACTGAAGAATAAAATTAGAATTTTTAGAGGATTCAGAGGAGTTTTTCGCGATTTTTTTCTACTTAAGTTTTTGGTGAATCAAAGTCTGGGATGAATACATGCTCCTAACAAGCGAATTATAATGAGACGGACTCTAGATGAAACGAAATTAAGATTAGTGGACGAATGAATTGGCGAGCGATGAGGGAGAGAAGGTGGAGCCTTCCACATGTAACACGACTTGGGCTGAAAGAGAGAAGGGCGCGGTGAGAGAGCGAGACAAGACAGGATCAGAATGAAAGAGGGGCCGTATGGAAAAATCGAGGGACGAGAGGGTAAATGACGAAACTAATGGGAGGTGGGCGGGGAAGAGGACAAGGAGAGCAGCGCTTTTTTTCAACGAGGATCGAAAGGAGAGGTAAGGGGACGGGCGTAAACAATAATAACAACAACAATAATAGTAGCGTCGGTTTGTTGTTTCCTAAGCATTTCAAAAGAATAACAATCCGTTGAGAGGATGAAAAATGAGATGTTTTCGGGGATGGGCTTGGGAGCGAATAATAATGCGACTGAGGGTGGAGGGAATGGACGTCGGCGTGGGAAGAGGAGAAAAACGGGAGAGGAGGAAGAATAAGGAGGAGCGAAGGAAAGGAGGAGAAAGGAAATGAGAGGCAGGGACTGGGAAACGACGAGGAGATGCGAAGGAAAGGAGGGACGGTTTACAAAAATAAGGCGGGAGGAAAAGACGGCTGGATGAAAGGATATAGTACATGTATGTAGATGGGGAGATAAAGATGGAAATATGGAAGGACGACAGAGGGGGTGGGTCGGGACACAAGGGTTTAGGGACAGATGTGGACGGGTGCGGGGGAATGGTGGTGATGGTGGGGGGGGTTGGGGTGGGCGTAGAAGGGCAAGTGCCCTTCTTTGCTGAGAGGACACTGTAGGGCAGAGTGGAGAAGCTGGTAGGAGGGAGAGGGGGGTAACGGTAAAGGGTAAGCGTGGTGGAGGCAGGACGGGTTTTGTTATAGGGTAACGAAGGCTGGAGAATTAAGAGAAAGAAAGATGATATGAGAGACTAAAGCAGGAATTAAAGAGAGGGACGTAAAGGGGAGTTGAAGGGGCGGGGGGATACGAAACGACGCAGTTAAGGGAAAAAGGAATGTAAAAAAGTCATCTAGACTCAATTCAACCGAGGTCTAATGTTAAGGGAAGTCACTTCAGCCTCCACATTTTTTTCTTCCCGCGTCTTTGGCTCAATTCTAACTATTTGGCAAATTTACTGCCAGTTGGTGGTTCTTATCCTACGTAGTGAAGTTTTCTGACAATTATTTCCTTAATTTCTTTAAATTTTGTAGACATTGGGCAAGTCGGGCTCCTTGTTTTCAATCCATTGCATTTTTTGGTTTGTGCTGGGAAGCGGAATACTTTTATAGAGTTTGAATCTTTTCCAAACTGATTATTTTAAACTTTTATGACATTAACAGTATGTACTCACGTATGTAAAATGCTCTGAAATAGTTGAAATTAAGATGTATGTATTCCAATAAGTGTCTACTAAGTTAAAATTTTCCCCATGATTATGAACTCAAATGTGTGATGTGAAATATTTTGTCTATGGTGACATCTTCCAGACCGAATACTTCTGTATGGCGATTTAGAAAATTATGGTAGATTAATGTGTGTGTGTATATATATATACATATATATATATTCATTCACTTGGATGTTGATATACGGAAAAGGGATAGGAATTTTGTACTTGGTTGCATAAACCACACATATTTTAGTGTACGTTATGTTTCCTCGATAGCTCAAGTGGTTGGGCTCTGCAAGTCGAAAAATCCGGTATTCAAATACAAGTCGAGGATATATTTTTGCACTTGTGATCTGCTCGATTCCACCTTCCCCACCTCTCCTGTGTTCGTCCTTTGAGTACGTTCCTATCCCTTTTCCTTATTCTATTTTCATGTGAATAAATATTTGTTCGCCATATGGTGGGTTTTCGTGCATATATATATACATATATATGAAATTAAATGAAAGATACGCTAAATACGAGTATACCTATGACTGATGAAGCCTTCGAAATCAGCAGTATGAATGATTAAAAATAAACAGATACAGCTTCTTTTCCCGTGCCAACAGCAAATACACTCAAAAAAGTTCGTTCTTATTCTTCCTTATCCGTTGGTCGGTGAACTATGTTTCGTAGTACCATAAGGTACATGGCATATTGTAATACACAGAAAACTTCAGTAGCACTGTACTGCACAACATAAAGTAACCTATTGATTGATCTAAATTTGTACGTCCTCTACACGCTTAGGGTATGCTAGACTGTGGAAATTTCGTTTTACTCAATTTGATAATATAATTAAGAAAATGAACTACTAAGTGCAGTCAACAATTTTACAGACATTTAAGCTTCCTGATTTTGTATAATAGCTAAAAGAAGATTAACGTTTTAGAAAAACGATCCAGAACTTGGCCTTACAGATTTTTTGCTTTTCATTGCAACAGACGAGGATGATAAAATTTCAATCTTAAGGCCTTTTACCGTATTCCTCCCTACCATTCTGGATCGAGGAAATGTTGAAATGCGGAAAAGATAGGCTCGAACATTGGCTTCCCCGAAATACAGGCCCAAATTCAATGTCATGCTCATGTGAACCCAAAAAGAATCTCAATTGAAAGCAACTGAAGATTTGGTCGAACAGACAAAAGGAGGGGACCCATCGCCGCTCCGCGCTTTCTACACTTTATAATGATGAGAGCGTATGAAGAGGGAAGAAGAGAGGAAAGATTAAGGACTTTGGAGGAGATAGAGGGAAAAAGAGAGTTATTCGATTGCTGAGAGGATCACGGTTAGGAGGGAGAGAAGCTGGCGAGGAGGTGGGTGGAAGGATGAGGAGAGGGAGTGTAAGGAAGCAGTAAAGATGAAAAGAAAAAGAAGGGTGTCAAGTCAAAAAAGGAAAATGTTATTCGAGATGCTGGGTGGGATAGGCAGGAACAACAAAAGGTCAGTGGAGGCGAATGAGAATTTCCATGAAGAAGCCGAAGGGAAGAAGGGAGGTGCGGAGGAAAGGAGCGAAAGGAGGAAAGAAGAAAGTGGAACGGGAAATGAAGACGCGAGAATAGCTAGGGGAGAATTTGTAAGTGGATGATGCGTGGGTGAGTGTGGGGGGGGGGGGTAAAAAAGAGGGCTTTGAATGTTGGATTGAATTGGTGAGGGCCATGAGAGGAGAAATGAAAGCGGGTGAAGGTATTAGGAGAAAATTATGAAAGGGAAGATTAAAATATGATCACAAAATGGGGCAGCAGAAATAAAACAGACGCGGACATATTTACTATGCCTCCTTTGCTAGGTCTCTGACACAAAAATAATGAAAATTTTGCAGAATTTTGGACAAAAATGAGTGAATACGGCAAAGTAAATTATTATAGTATATTTTGACGACATTTTACAAGTACTTTTGAAATCTATTTGAGCAAATCTGCTTGAAATGGCATATTTAGCACGTGAATTAACTAAATTATCAACGTTTTAGGACTTTAAAAGGTAGATAATTGCGTCTTGATTAGAATCAGTGCCCAAAAAGAGCAGCAGGAAAAAATACTTGACTTCATTAAAAAAATTAACCTTTTCTAATCACTCTATAAAGCCACGCGGAACTAGAATATTTGGTTCCCCACGGTTGAATTTTTAAATATATATTCGACAAATGGATCAGATAACGGATGTGTGTGCACTTAATTCTAGCGCAGTACTATTTTTTCAAGGTTTAACATGCTTTAAGAGCTCGAACATGAGCGAGTGCTACTGAAGTGATTATGCGCTCACGAGGAAAGTTATAACCCGTAGGATTCCATGAAAAAGTTTTGTTTTTTAGAATATAATTTGAACTTGAGAAAATTTGTAAATGATAACATTTTTTAAAATCATCACGCTACTACGCAAGCTTCTAATGGTAAACATTCATTTTATTTCAATTGTAATTTATTGGAATGAGTAGAAAATACGATGAAAATTATAAAGGTGTATGGTAACAGTGTATAGTATTAGATATATATGAGATATGGATCATATGGAGATGATGGAAGAAATGATTAGATGAAAAGAATTACAAAGGCATTCAGCACAGTATTTGACGTGCAATTTTACTGGGAACATGATTCGATAGTCCATTATTCGGAGGTTCCCTTGATTATGTGGCAGAAGAAATGATCTGAGAGAATGAATAATGAGAATATTAACTCAAAATGGTGATAATAAGAACCAATAATTACAAATAGAGAAGGAAAAAGTGAGCATCGATATACTATTGATCGAACATTGGTAGATGGTCCTTGTTTTGTGAATTAACACTTTATTTTAAAGAAGAAGCATTTACTTTTAAACCGCTGAGCTGGGTTTATGTTAGCTGAATCAAATATTCAATCATTGGGCATAAAATAGCTGTGATCCAAACCTTGGGGGTAAAGCTATTGATTAAAATGTTACCTATCATATTGCGAACGAACTCACTCTTTCATTAGTGCGTACGCGGAAAATCTGAGCGTAGGTATAGTTGTTGCGATAGCTGAACCCTACAAGCAGAGACCTGCCCACTCAAATTTCACAATTCCCCAATTTAAGAGGAAATTTTTAATGTTTTCCGAATTTCATTTGAATCTCATTATGGGAACTCGCTTTAACATCGCTTCATTACAAAGTTTTGATCCGGCAATGCACCTGCCTCGATTGACCTATAAATTTGTAACAACGATACTGTCGACGTTTCTCTTGCCCGATATTTGATGTCGAGTTCATGAAAATCCTTCCCTTCCGCTTTGGAGAAATGACTTGTGGTCGGATCGAATGGAACCCAACGACGCTAATAAGCCCAGCAAAAGTTTCGTGAACACGACAAATATCCTTGCCTGGAAAGGAGAAAGAGAGAGTGGGAAGGAGCCAAGGAAGGGAAGTGAGGGTAGAAGCGGTTGGTTGGCGTTGAGAGACGAAGGAGCGGGACGGGAGTGTTATGTGATGGAAACTGACACGGGGAAATATACCTTCCACTGACATTTCACAAAAGGGGAACTATGAAAGTTTGGATATAAATCAAATAAAATCGCAATGTAAAGCATATATTTTTGTTTTATATTTCCCGTACACGAACAGTTTCCATGTTGGGACCATATCATGCAGCTCTATTTTTTTGCTGCTTCGAATTTGATATGCTTGTTTACTTAAAGCGGTGGAAATGGACAGGATGGATTTTTTTGCATGTCTAATCTCACTAAAATAGAAATCGGTAGAGTAACACAGGTATTCTCAGTGGGATATTTAAAGCATAGTAGATGTAAGAACATCTCTGAGAAAGAAGAGAATGATTTGGGAAAGTCTTAATATTACGTAAATTAATGTTAATTACGATCAGTATTGAAATAATTACAAGGTTAAATTGCCAGTATTGTTTCTCAGCAGACGGATAGAAATTAATTCAATTTTTAGCAGAATTCCATTCACTTTTTCTTAATGAGAAGAGCTGCGGTAATGTTGAGCAGGTGTTGGTTGAACAGGCAGACGGTATTTATCAAACTTTGAGTTGACAAGCCTCGTTGGAATTTGTTTAAACACTACGGGTTTCGACTTGGGAAAGCACGCGGGTAAATAAAGGGTGTTTGAGTCAAACCTTGGGAAACCTTCTCGCTGAATTTTTCCGAAATAACTTGCTCAAGATTTCGTTGATATTTCCCAGAAGGACGTGGAGAGGTAAGAAATTCGAAATTCATGCTCACTTTCCGGAAATATTTCGATGGGCATGTGACGGTTTTTGATTTTCAACAAAAATAAATTACTCTGGCAGTTCTAGAATCAAGACGAAAAAGGGAGAGGAAATGGGAGAAAGAGAGCGAGAAAGTAATGGGAGAGAAAGAGAAGCGGAGAAAGGGGATACCGGGATGAAAATGCTAAGGGGGGGAGAAGAAGGTTGAAAAACGACATGAGGGAGGATGGAACGGGGGGTGGCTGGGGGAGGGGGCGGAAATTGGAGGGATGGGAGGGATTGTTGTTATGCGGCCGGGGAGTGAGGAGCATGTAGACAAGGAAAGTGAGGCATGGGGAGGGAAGATGGCCCGCAGGCTGACAATGTTTTCACGGGTCGGGGTAAGGGCCGGCGGGGCGAAGGAGCGGCGGGCAGGGGATGCCGCTAAAAGCAATGGAGGGCCGAGAATGGAGAGGGAAGGGCTTGCAGGGCGGGATAAACGGCGTAGAGGTTGTGTCAGTGGGCGGGTCGGGGAAAGAGGGGGAAACGTGTTGTATGGAGCGGGGGAGCATTTTTGGAGTGGCTTGGAGAGGTCAAACAAAATTTAGGACTTTTCGGTGGAAGAGGATGTTGTGCGAGCAAAGATGAGCCGTCGTGTTGCATGCGTAAGATTGCGTGAGTGGGGCTACGAACGGTTCTCTCATTTTTCTCTCTTACTAGGTGTACGTGCGCACGCACGCGTGTGCGTGTAGATTATATACATAAAAACATAATTATATATATATATGTAAATCATCTACAGTGTGAGTGTCTGTGTTCTATTGTGCCGTCCAAAAGTTATATATATATATATATATATATATATATATATATATATATATATATATATATATATATATATATATATATATATATATATATATATATATATATATATAAACACACAAACACTAAGACAACAAACACCACACACATAGAAACATAAAAGAAGGACACTTACATTGGATATTTACGTTTCGACGGCACGGCCGTCGTCATCAGAATCAGATTCTGATGACGACGGCCGTGCCGTCGAAACGTAAATATCCAATGTAAGTGTCCTTCTTTTATGTTTCTATGTGTGTGGTGTTTGTTGTCTTAGTGTTTGTGTGTTTGTGCGTCGCCGGAGAGCGTCATTTCCAAGATTATATATATATATATAAATAAATATAATATATATATATATATATATATAAATAAAAAAATAAAAAATAATTTATGCATGTATGTATGTATGCGGCTATGGACCAGAGTTGGAAAGGTGGAGAAACGGAATAGTGGCGAAAGGATTGGGTGACAAAGTTGCTGTGACAGCCGCCAAGCGAGTGAAATATGTATCGAGAGTTAAAGAACGAGAGAGGGATGGAGTGGTGAGGGACGAGGGAACGAGATCAGATAGGTTGGGAAATGAATATTTTGGAAACGAAATGAAACATGAAAGTCCTGTCAAATGTTTTGTAATAAAATGAGGATATACCTGATCCTTTACAAAAGGGAAGTCACCCTTGATTTTTTTGAATATCGTGGACCGAGCATCTTTCCCCCCTCTTCCCATTGTTATTCCGCCTATATATTCGCATCATTATACCTTCGGTTTGGGAGAGTATTTATTTTCACTGCATTATTATGTGAATATGATTTACACATTTTCGCATTTATGATATGGAAAAACACGGTCATCGGCACTCGATATCAATTCATGACCTGATTCGCAGGAAACAGGTGACTTGCTGACAGATCTGGAGTAGAGGGTGTGGGATGCCGTTCGTTAAAACTCCGATATCTATTGTCATTTAAACAGTGAAGTTTTCTATAGTTTAAATTGACTTTTATTACAGTTACTATTATTGTAATTGTACTGGATAGTTTTGTTATAGGATTGATATGGCCCAAACAACTGTAAAATGGTAGATTTAATTGTCTTTCCTAACAAAACACAACCTGACATATGCCACTACTCGTACAATAAACCACGCTCCGATTCCTCATTCTTCCGTCCTCCCTCCGTTCCATCCAAAATGCCTGTACAATTCTTCCCTTTTTCTCATTTGCCTAACTTTTTTTCTTCCATTACAGTTTTCAGCATTATATTGCCTATTAAAACACTCTCCATCCATTTTTCTACATCCTTTGGATTTCTCCAAATAGTCACCCATCCTCCCCCACAATACATTGCACTTCATTTGTTTTTTTCTTTCTGTCCAGTTAAGCTTTTCCGCCATTCTCTGCACCAGGATTTAAAAACCTTCCAATCTGCGCCAATTGGTTTTGTGTAGACCATTTTGACTTAAAATACTTCCGAAAAAGGTAAACTGTTCCACAAGGTCAAGTTTATGAGCTTCTAATTTATTTACCCTATCTCTTTCGTAAAACCGTCTCAATCTTTATTTAGCCAATGCTTATTCTCATCCCATATAAATCGCGCTCACTTTCCTGTGCACATAGCAATGCTTGTGTCTCCTTGGCTGGCTGGCAAACTACAGCATCATGATCAGCGAAACTAACTGATTTTATGAATTTTTCACCGATTTTCATTCCTATGTGCATATATTTCCATGCCTCTTCAACAATTTCCTTCAAATATACATTTAAAGTAATGGGTAATTCAACAAATAATACCCTCTTTTACCCACTCTTCCTTACATTGCCCATCGTGACTTTTCATCCACCATTTACTTCTTAGCAGTTAAAGCCATGTATTAGCTTTGATATTATTTTCTCTTTTTTGCTTTGTACTGGTTACCTTCCTCAAAATACGAGTACTACAGTGATTTGTTCGCATGCTTTTCACTGCATTTTATGACGAGGTTTTGATTTTGTCGGAAAATCATGGTTCTGAGTGGTATCATGCGTTATCTGATGAATATTAAACTATGCTATGAATTTTATAAGAGCTTCTATCCAGTTCTGGGGGAAATGCGTCAAAAAAGTTTCATGTCCAAGTTTTTTTTAGTTAAACTAAAGATTTTGAAGTCTGTGTGTTGTTTTGAAATCGGAATTAGAAGGATATACACCCACGTAGGCATGAGGAATGGATATTAAATAAAACAAGCTTTAAATTTATTTAAATAAAAAGTTCTCGGCCAGGTTTGTATACCCTAAGGAAAAGATCCAGAGCATTGACATAAAACATGTAAATAGCAGAACGCTCGCCAGCTCCTGGTATGTGACTAAATTTTAATATCCATTCAACCAAAAAAAATATGCCATGAAATATAATTCCGATAACGCAGATCTAAATGCTTTCAGAATTTGATGGTCGTATTGTAACGCGGGATTATTGCCTATAGGCTTAGCGTTGTAATTGACCGCAAAGCATTCCTTTTTGGCTGTCTGCGATACCTATGGCCGATGCTTGAGGTCAATCGATCTATCTACATACTCGCATATGCATTGTTGAATGTTTGTGACTAAATCCTAATTTAGTTGGTAGTTTTTGTATCGAGAATCGATATTGTAAATGAAAAAACGTGAAACCAAACGATACATACCGCTGCGATAATAAATGGCGTGTTGAAAGGCTCCGCATCGCAATCGATATCGCAGGAATATCGTTCGTCAAATTCGATGAATTTCGACATCGCCCAGCACCACGACAAGGTCACTGCTAACAGGATTCTGCCAAAAACCTTCTTGGCAATTCCTCCTGCCTCTCTTACCAAGCAACTAGAAAGTGAGGAGTGACTCCCGAGTTAATGCCTTCACCTTTAGAATTTATATTTGACACAGCGGCGTGATTTGAAGGAGAAGTGGCTGATTAACTCAATTGGCGACTGAACCCCCAGCTTCATCACCGATCTCCCCCTTTCTTCTCGTTCCTTCCCCATTTCTTTCGGAATGGGAATTGACGGTTGATCGGGAGAGAGGGCGGAGTGGATGGGAAGGTGAAGGGAGTGGGGGTGAGAGAAATGAGGACTAGGGTGAGTCAATGTTTACTCTTGGAGTGCCGTTCGAGAATAGGGCGTCACTGTGAACTGTCACCGGGTTTAGAAAGGACACGGGAAGAACGAAAGGGAAAAGGGGGTTTGGGGCATGTGGGAGGGGGGAAAATGAACGTGGGGCCAAGGACGAGAAAAGAGCACGCGATAAAAAGAGACAGCTCTTTCGGCCGGAAGGGCATGAAGGAACGGAGCATGAGCGGGTTGAAAATGAGGAAGGTAGAAAAAATATCTCGAAGAATGGGAAAAAAATGCATGTACATTGAATTAAAAAGGCATGACTCTGGAAATGCCAATAATAAAAACGAACAAATATAATGCATTTTATTTCACATCCCCTCTCCGGGTTAAACCATTAAGGAGGCAGATATCCTATGTTAGTTCACGCACTATTAATTAAGCTTTAGCGCTGCCAGAATAAACGTTGCGGTAACTCCTTTTCTTGATTTTTGTCGGGTGTACAGTCTTAGTTTTTGTCAGTTTTTCTAAGTATTCTAATGAATGATGCCAACTAGTTAATCCTTCCACTAGGATACTCTAACCGGAGGTAATTAAAGGGAAACTTTCGGGTCAACTGTAAAAACATGGCTCTGAAGCACTGTTTAGGGTCCTCGAGAAGTGAATTTATGAGCACAGCCCAAAGTGGCATTTACTTCTCGGGAGTAATTATTCGGAAGTAATTATCTAAGATAAATTAGGTGTTGCAAATGGCGGTCATTGTAAATTACAACGTGAAGGGTTATACAGCCATATTCCCATTCAAATATGCTGACTGAAAGTAAGGTCATAATTTCAAAGGGGTAGAAGTCGCATTTATTTTTCATATTAAGATGTTTCCCCATTTGTGTTTAATTTGAGGATTTAACGGATTTAACCGTAAAGTTTCATGGAAAAAAATCCAGAAAATATTTGAATATTTTTAGGTTTTTCGAACTCACATTTTAGAATTTAAAGCTTTCGTTGGTTAGTTATGAATAAAATTGGCAAATATCTATCAGATAATTAATTATACCTATTTTAAAAATAGGTTGGGATAGTTCCTAACGGATAATTATTTCTAAGTATTGTGGGAATATCCTATGTCTTTCTTTATTTTTTTTTAACTTCAACCTGACTTCATGCTGTCCAAAAAGGCCACATTCTTCATTCCTTTACCCTATTTTTGCCACATTCCATCATACTAGCATCTCAAAAACGTACAATCTATGCTCATCCTCATGTCTCAAATACCACGTGTCCATTCATAAAGCACGACACTCCATGCTTAATAATCTCTTCACATCTTAATCATTGTACCCATAATCAATGCTGCCCTTCTTGGAAACTCTTTTGCAAACGCAATTCTTCTCCTAATGTACCCATTACCATGTCTTGTTTCTGTAGGACACTGCCCAAATTTATCGACGACTCCATCTACTCCAGTTTATTCCCTTCCATTTTAATATTTAACTTAACTGCCATACTTCTCAAGAATCTTATTCAATAATTTGAGAGATAGTTGAGGCCGACACCTTGTGGGAATCCACTTGTAAAGCAGGATGATAGAATCAAAGACTGCGTTTCCACAGGAAATAAATTATTATTGCCGACTTGTCTCGCTACACTTGTAGCATCATCTAGACTCTTATTTGATAATTTCGACTTTTTTGTTAGATAATAGCTATGATTCAATATTGGAATAAATAAAGAATGCTTCATTAGGTTGATAAATTCATTCTTCACGGCCATTTTTTACAAGAGGAATTAACTGGTTTAACAATACATACGTGGTATATTTGACTCAGAAAATTTGCTAGATTAGAGATTATTTTAAGAAAAGTATAGTTAAAAGTCAGAAAATAGAATGAGCCATAGAAATAACTGATTACCTCATATAGCTTAATTTACCATAGCAAAAAATGTATTCCGTAGTATCTATGAAAATCCCTGCCACCAACTACGTCGAATTTAACGTTAAAACCACCCCCAAGGCCTTATGAAATATCTACCTAAAATTTGAATTTTCAGCTTAACATAAGCCCAAGAGCTATGGGATTTTTAAAATTAAAATTCGTAATTCGAATTTTCCAAGCTTGGGGGGTAAGCCGTTGGTAAAAAAATGTATAATACAACTGGATGTTCTGATTCACTCACTGCCTTCCTCTGGGTATGTTTCAATTCTACTTCATAATCCCAACGACGACGTTGAATAAGACAATGAATTTCGAGTCACCTGCGTGCAAGTTTAAGCGGAAATATGGACGTGGGCAGTTGGGGTGGGCGGGAAGCTGGAGAGAGGGAGTGGTGGGCCTCGTGTGTAGGCAGGTGGGGGGAATTTAGGTGGTGGGTCCGTGATTTTTTCCAACCCGCTCCCTCTCTCTCACTATCGCTCTACCGACTGCGAGAATAAATATGGCTTATAATGAACACCGAGGGCTTGCGCCGTCAGGAAGTGCCCTGCCACGAGGCCGGAGGCTGCGATGGACGACGAATTAGAGTCACGAGTGGAATGGGATTGCACCACGGGTCCCGCGGGAGGAGGAATGGGAAGTAGGAGGACACCGAACAGCGATGCCGGCGAGGGCGGAAGGCGCTTGTGTGTGTGAGAGAGTGTGGGAGGGAGGAACAGTTGGACGAGTAGAGAAGAGGGTAAAGGGGTCTGGAAGGGGTGATGGTGGAGGGTATAAAAAAAATAATACTTTAAGAACGGCTTAAGGGAAAGGGCACGCTTGCATTTCCCCGCACCTGATCCGGACTAGTGTGTCCAGGGGGATCGTCGTGTCCAGCGGAGGCACGTCTTGTCTGCCGGGGAGCAAATGAAATTGAACTTGAAGCGAGCGAGTTTTCGGTGGGATGGAGGTGGGGAATAAAGACAGAGAGAGCTTCGTTTTCCAAGCCGCGAGAGTGTGGAATAAAATGAAGGTGCAAGCAGAGCAGCCCCTGCAGTCTGGCCTTTTGTATTTCTGCCTGCCGTTATAGCGCTTGAATCCATAGGGCATTAGGTGTGTTTTATTTATTTAGGAAAGGACGGAGAAGAGCGGAGCTATTTAAGGATGAATATTGATGCAGACGACAGAATAAAGTATTTCTCCTTAATGTGTTGGTCCATAGGGTTAATTGATCAGTGACACATTTCATCATATTTTCACTATTACTTTTCATGTTCCTTCCCCAAAAAATGTTACTTAAAAATTCAATTTGCGAATGTTATATCTTATTTTGGATACTTTAAGTGAGAATAAACCGTTATGAAATGTTAAAGGTCTTAAGAGAAAACATCTAGATTCATAAATTGTTCGAATGGTCAATTTTTGCATGTCAGAATATTAAACTATTTCATCTTGAGATTACGTAAGCTAAGGCAGAACATATTGCATGAAGAATGAAAAGATAATACTAATTTGCTACTTGGATCCTACATCCTTACAAATTTTTTTATCCTTTTCTATGCAGCGCAATCATATTAACAAAAGAATTGTTATGCTAGGAATCATTGAGTATACTTTAAGCCTACTTTTTTTTAATTATTCCACCGTTGGAGTAATTTTATCGGAAAGGATTTGTCAATACCCACATCAAATCCTTAACCTGTTAAATTTCAGCTCTGTCAGCTCAGTCTCAATTTGTCACATTTTCACACATCCCTTCCTCGTGCTTCCTAAAGCAGGCGATGTTGCTGGAAATCGGTGCGCTCGCCCTGAAAAAGAGCATTTACAGAAATCAAGGGAGCACGGCACCAGCACACACGGTTTCCTGGTCTAATTAATTACAAGCGGAATGTAGGCTCATGCGTATTTTCGTTTCCGTATGCAAAATATAATTAACATTTGCATTTCAAGTTAGGCAGGGTGATCGGGAATTGACTCTTCAAAACAAACCCGACCGCGAATTATTTATCTTTTCTCTTTGCGTATACGTTTTTCCTGGTCTTCCTCGAAAAAAAGTTGAAACAAATGTTGACCACGCGCATTATGCTTAAATGTTTGTTTTCGGACCTTCACTTGTAAAGCGTCGGAAAAAAATATCGAAAAAATGTGGGAAGAATTTGAATTCTGTTCGGGATAATCATGTAATATATATTCCTGCCCCCCTCTTATGTAAACTGAGGCTACTGGAGAACTTTTTATAGGGAATAGGCAAGCGGGCTCAGAAGGATCAAGAATGGGGTACCAACATGCTGGGAAAGGAAAAATTTGCAGGGAAATGTTTAACCCATATACTTCTCCATCGGGTACCAGAGGGACAGTGGCTAGACGATGAGCGAATCAGTTAATTCAATATTGTACTTTCTTGGGTCTTAAATTAATATCGTTCCATTAGAATCTGAGACTAACTGCATGAAAGAGGCTAGTAACATGGAAATGAACTTACCTTTCAACTAAATATGGCAGATGAATTACGATTCCTTTTTTCCATTCTACATGCGGAGTAAGGAAGTCTATTATCATCACGAAAACAACCGTTTCAGTGTCTTCAACGGAAAGATACACATCGAAGTCTCCTGAACACGCTTTGACCATTACCTCGACGACGTCTAGCCATCCGCGTATGCGATTAAGAGGTTATTGGTAATAAGAACAGTCAAACTTGTCTTCTTACTTAAAGCCTTTTACCTCACCCAATCACAGTACTTGCAAAACTTCACCTTCCCTTTACAATGTATGTGCCAGACGGATCCACGATGACTTCGGCATTTTACTAATTTCCGTACGTCTCCTCATGGAAGACGGCAGGTTACACTCCAAGAGAAATTTAAACCCAAGCCCCAAGACACTACTCTTTGGAAACATGAGTAACTAAAAATATAATCCACAAAAATTTAAGGATTCAGTCATGTAATAAGCTTTTTTAGCTTACTTACCTTTTGATAGCTAAAGTAACAATTCATCTATACTTGATCTAATTAGATAAAGAATTTTATGCACTTACTCCTTTTCATTCGACAAACTCCAACAGTAACAGCTAATTTCCATCGAATTAGATCCTCCCGGATTAATATGCACAATTCATATCTAAAGCATCAACGATGCAATGAAACTTAAAGAAATCCAAGCATATTTCATGATTACCCAAATTTAGGTAAAAATTTCACCAATTAACGGCAAAAAGGCTCAATAGAATCAGTCTGAAAGTCGAGAGCACTCAATACCATACAATTGTACCGGGACAAAAGGTCACCTTAGAAGCCCATCTGTAAAGAATAATCTATGAGGTATTCAAAGAAAAACCGAATGGTTGTCTGAAAATATGAAGTCTAAAATGATAAAGGATACATGATGGGGGCACGAGGAGTACGATGACTGAATAGCTTCTAACCTGAGGAAAATAAGAAGAAAAAAAACTGATATTTTTTTAAAACAAGTAATTGTATTTAGAACAAAACCTGCACATCAGGAGAGGAAGTTTTATTACGGTTAGTTTTTAACTTTTCATTTTTCCGGCTATAGCGTTAATATTTTTTAATAACATCAAGTTAAATCTTAGTAAAAAATTATTCCTTAAAACTTTTGAAGTATATTTAAAAAATAATCATTGAGACTATTATTGATACCACTCAGTATTAAATTAGCCCCTAATGGGCATTTTCATTGGTTAGCATTTGGTTTTAGATCTTCTCACTGATTGTCATAAAATCATTAAATCCTAAAATATTAAACCTCATATTATTTTTTATTTTTTAAAGATTAATTCTATGTACCATAATGTTTTATTCACGACATAGTTATTAACTAAGCTTTCTAGGTGAATTAGTGTACCTAATTACTTTTCACTAGATACTAAGTACTTGCTACCAACTAAAAAATTAAATGGCATTTAAATTGAGAGCAGGTTATCCAAGATGTCAAAATGATTGTTTTATAGAGTGGGTAGGATTTGTTAATTCAATACCGTATATGAAAAAAACGTGTACCTATTATAATTATGAGCAAAAGCTCGGCAAATAAAGATTTAATTCTTCCTTCGTATTTCCAGGAGTCATTGTGAATAGAGTAACCATTATGAGGCAGTGTCGAAACCAATCAGTCGTTAGGGATGGATTTTGTCTATTATTTATTATCATCCTTAATACAAATAGAGAGTACGCACTGATCAAAAGGACATCAATTTGTTACATGTTCTCTCATTTAGTGTATTTAATCTCTGACCTCAATAAATGCTTTACTATTGTTTTTTACTGAATAGCCAGTTCATAAAATGATAATTTCATAGTTGGGAAGAGTGTAATTATATTACATTTTATGGTAAAATATTCCGCATGAATGATAACTAACGCTCGAGTTATGGTCAATGGTCAATTTTGGTTGCATGAGATATGATTTGGTGATGATGGACGGTAGTGTTGTTTCTTTTTAGCTTTATAATGACTATTTAAGTAACTAGTTTTTCCTTTTGTGTAATTTTAATTATAAGGTAAGGAATAATGTTATCACTTCTTAATAGGCAAGTTGCAAATAATTTTCAATAAATACTTTACGAGCTGGAGTGCTAGTGTATCAATTGAGGTTGGTAGACCATTGCCCCTGTGATCTTACGTGAGCATTTATTTACTTGGTGTGTCGTTTCATACTAATGTACTGGCTAATCAATGCTAACCCGAAAGGGAAAAGTTTTTGTTTGTACGGCATTCATCGCTTGACTACATTATTGTTCTCAGACACGCTTATCCGGAATCACATAACACAGAGTAGAAGTCCATTAATGCAGTTGTATTGGCGGGGCCTACAAATTGAACTTTCCGATCCTGTCATTGAATAAGCCACTGCTACAGCGCTGCTAAGCGACTGCTACAATTTTCACCAATCTCGCCGTATTTTATACCTTCCCATGCGATAAAAAACACTCGGCAGTGCTGATATTTGTGAAATACAGCTCTCGATGGTCTTCGTTCAATGTCCAGCTCTTATACATGATTCTCATCATAACGGGCCCAGCTGTCTCTCCCCCAGAAGTGACCTCCACGGAAGACGGACGCTGAAAAAAATGGAGGAGATATGGACGGTTATAAACAAATGACACCACCGAAGGCGTGGAAAATTGTCGGGATCCGAGGCACCGGAGACCTTGTAGTGCCGTTAAGTTTCCCTGCAGTGCAGAGGTGCTTCATACAGCGCTGCTGATTCGGCGTTTTTTGTCGCAAGTATTGGCGATTTTTCGACCCTTCTTGGTGGAATTGTATTAATCATTCAGGGATATGGCTTAGTTCAGTGGTTTTTCGGGCATTACACGCTCGGTGCCCGTCCTTTCCCCTTCTCCGGTCCCCTCCACCGACCTCGCTTCTTTATTGATGACTATCCCCGGAACTCTTCCCCTCATAACTTTCATCGTATCAGTTATGAAAGGGATGGTGCCGTTTGGTGATGGCCTCTCCGTGGAGGGCGTATTTGGGAGATCAGAGTGTACTCCAGATTCGCAGACCGAGGTGCTCTGAGGTAGTTAGCGAGTGACCTTATTTCTTTCTCATGAAAAAGGGGGTTGAAGCAAGCCAGTCAATGAGTCAGCGGTAGGAAACAGTGATTTTTCTAAATTTATCTAAAACAATGTTTAATTATTTATATTAACATTTAACAGGAAAAGGTTTTTTTAAATAATCATTAATGCATTCACAATGTTATGAGATTAAAGTTCAACCCAAATTACCATGTTATCGTTTCAACGCGAGCGCAAAAAGCATGGAATCAGCCGGTCAATTATGCCACGGTAACGCCAAGAGATTTTGTGGTTGAAAAGTTAAACTTTACGATAAATATATATTTTTTAATCAGAATAGACTTAATCAAATGTACTCAATTAAGAATTTTTACTATCAGGTTTTTACCAGTCGGGGAAGTTGTTAAACTATAAATATGTATTTGAAATGAATTTAGCATTTGCGGAGGAACGCTCTTAATTTTTCATGACTTTAAATTTGATTAATCTATATCATTAATAAAACTGTTATGATGTTAAAATCACTAAATTTAAGTTAAGCTGCTGAAGATATGCAAATTTTTCCATAAAATAATCTTACTTTGAAAAATAATTAACTATTATCTACATATAGCTATCCTTTGATTTTTTTTATAAATGCAATCTACATCTACATTTACTCAATACCCCGCAAGCCTCCGCAAGGGCATGTGGCGGGGGGTGTTAGGGCACCACCCGTAATTTATACAAAAAAAAACCGCATGGAGAAGCCACAAATTTATAGTCTACAAACCAAACATGGTAAATATTCTTGCAAGAACCCTTTCACACACGTGCAAACCCACGAAATACAAACAAACATACACATGCACAATCTTTGAATTTTTAAATGCAGTTTGTAACCATTTATTTCTCAAATGGCTTTCTTCTTTTTATTAACTTACTATCAGCTTCCTCCAGAAAATGAAGAAATTAAATTATGACTGGCTATTGATATAAAATTGCAATAATTTGCTCCTCCGCATATCGAAGGACAAACTTGAAACCAGTGATAAAATGAGTTATAAAATATACTACCTTAGTGATCGTTTGCCGTGGTCATCAAATTCACTTTTTGAAACGGGGTGTGTGAACATGAAAAACTAGATAGAGATGTAGCGCAGTTCATTTTCCCGTGATATCGAAGCAATTCGGGGGAACTGTCCGACTTAGATATTGAATATATTCCTCCTACATTCAACGTGGCAGATAAATGTCGCAATAACGATGCAGTTCGTAAACTGTGAAATAAAAGAGTATAAACGCAGAGTAAAAAATTCAAATGAAACGAGGGCACCTTCAGTGGCAAATAGGAATGGAAAACAAATATCGTCGAACTTTACGCCAGAATCAGGTAGAATCCAGTTAGATTTAGTTAAAAAACGCGGATAAAAGGTTAAAAGTAGTAGTGCAAGCTTTCGTTTTATGGTTTTATTTTTATGCAGAGTTAATAGAAGGAACATAATGCTCAGTCTCCGTTCTGGAAAAACTGAAAAAATCAGGTTCATAGGTGATTGATAGTGATGTAATTTTACTAAGGAAATATTTATAAATTAATCTTTATAAATTGACCCTTTTTAGATATTCTGTAGCTCATGCTTGATATTTAACCGTAAAGAAAAAATGCACCAAGATTTAAGGAAGAAAAAAGCTATTCTAATTTCGAACCTTCAGGTATTTTGAAAAAGAATGGCTTTTCTCAAATCTGCAACCCATACATAATTTGAGCTATTTTAAAATTTTCCGATGAAATTATATTCAATTTCGATTTTTAAATAAGCTCTTGCTTTAAAAATTACGCCGGGCAGAGTCATCTGGGATTGACGTGGAAAGGAGATATGGTAGAACAATCGTGGACTATTAACTCGTTCTACCTTTAACCATACGTAATTATGTTTTCCTTTGTTCACCTGTACGTAATATTATATTTATAGCTTCTACAGTTGCCATTATTATTTGGATTGCAATTGGAAGAGTTCTGCTAAAGATTTGGACTTACCTCGATGTATTAAGTCAATCAAAAGAAAGAGGGAAATATTTGAATTGTGAAATATTGAAAGACAAGTTCCAGAATGGTTTGCTATAAAATTTAGACAGTTGATTGTAGGTGTGTGGCTTTGAGAAAAGAAAATGGATAAAAAAATACATTATGAGGAAGGTAAGAGAATAAAGGGTGAAATTAGTTGGAGAAGAAGGAAAAATTAAATAATAAAGAGGATATTTCGAAAAACTTGTAGATATGTGAAGGGATTTCATGCAAAACTATCCTCAGAAGAGATAGTGAATGGTAATAAGAAAAGAGAGTTCATACTCAGAGCTGAATTTGATGTCATTGCGAATTATGATAACAAAGACACAAGAACTAGAAAGAAATGACTAAAAAAGAAATACAAAAATCGAAAAATAATAATGAATTTGACGGAGCTTTAAACCTCTCTCTTGCCTACACAAAATGAGATATGACAATGGGGTTTCAGAAAGACATGACCATTTGTACATCAAGAAAAGGGAAAAAGTGGAATAGTTTCCAAGAATTAACCTGACGACTCAAGCATCGAAGATTATGTCCAGATTTATCTACCAGAGAATTGTGAAGAAAGCGAGCGGCTGAAAGTAAAGGTCAAATTGGATTTAAAAAACAAAGATACAAGATAAACTCTTCTAGCTATCTTAGATTTATCGAATAGAGGAGGGTACAAAAGACCAGTGTATATTGGCATAGCGAATCTGTAGAACGCTCTTGAAAACGATGGCTTGAATATGATATATCCAGGGGGAAAATGCATTGAACTAAAAAGGGGGAAGATTGATATAGGATCTATTTGAGCAACAGATAGTATAGATCAAGTACTTTGGACAAAAGCTCAATTAATTCAGGACCATGGCATGGATGTTCATTATCATTCCTGATCTTTCACGTATACATAGAAAAGACAATTAATGAGATAAAAGAAATGAGGAAAGCTTACAAACGGCTAAACGAAGGAAAGGATGCAGACGACAAAGAAATACTTGCGGAGAAGAACGACGTGGTTTCTAGCATGCATGTAGAAATACATGAAAAAAATCCTTGAAAAGGCAAAACATGTAGTTCTAAGATAAAATTATTCATAAAGAAGAAAGATATTTTTCAAATAAAACTAGGGAAGGGTACATTTTAACAAGAAAATATATGGCTACTTTTGTTGCATAAAACTCAAGGGTAAAGTAAAAACAGAAGGAGAGCATTGAAAGGAACAGAGAAAGCGAAGAAAGCTTTCAGCAAAAATAAGACAATAATAAACAATACCACCATGGCATTAGGAGTTGTTGATGACGACCGATATGGGGAGCTTTTATATTTGTCGGACAAGGAAGCTGCAGAGAAAAGATAATTAAAACGAATTGATTTTTGATGCTCCCGGAGAGAGATCAAATGAATAGAGTAACAAATAAAAAAGTATGTCCAGGAAGAAATAATCCGAGGAATAAAAGCGAAGAAGAGTGAAATGTTTCCTTCGGAACTAGAGTTTACTGAAGTCTCTAATTAAAGGAACCATAAAATTTTAGAGCATTTCAGAGATATATTACGAGAAGATGATTGAAGGTAAGTACCAGAAAAAGGAACTATAAAGAAATAAAGAGATAAAAATGAAGCAAGATACCCTCAAGGATTGCTAAAACACAGATTTCATACTGAAATCTCATAGCGATTACAAGAAAATTGATAGCTGAAATGTCATTCAATACTGCCAAACGTAAATTATTATTGTTTCGTTTTCTATCGTTTGAGGTAGGTTTAGGATGGAGAGCACTTATTACGTTTCATAGCCTCGGGTAGTAAGACACAAACTTACAGAAAACATTAAAATAAACCCCTCTTCAATGACGTAATTCAATTGTACCTCCCTTCATTCCCTCCGACATGCCTGTCCTTATTAAAACCACAGGTATTGCAATTTTCCACTAGATATTTTATTTCGACACTACCGGTTTCGATGTTTTCACATCATCATCAGATGTGAAAACATCGAAACCGGTAGTGTCGAAATAAAATATCTAGTGGAAAATTGCAATACCTGTGGTTTTAATATGTTACGCTTCCACCACATCACGCCTGAGACCTCATCATGCCTGTCCTTGTCCCCACCTTGACCTTGACTGGTGTCATTTCTACTATCAAAGTCTTTCGGGCATTTCATTCCCGAACGAAATACTGTGCACCCACATTTCCTGTTTCCTTTGAGTGTCTGAGTCTATTATTCAATTGTTATCTTTCCCGTCAGTGGGACCATTTCCCCCCATCCGCTGTACTTTATCTCCATCAAAGGGACTTTGCACAAGGCGTTATATCCTTAAATTCACAAAACCAAGATCAGATTTTCCATATTGGTGGCTCTGTGCAGAAATGATTATAATTTACAAAAACTACATGTAATCGACTCGCGCAAACAAGAATGATTGATGCATGGGCATCTACATACAATATGAGAAAGTTGCTCACTGAAATATTAATGATGGCTCAAATTAGGCATCCTTTTCCGGGGTTTGATTAAGACGGGCACAGTGTGAGAAACGTACTGGTGAAGAAGAGGGAAAATTATGAACATCTGCATAAATACCCTGCGAGCCACAAAAAAAGGTGCGTGGCAGGGGAGTAGCACCATGAGGGAAGGGTGAGGGATGAGGGGGTTGGGGTTATCAAATAGGTGAGGAAAGGTGGGGGGAACCTGCAAGAAAAAAAAATATATGTGTACAAACATGCATGCATGTACACACACACACACACACACACACACACACACACACACACACACACACACACACACACACACACACACATATATATATATATATGTATGTATATATATATATATATATATATATATATATATATATATATATATATATATATATATATATATATATATATATATAAGGCAAATGATTACTTAGGGGATGATCAGTTTGGGTTCAGGAAAGGAAGAGGTACGCGTGATGCCATTGCAGTAATGAGATCACTAGTCGAGAGGAATATAGAATACAATCAGGACTTTTTTGCCTGTTTTGTAGATTTCGAAAAAGCGTTTGATAGAGTGAATTGGGAAAAATTAATGCGTGTATTGCAGAAAATAGGAATGGATTGGAGGGACAGGAGACTGATCCGCAACCTGTACATGTCTCAGACTGCTCAGGTGCGAGTGGGGAACGGAGAGTCCGGATGGGCAGTGTTAGGAAGAGGTGTAAGGCAGGGTTGCCCATTGTCACCGGTACTGTTCAACGTATATGTAGAGGAAATGATTAAAGAGGCATGGGAAGAACTGGAGGTAGGAATGAAAGTCGGAGGGGAATTCGTAAAATCGGTTAGGTTTGCTGATGACCAAGCATTAGTTGCTCAGTCAGCCAAGGGGTTGCAAGCATTGTTGAGTGAATTGGAGGTTCAGTGCGATAAATATGGGATGAGAATCAATATTAATAAAACAAAGGTTATGCGATTTTCTAGAAAGAAAAAGGCTAAGCTAAATATTAAAATAGGCGGGGAAAAAATAGAGCAGGTAGAGCAGTTTACATATCTCGGAAGTGTTTTGGACCAACACGGTCAAAGTGGTAGGGACGTAAGGAGAAGAATTGCGCTAGGCAAGGAGGCTTTCTCAAGGAGGAGGGAGTTGATGACGGGGACGTTGAGTAGGGATGTTAAGACAAGACTCGTAAAAACTCTGATATGGAGCGTAGCTATGTACGGCGCGGAAACGTGGTCGCTGAAGCAGGAGGATAGACGTAGATTGGAGGCTTTTGAAATGTGGGTGTGGAGAAGAATGGAAAAGGTGAAATGGACCGAAAGGAAAACAAATGAGGAAGTACTAGAAATGGTGGGGGAGGAGAGGGGTTTGTTGAGAGAAGTCCTATGGAGGCAGGAAAAATGGATGAAGGGCGTATTGAGCGGTAGTGGAATGTTGAAGAGGGTAATAGAGGGAAGAATGTTGGGCAAGCGAGGTAAGGGTAGGAACAGGATAGGGATGTTGGACGAGATGAAGGGAGGAAAGAAGTACACCGAGATGAAGAGGGACCTGATATAGATTAGTTTGCTAGGTGGGGAGTCACAAAATGTTTATTTGATAGTTGGGTCCATCCAAAAACCTACCTTAACCGGTAGATTACCTAAAAAAAATATATATATATACATATACATACATATATGTACATACACAAACATATATATTCATGCATATCCTCGCGCAGGCCCTAACCTGTACGTTAATACTTATTGTAATGAGCTAACTCCTGGGGAATTTCGACTACAAACATTCTGGTCCCTTATCGTTCTTGGAAAAAATGACATTTTAAACCTGTCAGTCTTGCAGTCTATCTCTCTAATCTTATATTCGTGATCCCTTCGACCGAAATACGTTGGGGTTCGTATTATATCCTTAATGTCATCGGAAAAGGGCCCATCTTTAAATGTTTTTATTAAGTTTAATCTATATTGTAAACGCCGCTGTTTAAGAGAACCCTATCCTAAATTGTCTAGCAAAGTGGATACGCTGCTACGTTGGTCATAACAATGTTTGACAAATCTAGTCCCCCTCCGCTGAACTCGATGTAATTCCGAAATCAAATTTATATTTTGAGGATCCCATATACTAGCAGCATACTCTAGGTGGGGCCTGACCAAGGCAAGGAAACATCGTTCCTTCACTTTTTCGTCGCATTTACCTAGCACTCTTTTCACAAATCCCAATTTTTTATTAGCACGACCGCATATTTCTCGTAGGTGTTTTCCCCAGGACAGATCGTGAGTAATTGTTACACCCAAGTATTTAAAGGAATCTACCCTCGCGATTTTGGTTTGTTTTACTTTGTAACTATAAGGGAGGGAATAACTCTTTTCCCAAAAATGTATTACTACGCATTTAAAAAAATTTAATTCCAATTGCCATGTATCGGACCAATCTTGAATTCGATCTAGGTCGTTGGCTAACACGACTCTGTCTTCGTGACTTCGGATGTCCCCATAAATTACTACATCATCGGCGAAAAGACGGAGCTTGCTGTTAACTACGGTACTGAGGTCATTTGTGTAAGTAAGAAAATGGAGGGGACCTATGACATTTCCTTGTAGTACACCCGACGTGACCTTGACAGTATCGGATGATACATCGTCCAGGACGACTGTTTGGACACGATAACTTAAAAATTGTTTAATCCAGTTAATAATACTGTCGTGTATTCCATAAGTTTCCAATTTCGCCAGTAATTTGCAATGAGAGACTTTATCGAAAGCTTTCTCAAAATCTAGGAATATCGTATCAACTGGAATATTACTTTCACCGGAGTTCAATGCATCATGTACAAAAAGTGCGAGCTGAGTTTCGCAGGATCTACCCTTACGGAAGCCGTGTTGGTTATTAATCAATAAATCTTGGCTATCGAGGTGCCTCATTATGGAACTAACAATGATGTGTTCAAGAATCTTACAGGAAATGGAAGTGAGCGATATTGGCCTATAATTACTGGGGTCCTCCCTGTCTCCGTTGTTAAATATGGGTGTTACCGAAGCTACCTTCCAGCCGTTTGGCACGCTTTCTTCTGCTAATGATTTCTTAAATATTATATCAAGATAAGGGGCAATTTCAAATGACAGTTCTTTATACACGGGCGCCGGTATCTCATCAGGTCCCGGAGATTTGTTGGGGCCTATGTTTTTAAGGAGCAATTCTATTCCGCGGGTGGAAAAATTGATTGCTTGCACTGACTGCTGAAATGTTTTCGGAAGGTTCTCGAGTATATTCTGTGAGTATATGTTGAAAACACTCTCGAAGAAAAACTGTAAAAGTGGGTCGTGATTGGGTATCTTCTCCAGGGGAAGATTTTTGTTTGTGGGAGAAAGAGCTGTTGATGTATATAGTACACCCGTTGCAAGGACAATCATTTTGATGTGGTAATTCCGTGTTTTCGTTTAAATGAGCGCTGGGCGAGTAGTATGGGTTTTTGTATGGAAAAGGAATACGACTAGATAATTACCATGGTTTCTCTTTTTCTCTGTCTTTGTCTCCCTCTCTCAATGCTGTCTTCACGCAATACATGGTTGAAGATTATATCCTTTGTATACCTCTGGGTAATGATTGTTTATATAGATTACAATCTCCAATTTTCGTCCTCCTTTCAAGGTAAGCAATGGGGACGTAAAGATATTATTAGAAATACGTGCTCTTTCTTCTAGCAGAGAAATAGGTTCAGAACTTAGAAGATTAAAATGGTAAAATAAGGAATCATACCCCGCGTTCCAATGAATTATCATTTCTAAATATATCCATTCGAAAGCTTCAGGGTAAAATTTATTATATGCTCTTAATGAAATGTTGTACTATATGCCGATGACATTCATTTCCCTTGTATTCGGGTAGGCCACCTTATAGACAGCATTCGATATGTATGGTATATGTATTAGTATAAGGAAATAAACTGGAAATTGAATATACTCTGACTAATGAATATGCTTGAGTCTCAAAAATGTAAATTGTTTTTATTAGATTTTCATTTCATAGGGGAAATAAAATATAGTAGTATTTAAAAAATCCGAACATATCGTTTTTAATACCCTTTGTCATTATGGAAATGATGGTGGATCGAACACGCATCTGACTGCTTGTTTTCTGCGGAGGTGCTCCAGCGATTTTTCGTTAGATTGTGGAAAAAAGATGTGAAAGATTGCGTGGGGTTAGTAAATACAAAATTTTTAATATATGTCGTTTTGTTGAGAGAAAAATTTTATGAATATAAAATGAAGTTTTATGGATTTTTTTCTCCAAAATATTTCATTGGCACTTCTCTTTATTTTTTCAGTCTTAAAAAGATATAAATTTAAATGTTGATATTTTTAAAATTAACATTTCTGAAAAAAATATAAGATCAAATATTTTTTGCGGTTAGACCAGTAAATATTTAGTAGTTTATTTAAAAAAGACTAGATTTTTAAAACTTTTTAACAAAATGTTCAACTTCAAACCATTATTAAAATTGAGATAACTCTCAACGGATAGAAACTTGTCGAATTCCATTGAATTAAGCTTCGAGGAAGTTGTAAGTTTTAATTCTCTTGGAGCTATATGATTTGCTTTTACAGTCTATCATTCATCAAAGTAGAGGTCCCTGTACTTAAAATAATGTAATCCGCATATCTGGTTTATGTCCTCAATTTTGAGACATCATATTTATTGATTACTTGGAGTGTAAAAATAGTTTTCACTCGAGCAAATAAATAGGACTCAACACAATAGAGAGTCACATTTAGAAGATATAGAACACAGGATGTGGAAAACCAATGGATGGAAATAGCTACTAAAAAGAGACATCCTATCATAATTTTAATGAGTTTATTTGCAGATTTAGATTGATTCATTCGCATAGAAACTTTTATATTTGATTCCTATTGCTGTGAATAAAGCATGAATTGCTAGGAAGGTTGTTTTTGGCCAACCACGTTAAATGTAATTCATTTAGAATGATTGAAAGCATACGATCGTTCGGTAAGTGCTACTGATTGGCTGTTGATATGGCATGGAAAAATTAATACTTCTTGAGACGTTTCGAACTTAAGAAATTTATTTAATTCTGTTTGGTTTAATTTAGGATAAATAAAAAAATGGATGGTGAGAAAATATTTGAAGCTATAGTCTGAATGCTGGTTTCTTCTTTGAGAGGTGGTGTCGGGTTTAAATCCGAGTAAAATCTCTCGAAAACCGTAGCCAACCAGCCTCATCCAAGGTGTGATTGTTCTAGTTACCATAGCTATCTAGAAAACCACAGGAATAGGTACTAATCCCTTGCCTGAATTAGTAAATTTCACTAGGAGAGACACTCATCCCAGTACGAGGTGAGATTTCCGTTTCTGGTAAATTAACCTTCGAGTTAATGTCTCTGCTTAAGTGAGCTTGAACCGAAGGTAAAGGGTGCATATGAAGTTTGTCGAAGACATCCTGGGATAAAAACTTGGCCAATCTGTGAAAGCTGAATAGGCGAAAGAGAGACGTCATTCTATAGGGAGTGATTCATTCGTCGGAAAATGATTCCTTGAACTGGGTCATTGAAAACATTGAGAGGACCGAAAGCATTGAGCTAGCCGGATGATACCGGGAGAGAAATGCTAAAAAAAAATTTAGATGACTATCTGCAAAGCTTTGACCGTCCGATGAGAGTTGTGTAACCTCCTCCTCCCGGTGAAAATTTCGTGGTAGGGACGAGACTGATCCCATCTGTTGAGTGAAATCGCGTACATAGATGCGCACACTCGGAGGGACGTCGGGAGCAGTGGCGTGAGACAGGTAGGAGCAGGGAGGCGGAGAGGAAGAGTGAGAGGCAAGTGAGGCAAGGACCGGATTTTCAGGAGTCCTTGGGGGAGGGGGAAAGAGGAAGAGGAGTAGTGCGCAGGAGGGAGAGGGATGTAGTTGAACTGGAGGAAAGCGGGGAGGGTGGGGCCTAAAGGTTGAGAGGATCGATTGGGGGGGACAGAGGATGGGGGAAGGCGATGGAATGGACCCTAAAATAAGGAACGACGCGGGGGTAGGGCTGGAGGGGGGTGTGTCGCGGGGGACGAGGGAAGGAAGGAAGAGGAGGGAAGAGACTGGGACCTAAAGAAGGCCGACTTGCCTCCGAGCCAGAATTTGCCCTTCGAATGTAATTTTCGCCGCGAAAATGGAAAAAAGGAAACTCGGGGGCTCTTATTTCTGTTCTCCCTTTCCCTAAACCTTTTTCCGCCCGCCTACGTTGCTTCTACTCCGAGAGAGAGAGAGAGAGAGAACAAAAAAGGAAGAGGGAACATCTCCAGCCATCTCGACCAATCTCATCATGATCGCCGGCCCCACACTCCACCACCCCTGCCTCCTCCCACCACACCGCTTTCCTGCACTTTCCTCCCTCATAAAACCCACGAAAACCTTTCTCTCTACGTCCAATTCCTTTTTCTCTAATTTTTTGTTCTCCAAGCCCCCCTCCTTCCAGCCCCCTATCCCCGTCTCGGCTTTATTATGGATCGTTCCGCGGCGTGATTGATGGCAGTTGGGGTTCGAATTAGCGACTATGATATCTCGCATCCGCCTCCTCTTCCCGGGGATCTCGGTCGAGACGGGCGAGGTGAGAGAACCAAGTTTTCCGCTTACCTTTCGGAATAAAAATGCGCCGTAGTTTTCCTAAACAGGTGGTGTGATCCCTATTAAATGGGCCTGAGATGCGCTCAACAAGATACAAACATTTATTTCGCGATCCTGGCTGAATACTTCCAGGTCTGTTGTGTCACACAAAACCACAAAAGGCGTACGTGAATAGAACGACAGTATCTTTCTAGAGAATGGAATGGGTGTCGCCCATCGGTTCTACAGGTCTGGCTGAAACCAATCAACAGCCAGGTTAAATCCAAGGGACAAGCAAACGCTGCCGTGCTGGTACACCGGAGAAAGCATGAATGGGCTCATTTTTGACCCTCTTGAAAGTGCCAGGGATCATATGCACATTTTCCAAAGGACCTCAAGTCTTGAAAAGGTAGGCGGCAGAATATATACAAGTACGGGAGACAATCATAGGAAGAGGACGAGAAGGAAATCTATAAGAACGGCATGTGTTTAAATATGTTAGGTAGGTTGTGTTGTGAATGCGACTTGTTCAAAGGATGACCGAGTCTTTATTACTGATGTCTATTACTCAATTTATCTATCACACCATTGCCTGGTTATAACGATACAGTTTTGGACTTGGATTATTTTCTCGATGCAGAAAATAAAATTCCGCAATTGATACATATGCATTCAATTTAAGGACAGTAAATATATACTTATTTGTGCTGGAAAGATTTTCTAGAGTGTTGTGCAAAATTTATGAAAATCGAAAAAATAAATATTTAGAATTTGGAATCAGAAACCAGGTGGAAAAGTAACTAGTTATCTCCTTAGGTTGTCAGGTACTCTTCTCTTCCTCCTTCGCAGTATATTCTACATGTGTTGTTTCTACAGCGGTGGAAATATCACGTGGCCATGTCCAGACAATCGGATTATTTGCACAACGATAATGCGAATTTAGGCAATGATTGAAATAGTATTAAAGACCTGATCACAAGGACTACATTTTCATGAAAATCGCATTTTAATTCTAATAATAATAATCAAAACTACAGAGAAAAGAACTTGAGGAATTGTTTTATAATAATACGGAATACACTTCACGGCTGGTATTATTTTCCCTTAAAGGATTAATCTATCTCTATAGATAGGGAAAGGGAAACGGGGAAGACGAGTCGTAATGATGTTAAACCTTCGAAAAACACGTGTATAACTGTTAACGAAGAAGTGATCATTGACAATACAACAGAAATTGGAACTGAAATGAATACGTCACGGAAGCTTTACCTCTCAAGGGGGTGAATATTCTTGTCTTCACAACGGCAAAGATAGGATAGTAAATAGTAGAAAATAAGCCCATGAGTCTTGTTAAGTCCGATTTTTGAGTTTTAGCGGACGCCTGAAGAGTAGTCGCGTAAAACTTGGATCATATGATATCTTTGGCGTGTAGTACGAAATGATCCCCGTTTAACATGTTTACGTAGCTAAATATCTTGCTACTGCGCAGCATGTTAATCTTTTGTATTTAAGTTTTATTATGGAAATGAAAACCTAGAATTCATCTAATATTAAGATTATTTCTAGGTTTTGTTTAAGGTTAAATTAAAAGTTCACACATTATAATTGTTTTCAGGTTTCCAGAGGCATATAATATTTCGCATAGAGATACCCTCACATTTCATTGATCGATTCATACCCTTCATTCCTTCAATTGAAGGAATTTATAAAAACAGGTAGTGCATCGCATCAGGTTCTCATTGGGCTACTTATTACATTGAGAAAAATAATGCTTTATTCGGTGATTCGACATTCCGTCATAGTTTTTCGGCTCACAATTTGGGCTTTTACACTTTTTATTCCTTTAACAATAAAAAGTGAATACTCGGGAGTAATATTTCACGCTTACTTTTTAAATTGAGTAAATAATATGAAGAAAGAAGAAATTCTTGTAAAATATATTTCTGCATGAGTGATTCAGAAAAAACGAGGGATCTTCGATTGCCTTCTGCGTTTGAAAACAATGGACTATTCCTTCTTTAGCAACTGCAGTTGGATGGCTGTAATTGGTGGTGGGTGGTATTTCTGCTTTTTCTCTGCTCTAAGAGTTTGCGATGGGAATTGGTTTGCGAATACCTAGGGCAAAGGGATATACGCGCACAACTTACACAAATCCTACTGGAAAGTAAATTAAAGATATTTCACATAACAGAAAACAAGGTAACTGAAGATTTAGCTTTCACCCAAATTTATTTTTTCAAAAGAAAAGCAGAAACACTTAAGAATCATATTTTATAAATCTTTTTGATATTATAATGCAACCATTTCAGAGAGTAAAAATCATTCGCCTTGACCGGGATTTTTACTCTCTGAAATGGTTGCATTATAATGCACACATAGCGGGTGACTCCGTTAAAGTTACTGTTTCAGTTTCTTGAAATCTTTTTGAATTTATCCTCGAGTTTCATAAGAATGGAAATTTTCTTAATGCGCTTCATTCAATCCATCTATTTAATCTATTGATTTACACCATTTTGATGGTTAGTGTTTCTTTTGGTCGAATTATTGCCCCAAATGGAACTACTAACTGAATCTGACCAATTCAGAATTCTGTCAGAGTCTACTTACTAAGTAGACTCACAACTTTACTAATTTCAGCCACCACATTCATTGTAACTGATCGTAACCAGGTATTGTGCACGAGTAATATCTGATATTGCATTTGAAAGAATATTCACAAAATGATACATATTCATTTTGTCTTTAAAATTTTTCGGTGGCGTTTTGTTTTAAATGGCCAAATATTTTTCGGATTAGTAATAAAAATGTGTCTTTCAATTGTAATAACCACCTTTTTAATAATTACTCAATTTTAAATTATTTATTTTATTTATCTCATTTTATTGACAGTTGCTCTTGATTTCAAATTAACCTTTGATAATTTTTGCGATACGTTGTTTTAAATACTTCAATTTGTAAATAGCAGTTAAAAGTTTATTCAATAGGGATATAGTGTTATCGAATGTGTATTAAGTCCTCTTTCGATATGTGACAGGAGGTAAAGTAACGGTAGTTCGACAGAATGTTGAGAAAGGGAACCCGAATAAAAAATATTTAGATGGTTGTTCATTGAAGTAATTTCGAAGTGATCATAGAAAGTGGTGTTTAAGGGATATAATACTATTTGTACGAATCTGCTCTAATCACCGGTGGAAAAACATTCCCATCAAAATGTTAAATTAATGACTTTTAATAGCGCGCTAAGTCTATCATGAGTACACTTTCCATCAAGTACATCGCAAGTGGAAAGGATTAATTATTTTCATATCTACTTTAATTCGTCGTGGACTAGGGCTATGAATGAATTTGTCTTTATTCAAGCGGTGAACTGCTTTTGTTTTTTTCGCAAGAGATGGAACTACGTAGATTAATTACTTGTTATGTATACTATTACTATATATTAATACTATCATTACTATATATTACTATACTAAATACTTAGTATTTATTTTATCCTGTTAAATGATTTTCATGAGGTATGTTCATGGAAAACGTCTCCATCTCCGTCTCCACCAACTTTTGAAATAATCCCACGCTGGAAATTTTCCAATAATAATGAAATATCGTTAGAACTCGTGATTTATATTTTCAAGAGTAAATTAACATAAAAATTTAGTAAAATATTCCTTTGGTAGAGATAAAACCATGCTATTATAGACATGTTTTTTCAGAGGTCCTTTCTCAGTCAAGTGAAAAGAGGCGAGTGTTTGGAAATGAATGCATAATTTCACTTCATGAAAATATTTCATTGAAAAGCACTTCCTGAAATTTCATTGCTAAAATTACATTTGGTGTAGAGTATGGTACGTACATGGCTATTTCGATAAAGAATGATGATTCATTTTTATATTCGCATAATTTATATGTACTCTCCAAAAGGACCAAAGGCTGTTCTCAACACAATCAATTTTTATCACCAATATTCAATGCAAGGGTATTGAATTTTCCGTGTATCTCATATTATTTAATCCTCAGTACACTTATATTTTAAAATACAAAAAATAACTAGCGTAGGAAGAAAAAGAATAAAGAAATTATATAGGAATATAATTGGCATACATTAACAAATTAATCACGCTTTAGCGGTAATTAAAAATAGTATAGGATCATGTGGCGTCCGATTATTTTACAGGGTACTGTGCTTCAGGTAAGCAAGTTCTTGCACAACAGCATAATAAGCACCCCCCATAAAATTATCGATATACGATTTGGAAAATCCTTATGAAAAACTATACAGCTTGCGAAAGATATTCCATAGGTATCTCTGTTGCTTATTCGCATGACTTATTATGCTAAAATTTAATTTTATGATATATTTTTATGTTAATATATAGAATTTGTGTGTGGTATTCGTTTAATTGAATTGCATCCAGTTCTATTTCAGCGGCAGTTTATTATTACTCTTTGCTGAGCAGCCGTCGTATCTCGAAATTTCAGTTGTGCATTGCACCAGATGGGAGGTTAAAGGTTACGATTTTTATGGATCATGTGTCACACTGAGCGTCCCATTCCTTGCTCTGCCGCCACCAAAGTGATATTACTTTATTGCGGGTTGCTGATGAACCTCAAAATACGCTTTGACATTACCGCATGTGGTTCTGCCTAGAACACGTCAAATATCTTCCTTGATAAACCACACGCCCTAATTAAAGATTCGGTCCCGGTGTCACAGACTTCTCTCATAAAAGACATTACACGCGCTACGTTCCGAAATCTCATTTTATTACAACCACCACATTGCGTGAGCAGAGTAGGCCGTGGGCTCTCTTATCCCTCGAAATTATTTCCCATTCTTTTACCCGTTTTCAATCCGAATGGTCCCCACATTTCCTCCGTTGCACCTCGTTTTTGTGTCATTAACTGCCTTCTCTTGGATCTTTATTTTGTTGCCCACTCATGAAGGAAATGCAATAAGGTATCTTAATGTAACGACTGAGGTCACGCTCATAAAAGACCCGGTAATGACCAATCCAATTTATGCACCCGATGTAATGCATCAACCTGTACCCGCGGAGATTTCACAGTTAACTAATGTAGAAAGGAACGAGCCGGTTCTCAAACTTCAGCACAAAACAAAAATAAAGAGTACTGGTACATTTCGTTTGGTACCTCTGGTGCCTACAATTTACCAGCCAGAACTAGAAATAATTGGCGGCGTAATAACGGCATGAAAATTCTACATGAAATCCCGTTGAATACGGTTTCGTGTCACATTATTCCTTCTTTCATCTCTTTTTTTCAGAAAAAATGTGGATAATCTGCAAATCTCGACGTGCACAAATTATTTGGTGTTAGAAAGCTCGTACTCCGGTACCGGATCGAGCAGAAGCAAAAATAGTGCTTACACAAGACCATAAATTCCACTTCTCTCGTATCTTAATGAGCATCCGGTCTGGTAGGAAAAATTGGAATTTTGCTCATTTCTGAATGCACAGCAACTTCTAGATCGAGAGGAATTCTAATCAGATCTTTAATGATGAAAAATTTATCATTTCTATAAGATTTTACATTCGATAAATCATTTTCCCAATTAGCAAAATTAAATTAGCTTTATCTCATCAGCTTCTTCTCATTAACTGCAATTGAATTTCAGATAGTTGAGTAGTTGAAAAGAAGAAACAAAGATTAGTTTATAGCCTCATAACGAAATATTGTAGGCAATAAATATTAACTTTGTCATATTTCTTGCAGACGCATCATGATAAAAATAAAATTACAATAAAAATACATGAAATATTATAATATGATTCATTATTCGAAAAATTCCAGAAAATAAACACCAAAATATGCAAACAGACAAATGACATGGGTTCATAAATATAACTTCATCTAGTTGAAATTTGTAGCATGTCTTACTAAAGCTGCCCTTCCACGGGTGGGATTGTTTTCAATTCGATCCTTAAAGCAGACAAAAATATTAACAGGAAGGAGTTGCAAAATTTTTATCCATCAATGGTACTTAGTTGTATCTTTGGATATAACTCAATTTACCACACATGGAGATATGAGGACCAAAGCAGGAAGTTGGCGCAAGAACTCACAGGCTTAAATTAACGGCCGTCATATCCTGACTCAGCCGAATCGTTCCTCGGTATCATATCATCAATATGTAATTTAAATGTACGTACATCTGCTTTATGAACTAGAGAAAAAGGAGGAGGTTAGAAGTAAAATCACGTAGAAAGAAATTCAATTAAAAATATAGGCAGCAAAAATAAAAATAATTCCACATTGAAAGGCAAAAAGACATGAGTGAAAATGAGATTGCTACATGTTTACTATACGTTCAAAGTCCTACTACGCCTATGACTTTTGGATAAAAGGAATGTCATGTATTTCAGTGATAAATATGGAGCAAAATAAAGGTTGAAAATAAGCAGGCTGCGTATGTTTTATATTGAGCTGGAAATAATATATTTCGAAGTAACGTGAATTTATTTTAAGGAAAGTGTCTAATCTAAACTTTTGACTGCTGAAAGATTGTTTTTCGGCATGTCAGTTCATTGACATCTTGAAAATGTAACCGTGTGTTATTTTTTATTTGTTGCTCGACGTAAAATACATGGTTAAAACCCTTAAAAGACATCTTTGTAAGCGAATATCCATTTGAACGTCTAAAAGGAATCATCATCCATGGGCATGATTTTTTCATTCTTTACAAGTTTCATTTAAAAAATATTACAACCCTGTTTCGGGTTAATCTTAAAAGGTGAGAGGCAAGTTGCAGATAGAAAGGTCTGATTCGGAAATTCGCTTTGTCGTGTTGAGGGGAACGAGGCCGTTGGAGGAATGGAGTTAACGCGAACGTCAGAATAAATGCGCAGCTCTAGAATAAATAAATAACACATAGACCCTTGCTAAATCTGGAGAGGAAGCCTTGACGCTTATCATGGAAATACTGTTAAGGTACTTCCTCCATTTAAAAAAAAAATTATCTGCTGCCTCGCCAAGAGTCAATTTTAGTAATAAAACGTATCCGTGCTGTGCAGCTATCGACTAAGAAATTTGATACTATACACGAATGTGTGTTCATATATACCCACCAAATTTACCTTCGTAAGCGCGTTCACTCCTCAAAGTTATCCCGAAAGTGAATGCTGGTTTAACAATTTATTTTACACATCCGTCTGATTTCAAAAATAAACTCAATTTCTTATTACCGTGATTTAGTTCTAATTACCATGTTTTACTTTGAAAGAGACAGACCTAAGGCAGCAGGTGTTCGTGCACCATCACTTACTGACGTTGACTAATATGAAATCCCTTGTCGTGAAAAAATGTCATTCGAAACACGCAGATGGTTCTCTATTTAAACAAGCAAATTCCACATGGCGATACCAGTGGTCGTTAATTGTTTAAAATATATATTCAGGTATTAATCTTCCGCTGTGGAATCTGCGGGCTCATTTCCCTTGAGGGTCCAGGTAAAATGTAAACGGAAAGATAAATTGTTAGGGAAGGAAACGAGGGCCGGGTGGCAGTATTCCTCCTTTGGGACAGCTCGACGAGCGATGAATCACTACCGAGGTAATTTTTTTCCTTTTGGCTAACCAAAGAGGCGTGTATACCTGCAAAAAATTTCAACCACTGGATCTTTTTGAATAATACGCGTACCGGAGCAACGCACACTTCATAGTAGGGTTGTTGAATCAAAAAAGAGTAGACCGAGGGGAGTATTTCTTAAAGGAAATATAGAGCGTGGAGACACACTATAAAGTTTCCAAGGGCGCAAAACGTGACTAGGACTTTTTCTATGCATTTGAACAAAGGATGTTTGTTTTCCCGCCTTTAGTGGAATTTAATGCTCTTTGTGGCGGGAGGTAAGTTAGTGATAGCGTAGAGCGTTCTCAAAGGACAAAATCTTTTAAAAGGCTGTGAAACATCTGGGGAAGGAAAAGGATTAATGACTAAGTTCGGTTTACTATTCTTTTCCACGAGATTAAGCTCAACGTGCCCACCGGTCATTGCCATCGTCACGGTCATTGCCTACTTTTTACGCTTTATACTCGGCGAGCTCGAGAAAATTCCATTATCGGTAATCCTATAAGTAGCGGAACACAATTATGCGCTGATGTACGGGCAAAAGATAGGGCTCGGGGGATTTGGAAGCAGGGGAATTGGGAGAGTATAAAAGGATACGATAGAAAATGAGGTTGAAGACACGAGGTGTATTCGTGAAAATTGTGAAACACAGAACCGCAAATTGGTAATTTTATTTGAATTACTAATCACTTAAGTGTGAGTGGCCCTATGGACTTTGCTTACCGAAAGGAATTCAACAAAAGGTTTTTCGACAACCTAATGGAAGAAATTGAGAAGAAGCAGTTTATTGGAAAGGCGTATACGAGATTTAGGATGTTTCTGAATATATTTACGTTGCCATTCTCTTTTCGACTTTATTAAGGTAGTAATGAGCTCTGTTATGTTACCTTCTGGTTGGACTAAGTAATTTTATAACTATTGAGGGAGGTATTCTTATAATGAATATATTGCATTGTCTTTTGGAAAAAATGGTAAAGGGGTGGTTAAATATCATGGTGGTCTACTGTTTATCAGATGATAAGTTACGTGCTTTCTCGATGGAGTTGTGCCCAAGTAACTTAGTCGATATAAATGTCCAATGCAAATGACCATAACCTTCTAAATCTACACAACACCCCGCGACAAGGACATGTGGCGGGATGTGACGAGGCACCAGTCATGCAGGCACAGACATGAATGCACAAAAATATATGGGCAAGAATATGTATTTGGTCATGTACACAAAACATTTTTACACACAAACAAAAATGCCTATGTCCATCATTCATAAATTATGTTTGAATGCATCACTACATTTTGCTTTTTAAATAATACTTTGAGCATGCAATATTGTTATCGTACGAGATAGTGAACCGTTCGAGGAGAGAATAAGTAATTGAACCTCCCGGTGATGGTGTTTATCGCTCTCATATTATCTGCGTTTAAATATACCGATATAATTTTGGGTCATAATAACTCCTTTGGTATCACAAGCAAACCCGGGTTACTCATTATTTCTACAATTTTTATTACTGAGCAACGTTCAACGAGTGTACTCTTTGCGAATAAATTTAACTGTCTTTGCCAATGAAACTATATTATCATCGGGTCCTTCTGATATGGAGTTTTTTCCTCTTTATTATCGTGGAAAGACTGTGCCACAACTCTCGTACCAACTCTGTCCTCTTAAATATTGCATGGAATTCCCGTTGGGAATATTAGCAAAACTACACCCGGAGGAGATAGCATTAGAGAACTGTGGTACGAATAAAGGTCACTAATTCTTGGAAAATACAAATAATGTGAAATGGGAGGGAACGTTCCTTCCGTTTCAACTGAAATTATTGGAGCGAATGTATGGGAAGAAAATATTTTTTCTTTATTGTAATGTTTAGACGTCCATACATTTGACAATACTTCGAAGGAATAATAATAAGTATGATAACGAAGGTGAATGGCAGCTGTGAATGAAGGTAGCTGCGAAAAATGAAGTTGAGACTTCGTCACGCATATTTATATGAAAAAATATAATTTTGTTAGTATTTTTACGTATTTCTCCGGTGATTATTTTTAATGTAATGATTATAACTATTTGCTTAAGATGAGTCGTAAGATCCATCGTCCACAGCTGATAAAATTGCGTTGAGCCTCCATAAAACAGTTTTTATTAAAAAATTTTATTTTCAAAATTCAAAATCGTAATTGAGAATATTAGGCGTAAATGTACACCGAAAAGGCAGACTATGTATTTCGTGCTGTATTTTATATGAGTACTTATTAAACAGTGTATTACTGTTTAAGTTTCAGTGAAAGAATTTAACTGTTAAAATTTTAATCTAGTGATCTCATAAAAGAACAAAACAAGTACTTTGTGGTCTATGAACGTTAAAATTGAAATTAATGTATTTTTTCAAATAATAAAATAAAAATGAATTAGAAAAGAGCAAACTTAGAATGCAGGAATGTCAAAGGATTTGCATCCTGGTTTTTTACAGAAATATTTTATACAATACTAATTACTATTTACCATGATTAGTCATTCATATTTTGAATGATAAAGATCAAAACTACAGTTAAATAACACAAATATGTAACCAAAGAAACTGTGCCACGCCGTATTGATGCGTGAATTTCATATTGCGTAGCGTTTATCAACATGGAATTTGAAATTCCGCCTCTAGTCATGAAGTTGGAGATTGTACGTACATTTCACACCTCACAGGTGTTCCTAAACTTGGATTAGGATCTCTTTAGGTGTAACAGAAATGTTTTATCGAGTAAATGTGTCGTATTAATGCAAAATTGAGCATCAAGTTTTGCATCATCCTACCCTTTATTATGGCATAGTTTGATATTAACCAATGATAACTACAACTACATATTGATAATAACAGGTCTATAAGGAATGAAGGCCACTCAAACATTCGCAAATATCTCGCAGAAATATTCTAAACAACTTCAACATTGTAAAAATGACGGGTTTTTGATTATCGGTTACAGACAGGAATGGTTTTTAGATAGGTTGGAAAACTCTAAGGTTGTAATTAAGTGTATCAGATCACCTGTCCAGTATTTTAAAAAGTGTCCTAAATCGGATATTGAATGCACGAGAGAGGTAAGGCTGGGTTAACAGCAAGTTGATCGACTGTAAGGAAGCTCTCATGAGCAGGATTTTCAACGACGGTAAATATGCAAGGAAATTATCCCGGGAACCTTTGAAAAACCTTCGAGAAACCTTATGCGATCCTGAAAAAAAATGAAAACCTGGATTACATGACACAACTTTTGAAAACAGCATTTCAAAACCAAATTCCTTTGATACACTATTGGACAACTTATTCAAGTACTAGCCACTATTACATCAGTTAAAAGCCATTTTTTCAGGTAAATTTATTGCTTTAACATTTTTGGAAGCCTACTTCTCTTAAAGTGAGGAGAAAAAAGGAGAATGCAGAAGAAGTTTACAAAAGGAACCTAACTTTTTTGTGACCTGAATGGATTTTTTGGACAAATTGCTAATTTTTTTCCTATTTAAGTGGCATATTTAACGTCTAGGGAAAACTATAAAATGAATAATTGCTTACAAGGTGTGAGATAAGCCAGATGCACAACCGATAAGTGGCTAACAAAGTAATTACTGCTGATTAAGATACATATTTCATGTAAAATGATGATTCGGGATTGAAACACTAATTGAGAGACTAAATAAACAGAGGATTGAACAGTTGCATAGATTAGAATATTGAACAAGGGATTCATTGAATATTCAATATCGGTCTCTCAATATTTAATTTGAAAAGTGCAGTGTAGTACCCAAATAGGATCCATTTAGTTCAAAGTACCATGAAAAAATGAAAAGCGTCACGATATTAATTTTAAACTAGAGCTTGGTAGGTAATAATTAAAGAAAAGAAGATTTAATGCTAGTTTTAAATATAGGCAACTTCACATCTAAAGTCCCTCCGTAGCCTCACTTAATTATCGGATGATGAATATTTATTATGCATACGTTACATACCAAAATCAAGGGATATGGAAATTTATATACTCCGTTAACAGGACGTTATAATGTTCTGATTAAAACACTTACGTTAAATTTGAATGAACAATCCTATTTTTCGTAATATCATTATGACACTACCACAGATTCAGTCATCCCTCCATTCTCCGAGCGGTGAAATTGGCAAGAATAGAAATTGGCTACAAATAGCCTACACATGCATTCATTTTGTATGGAGGAAAACCTATTTGCGAGTCCAGTAGTACAATGTTTTCTTTAAATCTTACCGTAAATGTGTACCAGGAGTTCAAGTGAATCACTTTTTCTAAGCATATACTCCTCGTACGAGATACTCAGAAAAATACTCGCTACAAGCCATTCGGTAAAAAACTGAGAGGGTGACAATTTATGGGCCAAATTCTATCCATGGTTAAACACCCAATTTAATTTTACCATTAATTTTAACTAATAGTGTTTTTCCGATTATATCATGCAAGCTTAACTTTCAATCCAGTTCAAGAACCCTTTCTAATGGTGACTATCCCATGGCGACTTTTCCTATGGCGGTAATAAGGCATCTGATGGTGACCAAAGACGTGTAATCAAGGCTGCAGGACTTCACGACCTCGTCCCTGGCGCACCCTTCCATGAACTCCCGTTCTCAGGCAGTTCGCCGCGGTCGTCGCCGCTTACTGGCTCCGGCGAAGACTTTGTTTATGGCGCGGAATGACCACGGCTATCAATAATGCCAACACCTTTGGGATGGGTTGGGAAGACATAGAGAGGGAGACAGAGAGAGGGAAAAAGAGAAAGGGGAAAGAGAGAGGGGGAGGCAGAAAGAGAGAGGGAGGGAGAAAGAGAGAGGGGGAGGGAGAAAGAGAGTGAGAGAGGCGTGCGGTAAATGAGGGAGGTGAAGGACCACGAAGATGGAGTGCAGAAGGAAGGGAAAGGGCCTCGAGGGAGCCGTCAGGGCGGTGGGAGGGTCTCGGCCAAGAACGGAGAACGCGGCGGGGATCAAAAACTGCGAAGGATTTGTCGTCCGGCCGACCCCGGGGGTGAGGTGAAGTACGTTTTCCGAGAAGGGATGGAATGGAGTGAAGAAATGGGAGGGGTGGACGGGAATGGTGGGGGGTCGTCGAAAACGGACCTCTTGGGCGGATTGGTGGGGAGGATGCGAGAGTCTAGGAAGGGGGGAGGGAGGGGTGAGGGAAGGCGGACAGTTTGACGTGGGAGAGGCCGGCTGAGTGAGGCGGAATGGTGGAGGTAGGGGGGAGGTGGGGACGGGATCCGGGGAGAGGGAGAAGTTGTAATCAATTACGTGGTCAGGAAGGCGGCAAATTGGTTGCTAGGGTTCTCAGGGTGTCCCTGGAAAGAGGTGAGGAAGGGAGGAGTATGGAGGAAGTAGATGGGTTTTCGGCAGTGGGTGGTGAGAATAGGGTGATGGGAGGTGGAGGAATGCCTTGGGGATGTGGACTGGAGACGGGATCCAAGAGCCGCGTTGACTATTTTTTTCTCACGGTCAATAAGTATGTACCTATTTACCGTTCGTAAATACGATGCCGGGGGTGATCCAGGCCGTGCACAAAAATCTTTGCTTCCCATTCAAAAATAAATCCTCTTTTCAGCACGATTCGGAACATCTGTCCACGATGCGTAGAAAATGTGAAGGCATGTCCAATTCTCATCCTATCTCGTTCATCTTACCCAGTGATTTTGATTTTATCAATTTATATAATGCTTGCTCACTGAACTCTTATCGTCGTCTGTTTCTGTGAAACCAAGTTTTTTATTTCATATTATTAGTGTTACACTTTAGTGATTGGCACATTAATCTCCTCTGCTGTACCGTCCTTTTTTCCGCTGAAAATACTGCTGTTAGATGTAATATTCCTCGTTTAACCGTGAGTAGAAAAATCGCCGGGCAAAAAAGTAGGACCTACTGAAGCATGTATGATTTATAGCGATATGAGATACAGCAATTGTTTTCGTTAAACGTCCATCACATCGGAATTCACGCCGCGTGATACAATTTTACCTGGATATATACAATGCATGTGGGCTAAAAAAAATTTAATTGGCAAAATAATAAATGAAAATACGTAATTTGTTTATTATATGCCTGATTCAACTTTTTTCAATAGTATAATACCCAAAATGAGACGTAAATCACATTTAGAGATATTTTTATCTACAGGTTAACGTCTAAAATGTTTGTATTACAATCAAAGTAGTCATACAACTTTCCAATCGTGAAGGAAATTATGAGCATTACCGTGCAGATGATAGATATATTTTCTCATGATGAAAAACATGAAAAACGCGTCTTCCCCAAAACTGCAGAGATATTGAATTACTCAAAATCAAAAAAAATCCTTTCATGTGAGAACAAGAGCTATTAAAGTTAAGGTGAATCGATTGTGGAAGAAAACTGTATGTGTACAAAATTGAGGAACTACGTTTCAGCATTGATAGTGATTCCTGTACTAGTGCTATAGGAAAGATATTAAAGGGGTAAACACAAGTAATTCATAAAATGAACCAGGCTATTTATGCAGTTAAATAATTAATTATTCGATCTGGTAACTTATCAGCTTAAGATGCTAGTAATTTGCCTCTGAATCTCTGAAATCTTCATTTTCCCTTGTTTCTAATGCAAGTTATCTTAACATGTATATTATACTATGTATGTATCTTAACATAGAGACCTTCAAGTCACCACTAGGGAGTGTGGCTGCGATTCCAGGATTACAAAATCCAAAATCACGTTTTTCTTAGTTTAAGTTGCAATACGTAAAGTAATTCAAATAATGTTAGCCGTGATAACTACAGGTGCATACACTATGGTATATAAGTGAGGTGTACTTATCTACGCATGCAAGAGGATATTTAACAAGAAGGTCAATAACTATGGCTAGATGAGACGCTAGGCTACGTAGAACAAAAAAGGAAAATAATTATTCTCCTAGAGCTGCGTCGAATAGAGTTATTCTGATCCACTATTTTGTGGGAAAATTGATACCTTAAATCTGTCAGTAATGCTATTTATCTTATTAATGTTATTGTCATGATTTATTCTACCGTAATAAAATGTAGCTATTAATACATTCTCACCATCATAGTCATACACTTTCAATTTATACAAGAGATGTAATCTGTTATTTAACATGCACTCCTTGAATAATTCCCAACCTAGTCTCTCAAATAATTTAGACACGCTTCTAAGTTTAAAATAAGAGTTTTACGAAACTAGCTTCAATATGCCGCAAGAAATCTTATTTGACAATCAATCCAACTTCATGAGGATTTCATATACAAGCAGCATGCTCCAAATGCGACCTAAACAGCCGAAGATAACATTGCTCTCTAACCTTATCGTCATATTTCCGTCAACATTTTCTCCATTTTTTTATTTCAAGACTACAAATGCCAATTCCATATGCTCGGAAATTGAATTTTAAGTACGAGATAAAAATTCTTAATGAAAACGATGCACATAAATAATATCTTGTTGAATATTTTTTTCCACAATCTGAAGACTGGACTCAAAAGTCTCACGAGCTGCAGTTAGGCTGGCATATCAAAATACCCTCACATGGTTTGATTGGTTTTGTGTAATCGTAAATCAGGCCATATTATTAAAAAGCAGGGTATGGGAATACTCCGGAAATAAATACAATTAATTATGATGTATAACACGGCGCTAATTTTTTTGAAACATAAAGAGTTAAAAATTACGATAACAGCAAGTTCAAAGGTTTACATTGATTCACGACCGTAGCTACGTTCCTTGTATATTTAAATATAGTGAGGAATTTTGCATGGGTCCATCAAATTATATCCTGTGCGTCAGAATTTAGAGATATTCTATGAAACGAACATTCCAACGAAAACTGAACAAAAACATAATGGTGCAAGCAAGCCTACGTGCCAGAAAGAGTATTTTCCCTTTTTATGACAGATTAATGATCAAAGAAATTCATAATTTTCTCCAAATTACAGTTCTCATCGGGTGGTTTTACACGGTATATTTAGCGTCTTTAATATTTTGGTTTTAGATGCTCCATCAGACATAGTGAGCATATGTAACCTACGTGATTCTAATACCACATCTACCCCCGGGATTGGGTTTGAAGCTACAACCTGGGGGTTTATCAGGCCGATGCGTTACCGGCAAGTCCACCGCAGCTGGTTGCAAGTGAAGTAGCAGGTAGTTTTACCATTTGGATTTTAGGTACTCTAACGGTTGAAGCCAATTTACATCGTAAAATCGACTGAATATCATTATGTAACATGCACGACCCCAAACGTGTTGAGAACACGCGCCCAAGTGGCCAGCCACCCAGGGACGCTACCATCGTTCTCGGGTCTAACATTCTCGGAACGCGTCGAGTCCGTTGTTGGGTGTGTGAGAACTCGTAAACTCGTAGCCCTTGCGCGAGCATCGTGATTGCACAAGTTTGCTGAACAGTATAATGGTCTCCATGGGAGGTAGGAAGTGGAGTGGGGGTTTGGGGGTGGTTGGAAGATCGTTGAATGGCGAAGATGGGGCAGAAAGGGAGGTCTGGTGGGGACGGGGTCGGTCGAAGACGGACGGATCCGGGTCTAAGTCCTCGTCGAGAGTGTGCAGTGATGATTGGAGGGGGGAGATTGAGAGGGAGGGAGGGGATAGAGGCCGAGTGAGTGAGAGAGCGGCGGTGATCTCTGATAGCGAGACCTACGGCGTCCACTCCTGCCTCGCCTTTACCTCGGGACCCTCGGGGTTCAGTGGAGGGAAGACGGAAGGAGGAGGGATTTCGAAATTCTCCAAGTCGGGCGTGGAGGAAGGAGGGGGTGGGAGGGTTTGGGGGTCGACGGGAGGGCTTTCGGAAACTGCTGCGGAAGGTGTCGGGACGGCTCAAAATGGAGGCGCGGGGGTGTTGGGGTGGGGTGAGTGTGATCCGAATGGGCATTGAGAGAGGGTATGCGAGGTGGAATGGGGTTGCTTGAAGGAGATTTATGATCAGAGCCCCGACGTATGGGAATTAGACAGATGTGGAAACGGATTCGGAAGGACATTTGTTTATTAGATTCCGATGACGTTTTAGGTTAGTTCCTTGATTCAACGCGACTGCTATAATACGACTACCCTCTACGCCTTCGACCCAGCGGTGACACTTTGATTTTATTTAAGGCGCTCCGACGGTTGGGGTGGAAAAAGAAATCAACACCTTCAGTCAGAGTTCAACTCCTAGGCGGAAGTACTAAACTCTAGTTCGTGTGAAATTCTCAGACCAAGGTTTAAGTGGAGAGGCTCTTTCCCTACTCTTTCTCCACAGAAATGATAAAGTACTATATATAGATTCGTGGGTGGTTTTACTGTATTTAGGAAATATTGATTTGAGATAATTTCATATGACTGTTTGGAAAGTGTTTGGTGCTCAATTAAAAAGAAACTCAACCCAAAGTAATCTATATTTACGCATTTAGCATGTCACCACGCGTTTGATTAATTGGATACTACAACTAAAAAAACAAGTCAATGTTTACCATCCCAAAACAGCATGCGTTTTTATGTTCCCTCTATAAATTGGAGCACACATTGAAAATTTAAAACAGGGAGTTCGGAAAAGATACCTGTAAGTTGCTTTCATATTCTCTTGCATTGAACTCCACTCACACACTTTTTACTTCATCGCATTGGGGCAAAAATATTGTTGATTTGTTAGCAACAAATGTACCCAAAAAGGTCGGATATACATACATTTTTTAAAGTAATCAGTGGTCATAGAGTAATAAAATCTTAATTTACCTTATGTGAGGTTAAAAAAATCAGATTTTTAAAATGAAAACTCCCATGTTTAAAGGTTAAAATGCGGGTTACAGAGTTCATTTGTGAAACTTAAGATTTATAGCAAACATCGGCATACAAAGGATACTTGGAGTAACTTCCTTGATTTCACACCCACAGTAATCAACAGGTTCATTTCAGTAAATTTATAAAAGCTCACACGGCAACTAGATGGTACAACACGAAAGTTAGAAAATCGTTAAGACGACAAAGGCTGGGTCACGCTAAGAAGCGGAACGGAAAAATTTACGGAACATCTCTAGGGACGAACGGAAGGACATCATTCACGGTTATAAAATATGTAATTAGGGCATTTGCTAAGAAGAGTTTTCGGAAGGCGCTAAACGAATTGAAAAGGAAAATATTAAGGGCATATTTAAAAGAACATCCAAAAACATTTTTCTCCTCTGTCAAAGAGGTTCAGGGAAATAAGTCGAGAGTTAATTCAATCAAAAACAATAAAGGAAAAAATAGCCATCGGTTTATAAAAGCCTAACTTCTTATATTCCTTCTTTCAAACCAATTAATCGCCGAATGTATCCGATATTCTACCAAATCAATTGAAATTGAATTGTTACATACTGTAATAGATTTTTTTTAGAATTATACATCAGCCCTAAAAAGTCCTTCGGACCCTGTCAAATACCAAATTACATATCCAAAGAACTAGCGGCGGAAATGGCAGCGTGTTAAGAGACTTAATTACTTTGTTGTCAGAGTAAAAATTTCCTAAATGAATGGCGGAAAATAGTTAAAAAATAATTAAATTCCTTATGGATGACGGGACGGATTCCAGTAATTACAGACCTATGTCTCTCACATTCATTTAATGAAAGGTGATGGAGCATGTAATTGTTAGTTAGATATTTGGGCATCTTGATGCCAATGAAAAATCAGCATCGCTTCCGATTGGGTAGATCCTCGGAAACAAAAATCGTGATTTTATTCCTGATACTGGTATTCTGGGTTCGGAGGTTGGTAATGATCTAGTAGGGGAGGATTTTAGATCTATAAAAAAGCTTTAGACAAATTGTGACATCGCATACTCCTCACAAAAGTAAAATATAAATTAAAGCAAAAAAGTATTGTAGGCTGGTTTTAAAATTAAAGAATAATGGTCATGGTTAAAGGGTTATCGTAAATGGTGAATATGTAACCTTTAATGTTGTAATAGTCATTTAAGGTGCTCCAAAGGGAAAAAATCTCGCCTCTTTTATTCCATATTTACTTGAAGGGTAATAACTCCATAGTTAATAGTACTTTACACTTATTTGCCGAGTGCACAGTGATATCGGAGATATCCGTAGTTATGAGGATAGAGTAGCTTCAGCTAGTGGCCTAATGGATGTACATCAGCTGTGCAACAAATAGAATACAAAGTTAAACGTAAAAAAGTTGGTTCTGATGAATTTTGAAATAGAAGTAGTTCCTATCAGAACGTCTAAGATATTAAAATATCGAAAAAGAGAGCAGACGTCACCCATAAATGGGTCCTCTTTTGAGTGAAAAATATACGGGGAATATTTGGACAACTTAATAAAATTTATTTGAAGGAGTTATTTAAAGTGTATTGGGGAAATGTAACGAGGAGATTAAAGAAAATTGTTATCGTTCGCTAGTTGCGCTTCATTAAAAATACAAGTATGCTGATAGCATGTAGGGTCATCATAAAATTGCATTAATTGCCGAATTAAATCGCATGCAGTGTAGAGGAGCTAGTTTTGTAAAATGTCATGATAAACTTAGTATCATGTCTAAATTATTTGAGAAACTAGGGTGGTAATCACTCATGGAGTGTAGGATAAATTACACAGGCCTACAAAAAATTTTTTTTTTGGTGCCGGGAATCTTTGTGATGATTTTATCTATATTTGTAGAGCTGAATCCAAATATGAAAGCCGTTTTTATTTAACAGCTCTACTTTTTTAGATATGGCACATCTAACGATTAGTTGTTTTTATATTTGATATATTCCGGAAAATAATTTTCAAAGTTAAATAAATCTATAAGTATACTAATTTATAACCACTCCGCGGTGCTCCTTTTATTTTCAATAAACTGTCAATAAGTTTTATGATATATTTCTATATATATATATATATATATATATATATATATATATATATTTCTCTATATATATATATATATATATTTCTATATATATATTTCTCTATATATATATATATATATTTCTATATATATATATATATATATATATATATATATATATATATATATATATTTCTATATTGTAGGCCAATGAGATAATTATTAATATAATATTCCCATATCATCATGTAGAAGATTTTTTTGCGTAAGTAATAACATATCTATATCTTGAAAACTATAGCTGATAGAATGATGAGGTCTCAGGCGTGATGTGGTGGAAGCGTAACATATTAAAACCACAGGTATTGCAATTTTCCACTAGATATTTTATTTCGACACTACCGGTTTCGATGTTTTCACATCACACACCTAATGATGATGTGAAAACATTGAAACCGGTAGTGTCGAAATAAAATATCTAGTGGAAAATTGCAATACCTGTGGTTTTAATATAGCTGATAGGAAAAAACTAGTGTCATAATTGGATTCAGCACCCCAATTGTTCTTTAAATCAGCATTAAAAGCTCCGGCACCAAAACCACTGTTGGCCTGTGTTATTAATATAATATTCCCATATCATCATGTAGAAGATTTTTTTACGTAAGTAGCAACATATCTATATCTTGAAAACTATAGCTGATAGGAAAAAACTAGTGTCATCATTGGATTCAGCACCCCAATTGTTCTTTAAATCAGCATTAAAAGCTCCGGCACCAAAAACACTGTTGACCTGTGTTATAGATGAAATATCTTGCATAAATTGGAGCAAGTAACTTTAGAGAATCTATTTTTATACCCATCGTATTACATTGGTATGAATTATGGCAATAATATTAGAGAGATAAAGAAAGTAGAACCCACAATTTTAAGATGTCAGTTTTCTCTCAAAAGAAAAGAATCAATAACTATATTCGACCGCGTGGTGGGAGAACAAGTTTTTTTTTCCTTTTCGTTCATCGTAGCCTAGTATGTTGCCATTATTTCCTCTATCCTTAGTTGTTGTCTCTCACGTTAATCGCAGCTTTTCATGCATGCATAGAGAACTATAGATACCGTAGTGCATGCTCATGTAATTATCATAGCCAATATCATTTGAATTACTTTACTTGTTCACAAAATTAAGAAAAACTTAATTTTAGATTTTAAATTCCTGGCATCTGATCACTCGCTGTAGCCACACATCTAATGGCGGCTTTCAGGTAACATATAGATGAGATTGAGATTTAGAATTCCATTTTATCATCAGTTTTCTAAGGGGAAACTTTTTGTGAGATCAGAGTTGTGGTTAGTTCCGTCCACGTGAAATACTTTCGACCAAATGCATTGAGGTGTAAATTCATGAAGGAAGAATTATTCATATAAACGCCACGTAAACCCGAGTGTTGACTGATGTAATAACCCTTGAGTTTATTGCTTATAAAGTGCAAATTTTTCACAGCAACTGACTCCCTTTCACTCGACACGTGCCGATTGGAATGATCCTTTGCATAATCCCCATCACTCAGAAATACACAGTTTAGGCCCAGCTGAGTGTTCCCAGTGGAATCAACCAGATTTATACTCGGAACCCCTCGATCAGTATTCCTAACGTTCCGCAATCTAGCAACCTAGCTACCGACTGAAATGTTATCGTTTCAAGAATTCCGCACGAAATATCCTTCCATTTTCACGAGGACAAAACTGAAACAAGAATACTATATATCTACAATCTTCGCATTGCTAGGCAAGGGAGATGAAACCAACCGGTCCTCATGGTTCTCGCTCGCCAATCCTGCACGGAAAAATGTTTACAGGATATATACAAAATATGAGGCAGTAACCATCAGGACAAAATCAACTCGTGGGAGATCGTTAGGGATATGCCCGAATGTATGAAATGTAAGTTAGCCTTGCTTCAATCTGCATCCATTTTCGAGACAAAGCCGAAGTGCGTACAATAACTTTTTGACCGCATTTTTGTTACGCTGCTTTGCCTCTGTGAATTGTCAAACGTATATGCAATGATTTATTAATGTTCGCCTCGATATGCGTGCTTGAATCTCTCCGGCGCTCATTGTCCAGGTTCAAAGAAGCGGAGAGAAATGTTTATCAACGTGGAATATCGTGATATGCATTATATTTACGGTTTCTGCGATGGTAGGTAATTCCGCTGCCGGTGAAAGGAAATAACGGTTAGCGCTACGTTTTCGAGCGCTAGCTGCAAAAACGAGCGCTCAATACACCTTTCCTCGTCCCTCCCTTTCTTCTCCGCATTCCTCGTCTTCCTTTTATCCAAATGATGTGCTTGATAATTCAACCTTTTTTCACGCACCACTCCAATTTCAGCTTTACTCCACTATTTTCCATGCCCATGCATGTCAAAGAAGTAGAGATTTAGTCGTTTTGATATATATTTTGATTTGAAAAATAAACACTTATCTGTATCCAATGGATAATAAGCACGTGTCACTACGAGACATTGACGATTGGAATGGATATTTACGGTGTTTAATAATTGTATAGTGGCAGTAAAACTTATCTTTCCTCTCCAGTTAATTATATGCTTAATGAATTAAAACCCAAACACGGCGTCATAATGCCTTTTACCCTTAATGAGGGAAAAGTATGCAGGAACGCAAGACAGAATTTCTTAGATGTTATTAAATGATGTATTTTTTAAATTAGAAAATTATTGAATTATCATCCCTAGTAACAGTTAGTGACGTCCGAGAAAATGGTATGTTCAACGTGTATTTACATGGAAGGAATGCATTACCTAATTAAGATTTCTCCTCCGTCATAACTTTCAGTTGATCAATCTTTAAATCCTTCTTCCTACGGCTTTAGAAAGCAACTTATTTCATTGGTGATTCGGCTGCTCAAATACGTTATTCACCGTTTCAGAAGAATTGATCTTCTCTACATTTTCCTTAGTGGAAGACAAAAATTACCAACTGTCGCCTAAAATTAGTTACTTCTTATTTTAAATGAGGAAGTACTGGGTATGGTGGGAGAGGAGAGGAGTTTGTTGGGAGATATCCGACGGAGGCAGGAAAAATGGATGAAGGGCGTGTTGATCGGCCGTGGGATGTTGAAGAAGGTAATAGTGGGGAGGATGTTGAGCAAACGAGGAAAGGGCAGGAACAGGATAGGGATGTTGGACGGGATGAAGGGAGGAAAAAGGTACACAGAGATGAAGAGGGACCTAATGTAAAGTAGGTTGCTGAATTGTGTTTTGTAAGGAGTCACAAAATATTTAGTTGGTAGTTTTGTTCATCCAGAAACCTACCTTAACCGGTAGATTACCTTATAATAATTCTTATATTTTCTTTCCTGTTAACAAAGATCTCCATGTTACTTAATTATCACTCTATAGACCTGCAAATTTATGTAATAGGCCAAATAAATGCGCATGACATTTATAGAAAATCTGCCTACACGTGATTTCGCTATCCCGATTCTGTTTATCATTTTTTTTAAATATGCCACCATTTATTAAATGATTTATTTCTATTCTCTAGAAACCTTTAAAGTAGACCTTGAAGTTATGAATTCCATTTCCCCCGGCATGGGATAAATATTTAGTTTGCCTGAGAGAATAATCATATAGAAACAAAAAGCTAGTATTTACATAAATGATATCATACGAGGCCGAATTACTTACCTCATTTTACTGTATCCACTCCCATTCTTAGTAATTCTTTGTTTTAAAGTTTCCTTTTTGTTCACCAAACCCTATTAAAGCATCCATTCATGGACACACAACCATCACCGAAATGTCTTCACAACGGCACAGGCAAAACTAGAGAACTAAAAAACTGCAAGTTGTTTGAATAAACTAACCGTTAGCTAATACAGTGTATATGCAGACGAAGGAAGCATTAATATACATGCACATGAATATTTATTAGGTTTTAAACACACCGATTCTATCTCTCTCCTATATATTCTCCGGGCTGTAATCACAATAGTGAATCCGGTCCAGAATCATTCTGTATATTATACTGAATGGTTCAAAAAATGGACGCATGCAAACGGCTGAAAATAGTGAGATTACCCTCGTATTTAAATTCCAGCATTTGTGATGAGTAATTATGCATCCACCCAACCCCACTTGCTCTCGGCGCAACCCTCTATTCTAACACAATTTAATCTACCGTTATCTTTCCGCTTTCTCTGCCTCCAGTAACGTGGTTTAACGGAAAAACACAAACTTTCTCCCAAGCTGCTTACCTGTTTGCCCCCTTCCATTGTTTTTGCTACATTCGAATCTTAAATTGTCACCCTCCCCAACACTGCCCTTGTCTTTATTTTACTTCATGTCCATTGTTCAGTGTGTATATACTATCGTTAAACTAGGTCTAAAAAAATCTATGCTATATTCTGATTGCAACCTTCCCCTCTCCAGCTAACTCAGGTATATGTGAACATTAAAAATATCAAATGGAGGAACAAGTTACGATACAAGTTGTACGGAAAATAAGTACAATAGTTTTATAAATTTCAGTAAAGGAAAACATATTTAAAATATATTTTTGTCTCGAAAAACTCCACGTTTACTTACTCTACCATCTAATTCATAGAAGTAGTAATCAGAACGAGGGAAGTAACTTAATTTTTCAGACTGTGATATGATTTTCAAACTGATGAATTTTCTCTAAGCTACTCCAGATTTTCGTATCTAAATGTTTGTATTTAGCTTTAGCTTTTTTTATTCTTCTAAAGCTATAGCTATTAAAGCTTTAGAAGAATCAAATGTAAATTTTATTATTCGAATGACCCGTTATTCGCAGGTCTGAACTTTATCACGATCATGGTCTAAATGTTGTCACGTTCAACATTTTTATTTTGTTGAGGGTGCAAATGATTTAATGAAAAACCTGTAAAACCGGGCGCTACATTTTTATCTTCCGTCAGGTAGTTCAAATTTCCCGAAATCCCCTTTCTTTCATTTCACCTTTTTTTCTCGTGGATTTGGGTGACGTCACGTGTAAAATATTTGAAAAAAATAGAGCGGGCGAAGAGAGTCCAGAACCGAATGTGTCGATTTCATTAGTAGGACAATGCGGGCAGAGATTTAATTGAAAACTTACTTCTCTCATTTGGTTACAGTTTTAATTAATCAACACTGAAGAATTGGGAACCGCACTCTTAGCTTATCTTTCATAATGTTGACTTCCTATATTTCGATTTTCCCTTATACGCCAAGCTCAGTCAGAGTTACCTGATCAATTGTCTTGTACGGGTAAGGAACACACATGTACATGCGTGCAAGCTTGCTCCTACGCTCAAGGTGAATATCACTTAATACGGCATCGAGTATTAATCCATTAGTGGGGTATATCTGCCTTCAAATAGCAAACATAAATCAATGAGAAAGTGGTCAGTCCGTCTAGTCGATGAAAATGCGTGTTCTATTTTCAATCAATAACGATATTCTTCATCATCAACTTTGGAAAAATTCGCAAAATAAAGGAGGAAAGAATTTATAAAATATATAGTCCTCAAATGAATGAAATAAACAAGGGACTTCACCAGATTTGCATTTCATTTGAAACACATGAATTATCAAAAACTATGGGAAGTATAAGTAGTGCTCAATGTAGACAATTTTATAGGCATTATTATTATTTGGTTATGAGAAAATATTTTCTCCGACGTTGTAGATATATTTTTTGTTTAAAAATGAGATTCAACCCAAGGCATTCTTTTCTGCATAGCCAATTTATTACCGAGGGAATATTTATGTCCGCATCAAAGGGATGATGTGCAAAAGATCTACTTATGCTTTCATTCCTCCAGTCTCTCTGAATTTAACACGTCTAAATTTAAAAAGTTCACATTTCTCACAATTTTACGACGAAGAAACATAAGTAAGCTCGATTTTTCGTGGCCACTCAGTCACAATAGCATGTTTTTGGCATGCGTGAATTGGGTAAGTTAATCAGTAATTCAGATACGAGCTTCATTCGGTGTTATAATGATATGTATGGGATAACATGTGACAAGTTGAAGTGGATGGTTTTAATCGAACAGATTGTCGAACACACGAGCAAAAACTTGCGTTTCGTCGATAATAACAATTCAATTGCAGTACAAAAACTCTGACTAAGGATTGACCACCTTTCACTAAGAAATATGGCATTTCAAGGTTCGCTTCTTGCAGAAACACGATAGAATCTGATCCTGCATCTGAACGTTGATTGTTGAGGCCACATCTCCGAATGAATTCTCATTATTACTCAGTAGCGAAAATAACTATTTAAATGTACGTGAAATGCAAAGGTACACGAAAATTAAATTCGGGTACAATCCTAACTCTCGTGAAATACCCAAATTTTAAATTTCATCGATAAGTTAATTAATTTAATGAACTGATTTGTAGGCCATTGATTATTAAATTACCACAAAAAAGCCCAATATCAGTTGTAAATATTGTGATTTCATTCGCCGAATTAACGACGTGGTGTGATTTTTGCCGTATTAGCACTTATAAGCTCGAATGCCACGAATTTATCTTCGGATACCTAAATAATTTGACAACATTCAGTGAAAACATCACGTTAGCAATTTCTATTCGGAATTGTGACGTTTCAAGCTATAAATAGATGCCTTTAAATATTAAAGCTCCTTATATTTAGCATGAAACGTTCCAGGAGGCCTCGGATTTCAAACTTTACTAAATTTAGGACGTTGGGATAAAGCTCTTGTCAGCTCCAGCAGGGAAAAACGTTCAATTCGCAATGCAGCGGATTCTTTTCTCATCCATGTATTTGGTTGTAAACGGAACTAGGAAGTTGAAACCAGAGAGCCGAACTATGCAATCTTCCACGCTACGGAAAAAGAATTCCTCCAACGGGAAACGCGCACTTTGTTTTTATCTCAACGTAGGGAGTACATTTCTGGTAGGACATGGATAGACAAAAGTTCAATTGAATACGGATTTATGTAATCTGCACTTGGACGTGTATCACCTCCCCGTATTTCCTCTATGAAGTCCATGGGCATTGAGTGCGCTAAAAGAGTAAATCCGGAGCAAACTCTTCTAGTAACTAGTTACGTACTCCCGCACGAACATATAAATATGTACATATTTAAGTAAGTGAATAAATAAATATAAAAAACATCGTTTTATATGTATATATATACTATCTATTTCAATGTGAATGAGTATTTATTCGCCATATGGCGGTATTTCGTGTTTGAATGTGTGTGTGTGTGTGTATATATATATATATATATATATATATATATAAACACTAACACAAAAAACACTACACACATAGAAACATAAAAGAAGGACACTTACATTGGATATTTACGTTTCGACGGCACGGCCGTCGTCATCAGAATCTCTCAGAGTTTCTGATGACGACGGCCGTGCCGTCGAAACGTAAATATCCAATGTAAGTGTCCTTCTTTTATGTTTCTATGTGTGTAGTGTTTTTTGTGTTAGTGTTTGTGTGTTTGTGCGTCGCCGGAGAGCGTCTTTTCCAAGTTTATATATATATATATATATATATATATATATATATATATATATATATATATATATATATATAGATGATGCGGAAGTACTCACGAGAGCAATATAACTTTTGGACGGCACAATAGAACACAGAATAAAACAGATAACACGTAAAAGGACACTCACACTGTAGATGATTTAAACTTTCGGCCTACTCCGAGGCCTTCTTCAGGTCAGTCAGGCCGAAAGCTTAAATCATCTACAGTGTGAGTGTCCTTTTACGTGTTATCTGTTTTATTCTGTGTTCTATTGTGCCGTCCAAAAGTTATATATATATATATATAAAATGTAAATTCACTAATAGTCATAACAAACACAGAAACCAAAACACACAAAAGAGGGGACTCACTGGTTCTCGAATTTTCGGTGGTCCAACCACCTTTCTCAAGAGGAATTAGGAACAGAACTCATGGATTTTCCAAGAAAGCGACTATATATATATATATATATATTTACTTCACACATAGAAATAGATATAAGGAAAGGGGATAGGAAAACACATAAAAGACAAACATAGGAAAGATGGGGAAGGCGAAATTGAGCAGATGACAAATGTGAATACTATATATATATCTTTAATTTAGAATGTAAATTGAAATGTGTGTACATACATTATTTTAAGTTAGGTTTAGGACACAGTTTAACCCTCGCTGTATTTGTAAGCAAGAATGACACCCTTCAAACACCCGTCATTAGAATGAAGCCTTCTTCAATTGCGTATACTTTCTACCTCCATTCCGTTATATATTCCTACTTTTTCTTTTATATCTCCTGTTTAATCTCTACGTTCGTACTATTTAACATTCCATCACTAATCAAAACGCTCTGCACCCACTTGTCCTGCATCCAACTTAGTTGAATTATTTTGGTGGATCGCAATGTAAGACTGAAAAATAGTTTGCAAATTAATCGTTCACTGAACTCAAATCTATTTGACTCCAAAATTGGCACAAGTATTTCCTTTGTCAGTAGCTATGGCTGATGGGGGATTTCTCCGTACTTTTCTCCGGTTTTAATAACGGAGGAAGAGAGGGATTCTGCGTTCCGCGTTCAAATGGACGTAATATATAGTTTCAAATTGATAACTTCTCTCAATTAGTTATGAAACTTAAGTTATTCACTACCTCTCGTATGTCTATGGCAATGAGTTTACTTGCCATTCCTGGAATTCTTGCCATGCGTTGTGAAATTTAATTTTTTAAAATGTATCCATTCCCAGAGTCGGCAAATTGATGGGATCCCCAAACTTCCACTATATGGAAAATATATACATTATAAACAACACCTAAATCATTGATAAAAACCCTTACTTTTTACAATAAAAAAACTTACTTTCAACTCAAAAGTGACTTCTTCATTTAAAGCAGTACCATATCTGAAGGTTATTACGTGTGTTTTAATGACCATTTGGCAACATTAGGATTTATTGTAGGTTACCCTTCATTTAATAATATCGTTATATATTTTCATTTAATTTAATAGGATGAGATCCTCACCCTCTCCTCGCTACGGTGTCCCAGAAAGTATCAAATACTTCAACGTTTTAACAGAAACCCTTCAACGACCATCTCGGTCGTAATACCTCGTATTACCACCAAGAAGACTCCAGAGTGAAACATTCCCGTCTTCAACACAAAACAATTTTCACAATAAACCAGACATTTGGCGGAGTAAATAATTTTAAAATCCGATGGATTATTAAACAGAAGAGAATAAACATTGGTAAGAGCCCAGTCCTTAGGCGGAAAAACCAACTCTATTTTACCATTAATGTGCACAGAAAGTTTTAATTAGTTTAATATCGTCTAATTTTTAGATTTTTATATGCACGTGATTGTATTTTGTGTGACAACGATTGAATGAGATAGCATTGCATGCCAATGTAAATTCTGTTAATTCAAATGAATACACTATTATTAGATTTCTAAATCATTATTCGTAAAATTACTCACATGAGACTCGGTAATGCATCTTCAATACCATCTTTGTGCTATTTTAGGTGAAAATGTATAAAACGGGATTCCCTTATGCAAAATTACGCAAATATATTATGTAAAACTAGGCACTCTTATTTGGTAATAATTTACGGTAAGAGTTAAAAATATAGTCGCTTTGGATCAAGATTTGAAAATTAATTCATAAAACGAAGACGTTCAACTTAAGTTGTTCCACAGATAGACATGGCAGAATGGAAAAAAATAATGTAATTGATTATGACTAAAGATTAAGGTCATACTAGTATTCATTATCTGAATATGAAAACATTTTAAATTTATTTTGTATTTAATTTAAAGGATGAGGAAAACTAATTATTTTAAAAGCAGTGGGCTTATGATAATGCCAAAGGAGTAATAAGAGACGAGGAACTTATTCGATTTAACGGTTCAACTACATTTCGGTATGTATTCTGCGCTCTAGTCTCAATAAACGTCTTTGGAAGCAGCTTTTTCTTGCATGGAATTTCAGTTCCCTCTGGTATTCTACACTCAAGGCCTTTGTACCAAGGACTAAGTAATTTCACCAGATAAAATTCCTTTGAGAAATAAAATTTTTAAAACAACCTTTTATGGGCTATTTAAAAAAAAGGCTTTTGTTTCAGGTCAGATCAATGAGCTCCCGAATCACTCTGGGCGCGTTTTTATTTAATAACGTTATTTATCCAATGATAAATTAGTGGAGAGCGCTACGATATTACAGCGAGCCACTTTACTTGAAAATTACCTGCGCTCTACACTTTGATAACGTTCCCATTCTCCGAATATCACTCCTTTTGGTTTCCCAGATTTCGATTATTCAAACAAGCATTTCAATTCCTAACTCTTTTTTTGAACTTCTTCCAAATTTGTTGTAATCAGAGGGGAACTTTTTTCCATAAAGGGATGCTAATTGATGAGCAACAGCGGACTAATGTTAACTAAAAATAAAAAAAAATATCTCTTTATTTAGAAGGTTCTATTCAGATAATTGATTTCAAGGAAATGAGTATTTCGTAATTAAAATGTAATGTCCTTGGATTTTATTCTAGGAGATTAATAAGTATTCCTAAGGATCAGTCACCCGTACGAAAGCCTAAAACAACATTTTCAAGCGTAGAGCCTAGTTGACCTTTAAGGTCTTCTCCATAAATCGGGATCGTTTATTTTTCTACTTAATGTTGGTGTGAGGACAGATAAATAGGTGCCCTGGATGTAATATGCTTTTTGTAGCTAAATAAGGAATGTCTACACTTGAGGGTAAGATGTCTCATTTGTTTTGTTTTCACAGTTATCAACCCGAAGGTCGGTTTGGTCCGATGGGGTGTGAAATTTACACATCAGGGTAGGGAGGGCCAGTTCCTTTCCCTCTGACGATTGTGGTTTACCAGGAAGATCTAGTACCCGAAAAATCACACAACTTGGTTGGAGCTGCATGTGTTTAGAGAGGCTTCCCCGGGAATCGATCCCGGGCCCTCCGATCAGTAGTCCAACGCTCTAGCCCTGGACTATCGGAGTAGGCCGAAAGCTTAAACAGTCTACAATGTGAGTGTCCTTTTTACGTGTTGTCTATTTTATTTTGTGTTCTATTGCGCCGTCCAAATGTTATATTGTTCTCGTCAGTGATTCTACATCATCAACACATAAAACACCTATATTTTCCTCTATTGGTAACATCTCTCTCGCATCCGACGGGTTGCTGCCATGCTGATGTGTTTTAGTCGTTGGGGAGGCGTGTGGGCTGTGCGTTCAAGCGACACTACGGATTTTGACGAGCCCCTTCTCCGGGATTCGAACCCGGATTCCTCGATATCCGGCCGAGTGCTTTAACCACTTAAGCTACCGAGACGTCCTCTTACACTCTGAAATTTTGGGGGCTTTAAAGGAACAAGATGTTATGACGAAATACCGTACATACAATGTCATAGGCATTCGTAGTCGTGCGCGACGCGCCACAGTCCACGATGTTAATAAAGCCAATTTCAAACACTTAGGCTGTTCTGTTAGGTTACTCTCTGAAATTGTTGCATTATAATGCACACATAGCGGGTGACTCCGTTAAAGTTACTGTTACAGTTTCTTGAAATGAGCCCCTTCTCTTTCAACACAATATCTCATCCCAACCTTTTTTGCCCACTAGTGTGTTAACGCAATTTGTAGGAACGCGTTTAGCCATAAATTAATTTATAAATACTACTATCGTTATATATAAATAAAAAAAGAAAAAATGATTGAATTGTACCCATTTACCTCGAAAAACTCCACGTTTACTTACGTGTACTATAATTTTGAAATCATGCCTCGCATGATAGTAATCTTTTCGCACGACCCCTTATTTATTGGAGTTAGAGGTATAAATTAGCACGGGGAAAGATAATTTGATTGCTGAGATACATACCGAGAGAAGTTTTTCTGACTAATGATTTTTCTGAAAGCCACTCCCTGATTTTCTTTTATATCCTTAATATATTCTCTTTGCCAAAGTAAAATTTATACGGTTACCTTTCATGTAATACATCCAATTTGTCAGTGGAATATAACAAGAAGTGGATTGAAGATTCTCCTTCATGTAGAATTGCAAAATTACCCTGAAAACTGTTAACGCGTTTATTTAAAATTTCATGTTCATTTGTAAACATTGATTTTATTTGGGTTCCTTGAAGGAAATATGCTAAACATATTTGTAACCATTATGACAATAATCCGTTCCAAAACTCAAAAGTACCTGCTGGTTTTAATGATTCAAAAATGAAAGTAATGATCTCCTGTTAATTCCTTGCGTAAGTTCAAAATGATGACAAAATTTTATTTGTAATAATAATTGTGACTTTAATTTGATTCTCTGATAGAAAAAAATGAAAATGAACTAAAATTGGTGTCCGAAAAAGTTCTAGAAGATTCAAAATGTATCAGCTTATGCGAAAGTGCACGGGTAAATTTGATAGGATGAGGAGAGTGGTATTGAATACTTTTTTATGATACTGGATACTTGTTTATGGTACTGGATATTGTGGGACCGCTTGAAAAAGTAGTCAGGCGGGCAGCGAGGTGAAAGAACGAACTCTTTCATTAATACAGGTGCATGCATAAAATTTCTATTCCGAGCCATATGCATGTGTGTGTGTATATATATATATGTATATATATGTATATGTGTGTGTATATATATATGTGTGTGTGTATATATATATATATATATATATATATATAAACTTATACGTAGTTGTGTATTCGCACGGCATCGTCAAATTCAACTAGGTGGGCAGGATCGCAGTGAATGAGGATGAAAAAGAAAGAAAAGGTCGGTTGGACGATGGAAAAGGGCTCCTCTCTCCAGGAAATCACGGCCTTGGTAGTGGGTGAGGGTGGGGAAGTCGCGGGAGGGTAGGTGAGGGAGGGAGAATGACTTTGATGAGTGAGGAGTCAAGTGGACGGGTAGGTTGTGTGCCTAGAATGAGGCGTGAAAGCCCTTCGGGGTAAGGCCCGGGATACGGCGGGAGTGGGGAGGGTGGATATGACGGCTTGAGATGAAGAGGCGGTACGGCGTGGGAGGGGGTTGGGTGGGAGGCAGGCTCGGGAGCAATTGTGTTTCGTCAGGTGAAGGCGAGGGAGGGGGTGTGAAGGCTGGAATATTGTGTGAGGACGTCTGGAACGGAGAGGGGGGGAAGAAATGAGGAGAGGTTAATGTCTCGTGGAACGACGCGGGTGGGCAACGGAGGAGCAGTGATATAAGGACGTGAAAGTGAGGAGGTGGAACGGGGACGGAGTAGGGGTGTCTGAGGATGGGATGGAACCCGCGGGGTCGGCGGGGTGTGGGGGAGTGTATAAGGGATTTTAGGTGCCCGGGGAAGTTGGATTAACGCGGTACGGTGAAAGGGTTAGATGTCCCCGAGGTGAAGCGTGTCCTGCGAGGGAGGCCGGCGAGGAGGCGGTGGTTGTATCCGTGTTTGTTAGATGGGGAGCAAGAGGGAAGGGTCGAGTCGGTTTAGCCGAAGGTTTAGCGAATGAGGGACCGGGTTAGTTGAAGGGGAAGGAAGCGTAATGAGTTTGGCAGGGAGTGGTATGAGCGGAGGCGGGGAGGGGTCAAAGGGTGCAGAGGGGGACAATCGGAGTGAAAAATAATGGAGATGTCTAGCAAAAGAAATAGCGTTGGGAAGAGAACGTTGAATTGGCGTGGAATGAACGCGAGAGGGCATGGGGAGAAGGTGGTTGGGAAGTTAAAGACAAGGAGATAGAGATGGAAGGGGTCGACGGAATAGAAATTGCGAACTGCCACGACGGGGGCGCTGTGCACGATGAGGCAGATCAAAGTGGTGAAGCCGGGTGATGAATAAACGAGCGTTTGTCTCCCTCTTTAATCGGTTTAACTCGATGCCCTTCGGGCGTTTTAAAGATTAAAATGTAAATATTCTCTCCACTGATGGAGAGGGTTTAACGGGCCCATGAAGAGGAGGGAAGCAAGCGAAGTGGATGCCTTGTATGTGAAGGCGTGCTCTCGCCGTGTGAGCGTGTGGTCAAAAACGAATTTAGTCGGAGCTGAGAGAGTGGTGGCGCTTCTAGTAGCACGCTCCGTGTCGTATGGGGGTTTCAGCTGAGGAGAGTAGTGAAATGTAGGAAGAGGGAATATGAGATAGAAGGAAAGTCTAGGGAAAACATGACGTCACGATGGTTCAATAGGGCGTACCGTACCTAAGAGGCCTCCTGGAGTACTCTTTGCTCGCAAGACCAGTGGAGAAAGAGCGTTCCAGAGGTACAAGCGGTCGATTGCCCACCCACCACTGAATCAAGTGAAGCCAATGCTGCGAAAGATAATGATGAACAGACCTGTAGCGCTCAGCATTTTACAGCGGATCTTCCATTATTGTTGAAAATGCAATTCATCTCACTCCATGAAGATGCCATTTCCTGTGCATCATAAACTAGAAAGCTATATCTCTAAGTAAGTTAAGCCTGCAAAGAAGTGAGAGGGAGGTCCAGCGAAAATTCAATTCTTTATGTACCCTTGGGAATTGGGTGGAACGCTCGGCTCTCAGCGGAATCATTAAGACGAGTGTCTAGTAATGTCGAGGATGGATTAAAAAAATAATGGCAGTCATCTATCATGACAAGGCGGATTGGGAAAGTAGGAGTACTATGAGATAAGACTGGAATATTTAATCCATTAAATTGAAATAACTGTTTCATCCCTTTAATAGTACGTAAGCCAAAAATAAGTTGTATCATAAAAAACCGTATTCGTGAGTTTATCAACATAGATTGTTGACTATATTATCTACTCTGCTATCAAAACGAAATATTTTCAAATGGAACTATATTTAAAATATTTTTAAAACATCCTATGGTGAAAAAGGAGTTTCTTTACAGGAAATAAACAAGTCCCTAAATATAGATGCAAAAAAATTGGAAATGTTATGTACGTATGAAAGGAACACATGAGGTTAAATGCATAATTTTTATTTTAAAGTTTTTAAATCAATGCAATAAATAACTTTCGAGTTGGGATACTTTGCCAGTAGAAAATACAAAAAGAACGTGAATACTTTTCCACGCACAACCCCGCGTGAGAACTCGCTGTTCGCGATGTTGATCGCCGTTTTCAATTTCTCATCCGATTGAATTGAAGTCCCGTACGGAAAAAACCTGAAACCACTCTTCACGCCTGGGTAAAAAAAAAGATAATCGGAACAAAGCAAACGGTGGAAACACGAGACACTTTTTATTTTGCATTGCCTCTACCCTGACCGGGGGTGGATGAAAATTAGGAAGGGGTTTCTTTTTTCCTCCTGGTGCTTGCTCAAGAAATTTGCGAGATACCGCTTGCAGCAATACTTTGGGCAAACATTTAAGGATGGAGGTTGGTGAGGGAGGAGGACGGGATGGAGGGATTTTCGAGAGAGAGAGGTCGAGATGGGGATATGGCAAGTCCTCGGTCGGGACCCTGGCGTAGCGAAGGGTTGGGGAAAGGGTACGGCACGGATGAAGGGAGCCCCTGTGCTTGGGGTGGAGGCATCGTTCGAGAGATCAGAGTGAGTCTCTGGGTTTGGTAGAGGGGATAAAACCGGGGAGGGAGTTTAGGGATAGGTTGAGAGAGCAAGAGTAAAGGGGAGAGGGCACCAAGGGGAACGAACCAGGGTCCATGAGGGTTAAGGAGGAGGAGAGGTGAAATGTTGGTAGGGGAGGCGGTGGGAGGTAATGAGAAGTGTGCGTGGCGGATTAGTCCGGGAAATGGTCGACGTGGAGTGGGGGGGTGGGAGGGAGAACAGAGATGGAAGGTGGGATAGTAGAGGGGGATGTGTACGCGGCTTAAGAACTGAGGCGTATAATGTGTGTGAGAGTGTGCGGAAAATAAGGAAGTTGAGATGGTGTAGAGGTGGCGGGATTGAGAGAAGAAGGGTGAGTGTGGGAGATATGACGGTAGGGTATACGAGGTCATGGAGGGAGAGGGGTTAGGTAAAATACCGAGGATGGGATGGAGAAACAGGCGATTTCCAAGAGAGTAAAGGCTATGGGAAGAAAATGGGGAAAGAGTCGAGGGGAAGCCAGGGAGTGGGGCACACACCTAAGGGATACTGTTATGCGAAATAGGGGTGGAGGAATGAGGCCTTGGAAATGGGGAATGGGAGAATGCGGAGGTCGGAAAGTGGGAAAGCCTAACGAGTTAAGGGAAGTGTATTTTTAGCGAGAAGAAATTTGAAACGCTGGACGAGAGGGAGGAGGAGGAAAATATATAACATTGGCGAGAAGGTGACACAAGGACGCAACTTTCAGAGTGTTATTTTAAAAGCCTAATTATACTTTTACCACAATATACTTTTTTATGAAAATTATCTTTCAGAAATATTCATCATGGCTATCCTTCACACTTAAGTAAAAACGGAAAATAAATTCTTTTTAAGTAACCTTACTCTACCTCCACTAAATAGCCAAATGTATAAGCTATTTTAAAAATCAAATTTTCTGCACAATACCCTAAAATACACAGAGTAAATATATTATTACATTTAAGAATTATATTTTCTTTGAAAAGTTAATGGTCACCGGCTGACCAAAATCACGTTATTAGAGCCTTCTAAGTTTCTTATTATTGGCTCTAGGAATCAACATAACTTCACAAGACATGCACTGTCAATTTTTATCCCTTGTTATAAACTTACAACTTTTATTGTACGAGTATTTCAGTATGTGGGTTCCTCTACGAGGGACCCCTTTACCGTTGTTTTATTCATCAATTTTTTATTGCGAGAAGAAAACAACGTACAATATCAATTTAATACGCACCTTTTAGAAGACTAAAATCTATGGAGTGACATTTTATAAATGGAAGAAATATGAATTACCCTGGCGGAAAAAGATCTTGGCAAAAACGGCTGCTAGGAATGTTCATGATGCCAACTCTTACTGTATTTTTGCAGCAAACTTATTTTGAAAACGAAAACATGATACTATTTTTATGGTGCTCACTCATCCAAATAGAGTGCAGTTTAAGCGCCAATTAGATGAATAGGGAGCGCTGATTCGATGATTATGTTCAATCAAAGTGTAAGACATCCTAAGAAAGGCTTTAAATTCAATATTTTGCGAAACGAATGCGCGAAAATACTGATTCATGATGACACGATCACTTTTTAAGTCACGAATTTCATTTGGTTTGTACTTCATATGCCAAGCGAAAACTCACAATTTCACGGCAAAAATAGCGACGAGGAGGAATTATAGAGATTTTAGGTGGCTTGGAAAACATATATTTTGGAAAATTTATTTTTGAACCTAGAGCAGCTCATGGGACGAATTGTTAGGCATCGCGGGCGAAGAAAACTTTGTCCAATCATAAAGATCCCTAAGATAACGGCAAGGAGATACTTTCAATGTCCCCTGTAAGCGCTACTTGTTGATGAAGTGCCAGATGGAAGGCGAGACACTAAAGAAGGTGTCTGCCTTCATCATACGCAAGGTGTTGTCTGCTGCTGCTGATCCGTTAGAGCGAAAGTCTACCAAGAAAGTCTGCTGCTTCGGGAACCGGTATTGAGCTACCTTTTTGTAAATGACATTGTGATATTTTCTAACTCCTCTAGACTTAGCTCAATTACGAGAAAAGCTGTTAATAGCTGTTCATAAACTGCTGATATGATAAAATAAAACTCTCCCATTTTCTATTCTCGGAGGCAAACATGCAACGCATGCATCTTACAAGATTGCTTCGAATGTGGCCACAGTCCTTAATACATTTAGGTGGAAATCGCGGCTTTGGTCGTGTCAATTGCATACCTGGGGATAGTGTTCGATCAAAGACTCATTCGGTGACCATGTTTAAGAGTTTAGAGAGATGCCTTAAAGCAGAAAAGTTATTATTCGGGTTCAATCAAGTTTTATGAAAGTAGATATGTTGTAGTTGTTCAATCTAAACGTGACTGTGGCAGTTTCGCTTACACTTTGGGTAGGTATTATCCATTAACCTCAATATCCAGGAGATAGAGCCAACTATTTTAGATATAGAAGGATGTACTATTAAAGTATCACTCTTGTGGGTTCCAGGGAAGTCTGAAATATCAGGAAATGAGAGAGCCAATTCAGTGGCTAAGGGAAGCGCTGAAAAAACCATACATGCAGCTACGATCCGTACCGGCACAAGATTTAAAAATTATGCTAAAGATCAATCCGATTACTGAGCAGAGCACAGCATGACATGATATGAACAGCACTTAGCTTCGGGTTGTAAAATCCGAAGTGTCATCTCGAATGTCTTCCATCAGAATATGACGGCGAGAGTAGATCGTCGTCAAGTGCATTAGGATAGGGCATTGTGGCCTTACTCACGCGTGTGCATTCACAGAGAAGTCGAACCATAGCGCTAGTTCCGCGATTCCCTTCTGACCATTCGCCACCGTCTGATGATATAAAAAATACGGAGCAGTACGCGAGACTTCAAAAGTTAGGAAATACCTTAAATGTTCTGTTGGTGATAACTCTGAAGCCGTTAAAAATTAAATTTTGTTCTTAAAGGAAGTCGATCTAAGCCGACTTGTGTGATAACTTACATGGCTGATTTAGGTGCACCATAGATTGTTAACGTACATGATAAATTAAGAATGGAATGATCATATTATAAATATTTTCATTTTTTAATACTATCCCAGAAATGCAAAAATGACCTCAGTCATCAACTACCTAACAATTCAGTCAAAAGAAAGTCAAGAAAAGAAACTCACTCTTCCAGACTGCATGGCAGTAATGAGGCATCAAATTAGAGGCAGAAGTATATTCAGTGTAATCATATTTCATCGTTATTGATCCATTAGTTATTGACATTAGAAATGGAGTCCGATGCATAGGTATGAACAGATAGATTGTGTTTTTAGCCGGAATTCTGGGTGGAAAGGCGTATTTTGCTATAGGCGCGTATTAAAGATGCGATTACAGTATCAAAAATTTCAAAGCTATTTTACCATACTAGCTACAAACTCATATATAAAATGCACGATGATATTTTTAGAATATTTCATCAAGATGTTTACAGAAATAATCCAGTAATTCATTAGCCATTACATCCGTGGTTGGTTGTCCACAGTCTTCCATATTCCCTCGTCCATCATTAATTTTCCTTTGTCTTGATTGTTCTGCATTAAATCCCTCTTCACGTGGCTTACATATTTTCCTCCGATTTAAGTATAAGATGTTTTTTTATATATTCCCCTTTGTTGTTTTCTCTGTACAAATTAATCAACGCAGAAATTATCAATTGGGCTCACTTATGTTTAGTTTATTGCCATTAAATAGTTCATTTTTGGCTACTCCCTCTTAAACTGACGAAATACACTCTTTGTTGTAAAGACAAGACAGTAATTATCATAGTAGTAAAATTGTTCACAACGAATATTGGCATTGGATAAATATTTCGTTGTGTTATACAAGCTCTATCCTCTATAGAATGAACTAAATATTAATATCAGGGCCATAAAATCTTAAAAACTATCCAAAACAGCTGTAATGATCTAGATAGTGTTATTTTAACTCTACAAAATACGTGCATAATTTGTTGTACATGTAAGAATCGTGGATTATCCATGGAAAGTTTGCTGCAAAAACTGTTAATTTCGTGTATGCATTTCAAACCTCGAGTCAAATATTAAAAGCGTTTTTTATCTTTACCCTATCTTCCTTCACTTTTTATTGTATCGTTAATTTATTCGGGATTTGTTCAAAGGGAACTGCAATGACCCAGACCAATTGATTAATATATTTTTACTCTTAAAAATTGCATTGACTATCAGTAAATATCCGATCCATATTCTTGACCCATCTAGCTCTCACATGCCTTCCCTCATCTACCCTTATCCAGCATCATCAAAGTAACAGGGTTGTTTTGAATGATGAAGGTTAAACTAAATTAGAATCAAGCCTTAGAGCGTAGGGGCATAGGAGCGTATATTCAAGGTTGGAAGTTCCTTTCCCTCTGCAAACTTCGTGTATCTCTCAAAGTTCTAATAACTAGAAAATAACACCGCCTGACTTGATAAATGAAGGCATCATCCAAGATTCCACCCTGGTTCTAGTATCTGTCCAATCTACTCTTGATTCTACCTCACCGCTTGTACTTACGCTATCTTATTTCTAAGGTAATACGTGCATTCGATTTGCCGTATCAGCCTTCAAAGATTGCGATTTTCTCTGATATATTTTTATCAATAAGTATCGAAAAATTACAGTTATTTCAATCAGATAGTCTTTATCTTGAGCTAAAGTTATTTTGTCTCAACATTGACGAATATTAACTTCTTAAACTCCATATAGCTTCTAGGAACAAAAGCAATAATAAACCTAAATGCTCATACCCTGATACGACAATACGAGTTTTTCAGGATACTCTTAGGGTGGAAGAACGCAGGATGAGTTCTGGTGTAGACCTCGGCAAGGCCTCATGAGGTACAAAACAATGAACGTTGATCCACTGATAAACATTATTCATTAAATATCGCCTAAGCTTAAAAAATATTTCATGAAAGCTTACCTGAATGTGACGCTAAGATAACGTCGGATGAAGTTAGCGTCCATCTTTCAAACCACTATCCCACGCGCCCAGGACGCAGTTTGTTTTCCCACCAAGATCCTTTCCTCTTGCTTGGCGCTAGTCACGCCCGTATACTCTTATGTTCAACCCTTTGGACACTCTTTTCGAGAAATTGAACGTCAACTCTTGTTTGACTCGAGAATACTTCCTGGGTGACGGTTAGCTTATGAGTAGTAATATGAACGTAACTACTCATAGCAATACGTTCATATCACACTCAAGAGTAGCGTATGGATAATAGTAGTGTGTAGTGGCTTCTGCATGCGTCCGTAAGAAACCGCTTAGACATGAAAAACTCTGGCATAATTAATGACCACTGTGAAATTTCTCAGCGCGAAAATAAGAAGTTTTGGTGTTTCAAAGGAAATAAAGTCATATATTTATAATGTTACAGACATAGTTAAACTGCAGTGCTGCTTTTTCGGTCAAAATTCATGCAGAGGCTATCAAAAAAGTAAGCTCTTTTTAGTGATTGTAGTATGCTCATTAACAACGCATGTGTTATATCATAATATAAACTCGCTAATAATAATCGCTGTTATAAAAGACACTTCTAAGATAAAGAACAGTGGATATATACATTGTGCTATCACTTTAATGATCATGAATTTCCACAAAGTTGAGCCTGAAATTATAATAGCTTATTTTAAAATGAATACTTTAGCATATACGCCATAGACTAAAATACGAGTTTTGAATAAAATATGGATAAATTGCTGTTATCTTTATAAATCTCCACAGAATTCAACGTCTAACACTTGTGTTATTTTTGTCCTTGGGCCCCAATTACACCAAAATACCGTTATTATTAATTAAAACAACCTATTGTCCAACATATTAGGCGTGAAAATCCTAAACGACCTTACCCCAATTGCGGAGCGGTTTATCTTCACACTGCTCTCTTATAGACAGCAGATGTTTGGTAGAAGATAACGTAAAAATGGGTGAATTCTATCATTTCAGATCACGAGGTTCTATGTGGTGGGGCGACGAATTCATCCCTGCATGGAATGTGATGTTTTTTTAAACGAAAATAATTACAACTGCTGACATGAGCTAAAATTAAGGTGGCGAATAGTCTCTCATTGAGTATGGTGGAACTCAGGGCACGATTACTTGACGGACGCGAGGAAAAGAGGAGATTTTTTGCCATCAGTTTTATAAAACCTTTAAAAATTGTATTTGGCTAAGGTCAACTGGTGGAACAATGAATGTCCCTCTTAATGGCATCACTTGGATTGAAGACTTCCATTCATGTTCATCGAATAGAAGCTCTGTAGGAAAAAAAACTGAACGAAATGTATCCACTTGCCAGTGCGACGTGTCCTTCATTTCATCGAGTGTTCTCGCGGAATCTAATCCCGCGTAGGATGATCTATCTCTCACCCAAGCTCGCCGTCGATAAAATTAACCACGGGCGTCATTCAAACAACATCACGGACCAGTGATAAGGCTTGATAATTATAGGTGGGTTGTCATGTGTCTCACTGTATGGCTTCCGGCGTGTCGGGAGTAGATACAGATAGAGAGAGGTGTGGGAGTCGGGACAGGAGAGGAAGGAGGAGATGAGAGCGAAATTCGGAGTGGGATTATGGGAAGATGGGCTGGGTTGGGATACAAGTGATGATGGCTTTGGGGTGTGGGAGGAGGGAGAAAAGAGGACGTTCTAAAAGAGGGGCTGGGTCGGGGCGGGATGAGACGGTTTTAGGGGTGGCACCCGGGAGATGGCTGGTGGGATGAGGGAGTGGGTGAAATTTTGCACAAGACGTGCGGGAGAGAGGTGTGGGGAGGGGGGTTGAAGGCGCCTTGTGCCAGGCAGAGGAGATCATCGGAATGACGTGGCTGCATAGAAATGAGGGGATGAAAGTTGGAACAATCAACTTCTTGCTTCTTTGGACCCAAGAAAAGTTTTGTCTCCTCGTTACGCGAAAGGAGAACAATCGTATATTTCGGGGAGGAGAGGGAAAAGGGCTTGGTATCGGAGAACACAGCATCCTGTTGTGTCTTTTTCGTCCTTCGCATTATTTTCGCCTCACTTTTATGTCTCGCCTTTCGTGTACTTTCTCGGCAGGGAGCCTAAGGTGAATGAATACCTCTCATTATTTATTTTTTTAAACATCCGCTTCGGGGCTCAAAGTGACAACTTTCTTGAAGTTACTCTTTTATAATTTGTGTGTAGTTATATCGTGATGAAAAGGTAATTGTATTTTCTCTGGAGATTTTACGCGGGTATGGATTTTAATTTGAGAGATTACCCAGTCAGATTGTAGGAATCATTATGTTGATACCTTTCATGCCCCCCGTGCTGCCTGTCATAAAATTTTGAGCCGTGATTTTTCATTGCCTTGTAACTTAAATTACTCTTCATTTGTTTTAAACCGTTTTCTCTTACATTAGTGATAAATATAACATAGGAATTGGTGGCAGTCATTGTGACGATTAAGTACATGAATTAAAAGTCCTAGAGCTCAAGAAATTATTTCATTAATCTTGAGCAAGTTGTTGGTAGCAGTTCAATTTTTATGACTACCTCAAACACTTTCCGAAATGACATATCATTCTGAATCTCATAGAAACGATGGTTTTAAATTTGGCAAAAAAGATATTTTCTCGAGATGAAATTGGTTTGTTAATATTAAAAGCCTTTTTTATAGTGATGCAGCTATTGGTTATAAACTTCACTGTTTAACTGTCATAACTCTTTTTACAAGTACGATATTTTAACTTAAAGAGGAAAAATCTCCCCCTTAATTTAGGAGAGAGGAAGAAAGGGGAAAAGTGCATAGGCAAATAAACAATGCATTAAAGTAGAATTAGAAGCCAAAAAATACTATACATATGTGCATAATAATGACTGCCTTTTAATTTTCACAAACATCATACGTATGAAAGCTGTCAGATATATCTTCAACAATGAACTACTAAATATTACCAAATAAAAATATATAGCCAATATTATTATTAATGGTTTGTAAACTTTTTATAACAGATATCCAGTGGGAAAAGAAACTACTCAATAATCGAATGAAACACCCATTGTCATGCGGTTAAGAAGTACGTATAATATTGCGGAAAAGACAGCCGAGAATTTCAATGGTCATTAGCCTGAAAGGTCATTAAATGGAAGTTTAAATTAATACGTAACTACATATTTCATTTAATTGCACAACATTACAGAATATTTTGCGTTGCCGAAAAGGAAATAAGAGTGGAATTAATGGGAATACATAAAATATTATAGACTGAATTGAAAATGTGAATGCGATGACTATAATTAAGAGAACAAAAAAGATATTATTTGGCCAGACGTAGCCAAGACATGGCGAGTATTACGGGGAAACGAATGTCTCGAATTCCAATTCTCGTAGAGCAAAATCATTTTAACTGTTGAAAGAGAGGAATTAGAAAAGAGTACGTTTGGAAATTTTATAGATCGAGGAAACAGCGCAAATGGGACGCATGCCAACTATGCAAAAACATTATATCGATAGAGAGAATTTAGGATAATTTAATGGAGATACAACAGAAATAGTAGAGGAAAAAGTAGAAAGTTAGCTGATAGCAGGCTGCTAGAGTTAATGTAATTTGTAAAGCAGCAAAGAAAAGCGATAAGAAAATACAAAAACCCCAAAAGCAAAAGTAAGGTAATCTTCCACGTACGATGTCGTCGTCAACTAATATAAATTTCAAAGGAGGCCCTGTAGAAATAAATTAAGCTACGAAGAAGGAAAATACCAAAGTTTACATGATGCTAGGGAAGACCTACTTCGAATAAAGACATTGCCAGTGGCTCAAATCTCTGGTAAGCAATTGTATATATATATATATATATATATATATATATATATATATATATATATATATAAATAGAAAATGGAGACTGTAAATAGATGAAAAGAATATATAAAAAACTGTATTATGAGACGAATCTGCTAGTAGACGTTTTACAGACCGAGAAATAGAATGGATAAGAAGTATTGGGTAATACTGCTGCAATAAAAATTAACGGAGAAGTTTCCAAGCTAATGTCATCCTATTTGAATAATGGGTTGGTTGCAATGCCGAAAAAAACGAGAACCGAGTAGAGCGAAGAGCAATCAGCTTTGAAACTGATTTCACCCGCGATTAGTATTGCTATTATATTATTACCTACACGACGAGCCAAATTATAGAACAAATAATCGACAGAAAATCTTACGGGAAGCCATTTTCGTTTCTTGAACAAGCAGAGAAGTAGTAGAAGGCATACCACGCCTAAGTATATTGATAGGAAAAATAATTCTTGCGAACAGTCCGCGCTATGTGACCTTCGTAAACTTGAAAAATACCTCTGTCAAATTTACAAGTGTCAAATTGTGCAAAGAATTGCTTAAAATTTAATCTTTCGCTCTATTAAATCTAAATTTACACTGCACACAATCATAAGTAATGACCTATTAACTATGTACAGAGCAACCCTGATGCGAAAAAATACAGATGAGTAATATTAATAAAAATAAATAAAGAATTAGACAATGGAAAAACCGCTCACCAGAGGTATCCATGACAAAGCTCAGAGAGAAAGAATATAAAAAAATCTCAGGGATTAAACGTCATAGGATCGACCGTGAATACAGAAAAGAATTTCACATGACCTCCTTCGTAAATTATATCTTAGTTAAAGTAGAGAATGGAGGAAGGCTGCAGGCATCCTTAACGCCAACTGAAGTACTCCAAAGATTTAACATGAAAATCAATAGGTTTAAAATTGAATCGTAGTATGTGACTGAGAGGATCTGAAAGCTCATATTGCACCCCGAGAAGAGAAATAAAGGAAGTGGAATTTTCCCCCTACTTCAGAAGCATCATATGATGAGAAAAAGTTCGACAAACAAAAGGACAGAAAATAAAGAGTTCATGATGAAGAGACTATTAATACTTATTCTCAAGGAAGGAATCCTGTGGTAACCATGAATATACCTCTCTGGTATTGCTATGAGCCCCTGGAAAAGGAGACAGAGAGGAATGGAAAAAGTGCTTTTCAAAGCCTGATGGTTCGAGGTAGATGAATTAGATCAAATAAACAGGTTGCCCATACATAGGAAACAAATATGCATAAAAATGTATTGAAGTGGAACGGGATACATGGAGAATTATATAGAGTACATAGAGGAAGAAAAACCAGTGGATGGCACACAACTTGAGAAATAGAATTTTACGGGAATATAATCGAGAGAAAAGCAGGAAAAACCTCCAAAAAAGAGCAAAGATCAAACACGCACGTGAAATGCACAGAGGAGTAATAGAGGAGGCAATGGATGAAGAAGTTTTCTAGCATTGTAGATAATTCAATCCAGGGATCGAATATTTTTTTCTTTTATTCTTTAAAAATATGAATTGACTTTCAATGAAACCTTTCGTTATATGAATTTTACTTATTGTGACATTAGTTGAAACTCTGATGAGTTTGGATTTAAATTAATTAACGTGCTGAATTATATTGATGGGTTTCATTAGTCAGTGGACACTTAATCTGGATAACACGAAATTGGACGAGACGAATAAAATATTCATTCATATTTTTTAAATAATAGTCCACGGATATATGTTTAAGTTCGATTCTAATACAGTCATGGCTCAGGAATAACTATAACTCAAATATTTCCGAGTGAAAGGAGAAAAAATAATCTGAGGAAGATAAAAGTTATAATCAAATAAGGAATATATGAAATAGTAAGACTGAAATTGAATCAGGGTACTTTGACGGCGACCCAAATTTTAAGTAGCCGCTGTCAGAAGCCCATCCAGTCGAAAGGATTTCATTATAAATAACTTCATATTAGTAGATGTATGTTGGTTAACATGACCTAAGAAACTTTGATAGAGAAAGATAAAAATATAAAGGAGAGTAAATACAGGACACAAACCAAATAAAAAACATGGGGGCCGGAGGTGTATTAGGGAAGATGCAAAAAGAGAAGAGTTAATATGAAGAAGTAAGAGGGACGAATTTTATTTTTGGAAGTGAATTAAGACCTGGTGTTGCCTCGTTCCCCACGCAACCCTTCGTCGCTTAAGCAAAGTAATAGCGAAAAAATAAAGTCGGGGCACCGGACACTAATTGGGAGAGGATAAAATGCTGTGAAGGAGATAAGGGAGGATAAGACTAAGATGAGGATACGGTTAAGGTTTATGGAAAAGCTAGGGTGAACCAGATGCGGTCGTTCTAGTGACGGGGTAGAGGGAAAGAATTGGGCCGACTCGAAATGGAGCAATCTTAAAAGGGCGAGAAAGTGGATATGTTCCCATTTTAGACAAGCTAGGGACTTCCGTTTAGAGCAAAAAACAACTTCAACAAACATTTTAAGAAGACATTTGAACTTTTTACAAGTCCAGGAAGCATAATGAGCTGTAGGCATGTTTGTATAACTCTTACATGTACCTATATTCTGTATATATATATATATATATATATATATATATATATATATATATATATATATATATATATATATATATATCCACTTTTTTGGAAAACCCACAAACGTGTAATGTAAATTCACTGATAGTCATAACAAACACAGAAACCAAAACACACAAAGAGGGAAAACTCACTGGTTCTCGAATTTTCGGTGGTCCAACCACCTTTCTCAAGAGGAATTAGGAACAGAACTGATCTGCTTTGCAGTCTGATTGCTCAGTTCTGTTCCTAATTCCTCTTGAGAACGGTGGTTGGACCACCGAAAATTCGAGAACCAGTGAGTTTTCCCTCTTTGTGTGTTTTGGTTTCTGTGTTTGTTATGACTATCAGTGAATTTATATATATATATATATATATATATATATATATATATATATATATAGGGAAGAAATAACTGCAGCAGGACAGAAGACTCAGAAGAAGGCGAAAGTAGTTAGAATAGGAACCTGGAACGTCAGGACAATGTTGAGGAGAGGCAAATTAGAAAATATTAAGCGAGAGATGGAAAGAGGTAATATAGATGTTTTAGGTGCGAGGTGAGATGGAAGGATAGCGGGGATTACTGGAGTGACAATTATAGAGTGATATACAGCGGCGGGGACGAGAGCCAACGAGGGGTGGCCGTAATTTTAAATAAAGGGGTAGGAAGAAGCGTAGTCAACATAGAGCAAGCGACAGATAGAATTTTACTCGTAGAGATTAAAGCAGAGCCGAGAAACTTGGTCATTGTTCAGGTATACATGCCACCGAGCAACCACAAGGAGGAATAAGTCGATAGGATGTATGATGAGTTAGAGGATATCATCGCGAGTGTTCCTGCAGGGAAACATTTGATAGTGATGGGGGATTGGAATGCGACGGTAGGCGAAGGAAGAGATGGTGGTGAGGTGGGGGACTATGGGTTAGGCACGAGGAATGAACGCGGGGAGAAAGCAATTGAATTCTGCAGGAGACAGGGGTTAGTCATCACTAACACATGGTTTAGACACCACAAAAGGCGTAGGTATACATGGAAAATGCCAGGTGACTCAGAAAGGTATCAGTTAGATTATATTATGGTTAGGCACAGGTTTAGGAACAGTGTGATAAATTCGCACAGTTTCCCAGGAGCGGATGCGGACTCTGACCACAATTTAGTAGTTATGAAATGTGATGTTCGTTTCAAGAAGATAAGGCAAGGGCGGCGGGTTAGGAAATGGAATTTAGAAGCTCAATGAGGAGGGAGTTGATGACGGGGACGTTGAGTAGGGATGTTAAGACAAGACTCGTAAAAACTCTGATATGGAGCGTAGCTATGTACGGCGCGGAAACGTGGTCGCTGAAGCAGGAGGATAGACGTAGATTGGAGGCTTTTGAAATGTGGGTGTGGAGAAGAATGGAGAAGGTGAAATGGACAGAAAGGAAAACAAATGAGGAAGTACTAGAAATGGTGGGGGAGGAGAGGGGTTTGTTGAGAGAAATCCTATGGAGGCAGGAAAAATGGATGAAAGGCGTATTGAGCGGTAGTGGAATGTTGAAGAGGGTAATAGAGGGGAGAATGTTGGGCAAGCGAGGTAAGGGTAGGAACAGGATAGGGATGTTGGACGGGATGAAGGGAGGAAAGAAGTACACCGAGATAAAGAGGGACCTGATATAGATTAGTTTGCAAGGTGAGGAGTCACAAAATGTTTATTTGATAGTTGTGTCCATCCAAAAACCTACCTTAACCGGTAGATTACCTAATAATAATATATATATATATATATATATATATATATATATATATATATATATATATATATATATATATATATATATATATATATATATATGGAAATATGTTTTCCTTCGATCGATTGTAGTTCCTATTTATCTAGTGTAAAAATAAAATTGCAGGAGATAACAATATTTCAGCCATACCCGACATGTAACTATTGTTTGCGCGAATAGTATCTTATGCTGTCTTCTATCAGAAGTTATCAAGGTTTACTGTTTATAAAAATTCTTTAATATTGCTGTCATTTGATTAATAAAAATATTTTTTTTGATGATGTACTTTTAATAGCTTTTATGGTGGAATATTCCCTATCTTTCAGTACTTACATATTAAAAAAATCTACCCGAGTTTAGTCGTTTAAGCACTTGTGCAAGTCGCAACGCATGGCATTAATTAGTGTCATTAATTTCAAGAAAATAAGGTTAGTATATAACAAATATACAAGTGCTGGACATAAATGATTTTTCATGTATTCTTTGAGCTCTTTTTTTAATATTCTGCTGTTAATTTAGAATTATAGAACAATATTTGAACATTTTAAATATTCATTAGCAATAATATACCGTATTAATTTGTAAAATATTCAAAACGAAAATCTAGTGACCAATTGCCTTGAATTACATTGCTTTTGTATTTACTCATATTAAAATATACCAATTGTTAAAACTAAATATCAGGCACTCCTCAAGGAGACTTCATTATAGGTAGAGCTAAATATACCAAATTAATTTTTTTTGTGTGAAGGTGCAATCATATAAGGTTATGTATTTTGCCTTTGAAATATTAATATCTGTTATGTGAATGCACAGGCATTTGAAAAAAACCCGTAACTTATATAAACACTTTTGTAGGTAATAAGATAGATGGGATCATTTTCCCTATTCATTTTATATTAAAACATTTAAGTGTCACATTACACCTATATATCCTTAGAAACAATTTGAAGCTGCGATTAAAATTTAGCAATTACATGATATCTCAGACGAGGTAGAAAGAGAGAAAACATTGCCAAGGGAAACCATACACAGGTTGAAATGAATACCACCGTATTTAGATGTAGCGATTGGAAATTTATTTAAAATTTACTCATTATGAGTGAGTATTACTTCTTTCTAGTTTGAAGGATGGTCCTGTCTACGAAAAAGAGAAAAAATTAGGAATTAATTTGTGTTAATTTGATTGCGCAGTATGCTATGCAGTGAAAAATACTATAACTTATTGGCATTCTTCTGAAAACACTTCGGAACGTATTTTACATCCTCTTTACGGAAACATTACCGTCCATAAGGAGGTGGAAATTTTAAATACCCTGCGTCTGGTAATACGAATGGTTTAAAAGATGAAGTTGAAGACAATACTTACCAGCGATGGCATAAACTAACTACCACTAATTAACTCATAAGGGTGGTTAGAAAATGAGAAGTAAGGAGGTGGAAAGCTAAAAAGTTTGAAGAGGGGTGCTCGTAGAAAAAATACAAAAGAAAATTACATGTTAAAGAAATATTCACGATTATTCCACCAAATGAAGTGAGTTATTTGATAAATCATTTCATCATTTGCAACGAACAAAAGTTACACAATTTTAAACGCCATACTCTCTCATTATGCAAGCGGTTTGCTGTCACGCATAGAACTCCTTCATGAAGGGTGGAGGGGGGTTAGGGGATAAATTTGAGGGCTTTCGTCGTTGCAACGCCGTATTCCTCCTCCGAATCGTACGTTTCTTACGACCAAAGTTCGTTACCTCTAATTTACTCATGGCCAAGGCGAACTCAGTTCCACGTATTTGTAGCCTTTTCTCCTGAGTGCAGATGCAACCACCAATTGTGCGATAAAATATAGAGCGGTCAGTTCCATCTGGTGAACAAAGGTTCCAGACAAAGTGTCCCTTCTTCCATGACCAAAGTGCTTGAGTGATGTTACAAGAAGATTTGGCTGAGACTATAGTAGAATACCCAAGTATACCCAACTTGTCATTTCATAAATATACAGAGCATTCATTCAAAGTAAATAATTTTTTATATACTTAAAAATTAATTTGAGTAAGAGGATAAACAGCCACGATAGAAGATAAAAATTATCCCTCTTTTGGAAAATTTCTTTTCCCATTTGCAGTCAGAAAATATGCCTAAAAAAAGGGAAATCTCCGGTTAAACCTTTGGGTGGTACCTGCTTAACTAAGATACTTACTAACTTAATAAGCAAAGATGAGTAAATTACTTCTGTCACAGCTGACAGGGTGTTAAACTTCCATTCAAACAGGATGGAGGTTTGATTTGGCTAGTGTTAATTATGATCTGTGCACTTCGGCGACAACTGCAACTTGTACCCTGGAATACTATGATCCCTTGCGGACTTGATATCCTGCTTACACTTTAAACGAAATTCACGATCACAATTGAATTTATTTTTTTGAGTGATCAAGAAGTAACCTAATCAAGAAGATATGCATAATGGTTTCCTATTGGTTCCCTGTTATATTTGATTTTTACCACAGGCAGAGAAAAGCGTTTTAAGTTGATAAACACATAAAATCAAGTAATTTCAAATTCCAGCATTTCCAAGGTTTTTCTGTAAATTTTGAATGTTGTAAGAAAAGCTTGTTTCAGTCCTTCAGTTTGTATTTTTCATATTCCGGCTTACTGCTTTCTACGAACATAAATTAAAATTATTTACTTAATTTTACAATTATTTGAGACCTTGAACATCGCGTTCCTACCTATTCTTGTTTCGAAGAGACGTGTGAATGGTAAGGGACATTTAAAACTCTTATTTAGTTTACTTCTCTTATTTTACAACTATTTTGGTACGTGCGCAATTCCCGAGGCCACATGTGCTAATAGGAAAAAAATGGGCAATTAAGACTGGAACTGGAGAAGTTAAATGGCGGAGAGAACCGGCCATCGTCATTAGGCTGCTCTCAAAAGAAATTCCCTCTGTGATCCCGAAATCCACTCTTCCATCCCGCGGACTGTGTGCTGTGCGGCCGAAATGCCCTCCAACTACCTCAAACGACCGAAATACTCGGAAAAATTGCACCACCTCGGGTAAAAAAACCTCAGCCAGGAGATACTGAAATGGGAATTCGGCAATGGGAGCCTGTAGTCACCGAAGTAATGATAAGTCACGAATTCATTTACTGCGAGATGCTGGGATATTGCACAATATAAAGTACTATATGTGGCTTTCAAATTAAAGTCTCCATACATGTCACATATTTTTATCATTCAAAATGAATAATGAATAGTAATTAACTTTCATTTGACATGAGCATCTCGTTAGCGCCTAATGAAAATCCTTTTTGGCCTATTTCTAATGTTATTGGTGAAACGGGTACCATAGAGTATTATATCGGCGGAATTATTTCATTAATAATGTATTATTAATTTATGTACAGTATAAATATCCTACCAAATGTAGATTTAGCTATCGAATCACTTCTACAACTGTCCTTCACATATTTGTTTTGAGAAAACATGCGCATATAAAATATGACTATTCACAATTCAAAATTTTGTAATCTTGAAGATGTTTACAGAGTGATATCCTTCCTATGAATGTCTTTTTCATGTCTGATTTGCAAGGAATAGTTACCAATGCTATTTTCAAGTATATTTAAGTGCTGGCAAGTAATTTTATGTACTTTTAGTATTTTTAGAAATCATATCATTTGAAATTTCATCTATACATAATAATTATTCATAAAAAAAGGGGGGACCTGAAAATACATAGTCAATCAGAGGCTACGTAATAATTAAGTGCTAATTATTCAATTTTGAAATCATTAAAATTGGTAGCCACCAACATTGTTTCCTTAAAATGTGAATGTATGTAGTAATTATTTACGAAAGATTGTAAGGAGCAAAATAATTAATTTAAGGTACTACCATTGCAATTAAGCAATTTTTATCCTCGCTTTTCCATTTATTCATCGTTTGATTTTTATTTATTAGGCTATTTTAATAGTTGATAAATAACATCTTGAAATGTTAAAAATAACAGACTCTTACCGATTTACTCGGCAGCTAAAGTCAAAGTCTTTCACTTCTTAACTGATATCTAATCAGCAGATCAATCTCAAGGAATATATTTGATAAAAGATCTAAGAAATAAAAAAGTTTCCTGCGCGATAAGTGTTACAGCACTATTTTGTATCTCAAAATATCATTGTATACAAATAGCTCAATACAATGTTTTTTAAAATTTAAGCAGAAAAATTAGATCAAATATAAAAATGATTCCTAGTAAAATTTAATATTTTACTTTCAGTGGATCAATTTTGGCTGAAAAGAGACAGATTAGGAGATATTAAATATGACGTTCTCAAATATTTATAGTGGTATGAGCTTGTGAAATACCAACCGCATGTTCGCACATACGGACAGAGATAGGAAATTTCACCATTTTCAATAAAATCTTGCATTCAATTTTTCATGACTAAGATTTTTTCTATAGTACTAGGCATTGAGCAAAAATTTTTGATATTTTTAAATTACTCATAAAGTCAAATAGGCTATAGCATTCTCACGCCGACATAGACTGATATAGTCGTTTCCGCTAGAATAAGTTTTTAACTTCATAATAAATAACAATGCAATAAATTAGCAAAGCGCATGCCCTTCTTTCCGTAAACATGTATTGACACGTGCATGTCTACCACTTGTGAAGCTAATTTTTTTTTGTCCGCAGAGGAATATAAATTTAATTTTCAGTTTAACTCCATCCGAAACCGAGATCAAAAGTTTTACCATATTTGATGAGGAAAAAGATCCACGAAACGAAAAGTCGCACCTGGCACTAGAGGCTTTAAATTTCATGATATCCCGCCGATGCAAGGTGGGGCTTTAGTAATTCCCTCGGTGTCGTATATAAGTAAAAATCGAACCCCGCGCAATGAGAGCATGTGTTTGAAATTTCGTAGCACCCCCGACGAACGTGGCATCAGGGAGAGGGGTGTGGGGAATGATGGAGGGAGGGCAGGAGCACGAGAGAGAGGGAGAGAGAGGTGGTGGACGGAATGTGGGGTGTCCTGCGGCACCAGTTGGGGGACGGAGTGAGGGGGAGGGTGAAGATGGATGGGAGTGTGAGGAAACCAATCGGCCGAGCCACAGCCGCCGACTCGCCCGCTTTGCTCTTTTTGGCGATTTATTTTTATTTTTTAAGGAAAAAATATTTTCATTTTATTTTTCAACTCCTCCCTCTCTCCCCCGATTCCAAACCAAAAGGACGTTCCCGCGTTGTGGAGGAGAATAATTTACGTTGCCCGGACATGGAAATTCAAACGTTCCGTTGTGTAGAAGCGGGAAGCGGGGAGACTGGAGGGAGAGGCGGGGCAAAATGTTTCTCGGAGCATTAAAATAGAGTAGAAGAAGGGGAGGAAGTGGGAGGGAGAGAGAGGCATGACGAGGGAAGAAGGGAAGCGGCGCGATTGTTCTTAGTCTCTCCCCGAAAATCACTCATCATATGCGTCCAATCGAGTTTTGAAAAAAAAGAAGAGTTGGGGGAGGGGATAATTGTCTACTCTCTCGTCTCATACCTTCCTTCACTCACTACACCGGACCTTCTTCGCAATACTTCCATATTTTTTCCGCCCTTGTTCCCCATCTTCTTTCCCCGTCTCCCCATTCATACTTCTCCTCCCATCGCTTTGTGTCGAAATATAAACATCGGAGTGGAGGTGGAAAAAAGAGCAGCGGTTCTCTTGTACCCGTGGGAAATCAATTTGTGCTCATCTCTATAGTTCCCCTATCTCGTCCTATATACTCCCTCTATCCATCCAACTCCCTTTTTCCTCTACTCTCTCTCTCGTGTATTAGGGAGCAGGGGTGGAGGGAGCCGGAAAAAAGAGGGTTGGGAGGGAGAAAAATGAGAACGGAGCCGAAGAACCCAACTCTCCACCGTCGAGCGCTAATTGCAGGATGAAAATGTTTTTCTTTTGATCGCCAGCGCTGTCTTTATCACTCTGTCGAATGAACCCTCGCATCCAACGAGTTTCTGGCTTAGCCCTTGCGACGCAGAGCTGACGGAACAAAAAATAATTTACCTGTCTGTGAAGACATAGACGCATGGGTGTGTGTGTTTATGTATTTCATGCACGTGTATGTGTGTACGTATGTATGTATATGTTTCTATACACGAGAAAATGACCGCTGCCTGTCCATTCCCTTTTTGCACAGAAGGATTGGGGAAAAAATGACGAGAGCTTTTTGCGTGATGTTCAAGTATGACGCCCGTCGGCTCCTCGTGACTCTTCAGCCGTGATGCTTGTTACGGATTTTGGGCTATAAACTTCCACCATCCTACAAGTGCACCATAATCCGTCAAGTTTCACGCCATCTTTAATGGATGTCAAAAGAGTTTTGGGCTGAGTCAAAATGCTGTGCAGATTTTATGTTTTACCGCGACAAATTAAATTTCGAATGACAGTTAGAATGAGCTACGCTAAAAAAATGAGCGTGAAGTAGAGAAAGTAGAAGTAGTATTCAATTTTCTACGGCCAAACTAAAAGTCTTCCTCCCTATACAAAACACTTTACTGGAAATAATACTCCCGGAGGGGATTCATAATAAAAATGTTACCCTATCATCAAAATCATGTAAATTCTGTTTCTTTGTGAAATTATTGCTATTAAAGGCACTATATTAACCTAATAGACATGCATGTCTTTTAGGATTTGGATATGGTATTTATTACTCATTACATAACAATTTCTGACTCACGCAATGACAGAACACTAAATACCTGGAAAGAAATATGCATGACAAGGAAATTTTATTTTATCCATTATATATATTTTTCAGCACATCTTTATATGTGAGTAGCAGAAATTTCTTTCTCTTTCCTACGTATATAAATCCTGTATTCATGTTTATTCATCCGTAATTTTTTTATCTCTAGGCAAAATAGCACCCGCAAGAGTAATTAATACAATTTTTATTTAAATGCTAGTATTTTAGAGTGAGCTAAAGTGACTAATTAGTTGAGCAAATATTCATGTCAGATGCTTGATGCCGCATTTAAACACGTTAAAAAATTTAGTCCATTCAACAAATATGAAAGCTGAAATACGTCATGTAAGATGCATCTTTGATTCAGGTAAATACACGTACTAACAAGCCTTAATTTGCGGACTTCAAAAGTTTGTTCTCCCTATTAAATCATTTAATCCGTCTGTGCACCATCAAAGTCACCTGTACTAACAGCGAAGTACGTACATCATACGTATTTATGCTATTTCCTTTTGGGGTAAGAACAGTACTAATAACCTTATTTGCAGTTCATAATTCATTAATCTTTTTTATACATACTCATTAAATTGTTATTCCAATAATAGGTATCAAATTACTAGCTTGTGAGTTACTAATTTATTCCACTACAGTATTCCATCGTAGCAGACCCGAATGTTGGATTTGGTTACTGAGGGTAGAGTTCAGCTTGAATTAGTTCTGACAGGATATGAAATTTACATGTTCAGAGTACGGGATAGATGAGAATTTCCTAACTCTGCGCCATCGTTCGGTTTGCGTGAAGTACTAGTTACCAGAAAATTGCGTTACTTTTCTTTTTTAGATGGGCTTATCTAAGGATATCGCCCGCGATTAAACCCGGAACCCTCTGACCAGTAGCCGTTGATCTACCCCCACGCTTTCATGGGAACCTGCTTATTGATATATTTAAATTTCTTAATTATTATTGGATTAAACTTTAAAATCTTCTGCGAATCGACTCTTTCATGATAAAGAAATATCTCATTGAACTTAAAAGTCGGTTGATCCCAAGTTGAACGATATTTTAATCCTTCCTTCATCTAAGATAGCACTAAAAGAACAAATACGGCACTCGTTATTAATGACTAATCGTTGGTATTTTCATGGCAAAAATGTATGACATTACAGCGGTTTAAAGACTTGATATCCTATGGTATAACTATTTTTATATACATTGACATTTAGGAGTCACCTTCAAATGAGTTATTAAATAAAATATGCTCGGCAAGGATGACTCTACTGCTAGAGACTGTCACTCACCATATGATTGCATAGGGTGATCACGGGAATAGAATAAGGACTAGAATCTGCATATGGGAGCGAAAGACCTCGTCCCGGAGGAAAAGATCCTCGCGGAGGGATAGAGGACTCGTGACTGGGCTCTGAACCCATTAAGTTGACATTTTTGCTTACCTTGTTCGGATTCCTCCCCTCTCCGATCCGCTACGGGAAGAGGGAATCCTCGGGAGAGAACTTCCATTTGCGACGGACCTTGTAATTTGACAGTTCCGCGGGGGAGAGAGAGGGAACGGGGAGTGGGCGGGAGAGAGGTGTAGTAGGGGGGGCCTCGTGTTGGCTGGGGAACGGTCGGCAGTCATTCTCTGCAGCAGTAGGTAATAGAGAAGCAAGTAAGATGGCCTAGGGGTAGGACTTCCACTTTTTCTGAGAACAGAGGGCGGTTGGGCAAGAGGGGAAGGTGGCTCTAGGGTCCAGGAGTAGATGAGCTGGAATGAATGGCAAGAGGTCAAGAAAAAGTCTTGAATTAAAAAAAGGACAAACTCTTTGAGCATTAAGGGGGGAAAATAAGAATACCAGGAGAAGGAAGGTGAAGGGGGACTACGAGGGCAGTTTGTAGGGTTTGCCGAATGAAATGAAGACGGTCTGCGCGGTGGAGATGGAATTTTTTCCGTGTTTTTTGAGGACACACGGGGCAGCGTTTAACGGAAGCGAGTGATGAGGGCTCAGGAGCCAGTTTGAGGATGAAAAACGATAACTACGAACAAAGAGCTAAAAGGAAAATTAAAAAAAGTTAGGTTGGTGTGTGTAGGCGTATGTTAGGGAAGATGGGGTGACCGACAAGGTCTCGTTCAAACAATGCTTCTCCGCTGTTTAATTTCAGTCCTTATGCGGGTAATCACTAGGTTTCTCGCTCACCCCTCCGAGAAAATAATCTGCTACGAATTCGAATTTGTCAGGAAGGAAAACAGTTTTTCTCAAAAACCTATTGTCATCCCGTGACGTACTAGATTACTTGAGATGACTAATTACCGTTGATTGTTAATTTTATTAAAATATTACTCATTTTGGGAATTTTAAGAACTGCATAGTGTTTGTGACTTAAGTCAAAATTTTATGTAAATCAGTATAACAGCATAAAATGAAAAATGCCATTTAAAGTATATCATCTGCATATTAGGGAAATGTGTGTAATTGGGTGAAATAAGGGTGAATTTAACAATTGGTGTACACTCAGTAATATACCGCATTCTTCTGTGGAAACGCTTGAACAACAAGAAAATTCATTTGCTTGACAAAATTCTGATAAAGTAATGAGGGAGGAAATGTTCGTAAGAAAATATGTATATTCCTGTAAGTGTATGAGATACACCAGTGTGTTAACAGTGATAAAAAAGGTTGTTATTAGTATTAACAGGTTAAACATCCAGTTAGGACAATGCATGTGCAGAAAATTATTTCATAAACTGGGAAAAGCCCAACGTGATGATATGGAGGAAGTACCCTTGCAGAGGAAATGATGCGCTATACAGGACGTTGGAAGAATTTTTAGGTAATATAAATCCGAGCAAGGTCACGCTTTAAGAGACAAAAAGAAAATGATAAATCAGAACTATAGGGTTCACAAGTACGGAGAGAACGAAGAGAAGGGCTTCATGTAATGGCATTAGGTCAGTAAGGTTTTCAGAGAGAGAACACAGAGAAGATGAAAATACCTCGGAAGCGGAAACAGGAATGGTACGTGCAGATAGAACTTCAAATGGACAATTTGTTTCAAAATTACTCAAGATTCAAGGAAAATCTCCACGATGGGGTTTTTATGGACTCTATTTGAACATTTATGAGCAAGGAGTTTGGTCAAAAGACTTTGGAAGGTCAACGTAAATATCTATTCTGAAAATTAGAAGCATGTTCGTATTTCAGGCATTATTATTATTATTTTTGGTTTTCCACCGTTTAGGATTGGTTTTGAATGGACACAAAGGATATACAAAGGTAAAACTACAACTTTTTTTACCCCTCCTAAACAAACAAACTGACTTTGCAAACTACAAGAAACCCTTAATAATTCCTTCCTACCTTAATCACGTCCAAAATGCATATCCTATTCCTACCTCTTTTCGCTTGCCTAAAATTCTCCCCCAATCACAATCTTCGACATCCCATCCATAACCATGAATCTTTTCACTCATCTTTCCTGCCTGCTATGGGTTTACTTCTCTCCTCTGCCAAAATATCCAGGACTTTCTCGTTTGTTATCCTTTATATTAATTTCACATCCTTCTTCACAACCATATTTCAAAGCCCTACAGTTTGCACCTATAATCATTCTTTACTGACCATGTTTTTGCACAGTACAAGCCCACGCTCTATATGCAAGTTTTGACTAGAATATTCTTAACATTCTTACCACATCCCTGCCATCAATTCAATCCTCGCGAAAGCTTCTTTTCCAAACACAACTATTAAGCCACAACTTCATTGACTAAGTTAGTGCGAAAGACTTACGACAAATGTAAACTGCTTTCAAATTTAGCTCACCTTTTCTTTCCCTAGAAAAGAGAACAATCATTTTTTATTTATATTAATGGTCATTCCATACTTATTGCATTCATATTCCGAAAACTTTCCATTACCCACTCTCACCTGAGCAGTCGGAGACGGGAAGAAGTTACGGATAAGTTATTTATCCTTTCGATCTACTATTATCAGCATTACAATCATTAGTTCTAACCGAAACGCTTTCTTTAACTACAAAACAAACATATACTTAAACATCCTGATTTTGCTCTCTATGCTGATTTTAATTAGTAACTTCATTACTGCTATTACATCACGTGTAGTTCCCCCCTTAATGAATTCAAAATGATCATTCCTTAAGTAATTATTTCCCACATTTATGTTCTTCAATCGATGATCCTGATAATCATTTTAGCTACGTGCAAAATGAAACATATTGTCCTATAGCCCTTGTATATGACCATCTGTTTATTTTGGGACGGGGAATAATACTAATCTGACCAATTCTTTCGACCATATTCCTTCCTCATAAATTCAATGATTTAGCCCATAAACACTCTCCCTTCAAAGTTATCAAATATCTTTAAGTAGTTACGCGGGAATATTATCCACCCAACGTCCTTTTTGGATTTCAATTCCTCAAAGACCAATTCTTTTATGTCTGTCACACCCTCCATGCTATATTAAGAACTAAGCTATCTCCGTTTAGGGAATATTCTATTTGTATGTCTAAGCTTGCTCACCTTATGTATTTACCGTATATTTTCTCTATTATTAGGTAATCTACCGGTTAAGGTAGGTTTTCGGATGGACACAACTATTAAATAAATATTTTGAAACTCCAAACAAAACACAATCGAGCAACCTAATCTACAACAGGTCCCTCTTCATCTCTGTGTACTTCTTTCCTCCCTTCATCCCGTCCAGCATTCATATCCTGTTCCAGCCCTTTCCTCGTTTGCCTAACATTCTCCTCTCTATTACATTCTTCAACATTCTACTACCGCTCAATACGCCTTTCATCCATTTTTCCTGCCCCCATAGGATTTCTCTCAACAAACCCCTCTCCTCACCCACCATCACAAGTGCTTCCTCATTTGTTTTCTTTCGGTCCATTTCACCTCCATTCTTCTCCACACCCACATTTCAAAAGTCTTCAATCGACGTTTTTCCTCCTGCTTCAGCGACCACGTTTCCGCGCCGAACATAGCTACGCTCCATATCAAAGTTTTTACTTAACCTCCCTACTCAACGTCCCCGTCATCAACTCCCTCCTCCTTGAGAAAGCCTCCTTGCCTAGGGTAATTCTTTTCCTTACGTTCCTACTACTTTGACCGCGTTGGTCCAAAACACTTCTGAGATATGTAAACTGTTCTACCTGCTCTATTTTTCCCCTCCTATTTTAATGTTTAGCTTAACATTTTTCTTTCTGGAAAATCGCATAACCTATGTTTTATTAATATTGATTCTCATCCCATATCAATGGCCCTGAACTTCCAACTCACTCAGCAACCCCTTGGCTGACTGAGCAACTGATGCTTGGTCACCAGCAAACCTAACCAATTTTACGAATTCCCCTCCGACTTTTATTCCTACCTCCAGTTCTTCCCATACCTCTTTTTTCATTTCCTCCACATATACGTTGAACAGCACCGGTGACAATGGGCAACCCTGCCTTACCCCTCTTTCTATCACTGCCCATCCGGACTCTCCGTTCCCCACTCGCTCCTGAGCAGTCTGAAACATGTACAGGTTGCGGATCTGTCTCCTGTCCCTCCATTCCCTTCCTATTTTCTGCAATACATGCATTTGTTTTTCCCAATTCACTCTATCAAACGCCTTTTTGAAACCTACGAAACAGGCAAATGCGTCTTAATTGTATTTTATATTCCTCTCGATTAGTGATCTCATGGACTACAACCTTGACGTGGTGGAAGGGCTTGTACGTTTCGATGACCCCTAGAGCTATGCTGGTGGGAGTAATAATAATTGCTCATGGTAGGGTCACCCATGTCAGATAGGTTGAAGTTTAGGAGCCAGGCGAAAGATAGTCTTCGCAGCGTCTGTTCCTCAGTGGGGCGGCTGCAAAGGCGTCTGACCCCAGTGGGGCGGCCATTAAGTGATGGTGTCACGTAAAAAAAACACTATTGAGGAAGGTAACGGGAAACCACCTCAATTATTGCTCCCATGAAATATGATGGACATAAGAGAGAATCGAAGAAAATTGTCTCTATATCTTTAGTCTTTACTGATTCAGTTAATATTTTTCCTCATATATCTTTGGTGATTTATACAGACTTTCCTTTCTTACTGCCTGTCAGTACTTTCTCCTTTCCGTACAGCGCATTAATATTATTCTTTCGGAAAATGTCCCCACCCACGCACTAAAACCTAACACGCATTTTCTCATTATAATTTTCACATTATAATATATATGGAAAAAATATGTATACATATATAATTGGTACGAATGTGTATATATATATATATATATATATATATATATTCGTACCAATGCTTGTGTGTGTTAAAATTGAATCAGTCAACATTGTTGGAATAAAATATCCTACACACTGATATTTATGTTAGGAAAATATTATTTACCAGTATAAATCTCAGGAGTCCGCATAATGTGGAAAATGTATTATAACGTTGTTTTCTGACGTGTATTCCTCCTGGATGATTTTAATGATTCCAAATGCCCCATAATTTTATATGCAATGCTCAAATTGCTGTGAATAATGCAGACGTAAGCTTGGTTATCCTTTGAAATAAAATAAATGTTATTTTTTATTTTGATGTATGTTTATGTAGATTTACATTACTTGAATATTTACCCGAATTGAATTAATTAATTACGTTTTCAGTGGAAAGTGGTTCCAGCTATATCTATTTATTCTACGAGGTTAAGAAACTGTTACATGTGATCTAATCATCTATATTTTCATACTGCAATCTATTTGCGCGTTTAGGTGAATTTTAAATTACTATGTCTATGTAATGTGCTTGAAATTTAGATTACCAGAAAGAGATTACAAATAAAGCCAATTTCTATTGGAGTGTTGTTAAGCTAAATGTTTGTGCACACGGATGACACTGTCTTGTTGATGTAACGAAAAATTTCTGAACGAACCCTAAGTAAAATTAGCTTAACCACTGGCGGTATAAGGAGACATTTCGGCGGGGGACCGTATCTCGTTAGTAACTCAAACATGCCCCGCAAGAAACCACTTTAAGTCTCTAATTTAACCCGAAAGTTTGTCCAGATTTTAGTTACAGGTTTAGAGGTGAAAGTGTGATGGCCGTTGTGGTCCTACTCTCTCGAACCGTTACTGTTGGTGCTAAATTTGCACAGGGTAAGAGACTATCTTTTCATTTGTTGCATTTCATCTAAAGTTCATTTCCGTGAATAAGTATGAAGAGTTATTTATGGTATGCACGATTTCATTTCATTCAACGATACAATTATTCTGATTAGAAAAAGTATAATGTAGTTAACTGTCGGTTCAACGTATGAATTAAAACTCCAGCATTTAAAAATTCTGCATGTTAAATGGGATACTGATATGCGTCATATAACGCATTTTATAAATGTGAAACTTCAGGTAATATTTCATGATACAATACTATTGCGCTAAGTAAATATTTTTAGGCAAATAAAGAATTTTAAATTAACTTTATTTAAACGTAAAATGTTTACTTATTTCACTTGTAGCTTGTAGCTTGTAATCTGTAACTGTTAATTAATATATGAATTAAGTCAAAGAGACTGCTAATCAAAATAATATTAACATAGTATTCTAGGGAAACGTAATAACAATGAATCATATAAAAACGTCTGAATTTGTACAGTACTGTTTTTTGAATATTCATATCCGACAACAGGAATCTTTTATTTCGAAACGCGTTCGCAATTATGGCCACTCAACTGAGGAAAAACCATTTTTTACATTCATTTTGTTCAAGCAATTTATGGAGTTTCAATTAAATTGGAAATCACGCTTGTGAACTCTATAGTTTCATATTTTTAGCAGTGATTACGTTTTTATTCATATTTCGTGAAATTAAATTGGTTTTCGTTGGTATTTCATTGTCCAATGCAGCCATTTAATAGAATTTCCATTTTGTAAACGTAAGACATACGTTCACAAATTTCTATTTGTATATTAAATTGTTCATTTCTGAAAATTAATATTAAGCCGAGTGATGCATGATTTACGGATAAGTTTTTTCGTGTATTATACGAGTTATAAAGTTTTGATGAAATTCCTGAATAATGTTTACAATCCAACCCTTTTTATCTTATCTTGAAATAATTTAATTTCTTTAGATTTTGAGTGATATAGAAAGTTTTAACTAAGTGTGTACGTTAGTTAACCATTTATCATCCATAACTGTAGGTAAATTAAACCTGATGATTAGGGAGAGGGCCCGAAATTTTTGTAGTAGTAAAGTAAAATTAATGTAAAGGGCCAGCCAACATTTTAGAATAATTCTTTAGGTGAACTATTGCCAAAATATGTATGAGATTTAAGTATTTTTAAAATGATTGATATTACAGAAAATAAACTTTAACGAATGGGGATTATTTTCCTAAGGGCATGGACCTTTAAAGCATCATAGCTATTATGTGTTGACTATAAAAATAACGAATTAATAGCTGTAAGATTGGGAACTCAAAGGCAGAGAAGTATTCAACGATCATTAGATGCTGGGCCGTATTTAATAATGTGTTTTACCGCTGAAGACTTTTTCTGAATCTCAAGCTTTACCAGGGATATTTCAATCGACAATCTATTTTGTTATCAATAAACAATTTAGGAAGAGTGAATTTCCCGTTCTTTTACAATGAAAATAAAAAAGAAGAACCCTTCTCAGTCTTCTGTCCTCCATTCTTCCATCCTTCACAATTATTAATTACAGTATTAATACAGTAATTATTTATTTAAATAACCTATGCTCTCAATTGTTGCTCAGGTCTGTTAGTTAAATCACAATTGATTGACTCCCCTCTCAAAATATTTTTCGCAATAATTTCGCATGATACCGCTACCCACATAAATACCTGAAAATACATAGAGATTATTTTCCTGTAAACTAGTGCAATTTATAATCAATAGCTCTCTTATTAAGCATAGTTGTTATTTAAGGTCCTCGTGGTATTACTTTCATAGTTTAAATGAATACTCGTGGTTCGTTGTAGAATTTCAAAACAGAAGGTCAATAAGCTTTTGTAATGTGATAGAATATGTTGAAGTGTAATCCTGACTACTATTACTGACTTACTAACCCTGAATAAACTATTTCCTCACATATGCGAGTTACCATCGAATATTCTCTTGTTATCTTAGTGAAACAATTTCTTTGTCAATTAATATGGTTGCAAAGGGTTTTATATAAATTCTTAATAAGTGTCCACTGGCAAACACTTGATTGAAATATTGAAAATGATCTTAAATATTACTAACTGAAAAAAATATTTTACTGGTGAACATGATTATAATTTTGAGCGACAAATTGCGTTTCTTGATCACAAAACCAATCCCCTCTCACGTCCTTCCGAATAAAAATTATAACCCTTGCCTTCATTTTTATTTATTAGGTAGTCTACCGGTTAAGGTAGGTTTTTGGATGGACACAACTATCTAATAAACATTTTGTAACTCCAAACAAAACCCAATCCAGCAACCTACTCTACATCAGGTCCCTCTTCATCTCTGTGCACTTCTTTCCTCCCTTCATCCCGTCCAACATCCCTATCCTGTTCCTGCCCTTACCTCGCTTGCCCAACATTCTCCCTTCTATTACCCTCTTAAACATTCCACTACCCCTCAATACGCCTTTCATCCATTTTTCCTGCCTCCATAGGATTTCTCTCAACAAACCCCTTTCCTCACCCACCATCTCCAGCACTTCCTCATTTGTTTTCCTTTCGGTCCATTTCATCTTCTACATTCTTCTCCACACCCACATTTCAAAAGCCTCCAATCTACGTCTATCCTCCTGCTTCAGTGACCACGTTCCCGCACCGTACATAGCTATGCTCCATATCATAGACTTTATTGGGCACTTCGAATAGATGATAGTGATAAAATGCTTATGGCAGAAAATAAAATATTAATTTAATGATCGTTATTTTGTAGTATATCTTTTGAAGTTGATTTTGGCTACACAAATACATATAATTGCCTAGTCTGGTCTAACGAGACTCTACCTGACACCCCACACTACCATAAACTGTTCTTCAAGGCCGAACGCATCCTCATCTGTCCAACATGCCTCTCTACTTTTCGTACCCCTACCTCTCCTGCTAAACGTCCTTTCTTCTATCGGAGTCTTCAACATTCTATTGACATTCTATTGCCAATCAGCATTTTCTACCATTCACTTTTCCTGCCCTCTTAGGGTTTCTCTAAGTAACCCTCTATCCTCCCCCAGCATGCTCAAAACTTCATCGTTAGATTTTTTCACCTTTACAATTTTACCTTTTTCGTCCTTATACGCCTGCATCTTAAAACCCTCCATGCTACACATATTCCTTTTTCAACGACCAAGTTTCCAGACCTTTCAAAACCACACTTCGAGTCAAATGTTTTACTAGTCTTTTCTTAAAACTCTCTACCAATGTGCCAATGTCCCTGCGATCAATCCTCACCCTCTTGAGAAACATAATTGACCTACTGCATTTTTTCTTCTTATATTCCTACTGATTTGACCACGTTGGTCTAAATCCGACACAAAATAGATAATATGTTCCCGCTAATCTAATTACTGCAATCCTACTATAACATTTAACTTAGCATTCCTACTTCTGGAAATCCTCAATAACATTTTTTTTCTTCATTGATATTCATCCCATGTGCATCAAATTGGTTTCCTAATCCTCCGAGCACCAATCGCAACCCCTGGGCCGGCTGACTAAATAAAAGTCAGATCAGCCACAAATCTCATTTTATGAATTCCCCGCCGACTTTCATTGCTATCTCCAGTTCTTCCCGTGCATCTTGAATTATTTCCTCTACAAAAACGTTGAGCAGCAGGGGTGATAATCGCCACCCTTGTCTTACTCCTCCTCCTAACACTGTCAATTTGGACTCTACATCCATCTTTCGCACTTGAATAGTCCTATTCATTTGCAGGTTGCTGATAAAACCCGATTCTAACAATCCAATCCTTTTTTTTGCAATACATGTATTATGTCTACCAAAAACGTCTCCTTTAAACTAGTAAACAAATAAATATACCCTGATTTAATATGTTTCTCTCAATTAATGATGTCCTTACTGATATGATGTCACGCTTATTTCACCCCTTACTGAAGCGAAACCGATGCATCTTTAAGTTTTTTTCAAATGTTACATTAAGAATCTTAAAAAAATGTTGACTCCCACCACAAAATTATGACCATAATTCTTCGTTTGTAACATGTTTACGAAATGCTTCCGATGTGAAACGACTCGCGGCGAATCAATCAAGCCATCCAGTTACAAAGAGCTTCAATTAGGTATACGAGTGTTTTAATCCCACAAAACAGTAAAATTATCCATTCTTCGCTTTTGAAAAAATATTGGTACTATGTAATTTAATTCATAAGGGTATCATTCCAGCAGTGGAGCCTGAAGGTTTAGCAATCAATATTTTCCCTATTACCAAAATTTAATTTACGTTGTGAAGCGTGGAATCCGTTTAGGGTGAAAATTTTTCAAAATTGCATCGTAGAGAGTTACTCTGAACATTTAATCTCGTGCCTTAGGACAATTTTTCTTTTGACGGCCGATCTGCAAAAATTAACACTATGCAATTGCATTTTCGATACTGGCTTTATTACGCTAATTGGGACAAGAAATAATGTTTATACCATTAATCACTATGCTCCCGCAAAGAGTACTATTCTTGATATGCAGAGATAAATTCCTCGACTGTAGGTGAGCCTGAAATTCTCTGCACATTCATTCGAACAAGATATTTGAACTTTGCGATACGTGGCTAGGGAAGAGAGAAGACCCACGATCCCGCCAAATCCGCGCTTCATTCTTAAGGACTGTTACGGAGAGCTATGAGATGAGGAAGAAATGAATACCATTTTCGCCAAAATATCTTCCCAACACATATATGCATACATACGTATATAACATATATAAATTAATTTCCCCGACTTCAATTTTCCTTCCTTTTCATCTCCAAATACCGTTTTTAATATAAGACTCCGGGAACACTTTTCATCTTACCTTTGATATAATTCGCTCCTTTCTTCTCACGTGCCTCCAGTTCCAGCCCACCCTCGAACTCCTCTCCCCTCTACTCCCATCTTCCATTTCCTTACCTCTCGCCGACCGTCCTTTTCCTCCTTCCCCTCCCTCTCATTCCTTTTCAGCAGCAGCCCCCTCATTCGCTCCACCCTACCTTGCTCACCCCCGTCCACTCCCCATCCCCCTTTCGCCCGCCGCCCGGCACACTTCCACCTTCATGAACCCACTTCTCAGCCGTCCCCCGCAACTGGATTCCGACGCGCCCTCCCTCTTAAACCGCCCCCTCTTAATCTCCTCACTCGTTTATGTCTACCCCTCTCTCCTCACTTTTCACCGACTTTCCACCCTCCTCCCCCGCTGCCATTCTTTTCCGAGTGGTGTCTTTCAAACAAGAGTCTCCGAGGCAATGCGCCCCTTTCTTCCTCTCCCTCTCTCTACAATACGTAAGACTCGCCCGGTAAAAGAGAGCGAATGAAATTAAAAAAGATTATTTTATCCAAACTTTGTGACGCCAAGTTTTTGCTCCTTAAAATCACACCTGAAAGTTGAGAATGCTTTAATTGATTACCTTTGCGGGGTGGTGGAATATTTTTGCGAGCCACTAATGAAGATAACGAACTGGAATTTTTAAATACGCAGGAAGCTTGGTTTTCACCACACGCGTGAGCATCTTCTACGTGCGGAAATAGAGGGAAAAGATTTCCTCTTGCTCGTATTTCATTCCCTGACCAATTTATCGTCGGTGTCGGCTTGGCGTGTGGCTACGTTTGTGACAGCAATGATTGACCATTCAAATAATGGCCAAAATAAAATAAAATTTTGGATTTGAAAGCAGAGATATGAACTCTAGATTTGTTTTTGTTTTATTAGGAAATATTCGAGACCACTTCTTTGATACATTTCTCAATCAATTTAATTTCCAACAGTAGTTCTGAGAGAATAGTAGCAATACACCATCAGATTTCTTTCAATATATTTCAGAAATCCTTTAATGTTTTAAATACCAACTAAACTCTGGAAAAATATTATCTAACACAGAGTGTTCATGGTTTTCCACTAGTGTAACCATGATGAATTCCGATAATATTAATTTTTTCGTTGTTAAGGATTGTTGCTCTAAATGAAAAATTTGATCAGAACGTATCCAATTCTTCCGAATCTTTTTGAGTTTTATTGCCCAATTAAGTCACCCTTATGTATTTTTTCAATCTTTAAGCATTATTATTTATTTATATGTGATAACAATATAACTTTTCCCTCTGCTGTATTATTGACCAATTGGTAAGAATACAACTTGTCCCGTAGTTATTTAAGGAATATTCTCAGTGAGCAGAAAAGAATCGGTATTCATGTGGCAACAATGTGTCTAGTCAGGTTTTTAAGTAGGGGTGCAACAACTTACTATTCACTGGAAAAATTCTGCCAGAAACATACTGCAAACAAACTAAAGCATTTTTCAATTTATTTTAACATACGACATAGGACACAACCCAACAACTGCGTGCACCTGTGAGTTGTCACTATGCAGTTCTCTTACCACAACGATGGCACTATCGAACGAAAAAAGCTAGCTTATAGTTTTACGTAGCGGACTGTGTTTTATGATGGGTGTTAGTTTTTCATTTGACTGCCCCTAGTTCAAATATTAGGTTCAAATTCGGGCGTGTTAAATTGTGATATGTAACACAATTCAAATCTAAATTTTCTATAAGGTGCGTTAATGAGTAAACCAATTAATACATTATTCACATTGGCATTAGTTTCTTAAATGAGTGCCACAGGGGCTGGAGTTAGAACTCGAGAGACGCGTCAAGAGATCACGGTGGCACGTATGATTTAAATTTTATATGTAAATATTGACTATCTAATTAATTTTTTCGGTGTGTTTATTATATCTCATCTGGAATTCTTTAGAAGCACAATACTCTGCCTTTAAGTTGGGGCATTAAACTGTGAATCACTATTACATTTGGCTCAAAAGTAGGCTATGGTCTCTATGGTCTACGGTAGTACTAGGTATAGACCACGGTCAAATTGTAGCGTGGTAAGGTGGTAAAGAGGTGAGCGGCACTGGCTATAGTTTAGTGCAGGGTCGGATGTTCATAAGAGTACTAATAACTGCATGAAGGGACCAAAAAGGTTAAATTGTTAAAAAATAACATACAGCTCAAAGTCTGAAGGTCGAGGGCACCGTGAATCGATCTTATGGTGCAATTAACTTCCATGTTAAGCCACGGTATTCTATTTGGTCCTATTTTCTGAAGTAATTGATCTAATTCCACAAACTCTTCTAATATATTCAAACTATCCTTCCCCATCTTATATTAGACTAAACAATTTTTATAGTGTTCGTTATGAATTGGGTGAAAGTGTCTATACTATATCCAAATGACCTCTTAGGACCTCAGCTTTTGAACTTTGAAAGGCATATTTCGAGTACTGCCTTCTTCATCTACATCTACATAATACCCCGCAATCCGCCGCAAGGGCGTATGGCGGGGTATATTAGGTTACCACTCGTAAAAGGGAACAAAACCACATGTAAAATCAACACGTCCATGCTAACCTCTTCCTACATTGGCGCATAAATTCATTCAAATATCCTTTCAACTTACCCGCATGACAATACATAACTTTAAAAAATTCTTTGAAAAAATTCGAAAATATTTTTCCATGAGCTCAATTTTGATATGAAGAAATCTGAAATTAAAAAATCGGAATGTTTTTGGACAGAAAAATGTATGTTCGATGTATTTTTTTAAATTTTAACTATCAATTAGTCTCCTTCCCCAAGGACACAGGTAGGGAATGTGACCCAACGCTGCAGGTAGCTTCACTTTACCAGTACCATCCCCCTCCTCTTCTCTGTCTAGTATATAAAGCTGTCTCCCCTCTGCACTTCACCTGATGATGACTTTTTAAGTAGAAACCTTGGTCGTGCATAATGAAATAGTATATATGGAAGAACAAGGTAGTCGCTTTATTGATTTGAGGAATCGCTTGTAATATGCAAGAGGAGGAGACAATACGGTGTGTCCCATTAGTTACTTTAGGCCGATTTATGGAGAACATCATAATTCATTTAATACCTTTACATAAGCGGCACCACAATCTGTAAGAGTTTACAGGATCAAATACTTATATAAAAGTTAACGATGACACATTTAGATACGCGAAACATTTGGTCCACTAAATCCAGCAACACCAGACATATTGCCTCGTCTCAGAATTTAACCGATTCCAAAAAAGTTAATTTTAAGATCGGTGTCAAGAGATTGTAGCGTCATTTTTGACGTCAAATAATGAGAACAAAATCTTAAGTATACTTGATGCTAGAGAGCTGACGCCTAGTTAGCATTATGACCACTGTTATAGGCTTTAATAAGTGAAAACAAATAATCCATGAACATTTGTTAAAACACCTTAGGTCAATGCAACTCTCATCCTATTCCAAATAGTCATAAATTAATTGCATGAATTAAAAATACCCCTTTACTGCGCTATTCCCTTCCAGTACTATACCCTCTTTCATTCGAGTCCTGTACGAGAACCCTTCACTATTTTTGATGTTTCATTGGCATTATTTCTCTCTCAAAAGAGCGCTTTCCTTGTCGTATCTCCTCACTCTGGGGCTGTTGCCACGATACCACTTCCAACACCATTGAGTTCTCCCTGATTGGCTCCCGACGTCCTTTCTTTCGTTGCTATAGGCCCGCATACACCTTTGAGCATCCAACGGTCTTCTTGCTCAACTTCCCACCGTTTATGTTTATAAGATCTTGCCCTTTGATTTACTCTTCTTTTCATCTTAGTGACTACGGACTTAGCGCCTTTCTCGGAAATCTGAATGTGCTTTTCCATAAACGTATTCGCAAAATGATCTTTCCGACTTTGAGTGTACCTTGACCTTACCCAGCTATCAGGAAGTGACGCCAAATTCACTATCTGAGATTAATATATTGCACGCCAACCTCAAAGGCTATTAATAAAAACTGCTTTACCAAAAAATTGATTCACAGTTACATGAATTCTCCAGCTCTCTTTAGAGTTACATTAATAGTAGAAAATCATAATTTCCTTAATACACTTTATTCGGCATCTCTTAGACCAGTTTTAAAACTTTTCCATAAATTTTGTATTAAGTGAACTAGATTTTATCGGGAAAGTATAATAAAAAGCATTAGAAAAAAATCAAACAAATGGAAAATGTTCTAGGAACTTCTCTGAATTTAGTAAACCGTATAAACTTTTACTATTATTTACTCTTCATTGCACATGGAACATCTTTATGTAAAACTGAAATTTCATGTGAGCATATTCATTCTTGGACAAAACTGAATAAAAGATGTATTATGTTTCAAGAGTAGTGTTACTTATCAAATACTTTTCATTCCTGATTTAATCATACATATCCAAACACACGAAACCCATATGGTCAAATTATTTGATCAAACATTTTGGCAACTTATTTTTGTCTTATAGTACGTATTAGCTGTCATCTGATGTCCAGTTCTCGTGACAGATAACTCTAAACCTATCATAGTTTAATACATTTAGCATGGCGAAGAGCCAAGTATCTATTTTTGTTCTAAATATTTACCAAAAGCGAATTTTATACACTGCGCGACTGCGATTCTCATTGTCACCTGAAAATATCAGGATCTTAAGAAAACGATTCCAGGAAATTTCGCGACCTCCAAGAGACCTACTCACCCATTCACTCCGCCTGACCGCACTTCGTTGGCATCGACTTGTTTGATTTTTCGTGCTGTCATGCGGCCGTTGGCAATCTCGGGAGAGATGCCTCAATCGAGGGAAAGACGGGAAGTGGCCGCGTCACACTTCCGTATGTGACGTGAATAGGACGTCCACAGCTGCTCCCTTGAAGCCATATTCCACTCCACCCTTCCCTCCGCCGCCCCTATCTTCTCCTTTTTAATGAATAATGAGACGGCGACGATTGCCGAGTCCCCGATATGGTATCGGCGGGAGCGGAGCCATCAGCCGTCTCCCTCGGCGACATTTGACGGGTCTCACAACGAATGGCCCGCAGTGCCCCTCCTCCGTCTCCTCCCCCCTTGGTGCCCGCCACTCCTTTATTCTGCGCCCGGAGTGTGAGTGGGGGGGCTTCTTGTCACGACGCTGCTGTTCCCGCGGAATGAACATGTGAGGGTGTGAGTAACACTGATCTTATTCATGCCGGAGAGCAGCGGAAATGGGACGAGGGGAAAACTCGAATGAAGAAAGCGGACGTGAACGAAAAAATCTTTTGGATTTTCTTCACGTGAGCGAGCACTGGCTTGTAAAACTGTATGCTGTGACATTGAAGTGGGAATGGCTGTTATTTGGAGGAACGAGGAGGCGCAGAAATAAAAGAATCCGGTTTAAAATGTAAAGTTTTTTCATAGTAAATTTTATTCAAATGTTGTCCGAGAACTTTGAGAAGCATGAGGACAGACTCTATTTTTTTCATTCTTCCTAAAATTTTTTTAATAACCATGGTTCTTGATTCATATAAGATGAAAAATTATGCATTACCTATTCAAAAATGTAAGGTAAAACTTGGTGAAATACATGATATACCTGAATTATAGAGGGGTTATAAAAAGAATCCAATTTAATCAAACTTTTCTATCATCTACATATGCACAACGGACCGTTTACACAATCGGGCATTTTACAAAGAATAATCGAGTAAGGAGTACCTACGCTGCAAATAATGTTAAGAAAAACTAGTAATCTTATTTGGCATCTTGGAAGAATTCCTTATAACAATATGGTAAATAAATGTCTTAAAAAAAACTGCATACACAAATCCAGAGTGGCTTTTGGCCAGCTTAAAATGATAGTAGTGCAAGAAAATTTTTGCAAACTGTACACGTAGTTTATAGAGATTGCAAAAATGAGAATGTGTTGAATCTCTGCAGAAAACTGACAGTTTAAATTATGATATGCGATGGCGGCTTTTTATCCTATGTATGAGGCTACTCTTTTCTCTCTTTTGAAACAAATTTCCCCTTTCAAATATGTGCTGAAAAAACTGCTGAAGGATGCATAAAAAAATCTTATTCCAACAGCTAAAACATGAATTCATTATTGACTAAAAATAAAAATGCATGCATTTCATCTTAATAGTTCTTTAATCAATGCCCACATTTGCCTCAATGAACATACATTTTCGGAATTTAAAGCCTATCAATGCTCTAGTAATAATTAAAGGTTATTGAAACCTCTGAAAACATTATTTATAGACTTGGAATCACGGAATACATTAACTTTTCTCTTTGTTCTCATTTGAAGTTGAACGTGATGCAATAAAATGCTTCCATTACGGGATTTATTTATAATGAAATAAAGTTTGCCAGGGTTTCCTAGATAAAATTGAAACTCGTAAATACGAAACATAAATATAGTATATCATATACATTGCTAAGTATTGAAAAGGCTAACGACAAGACCGTGTGGGCGATGACTTAAAAATAACAGTACCAGGTGATCTCGTTCCGTGACTACCTCACTTTCCTTACTTGAGGAAATTCTATTCATGCATATGGGAAGGCGAATGGCCTCTTTTGTTATCACCGTTTTTTATGTTCTCCCTCTGTTAGAGAAATGCCTGGACTACCAAGCAAGGTAAAACTCAGCATCATGAAAGTCAACAGGTTTATAAACTCTCGAAAATGTTGTACGTTTTGTTTTATGATAGGCCTTTCCAAAGCTGTAGCTACAACAAAAACTGACTTTTTAAGATTACGGAGTCGTTTATAAGCTTTACATAGTACGATATCCATATGCTAATGTACCTCAAGCGTGGTTTCCAAATATTTTGTCAACTTTACCTTTTGTGTAACTCTAAGTTCGCTCGTTTCAACCGAGGAAAGTTAGGCCTCCGTCGAGGTTTAATTGCAACGTTACGTCATGACAAGGATATTCTCATATGGAAATATGTCTATGAGGACAGCAGTGTTTAAAACATACGAGGATAGAAGGAGTATCTGAGCCGTCTATACACCAACATTCAAATATTTTCCTACTGACAAAAAAGAAAATCTCCGCAGCATGAATACGCGTATGCAAATGAAGCTGAGGATGGGGTCTTTCCGTGGTCGAACTCGGGAACTGCAGCCAAATAAAACATGGCCCGGTCTCACGAGCCTCGTACCAAGTTTAATGAAAATCGGCCAAACGTTGCGGGAGTTGTTAGTAGAGAGAGAAAGAGGGAAGAAGAAAGAGGGATAGAGGGAGAGAGGAAGAAAGAGATCGGAGTACGTATGCTCACACTCGCTCGTAGGGAACAACAATTTCGTAGGGAGGGAAGAAGGGAAAGGGAGGGACTATGTTTCGCAGAATCCAACCTAAAATGAGGAGAAATGAGGAAGCCGATGCCTCGACTGGAAGATGGACGGGGAAGTAGCTTCGGGGAGGCGGTAAGGAGGCGGAATGGTAAGGGGGTGAGAGAGAGAGAGAGAAACCATGTACGGAATGATGAAAGCGCTGTGCAAGAGAGACGTTAGGAGAGGGATGGAGAATACGATTCGGGTAGAGAATAGTATGTGGCATTTGGGGGGGGGAGAGCATAAAGGGAGACTGATAAAGGGAGATCTTCCACAGGAGATCATTGAAGCCGTCACTCAAGGGCGCACGATGGGTAGCGTTACGATAACAATTATTTGAAACGATGTGGATAATAGAGGAAATCACTGCGATTAACTCTGGGTATTAGGAGGATGGGATTCAGGCGAAGAAACGTAGTCTGCTTATGTACTCTAAACAAACTCTCCTATCCGGTTTCCTCTTTGAGATACCAAATTCTTGCTATGGTGATAAACAATTAATGGATAAAGGAATAGGTCAGTACTTAATTTAATGCAGGAAATTACTATATCCATTTGAGAAATAAACTACACCAGTTAACTTAATCCATCTGAAAGCGTTTTTTTTTACAGAGCGCTACGGAGAATTGGTTAAACCGTTCCGAGTTCAATTTATAATTTGATTGCAATAGCGTTTAGGAAGATATTTAACGGCAACATTACTTGTTTTCACAAATTTGAGGCTAATTCAGTTCATTTTATGCCTTCACTTTTTTAGTACACGTTGTAAAACCTATTTCTTAGCTTAATTTATTTAATAAAGCCTTATAAACTATTATGTTTCCACTTCTTAACCAAACCATTAAGAAGTGAAAACATGGAAATTTCATTTTATATGAATTATTAGATGTATCCGTTTGTTTGATAAAATTGATATTAGATAGATTAGTCGCTGTTCCCTATTTTTGATCGTTTCTGCTGAAGTAATAACCCGAAATTATTCTTAATCCGTCTTATTCTTATCCGTATTATAGCTGTATAAATAGTATAAGCTGTTTCAAAATTCTAAGTAGCTGACTAACTCAAAAGGCTTGATGGCTATGCGTGTATTAAAACAAACAATAGCTGGTATTATTATAGGAAGCGTCTCCTCCTTTCGAGACTAGTATGCGGCAATGACAAATGCAATATTATTGGTCCTGCTGATCTCACTATGGAGCAGCTGCCACGTGTTATTGGCCAAAAGAAGGGCAAATTCCTTTCATTTTAGAATTTAAGGCCCGTAAGTTTCTTGGCCAACATTTGTTAAATCTTTATTTTGATTGGAAACAATATAATGCTCCCAACCGCGGTATATTAAAAAATAAAAATAATTAAAATTGAGATTACTGAGGACAAGTAATCACAAAACATTCTTCCGGAAAAAAGAATTTTCTCAGTCAATGATTTAGAGTTCCTATATTTAAGGCTTTCTTTCTTTATTAAAGTTTAACGTAAAAACTCTATTTAATTGAAGTTTATATTTTTAATTACTATGTTATATTTTGTAGATTTTTATAGCAGTGATATATGATGGGAGAAAATAAGCATTTATTGTACATGGTAATACATCACAGATACCATGATATATCAACAACGATTTCTTTGTGTTTCTTCTTATTAAAATTTATGGCTGACGGGAGCCGAATCTTGGAACTAAGAAGGTGAATTGCCAAGGCGACGGAAGAATGAGGAGATGACGATAGGTGATGGAAGACGTCAACGCAAGGAATTACAAAAGAATGTAAAAGGCAACAGGATAACTTAAAGACCGGTTACCAATTGTGCCTACTTTAAAAAATTGCAGTTTCGCTTTTTTGGTATGCTTACGTGTCTGTCCGCCTCTTATTTTCTTTATAAGCTTGTGGAATCCAGGAAACAGGAAACTGGATACCTTTTCCAAAACTTTTTTCACCTATGTTGATCCTACTTTTACGGATTTTGAAATTCCTCGAAGATTTGTGGAAGTTATATTGTACTTTCATCACCTTTTCATCAAAGCTTGCTTTTACCCTTTCATCAAAGGGTAAAAGCAAGACATGAGTATAATATCTGAAAGTAGTTGAAGTTAGTAGTACAAAGATTGTACTTCAGGTTGAATTCCTTGAAATTAGTAAAATAAGAAAACCAGAAGATTTGTTTGTTGGAAATTAATGAGAGGGAAAGTAAAAGCTACCGAATTCCAATAATTGTACAATATTAAAAATATAAAATTCTCTTTAGAAAAGGACTGATCGGAAAGTCTACGTTAAAATGTTTATGGGATCACAGCATTCATTTTAGAGCTCTTTGATTCTTTTCGATCTGGATATACTATATTAGTATAATATTGTTTCATAACTAGTCCTATATTTTGTGCCACTGAGTGGTCTCCTTACTAATTAGCCTTGAGGAATATAGGCGCCATTAGGTGTACCGCATCGCCTGTACCTCTAACTCATGGCTCAAACCAAACTTTGGGTTGAATATTGTGGTGGCTAATGAGACACAAAGGTATTTCACAATATGTGTTTTTAATGGACACAGGCTGCAATCAGTTGTAAGAGATGGGCAGTAAATCCTGTTTGTTTTCGAAACTTATACCCTAAAATATGCCAAAAATTCTATAATTTTGAGGTCCGTCGCAAAGAGCCGAAAAGGTGCAAATTGCTGACAAATACTGACATGTGCTGAATATGAAAAATCAATATCAAAGCTTGGAGAAACTCCGCAGGACCTTAAAATATTCACCTGAGTTCTCACCCATTTGATTTAGATCCGTAGCCATTCTGAAGGCCGTTTAGAAAAGAATGGGAAGTATGCAGTTACATTTCCCATTAAAATTAAATACCAGTCACATCCATAGATCATTTAGAGATGCTTCACGCTTACTCCTTGATGTGATCACCAGAAGAAAGTTAAACCGCACAAAAGCACACCTCAATGAAATGAAAAAATATTATGTTCATGTAATCTGAATGGTTATTTCATGGATTTGATCTGTATTTGTTTCGGTTAGTTTTTTTCACCAAAATGTGTTTTTCATGACAAAATTAGTAGCGCGGCACACCGAGGGACTCCTCGTAAATACAAGATATCCGTGCGGAATGGAATTGTGATTTAATACTTATGGATTATGGTTTTTTTATTATTAGTATTTTGATAAATCCTATTGGGACATATTTTTATCTTTGATACAATAACAAAGTACATAAACCCTTTTGGATGGCATTGGTTTTCCAAATTAAAAGTCCCTTTTGAAATAACTGAAAGTAATATATACTTGTTAGTCTGCTACTCTAGGATGCATTTGCTAGCACCACAAAGCTCCCGAATTACAGGGTATTTCTTGGACGTAAAACTTGAGGCTAATATAAACTTGATTGGGTATAAAATAAGTTGAAACATATCAAGTTTGGAAAGATAGCTGAGGCCGATCATAGCGGATTTACATTATAATGAAAAGGAAGTGATAAAACAGAATTTTTTCTGAAGAAACGCTAAGTTATTTATTAATTCCTGTTCATTATACTAAGATTTTAACATGTATCATCAAAAGTCCGCAGGTGTTCCTTTGTTGACACCTCAGATACTCAATTTACAACTACATTTGAGAAATCTTCTGTAATATTAACGGCTTACTCCATAACCCATCTGGAGTGTGTAATAACTGTTTCAGTGGGGAATTGCAACGTTAAATAAGACGATTTGGAGATTAAAACATCGCATTTTTATAGGTTTAGGTCTTATAAGTAAATCAAACCATTTCATTGATAACATTCGATGCACAGATACAAATGAAAAATATTGAATCTTTCAGATGTTGAGTAATTGGCCTTCTGTGTTTTGTAGGAGTGACTTCTAGCTGCAATTTGTCTTCTTGTCAAAGAATCGAGATTTATATAACTAATTACTGTCATTGATACTTTGTGGAATTGTGACGTACTAATAAATGAAAAAAAGTTATAATATTACTCAAAGATTTAACTGAGACGGAATCAGATTTAGAAGTAATAATCAATTCACAAAAATATATCTTTTTCCCCTCACTAATGACGTGACTACGCCGCGACTGGTGAGTAATTAATTAACCTACGAAATATAACGCTAACTCGTATGCTCAATAATTCGCGCTTATTTTTATTTCTTTTGTCCACGTTCCGAGTATTTCTTGTCCTGAGAAATTAATTGATTTTTTGTTTTTAAATGCCAGATACAAGCGAGCGAACGAAATCACGGTCACTGAGCTGGTCCATACCCCATACAAACCATATCATTCTTATTTATATTTGTCAAGGCTCAGTGTCGTTGCAATTTTAAAGGTTGTCCGGGCCTGTCCCCTGAGTCGGCGTGGGGAAGGAGGAGGGAGTAGTGTGATGGGGGAGACGCAGACGGGGGAAGGGGTAGCGGGGGCGAAAGAGGAAGGCAAGTGGAAGGAGGTCAGCAGCAGCCGCGGGAGAGGTGACCGAAGGGGCCGCTGCTGTGTCGGTTGTTCGGGGCAAAAGAGAGCGCGCGTGTTACGAGGGGAGTGTGTCGGTCGGCCAAGTGAGGTGGAGGAGAAGGGACGGTGGGGCGTTGTTTAAAGCCTCCTCGGCTGCCCGTTGGCCGCCTGAGGGACGATGACGGTGGACGTATCCCATCTCCTGGGGTTCTCCACTATCCGGGGCCCCCATTCACTCACGCCGACTTATTCTCGGACGACACGGTAAGACGTCGTTTGAGTCGACCGCACTTGGTCTTCTCTCTTTCTCTCTCTCTCTCCCTGGCCCACCTCCTACTTTATTTCTCCTTCTCTCCGGCACGTGAGAGAGATTCCGTCTCCGTTACCCGAAAAAGAAAAGCCAGTCGAGATTAGAAGGGGGGAGGTATCCTGGAATTTTGGCGAGGGAATGCTGAGCTGCACCAATTCTTAAGAGAGGCAAAAAATAGAATTACATTGCTTCGAATCACGAAGAAACGGTGAAACTCTCTCTATAAGATTAATTCAGAGCTTTTAAGAAGTACAATAGGTTCTTCTGTAAAAGTTATTACACAGTCAAGTAAACTTAAGGAGAGAGGAGAAAATAAAAAAAAATATACTCACGCGGTATCCCCTATCCACGCTCCCATTAACCACAGGGAAACTTGATTAAAATATTGCTTGATTTATTCACATTAAGGTGGCCGTAATAGAAAAAAGATACATTGGCTAATATTCACAATTACCATCCATTTGCTAGATTCAGACCAATCTAAGTTTATATTTGAGACCTCTAGCGAAATGCATCTCCTCCTTGTTTGTGTCAAATCAGTTCCTTGTTCCAATTTTTCTATGGAACGCATATTACGTGAAAGCTATTTATAGCGAGACGTGGATGTCATCTTTCAGTAATTATCGCTAGATGCGGACGATTTCAGTCGAATTCAGGAATATGCCACATACATTCAGGAAAAAGTAGAACTAAACCATCCCATCAGCACCACTGCTATTTTTCAGTGTTGTTTAATGTATTTCCCTGCTCCATTTAAGCTATTACAATTCTCTGATCTTTCAATATTATCATAGTTTCTAATTTAAAAATTCCACTGCATATTATATTTGCGATTTTTTTGGTAAATTATTATATCTATCATGTCAAGAAAAAAAAATATTCATATATTTTTTAAGTTTCATTATGTTAGCAGCGGGATGCACTATGCTCACTATGATTAATTAATATAAGTATACATTAGTCGTTATAGGATACCCTTCCACTGACTAATAGCTGAAGCTTGCAAACGTTTTTATGGCCTTCATCAATTTACCAGTGTCATTTAGAAAAATACATTCAAGAGCAACGCATAAGAGTGCAAAATTTGTCACACCAATCCGAGTTTAATTTAGTAGAAGTGGAATTTCACATCGAAAGCAATTGGGGCCTAGAAAATACTGTATTAAGCGATATGGAAAGATCTTTAACCAAGCTGAATGGTTTTCTTGACGCAACATGGAATTGGAGTGGAATGAAAGAGTAAGACCTACATGAGGTCTTGCAAGTCACAAAGGTTTTAGGGAAGGCAAGAAAAATCCCCGGAATCCACGGCACATTCAGCTTGGGTGGTGAACAAGAGCCAGCCGTCATCCCCAACCAACCACCCACACCACCTCCCAAACACCCTCCCAACCGTTCGTTCCCAATTGTCCATCTTATCTCGAGAATCACGTTCCTAGTGGCGAGAGATTTTTAGCTTTTTCTCGGAGCGAACTCCTCATCCTCCCAGCACCCCTTCCCGAACCTCACGAAGTTCATCTCCTACCATTTGGTTCGATGGAAAAAAAAGAAAAGGGGGGCCAGGGAGCTGGAGAAAGGGGAAGGGAGATGCGAAGGAGACGAGAGGGGAGAGGGAGACCTTGAGTTCACGACCAGAAAGTACGAGAGGGGAGGAATGGAGGGGGAGACCTTCCCAAGGACAAAGGAGGAAGGATTTGAGATGAATGGGGGTGGAGGGCACGGGAATTGGGAAGGAAAGATGAAAGGAGGCCGAGGAGGGTGGAATAAGATGTGGAGAGACGTGGTGGTGGAGCGCATTTTTATTTTTTCACTAGCACACACCATGTGTACAATCACATACGTATCCTACATATACTCTCTACCATTTTTTCGAGAAAAATATTTTTTGACTTCTAAGCTTTGTTTGGCGGATCACTCTGCCGGAAATCGATAGATCTCGGGCTTGGGTTGCAGAGGTGTCACGTATTTCCGTGGTGCCCTTGCAATCATCATTTGTTTCCTACGCTGTTTTTCCTTAACCTCTTAAAGAACTAATAGTGCTTCTTAATTTTTGGTTCGCTCTACTCCGTGAACCACCAAATAATGAGGCCACCGAAAAATTAATAATGTGAGAAGCCTATATTTTTTTGGTTTTAAAGCATCTGTTTTGCTATTATTACTCCGGGATATGTAAGTTTATGTTCTCAAGGATAGGAAGAAAAGGGTAGGGAACATATAAAAGGGCAAACAATAAATTAGAGGGGAACATCGGAGGAAGAAGTTTCCAAGATGAAAAAAGTTCCAGAATCGGGAATTGAACCATGGACTTTTGGTTTTCCGGACCATTGGGCACAGTGGTCGGGACAACCGATGGAACAATACATTGATTCGAAAAAACTGAAGGTGTGTATGTACACGTAGATATTTATATCTTTATATATTTACACACACACACACACACACAGACACGTTATAGTAAAAGAAATAAAGGCTCATTCACACACCCGTGTACGTGTAGATATGTACAGATATATATGTGTATTTATGTGTATGTATATATATATATGTTTATGTATTTATTTGTTTGGTAGTTTAGTGTGCCTTTGTTTCTTTCCGGAAGACATCCGAGCAAATTTGGATTTTTGCTGATTTTGAAGGGTGAAGAGTTCCCCGGGGAGGATGAGGACTGAGGTTCGGTGGTGGATGATTCCCTAAAGATTCCCTACTGATCTTAGGAGGAGGTCTCTGTGTAGGGATGCATACATGACTCGGACATGATAATCAGGGAATACCTCTGAAGGAATGAATGGGACCGTGGAAGGATCCCCGTTTCGTAGAACCTTGTAGAATGACATTTATACCAACCTTTGCGGAAGAGGACTCCGGGGAGAGCCGACTCGGGAGGGGACAAAATTTTCATCACTTCTGGGGATGGCGGTACAAGGGAGTGGAGTAACCGAATTCCGATGAGGCCCCCGCGAATTTTTTAAACTTTCCAGAGGATTGGGGAGAGCATTCGTTCGAAATTGGTATCCAAGAATTTTTCTCGGGTTGTCTTCCTTGCATTTTCTTGAGACAAGTTCTTCCCGAAGGAATCCATAAGGAAGTTATCATTAATCGTAATCATACCATTTCGTTATTCTGGGTATCGATTTTCGAACCCTTCTATCTATGCGATTTCAGTGAAAGGAAAGCGTATTTGTCAAAGTTTGTCCCCCTTAGCGTCCAGATTGCCGAAGATATTCAATAAAATCAGTGATTACGAAATGAAATATGATCAAAATGAGTATCATTAGATCCGATACCTATTGTAAGGAAAGTCTAATAATAGACGTTTAAAGTCTCACTTTATTAAAACTACGTTTATTTAATTTGTTCATACACAGTCTTAAGAGTACGGTAGGTGTTTAAAACAATTGACGTAGCAATTTAGGATTTTGTGTTGTTAGAATATTTTACATTATATTGTCGATATTTTGAGAGGACTAGTAAGTTGACTCAAAAGTTTGAAGAAGGGGACTCCATGACAGGTAATCAGAATAAAGTTGATGTTTTCTCGCTTAAATTTGTGAAAATACATTATCACTGAAGTATACCAATGTATGTTTCCACCAAATATTTCATTCAGTATAACTAATTTCCACGTCGATGCGTCGAGACTAGTACTGAATTCAGAACTTGAGAACAGCCATTCAAATGTCACTGAAAAGTAAAAAGGAAAAACTCCGGCTGTCCCCGATATCTCTATTTAAGTCATGGCTATAAATATTTTATTTTGAGACTTATAGGTTTACCGCTGCGTATTTGACGATAATAGAGTGATAAACTATAGAGAAAAGGATATTGTATTCTGTAAATGGGATGGCATTTTAGAGCAATACATGGGAGCCTATACATTCAGCAGGAGGTTAGGTGCCGTCGTTGAGTCACATTTTTCATTTTGTCGGGTCGGTTGAGCAAACCGTCCACAAGAGGTAAGGGTTTGGCCATCCATTTGACTCCCTAAAAGTTCACTCACGAAATTACTCGCGCTCTTCACACCCATTAGTCGGTCCTCAAAATGACTTCGACATTTTGCGACAGGCATACCAATTAAAATGGTAATGCGGGAAGAAGTTATAATGTTTCCATTCTTATCCTGTTTCACAGTGTGCACTTTGTACTTCTTTGGTTTCTTCTAATGTACGAGGCGTGTTCATTAAGTAAGGTCTGTTTGGTCACAGGAAAAAATATACTCATATGAAACATATTTTATTGGCACTTTTAGTTAGCTACAAACCTACTTCACTTATCTACATAATCGTCGTTCACTTCTAAGCATTTTTCGTACCGCTGCACCAGCTTCTTTAACCCCTCTGCATAGAAACTCGCCGCCTGAGGTTTGAACCAATCGACAACGTCATTCTTGAGTTCCTCTTCGGTTTCGAAACGTTGTCCACCGAACCACTGTGTCAAGTGCAAGAAGAGGAAGTAGTCGATGGGTGTAAGGTCAGGACTGTACGGTGGGTGGTTTAAAGAGTTCCCAACGACCCAAAAACTCTCGTCCACTGGACATTCTTTGCTCTTTGTGGTGGTCGGTGAGCATTTTCGGTACCCACCTCGCACGCAATGTGTGGTATCCGAGGTATTCCGTAACAATATTGTAGACAGTAGTGCGTCCAAGTTGAGGAAATAGTTCAGCCAGGCCATTAATTGTCAATCGACGATCACATCGCAGTTTTGGTTCCACTTCCGAAACAATTTCATCGGTCAGAATACTAGGCCTACCACTTCGCTCTTCGTCATGGATTTGTTCGTCCATTTTTAATATCACAACACCATTGTCTAACCTTTTCTTCACTCGTAACTGTAGGTTTATAAACTAGGCATAATTCCCGATGAATTTCAGCAGCCGACAATCCTTTTGCATACAAGAATCGTATAACAGAACGCACTTCACAGCTGGCGGGATCAACGATTGTCGCGGACATTGTTGTTTGCATGCACGGACAAGCAAACGACTTCTGAAACAAAACAAATGCTTCTATAGCGTCTCAATGAATTAGTAGATGGCTCTGCAGGAGCAAAACTGTGTTCTGAAACGCCAATATTTAAATATAAGCAAACGGTACTTTAAGAATACTCCTCGTAATTTCCTTTCAGAAATACTAACAACTCCATCCGTATCAACGTTCGTATTGGTTAAAATTTAATTTTTTATAATTTGAGTTTTTCTGTACCTTTGGCAGCTTATGTCACCCAAAAACCTACCTTATCCGGTAAATTATCGATACAAAATTGGTTTTATCCCGGTTTTCTACCATTTGCAAAATTCGTAAAAGTTATGGTGTGTTAAGAAGGTAAAATTCTTCTAAATAGCTTATGCACACATCTCGAACTGATAAATTCCAGCAAGTACAATTATAAAGAGAAGAGAATTATTAAAAAAAATATGGGTGATCGGTTCTCCCTTCCCCGATGAGATAGATTGGATCATATTCCATAAATTTACGAAGACATTTAAATCAATACTTTTGCCTTTTTTCGGTCATTTGGTGTGCGTATTTTTTTATCGGAGATAGAAGATAAAAATTATACTATCGTCCTTCGTTATATTGAGGTCATATCGAATCATTGATCTTTGAATACAAATTAAATTTTGCAGATTTATTGAGCCATACATTCAATCATAAATTGAGATTTAATTATAAGTTTTGTGCCAAATAGAACCATAGGAAAATAATAAACCACCTCTGCTTCATTTTAATGACAGGCTCCAATCTCCCCTGTTTTCATGGATAGGCTGTGTGAAATTTTAGATAATTTATAAATTCTGGTGGTATTGGTTCCAGAAATGTCAAAAATTTGCGGATTTAAATGTTGCTTGATTAAATTTTTCTTTGATTATAAAATTAGACTTGAAAGAGCAGTGGAGGTAGGAATTTGTGAATAAGGGAACTCGTTACCTAATTATCTCAGGAATGAGAGTGAATTAGTCGTTCCTGGATTTGAAATGGTGCAATTAGTTAATTAAAAATGTTAATCAGCGAAAATCAATTTAAAGAGTCATATTAGAAGGGTTACTTTCATTATTCCAATTTTCAACTTTCTTAACCAGTAGTAAGCAAAGAATAATGAAATATGATCGAATAGGTTCAATAATACGAGGAGAAATATGAAGGAAAAGGCGTTAGTATGAAAGCTGCTCATTGCACTCAGAAATGTATACCGAAATTTATGGTTTGAATTCATTACTATCGTCTTTTCTTCTCATTAATTGTTTGATTTGTTGGAATTTAAGGATCTTTAACCATTATAGTATTGAATTTCCCTTTCATTTCCCCGTTAGTTCTAAAGCCAGCAACCATAATTCCTCGTGATATACTATATGTCTGTTCTTACCTGAGGCTACCTTTAAACTCTTATCTATTTAAAATCATTTATACCCCAACTTAAAAGTTTTATAAAGTTATCTTGCCATAAAAAAAGCTCATATTTTTCAATTTTCTAATCTGGATTTCCAAACTTAATAAGATCAATTTCCTTTCCTATTCTCCTCAACTGCTCTTCTAGTCTGTGCATCGTGGGAGGTTCCACATTCATATATTCTTTATATATTCCTACTACTATTCCTACTTTCAAAATCACTAGCTTTAAGATTTTTTGGATGCCGAAAGGGCTTTTTATTAAAAGTCCTCTTGACATTTAACCAACCTCTACTGGTTATTTTCTTTGTACATTCCTCCGTAATGATACTGCCCGTTTTTCTTCCTAAATCTTTGACTTTTCCCTATCTTTAGGTTCTAACTCTAATATTTTCCCTTGTTTTTCTCCAAGTTTAAAAATTATTATATCAACAGCTTACCTCAAAAGATTCACTGTTTACCCGAAACTTTAATTTCTTCCTTCTCAATAGTCATTAATGGCATTTATAAGTAAGAAGTACCGACAGTGAGCCTTTTGCTTGATTGGCGATTTGGTTCACCTTCCCTATTTACTCTTACCGTTATGAAATTAATTCAAGATTATTCTGTCATTAAAGAGAGCCACTATACCATTCAGTAATTAAAACAGTAAATCGTACCTTACGATTTCAAAAGTCTTTTCAAAGCCTATGAAACTTAGTTACATTGGCTGGCTGTATTTTTCAGTATAAATGGCCCTAAAGATGTTACAGCTTCTCTTAGAGATCTATCTATCGCTTAGATTTTCTTTATGAAATCCAAACTGCTCATTGTTCATTGAGCTATTTATTTGCTTCTCTATCCGGGTTTGGGTTGCGCTTACAAACCTTTGACGTTAGCGCTGTATTAGGGTGACAGTTCTGCAATGGCTGCAGTTGCCTGCCTTAGATTTCTTGAGCAAAAGCTAAGTAATGCACACTTTTTTATGAATCGCGCGGTTTTATTCCTTCAGCGTAAATTCTGGAGGTAATAATAATAATGACCTCTAGATCATTTTTATCTATATGCTAGATGGGCTCTCCTATAATATCTATCCCTGTGGATTTACTATTTTTTCAATTTATTCAAGCTGCGTTCAAATCTGAGATTATGTGTCTGTATTTAAAATGTATTGGATCCTTGTTCATGAAAATTTTCTGTTATAATTGCACGCCACGCCGTCCTTCGAAGATCTTCAAGCCTGTCCTCCCACCTTTCGAATTTTTCACTATTATTCATGGTTAATTTTTCCACTAATACCTTCAATTGTTTATTGGACGTTTTTCTATTCACTAAATATTTTGTATTTAAAGCCAAATTTGTGGTTCTATTTTCCCTTTTCCATCTTTAATACTGAAGAAGTTTGAAAGATGGAATAAGTGTATTTGAAAATTATATTTTTCATATTTATTCATTATCGTTATTATTCTCGTTTGGAAGTTCAATACTTCAATTAACTCAACATAGTGGACTGCACTGAAGTTATAAAACCGAACATAAAAACCTGATGAACATGATTATTTAGTTAAACATTACCACATGAAATACTCAAACTACTATTACTAAATGTACATTCCCATTGATGGATTAGTGGAAACATGCTCCAATTACTGCATTTAAGGAAATGAGGCTGTAACAATGATTTTATAATAAATGATTAGATAGTTCATATAATTTAGGTTTTCTCAGCACTTATTATTATATCTAGTTGCCATTCTGTGTCATTTTGTTGTGAAAATTATTAGCTATAATATGGTGATGCTAACCACATATAAGTACATTCATCATGTTCAGCAATCTTTTGTTCACGGCTCCGAAGTTCCAAATATGGCAAGTTCGTTCTTTCACCGAGGAAATAATTCGAGCCACATATGTGAGCCGAAATGATCTGAGGAACGATTCGGATGAATGCGCTCATATAATTTGTAGAATTCGCGGCACGGAAAGGGAAAGATTGAACGAATATTTTTCTCCCAAGCCCGGAAGAAGTTTGACGTTCGCGAAGGCAGATTGTCGGGAATGGAAAATTTTTCTAGGCAGCCAATTCCTGAGGGAAACCTCTCCTCCCGTGGGAGTTCTTTAAAAATCCGACCAGGAAATGTGGCGGCCGCGAGAGAACGTGCCGATGAGCTGGAAATGGCGGCTACCCCGAAATGCATTCTACCAAAAGAACACGCACCTCACTCGGGCAAATAACGAGTGAAAGGAGAGTGGTCGGAGGTATGGGGGGGAGAGATGAATGGGATTATTGTGGCCAGAGGGTTGGGGTTCAGGGATGCGGGAGGCTGCGGAATGGTAAACATGAGCCTAATGGGTGAATGCCAGCAAGGGAACTAGGGGAGGTTGTGACAAGTAGGTGGAATGATAGATGCAGTTGATTATGCTCGGGAACTGGTCCCGCGGGAACAAATTTTCTAGGGACAAGAAAATAAATCGGCACTTTCGGGGGGAAAAAGGGTCGAAATCGTCGTGAACGAGGCTAGGGAGGCGTATTCGGAAAAAAAGAGATGAGGTATTTTCAACCCAAAGCACGTGAAACAAAGCGTTCAAGACCGCGTCATTATTCAAGAGAAAATTAAACGAAACCAAAGTAGACCCTCGTGAAAGAAATGCTTATAATAAAATAACAAATCGCCAACTATTTTTCCATGTCTTCAGTCGCTGAATAAATAGGAAAGTACGGGGTTGTTGGGGGCAGAAATGGATGATTAGGACGTATTGAACTTACTGTAGTATTAGGTAAATGGAAAATAGGTGTTGTAGAAGGATACACGTTAGGGCTGTGTAATTAACCAGACCAGACTCAAATTTGAGAAAACTGCACTACCACTAGCGTGTGATTACAATCTGGACTGAATTACTGGAATCTTGACGCTTTTATAAGTCAAACCACTTTGCTTTTCCGCATAAACTTTTTATTTTTCACGACCCAGGTTTCGTTATAGCATAACATCATCACATGTTATGCTGATCCTGATGATGGTGTTCCTGATGATGTTATTCTATAACGAAACCTGGGTCGTGAAAAATAAAAAGTTTATGTGGAAAAGCAAAGCGGTTTGATTTATAAAAACGTCAGTGTGAAGATTTTCCACCAAGTTACGCCAGAAACTATTTTATTTACTGGAATCTTTTTACAAAATATCTCTTTTCACCAAAATGAGATTTCCCAATTCGATATTAATTCCGAACTCGGATTACTCGTTTCTCGTTAAAGTTCTTCTCACCGAGAGTTTATTGCTGAAGACCCAGATCGACGCCACTTCTCCTGCATTTCAATAAGGATATATCTTGTACTTTAAATGATAATATTTTGTTCGGATAATCTCTTTCCAGTATTCATGCTGTGTATGTCAGAGTAGGCCGTAAGCAAATTACTTAAATACTCATTGTTTGTTCGGTTGGGTTCTAATCGTTCAGGGGTAATGATTTAGTCCCGATTGAGAGATGAATCCCACAGGGGAAAGTCGATAGAGTGAGATTTTATGAAAGTTAACTTTAGACGGAGATTCATACGATTAGCCATGAGGGTCAAAAGCGGGAGGGAAAATTTATGAGGATACCTAAGAAGTTAAATTTCAGTGGGGGATCATTTACGCGTAGTCACGATCACACCCCTTATATTCGTCTGGGTATGTAAGTACACATTACCGGAGTTGAGGCTTTGGTTTGGTGTAACTTTTAGGAAATACAGAAATATTGTCTAAATGACACGAACGAAAAATAATTGAAGCATATTAACCAAATAATTTAAGGTAACAGTGGTTAAGAAGATGAAAGTGTTGAATATGGTCGTTATGTAATAAAATGCTATGTAACAAAATAAAATTTATAAGCTCAAGTATTCAACTAACTATTGACATAGTATTCCATAGTTGCATCAGTATAAAATAACGGGATAGAATTTGGTAAGTAAGGATGTTTAAATTTACATCAGAAGTAAAAACATTTATGGAAAAGAATTTGTGGCAGAAAGTGTGGTGTGTCGTTGCTTGGCAGGGCTTTAAATAAACGAAATGCGTCCTTTATTTATTTTTAATGTTGAAACAATCATTATCCTTGCTCATGAGTATATTCGCATTTATTTCTGTACTCAAAATTATGAAGGATTAATTAATCCTGCTCTAACTAATTGTCTTTTATATTAGTTTATCTATTATCTCCCAAGTTGTTACATTTAGTTCATTAGTACGTAGAGTGAGACCATTTATACAAAAGTTGAAAATATGTTAAAGCCTCATATGAAGTGCAGGTTAAGGGTTTATCATATTTAAAGCGCATAAAATCGCTGCAATTTACATCTATTTCAATGTCCGGAGCCAGTTCCAAACAAATAATAGATGAACATTTTGCGTCGTTGATTTTTGTTATTTTACTTTTTCGTCCTCATGCATCATAATAAAATTTTAACTATGTCGAATAATATTCAGAGGTTCCTCAAGGGTTTAAATTTTCACATTTGTCCTAATTGCCTAGTTTTCACCTAAATTTCCATTTAATCAAATATTTTTCAACAGAAAGAAGCTCCGTTTATCTTATTGTTAACTATAAGATGACCAGACGGTCTACAGTCGGCTGGATTCTGCGGTTATAGATACTATCAGCTGCTATGGTTTATCGTTACTGAAGGTGGTATTCAATTATCCTACTCTGGAAGTTAAGGGTATTTCACTGCTAATAATAAGGGATGGGTAGACCTTTGGCCTTATCAGGAGTATCTTATAATAAGGTTAATCATATTGACGTTATTTCTGTGTGTTGTAAATAATGTACCCGAACGAATTATTCAGATCACTCGGGATTATTGTCCAAAAGAGGAAGTTCCTTCAACTCAACTTCTACTTTTTCTGCCGAAATTGCCTTAAATATTTCCATATTTAACATTCTTCTCTAGTATTTAATAAGCAAGAACTAATTTGGATTCCACATGAATATTAAACGTGAGAATTACTTTTATTCTTTATATTTTTAAAAGCCGAGGATTGATAAAGCATGGGTGAGTTACCATTGGGATAAAATTTTATTTTAGAAGCCGAAACCAGGAAAAACACCTAAACTTGCACCAAATTAAATGATATTTATAAAACCTTACTCTAGCAGGTTCCCCCAACGTTTTTACCCATTTGGTTACAAAATAGTCTTTGAAGAGGTAAGACAATTTTTAAAATCAGTTTTAACACTCATTTAGTACACACGTACTCAAGGTAAAAACTAGCAGTATGTTCATGCCTAGTCAGGGTTAATTGAATAGCTGAGCGTACTACACAAAGTAATTATTTTACAGAATGAACATTTTTACTCTCTAAATCTATTGAGCTAAAATCTATACATAAATGCCTTAAAATGATCGAGAGAAAGTTAAGTTTATTTGCTTACGATACCGCCTTAAGATATTGGAATATAGATGATCACAAATTACTCTTCTAATGGAGTCTATATCTATCCAAATACATCCGTCTACGTCGCTAAGTACTTCTGGAGAATTGTAAAACTATATTTTTTTGGAAGAGGTCTTTACTAGAAGGATAAGATTAATTGCACAGGAAATGGGTTTCCATGAGCTTTGTGGACAAAATATTTATTGCGAATAATGAGATGAGAACTTGGTTTTTATTTAATATTATACTTCTATCATATTGTTCGTCACGTGATGAAGGCAATATACAAAGGGGATTTTTGCTATTCAGTATCACAATACGGAGAAAAGGTAGATTGTATTTTAAAATCTTGAATTAGACGAGTTTTAATACTGCTCAACGTGAAAATCATTCGACTTGAGCTAGGAGGATAAAAATTACAGTTATTATTAAATCGGATGATCTAAATTTAATTTCGGATGATTTTTAGTAAAACCATGAGTGTTTCCATGGTTTAAGAGCAGAGAAAGTGAACACAGCCAATGCACTAAGTTGGTAGATGGATGCCTTTGCTTGAGGCCCCTGAGTGCTAGACTAGTGGGTGAGATTTGCGTAAGTCAGTTTGTAAAGACCTGGAGACAAGACGAGGAGCAAGGGACTGGACAAAATTACAACTACTAAGGTACGGTTGGTGGATGAAAGAGAATTTCATTTATTTTGGATACGGATGAAGTTAAGAATATTACTCCCCTTCTACCTTCCAACCTTTTTTCCATTCGAGCCGACGCCGTTGAGAGAAAATTAGTTTGGCCACTTAGTTATTTATTTAGAAGTTCTTATGGCGGTGTTTCTCTCAGGGACTAATGTAGCCATCTTGATCATATGCAAGACAAAAGGGAGCTGTTAAAATGTTTAACGAGAGAACTTTGTATCAACTAATGGTAATTGATCCATATGTAGTGAAAAAAAAATGATATCATGCACGTGATGTACCTAGGTAAGTCCCTTTAGGAAATCTGTTTCAGTTTTAATCTTTCGGCTCATTGGCTCATTTTTGAATAACAAATCCTCAAACGAGCTTATATTATTTTTAAATTTTTCCCTTAAAGAATTACATATGGTGGTGGCGTGTAAGATTTTTTAGTTTATCTAACTCGTCCGTATGTACTGTAATTAAGCATTATTTTTTAAGGAAAGAAATAGAAAAATAAATTGAACTTAGCTTAGATAAATAATAGTGTGTCATATGATTTGTGACGTTAGGCATTTAATTTGAGTTTAAAAGGTTTTGACAGTGCGAGATGTTAAAATATTAGAAAACCTGGTCGTGACAGGTGCTGAGAGCTCATCTCATAAGAGCAGCATTACATGTTTTAATAAGATAATCATAAATTTAGCCTCATTATCTACTCTTGAATGTTTCATTTTTAATTTTAATTACTTTTACCTCATACTGTACTTTTAGTTCGTCGAAATATTATTTCATAGTTAGCCCTAGCGAACAAAAACAGAATAAAGAAGCATACAAAAAAGAAAAGAAACTCCTACGTTTCCGAATTTTCGGTGGTCAAGCCACCTTTCTCCAGGTAGAGAAGGAAAGAACTCCTTTGAGTATATTACGATATTCCTTATAACGTAAAATCCTGATAGGTAATTAACGATGCTGAGATGAAACAGCTAAGTATTAACTGTAGTCAATAATGCTGTGATCTTTTCAATTTTCCAACCCTTTTTGGAAAATTATTTCGTACAATTTGTGGAATATTTTTAATTCATTTTATATTTTGGCTCTGATATAGTTCGACACATAATACTAATTCACGAGTAGTATGGAGGTAACGGAGTGTTCTTTTGTAACAATAAAAAATTTCATAATTGTTCGGCTTGGGGATTTGATTTGATTGTTTAAGAGAAGACACAAAGTCACTACATTACGCAAAAAATACTTTAAAACGAAAAGAAATTTGTTATTTTTCAAGAAATGGAGAGCCGGATAATAAAGTCAGCAAAGGATATTGCTGTAGGTTAAAATTGATATAAAAATGTGATGAATTTTTATTTAACTAATAGAAATCAATAAGGATTTTTTTTCAAATTGATTTCTGTGATTATAAGTGTTGGGAATTGCAGCGACTTATAACAAGGATTAATGTGCCAAACAGTTATTATTGGATTTTGAGTTAACGGCTCCGCTCTTAATTCCGTTCAATGAGACTAAGGTTCACTCACGTACTGCGCCGTCCTGGGCTTAGGTTTATTTTTTATTTCTGATTCTCTAAGGTGTTTTGTCTTTTTTTTAGTGTCATAAGGGACTGGCTGCCCTCGGGCATCAACAGAGAGCCTATCCTATTCGACGTCCCATCCCCCGCAACTTCCCACCTCACCATAGCCCACTTCCTCTTCCCCCGCTCCCCCTCGCACACGGCCTCTCTTATCCCTTTCGGTCTTGCAGATCTTTTTCGTTTTCTCCACCGACTTGTCTCTTTCCCCATGTAATCCTCCTTTATTTTCTATAATCTCCTCCTCACCCATTCTGTCTGCCTTCCCTAATCCCTAACGCCCACTTCCTGTTTTCTTACAACTCGAAGTTCTTTCTTACAGATTCCACGTCCCTTTTCTGTCCTCTTTGTTCCTGCGGGCTACCCTCATTCCATCACCTTCCTTTTCCCTAGACTCTCTCCCTCCTTTCTCCACTTCCAGTGCTCAATCCCTCCTTCTTACGCTTTTCACCCTCCTCACTCCTTTTTGCTTCCTCGCGTCCCAAGCCAACCAATCCTCAAATTCCCCGGTTCCTCTCACTCACTATATTCAGAAACTTCCAGAAGTGCGTAACTTGATAATACGTCTGGTTGGGTGGTTACTCAGTACTTAGTCCAGCTGCTAGAATTTCCTATTCATTCTACCTCAGGGTGGAAACAAGTTTTGCTTTTGTTTGATTCACTCCCTCTCTCCCAGCCCAATTTATGAATTACCATATAGATTCGCATCACAGTGCCATTCAATTTTCTTGATGGCATTAGGGCTCCTCTTGGTGTTTCTGCAGTGAAATTTCTCGGGATTGTTTCTTCAAATAGATAAAACAAATCCTTATTATGAGCCGTGAATGAATCCTATCATGCCTTCATATTTTCGAATTGTAAATTTTCGTTTGATCACTTTCGATTACTGCGGCCCAATTCAGTTGCGGAATTTTCAGCTTGAACTTTGCCTAAGAAAGTTTATATTTGTTTAGACCCCACGGGAAATTTCTGGATTACGAGCAACTCCAGAGATTAACTCCTTTAATAAGATATTGATCATTTACAACTTTCTCTGAGTAAATTTCTTTTGCTTGATGTGAATAGAATACATTTCTGGGAGAACAAGTAGTGTTTGATCACACACCTTTGTATTCACAAAGCTTAATTAAAACGTCTTAAATAAGATAATGTTCTTTCTCAAAATTTTGCGCTATTATTCACGGGAGGTGAACATAGCAATGTAACAGAAGGCCGCTTCTCAATTGCCAACTTCCGTGATGAGGTTGCGTACTAAAAGTAATGCTGCTGCCTAATTAAAGTAGTACATTTTAATCATTTGTTTTTAAAAACTCAAAGGTCCGCATTCCACATTACTTTGTCAGAAAGATCCTAAAAGGGGATTTTAAAAAATTAAAATGCCTTTTTAAACATTTTTATAATTTCATTTGTTTACTCTAAAAAAATTATTTAAGGCTTAGTATATTAGTTTCTGGCAACTTCTTTATCAATGTTGAATTTCAATTTCGAAATTAAACATTTGCATGTTTTACTGATTTTGTTATTTCTTTCGATTATTCTTCATAATATTTATTAAATTTCACAACTAATAAAAATCGTCTTTTACTGTCAATAAACACGAGGTAAGCACAAACTTTTGAGCATTTTCTTCCCTTCTTGCCATTTTGTTCTTATTCTCATTACCCAATTTTTCTTACCATACGACCTTTCCACCCGTAAAAGTATCAGAATTAAACCTTTCACCCTTTATCCGGCGAATTCAATTTTAACTTTAAGACGTGCTAAGTATCTTGATATATGTCCTGTTGATGCGCTCTTAAAATAACTTGTCCTTTATCCGATAATAAAGGGAAAATAATTGGGGTGTATTAAAATTGTTTTTTTATGATGAAGGTTGACATTATATTTTTTGACCCCTAGAAGATAAATGATCTCAAGTAAATCACAAAAAGCTGCAAGCAGTGAATACGTATTGATCATAAATGTTATTCCTACTTATGATCACTGAAAGGCTTTCAAATATTTTATAAAGGCCAAGGTTTCAATTAGAGTATGACCGTAAAATATAAAGATAAATGCCGCAATTATAAAATAGAAAATACGTTTTGGTATAAGAATTAATTTTTCATGGTTTAAAAAATAACATGATTTTAGTTGCAATATCGGGTAAAAATTTTAAATATGAGCTTAATTAAAATTGGTGGAACTTTTACATTCAGAAAATTTTTAAATAATAAACCTTTGCATTATTTGTTTTTGCATGTTAAAAATAAAATCGCAAAGTGAAATTTAGCTTCAAAAATTTCGAATATTTTTTCATATAAGTTTGCTCTGCATCAGAAAACTCGGATATCTCGCACAAATTCAGTATCAGCAAAGGTGTTTTATTGTGGCTGCTAGTGGCTTTTACTCTTAAAGATCTTGTGTGCGTTGATACATAAATTGCACGTATTTGTAAACTTTTGAGTTACATTCCACGAAAGTTGAAAAACGCACACATATAAATGTTAGTTTCTAAGATAAATCAAGTTTTTTTCTGCCTTTACAAGTATGAGCTTGTGTTTCATGAAGTAAAATTATTTTAAAACCTCTATTTATATTAGCTATAACTCGAAGGATATACGTTTAAAGAACTACTATGTAATTAAAATACTAGGTTGGTACTTTCTTATGGATTATTCCAGAATGGGAAAATACTTTCAGGATTACTAATAATACCGATAATATGAATACTGTAAGCCTTTAATTGTACCAATTAGCTAATATTGGAGCACCAGAAAGAGAGAAACATTAAGAGTTATGAAATGTTATGAGAAACGTTTCCGTGGTAACACTATTCCTTCAAACTCCATTTCAGAGAACACGAAGGGTATGAATGAGTTCACCTGAGAGGTGCCAGGGGAAATGTTGACTGATGGACAGCTCAAATCGGATTAACAGTGGATGGATCAAATGTGAATCTGTTCCCCAAAAGTATTCTGGGAAAACCATTTTTTTGAGGAAAGAAGGAACGTAAAGAAAAACACAGGAATGAATTCTTTGTATAGCCTCACTTAAGGAAACTGGTAGATTGCGTGAATTGGGGGAGCAAAACCTGTTTGTGCAAAAAAAGAATCTTTTATGGACAGAGCCGTTTTTAGCGAATGGATGTGGATTGCACCCACGTAAAATATTATTTTGTATGGATCATTTCAATCTATTTTGAGTCAAGCTTCTAATTGAATTTAAATTTAGCTGAAACATTGTACTGAAATAATATTCTAAGAGTAAAAATTACCATTTTTTTGACAGCCACACCAAATGTTGAATTGAAGATAAACAAGCAGGAAATATTTTTCACAAGATAACAATAATAAAAGGCGTTGTTGGAGAACATTATTTTTATATTACTCAAAAACATTACATGTACGTGACTAAAATATGCAGCAATTTCTTGCTGTAGATAAAAGCAGCTAATAATCTGAATGGTTTCTTTTGAAATATCGCATACCTAGTCGCAATTGTAGAAAACATTGAATAAGTTACATTTATAGTTCTATTCATGTTTTAACCCACCGAGTACCAAAAAAAATGTATTTAAGATAAACCACATAAAAATAAATAAATTAAATTATCACTATCGTGCCATACCCAGGGCCATCTTTTTATCTGGTCTTAATAAAATCATGTCATTCGTAATTGCTAATGAACATCATGAGGTTGAAATTTCTCTGAAGCATAAAGAACAACTTTTTATTGTTCAATTGCATTAAAGTAGATATTTCGATATGTATATTGGAAAAAAATAAGATACCAAGGGTGGTGGAAAACTCATGTGTCACAATTTATAACACCTTAGAAAATAAATAAAAGTTGTGAGTATTACTGAAGTTAGAAAAGGCCTAATTTTTAATCAATTGTTGCAATATCTCGTAAATGTGAAGCAGTATTCTTCTCAGGAGAATTTATAAATCTCATCGTCCTCAATACAGGTGATTTACCTAATTAAATTTTATATGGTCACCGAAAACTATTGAAAATTATCATGGATTTTATTAGAGATTCCCTCTATACCTAAACACCGTCTTCCCACCATTACATACTTCTTCAGCTAATAATCCTGCCTATTTATACTTTTATTGTATTACAAAAGACTTGTTCTCGCCCAACGTCTTTCTAGATAACCTAGTTTACGTAATATTTTAACACAGTTTTAACCATACCCAAATCTCTCAATATCTCTCCTACATATTTCCGTATTTTCCAATGTTTACCCATTAAATTCCTATTCTCCCAACTCCCCAACCACACAAAACACCTTATTATTTACCTTTCTCTCCGTCCACCTTATTTTCGTCATCATCCCTCATCACATCCCTCAAAAGTCTCCAATATACTTATCGCCTTTCTTCTTATTCTCTCATTTTTTTATGTCTTCAAAATCACAAAGCTGAAATTATTTCCCCTTTGTAAATTTCTCTTTTAATAACATTATTCTTCCCTAAGTTTTTTCGCTACTGGGCCAATATTTGCCCATAGTAGGTTAAACATAATTTTAATGTTTTTTTGCTCTTATCCATGTCTGTCTCACCTAATGTTTCATAATGATGATGCTTTGATTAATTTAATTTTGTTATGATTTATGTTCAATAATATTCTTCAGGATAAATCTGTAAGTCTCACTAATGAAATAAATCTCTTAGTTGATAGACAAGCTAAAGTTTGCCATCCTCAAGTATGTCTGATAGAAACAATGCCTCGCTAATTACATGCCCTTTCCCAGATATACCATTATTCTCAAGCCATAACACATGTGTACCTATAAATAAAAGCTAAATTGGTTAATCAACAACTATACTTTAAACCCTTTTAAGTTTCATCTTAATACCCAACTTATCCATTCCGAATCTTTTCTCGCTTCGATATCTTGAAATGCGGTCTTATGAAGCTTCTATTCCCATTAAAAGCATATTGCTACTATATCTAATCATACATTCAGAAATGCTCCCATTAGCGTCGTGAGCCCTATTCTTCCATAGGTTTTTCGAAACCCACAAATTTATCCTGTCAATGTTCTATAGTTAATGTCCTTATTACGGATACGTATAGTGTTACACATCCGCGCCACGTTCCTATCAATGTTATCTATCTAATGTGGCGTGTCTCCATTTCTTCAAAGCATTTTGATGATGATTCACACAACTTTCTTTCTCCCACTACATGCAAAACTTTCCCTGTTAAATATATATATATATATTTCTATTCTATAATTTTTCGTTATGATAATTTAAATTGATTGATAAAATCTTAGGATCATACTTTCTTCATTTATTCTTCATCAGAAAGTCTTCCGTGTATTTCACATGCTTTATTCCCCCCATCAATC